>CATIUR010000003.1:124494258-125865091 GCA_949592205.1 Helichrysum umbraculigerum | reverse complement strand
ATAGCAAAAAAGGGGGCATTCCGGCTGAACGGATTTTTCACTATCTTTTCTGGATTTTCCCACTAAAAATTCCAATAGTTAGCAAAGATGATGCAAAAGACACTTACAAATAAACCATATTTTCTTGATCATTTCATCAAACACAAGACACGTACTCAAGTTATCCTAACAGTACAACTGTCAAAGTCAATTACAAAGGACTTTATCAATAAGGCATTTCATCAAACATTTAACATACAGAAAAAACGATCAAGTAGATAGAAACTTGTACCTTTCATTAGGTATTGTTACCATGGAAGTAAAAATTGTATGATATAACTCACTTCTTGAACGTAATATGTTATAGTTGGGCATGAATTTCTCCACTACTAATGTTCTTCCATAATTCCTTTCTTAGGCCTACAATAAATTCTTCTTTATCAAATACAATAATATTTTTTAAACCATTCAATTAACAATAAGTGATGAGTTGTATAGAAAATGAGATAAAACTGATATCATAAGAAACTTGTAAAATAGAATCACCATATAGTGGCAAAACTCATACCACTTAATGCCATCAATTTGTCTTATACACAAAACTGAATTCCGAGCCAACCACCCATATTCACACTGTCCCTTTTTATAATTTATAACAATCACGGATTTATAAAATCAACTTAGACAGCTGAAACAGAAGCTAACGCCACAATTAGTTTTCTATTGTAGGAAAATAAATCTCATGACCACTTAGGAGAATACATAACACGTGCTATAAACATCTGTCATGTGCAAGTAAAAAAGATGAAAACGGAAGATCAAGTAAATAACCGATATGACCCGCCCAATTTATCACCTCTACCAAGAACCCACATAAAGTTTGATTAGTGAGCAATGTATAATAACATAAAAAAGCTCATATGATAAGAAACTTACTTATTACTTATTTAATACATCCACAGGACTATAATTTTCAGTTATGTAGGTGGAAATATTTTCAGACACGGGTGACATCAAGATCAATCGCTTGGAAAGATTTTGAGACATGGGGTGACAGTTTAGTGCGACTCCCTTTTGATTTCCATTACCAACAATTATTTATACCCGAACATAAATAAAAATAATGAACAAATTTTAATGAAAAGTTATCACATCGAAGCCATATATATGTATATATAATTATATAAACACACATCTATATAACAAACAATTAGTAGAAAAATCACTTTAAACCAGGCCATTAATTTCTGTAACTTTTTTCTCGTTATACTTGCATTGCATTTCTTTGCTAATGAGATATCATAGACTATACAGCCATACCTCGATATACTTGCATTGCAATGCTTTGCAACTTTTTTCTCGATATCCTGTGATCTTCGAAATAACATGTTTACTCTTGATATATCATCAGTCAATTGCTTGTGCAATATATTGTGAAGTTTTTGTATAGAATAAAGCACCAGCATATTGGTTGTATGCATAAATGCAAGTTTAAAAATTAGTTTGCAGCTTTTAAAATCTACAATGAGTACATAAATAAACCTTTGAACTTACCTCATAAAATGTCTCCAATGAATAATTAGGATTGGCGCTTAAAATTACACTTATGTAAGGAAAGATAAAAGAAAGTTTCTGCATTTATCAAGTATGCCAGATCCACATTCCAAATAATGCAAAGCAAGAGAAGAATAAACATTATATCGAAAGAATGGAGTTTAGCTAACAACCCTGATTGGAACTTGAATACTTTATGCAACCATTCTATTAGTGTTCATAAACAACAAACTACTTCTCTAACTTCAATTGTAGAGGTGACTTTAACGCCCCATCTGTTTATGAATGGGTCAATATGGGTTGCGTTTTATCTCCAACGGTCAAATGGAATAAACATTATATCGACAGATTATATTGAAAGATTCTAAAAATCTATTTTTATTCATACGACCTTGAAGCATTTAAATCATCCCAGCTATTCTTATATTAATTAAATAATTTATTACTTTAAAAATATGATAAAAAAAAGAGAGAGAAAAGTATTCATGAGTAGACCCAACTCGACGCACACCAGATCAGTCCAACCAATAAATGACCATTTTGACCCATTAAACAACTTGGCCATATTACCACCTATAGTAATTGTAAACCACACAAAGATTAAGAAACAATCACATACTTTAAATCATGTAACATGTGCTTGCATCCATATACATTTTAATCTCCAACGGTGAAATAATTAGTAACACTACTGGTATTACGTTCGTTGTACCATGAACCTATTTTTAAATAGAAGATTATGAAAAACATCAACGATTTATATATTTATAGCTACCAATAAAGTATTGAAAATACGACTGTCGTTGCCACATTATCTGATTTTGATTTCCTTATTCGTTCTTATTTGAGTTTAAGATTATGAAATGATGTTGTAATCAACATATGATTTTTATATATTATGTAGCTACATTGGTAATGTATTTGCATCAAATAGTATAAGCCCAAGCCCATAGACTCCTATAATCACAAAAGCTTAGTGAGTCAAGTAGTCAACCAACTGAAACAAATTTAAAGGGTTTTGCCAACGAATGAAGTCATAATTTTCTTAAATATTAAAATTTGTATTTAATATATGCATTATAAAGGTAATTATTAGATTAAATTAATGTATATTAAATACAAATGTTAATATTTAAGGAAATTTTAACTTTATTAAATACACTTTAACGAATGTCACGGGGTACACGTTAACAACACTCAATTTTAAATTAAAATGAGTAAATGGTGTATTTGATTATTCACAACATATTATCAATTTCAAAATTGATCAAGTGATTTCGTTCTAGATACGGAAATAGAATGACTAAATTATTAATGAACTCAAATTAGGGTTCTATTCCAAGAAAACTGAGTGTCAAACTGTCAATTTTACTCGTCATATCATGTTAACAAAAATAAAGATTTTTGCATTTATATGTCACATGCATGTCACAGCATGGCTATAGTTATTAATTACTCCCTGATTTACACCAACCATCAGTAAAACTTCCTTCTTATTTATGCAATCCAAAAGTCATTTTTAAAAAAATGGCAAGTATCATATCACTACTATTACATGAATATTTACAATAATCCACGAAAATTTATATTTTATTATGCCCACAGGACTTGAACCCTCAACCTCAAGCTTGGAGGGTCACGTCGATACCGCTAGGCCAATGACCTTTTGTAATCCAAAAGTCATGTTGATAAAAAAAATGCGTTGTAGAATTTATAAGTCTTACAAACCTTTCATTTTATTTAACATCATTTAATATTAATCCTACTTATAGCTTGTTTTATTATTATTTCATTATACGTTAGTTGCATTAGCTTATTAGCTTAATATATTAGAATTTAGAATTAGAATAATAAAGATATAAATATACCCGATCCTAGAAAAAGTTTAGTTGAATAATTGTTGTTGGTCAAATATCTAATAAGATTTTTAGTAAGGAGTAAGGACAACTAGAAGAGCTTCTAGATCTAATGTTGTTAATTAGGACTAGAAAAAACCAATAAATTTTAAAAATATTCGGTAATAATAGTTGTAAGAAAAATTATTAAAACAGAAAGAAACAAATATATATATATATATTAGTTGTTGTAGTCTTTTATGTTATATAAAAATTTAAGCTTTATGTTAAACCTTTGTAAGACGGCTAGACGAAGAACTTTGAGATGGTGAGTCTTTTATGACGTAATGTACTTGGACCGTGACCTAACCGGAATAACTTTCCGTGATTGTTTTCGAACCTTTCTACCTTGACCACCCTCAAAATGTTTGACATATTGAGATTCGAATCAAAAACTTTTTGTAAGGATATCAAGACATATATTAACTCTTAACTTTAGAACAACTTATTTGTAAGGCCTAAACTTTCTTTTATCGATAATTTCATAGTTTTAAGCCAGCAACAAAATAATTAAAAATTACGAAGTAATAATTATTACAAATTTTCAATATACCTTAATATAATTATTACAATTACAATCCTAAAATTTTAGAATAATTCGTAAGAAAATAACTGGTTTGGAAATTTTTTTTATAAGAAAATGGTTATGTTTTTCAAAAACATTTTCTTTCACGTATTATTCTTGGTGCGAAATGTGGTATCACGGTTTATTGTATAATTATTAACACTTAACCACTCGTTAACCTTACATCTATTCTTCGTCAAACTCTATTTCCTTTACTTATTATTTGATCCCAAATACAATAACTTCCAACAAAATTAAACAATCATATATTTCAGGGTTAATTGTTTGGTTATGAATCTAACTTTGCTCGTTTTATTATTGTATGTAACAAACTTTCAAAATATATATTGTGTGCAATAAACTTGTAAAAATCCTTATTGTATGTCACAACCTTTAAAAACATTTATTGTATGCAATGAACTTGTAAAAAATCTCTATTGTATGTTGCGGGTTACCATGTGTACATGCCAAACTGAAAATGGCTCTTTAACATTGGTTTGTGGCGGCACGAACAAACTCTAGCAGATCATTGACTACCGCACCATACGATAGCGATTTTTTTCAAGTTTATTGCATACAATAGATGTTTTGAAAGTTTGTTACATACAATAGCATTTTTTACAAGTTTATTGCATACAATAGATGTTTTGAAAGTTTGTTACATACAATAGTAAAAAGGGCAAAGTTAGATACATAACCAAACAATTAACCCTATATTTCATACCCAAAATCAGATTATCATTTTTATCGACCCTATTCACCGGACCGCCATGATGATCCGTCCATCTCTTTGAAACACACGAACTTGTGTCAACATTTAGCTGTTGACCTTTTTTGTCAAAACAACAAACATCTAACTGTTGACCGGTCAATCCAACCATTGTACGGCAGACCCTAGACCACAAACCGGTTTGTTAATACAGAGAAGAAAAAAAAAATACAAGTCACCCGGCGGTTCAACCACCACCTACATTTCTTTTCCTTTCTTTCTTCCTTACGATTTAATGCTAACAAAAACCGCAATTTCACACGCTTTCCTTAAACCAAAATTAATTCATTCCTCTCTCCAGTTGTCACACACACCTATAAATACACCACATTAATTATAATTACATTACATTTTATATAATATTAATCAGTAGTATAAAATATAAAATGTCTACTTTGCAACATAAGATATTTACTTTGTGACCCTCGCCTTGTTTTAGTCGTTTACTCATTTTAAACCACTTTTAATTAAAAATTCCATCTATAAATATGAAATTTGTGATGGTGTGTCATTTGGATGTCATGGGCAAGAATATGAGATCTCTTCTTTTTCTCACTGGGAAATTAACAAATGATGTATTAAGCTTTATTGTATTTTCTATACTTGATGTGCTTGACGTTTTGTTATGTTACGTGTACAAAATTGTCGATTTCCTTATGGAAGATGAATGGAAACCGTGTTATTGTTCGACACCGAAAGACGCGATTATTAAAAGTGGTAACATTTTAGTTACGGAGAAAGGTGAGGGAGAAAAAATCGTTTGTCTTACGTCGACTAAGTTACAACTCGAAGAAATCTCGGACACACTTTACTCGCGGATGTCATTAATGGCTGAGGTGTCGAAAACAACTGTCCAACGTCGTAAAATGGGTCCTTCTGTTAATGTTCAACCGGCTTTTACGGTTGAAATGATTCAAGAAAAGATCGGTGGTCACAAGTCCCATCCGATCCCACGTTGGTCGGATTGTGATTGTGATACTTGTAACTCGTGGTCGAATTCGTGTAAAGATACTCTTTTTGTTCATACCGATGGGCGAAAAGGTTCGTAAATAAAATTAAAAATACAATAATTATTTTTATTGTTTTGAATTTGATTATCTGATTGGTTTTTATGATTGCAGATAATGTAGGTGAGAATGTGTTGTTTATTCATGGGTTTATATCATCATCCGCATTTTGGACGGAGACATTGTTTCCAAACTTTTCGAGATCAATCAAATCGAAGTATAGATTATTCGCGATCGATCTTTTGGGTTTTGGAAAAAGCCCGAAGCCACACGACTCACTTTACACAATGAAGGAGCATTTAGACATGATTGAAAAGTCAGTTCTTGAACCGAACAAAGTCGAATCTTTTCACATTGTGGCTCATTCGCTCGGCTGCATTCTCGCACTTGCACTCGCTGTTAAATATCCGAACTCCGTCAAGTCGCTAACCTTACTCGCCCCGGTAATTAACAAAAAAATTTATATACGCACTATCGTACGTTTTAATTGTACACAATTTGCTCATGGATTTTGACTTCTTGAAGTATTGTTAGAAGTACATTTTTAAAAAAATCTTTCACTTTTAGTCCATGTGGGTGTGACTTTTGAAATTTACATAATCCATCATTCCTTACAGTATAACAGATAACATTTTTTTTTTATATATATTATAAAATATTTATTGTTACTTTTGGAAGTAAAAAAAAGTGAAAGTACGTAACATTTTGACAGCCATATTTTCCGACACCGAAAGGGGAGGAGGCAACACAATATATGATGAGAAAGGTGGCGCCACGACAAGTTTGGCCGTTGATCGCGTTTGGAGCATCGATGGCTTGTTGGTACGAGCACGTTAGCCGGACAATTTGCTTGTTGATATGCAAGCACCATCGTACATGGGAATTGTTGACCAAAATCCTCACCAGAAACAGGTAAACATTTACACTTCTTGTTCAAAATTAAATGCACTTTAGTCGTCGTCATTAATCATTATCGTACGATGCTAACTTTTTCTTATTACTTAAACTTAAAAAAGTTGCACATAGTTGAAAATGGCATTATCTATCCATACCACACTATTTACTCACCATACCCCCTTTTGAATTTTTTTTTTTTTTTAAAAAGTGGTAGAATAAAGTACAGAAAAGTACATAAAAAGTACATAATGTAATAAAAAGTGGTGGAATAAAGTACAGAATGTAAAAGTGGGAGGTACGAAGAGTAGGAACCTTGAAAATATTATAATCACTTTTGCGGTTAATTGGTGTCACAAGACGTATCTGAGATTAATAAATGCATTTCTAACGAAGCGGTTAATTGATTGGGTTACAAAATTCAAGGAAAATTAATTGCATTTACAGAAAAAAGTTTAAAAAATAGTATATGGTAACTGTAATGTTAAACATAGTTATAAAGGTTATCTTTAAGTAATTTAGAGCATAAATTGCATAAAATGTTTGTACGTTTATAATAACATCCACGTCCAAAAATAACTTCTCACAATCAACTTAATGTACCATCACTTTATGCATTAAATTAATTATTAAACATAGCCCTTAAGATTATATTTAACTACTCCGTAACCCTTTAGCACAAGAAGCGGTCTTAGAAATAATAGAGAAGTAATCGCATAATGTAATCTCTTTGCATAGAAGTTAATATAGCTATTCTGGAAACATAAGGAATTTAAAAATGAAGTAGTCTTAGAAAAGGGTTAATTGTTTCATTATGTATTTAGCTTTACCTTTTTTCCAATTGTATGCAACTACCTTTTAAACGTCCTATTGTATGAGTAGAACTTTCAAAAATGTCTACGGTATGTAACAAGTCACCTGAAACCGGCCAATTGCTTATGTGGTACCAGTCAGTCCTACTTGGCATCCTATTCATGTCCACATAGGCCTCCATGTCAATATTATCCATTTATAAAGAAACCCGATTGCACAAAACCTAACCCGATGCTATCTGATTCTGTTTAAAACCCCAATGCACTTTCCCTCATCCTCCCAATTCATCTTCTCCCGCTCATTTCTCAGCACTAAAAGTGAAACCCTAAAAGTGAAATTCCTAAAATTGAAACCCTAAAAAAAGAAGAACACGCGATTCAATGGCAGCCTCATCTTCTTCCTTTTCGATCAGCAGCCAATTTGGTTAGACCAGATGAGGTTTATTGTTGGTGTCCTGATAAAATGTATGTCCGCACAAGAAAGACGTTTTTTCAACCAAACTTTATGAATAATACCATCGTACCTTAGAGGATCGAGAATGGACAACCCATCACAGTGAATATCGAATCCAAAACCTTCCTGATCTGGTGCTCCTTCAACCATCGCGAATTAATTTGCAGAAACTAGGTTTCATTTGGCGTGTGTAAATGTGGGTGTAAAAGTGTATTGGGATTGTTAAAGAAAATAGGTAATAAAGCCAAGTAACCTGATCGGGTTATGTTTTTGAAAAGATACGGGTTGGGTCGGGTGATATAACCCAATATGTCTGGGTTAATGAATTAATCGAGTTGGCATGCCACGTGTTCTAATTTTTCGACGTGTATATCGTAAATCAAAGCTTTTACCGGGTACCTCTCATTCAAGTCACATGTTACATACAATAGACATTTTTGAAAGTTCCACGCATACAATAGGACGTTTAAAAGGTGGTTGCATACAATAGTAAAAAAGGTAAAGTTAAGTACATAATGAAACAATTAACCCCTTAGAAAATTCAAAAATGATGCAAAAATCTACTCGACTTTTATTATATAAAAATTTTGGATTTGGATTCCAGAATTATGTAGAGTCTCAATGCATGTTATCCATTCTTTAAAATTAGGAAGTTGATAAAAATTGTAAGAGCATTAGGTGAGGAAGTGTTCTCGTTAAAGTTCTAGAATAAGAATGCCATCGGACGGTGTACCATCACTCTACGCATGGTCGGAGCTAGAATGGGGGCAGTGGGGGCAGCTGCCCCCATAAAATTTCTTAAATTACGTAAAAAATAATTTTTTTAAGGTATTAATGACACATTTAAAATTTTGCCATCTCAAAACTATAAAAAAGTACAAAATAATTTTATTCTTGCCCCCTCCGTATAATTTTCCTAGCTCCGCCTCTGATTCTGCGGCATCATTATCAGCAGTGTTTTCTGTCAATGTTCAGCATTGACAGCTCGAGACGCTGCCTGTTGAGTGTCTTTTTTTTTACTCAAAACACTATAAAAATTTAATATCCTTCGCTTCATCAATTTTTTAAAATTACTCACCAAAAAATATGTGTCACCATTTCTCTCATTCATATAAATTTAGTTTCAACAGTGTGGCAATTATGTTTTATTTGCGTTTTGTTACTTGAGTGGTCTATTCAGCTCATCTGTTTGACTTTTGTGTGAGTGACATAACCTATATGCCAATTGTTGTCAAACTCAATAAATGGTATTTCGTTCAGCTACGACTTTTACAGTTGTTTGTTTCCACTTTCCACCCAATTCACTTTAATTAATTACTTCATATATCTGTTCATAAAATTAAACTTTTATAACTCTCCGGTAGAAGGCCATAAAAGTGTAAGTGTAAAAAGTTATAGCTGGCGAACATTAAAGCAAGGCTATATATATCATATTAATAGTCATATATTTATGATAATAACGAAAAAAAAATGTGAGATTGACATAAATGTTATTTCATGTCAAATTTTGCTTTGATTATTACATTTGATTTCTTAAACATAATAATTAACGAACTAGAGTACATTATGATTATACAGGATGAGGACGTATTTGATCGACGGATTTTGTTGTCACACACATAATGCCGCGTGGCACACTCTTCACAACGTTATCTGTGGGAGCGCTACAAAAATAGAAGGGTACTTGGATACCGTTCAAAATCATTTAAATTGTAGTGTAAATGTGTTTCATGGTCGAGATGATGAGCTCATCCCGGTGGAGTGTAGCGACAATGTGAAGACCAAAGTGCCTAGGGCAAACGTTAATGTTGTTGACAAGAAGGATCATATCACCATCGTTGTTGGACGACAAGAAACTTTTGCTAGAGAACTCGAGCAAATATGGACGACAACAAAAGCCAGCTAACTATTAATGATTGCAAGTATACAACTCTGTGGTATTCGCATGATTCCGTTAAATGTCTTTCTACATCAGTTGTCCCCTTAGAAGATCAAGTTAAAGGGTGTCTAGATCAAAATCAAGATTATCCCAAAAAATAAAATTTTCATTAGATAATTCCATCCAAATCAAGAAAATGGATGTAGTAATACTAGTAGTATATATATATAAATTGGCTAATTGTTATTTATTCATTGAATATCGAATGTATCGATTTTTATATTTTCTTTTGTACATCAATTCCATAAGTGAGCTGTATGAGGTTCTTATTTTATTACCAACTAGTAGTTTACCCGCGTGATGCGACGATAAGATATTCAAAAGTTGATATAAGAGAAGTAATTTATAATTGTTAAAGTGTGTATGTTGATATATCTTAGATCAAACATATAATATGTTGATATATCTTATACCAAAATATAAGTTTATAGAGTGAGATTCAAATGAGAATGGAAATTTTTATGAGAATAAGGGAACCAATAGGCATGTGTCACTAAACCCATTTTCCTCCACGTTTTTAAAAAAATAAATATCTCCCAAACGGTAAGTCGAAAAATCATGTGTTACCAGCGGGTAACACGTGTGATACCAGCGAGTAACACATTTGTTACTTATTTTGTACAATTAGTAAAACCCCGAAAAAATAAGTCGTCAAAAGTATACCTTGTGAGATGGAAAATCGAAGTAAAAAAAATGCTGATATTTATGGTGCAATCTTTTATAATTTTTCGACTTATCGTTTGAGAGATATTTATTTTTTTAAAAACGTGGAGGAAAGTGGGTTTAGTGACACATGACGCATTGCTATTGATTCTCATTCTCACAAAAAGTTGTTGTACTCATTTGAATCTTACTCTAAGTTCATATAATGTTACTAAACGCATAAAACAATTTATAATTGATATATTTAATACTCCCTCCGTCCTAATTCTATTGTCTCCAGACAAAAAACACGCAGTTTAAGAAAATATAATTATCTCTCTTACTTTTTGGTAAGATGACAGTTTTACCCTATACTTTTTACCTACTTTTTTTGTCTTATATATATACACTAAGGGTAAAAAAGAACTTTATCTCCTTATTCTTATCTATTTATGGAAGTGGACAATTAATTTGGTACATCTCAAAATGGAATAGTGTACAATAGATTAGGGACGCAGGGAGTAGTAAAATCATAAAATGACCCAACCCTTACAATTAATAGTGTTCCATATTTAGAGTTTTATATTCGAGTTGTATATGATCTTCATGAGTTATATAATATCCATATATAGATTTTAAGTATTTAAAAAAGAGAAAGCCATATGCTTAATAAGTAGATGTATTTTTAGTAATGTCACAAATCATATTAACATTTTGTTCAGGAATTTCAGTACTTATAAATTAAACATGTCAAATTGTCAAAATAGTTAAATAGGCGTGTTTGGACCATCAAGGATGACTCAACTAGTAAAAGCTTGGGCTTCAACACTAAATAGTGGGAGTCTCAAGTTCGAACAGATGCAAACACTCTGAAGTGGCCGGCGACGCCAACCTTCTGAAAAGGGAGGTCTTTACCTGGTTTGAGTCTGCGTGAACTCGGATCCCATAAATTAGTCCGCAAAGGTCGAAACCATGGTTTTTTAAAAAAAATAATAATAATTAATTAATGACTTTGTAGAAGCCTAGCTATTGCAAAAAAGATGGGACACTTAAATTATGGTGCACATTATAGTGTCTAGTGTACTTACTAGATATTAATGTAGTGAGATTCAATAGGCACAGCTACGTACATACATTGCAATTCATTCATACTTCCCTTAAATGCTTGTTAAGTTACTTCCATTAATGTTCTTCCATGCGGCCAGTTCCCACTTTCAAACCAGGCCACTTTGGGGCCATATAGGCATCTTGGTAGGGTTACAAATTTAGACCATGATCAATCTTCATGTGGATAGTTTGAGTTGGTTGGTTTAGCTGTAAAAATGTTGGTCAGTTAAGTAACTTGTGTTAAGAGTTAATTAAGACCCGGAAAACCAGTTTGTTAACCAAAAAAGTTTGGTTTGGCTGTGTTGACAATCATTCTAGATTCTTCAACAAAAAATTTGTCTTTTTTATAAAAAATATTTTTCCAAAATGAGTTGTTGAGATGAAAAGGTGTAGTGATATACAATATGGGCCGTAGGGCCGGCAAATAAATTTTGGAGGTACCGTGCGATACTAAAAAAAGACCTCGATAGATAAGAATTTATAGATGTATATACGGATACGCTAATGTTATACTCTGTGCAAATTATTATATAAATATACAAAAGTATTGGATTCATTATCTAATAAATTGACAACATAATATTTTGGGCCATTTGCACTTATATATATCACAATATATGAGCTCAAATCTCTTCTTACTTGTATAAGGATTGTATTTTTTTCAACATCAAACTTATAATAATATCAAGTGTTCATAAAATTTGGGGGCCCTTAAAAACGTGTGGCCCTATGCGCTGACACATAATGAAAATGCTATTCTCCACCATTGATGGGCCGGGAAACGATGTTTTCTAACCTCAATTAGAAGAAGCTCAGTAAGACATATATTTATGTGACTCATATATATAAACCTACATTTAAAGAAGTAAGCCCATTGGAATTATATTTTGGCATTAGCTTTTTTCTTTGACAAATGTAGGATTACATTTACGCCCAACAGTCTTCGACTCAAACAGAAGATCGTATGATTTGGGCTCTGTTACGACGACGGTCTGATGATCAAAATCATCTTATATTGTCATTTTCAGTCTCTGCTCATGTCGTCATAAAAGATCGTTTAGATTATAAGCTAATCAATAAGGGTTAATAATGGTTTAATACTCAAACTTTCAATTTTTTTTTCGTTTTAACATTTCAACTTTTTTTTTTAACGTTTTAACACTCCAACTTTATATAACCTGTTAAAAAAGCCCTTACGACCTGTTATTACAGATTAAAACTTTTAAAATTTAAAAATTAATTTTTTAAACCAAAATTCTTTTTAATATTTTTTCAAACCACATTTAATATATATATATAATAATGTTTTCACATATTAATAAATATTTTTTAGACATTTTATATAAAAAAATATTGTGTAAAGAGTTAATAAAAAAATCTAGGAACAATCTAATTTTTCAATTTAGGAACAATCTAATTGTATTGTATGTACATTATAATCAAAACGATAAATGTAAATTTCATTATAAGCATAATACGTTGTATATATAATTTTATATCATATATCATTTTAGATATGTACATATATATGATTTAAATGCTTATAAATTAATTGCAACGTGTCATCACAATTAATTTTATAATGTTTTATTTCGACAACGATATATTTTTATAATGTTTTCGTGTATAATATTTCTAGTTATATGAAAAACTATTTATAATGAATGTATGTTGCTAAAAAACGATAAATGGCTTTTTTTAACAAGTTATATAAAGTTGGAGTGTTAAAACGTTAAAAAAAGTTGAAGTGTTAAAATGAAAAAAAGTTGAAAGTTTAAGTATTAAACCATTAGTTAAATGAAGTCAATTATTCTTAACATTACCTATTATTCTATTCAGCAGGTTACCGGTTACCAGAAGTGTAATTTTAAACGGTCAAATAAACTAAAGGGGTGAAATTGTGGTCAAACTATAAGTTAGAGTATTAAAACGTAAAAAAAAAAGTTGAAGTATTAAAACGAAAAAAATTAAAAGTTTAAGGATTAAATCATTATTAACCCAATCAACAATGTACCTCTCCTAACTCCTGCTACTCTGCTAGTTGCTACTGCCACTAGTTTCACTGCCCAGTGATTATAAAGTTTGGCCTGAATTTGGCCCATTAGTCTTAGCTATGGATCAGAGGAGTTAATTAAGTTGCAAGAGTTTTTTTTAGGGCTTGGGCTTAGGTCAACAAGTTGACTATTGGGCTTTTATCAACAGCCATTTCTAGGTCTATTTTAATTCGTAAATCAATATTATTTGTTGGAGAATTGTTTTTGAAAGGCTTTCTATAAGAGTGTCATATGGACAAAAAGGAGACCAAACTTTTTTTTTTTTTTTTTTTTTTTTTAAGGCGATTTCATTATCAAACTAGCAAGAGACTAGTTGCAAAAAAGATTAAACGTTACATGAGCGTTGTGGATACAAAGTCCACTTGGTCCATTTGAGACCCACTTTCTTATATCTTAAAAGAAATCCAGAAAAAGCATAGAAGAATTTTTTCATCTACGTTTATTCTGCATGCAGAAAACCCGTTGTTTCTGTGATTCCCAATCACCCAAAGTGTAGTGTTAATAACCGCATGCATCCAAGCGCTCATTGCCCTTTTTTCAGGAAGATGATTCTAAGTTCACTGTTGCTAAATGGCATATCTTGAAGTGTACACTAAAATGCAAATTTGGAAAATCGACTTAGCCGATGCATAGCATGACTGCAGGTTGCTTCAACTTGACTTTAAACCAATGCTTTTTTATACTTGCATATCAACATATTCAAAAGCATCGATTTAAAGTCAAGTTGAAGAACTATGCGACGGCTAAGTCGATTTTCCAAATTTGCATTTTAGTGTTCATATTTAAGGCATCAAGCTCTTGGTTTAGATGTAGGCTAGGGCTCAATGTTGTTGCTTTTCATTTGTATTTTTTCTCAATATCTTTTATAGGATTTTCAATATATTAAATGAAATAGTTACATGTGTGGTGGATACTGATAATATGTACGTGTGGTGATCGAGAAATAGAGATTATGAGGCAGAGGTTCTATCTCTAATGTATGCCCACATGTGTAACACGTGAATGATTTAACTCACTTGCCTCCTATTTGGGTCTGGTCCTCTAAAATAACTCAGCCATCACAATCACAATCACAATCACAAATTTACAATATTAATGTATCCACACAATTTTCTTCGATAACGACTTGCATGTGTACCATGATGATTTCTAACTTTTATATTTGTATTTTTCACGGTTTTTATGCCAAAAACATGATCGAAAGGCTGATATCATGATGATAATTTTTATATATATTACGTCATATATTTCTAGAGATATCTGTGTACGATGTTCCAGCTTTTCATTTATAATTGTACCGTTTTCTAGAGATATCTGTGAACGATGTTCCTGCTTTTCATTTATAATTGTACCGTGCTTATTTACTCTCTTTTAACTTATATATATATATATATATATATATATATATATATATATATATATATATATAATACGAAGACGGGTTAAATTGAGAAGACTAATTTTCCTGAGAACGTTAGAAACATTTCAAAATTACTTTTTTAACTATTCGAAACACATTTGCCTATAAAACTTTTTCAATGATTACTATTAAAATAACTTTTGAAAGCTATGATATAAATATAAATAAAAAATATTAACTTTTTTTTTTGAACTTATTTTACAGTCGTTACAGTTGTGATTATTTAAGATAATCACAAAATATAACATGATAATCACATGTGATTATTCTATAATATAATGTGATTATCATGTTCGAGATAATCACAAAATATGGCATGATAATCACATATTATTCATGTGATTATCAAGTTATAAAATGTGATTATTATGAATAAATAAATTAATAAAAACTAATTAAAAAAATAATAAAACGTCAAAATTTTTTTATTTGAAAAATAACTTCTTAAAGTTATTTAAAAAGAAGCTACGAAGAAAATTTTGTAAAATAAAATGTTTTGAATAGTTAAAAAGTGATTTTAAAGTGTTTCTCATGTTCTCACGAAAATTAGCCTTCTCATTTGAACCTGGGACTATATATATAAGCTAGGTTCAAATAAGTACAACAACTTTGTGTGAGAATATGAGAATCAATCTCAACCACTAATTTTCATCAAATACCTATTTCTCCCATGTTTTTGAAACTTAAATATCTCACAAACGGCAAGTCGAAAAATTATGAAAATTGCAGTATAAAATTCAGCGTTTTCTCCTCTTCGATTTAAGATGCCACAAGCTATACTTTCGACGAGTTTTTTATTTCGTTTTATGGTGGGTTTTATATATTAGTAACGCATGTGATAGTGATTGGTTGTACATATAATTTGCGATTAGGGTTTAGGGTTAGGGCTAGGGTTTAGCAGGGTTTAGGGTTTATGATTAAGTATGATTTAGGGTTTAGAGTTTTGTAAAGCATTTAGGTTTAGGGGTTAGGGTTTGTGGTTTAGGGTTTCTGGTTTGGGGTTTAGGGTTTGTGTATTTTGGTGACATTTTGATGACGTGTACGTCAAACTCTGCCGATGCAATGTGGCACCTTAAACAAGTGTCACATCAGCAAAATACATCAAAACACCATTTTTGAAAGTTAGATGTATTAGAAATAGAGAAATGATTGACTCACAAAATTTTTACAATATATCATCCACAAAATGAGGTGTACCAATTAATTAATTAGGAGAGAGAAAAAATGAATTAATGTGATTAGTGCACATCATTTGCTATGTCATTTTGTACAAATTTCTTTGTAAATTTTTAGTGAATGTAACATTGTTCTTAGAAATAACAACCAAAGTTGGGTACACACAATAAACATCAGTTATAAGTCAGACGTATTACCAGGCACTAACCCCTTATAAATATACTGTAAGTAATACCTCTAGTTTAATAAACAAGTTGTCAGCTTTTATTCCTTGCATTAAGAAATCGGTTTTCTTTAAATTACAGAAGTCAATATCATACTAATATATTATGGGTGTGTTTGGTACGGGGTCCTAAGGGATTTTAAGGGCTTGAGCTTCTACTTTTAATATGCCTCAGCCCACAAGTCTTGTTTGACAATACAACAAAATTGAAGCTTCTTGAACTAGCTCCAAGCTCCAGCCACAAACTCCAGCCCAACTGGTTACGGCTAAACACACACCGTATAATGGTATATTTGTCAATGACAAATTAAAAAAACCTACAACTTATTATCATGATTAGATAATTATTTTGAAAAAAAAACTAAAAGAATAAATTAAATTGACATGTAATTAATAGTCGTGAAACGTAGAAAATACTATTTAATCGCGTCACCAAGCACTCATAGCGACGTTATTTTTTTTCCTTATCTTGGTGCGCTAGCTCTTTCTATTTTGTGTGAATCAAAATCCTTCACTTAAGTAAGCGACGAATGGTCGTTAGGGATGACTTTGTCACTTTCGAACTTAAGTTCTTACTATACACTTACATAATTGAGTCAATATGACCATGATTCTTTTTTCCCTTTTCCTTTCAGAATTTTTTTTCTTCTTATGCTCCTAATATTAAAATTTGGCCGCTGTGTATATTAATTAGTACCATGAACTTTAAAAGGTACAACGTAATGGTCTGAATTTGAAAAAGTGATTGTATTAATTAGACCATCTGTAACGCAAGGACGTGGCCCGCGTTCTCAGCCTCCACAACGCCAGAACGCCGCTAACGCGGCGTTCTGGCCGGCATTCTGGCCGGCGTTCTCACTCGAATAACGGGACGATTTTGGCGTTTTTGTGGGTCCCACGCGTTTTTTTAATTTCTTTTCCCTTTTTCTTTTGAAGTTTAATTCGGTTTTTAAAAAAAAAAACGTTTTTTTTTTTTTAAAAAGTTACCGTTTGAACTACAAAAAAAAAAAAAAAAAAAAAAAAAAATTTCAAAAAAAATATGGACGCTCCCCACCCGTTTTTTTCAAAATTTTTTAAAATTTTTTCCAAACCACTTCTATATCTATATATATTACACCATTCACACTCCATTTTCATCAAAATCAAACTACTTTAACCTTTATTTTATAAACTTTCTTCACTATTTTATACACTTCTACTTCCCACACTTTCCTCATCATTTTTAATAAATATTCCATCCACTTTCACCACCATTATACACATCCATCTAATATATTTTCTACACCATTTTATACCATTTTCATCACATAATTTCACAAAATGGATTCGATAAATAAGATTTGCGGATCCGACTCCGACGATGACAACATGTGGCAACTTTTGCAACAATACCAAGCTCAACTAAGTAGTGACGCCGGACAAAGTTCAAGAACACCACGCAACCGAAGCTACATTCCAAGAGACCGTGAAGGTGCCCAACAACGTCTTTGGGACGACTACTTTTCCGAGCGCCCGAGGTATCCTCCAAATTTGTTCAAACGACGCTTCCGTATGAGTCGAGGTTTATTTGTGCGAATAGTACAAGGTATATCCGACTACTCCATCGAACCTATTCCCGAACACTTTCAATTTTTTAAACAAAAACCGGATGCACTTGGTCGGCTTGGTTTTACGCCGCTACAAAAGTGCACTTCCGCCATGCGCCAATTGGCGTATGGCACAGCCGCGGATATGTTCGATGAGTATTTACAAATGGGTGAAAAAACATCGCTCGACTGTCTAAACAACTTTTGTAAGTGTGTCTTTGATTTGTACTCGGCGGAATATTTGAGAAAGCCGACCGCTACAGATATTGCTCGGCTATATGCAGCACACGAGCAGAAGCATGGGTTTAGAGGAATGCTAGGGAGCATTGACTGTATGCATTGGCAATGGAAAAATTGCCCGAATGCATGGAAGGGGCAGTACACTAGAGGTGATCAAGGACACCCCACCATTATGCTTGAAGCTGTTGCTTCATACGACATGTGGATATGGCATGCTTTTTTTGGCATGGCGGGTTCGAACAACGACATCAACGTATTAAACCAATCTCCGTTGTTCGATTCTATCAAAAATGACACTGGGCCACCCGCAGATTTCACTGTCAATGGACATCACTACACTAAAGGGTATTATCTTGCAGATGGTATTTATCCGGATTGGTGTACACTAGTCAAAGGCTTTCACTCCCCTACTGATGACAAACGAGCCAAGTTCAAGAGATTTCAAGAAAGTGCTCGGAAAGATGTCGAACGGGCTTTTGGCGTACTGCAAGGCAGGTTTGCAATTTTAAAAATTTCGGGGAGAGCTTTGAGTGTCAACAAGATGCGAAGACAGATGTATACTTGTGTCATACTACACAACATGATTCAAGAGGATAATAACTTCGCAATATCATCTATCGAGCAAGAAATGATCGACGACCCTACTAACCGACCTCGTCGTGATTTTAGGACTCGTGTTCAAGATAGAGAGGCTAGAGCCAAGGAAATACGGGACAAAAATGTGCACGACCAACTGCGGACCGATCTCACCGAGCACATTTGGATGCTACCACCAAACTTTCGCAGCTTACCACCATCCACGGCTTAGTTATTTTACTATAAACTATTGTATTGTATCGTATTTTATTTTAATGATTGTATCGTATCGTAATTTAGTTTAATTATTCGTATCGTATTGTATTTTAAATTTAGTGTGATGTATTTTATTTTAAAAAAGTAATGTATTTCATTTTCGATTAATTAATGTATGGTTTTTATTTTAATTATTGTGGTGTATTGTATTTTTAATTAAAATGTTTTGTATTGTATTTTAAATAAAAGAAAATTAAATTTAGTTAGTTAGTGGTGGGTCCCAGAATGGAGAAAAAAAGTGGCGTTCTGGTGTTATGATTAGGGGCGTTCTGGTGTTATAGTTTGACGCTGATGTGGCGCTGATGTGGCAGCTGAAAAAGTGGCGTTCTGGTGTTACGGTTACGGATGGTCTTAGTACCTTGTACTTACTTGACTTAGTTATATGCATACCTATCACATGCCTTGTTTCTGTTAAAAATTAACGGATGTTCCTTTCACTTCGTCAACCTCTTTTCTTCGCAATTGATTCCATCCAAGTTGTTACCGTTAATTAATATGTTAGTTGTAAATAACGTTTTGGGCGTTAGATTAACATGTGTAATTGGACACGTACATATTAATGGAGGTTTCTAATGGTTATAACATCATCTTCAGAATTCCATCATTCGGTGTAACCCAACTTCAAACGGCTAAAAATAAAAAACGATAATTAATTCGTGTTCTCCACTCATGGCTCAAATTTTGGTAAGGAGATGTCATTCATGTATTTAGCGAATTTTGGATGAGTATAAAAGATTCCATTAGCAAATTCAAGATATTAATATATCTTTTCATTGCAGTTAAAGTCACATAGAAGAAAATCAAATATACAATCCCAAATTTTTTATAAAAATAAAAGGAGCTTGAGATAATCATAAAATCTCATGTTCAAAAAAATTTATTTGTACCCAAAGAGATGATGTTCATACTCAATACAATCAACTTATCTGTCTAAATCACTAAATGTCGTTAAAATCGAAGCTCTTGAGATCTTCGGCCATGGTAAATAAATTTGGGGGACTAATTAAGCACTAATTACCACCGTGTTTGTGTTTGGTTTCCAATTTTTCAAGAGAAGAAAATGAATGCTAGAGTGACTAACTGTGAAGTATTTCTTCCAGTTTGGGTGCAACATATTTTGAAAAAAAAGAAGAAGATGAAAGCTCAAGAGAGTTGTACCTTTTTAACGTAAAAAGGCATGTGATAGGTGCATGACTGAGTCAAGTGAGCTCAAGGTAGTAAAAAATCACTTTTCCAATTGATCAGGGTACCATATTATATCTGTCGAAGTTCAGGATACCAAAAAAACTAGTCAACCAAGTTCATGGTACTAATATCATTTTGGCCAAAATATTTAAAAGTTATTATTCATATACATTTGGGTACTAATAAACACAATTAATAACTAATGAATTAACTAATCTAAGTACATTTTGTTAAGAATAGCAAGTTGTAAGGTGTCTTCTTCAACTGTGAAGTCATTAGGAACCTTCACAACAACATCTAGTAGAATCAAATCCTTCACACTTGACACACTCCCATACTCTACTTTTAAATCAAGGCTTCTAAGTGCATCCATCAACTTCGCAGATGGATGGTTAACGTCCGCCGATTGAACCCTAATCATAGCTTCTGATCCATGTAATTTCACCTCAACTTCAACCCGATAACTAGCAGCTGAATGATTACTGATAGATCTTGAATTATTAACTTGGTTATTGAAGTTGTCATTTTTTGATTCTTTAGGTGATGAATCTGGTCCCATTTTCTTTTCTAATGCTTGGATTTGGGTTTTGAGTTTATTAATGTAAGTAACAGCATCTGCTAGTAAAGAAGCTTTGTCCATCTTTGAAACGTATGGAACGACACTTCTGAGAGCGTAAAAGCGACTGTTTAGCTTCTCTCTTCGTTTACGCTCAGCCTCAACATGGTGCCCAGTTGGTACTATTTTTTTTGGCTCCACAACTTTCCCTTTTGCACGTCTTCCCCTCTTTTTTGGTGTACTTGTAACATTCGTTGTTAGTGGCGATGAACTATTGATTTCAAATTGATCTGAATCAGAAGATGACATTATCGTCCTTTTCATGCTGATTACTTCTTCTAGTCCTTCTTCACTTACTTGCAGTTGAGGAACTGAAATGATAGATATATACACAATAATTACTTGTGGTTTTAACTAGGGTTCATATGTTTCCAATGTTATATTCATTTAATCGTTTAGTTACGGAAAGTTCTTCATGTTATTTAGATAAATTTCTAACAAAATCGAAAAATTAAGTAAAAGAATATCTATAATTTTAAGGGTTTTCTATATTTGCTATTTTGGAAAATTTAAACTGCATTCTTTATGTTTGAATACGTTTTCTGAGTTTTTTCTAATGTTCGGTGAATACAAAACTCCAGTAAAACGAAAAAAATGGAGATATTTTTCTGTATAGTTAAATTCACCGTTAATTGACTCATGTAGTTCTCTACTTTTGCCTTTCATACTTAGTTTGGAAAATGGGTTGCTAACAAGTTAAGGATTTAAGGTCATTTGGTAGTTTGGTACAAGCTTGGAGTATTTAATATCCCTAAAGACCATATTAATAGGGCTGTAAGTTCAATTTCTTCTATAAAAAGTACGAATAAGGGATAAAAATCGAAAGTTGGGACTCTGAATGAAAGTTCAATTTCGTTTTATGTTATGTTTTCATAAGCAAAACCGAACTTACAGCAATTAAATGACCTATTTAATTAAGCAGTCACATTACCCTGAATGAAAGTAAATTAATTTACATATAGAATAGCACTTGGGCAATATAATTATCAAACGAATTTAAACATGATACCTTGATTAAGTATTTCACTTTTATCAACAAGATTTGTGATGTTGAAGTCGAAAAAACAATCTGAGTCAAACACCGATTTCGTTAACTGAATCAAACGACCATCTTCTTTTATAACATCACAAGAACCCAACTCAACAACACCATTAGAAGTTGGAATACAAACCAAAGACTTAATTCCATGTACTCTAACTTCTTCACTTCTTTTACTATTAAACTTCTTTAACTCATGATCCCCAACTAACCACAAACTAGACCCCAAACTAAAACATTGTCCAACAACATCATGTCCCACCACAAAACACATCGAAACCGAAGACATAATAAACCGCTGAGTGTCCAAAATATCATCAGACCCAAACATCATGTCACCATTGCTACCCAGAAAATATGCGTCAGCCCATGAGAGGACAGGAGGGTTTTCAGAGTCTTTCGAGACTTGCCAGAAAGTGGCGCAAAGCCAATTTTCGGGTCGGTTTTGAAGAATGAACTTGAGACGGGTTTGAAGTGAGGATTGTGGGATAGTGAAATATGGGGTAAGTAATTCCATTAACAAGATTCCGGTGATGATCGGTAGTGAAATCCGGCGATAGCTTAGTTGCCGATTGAAATAATTTTAAGGTGGAATGAGTAAGCCATGAGTCGCTATTTATTACGGAGTATAATAAAATACTACTCCGTACTTCACATGTAGAATGTGACGTGATTATGAGGTCATTCAATCTATTAGATATATCTCGTGATAATTAAACACTGTTTAATAATCTTAAATATAAATAAACCAAAATCCCATGGAGGAATCTGGACCATTCGATGAAGTTTTTTAATTTGATCCAACGATATATAATTAAATTAGATTAAAAATAATAATGTTACACTTTACCCCCACTAAATAAGAAACCATCTTTTAATAAACCTTTAAATATTAAATATTATATAAATATATATTAATAAAAAAAGCTTCAACTTATAATATACTATTAAATAAAATAAAATAATACAAAAAATATAAACGAACATAACTTTCACAACATATTTTCAATCATTACTATTTAAAATAAAAATATATTCTATTTAAGTCTTTTCTTAATTATAATTCTTTATTTTAACCCGGTATATATATATGATCCATCACTTTTTTTACGTTTTCCCTCATATTGATATCAATGGATTCACAAAGATCTCTACAACTTCAAAAAATTGTGCATCCCAAAATCAAGTATAGTTGAACATACATCCGATCAAAAACAACCATTTGTTCAATATCCCAAAAATTCAAAAAATAGAAAGTATGATGTATGCATTTTTTAATTATATTGTTTATATATGACAATCATAATCTACAACAATGAATCCACTCATATTTAATTGAATATCTATAACAATCTCAATTTAGTCGTTCGCGTTGTCACAAGTCTTAATGCTATACATATACGAGTTATAACATTTTACGTTTACTAACATATATACTAATTTAATGAATTAAAAAGTTAAAAATAAAACTTCAAATTTATAACAATTTTGATGTAGTCATCCGCGCTGTCGCGGGTCTTCACCTAGTTTGTAAACAATACCAAAACCAATGTACCGGTACTTAATAAGGAGTTGGGACGGAGGTAGTAGTTAACAAAGGGGTTAATATAAATTACTAATCTACCCTTCTAACAATCTTAATTAGTCTTTAAACAATAAATAAATATTTAGTAATGAAACTTAACACATCATAAATTATTTAGGTTACAAAATATTTAATACTATAATTATTTGATTGTATCATAACCGATGTAAACCTATTGATAGATATTAAAAATTAGTTAATTACGATTGTTTTGATATAAATAAGGTGAAGAAATTGAATATCATTAACGAATTGTAGTTATCTTCTATACTCATAAACAGAGACTTGGACACAATATTTTAAAGTCTTACGGAATATATGCTTGAAATTTTGTTACTACCCTTTTTATTTATGTTATGCAACATTTAGAATTTTTTCATTAGTTAAAGTGATCAATAAAGTTAGTATATTACCCCTAAATCAATATTTAGCCAATCCCTTTAAAGAGTTTGACCATTTGATATTAATAAGATTTTTATTGCCCTCGCATTGCGACGGGTTATAAAAATAAATATTTTTTTCACATAAAAGTTAAATCTTTAATTGGCTTTGGTTCTTTTAACTTTAATAGAAAAGTTATGATTTAAGAACTCATACTATTTTATAATTGCAAATTACTAAAAAGTTTAAGAATACCAATGATATAATAATTTAAATAATTATAACAATAACAACGAAACATTGATAGTAGTTACCAAAGTTTAATTTATCGTAGCAAAAGTACTAACAATGAATTAATAGTAGCTTGTACGGTTTTGTAACTTGATTTACACTTGGAGCCTTTTTTCTAACTTATATATATATATTACTATCGAAGTTAATCAAAATATTCTTAAATATAGAAATGAAAACACAAAATGTAACATATAGTGTTGGTACAACATACTTATTGAATAATTTTTACATTCGTCATCATATATATATATATATATATATATATATATATATATATATATATTATTCATTTCAAAAACTTCAAATATATATACTCTATAAAAGTTCAAGAGTTCAATAATTAATATCAAGAAATAATAACCATGAAATATAGTTATTATAGCTAATGGTATGATTAAATAACAATACTAAATATGAGTTATATTTAAATACTTGATATAAAGTTAAATATTCTCATCTCACTTTTATACAACTCCAAAAAAGTTTAGATGCATTTTCAAAATAATAGAAAAAAACAATGTCACTTTAAAAACTTGAACTCATGTAGCCCATAACGAATTCAATGTCCTTTATCATCAAACTACAACTATCTTACTATAATATTTAGGATCAAAATATATATAAATACAAATAAATATGTCACAAAAGATAAAATAGTTACTATTCATAATAGTTTGCTTATTGATATTAAGGGGTAATGACAATGACAGAAGATGTGTAACATTTACAATTAAACTTTAATATATTACACATAATAGAAACAACCCTAATAGACTGACTCACAAATTGTAGTGAAATGTCATACGTTTGATCCAAAACTACTTTTTTTATTCTTATCATTCATGTTTTTTATTTGAAATACAAATACTATATTTTATATATATATATATATATATATATATATATATCTTTTAGCGTACATCAAACAAACGTAAATTAAAATTGATTCGACACGTAGATCGTCGAATGAAAAACATTATCCGCTGCATTGCGCGAGTTTCCTTCTAGTATGTTATCATATAGTTGTAGCGAATTAATTTAAGACTAGAAAAATTCGACTTGCTTTATGTTAGTTTGAACTATGAACAGAACTCTTACTTTGCTAAAATAATACTCTGTGGTAGTAATAAGGGTTAACGCTGCGTATCAACAATGAACTTTCACATTTCTACCGAGTTAGGTAACGAATCTATTTGTATGACTAACGT
Source organism: Helichrysum umbraculigerum (assembly GCA_949592205.1). NCBI lineage: Eukaryota > Viridiplantae > Streptophyta > Magnoliopsida > Asterales > Asteraceae > Helichrysum > Helichrysum umbraculigerum. The sequence goes on along the minus strand of CATIUR010000003.1, from coordinate 125,839,615 downwards.
TGGTAGCAAACTTTCAAATTTTATGTCTAGTTAGGTGATATGTATTATGTGTTATTTCTAAAATTTCTTTACGTTGCATTACGGTGGTAGGCCACGTAATACATAGTACCCGTAGGCCGTAGCTAAGTTGGATGTTAGACGGGCCATGGCCCACCCAGAACATCATTTAAATAGTAATACGATGTGAAGATCAGCCTACAAAATTTTATGAGAAATTTACTGTACAAGACCATTCAACGCATCGATTTTACTAAATGGACCATGTCAGGAATTTTTTTCCTTTCTAAACCATGTTATCGCCGAATGCACTTTTTCCTTTGGCGATTCGGCGATTTTTGGTGATACTTCATCCTCTCGCGACACGTGGCACCTTGTTTTCGCCGGAAATGGATAATATCGCCGGGCCCATAAAGTTCGCCAACCCGACACCTGCAATTCAAAAATCGTTGAATTGTGTAAATCATTCGACGATCGGCGATATTTTTGAAAAATCGATTTTCGAGCCCAAGACCCTTCTTCTTCCGTGTCTATCTGTATTTCCCATTCAATTTCAGTCCCGCGATTTCCAATCCGGCGATTTCCCTTCCGACGAGTTTCTCCCCTGAAAATCGATTTGCCTTCCGCCGATTTCCGGCGACTCACCTCCCGTACGGCGATACATCCCACACGACACCACATTAAGAATTCGTCGTTTTTTTCTGGGTTTGGGGTTAGGGCAGCGCCGGAGGCACGGTTTGAGAGAGCGGTGTTAGTCTGTTTAGTGACCGGCGTCGGTGGTTAAGATTTGGAGATTCGTTAGTATTTTTTGGCGATTTGCAGCGGTGGTTGAGACTGGTGTTTCTCACTTCCGGCAGTGGTGACGGCCACTCAATAGCAGGTAACAAATGAGTACCTTTTTTCCCCTTAAGTTAGGATTGCTGAATACGATAACGATTTATGGACTATATGTTTTGTTAGACTCATTAGTCACGATATCAGGAATGTTATCATTCAAAGAATATGGTGCATAGCTTGCTGTTTGGATTAATGGTGATGCTGTTTGTTTCAGTATGTTAGGTCGGACTAATTAGTTTTTTGCATGTTAGCAAACTGATGATGATGCTTATGGTTTTGTAATAAACCCTCTATTTCATCCTATTATCTTTGTACTAAAGCAGAAAAGTGATTCACTATACATCTCATATTCCTAGTGAAGAAGACCTAATTAGTAGCATCTCCTAGAAACAACCCTCATCTGCAACATGAAATACAAAGTTATTATTTTTTTAAAGAGAGAGGAAATTAATAGATATACTATGAATATTAAGAGTGTCATACATCATGTTAGAATAAATAAAATAATATAAGACACTTTATTGCATCGTGAAACTGATGGTGCATATAGATGTTTGAAATAGAGTTGGAATATGATTGCATACCACCACCGCCATCATCCTTCTGGTTGTAATCATCTTCATCGTCATCAAAGTCAATGTTCTGCAAGGTTTATAAATTTATTACACAAATTCATATGCAACATTAATAAGACTGAGGTCCTGATTGCACTAATTAAATTAAAAATATATAAATACATAGATAACAATCATATATTATAGGATTACACTATAGAGGTAGCAACAAGCTAGTTGAGCCCAGTAACTAAAAGTGGTCACAAGCTGGTTTGAGCAGCCAGATATATTGATATATGCTTTCGAATAGAACTTCATATCATTAAGTCTAGGCTAATAGCTAAAAAGTTCTAAATGAAGTCCTATAGGTGGCAATTTAATTTGGGTTGTACTTGATTGAGAATGGATTAAATGGGATGAATTTAAAAATCATCTGCAATATAACGGTTCAAGTGAGACAGTTGGTTTAAACTGGTCAAAAGGTCACTAAACATGCTTTCAAATGTTTATGACGTCTAGAGTTACAGAATATTTGTTCCTTACATGCTACATACTAGAGTTACAGAATATTAGAATGCCATGCTTTTTCTCACATATACGTTCATTTTCTTATTACTTGCATATATTACTTAATAACACCAACTTCATAATTGTTTTTCTCACATAGTGCGAAAGAAGTTGAAATAAATAATACGTTGCTACCCAAGTTCATAAGCACCCTTTAAGAACTTTTAATCTCGACAAGAAAAATTACCTGAGATCCTCGATCTAGATTCTCAAAGATATCCAACCTCTGTAGGTCTGCCCAAACAATAACATAATTAGGTTAGTGGCTTGAATCCGAGATTAGAATGGCTGTTTTGTCTAATCACTATGCAGCTAAATTTCAAATCTCTATAAAACCTGACTGGGGATCCCAGCGGATCTTCTTGCTATGCCTCACATTCCTTGAAACTGTACTTAAAAAACAATCAAGTATACTAGTAGTGTTTAATAGTATAAGGTATAAAGTACTTCTCTTGTTTGTGTGACTTTCAGGCTTAACAGATACTTTGTCGATGTTTAAGAGTTCAATGCAGTGATCTGTAATATACCACACACTCAAAGAGATCGAAACACATAAGTAGAATATTAACCTAAAATTAGGATTACCAAGTCAATAAACAATTGATTATACAATGTCTAAGTATCCTACATTGTGTTATTATCCGTTGTTTATGGTTCCTAGGTGCTTACTTCAAGGCTTTTTTTTTTTTTTTAAATGTTAGGATTTGGCGATTTGTTGTTTATTATCCGTGTGTATGTTTTAAGAAAACAAGGTGACATTAAATTGTGTTGTCTTTTTCAGGTGGCTTGTTCAGTGGTGTCGTCTTGTTGTCTGTGGCTACGGTTCATAAAAAATGCAAAAGAACTCGTGCCAGGGTATATATCATTCTACCTTGCTTAAATTTTCATATTAATATTGTTAGGAACTTAAGCAAATTTGGCAGACACTGTCTCTTGACATTCTCATGAAGATAATTACATTGTTATTTATGGAATCTTTTTTTAAATCCTTCATGTCATCGTGGAATGTTTGGTCTGAGTTATATTCGAGAAATCTAGAAGGAAATATATTCTGTTTCTAGATTATTTGAAGCAGAATTGTCGTTTTCACTTTGATCATGATCTAATTAGGGTGTAGTAGTTGCCTGTTTATGATGTTTTGATGGTTGACCATAGTATTTAATGATCTAAGAGGGATTACTTGTTCCTTGCTTTATATTTCATGGTCAAGCATCTTTGATTCTTTTATATTCGTTTCTTCATTCATGTTATTCCCGGTGTGAGTATCATTGTCATAATTATGGTAGTAGTCTTACTGGTGCTGTTATCGTTTATCTGCTTAATTCTCTCTATATATGGTTGACTAGAGTCAAAGCGAGTCAAGCTTGAAAGTGTCTCTATTTTAATTTGAAGAAAGCATGCTTGAAAAGTAGTGCTCAATATGGATGTATATGCACATATCGGTATACCAATTATGTATAATGTATAGATTAAGATATAGGTTTTTTTACATGAAATGAAATAAACATAGTCATGTATTTGATAGATAACTACGGTACATTAATCCATGATGCATTTCCATGCCAAATAACAGATCATATATGCTAAGGCGTCATGTATGGTGGACTCTGAAAAATGCAGGGTGGAGCTATCTTTGGTAACTAGGCTTATAGCGGAATGGTTATATGTATATATTCACTAAGTAGTATGTTACCTAGCCTTTGTGTTTCCTTAAGAACACTTAAATGCTTATAGCGGAATGGTTATACACAAGAACTTCGTTACCTTATTTATTATGTCTTACGAATGTGTGATATTTTTTGCTATTGCAGACATATGACGCTACTGTGAATATCAGGAGCAAGATGACTATGCTTGGTGAAAATGAAGAACAAAATACAGGGTACGCCCAAAGAAGGCTTGTTTAGAGGAACATGTTTTGGCAGGTGGTTAGATACCGGGTACGATAAGTTTTTGGGTCGTTTAATACATCGAATGCTAGAGAAGCAGTTGGAGTGTGGGGGTAGGCATGACCCACTGCGACATTCGTTGAAATATGATGTCGGGGATTACCGACTCAAGTTTGGAAGCAAACAGTTTTGCCTTATTACAGGATTACGTTTTGGAGACCTAGACTGGTCGGAATACAAAGCCAAGAGTGTCCCAATTCGCCATCGAGTATTTATTGACATAGCATCAGATAGTGAGGTACGCTTGGCCGACCTTATTGACTTATACAATGGGCCGCAATTTGACACTCTTAGCGACATAGATGCCGTTCGCGTGTGTCTTTTGATTGTGTTGGAGTATGTTTTCCTTGGAAATGGCGCTGAGATTATAACAGTGATTGACGCGAACTTCTTGGAGCTAGTTGAGGATTTGAACGAGTGGAACCGTTTCCCATGGGGTTCTCATGTGTGGCTTCTTACACACGATCAACTTAAGGATGCGGTCCCCGCGAGAAGGAGTAAACATTTTGAAGACTTAGATACAAAGGGAAAGAAATCGGCGACATATACACTAAAGGGATTTATTTGGGCATTCCAGGTGAGATAATTAAGCAAAGTACATTACTAACATGAATTTGGATACTAATATAATCTTACATTGTATTTGTTTTGGTCTGTACTTTTAGGTATGGATTTTCGAGTCATTACCAATCTTAACCGGTGAATGGTTTAATCCGTTTCGCGACACTTTTCCGAGGGGAATTCGGTGGAATAGTAATAATACCTTTAACAAGGGTCATCTATATTTGTTGGACGGACCGTTTCTTGAGGTTAGTCAATTTAATTTAACTTGTTCAATAATTTTTTAGACCCACTTGCATCCATTTGCATTTTACTGTGATTGTATGAAATATAATTTCCGGTAACAATTCATTGATAAATGATCCATATGTGCTTCGGTTTTAATTTGGTTAATGCAATGTACTCATTTTTTATCAAATATGTTACAGAAAAATATATGCATTTATATGTACGTGCCTTAGCCACTCGAGATATTGCGAGTATATGCGTGTATATGTAATTGCCTCACTCACTTGAGATAGCTTACGATTAAGCCTCACTTAATTGTAATTGCCTCACTCACTTGAGATAGCTTACTGTAATTTGCAACCTCCAAATGTTTTGCTTTCATTTTAACGATTCGCTAATCATTAAAAATCCAGTGTCCTTATATGAATTCATTGATTACTAGATATGGTTAATCTATTATGATCATTATGTTAATTTACATAGACAAGCTGATTTTTCCACCGCTTTTATCGTTTGTTATTTCAGTTGTTTATTGACTAGCTAGTTGTTTGACTGACATTAGCTAATTATGCTTTCCAAAATCAGTAGTTACTTGAGTCATAAGGATAATTGAATAATTAAATTCTTAATTCGTTCCAAATGAAGTGTAAGTGCATTGTTTTTATGGTTCACTTGTTAGAAGTAACATATCTTATTTTAGGGCCTACATCCTATTGAAACTCTTCGGTTGCTTCCCGAGGAGGCCCGCTCGGATTGGTGGATAGCTAGCAAGGGTTGCTCCAAGGCTAAAGCACAAGATAATATGCCTCCTCCACCTCCACCGCATCGTCGTGGGCACCGACCACCGAATAGGGGCGAGGTTGTTGATGCTGCTGCCAGTGCCGCGATGCCTCCGCCGCCTTCAACGGCATAACGGCCACAGGTTATGTCGCTAGAGGAACGTTATATTCAGTTACAGGAGGGATACATGGAGCTGCAAGCAGCTGTTTCGCAGTCCAATAAGCGTTGGTTTTTGGTAGAGGGGCGTTGTTTGAGGTTAGAGGAGCAGGTTGGTTTTAATTATTTATTACCTTGTTATCGTTTAAAAGTTTGTCGTAATACAAAGTGATTATACAAGTTAATAAACATTTTATAATTGAATACAGGTCTTTCGTGGTCAGCAAAAAACAAAACCCGTTGTTGATCCTAATGTTGTTGATCCTGCGAGCAACCTGAAATTGAATACCGAGAATAGTAACATTGACTTGAACTTGGATTTGACCTTCTTATATGCGGATGACGACGCGCGTGTAAGTCAAAAATAACAATGTATACTTAATGATATTAATACCTTAGTACATGTTTTAGTAGTTACATTTCTTGTTATTTTTGTAGACCCTGGTTGTTCACGATGACACACAGACGTGTGGTAGCATCCTCTCTTTGTCCGAGGTACTTATGGCAGATGGGGATGAACTTGAAAGAAACAAACTCGATAGGATGATGGCCTCATTTCAGAATACAATGGTAATGTGCTTTGAACTGAAGTTGCAATTGTTTTTGTTTTTAATGATAGGACGCATGTTGTACGTAAGTCTGTTTTTTAATTTGATATCCCATAGATTGCGTTGTAGCATTATATTTTGAGATTAGCATAAATTAGTTTGTATAATCCTACGTACAAGCACTTATTGGGATCAACTAGTACCGCTTGTCAAAGTCTGTTTTGTAATTTTTTTTGTTATGACACTGGCAGGTTGGCGATGGTCTTGATATGCAAGACCCGCACACAAACATGGTCCAGACACCACCCCCGGATGTTACACCCCTCGGAGTTGATGACAATGAAGCTGAGGAGGTTAGCATGTTTTACCAACATAATGCTGATGATAATATATTAGGAGCAGTAATACTTTTTATATTGAACGTGTTTGTCCAATTGAGTTGTAATTGTATACGACAATTCCGAATATAGTTATTGTAAGTTGATATCCTCTACATTGCGTCCTAGCATTATATTTTGAGATCAGCCTCATAATTAAGAATTTATGATCCTACGTACAAGCACTTATTGGGATCAACCAGAACCTCTTGTCAAAGTCTTTTTTGTAATTTGTTTATGTTATGACACTTGCAGGCTGGCGATGGTCTTGATATGCAAGACCCGCACACAAACATGGTCCAGACACCACCCACGGATGTTACACCCCTCGAAGTTGATGACAATGAAGCTGAGGAGGTTAGCATGTTTTACAAACATAATGCTGATGATACTATATTAGTAGTAGTAATACTTTTTATATTGAACGTGTCTGTCGAATTGAGTTGTAATTGTATCACGTGTTCCTAAATATAGGTATACAACAAACTACCAAGTAGAAGGCCGAAGAACAAATCTCGTTTCCTGAAATCACCGTTTGGTCCCCTACCAGACACGACTGAGGTTGCTAAACCCGTTAAGCAGATGAAGCGTGCAGTATCGCCGGTGCATACGATGCCACTTGCTGATTATCTGGAGGTTAGTAGAATTCACCAAGATTTCTCTTCAAATATATCATGTTATCTATGTATTACGCCGAAATTTGATAGTTAAATTAAGGGGGCTGCATAAAATTAAACGCTTGTAAAACCTGTATTCAATTACTAAATAATTATTAGCACATTACATTAAAAAATATCTTCTAAATAATTGAAAGTAGTTATAGTTATTTGATCTCTCAGCATCACCTAACTCCTTCATCCCTTGCAACTACCTTAAAAAACATGTCAACTGGACATGGACTAACAAAATGAATAATCATTTTTTGACCTTATAGGATGCGAAAGCCCAAAATATGAATGATTATGCCGTCTTGAAGGAGTCGGTGATACTTATTCAGGCTACCGACCAGGTGATAGGGAACGAGTCGAAGGATCCACCTGAAAGGACGTACACGCCAGAGTTGCTTCCATATAGGGCAGTTCCAATATGGGAGGAGGTACCATTGTAGTGTATTAGTTGTTTTAAATTTTATTTTATCATATCATTCCCCATACGATGGACGATAAAAATTTGACCTTAACATTGTGATAAATGTGTCGTTCTTATAGCATTTCATAAGACGGTATGGAAATTGGCATATCCCTATGATCGATCAGGACTTAGAAGATTGGCTAAAGTCGGACAAGTCAAAATCATTCAGCTGCTCAGTTCGTACCAAATTGAACATGACTAAAAAGTTTTGGTATAGATTAATTTGTCGACCAGAACCGGTGGAGGAAATAGTAGGGGAGGAGAGGACAGAATATGGATGGCTTGACGATACTGTACGTACTTTCTATCTTGAAACTTGTAAATACATTCAGCCTCTACTTTTTTGTATTAATATAGGCTTTAAAATTATACGATACACAGTATCTTCAATTGTGGATCAACTACCTGAACACACTTAGACCGGCAGATGCTGACTGGAGCGTTGTTGATCCTTTTTTCGCGGACCTTATAAGGCGGGAGGAGCATCATGTTTCGACCTATTATTCCGAAGGTGTAGTCTTCCCGGGTAAATGGACAGACATGAGGCGTGTAAGTGTATAGATTAAATTTTAAAAATACAATTCTATTTAGACGTGGAAAAATTTTCGGGTCGGTTGGGTCGGGTCTCCGGTCTTAATTTAGTTTTGGTCTAGACGAGTCCGGTTGGGTGTCTCGGGAAAATGGGTCTAATGGGTCCGGGTCTAATAGGTTTGGGTCGGGGTTTTGGGCATTTTATAACAACATTTTTTTAATCGCGTGACATGTTAATTGCACTTCGGTAAACAAAGACAAAGACTAATCAACACAGTACACCCATATACAGATAGCATATGATGTACATCACATGATGAGTCCATAAACAGACTGATAGAGAAATGAGACCCTAATAGAACCTCCATTTTAAATATTAACCAACTAGACCCACATTTAACCAATGGGTCTCTTTTTGCTACCTCTAATTCTGTTGAACATTTGTATATATTGAATGTCCTATAAATGTATAAATACTTGGTACACATATATTTTCAGGTATTTATTACGATAAACGAGACTGGAAGTCATTATTGCCTCTTGGAGTTTGAGATTGAGATGGGTGTTTTTACGTATTACGATAGCATGGTCAAAATCGGTAGTGACGGAGAAATACTGAAAGGTGATTTCTACCGACACTTGGAGGACAACCTTAGGAAAAAGATTACACATTTTCTAGAAGAAAGTGGTGTATTTCAAGCGAAAGGTTTGAAGAAAGAAGCATACATCATCACATTTAAGACGCATCAAAAATGTCTCACGCCACAGCAGGCGGTTCATTTGGTGATTGTGGGATATTTGTATGTATGTTTCTTTACCATTTGGCTTTTCGTAATATACTTTACCTTCTAGCCGTTGATGGTCGACATGCCGGGTTGTGGTATCGCGAGGCTTTGGCTAGACTTTTTTTTGGTTTTGTGGATCGGTAGATTAGTTATTTTGTTAAACTTGTGAAAGCTAAGTTTATGTTAAACCTGTGGGCGGAACACTCAGAGAGACAAATTCTGAAATACCAGTACAAGGCATTAAAGTTGCTGTAGCTTTTTGTTTGTTGTATTTGTTATGGACTGGCAAGTTCTTATTCATGCATGTGACACCTTGTGTTACTGTATGTTTGCTACTTTTGTTAGTTGTGGCTGCTATTCATGCTGTGAACATATATTTTTGTTGACCCTATGTACAATGGTATGTATCTATCACTGCATCATTATGGCGAGGTGGCTAGGTCAACACATCTTACATATGAATGGGCAAATAGGTGTTATTATCTCTGAGTGGGTACTAGGCCTGAAGCATAAGAGTTGCTGTAGGTGACTTTGGAGGGACTATGTGGGAAACTAGCGCATAAAATGATGACATGTGTGTAATGGATGATGAGGATCTCATGGCTAACACACCAATGAAACTTGATTCTTCTTTCCCTTCTAATGATGTTAATAAGGTAAATATGGGGATAAAATATTCATGAATTCGGAGATTAGATATTGGCTCATATATTTTAACTTGAGTACAAATAAATCATAATAAAAATACATCTACCTTTATTGAAAAACGACAGAAAATATTACATTCACTAATATAAGTTAATTAAAACCAACTAGAATTCATTCAGGTCAACAGTGGGATATACGAATTGCTGCGTTGATGTCATAGAGATACGGCATTGGCTTCTTGTATGATCATCGGCACCACACCTTGTACAGACTATCCTTTTCACCCTTTCTCCCTTTGATGGGATACGCCCCGTCTTTTTCGGTCTGCCTGCATTGCGTTTATTGTTTAAGGGTGGTAAGACCCTTAGAAAGTTTTCAGGAATCACCCAGTTAGATATATCACCCACAAAGTTGTTTTCCTCGGCATATGTAGCCTGATAAGTCTGGATTGTGAACCAATCTTTTGCCAACTCAGCACTTTCGGTGACTCCGATTTCCTTTAACACTGCTATAGCATGTCCACAGGGTAAACCAGAGTGTTGCCATTGCATACATGAACATTATTTTGTCTCCAAATTCACAGTATTATCGTATCTCGTATCTTTGACTTGGAAACGAGTACGCGAGATGCCGTGTACTCTCCACTTGTTGGATTTCAAAATTCTTTTGCGAACTTTGTTTTCCGCATAAGGCATTTGCGGTTGGCCTAACTTTGCGTAGGAAACTGTTTTATACATTCAAAAACATTGTTAAAGATAATTGCTACAACATTATATAAAAATGAGATAAGTTTGTATACCTCCATCTTCTCGCCTTTCGAAGTACCACCTCTGAACCAAACCTCTAAAAAACTCCATTAACATTGTAATAGGTAATTTTCGTGCCTCCTTACTTAATGCATTAATCGACTCCGCACAGTTTGAGGTCAAGTAATTGTAGCGATTGACAGTGCTATGAGCCCTAGACCATCTTTCCAGCCCCGCATCAAGGAGCTTGGCTTGTGCGTGGGCATCCACTGCAAGAAGTTCTTCCATGTACTTATCAAACTGATAAACTTTATGAGCTTTGCATATCTTCCAAAACAACCAATCGTGCTTTTTTGCTAAACTCAAGTTCATCAATAAATGACGACAACAAATCCCATGAAACGCATTAGGGAACACTTCTCTTACACCTTGCGCAATGCCCTGATGCCTATCGGAAATGATCATGAAGTCTGCAATGACTCCTATGCACTGCTTCAACTTGATCATAAACCATGTCCAACTCGCTCCAGACTCACCAGGACACACCCCGAAAGCAAGTGGCACAATCTGGTTGTTTCCATCCATTCCAACCGCAAGCAAATAAGAACCGTTGAATTTACCCTTCAGGTGTGCGCCGTCAACTATTATCAACGGTCTCAAATGATTCATAAAAGTTCTTATCTGTCATAACATAACAACATAGACATAACAACATATATAAGTACGATAGTAAAGGTATTATATGCTGCTTATTTTCTATCTTGGTTTAAGTGATACAATGTACAAGACTTACCGAGACACCAAGCGCGACTAAACACATCTCGAAACGTCCATATTGATCCGTCTTAATATCGGTCACGGTTTGATGTAGCGTAAAAAGTCACGTTTTTACCTACATTATTGACCCCATATTTAGGCCTTTTATAACAAAAACATTTTTAAAACATCATTATTTATCATATTTTGTTATAAAGGTGAAAACTTGACGGTCTTTCCAAAACGATACGAAAAGGGCTGAAAATACACTGAAATGGGCACCAAATTGAGCCAAACCCTAAATCTACTGTAAATGTAACACCCCCAAATTTGATGATTTGCGGAAGCATGATTTGGGTGTTACTAATCAATAACAAGCACAAAGATATATAGTACACGGCTCTATATGCGTCGTTTTAACAGAATATATTGATAATAGAAATGTTTACAACATTTAAAGCTTTACATAGCTCGAGTTTAAATAAAATGAGATTTCAGTACATAAGTACTTGTACAAAATATACTAATGCAAGAAAATCTCAATCGTCTGTATGCTGACTCGAGCTAAAGTCCTGAAGCAGAAACATCCTACTGCTGGGTACCTGCGATATATGCTAAAAGGTCAGCTATAAAGCTGGTGAGCTCACAGGTTTGAAATCAGTTAATATAGTGTGAACCGCAAGATTTAAATAAAGAATTGCATCCAGCAATTAAATAATGAATTGCATCCAGCAATTAAATGATAGTCATCGTGTATACAGCCATGAGCACATAGTTGAGCTTAACTCGAGGGCCGGGTCCCCTATAGAGAATTCCGGGCGAGGTGCCTCCACGAATGCCTAATCCACATTCGTCTTCCCAAATATTAGTACGTCCGTTTACCCGGTTAGTGCTTGCTAACCCGGATGAGGTGGGTCAATCCTATATGGTACCATATACTAATATTCACGCTACAACGTATTAACAACTATGCTGACGGAGGACTTTAAAATGATTAGTTTCGAAAAACTCATGTAGTATATGAAAAGTTGTACTTGCGTTCACATGTTAAAAATTGAGCAATATATCACACCCCTGAGTAAAACAGTAAAAGAGGGGCTATGAGACTCACCTGAGTCTGAATGCGTTTAAACAAACGTAAGTTGATTAGCGAGTAATGAAGTCCAACGACTTGTAACCTGAGGGTGTCCACGACACGCGATGGTTATAATCATGATTGGGTATCTCAAAAGATCACCCATGTAGTTGTTACACAACTATATATGTCCAAATTACTTCGATTTGGTTGATTTGATAAATGTTTGAAAACATGTACGGCCCGTTGGTGATGGGTTTGGAATAATAAACTTTAAGTATTATTATTTTGTAATAGGCGTTTTGCACTTAAAGTGTGTCCCAAAGTGTTTTATAAGTCGTATCGTATAAGGGTTTGAGGTTATATAGTTCCGACACTTAGTGAAATTGAGATTTGAAAACCTGCTGTTTTATGCGACACAATCATGCGACACTAAATGAATTATGCGACACAAGGGTTGTGTCGCATAGGAGTGCGACACAATGTCCATACGACACAAGGGTTGTGTCGCATGGATGCGAAATGCTGATTCAACAGCGACATAGTGATTGTGTCGTATGGGTATGCGACATAGTGGTTGTGTCGCAGGACTTGCGACACTAATTATTTGGTACGACATAAGGTACGACACAAGGGAGTTTATGCGACACAAAGGCTAAAATACGACACAACATGCGACACAATGCTTGTGTCGCATGGATGAACACCAGCCCAGAAATCCGGCTGTTCAACATTTTCCGGCCAAAAATCCGTTTTTAACCCGTTTTCAAGCTGTAATTTCGTGTTCTATACATTGTAATGGACATATACTAGTTATAATAACAACCACAAATGAAAAATACTAAGAATCGAGTGATTTCGGGATTTTGTCGGAAACTTACAATTTGCCGAAATAAAAATCCGGAAAGATAGCGTTGTAGATCGTCGCGAGGTGGTCGTGAATCTCTAAAAATATTTATGATCCGGTTGCGTTTGATAGTAGTATTGTGCGATTTAGGTGGATGGTGGTGATTTTGATTATTAGAGAGAAAATAGGAGAGAGAGATGAGAAAGAGAATGAAATGAAGAAAAGTAAGTGGGGGGGGGGGGGGGGGGGTGGGGGTTATCCCCACTTTCCAGTTTTCGCCCCGCGTCCCGTGTGGTGTTCGTTTGCTCCGTCGTTTAAACGTTAAATAATTATTTACATTTGAATTATAAGTCTTAAATTACGATTTATTACGCGATATATTATTTAAATATTTTACAAATCATTTTATATTTGTGTTATAAAACGTAAGTTAGTTTATTTCGTTTGCGCGTTTTACTATTTTGAATTGTGTAAGTTCGGTTTGTACGATACGAATGAATACGAAATATTATCAAAATAATATTTTTGGATATAAAAGCGTTATTTAATAAAAGTGGTCACCAACGTCCGTATAATATTGAATCGAAATACATCCGATTTAAATTGCGTACGATTTAATCAAATCGCATATTCGTATATATTCAACAATATATATAATTCGATACATTAATTAGCCTAACAAGGAACTAATTACATGTATTAACATATGATTAGGCACTAATTACTAGTCCTAATTTGGCGGGTGTTACATTCTCCCCCTGTTAGAAGAATTTCGTCCCGAAATTTAGTTCGAAGTCGTGTTTGATGTAGAATCAGTGAAGAGTTGAGGATATTTGAGTCGCATTTGGTCTTCCCGTTCCCAGGTGAATTCCGGACCACGCCGCGAATTCCATCTGACCTTGACGATGGGAATACGACTTTGTTTCAGTTGTTTGACCTCACGGTCCATAATTTCCGCGGGTTCCTCAACGAAATGAAGTTTATCGTCAACACGAATTTCATCTAATGGAATAATAAGTGTCTCATCAGACAGACACTTCTTCAAATTTGAGATATGAAAAGTAGGGTGCACGCTGCTGAGTTCGGATGGCAGCTGCAATCGATAAGCTACGGGGCCAATCCGTTCAAGGATCTCAAAAGGCCCTATGTATCTGGGGTTTAACTTCCCGCGTTTGCCAAAACGGATGACACCTTTCCAAGGCGATACTTTTAAGAGAACTCGATCCCCAACTTGGAACTCGAGTGGTTTGCGTCTCACGTCAGCATAACTCTTCTGACGATCACGTGCGGCTTTGAGTGTGTTTTGGATTTCCACAATTTTCTCAGTGGTGGCGTGTATGAGTTCAGGACCAGTGAGTTGACTATCTCCCACCTCAGTCCAACAGATCGGTGATCGGCACTTACGACCGTACAGTGCCTCAAAAGGTGCAGCCTTAATGCTGGCGTGATAACTGTTATTGTACGAAAATTCGCACAACGGTAGATGTTTTTCCCAGTTTGTACCGAAATCAACTACACAGGCTCGTAGCATATCTTCCAGTGTTTGAATGGTTCGTTCACTTTGGCCATCGGTTTGAGGATGGTACGCGGTACTCATATCGAGACGGGTACCCATAGCTTTTTGAAGTGATTGCCAAAAGTGAGAAGTGAAACGGGCATCTCTGTCCGAGATGATTGAGACTGGAACACCGTGATGAGAAATGATTTCCTTGATGTAGATTTGTGTAAGGCGTTCCATTTTATCGTTTTCTTTGATTGCCAGGAAATGAGCAGATTTAGTGAGGCGGTAAACGATCACCCAAATGGTATCGCAACCGTTCGACGACTTGGGTAGTTTGGTTATGAAATCCATGGCAATTTGATCCCATTTCCATTCAGGGATTTCAGGTTGTTGGAGTAAACCAGGTGGTTTCTGATGTTCGGTTTTGACTTTCGAGCAAGTAAGACACTTGCTGACATAAGTGGCGATTTCGGCTTTCATGTTTGGCCACCAATAAAATTCCTTGATACCGTGGTACATCTTATCGGATCCCGGATGAATAGAATACTTAGACTTGTGAGCCTCGTCCATCACCAAGTCTCTTAGGTTCCCAAAACTAGGCAACCAGATTCGGTTTGAGAACTACCTAATCCCGTTAGGTTTGATTTCAAATTGTTTGTCGATGCCCCGTAAGGCTTCATTTTTGATGTTTTCAGATTTCAGGGCTTCGATCTGAGCGGTATGAATTTGAATGGTAAGATCGTTATGAATGGTCATACTGAGGGCTCGGACTCGAAGTGGTTTTGATCGTTCCTTTCGACTGAGGGCATCGGCCACAACATTAGCCTTCCCTGGATGGTACTTGATCTCACAATCGTAATCGGTAAGCAACTCGACCCATCGACGTTGCCTCATATTGAGATCCTTCTGATCGAAGATATGTTGGAGACTTTTATGATCGGTAAAGATTGTGCACTTAGTGCCGTAGAGATAATGTCTCCATATTTTGAGAGCAAAAACGACAGCTCCAAGTTCGAGATCATGAGTGGTGTAGTTCTTTTCGTGAATTTTCAGCTGTCGTGAAGCATAAGCAATGACTTTGTCTCGTTGCATCAGCACACAACCGAGACCTTGGTGGGAAGCATCGCAGTATACCACGAAGTCATCGGTGCCTTCGGGTAAGGATAGAATTGGAGCACTGCAAAGCTTTTGTTTCAAGAGTTGGAACGCTGACTCCTGTTTTTCGGTCCAATCGAACCTTTTGTCCTTCTGAGTCAGTACCGTGAGTGGTTGAGCTATTTTGGAGAAATTTTCGATAAATCGCCGATAATACCCAGCAAGACCCAAGAATTGACGTACTTCAGTTGCAGAGGTGGGTGCTTGCCAGTCTTTGATTGCCTCGATCTTTGATGGGTCCACGTGAATTCCCTGACTGTCGATCACGTGACCAAGAAATTGAACGGTTTGAATCCAGAACTCACACTTAGAGAATTTAGCGTAAAGCTCCTCGTGTCTAAGTAGTTCAAGGATGGTCTTAAGGTGTTGCGCATGTTCCTGCTCGTTGCGCGAGTAAATGAGTATGTCATCGATAAAGACAATGACAAACTTGTCGAGGTAAGGTTTGCACACCCGGTTCATGAGATCCATGAATACAGCCGGTGCGTTGGTTAGACCAATGGGCATCACTTGGAATTCGTAGTGCCCGTAACGAGTTCTGAAAGCAGTTTTTGGAATATCGGCGTCGCGAACTCGTAACTGATGATAACCTGATCGCAGATCGATTTTTGAGTAGAAACTTGAACCCTGAAGTTGGTCGAATAGATCATCAATGCGAGGAAGTGGATAACGGTTCTTGACGGTCAATTTGTTCAATTCTCGGTAGTCGATGCACATTCGGAAAGAACCGTCCTTCTTTTTGACAAATAAGACCGGAGCTCCCCAAGGTGAAGAACTCGGTCTAATGAATCCTCGATCCAGAAGTTCCTGTAACTGAGAGGACAACTCCTGAAGTTCAGATGGGGCCAAACGGTACGGTGCGCGGGCCACCGGTGCGGCACCCGGCACAAGATCAATCGAGAACTCAACCTGTCTAGACGGAGGTAGACCGGGTAGTTCTTCCGGAAAGACTTCGGGAAAGTCTCTAGCAATCGGCACATCCTCAAGTCGCTTCTCTTCCGACTTCTTCTCCATGATGTGTGCGAGTATGGCAGGGTAACCCTTTCTCAGAAATTTTCGGGTTTTTAAGCAGGAGATTATATTGAGTCCCGTCCCACCGGTCTCCCCCTGTATGATCAAGGTTCCACCAACGGCGAGTGGGATACGGATGATTTTATCGTGACAAACGATTTCAGCTCGATATTTGGACAACCAGTCCATTCCAATAATGACGTCGAAACTCCCGATTTCAATGGGTATAAGGTCGATCGAAAAGGTTTCGTCAGCTAGGTTTAAAGTGCAATTAGGTATCACACTGGTGGTTTCTACAAGTTTTCCATTTGCTAGCTCTACAGTGTACTTAACATCTAAGGCAACAGGAGTGATGTCAAGTAATGGGCAAAAATCATCGGAGATAAAGCTTCTATCAGCACCAGTATCAAATAGAACAGAAGCATTTAAGTTGTTGAGGAGGAACATACCCTAGACCACATTCGGGTCTTGGCGGGCGTCCCCAGATTTGATGACGAAAGCTCTGCTTCGGGTGTTGTTGTTGTTGTTGCTGTTGTTGCGGTTGTTGTTGTTGTTGTTGTTCTTCAGCTTTGGGCACGTGTCCCTGAAGTGCCCGGGTTTCCCACACTCAAAGCATACTTTGGGTGGTCTGGTGTTGTTGTTGGAATTGTTGTTGGAGGGAGAGCGGCAGTCTTTGGTGAGGTGGTCGTACCTCTTGCAGTTGTTGCAAAAGGGACCACAGGAACCTTCATGGTGACGGCTGCACTTGGGACAGTATGGTTTGCTCCTAGTGTAACCCCGTACGATGTCAGTGGTGGTGTTGTAGGCTTTGATGGTGTCGGGTTTCTTGTTTTGTTGGTTGGAGTGGTTGTTGTGGTAGTCAGACCACTTGCGTTTGTTGTTTTGGGAGGATGAAGTGGGTGGTTCAGAATCTTGGCTCATAGACATCAGGTCTTGGGCCAATGAGATCGCACCGTCAATGGTGGTTGGTTTTGAAGAGATGACGTGTCCCCGAACAGGATCAGGGAGGCCAAGGGTGTACTTCCTGATTTTATCAGGTTCAGTGCTCACCATAGCTGGGCGGAGGGCAGCTAGTTGTTGAAACCTGGTGGTATAACCATCGATATCACCACCCTGAACCTTCAAGTTCCAGAACTCCTCATCTAGCTTTTGGAGTTTGGCGATAGAGCAGTATTTAGCAGTGAGTTTTGCCTTCAATTCCTCCCAAGTGAGTTGGTAGGCAATGTCAGCACCCACTGATTGGGTATATGAATTCCACCAAGAGTGGGCATCATCTTCAAGAGAGCAGGTGGCGAAGTTTACCTTGTCGTTCTCCGCGCATTTACTGACACGGAAAACAGTTTCCATTTTCTCTAACCATCTGATCAGTCCGATGGCTCCTTCAGAACCCTTGAAACTCGAGGGTTTGCAGCTTTGAAAGTCCTTGTAAGAACAAGGTTTAACAGCAGAGGTTTCAGCAGCATCGCCGTTTCTTGTGGAGTTTGGTGGGGTATTCCGAGCCAAGGCTTCAGTAACAGCCTGGGTTATGAGTGACGTAATCTGAGCATCGGTGTAAGGTCGTGTCTTTGGCGGCATGATTCTTCAATAAAAGAAATGAAGATATATGAGATTTCGTAGGAAAGTTGTATTTGTTGTAGATGTACATGTAGAAAAACAGTAACACATGACATCAACATGGAAGAATGACAATTAATATAAGTTGAACAACAAGGAATATTTGATAGCTAATACGAGTTCAAAGGTTACATCCTACAGATGTATTACAAAAGATGTCGGGAATTGTTACATCCGACCGAATTATAGAGTAACGCGTAGATAGTTACTAGATTACAGGATAGATTACAAGACAAAGACTACACTAGTCTTGACGTAGATTAATTTGTTCCATCATCGTGACAAGACGGTCCACAGTGGTTGCAAGCCTGCTAGCTTGTCGGGCGTTGTCTTCTGCTAGTGCAAGTCGTTGTGTTAGTCCACGCGCATACTCTTCTGCTTCATGTGAGCGCTGTTCACATTCTTCCATCCTTTGTTGTAGAAGGGCATTTTCCACCCTTATTTCTATTATTTGGTTGCGAAGGACATCCATGTTGTTGTTTGTGGTTTCAAGGTCGTCGGAGACCTGTTCAATGCGTTCTAGAGATGTAAGTAGCCAGTTTTCGTTGGTTTCCTGCAACACGACATACATGGTGCGAAGTCGCTGCTCGTGTTGGTTTACTCTAGCGGCTAAAGCCGGTAAGGCGATGTGTGTGGGATACGGGCCAGCTCGAGGCAACCTGTTGTTCCTCCTTGCTACCCTTGGGTTCTGCGACCCGGATTGAGAACGAGATGAATTTGATGGAATGTTTGCCATTTCTGAGACAAAGCGTTAGTAAGATTGAGGCCTATATTCATATAGCTCCTATATAACATAGCCTATTGAGTGTCTAGCATAAACATGTTTAAGTCTCGGTTCTCTCGAGGTCAGAGTCTTCTATTGTACCCTGTTCAGCCATAACTACTTTCAGATCTTACATCATCTTTGCTTAATTGTACATAGTTGATCAGGCTATGTTAAATTAAACTCGTATGCTGTAATCCCTGAACCAGTCATACCTAATAAGGAATACTGCCTAATGGTCATAGTCTAGGCTCACTAAATGCAACCTAGTTCACTATAACCTTAGGCTCTGATACCAATCTGTAACACCCCCAAATTTGATGATTTGCGGAAGCATGATTTGGGTGTTACTAATCAATAACAAGCACAAAGATATATAGTACACGACTCTATATGCGTCGTTTTAACAGAATATATTGATAATAGAAATGTTTACAACATTTAAAGCTTTACATAGCTCGAGTTTAAATAAAATGAGATTTCAGTACATAAGTACTTGTACAAAATATACTAATGCAAGAAAATCTCAATCGTCTGTATGCTGACTCGAGCTAAAGTCCTGAAGCAGAAACATCCTACTGCTGGGTACCTGCGATATATGCTAAAAGGTCAGCTATAAAGCTGGTGAGCTCACAGGTTTGAAATCAGTTAATATAGTGTGAACCGCAAGATTTAAATAAAGAATTGCATCCAGCAATTAAATAATGAATTGCATCCAGCAATTAAATGATAGTCATCGTGTATACAGCCATGAGCACATAGTTGAGCTTAACTCGAGGGCCGGGTCCCCTATAGAGAATTCCGGGCGAGGTGCCTCCACGAATGCCTAATCCACATTCGTCTTCCCAAATATTAGTACGTCCGTTTACCCGGTTAGTGCTTGCTAACCCGGACGAGGTGGGTCAATCCTATATGGTACCATATACTAATATTCACGCTACAACGTATTAACAACTATGCTGACGGAGGACTTTAAAATGATTAGTTTCGAAAAACTCATGTAGTATATGAAAAGTTGTACTTGCGTTCACATGTTAAAAATTGAGCAATATATCACACCCCTGAGTAAAACAGTAAAAGAGGGGCTATGAGACTCACCTGAGTCTGAATGCGTTTAAACAAACGTAAGTTGATTAGCGAGTAATGAAGTCCAACGACTTGTAACCTGAGGGTGTCCACGACACGCGATGGTTATAATCATGATTGGGTATCTCAAAAGATCACCCATGTAGTTGTTACACAACTATATATGTCCAAATTACTTCGATTTGGTTGATTTGATAAATGTTTGAAAACATGTACGGCCCGTTGGTGATGGGTTTGGAATAATAAACTTTAAGTATTATTATTTTGTAATAGGCGTTTTGCACTTAAAGTGTGTCCCAAAGTGTTTTATAAGTCGTATCGTATAAGGGTTTGAGGTTATATAGTTCCGACACTTAGTGAAATTGAGATTTGAAAACCTGCTGTTTTATGCGACACAATCATGCGACACTAAATGAATTATGCGACACAAGGGTTGTGTCGCATAGGAGTGCGACACAATGTCCATACGACACAAGGGTTGTGTCGCATGGATGCGAAATGCTGATTCAACAGCGACATAGTGATTGTGTCGTATGGGTATGCGACATAGTGGTTGTGTCGCAGGACTTGCGACACTAATTATTTGGTACGACATAAGGTACGACACAAGGGAGTTTATGCGACACAAAGGCTAAAATACGACACAACATGCGACACAATGCTTGTGTCGCATGGATGAACACCAGCCCAGAAATCCGGCTGTTCAACATTTTCCGGCCAAAAATCCGTTTTTAACCCGTTTTC
The DNA here is from genome assembly GCA_949592205.1 of Helichrysum umbraculigerum. Taxonomy (NCBI): domain Eukaryota; kingdom Viridiplantae; phylum Streptophyta; class Magnoliopsida; order Asterales; family Asteraceae; genus Helichrysum; species Helichrysum umbraculigerum. The sequence goes on along the minus strand of CATIUR010000003.1, from coordinate 125,818,668 downwards.
AAGCTGTAATTTCATGTTCTATACATTGTAATGGACATATACTAGTTATAATAACAACCACAAATGAAAAATACTAAGAATCGAGTGATTTCGGGATTTTGTCGGAAACTTACAATTTGCCGAAATAAAAATCCGGAAAGATAGCGTTGTAGATCGTCGCGAGGTGGTCGTGAATCTCTAAAAATATTTATGATCCGGTTGCGTTTGATAGTAGTATTGTGCGATTTAGGTGGATGGTGGTGATTTTGATTATTAGAGAGAAAATAGGTGAGAGAGATGAGAAAGAGAATGAAATGAAGAAAAGTAAGTGGGGGGGGGGGGGGGGGGGGGTGGGGGTTATCCCCACTTTCCAGTTTTCGCCCCGCGTCCCGTGTGGTGTTCGTTTGCTCCGTCGTTTAAACGTTAAATAATTATTTACATTTGAATTATAAGTTTTAAATTACGATTTATTACGCGATATATTATTTAAATATTTTACAAATCATTTTATATTTGTGTTATAAAACGTAAGTTAGTTTATTTCGTTTGCGCGTTTTACTATTTTGAATTGTGTAAGTTCGGTTTGTACGATACGAATGAATACGAAATATTATCAAAATAATATTTTTGGATATAAAAGCGTTATTTAATAAAAGTGGTCACCAACGTCCGTATAATATTGAATCGAAATACATCCGATTTAAATTGCGTACGATTTAATCAAATCGCATATTCGTATATATTCAACAATATATATAATTCGATACATTAATTAGCCTAACAAGGAACTAATTACATGTATTAACATATGATTAGGCACTAATTACTAGTCCTAATTTGGCGGGTGTTACAATAAACTTCATACTAAGGCCTCACAATTATCTTATTTTGTAGCTATGGAGATTACGAGAACGTGGATATAAGGATTTCTCAAAACGGATCAAGGATGAAAAAGTTATGCAAGTTACAGCGCGGCTGAAAGCTACAAAACGTATTCTGGACACGCCTGGGCCCCACACATCCAATTTCTACCAAATTGGCATCATTAGAAGCGTAACGGAATTACGAAGCCGTAGGCGAAAGAATCAAGTCAAACGGATACGAAACGAAAAAGATACGGCCTTCCGAAGTTGCGAGAAAAGTCAGAAAAATCACACGGCCTAGCACACGGCCACCACAGGGCCGTACACGGCCTGGTTAGAGCCGTACACGGCCTATAAAAGCCATCATGGCCTGTATTGGGCCGTACACGGCCTGGTTTGGTCTCACACGGCCTCGTTTTTGCTTCGTTGGCTTGTACGTGTGCTTGTGGACTTGTACTCTTGGATCCAAGGCTTGTCTATAAATAGTGGCCTCATTCACCTCATTTCACACACCAATTCTTCATAGAATTCTCACTTTCTCTCTCATACACACTCTCTCTATCTACTTTCTCTCTCTAGTACTACTCTTAGGAGTTAGAGGAGAATTAGAAAGAGTAGCTAGTTAGCGTAGCGGTAGTTGTAGCGTCTGTACGGAGTCACTCCGAGACTTTGGGTCACGAGGATTTGTCTGTAATACTTATTCAGGTTATATTTATATCTCTTTTCTTTATTTCGTAAATATAATTTGCTTATGTTGTGTTTACGTTGTATTGCTTACTAGAGATGCCATGCTAGGCTAGACAAATCTGTGTTTGCTATGATATGGTTAAGCTTAAGTAGTTATGATTTAATATGCAATTAGGATGAAACCAATATGAAACAACGGAGGTAACGTTATACGGCTTTCATTTGTATAGCGCCGGAAACATCACGAATGTGTGTAGTACGGAACGTGGAAGCTATGATGTAGAAAATTACTTAAGGTTAAGCTAATATTCATCATAGCAATACATTCATAAGGTTACGCAAAGTATCACTAATTAATAAGATCTATCAACAGTTTATTAATACAATTTCATCGGTATGGCGTGAATCACAATATTACTTTATATTAATGAATTATTCTTCGTCTATCGCATAAGGTTAAGATCAAGACATAAACACAATCACTTAATTTATATAAACTTAATATGGTCATCCTCGTTTAATATAAATCAGTCTAACTATGTCAAGAACAATCATAAATATATCATAATAAAGACAATTCTTGTATAATAAACATTCAATAATATAGTTCCAACATAAACATATAATTCATATAATAAACTCAATAAACATTCATTCAAATAATTATAACGAAAACCTAATTAACAAGTAATTCCAATAAACAATATCCATAAATTAACTCAATAAGGTTATTAAAGTTACAAGGATAAAGAAACCGAACCAATTGTAGAACCAGCTTTTCCTAGGGTTAAAAACCTTCAAACCCTAGCTCCTTAACCTCCAAAATCGCACCTTAAGTCAACCTTAAACCCTAATATTCGGTTTTGGTATTCTTGAATCGTATAAATCAAACCTAAACTAAGGCCTCTATTTATAGTTTTCAAAACCGTCAGTCCAACCGCCGGTTGGAATTCCCAACCGTCGGTTGGATCAATTTGAGTCATTGTCCAACTCCGCGTCTTCCACCGCCTTAAAACCTTTACACTCCAACCGCCGGTTGGGTAATCCAACCGCCGGTTGGACCTCAATTCCAGAATCTTCTAACTTCGGGTTTGGGCTTCACTTTTGGGCTTCACTTTTGGGCTTCTTCTTTTCTTTAACGGATTTTAATCTTCATTTTGGCCCATTTCTTCAATATTATCATTTTAGGTCTTCAATTCCTTAAGGTTTAAGCTCCTTTTTCTTCATTTCTTCATTTTCTTCAGTTTTCTTCAGTTTTGGATTCGTTCTTGTTCCTTTTTCTTCATTCTTTAATTAAAATACATCTCTGCAAATATTAAAAAAATAAGTATCTAAAATCATATAAATGCACTAAAATGTATATAAATATAGGGATAAATTAGTATAAAATATACTATCTATTTGATGCTTATCTGACAACTTTATTAAAACTTTTACAAAACTACAAATGCACATTACATCACAAAACTATTCTAAACTCCATGAATGTTAATCGACTTACTGTACTGAATTTATCCAATTACAATACATGCATCAATCACAATACATGCATATATTTGCTCCATATATAAACACATGACTCATCTTCATACTTCAATTTAAATGCACTTTTTTCCTAAAACAATAAATATTATTCGATTAAAGGCGGTGCTTATACTAACCGCCTTTAATATATGCTTTCATTTCAAACTCGTACATCAAGTAAAAGGCGGGGTTTGTATTAACCGCCTCATTTTTTAAGATTACGGCCAATTTAAAATTAATTTTTGGTTAAAGAGTTTTGAACTTGAACCACTATTTACTTTTTGTTTGTTACTTGAGCGGTCTCTAAAACAACCGCCATATAATACTTTTGGTGGTAGACGCTTTCAACACCTCCGCGGCTCCATTCGCACTATAAAAAGTAAGAAGCCTGAGATGTGGTGAAGTATGTTTGCTTCAAACACTCAAAACAAAATTATGAACCAATATATGGTAGCTGGTTACCATATTACTGATCCAAACACAAAACTATCCGGTTTGTTGCATATTTGGGTAATTAAGTTAGTATGTTGCATACTTGGAACAAATTTTGACAGTTCGTTGCCGATTTTTGTCATTTACCCTTCCTTTTAGGGTAAATGACAAAAATCGACAACGAACTGCCAAAATTTTTTCCAAGTATGCAACATACCAACTTAATTACCCAAGTATGCAACAAACCGGATAGTTTCGTGTTTGGATCTTTGAAAAGTCATTTTTTACCAGATTATGTTTGAAAAAGCTGAGTAACCTTACACATGGACCACCACGTCAAAATTGTGCCACGTGTAGCTGGTTACCATATTAATGATCCAAACATAAAACTATCCGGTTTGTTGCATACTTGGGTAATTAAGTTAGTATGTTGCATACTTGGAACAAATTTTGACAGTTTGTTGCCGATTTTGTCACATTTATTAAAAAATAAAAAAAATTCAAATAGAAGTTGACCGGTCAAACCGGTAGCTGGTTACCATATTACTGATCCAAACACAAAACTATCCGGTTTGTTGCATATTTGGGTAATTAAGTTAGTATGTTGCATACTTGGAACAAATTTTGACAGTTCGTTGCCGATTTTTGTCATTTACCCTTCCTTTTATTGATCACTTTTCGACAAAAGAAAGTAATAATCAATATTCTTCGCAACTGCAATTTCTCAGTTATAACATACTCCGTAAAAAATGTTAACCAACGGTCGGAACGTGTAAAGAAAGCTTGTTTGTGAATGCGTTGCACGCAAGTGCAATTTCACAGTTACAAACATAAATTCTTTGCCACGTTTCATAGGCTGTTGGTGAGCTTTTTTATGAATTTTGTATAGTTGAAGCTCAAATCAAGGCCTTGAAATTGTTTTGAAATGGTGAATTCCTTTCAAAATAAGGGGTTTTTTTGATTTCAGCTTCGGCATATATTGTATATTGTTTTTTGCTGCTTCCTTAATTCTTTGGTTGGAGTTTGATGCTCAAACTTTTGATGAAGGAGCAACATACCTTTTCTTTTTATTTTGTCAACGAGTTTTTTGATTAAGTCCTTAACATGGACCTCAATCATGTTTCAAGTAGAGACATGTTATATATGGAGTATATATACTCTTCACTTCCCATTGACTTCAGTTTGTACGATTAACGCGTTTTTTCTTAAATTGCTTTTTATTTTACAGTTTAATAAAAGAGTCTGTTGAGTTTCAATTGGCGCCTTTTTGTATCTTTCCTTGTTGACTGTTGTGTTTCAATTGGCGCCTTTTGTGCATCTTTAAGGCGGTTTTGACGTTACAGTTACTCAGTTAGTTGATCGTCGCGCCAATTGATTAAACAACTCGTTTATATAAACCATATTTTTCCTAAACGTCTCATATCTAAGTTCTAAACAAAGTCTCGTATTTTTATTAATTACCACACAAAGTCCCGTATTTTCATTTCTCAGTAAATTCAAATGGTGTCCTCATCCAACAATGCCAAGAGAAACAAGAGAGCAAGAAGCACAAGCCCACCAACATCACCACAACCATCATCCTCGTCCCATCAAAAGAATCCCTATGAGCGTTTAGGTGTTTCCCAACATGTTTGGGACAAGTGTAATGTAGGACACTTCGGGCCAGAAATGTCTATGTTAGAAACGTATGAAAAACTTGTTCAGAATTTGAAAGAAGGTATCAAGCGAGATGAAGAATTTATACGATTCCATATTGAACGTATAGATAAAAAGAGCATAAAGATCAAGGAATATGAGGAACAGATCACGGATCTTATCAAGACCATCTACAATCCAGACCCATAGACCCATATGATCTTTTATGTTATGTTATTATTAATTTTATATTATTACAATTATTAGTTAATTAATATTAATGTTATGTTATGTTTTGTTGTTTATCTTATACATGGTACGTGCTTTTTCTGTTATATTTCAACCACTTAATAATTTTATTACTTCATAAAATCATCATAGTCAATGGAGTAAATTAAACGACATTAAAATTTAATCAAACTCGTAAATTTAACAATAAACTTATTAATTGTTATTATTTCGGAAATGCAAAATATTGAAAAATAAATCGTTTTAATAAAACCGCCTATAAAATTACTATCAATTAAAGCGGGGTCAGTAAAACCGCCTATAAATATACTAGCAATTAAAGCGGGGTCAGTAAAACCGCTATTCTTTTAGTATTTGTAAGGCGGTTTACATAAACCCGCTTTAATATGCTATCAATGCCCGCCATATAAACGCTTTTGACCCCACTATTTTAACCAAGCAGCGGGTTTCCTTCTAGGACCACCTATTAGTGGCGCCTTAAATGCTCACTTTTGTAGTAGTGATTACATTATATATTAAACATATAAAGTTATACTGTTCCAAACTACAGTATATCAGACTGGGTGTTATATAATACCAAAATACAACATTAAGTATCAAAACATTATCAGAGTAAGTTGATCGTCAAACATTCCAACAACAAAGCTTCTTGCCCAGCCCATAGTATCAAAACATAACCTGCAAGAAGTAGGGTGGTGGGATTAGCACAAGGCTAAGTGAGAGAATGTATAACCAACAGTCTAACTTAGCATAAAAAATATGTTTACAGCAAATAATCATAAACACATAACATCAAAGAGGATTGGTGATTCTTGAGGTACCCTCATGCCGCGGTGGTCCTCCAAGAACACTTAAAACTAACTGCAGGCCAATACAGAGGTTAACCGATAGCTTGTTGCTATTTTCACACGACACAGGTTCCTATCAACGATAAGTACAAGGAACCCCCGCCGGCCAAACAATAACAACCAAGCCCAACCAGTGTTGACCTCTGAATAAATCATATATACCCAATGGCCAAGTATCACATAATCCATAATCATCATGGCATCATGTCAGACTAAACAGTCTATCAATAGTAGTACTACGTTTACACGTTGTAACCAACCTGTTACAACTAAATCATACTGAGAGTTACAGATCCACTCACCTGATAATCTCAGCTGTTTACTCAGAAATCTTATATTACTGAGTCTTCTCCGTGTCTAAGAACAAAACGGAAATATAAATTAGTAATCCAGTTCATAACTGATATACATAAACAAAAACACAAGTATTCAGGCTAAAAGCAAAAAGTCACACAAAAGTGGGTTACCCGCTGGGTAGCACGAGTACCCGCCGGGTACTCATCCCCACCAACCGGGTACAAGGCTAAACAGTCGGGTGAATTAAGTTTTTGTGGTAACAAAATCAAGTCTTCGTTTTAAGCTTATAGTACCAGCCAGGTACCATGATTACCAGCCGGGTACCCGTTTTGCCATTTTACCCGCCGGGTAAGGGTTGTACTTGCCGGGTACATCCCCTTTACCAGCGATCTGCAACACTGTTCAAAACCAACCCGAATTTCTTCAATCAAATCATCAAACTCAAGTTGTAACTTATATACTACAACAAATAACTTCAATATATTAACTAATAACATCAAATATCAATCTTTCAAACTTCAATCTCACATAGATATCATTAACCTATCAATTTCAAATAAAATAAAATTTCAAGAACAATATCAAGAAATCACTTACAAATTGAAGGAAGAACAAGATGATGATGCTAATGAAACTAAATCAAATCACAACCCACAATTGTTTCAAGTTTTGTTTATGGTTCTTAGCTTTAGGTATGTTTGATTTTTGAGCAAGGGAATGAAATTACCACTTTGGGAAAGTTAAGAAAAAGAAGGTCGGCTCTCCTTTAAACCGACTCTATATTCGCTTTAATTTGTCCCCTTCTAAACCTATTGTCTGGAACCTAAAAACCATTTACGATTCAAACAATTTTATTTTACCTTCAGCTGTATAAATTTAAAACAAGCAATAATTTACTAGTCACAATAAGTCATTTGACTTTTTACCTAATATTCACAATTGAACATAATATAATAAACAAAAAATTTCCTAACACGTTAAATAAATAATTTAAAGTCAGGAAATTACCAGATTACCACTAGGTCTATAAGGTGGGTGTTACAGTACAATAGTGTATCAGTTTAGATTATTGACACAACACACCCCTCTAGTCTCGGTACCATTTAAATTAAGTTAAAGACTCGTTTATTAAATTTAAATTCCTAACTCAATAAGAAAAATAAGTACTCGATATAAAATAATAATTCTTTAAAATCTTAAAATCGTAAACTTACAAAATTTGGGGTGTTACATACGCTTAGTAAGTAAGGGTAAATAATAAACTCATAAATAAACTCGTAGGTGAACTCGATCACAAACTCATAAAAGAACTCAATCTCATAAACTCGTGACATCATACGCAAATGATGTTCAATGATTTAATGGATTCAATCATACTCAAATGATCTATCTATACGTATTAAAGGATCCTTCTCATGTTAGTTTTCTACTCAAAGGAAACTACTCATCAAGTGTATTATAATACTCATAACTCATTATCAACTCATAAGTGAACTCAATCACTAAAACTTATTTATACACTTGATTCTCATTTGCTCTATTATAGTGACAACTCAATGTCACTAAGCTCAAACTCAATAATACCTCTTTTCCCCCTCCTCATTACTTACCTTGGATTTACAATGGTTGTGTGTTCTAGCTAACTCAAAGACTCCAATTTAGCTCTTTACTCCACCTATTCACAAACATCATATGGACACACAAATTCATACACAATTCAATCTCAATCAATTTCTCATTAATCATTAATACTAACTAAATCTCTTTTTAACTCGTAAGTTCATGATTCGTCTCATTCAAGTTAATTATGTAGAATTTTCTATTCTCATAACTTACACATTTACATATAATTATGTATATCCTCACACTCATCATAATATCACAATATCATCTCATAATCCTCATAATTTTCTCAATCACATAATTCATCAAAGTTTTCAAGTAACTAAATTTACTCATAATCATCATCATCTTCAAACTCATAAGATATTACAATTTACTAAAAACTCAAGATTTATATAAAACTTATGTACCCAAAATCTGAAACTAAATTCATGATTATCTCATAATTATTCAATTATCAATAATCAGTATCTCTCATAACCCCAAAACTTATATATCATATAAACAAAAGTTCATCTCTTTAGGTTCTATCAACATAATTTAGCCTCAAAATCTCAAAATCACCATTCTAGCAATAATTTCATCTAGGGTTTATCATCAAATCATTCAAAACATCAAATTAGAGATTCTCATAGAAGAAAATTACCTTAAGAAGGATGATTATACAAGATTTCAACTTCAATTTAACAATTTTCTCTTTGATTACCAACTCTCTCTTGTTCTCTCCATGTCTCTCTCTCTGCCCTCTGTCTCTCTCTCTCTGCCGGTTTGTAAAAAAAATGACCCAAGCCACAAGGCTCCTCAATCTTTCCAGATTGTTATTATTTAAAAGATTTAATTATGTATTTTACATATTATACCCTCCAACCCTCATTTATTGTATATTTACCACAATTTAAAATGCCCAAGTTCTATTAATTATATTTTGCCCACTAACAACTTTTCAAGGTAATAGCACAAATAATATTTAACTCATTAAAATTTAAATACTAAACTCACAAAAATTGGGGTGTTACATAGCATGTGAGTGATGAAATATTAATATAGTTTTTATAAAGTAAAATTGATGGTAAAATTTTTCAAATGGGATAAACCTTAGACGACGGATTTTGTGAAACATGAAAGAATGCATCCGAGGGTTTAAACTCTGAATGCATGCTTTATAAAATAGATACTAAACAATTATAAATTATAAAGTGGATTATAAGAAAAGACCGAATGAATGAGTATTTGGGTCACCCACTTTAGCCGCTTCATATTTCAATGGAGCATGACCAAACCCCTCATAAGGTCTAACATTGCCGGACAAATCACCTCCATCACATATACTACAACTTCCGAGCTGAAACTCGCGCAGATTAAGCCTTAATGTTGTGGGTCATACACTTCATTGGTGGTAGGTACCTTTATGATAAATAATACTCATGGTAGATTTTGAACCCACGACTCGAAGGAAGTCATGGGCTGCCTTTACCGCTAGGATAAGGTGAAGAAATTTCAGCAAGTCCATATGTTTTAAGAAAGACAAGTATCCTATCACTGCTACCACGTGAATATATTCAATAACCTACGAATATTTACATTTTGTCCTTCCCCCAAGACTTGAACCCTCAACCTCAAGTTGAAGCGACACATCAATACCGCCATACAATGACCATTTGGTAGTAAGCAGAGGCGGAGCTAGGAAATCCAAATAGAGAGGGCGAAAAAAAACTATTTTTATAGTTTTGTATGGACGAAAATTTTAAAATGTCATTAATACACTACTACAAAATTGAGCATTTAAGGCGCTACTAAAAGGCGGTCCTAAAAGGAAACCCGCTGCTTGATTAAAATGGTGGGGTCAATTTCGTTTATATGGCGGGTAGTGATAGCATATTAAAGTGGGTTTATGTAACCCGCCTTACAAAAACTAAAAGGATAGCGATTTTACTTACACCGCTTTAATTGCTAAGGTAGTACTTATAACCCCGCCATAAGTGAGTATTTTTATAGACAGTTTTATAAAGACGATGTATTGTTTTATATTTTGCATTTTCGAAACAAAAACAATTAATATATTTATTGTTTCAATTTACGAGTTTGATTTAATTTAATATCTTTTTAATTTACTCTATCGACTATCAAGATTTCATGGAGTAATAAAATTATTAAAGTAGTTGAAATATAACTGAAAAAGCACGTACCATAAGATATCATAAGCATAAATAAAACAAAACATTAATAATAATTAATTAGAGTATTCACAGCAATAATAATATAAAATTAACAATAACATAACATTATAATAATAAACATAAATGATTTAAGGTTTTGGACTGAAAATGGTGATCGCACCCCGAACGGTCGGTTCAGGAATAGCTTCCTGTCGTCGTCGGACCTCATGCTCTAGGCGGGTGATCAGAGGGTTTTAAATTTATATTTTGGTGGGAAGCCTAAGCTTTATTACTACCTACTGCTCTAAGGGTATTAGGGTAGTAAGCGGTAAGTCTGACTCAGGTGTCGTTCTTAAAATCGGAGCTAATCGAAATGAATTAAATACCTTAGAGAATAGCAGCTAATAGGATGGGTTTAATAGAGCATGTAGGGTTTGTTTTTGGTATTTTATAATTTAACTAAGATGCAGGAAAGTAAAATACTACACTACGGATAGGGTAAGCAGATAGATAGAGTTGTGATTGCTGAAGTTTCAATATTCAGGTTTCGGGATGATGTTCATTATAAAAGATGATTGGAGACTTGCCTTAAATAAATCAACAGAGGTTTGGTGTAAACACTAGCACCCTACGATTTAAAGCGGAAACCCTAAGTCGTATGTAACTGAGTACTAGGCTATCATGATTCTGATCAGATCAGGCTGCTCAACCCCCAACACTGTCCGATGAGGACAAGTGACCCTTCTTGGGATTAACCCTGGGTGCATGAATAAGGTAACAGACCGATATTTAATTTCTGACCGTTCTTAACACCTAATTCTAATTGATTTTATTAAGGTTTGTACTAATTGCTTGCTATTGTATGTTAAACTGTCGGTTATGTTGGATAAGGGGGTTTAAGCATCTTACACTACAGTTGAATGTTTGCTTTCTTTTCCAGATCCCTTAAACTTAGTTGAAGAGCACAAGTACTTCTGTCAAGGTGTAGACCCTCCTTTGCGATCAAACGTTCATCCCTAGGTTTGTTTCACGGTGTATACTACATTTTTCAGCAGTTCCACAGCTTTGTATATACCTAGACCATGTTCAGGAAGGGTGACTTCCAGGTATCCACGGTGTCATATGCTTACGACCGGTCCGTAGCTTCCACGCATTTGTACTCCACCAGAGGTGTTTCCAGCGCTATACTAAGTACTGGGCCATTTTACAGCATGTCCACAGTTTCAACAATAACACAGATAACTATCTACCGATACTAGGGTTGATCAGGTCCTAATACTAAAGTAATAGCCACGTGAAAGCTTGGAAAGGGTGTATATGGTGGTTTAGATCTACCGCTTGAAAAGTTTAACCCGATACATAACATAACAATTTCCAATCACATATTTAATTAAAGATTAATTTAACATCATCCCTACTCCTAAATATCTACATTCCAACAATCACAATATTACACTACTCAATAAACATGGCAACAAATAAAGCACATTCCATAATATTACGCATGGATAATTCAGACATAATAACAGTATGAGGGAATAGATATCACCGGATAATAAAGCAGCGTAACAGAGAGAAAATAATTGCAATCTTTGAATACCAGCTTGAACACCAATACTCCTTTATTACAAAGATTATCTCTCCTCTAATCTACTAGCTACCCACTAATTTCTCCTCTAACTCCTAAGAGTAGTGCTAGAGAGAGAAACTAGAGAGAGAAACTAACTATTACAAGTGTGTGTGAAATGAGAGTGAAGAATGAATTGTGGTGTGAATGGTGTGAAATGAGGAGGTTGATGCCACTATTTATAGGCTCACAAGTTTACAATTTTACACTTAACACCCTCGCTCCAGATTTACACTGAAATACACCCCTGAGCTATGAAATTCGAAACCGTAAAGAGGGTATACCACCCTAAATAGGGCGTATTCGGTAGCAAATATGGCGTATCCGGCACCATAGAGGGAGTATACCACCCCTAGAAGGGGGTATACCACCCCATAAGGGGGGTATACGGCCCCTAAGGGGGTGTATACGGCCCATGGGGTGTTGTGTGATCTGGGTCCGTGGTCTTGTGTGCTGGATCGTAAGTCTTGTGTGCTAGATCGTACTCGTTTGGCTCTAACTTCTTCGTTCTTGATCCGTTTTCAACGTTCTTTATGTCCACGTGTTCGTAATCTCCAGACCTACATTTTAAGATATTTATTAAGTCCCAGATCGGAGTTTTATGATAAAATAGCGTGTCGAACTAATTATGCCTATTTAAGTGTGTTTTTCGTCTATTTACCGTTGTTTTTGAAATATTTATAAAGTTTAGACCTTTTTAACAAAATGTGGTAAATGTGAATTTTATTGGCATGATTTTGTTAATTAAGTGCTAAATATGAGGTAAAAGATGTGCGTAAAACATGACTTTTTACGTCAAATCAAATGGTCTTAATAAGATCCGTGATCTTTTCTACCCAGTCCGCGATCTTTTTGTTCTTTCATCTATACGTTCAATATAAAATCGTATAGAATCTTCATCTTGCTTGATGTTTTCTTTCATATTCTTGACAAGTTTTTCATACTTTTGTAACATTTACCTCTCTGCCCCAAACCGTCCTTCATTACCCTTCTCCCATATATGTTGGGAAACTCCGTAGAATTCGTAGGGATTCTTTTTAAGGGACGAGGATGATGGTTGTGGTGATGTTGGTGGGATTAATGCTCTCTTGTTTTTTTTTTTTGGAATTATCGGATGAGGACGCCATGAGACTTTGTTTAGTAAGGAAAATTTGAGACTTTGTGTAGTAAGGAGACAACTGGTAGAACTTAGATATGAGACGTTGAGGAAAAATACGGTATAAATAAATGAGTTGTTTAATTAATTAGCGCGAGATCAACTGACTTTATGTGTAACTGTAAGGTCAGAACTGCCTTAAAGAATACATAAAGGCACCGGTTGAAACTCAATAGACTCTTTTATTAAGCAAGAAAAAATACAAAAAGGCGCTAATTGAAACTCAAAAGTCAACATACTTTTTTATTAAAATGTAAAAAGCGGTTTAAGAAAAACCGCGTTAAAGGTTACAACAACCCATTTGAACTGAAGTCAATGGGAAGTGAAGAGTATATATATGTACTCTATATATAACATGTCTCTACTTGAGACATGATTGTGGTCCATGTTGGGGACTTGATCAAAAAACTCGTTGACAAAAAAAAAAAGTTTTCTTTTTGATCGAGTCCCCTCCTTATGCCCTTCTGTGTAATCTGATACTTCCGAATATTTATGAAACAGAAGGTGATTTGAAGAATACAGATAATGGCAGTTGTAACACCCCCAAATTTAAAGGTTTTATTTTAAAACGCGAGGGTATATTTATTTTAAAGTGCTATGGTTTTAAAAGATACGAAATAATAAAATACGTAAATGGTTTCCCAGTTCCAGATAATAGAATTTAAAGGGGATAAAATATATAAACCGACTTATATGTGTGTACGGGTGTGTTTATCTTATTTTCATTCTTTAAACCTCCATAATACTCTCATACATAAGAGAAAAATCGCAGGAGCCTTTAAACCTCAAAATCCAAACTTTCAATCCTTCAATTTATGATTCTATTAACTTAGTTCATTTCTTCTAAACATCAAGAACATCATGTAAGTGATTTTCTCCATGATTTAACCTAGGGTTTGGGGTTTTAGTGAGTTTTGTATAATTCATGATTTCAATACGAAATTAGGGTTTTGATTTGATGAAATTGGTGTTAATTAGAGTTATATAATTATTGGTAATCAAATTAGAACATGAAAGTGATGAGATTATAATTGGTGTTCTTGAGGAATTAGTGGTTTTTTTTTATAGAACTCATGAAATTATTGATTTTCATATGAAATTAGATGTCTAATATGATGAAATGATGTTAGTGAAGCTAACTAGTGAAAGTTTAAAGTGGTTAATTAAAAGATTAAAACAAGTGTAATCAAAGTGGGGGAGTAAGTTAATAAGATTAAAGTGGATGATTAATTAGTGTCTAGTTGTATGATTATGTTGTTATGTATGATATGATAGGGATTTAAAGACATGGAAAGCATACGTGGCCCTTGTTGTGTGTTATCATCTAAATATCGAGGTGAGTATTATGGGGCTTAAGCGGGTAAGGTTTGTGTATGTATGTATCTTAGTTGTATATATGTATAGTGGATTAATTGTTTCAAATGTTGAATCGATTGTATGTGTTTCTGGATTGCTTCCGAGCAAGAGGATCATACAATCGGGTGGAAGATGACTTGTTTCATATACTTGTATCTTGACTTGTTTGTATATGTGGATTATTTGATGATGATATGATAAAGAATATGAATGATTGTATGTGTTTCCGGATTGCTTCCGAGTAAGAGGATCATATAATCCAGTGGAAGATTACTTGTATCTAGCCTTGTTTCTTAAGCTTGGTATGCATATCGACGTGATATGGTACGAGCATAGCCTTGTTTCTTAAACATGATATCCATTTCGACGTGATTTGGAATCATGAAGCTTTGTTTCTTATGAAGCCTTGTTTCTTACGGTTGTGGATTTGCATAGAGTTCAGAGTTCAGTGGTTGATGTTATAAGTATTTATATAGTGTTGATATTGATTATGTGTTATGTGTTTTGTGGATTATTATTTTTAACTGCCTATATGCATACTAAGCGGTGCACTTATCCCGTTGTTGTTTTATGTTTTAGGTGGATGATTAGTGCTTTTAAGAAGGTAGTGTGGATATGGAGCTAGCTATGTGGTTATAAATGCTCCATCTCTTTTAATCGTTGTTTCGATTATCAATTTATAATTCGCCCAAACAAAGAGTTTTTGGAGTAAACATGTGATCAATATGTTGTATTTGACTTTGAAAGTCAAACAGTGAAAAGAGTCTTGTCGTATGAAGTCAATTGAATATGATTGGTCTTGTTTCGGGTCAAAGTTGATGATTTGTAGTAAAGGGTTAAATCTGATTGGTTGGTCAATTGTGAAGTTGACAAATAGTCAACAAAGTTGAAATAGTCAAACATATGTGGAATTGGGTGTTAACCTGGTTAAAATGTGGCCATTATGGTAAACGGGTCAAATGGTGTCAAAATGGGTATAAAGTGTCATGTGGTGAATTTCAAATGTGTTAGTGTTATGGGTTGATTGATAAATGCTTTAAGTTTGTTTTAGTATGTCAAATAAGTGTGAGAAAGGGTTAAGTCACAAACCAAGCGGATTGGAATTTGACATGTTTACTAAAGTGGTCAAAAATGACCATTTATTGGTCATACGTTCAAAATGGACGTTTTTGGGAAATTTGGAAAAGTGTAAAAAGAGAAAGTGTCATTTGGTCATATTATACGTGCGTGCAAAATTTTAGAGTCTAAGTGTTTACGAGTAAAAAGATATGCGAGTGTGAAATTAGTATTTTAAAGTGTGTGTGCAGAGTTTAGTGCAGGATCTGGGTTGGGATGAACTACCCGGCGGGTAGTTGGAGTACCCGGCGGGTACTGCATGAATTCAAGACTACCCGGCTGGTAGTCCTGTTACCCGGCTGCTACTACGAGTCTTTAAACGAAGCCTTCTTTCTGTTACCAAACATTTTAATTCACCCGGCTGTTTGGAAGAGTATGCTTTATTAAGTACCCGGCGGGTACGAGGAGTACCCGGCGGGTAGTGTCCAGTTTTGAGTCTTTTGTTTTCAAGTGATAAAAGTGAGTCGTTTGGGTATTGTATTGGTTTAAATTATGTAGTAAGAGTGTATGGGACCTAATAGAGTGTATTTTCAGTGTTATAAAAAAAAATTATTGAGTTTTGGGGCGTTTCAGCAGTGGACATTCTTATTCATGATGTTCCTATAACAAAGGAAGGGGTATCAAACTCCCATCAAGAATTATGAGAAGCAGCAAAAAACAATATATGCTGAAAGTGAAATAAAAAAACCGCTTATTTTGAAAGGAATTCTCCTTTTCAAAACAATTTCAAGGCCTTGATTTGAGCTTCAATGATATAAAATCCATAAAAATGCTCACCAACAGCCTGTGAGACGTGGAAAAGAAATTATGTTTGTAACTGAGAAATTGTACTTGCGTGCAACGTTTTTACAAACAAGCTTTCTTTTAAACGTTCCGACAGTTAGTCAACATTTTTTATAGAGTATATTATAACTGAGAAATTGCAGTTGTGAAGAGTCTTAATTGTTACTTCTTTTTGTCAAAAAGATGATCATGAAAAGGAAAGGGTAATGCTTCATTTTTTTATTTTTTGGATAAAGAAGACAAAAACCTAGATATTGCTTCATAATTTTGTTTAGGGTGTTTTGGGCAAAAGTTACGTACTTCACCTCAGTCTTATTTATATTTATCGTGCGAATGGCGCTATTGATTACATCACATACCAAAAGTATCATATGGCGGTTGTTTTACAAACCACTTATATAACAAAAAGTAAAAATAGTTAAAGGTCCATCAAACTCTTTAACCAAAAAATTAATGTTTATATATTGGCTTTATTGTAATCTTAAAAAATGAGGCGATTAGTTATAAACTCGCCTTTTATATGATATACGAGTTTAACATAAATAATACTAGATTATAACCCGCGAATTAGCGGGCTACAACATAATTTTAACATACAAACATTCATTAGAACATAGAAAAAAAATTGATCTCTTCAAATAAAAGAAGAATCACACTTATTTAAAGAAAAATAGCCATGAAAAATGAAAAGAACGCTATTATAACTCAAAATGAGACACTACGACACATACAAAAGAGACATAGTATACACTCCCATGTTCTCTTTATAAGATCTTTAACTCAAAATGTCCACAAAGTAAATCAACCATATACATAAGAAGCTAATGTCTAAAGGTACACAAGTCATAAACAATATGGACCAACTTAACCCAGCCCGAACTATCTTAACACAGCCTAAATTTTACACTTTGAGACGGTACTCAATCCATCCTTTTTGTATAATAGATTCAAAATAAAAATGAAACAATAGGTTAAGATTATTGAATTTAAGTTTTAATATCATTTTGATTAGCCTAATATGTCTCTCTTTTAATAGTAAAGAGAGAAGAGAGATAATACTGCTTTTGATTTTATACATCTGTTAGTGTAATAAACATGTACTCGTATCACGGTTTCAACTTCATAATTGTCAAAAGACTAAACTATGCTATCTCATTACTGTAAGCTATCCAATGCGATTAAAGTCGGACAAATCAACGGAACTAAAATTACACAAAAACGATTTAATCACAAGTTCATTAGCCTCAAGTGCATAATGTCATTTTAAGAAAATGTCGTGAGCCAAAATTTGGTAATAACTAATAAAGGAGTGTAATTTACCTATATATTTTCTCCTCTAGGTGCTTTCGTGCACCCTTGTCAGGGATATTGACAAACTAAACTACATAACTGCTATGAATGCATTCTTTATTTTTAAAATGATTTTGACATGGCCAAAAGATAACCATGGTCCTTCTAGTATCTTTACACCTCACTTATTAATACTCTCAGACTACAAATATGAGAAAAACAATAAAGAGTTAAGGGATAGAAAAGATCAAAGGTCAAAAATGATACTACTCAGTCTGACGAATTTAAGTAAAACCTTCTTTGTAATCTTGTCAACTTCATCTTTACACATAATGTAGCAGCAGCTACATTATAGCCAACAACCTTAATTACGAAAAAGGTTATGATAAGATACAAAAAATACAAATGTCAATGACCATGGCTCTATTTTTAGGGCACTACATAATGTCAAAAGCTTGTAAAAATTTCTCAACGTAGCCTGCCAGCAAATTAGATGTGTGCATGTATGTATGTATGTATGTATGTATGTATGTATGTATGTATGTATGTATGTATGTTTGTATGTATGTATGTATGTATGTATGTATGTATGTATGTATGTATGTATGTATGTATGTATGTATGTATGTATGTATGTATGTATGTATGTATGTATTATTGAAATAATGTCCAAGGTCATAACTAATTGGAAAGACTATCGTTAAAAGTCGGGTCCTTTTTAGGTTGCCCTCAATAAACAGTAAAAGAAATAAATGAGAGACAATATTAACTAGAATTAATATTATAGTTAATTAATTAGTTTGTTAATTTGTCATAGTGGATAAATTAATAAGAAAATAAAAGAATTAAAAGAACATTCTGGAAACAGGTTCCAACCGCCGGATGGGAGGTCCAGCCGGCAACTGGAGTCGATTAATGTAAAGGCGGAAGAACGCGTTGGGTACTTGGGCAGAAAGCAAACCCAACCGCCGGCTGGAAGGTCCAACCGGCGATTGGAGGCCGAATCCAGCCATCCCACATCGGCTGGAGGACAAAACCCTAAGGCCTCCTCTCCCTATATAAATAGGGGGCATAGCCTAAGCTTTCAAATCATCCCAGTTTCTAATTTAGTTCGAAATTTTCTCTCTTTCTTATTTCAAATCCTTGTAAGAGTTTATACGACTTAGAGTCGGGACCTTAGGAATTGGAATTTCTCTTGGTTCATGGGTGTGAGCCATTAGAGGTACTCTGGTTTGGGTACTCGCCTCCAAGTCAAGAAGGTTCTGCAAGGTGGTCTACTCATGAGAAATTGGTTTTCTCAAATGCTAGTATTTTCTTATTTATCTATTTATCTTGTTTTATCGCTTTCTTTTATTAAGTTAAGGTCCTTAGGGTTTAGTTTCCTTGTTGCTCTAGATTAATTGTTATTTTCCGCTGCTTATGTTAATCTAGTTAGGGAATAGAAAACCCATAAGTGGTATCAGAGCCATAGCTTAATAATGTTATCAATACAAAATGTAGATAAAATGTATTTGGAAATAAAATTGTTTTTATTTTGTCCAAATAACTAAATTAAGTATATATGTATAATAGATTTGTATATGTATACAGTTAATTTATTTACAAATCAAACCTTAATATTTTAATTGTTTAAAATATACGCCAAATTTTAAAATGTTTTAAAATAGAACCCTAAACCTTAAATGTTTAAGAGAGACCTTATATAATATGATTTATATATGCGTATCATTAAAGTCTAAATACATCGTCAGTTAATCGATATATTGGCTCACCCATAGTGAACAAACTATAAAAGAGGTTAAGGTGGGTCATTCGACTTCCTTAAAGAAGAGGTTTTTAATATGCTTCGCGCTGACCTGCTTCTCCGCTTCTTTGTGCGTTTAATGGAGTTACTGAGGACTTTTGATAGGATGATGTCAAGATTAAAGGTAGACTTAAAGTACTAAAACAAAATCCCGTTTTAGCTATAGGAAATGTGAATAGTATGCTAACCCATGAAAATCGCACATCTCTCGTATGGACTGTTAATGGAGAGTGTGTGGTTTACAGGCACATTAATATAAGGACATAAGTGAGAGGTGATATGAGACTCGTGATTCTCGAGCATACTCGAGCCGGGGACCACGCGGGGTTTGCATGGTTAATTCACCGTCTTGTTCATGATCATCGGCATCCCAGTCATAAAAAATAGATGAGCAGAACCGAGATTAACATGCCATTGATGAAAATCAATGAATCTCAAAAGAACTAGGAATTTCATAGAGACTGAAATTGGCAAGTGCATTGTCTACCTAAAATGAATTCGCGATATGATTACGGCAACCCTCTTCATAAAACGAATCTAAAATATGGATCCTAGCCTTAATTTGGAAATTGGGTAATTAATTAAGGAATATTCAGACTAACTAAAATAGTTTTTATCTAAAAAATGTCTACTAAAAATGGTTATAATCCTTCTGTTCCCAATTCTGCAAACAACCCGAACTTCTCACTACTCTCAGTTCTTGGGAGGGAAATACTTACCAGTCCAAACTGTATGAACTGGATGCAAAATCTTAGGTTCACTCTAAGGTACGAAACAAGGAGTATGTTCTTGATGAGCAAATTCCCACTATTGATGATGATTCAACCCAAGAGGAGATTGAAGTTCACCAGAAATATTATGATGATGCAAATCAAGTATCATGGAAACTTCTATGGGCCCTGAACTCCAAAAGGTTTTGAGTATACTTAGGCTTATGAGATAAACCAACATAATCCTGTCCGGTCAGCCTGCTGTCTACAATCAGTTTGTAGCCTCATATCAAAAGGTTTTGAATGAGAAAGAGACCCCAATAATGGAACTACCAAATTGTTGAGCAAGGGATCAAGAAGATTGATGTGCCCTCTATCTCAGCAGCTCCTGTGTTGTCATTTGGTCATAATGCAAAGAAAAGGAAGAGATCTAGAGGGCTAAGAGAAGTATTAAATCTGAAATTGCACCTGCAAAAGATCCAAAGGAATCAGTGTGTTTTACTGCAACACAAAGGGGCACTAGAAGCGTTGCTGCCCAAAATATCTAAAGGACCTTAAAGACAGTGTTGAGCTACGGTCGTTATGCAGCAACAACAGGGTTTTAAATTTATAAAAAGCTAGGGTCCTAAATTCTACTTACAGCAGCAAGTATAACTCAGGGTCGTTCTTAAAAGTCAACTGTATTGTGAAACAGAGAAATCAAAATGTCCCAATCTGGCTAGTGAAGGAAGGTTTTGAAAAGAATTGAAATTGGTTTTTGTTTTGTTTGTTTTTCCTAAATTATACTACTAATTAAACTAAACAAGTAAATTAATTAAACTAGGCAATAAAATAAATGTATAGCAGTCAGGCTAGAGGAGGTGTTTGTTGTGACTTCATTAGCCTTTCATTAGGATGATGTTTTAGTTTAAGTTATGAAAAAGTCTTTCTAAAGATTTGTATTTTATTTGTTTCAAGTATTTGTGACGTAAACACTAGTACCCTACTAATTGATTGCTCAATCAGTATGTCACTGAGTAACTAGGCTATCATGATTCTGATCGGAGGAGGCTGCTCAACTCTCAACACTGCCCTGTTACGGAACAGTGACCATTTTCTGGAATATGAAGATTCCTGGGCGCATGCATAGAGTAACAGACCCACTAATGTTCCGACCGTTCTTAACACCACAGTGATACTCAATTGAATAAAACATTTAAGTTTAAGACTTGGTTGGTGTTTGATTACTTTCCATCAATAGTTTTGTAGAATCCAGGGGTGATAGACATATTTGGAATACCAGATGATTCCTCATCTTCCTTACTGGATTCATAAACTAAGTTTGTATTTAAGATAAAAGATTCTCCATTTATGATTTAAACTAGCCCTCACTTGAATTTAACCAATAAATCCCTAGTTTATTCACAGTGTACAATACTTGATTAGTAGTTCCACGGCTTCAAAACTAGACCATGACATTTAACATATATAATTAAGTTGTGGTTTAGTCACGGTGTACAATACTTGGTTAGTAGTTCCACAGCTTAAAACCAGACAATGTTATTTGAACACAGATAATTAATTACCCCTGATATGACGTCTTATCAAAAAGGTTTTAACCACGTTTATTGGTGGAAAGGCATTAGTTAAATGTGGTTTAAAATCATAGATGAAACGTGTAATTAAAGCACCAAGTTTTCATTTATAAGATATAATAATTTGGAACATTAATCCACAACAGATTGGGCCCACGACTTTCATAGCTTCCACGTTCTGTACTACACACATTGGTGTTTCCAGCGCTATACAAATGAAAGCCGTATAACGTTACCTCCGTTGATTCATAATGACATCATCCCAATTAACGACTAACTACATCACAACAAACACATAATATAACTACTCACTAATCATGGCACGAAATCCTAAATCTAGCATAACAACAATAATAACATGCATTATGATAGATAAGGAAAGATATAACCGTAAATAGCGCGTAGCTTGAATATATGCTGAAAGATTACAACGAGCGGAACCTCCGAAGTATCTTCAACAATATTACAATATGAACCCTCAAAGTATCTTCAACAATATTACAATATTACCCCTCCGTTAGCCTTGGTTAAATATTAACCAAGAACTAACTGACTACTAACCTAAAACTAACCCTAAAAGCTAGAGAGAGAAACCTAGAGAGAGAAACTAGAGAGAGAGGGAGTGTGTGAGAGAGAAAGTAGAGAATGAAATGAGAAGAGGTGTGTGGAATGAAGGAATGGAGCCATCTATTTATAGGCTAAGCATAAGGTCTCATGTACAAGCACCAAAGCATCAAAATACAAGCGAACGAAACACGATGGAAACACACGGGGGGGCATGAGGCCATACACAGCCTAGAACAGGCCGTACACTGGCATTTCAGGCCATACACTGCCTTCCTAGGGCCGTACACGGCCTCCTAGGGGGCCGTTTGCATAGCCGTGTGCTGTTTTCGGCTTTTCTCGTTGTTTAATTCGCGCGTATCTTCTTCGTTTCTCATCCGTTTGACTTTATTCTTTCGCCTACGGTTTCATAATTCCGTTACGCTTCTAATGATGCCAAATTTTCCAAATTTGGATGTCTCTAAAGTTGGCGTGTGCGGAATGCTCTCGGTTTGCGCTCAGACGGCTCTGTTTTCTTCGTTCTTTACCCGATATGCACGATTCTTGATTGTCCACTCTCGTAATTACTTGTGACATCATATAAAATTAATTAAGAACTTGTATCATAAGGGAA
Source organism: Helichrysum umbraculigerum (assembly GCA_949592205.1). Classification (NCBI taxonomy): domain Eukaryota; kingdom Viridiplantae; phylum Streptophyta; class Magnoliopsida; order Asterales; family Asteraceae; genus Helichrysum; species Helichrysum umbraculigerum. Next base: position 125,795,782 of record CATIUR010000003.1, on the reverse strand, counting down.
TCAAAAGAGTGTAAGAATCAGTGATCAAATAATCTGTCTCGATTTGCGTGCCTTTTGGACATTTTTAGAACTTTTTATAGCAATGCCTATAATTTGACAAACTTTGTGAAATTAAGTAGATAAACGTTTAATTCAAGTGTTTTCACTAAGAATTAGGTCAAATGTGAGGGAAATATGTGCATAAAAACATGACTTTTTGCTAAACATCAGACAGTAAGGTCGAAAAGGATTCAGGTATATAAATGATCGAACTCACATTTGCACTATATTATAAGGCCTAAAGGAAAGTAGAAGTTTGAAGCATGGAAAGCTCAACTTAGTCATGGGAGATAAGAGAGTCACGCCCATTGGAAAGTTTGAGCTCATGCTAAAATTTGGAGTTAGGATACATTTAAATAATTGCTATTATTTGTCAGAAATACATAGTTTCATTTCATGCTTGTTTAAGGATAGTCATCAGTTTTCATTTGATAATGAGAATGGTGATAAAGCTTCTCCTTGCAAAGGCATATATGAAAATGTTGAATATATCAGCAAAGTGATTTAAATGTTGGTTCGTCTAATGAGCTTGATAAATTCAAATTGTGGCAATTATCGTCTTAGGCATGTAAACAAGAAATGCATCGCCTAACTCCAAAAGGATGGAGTGTTGGAATCATTCGACCATAAATCGGATGATGTATGCGAATCTTGCTTATTGGGCAAGATGATTAAATCACCATTCACTGGATAGTGTGAAAGAGGTGAATGATTGTTGGATTAGGTATACACAGATGTATGTGGACTATTCCAATGTGCCACAAAAGATGGAAATCGCTACTATGTTACTGATGAGTTCAGTAGATATGGATATGTTTATCTGATTAAATATAAGTTATATACTTTGAAATTTCAAAAGATATTAGGACGAAATAGAGAACCACAAGGGCAGAAAGATAAAGGTACTCCAATCCGATAGGGGAGGAGAAGACCTTAGTATCGAGTTTCTTGATCATCTTAGAGGCTGTGGAATAGTTTCACAGTTGACTCCTCCTAGAACACCACAGCTTAATGGAGTTGCTGAGAGGATAAATAGAATCTTGTTAGACATGGTTCGATCTATGATGAGTCGGGCAACACTTCCAATAAGCTTCTGGGGTTACGCATTAGAGACAGTCGCACATATCTTAAATCTAGTACTCACCAAGAAGGTTTCAAAGACACCTTATGAGATGTGGAAGAGAAAAAGTTCTTCTCTTGGGCACATCCAAATCTGGGGTTGTGAAGTTATCGTTATACGAGAAACTTAGCACAAACTAGAAGCCATATATGAAAAGTGTCTTTTCATCGGTTATCCACAGGAGTCATTTAGATATTTGTTTACAGACCCGAGGATAATCTGGAGTTTGTAGCTCGAAGAGGAGTGTTCCTTGTAAGAGAAATGACATCTAAAGAGGACAGTGGGAGTACAATTGATCTTAATGAAATTCAAGGATCTACCGATGAAGAACCCATAGTAAACACTGACACTCAACAAGAGGTGGTGACACCTGTTGAACTTGATGACATATACTTACCCGCTCGCAGTTGTAGAGTTAGCAATCCTCCTCAGTTCTATTATGGTTTCCATATTGAAGAAGGGGATAAGATTAGTGATATTACACTAAGTGATTTAGATGAACCTGCTAACTACAAGGAAGTGATGGCAAGCCCTGAGGCTGCTAAAGTGGAAGGAAGCTATGAAAAGCGAGATTCAGTCTATGTATGACAACCAAGTTTGGAATTTGGTTGACGCTACACCCAGTCTCAAGATGGTGGGTTGTAAGTGAATCTTCAAGAGGAAGACAGACATGGATGGGAAAGTACACACTTATAATGCTAGGTTGGTAGCAAAGGGTTATATTCAAACCTTGGGATTATGAGGAAACCTTCTCACCAGTAGCTAAGATAAAGTCAATTAGGATAATGCTTACGATAGCTGCGTTTCATGATTATGAAATTTGGCAGATGGATGTCAAAACCGCTTTCCTTAACGGAAACTCAAAGAGGATGTGTTTATGGCACAACCAAGAGGTTTTGAAAGCGCAAAGTATCCTAATAGAGTGTGCAAGCTTTATAAGCCCATTTATGGACTTAAACAGGCTTCTCGTAGCTGGAATATCTGCTTCCATGAGAAAGTTGAACAGTTTGAATTTTCTAGAAGAAAGATGAGTACTGTATATATGTCAAAGTCAGTGAGAGTGTTCTAGTCTTCTTGGTTATATATGTGAATGATATAATACTCATAGAAAATGTAATCCCAACGTTACAAGGTGTAAATGATTGGTTGGAAAAATATTTCGCGATGAAAGATTTGGGAGATGCAACATATATTCTTGGTAAAAAAATTTGCAGAGATAGGTCGAAACGTCTCAGAGGACTTAGCCAGGACATGTACTTAGAATAAAATTTTAAAAAGTTTTAAAATGGAGAATTCTAAGAAATGGAATCTACCCTTACATCATGGCATAAAGATTAGTAAGGATCTGTGTCCAAAGACTAAGAAAGTACTGGACAGAATGAGTCGAGTCCCATATGCTTCGGCTATAGGATCGATCATGTATACCATGACGTGTTCAAGGCCTGATGTCCCTTTTTCTTAGAGCATAGTGAGTCGACATTAGCAAAATCCTGGTAAAGGTCATTGGACAGCTGTAAAGAATATTCTTAAGCTTTTGAGAAAAACTAAAGACAGGTTCTTACATAATGCTGGAGAAGAGAAACTTAGAGTAACGGGTTATATTGATGTAAGTTTTCAAACAGATAGAGATGATAGTTGTTCACAGTCTGGTTAGGTATTCTTATTGAATGGGGGAGCGGTAACTTTAAAAGTTCAAAGCAAGATACAATATAAGATGGGAATCTGAGTATACTGCAGATTGCGAGGCTTCAAAGGAAGTCACCTGAATAAGGAATTTCATTGAAGATCTTGGAGGTGTTCCAATAGTACGAATCCCATTAAATATTATGCGATAATGGAAAGTCCAAAGAACATTGAAAGAAAATACCATTTTGTTCAAAGAAAGGTAGAAAAAAAGGACACGTGATTGTGAAGGACGTGCGATCAGAGGATAGTCCGGCTGATCAATTCACAAAGTCATTTGGCTGAGTCCAACACAGTAAACATGCTAGGAGCATAGGTTTACAAGATAACATAAAGTTTTAGATGTTAGTTTGATTTTGAAACAGTACAAACAATGATGGAAACTGGAATAGATTTGGTGATAATTGATATCGCGTAAAAAGTCATGTTTTTACCACCGATATCTCTCTCATTCTGGAACAATACTTGGCATTTAGACTCAAATAATGCACAAATCAATGAAACTTTGCCAAGACGGTCAAAATGAAGTTGCACGAGAAAAATCAAGCAAAACGGACGAAAAACGAAGATTCCACGCGCGGTTAAAGATTCAAGACATCCGAGGAAAGATTTGAGATAAAGTGCCCACCACCATGATCTATCTTATCCAAGATGTTCGTTTTCAAAATATGAATCCAACAGAAGAAGAATCAACAAAAACGGATGAAGAATGAAGATTCTACGTATACCGGAAGATTCAAATGATTCGCACGAGACATCTAAAGATCAGAGATACTTTTCAGGGATTTCATTTCTTCAAAGTCTTCGTTTTTTGAAAAAAGAATCCAACGCAAAAAGAATCGACGAAAACGGACGCATAACAAAGAAGATATGCGCGAATCAAGAAAAGAGCAAAAGACGGATAACCGGGACGGGTGGCGGTCAGCCGCCGCCGGCCACCCTGCCCCCGTCCCTCGGCCGCTTTTTCGTCCTTGCTCGTACTTTTCTGGTACATGTGCTAGACCTTTCCGCAACTTTTGGGTATATGTGCTAGACCTTTCCACGCTTTAGGGTACATGTGCTAGACACTTTACCACCTTTTGCTAGCATGAGCCTCTAGTTGCTAACTTGCACCTAAAATCAACTATAATTAGAGGCCTCATGACTTCATTTGAAAGACACACCATACACACCACACACCTTCCTAGCTTATTTTCTCTCATTCTAGAAATAAGCTCCAACTTTTTCACTCTACATTCTTTCTCTAGATTAGTTTTAACTAGTATTTAAACTAGTTTAGAAGTTTAATTAGGAATAGAAGGAAAGTGCGGAACGCATTGTAATCTTCGGTGTGTGCACGAAATTGTGTCAATTAATTCAAGTCTATTCTCTCTCGCATTTAATCCTGGTTCTTTCTATTCTTATCTACTTAATTAATTACGTTTATATTGATTATGCTAGATTTAGTTATTGCCATGATTAGAGAGTAGTACGCTGGTTGTGTTTGCTTGCGATGTAGTTAGTTAATTATGGGATGATTTATAATTAAATATTAAAGATCGGAAGTATTGCTTTGATCATCCTATTGCATGTTCTTGTTTGATTGTTGTCTTAGGATCATCATAGTAGTAAAATATAAACGGTCTTAATTATCGTGAAATAATATGACGGCCCCTATTCGACTGTTACTCGATATAGTACTGGAAACACTTCAAGGTGGAGTACAAATATATGGAAGTCGAGGAACGACCGAAGGTAGTCATACTACGAAACGGTACAATATTACGAAGTAATATGACGGCCCCTATTCGACTGTTATACAGTATAGAGTTGGAAACACTTTAGGTGTAGTACAAACACGTGGAAGCTGTGTAACGACCGAAGGTAGTTATATTACGGACTAATATATAAAATGAGAAACCTAGTTTAATTAACCTTTCTAAATAGACTTTTAAACTTCAAATTAATCTATCGCCTTTCCACCAATAAACGTGATTACAACACCTTTTGAACGACGTCCAATTAAAAGGTAGTCAGTCATCTGTGTCAATATAATTTGTCAAAGGTATGAAACTATGAAACCGCAAGGCTACATGGGGGATTATCGTAGGATAAGACATGGCCAAGGTTTGAAGCGGTGGCACCACTTAAAGTGAGGAACGCTGTGAATAACTAGGGGATTTATTGGGTAGTCTTAAGCAAGGGCTGGTTTAAAGTCATAAATGAACTTTTTAAATATACGAATCTGTTAGGATGACGAGGAATCGTTATATGATTCAGTTATGTCTAGTACCTTAAGATTTTGTTCCCGTTCATATGAAAGTATTATTAAACCATAATTAAGATCTTGCTTATTATTCTAAATACTTTGTAATGTTACCATAACCTAGCTCCTGGTGTGACATGCTAATGGGATTTTAATTAGTAGGGAATCTAGTGTTTACATACAAGTATTCAAGAATGATAACTAACTAATATCTTTCAAAACAGTTTCTCCAAATATCATCCCATAACTTAATTAACGAAGTCTCAGCAAACACTATCTTTATTTTATCTGCTTTACGTTTTATTATTATTTCGCTTTTATTTATTAACTTGCCTAAGTTAGTTAATAGAAAAACCAAAACTCCCCCACTATTTTATAAACCCTTCACTAGTTTGAAAACCCTAATCTGCCACACCTTAGCTTCAATTCAGTCGGTTTGAAGAACGACTCTAGGTCATACCTACCACTTGCTCACCCTTAGGATTATCATTGTTAGGGAAAACTTAGGCCCCGCAATTACAAATTTAAAACACCTACTGATGCCCGTCGCCAGTAGCCGGTGCAACGACAAAGGGTAAGTAATTTCCCTTACCGACCGCTGGTGGCGCATCAATTAAATAATGGAGATTTATTTATTTGCAAGGAGTATGCAACCATTTACTATTGTTTGTCATTGTGTTTCGGTTTTGCATGTTTAGACACCACTTCCAGAGTAATTAGATTTACTCAAACCTCCTCATTCGATCACACTATAGGAAGTATGTGACGAATTAAGACTGTCATAGAGTGTTAATAGAATGTCTATGGAGATTGCTGCAACACTCATGAGTACTTAATGGGGATTTAAGTATAGGAGAGACCCGCACTCAAAGAGATTACTTCATGGATTAAAATCACGAGTAATTCTGAGATGATAATATCTTATATTCTTAAAATGGAGATACATTGAGTTTCTAGTTTTTCAATTATGGTATACCTTAGTTTATTCAAACGTTGCGCGTAAATGCTAGTCATAAAGGATACGCTAGGTATGACATGATGAGTTGACTAGTACTATGTATGAGAAATTTATTTGTTCCCTTTTGCCTAAATGGAAAAGAGATATCTCTGGGCCCTCTGGTGATTAAATGTTGACTCATAAAAGTGCTTGGTTAAGCCAGGACTAAATTGATGTGTACAATTCTGTAGTCCCATATAGTCAATTAATCGGAGATTAGAAAACATAATCTTGAATTTGAGACTGATTAAAATCCATGTCACAATTTCATACGATATCTGAAATAAAGGAATATTTGATCACTTATCTAAGGGCTGTCTCTAGATATGATTCAGAGTTCGGCAGTTGCATTGGATGTCACTCTCTACTTAGTTAATAGGATAGAGACTTGGACCAATAGTAGTTGATGACTTGTCTAAGTGGGAGACTGTTGGAATAATGTCCAAGGTCATAACTAATTGGTACGACTATCGTTAAAAGTTGAGTCCTTTTTGGGTTGCCCTCAATGAACAGTAAGAGAAATAAATGAGAGACAATATTAATTAGAATTAATATTGTAGTTAATTAATTAGTTTATTAATTTATCATAGAGAATAAATTAATAAGAAACTAAAAGAATTAAAAGAACATTTTGGAAGCATGTTACAACCGCCGGTTGGGAGTACCAGCCGGCGGCTGGAGTCGATTAATGTAAAGGCGGTGGAACGCGTTGGGTACTTGGGCAGAAATTAAACCCAACCGTCAGCTGGAAGGTCCAACCGGCTGTTAGAGGCCGAATCCAGCCATCCCACATCGGCTGGAGGACAAAACCCTAAGGCCACCTCTCCCTATATAGATAGGGGCATAGCCTAAGCTTTCAAATCATCCCGGTTTCGAATTTAGTTCGATACTTTTTCTCTTTCTCATTTCTAATCCTTGTAAGAGTTTACACGACTTAGAGTCGGGACCTTAGGAATTGGAATTTCTCTTGGTTCATGGGTGTGAGCCATTAGAGGTACTCTGGTTTGGGTACTCGCCTCCAAGTCAAGAAGGTTCTGCAAGGTGGTCTACGCGTGAGAAATTAGTTTTCTCAAAGGTTTGTATTTTCTTATTTATCTATTTATTTTGTTTTATCGCTTTCGTTTATTTAGTTAAGGTCCTTAGGGTTTAGTTTCCTAGTTGCTCTAGATGAATTGTTATTTTCCGCTACGTATGTTAATCTAGTTAGGGAATAGAAAACCCATCATGTATGTGTGTATGTATATATGCACGTATGTATGCATGTATGTATGTACGTATATATATACATATATATATATATATACATATATACATATACATATATATATATATATACATATATATATATATATACATATATATATATATATACATATATATATATATATACATATATATATACATATACATATACATATATATATATATATACATATATATATATATATATATATATATATATATATATATATATATATATATATATGTATATGTATACATATACATATACATATGTATATATGTATATATATACATATACATATACATATGTATATATGTATATATATATACACATATATATACATATATATATACACATATATATACATGTATATATATACATATGTATATATACATATGTATATATATACATATGTATATATATATGTATATATATACATATACATATACATATACATATGTATATATGTATATATATATACACATATATATACATATATATATACACATATACACATATATATATATATATATATATATATATATATATATATATATATATATATATATATATATATATATATATATATATATATGTATATATATAGTAAGAGGATCAAAAAAGAAGGAAATATTTGAAGAGAAAAGAGAGAAACAATTTAGACCAATCATTTCAAATTTTGATGGAAGGGTATATTGGGTAATAAAGTTTTATTTAATTAATAAATTATCATCTCTTAATTCAAATATTTATGGCGGTTATTATTTTCCTAAATTGTAGATGATCGGCCTTTCAGAAGAGAAGATCACAGACAATCAAATTGCTTTCCACAATTTCATAAAAAATAGAAGAATCTGGGAGGGCGCATAATGTTTCTTCCTCGATTAAAATTAAAGCATAAACTGACGTTTCTAGGATTGCATAACATAATATTTTTTTCCTGAAGGATCTTTTTGTTTGGAGTGTTCACTTAATGAAAAAAAGTAGCAGGGCAATTTCTCATGATTATATTATATTATGGAGTAATTCATCAGTGACTATTGGCCATCCAGATAATTTTAAGACTTTATAGCGATTCACTATCTATTTTATTATTTTAAATAAATTAGTGTTATTATTATTCTTATTATTATATTTCTTTATTTGAATCATCATTGGCGATTACTTAATATGATCAATGTGATGATTCATAAAAAGAAAAGAAAAGGAAAACATGATTCAAATTACGTAATAAGGATTCACAATTTTTTAACTATGATTCGATATATGTATGTTATTGATTTAATTATACATTGTAATGATTCAACGTTGATTCTCAATTTTTTTACTATGATTCGATATATTTGTATGAACGTAATGATTCAACGTAATGATTCGGTAATAAATTGCCATTATTAGTTGATATTTTATTAATATGATCAAACAAATTAGTAACTCTTTTTATTCATTCAGACGCCACGATGATTCAGTTTGTTACAAGTGTGATTCAAATATATTTTGTCTCTTGTAAGACTTTCACGACACTGATTCAACAATGATAGGTTGTTATGTGATTTAACAAATTTTTCTTATGTGTGATTTAACATATTTAATTTCATTCAATACTCTCACTTGTGAGGATGATTCTTTATCAATATGTTATCAAATAAAATAAAAAGGGAAAAGGAAACCAAAATAACAAAAAACATATTTTTTATGAAGGTACTTCCGTTCTTCAAGGGGAAAAAAACGGAGGGTCACTTTCATATATTAATTGCACACTTAATATAATAAATAAATGGATATAATAAAAGAAACCGTTTTACTTTTCCTTTTTTACATCGGGTCAATGTACTGTATTACCCTTAAAAATTCATAATAAGTTACAAAATATTACAATTTTGCCATTAAATATCTCATCCATTGATTTACTATCTGATGGTCAGAAACTCTTCTCTACTTTCTCCCCCATAAAATCATTCTCCCTAGATCCTAATCCTATATATATATATATATATATATATATATATATATATATATATATATATATATATATATATATGTATATATGTATGTTATGGTTGTATGCATGTATACGTGTATGTATATGTACGTGTATGTATGTATGTATGTATGTATGTATTTATGTATATGTATGTGTGCATGTATGTATACGTATGTGTATATGTGTATGTATATGTGTGTATGTATGCATGTATGTACATACGTACGTATGTGTTTGCATATATGTACAAAGCGGTTAACAACTGAACCGCTGTATTATTAACAAATGTCAATGTAAGGCGATTTTCTAACCAATTTAAATTTTGACTTTTTCAGAACCCGCCAATATCAAAATCTATATGCGCCAATTATAAATCATTTGAACATGTCATTTCTCAATATATATTTCATCTCGACATTACAATGGACGACTATGGAGATAAAAGAACGACACCAAAAATCATAAGTACGGTAAAAGTGCGATGACTTGTGCATTTTTTTAAGGTACTCGATCTTGTTTATACACGTAAGCATTAATTGCTCTAATATTGCGAGGATCATATTATATCTTTGGTCTGTTGTCCTCGTGAAGCAGCCGGGTTGAGCTATATCTAAATTAATAAATTGGTGTTTGTCGTGATCCCAGCGGTCGGTCGGGTTTTACTCCGGTCGTTGGTCCAGCCACCGAGATGTACAGCAGTGAGAGTTTTAATATTTATAATAGTCGGGGGAGCCTAAACCTTCGTACTACCTACTGGTACTGGTACGAATACCTGATACGAGTATGCGGTAAGGATGATCCAGGGTCGTTCACACAACGGTAGAATTGAAACAGAGCTAGTTCTGATAAGTCAGTAACTAAGCTAGGGTCTTGATAAGAGGAAGGTGTTTGTTTTTGGGTTTTTATCTAATTAAACTACTGAAACTAATACAACATAAAACTAAAGGGAGACTGGCATATATGACACTTAAGGATAACGAGGACGTGGTTCACCATGACTTAGGATAGCTGGGATGATGTTTTAGTTTGAAAACGTCTTTTAAATATTTGTATCTTACTTTCACGTAGATGCTCGTAGTGTAAACACTAGCACCCTACTGATCGGAGTAACTGATCAGTATGTCACTGAGTGCTAGGCTATCAAGATTCTGATCAGATCGGACTGCCTTGAAAACCCCCCTCACTGTCTCTCAAAGGAGACCAAGTGACCCTCTAATTGGGGTGCAGGAATGAGGCGACAGTCCGCAATTTATCTACTGACCTTTCTTTAATACTACAGGACATCTAAGCTAGGCAAGGCATTTAAGATTAAGACAGATGGTGACTTACAACTATACATTAATGGTAATGGTTGAGTTCAGCGTTATTCGGTTGTGACACAGTCTTCAACCCACAGGTTTTTCACAGCTTCCATGTATCTGTACTCCACTCAAAGGTGTTTCCAATGCTATACAGCGTATTCACCTGATTTACGGTCTTTTCTTGATCACAGACTAAACCAGGATGCAATACAGTCTTCAACCTACGACTTTTCCACAGCTTCCACGTATTTGTACTCCACCAAAAGTGTTTCCAATGCTATACCATGTACTCGGATGTTTTACGGTCTATCATGGATTACATACTTTGTGGCCATCTGAACTCATTTGATCTTAGGGACTTGTGGGTCCATCACGAGGTGCAATTACCTCCAAACGGATGTGCATTCCTACATCCTAGTATATGCCGATCATTATATTGTGAACAAGAGGCTCATCACAAGAGTGTTACCGATCACATCATCTTGCAGTTTAAACATCACAGTGCCAAACAGTTCTTCATGGCTCCCTATAAACATCATAAGTACGTTTTATACATATGTGTGTTCGTGTGTGTGTGTGTATGAATACGTTTCACAGTTTTAACTATAATTGCTTTACTTACAATCAAATATCTAAATATTTGTTTAGTGAATATTGGATCCTCTTCATTCTCGACAATGTCACACATACGGGCTACATTTTAGATTCATTGAAGGGTTCTAAAACTAAAAATGATTATGCATTTGTTGCTCGGGTGGAAGAGTAAGAATTTTTCAATATGGATATTTCTAAGATATGATGAATATTTTTTTTTAAACTTGTTAAGTTAATTATATTCATTATATAAGATGTCGTGTTGGGAGCTGAAAATGGAATATGGTTAACTATCCCCAACAAAAATCGACTAGGGAATGTGGTTATTATATTATGATGAATATGTTTACCATGATGATGTCTAAGCAAACAAACTTCCCAACTAATGTAAGTCTTAAAAAATATGAAAATATAATAAATTTGTTCATTGTAGATACTTAACTTGTTAATGAATTTGGTTATAGAATTGGAGAGACACAAGGAGTTATTTATACATGGACTTAGACAATGGCTGTAAAAGGTTTGCCAATGTTTACCTGTCGTGATCAATTTAATTAGATGAACTTGTGTGTTTGGCGCATTACGGGCGGTATATAACGATCGTAAAAGGTTTGCCAATGTTTACCTGTCGTGATCAATTTAGATGAACTTGATATAAAGATACTTTGTAATTATATGTTTATACGATATTTGGTTGATATTTGTACCTTGTATATATGTTGTAAATTTGGTTATTTAGCTTTCTGAAAATCGATATGGTCAGTATTTGGCTACTGAAATTTGGTAATTCATGATAGCAACTACTAGAAATTTTGACGGAAATCAAATACAGACCGTTAAAGCGGTTATTTGAACCGCCTAATATTGAATAATATTAATACGGTAGTTTTTTTTTTTTTTTTTTTGGCGCCATCGATAATAAAAACAGCGGTTCCTAAACATCGCCTTAAAATTTAATCATAAACAATTTATAAATCAAAAAGATTAATTAAAGTCCATAATACATAATAAGGAAAACCGCCTTTATATATGTTAACATCTGGCGCCAAACACATATGGTGCACTGCCTTATTTTAAATAAAATGTCCGCCCTTAAATGACGGAACAGTGTCAAAGTAAACCGACCTTAAAATTTTTAAACCGCCTTACATATGTTTCTTTAAGGCGGTGTTTTCATCGTCTTCAAGTAGGTTTATCTATTAAACATCGCTCGCATAGATGGTGGGCCATTCACGGCCCGTAATGAGCTTTTTCACCGCCTGTAATGTGTATTTTTGTAGTAGTGATACCTTAATAAAGTTTACTTTTTTTCTACATGATTTAAAAATTCTTGTGGGGACGGCTGCCTACGTTTTCCCCGCCCTATCTCCGTCACCGGTAGTAAGTTGTTCATTATATTTACTGTCTTTCTTTTTATTATATATATATATATATATATATAGGGGGAAGATCAATAGGGAAGTAAAAAAATAGGGGAAGGAGGGAAGCTATTTTTAACCACACATTCTGGTCAACACAAAAGTCAACGCGGTGACAAACTTGTAAATAACTTGAAATCCCCTCCCAGATCGTTAACATGCATTTCAAAAGCATGTTAATCAAAATCAAATTTTCATCACGTTAACCTTCATTTACGATGAATGTTAACGTATATACATTATTATACACCGATGAATGTTATGTTATCACATTCAATTGTGTATAATAACATATATAAATTAATATTCATCATAAATGAATGTTTAAGAGTATTAAGTTGTAATTTTGATTAACATGCTTTCCAGATGAATGTTAACGGTCTGAATTTTTTTCAATCTGTAAAATTCAATTGGAATGACAATCATAATTCGATTAATTACTTGTTTATAAGTTTTGTAAGATCAAATTCGTTTAATTTTATTGTTTTCATTGCCAAATCAAAATTTTCTCAAAAACCCAAAAGTTACTCCAATATTCATAATTTTTGATGAATTCAAATTATGACAAATTGAAGATATGTATGATTGCGATTGATGAATTCGAAGATTTATAACGTTTTTTATTGATGAATCTTTGAATTACATGCTTTAATTTGGAATTTTAGATGAAAATTGATTAAATGGGTATGGTGGATGAATATAAAAGAGGAGAAAAAAATGAGTGGTTGAGGTTTGCTTCCCTCCTTCCCTCAATTTTGAAGCTTCCCTCTTGATCCTTCCCCTAATATATATATATATATATATATATATATATATATATATATATATATATATATATATATATTAATATCAAACTAGAATATAACTCGCGAATTCGCGGGGCTAAAACTGTGAAAATGACAACCGATGCATAATGAAAGATTGATTCAATTTAAGTTAAATATTTGTATGATTTCTGAGTTATTTTGCTTGTTATGGAAAAAAGAACTGAATGTTCAAACTTGTAATAAAGTATGAGAAACAATAAATTGTTTCACGATGTATAAGTAAAGCAAAGACTTTAAAAATCATTGTGTATAACTGAACTTACTTGCCAAACACATCGGTTGATGGCTACAGTCAAATTGCATTTCGCATTGCCGTTACCAACTTTTCACTGTCCTATAAATTCGTAAACCACCTAAATAGTCAAACGAACTTTATCGACTGTATAAGATGTTTTCTTGAAGTACTCCAAAACATCATTGACGTGCAAGACTGGTTGAAATTTGTTATTTCAAAGAAAATTCGTTCCTTGATGTTGTCGGTTGTCACGAAAGTCAGAAATCGCGTACTTCATAACAGAGGCCTGAGTTTTGAGACACTATACAAAAAGGAGGTAATGAAACTCGATGAATTAATCATTTGATCACAATATTATTGTGATACGTATTCAACCGTGAGTAGGAGAACAATGAACCAACATATTATTGTTTGCGACATCAGTTATATAACACCATTAAGGCTATGTTTGGCACGCACGTTTTGAGAGCTTATGGGAGCTTGTAGCTTGTAGCTTGTAGCTTATGATTTTCATAAGCTCTGTTTGGCTGAGTAGCTTATGAGTAGCTTATGGTTTTCATAAGCTCCAAAACCATAAGCTACTTGAAGTAGCTTATGGAAGTAGCTTGTAGCTTATGGAAAATGAAATTACATAAATACCCTCCATATAATTATATATCATCATTTAAAATTAATATATTTGTCCTTTTATGTCATTTTACATTCATAAGCTACAAGCTCCAGCTACTCTACCAAACACAAATATTACCAAAAGCTACCAGCTACCAGCTCCAGCCACAAGCTACTAGCTCCAGTTACCAGCTACAAGCTACCAGCTCCAGCTACAAGCTCCAGCTACAAGCTAGTTTTGCCAAACATACCCTTGTGTAGGGATCATGACAAGTATAAAAATCGTTCCAACATCTTTTACAGTAGCCCACACTTTTTAACTCTTGAGAATTGTGAGATACTTTATCTCAAACCAACAATATAGATTATTCATAACTACACATACATTATTTTATAGCAAAGTCAAGGATTTCGAATGGGTTGATGGGCGGGAATATTACTGGTGTATGTTATCAAAATACCTCAATCGAAATTTGCATTTTGAATTTTTTGATTTGCGTTGATGATAAATTATTGACTTGCCAAATTTTTGGAGTCATATTTGAATGGTTATAAATGTGAATTTAATTTTTATTTTGTTAGATATACATTCAAATTATCAATCACCCCATTCTTTGATCTTTATTTATTTCGGATTTAAAAATATATTTATATTTACGAAAATATTTTATTTAAATATTGGATTATGTCGATTAGAAAGCTAGGGGTACACTTTGTTGTTCATGTAGATCGAGACAATCACTTGAATAGTTGGATGTGATTGCCGTTTCAGTACACACTCTCTAGAGATGAAGTAAAAGTAATCACTATATTATGACTATAGAATATTAAAATAAGAATTAAATTTAAACAAAGATATATCTTGTAAAAACTAAATTATTATTAGTAAAAATCCGAAATTCAAACATCACCAATATGATGTGTTTGTTAATATTAGCACATTGCATGCGCAATGCGGCGGTGACGACTAACTAATATATTCATTAAGTAAGATAATATTTTCGTTAAATAACATTTCACCCTTACATGATAATCGAAATATCTTAATTTTGAAAGGAATAAATAAAAAGCACATAATATACTAAGGTTGAAAAGGTAATAATAATATTTGAAAAAAGGAATTTCCTATTTGAAGTAATATTCATTAATTAGTGTGATAGGGGTAAATTGATCAAAAAAAAATTAAGATGTTAAGACTCAACATATAGAGATGCTTTATATATTAGTAATAGATTAGAGGTAATTAATTAAAGGCTTAGTTATTGCTATACTTGATAACTCATTAATTTTATAACTTTCTTTGAACATATTATATTTCTTCGTACGCATATGTTAAAGGATAACAAAATCCATACCAACATTTTTTGTTTTTTGTTTTTATAACATGTCAAGGATAAAAAGTTGATTTAAAATTAATTGAGATGTAAGAATGTTTATGTTTCCAATGAAATAATTTATATAAAATGGTGAATTAAAAGGTGTTATAAATTATTTTGTAGTTTAAGAATTTAAGTTAGATATGAATTAATAATTTCAATGATGTTTAAAGATGGCACCCGATACTTTTGCCTCGATAGTCAAATTACATGTTAGTTTTGAAATTTGAATGTAAATTTGATGGATAATGATTATGGGTAATCATGTAATATTACTTTCTCTAATGGGACTTATTGGAGGGACAATCATTAAAATCTTAATCAAAGGTTAAGATTAGATTGATTAATACATTGAATGGCTATGATTAGTCCGTTTAGGATTAGAATCAAAACGTCTACCTAATTTAAGCTTTCTTATAATTATAAATAAATAAAATATAAATAAATGTGATGTGATAGTGGAAATATTGAGGTTATCATATTGTTTTAAGCAAGAATCCTTTTATAAAATCGGTATCATTTTTTTGCTATATATGTTTAGAAATACTCCGTAGTTGAAACAAATTGAGTTTATACCTTGCCTAATATGGTTAAATAGAAATAGTAATTTTTGACAACTCATTACGAACCGAGCCCACTTCCGTACTATTATTGCTGGGATATAATAAATAATATAATATAATGGACATAGGGCCCAATACCGTTCTTGCCTCTCATTTTTTTTCTCGGATACAATTATTTCACAAGAAAGACCACGACTTCTTATTGAACATGATTTTACTGTTCATGAATCAGACTCTATCGGTTGTGGTTGGACTTGGTTGTACGGCACCAATGAACAAATGTATGTCCGAGTGTGTTTGATTTACGGAATATTCGACGGAATTACCCCTTAATATCAATTTTACCCTACTTATGAATAGTAACTCTTTTGTCTTATTATAATTAATAAAAAGTTAAGTATTTATTTATTTAATTTAATTTAAACCTACGTATGAATAGTAACTTCTTTGTTTTCTTATGATTTTAAAAAGTTGAGTATTTATTTATTTAATTTAATTATTACATAATACTCCGTATCAATTAGCAAACAACCATGAACAGTAAGTTGTTTAAACTTTTTTGTAACTAGGTTTGAAAGCTACCAGTAATATAAAAATTTCAATTTTGATATAAGTAAAGTAAGTTTAGCCCAAGTGGTAGAGTTAATCATATTTTGTAATTAGACATTCATGTTTAAATCTTAGGTTTTTCACGCTCTACTACTTTTATACTCACTTTTAGTTGATGTTCATTATTATTATTTTAGATATTACACTAATTAAACCATATATTTTTGTAACAAAATGATATGAAGTACTAAACTTCTAATTAAAGCACATATATTTTTGTACCAAAATGATATGGAATACTAAATTTCTACGTTATAATAATTTATTAGACTATTTTTGTTTGCACATAATTATTCTATTATTATTATTATTAGGTTAAATTTTACATTTGCCACGTGTTTTCTATGAAATGATACTAAAGTTTTATGTTATAAAAGATTAGAATACTATCGTAAGTATTATATTAAATCTTTCAAGAGAGTAAATATAATAGTTAAACATTAACTTACCAAAATCGATCTCGCGCAATTTTGGAATCATTTCTATATAGTATTGCGATGAAGGTTGAAATCGTTAAAAAGAAATCAAAAGGCAAATATCACATCTCTATAGGTACTTGAACCAATGACGTATTAATTGATTTGAAATTAATATACTTTTTTCTTAAATTAATGTTGATAACTCATTAAAAATAATGAAACTACGACTAATAACTAATAAGTTTACTTACGGGTAAAGGGGGTTGCCCTGTCAAATTTATATACCAACAAATTGACGTTACAATTACATTGGATTGTGGGAAAACCACATCAGCCTTAATCTAACGCTAAACATGAGAGATCAATGACATATACACGACAAACCATGTATATGACAACCAAGATAAATATTCATAATAGTTTCAATAAATTTACATAATGGAAATTAATTATACCCTAATGTTATAAACTTGATAGACATAAAAAAATTGCATAACATATTTCTCTAAAATATATATGATTTTCAATTAATATCCTAATCATGTTGTATATTTTAGATTTAAGTTTAAATTTTGTTATTATATATATTGGTGTAACTAAACTATGGATTATTGTTCCTAAAAAAAGTTGGTTATATAAACTTACAAGTATGGAAACGAAATTGAGTAATACAATTTGGTTATCTAAATAAAGTTTTAACGCGTCGCGAAGCGTGGGCAAATATTACCTTGTTAGAATCAATTAGTGAATGAATTTGGTAAGTTCAAAATTCAACGTATTTTTCAAACAAACACTCTTATGAATTGGAATTGAAATTTCAATTTCATCAAGTTGCATTGAATGTTGCAAAATCAAAAGCAAAACTCTATACTCGTTGCCCTGTATTGATGATGACCAGGAGACGGAAGATCACCTTTACTTCTTGTCTTGTAAAGTTGCTTTGGAAGAGTGGTTGAGTTTTATAACTGTTAGAGTATTTTGATTCCTGCTTCTACCAACATCAAAGATGTTATCGGATTTGCGGATTCATTTACCTTTTTCGTATTTAGAGTTGGTGATTCGGTATATGATAGTAAAGAGTTATTTTTTTTTAATTGAAATTGATAAAATTGTTAAGATGGGAAGTACATAAGTTAAATGTTAGAGTCTTACTTTTAAAAGTTTATAAATATAAAACATTATGATGTTTTGTATATTAATATAGTTAGGAAGATTTTTTTTTTTTTAACGGCATTAATTATATTATACTTAAATAAAGTAGCAAGAAGCTAGGAGATACAAACCCCAACAGAGATGAACCTGATTTGCAAAGCAACATAAGACAAGGGGAGGGTTATTGTACTTTAGTTGCTTAATGTACTAATGGTAGGATACAATCTGAACCGTCAGATTGAAAATTCTTAATAATAGCGCGGTGGCAATATAGTAAATAAGTGGAACTTCAGTGGCAGCAACTAAATGTCTTCGATGGCAAAATCGTAATATTGGTGTACACTCAAAAGGATGGCCGAGCTCCACGCGCCCTCTGTGCACGCTCCACCCTTTTCTTAATAATTTCATACTCTATTTTAATTTCTTAAAATATATAGTACTACAGTAATATTTATTTAGTATTTTAAAAAACTTAAACGTTTATAAAGTTTATAAATTAAACAAAAAATAATATGATTAAATAAAAATTTGTATTATATTTAATTTAAAATTCATCTTACATTTCCTTTGTAGTAATTTTGTATAAATAGGATATATTGGTAATAGTAGGATTAATCAATTTTGAGGTTTGTGACGTACACATATTAACATACATATTATGTACATAGAAGTTATTTTCGTGAAATACATACTTAGCGGACAAACTTATTAATATACAGATACACACACTCAATGCACGAAGTTGTTAACATACAAATACACACACTTAGCTCACAAATTTATTTACATACATATACACACACTTAGCATACATAGATATATTAACATACAAATACACACTTAGCGAATAAAAGTTATTGACATACGGATACACACACTTAGCTCATAAAGTTATTGACATACGGATACACACACTTAGCTCATAAAGTTATTGACGTACGGATACACACACTTAGCGCATAAAAGTTATTGACATACTGATACACACACTTAGCTCATAAAGTTATTGACGTACGGATACACACACTTAGCTCATAAAGTTATTGACGTACGGATACACACACTTAGCGCATAAAGTTATTGACATACGGATACACACACTTAACGCCCAAAGTTATTAAGATATGATACACACACTTAACGCCCAAAGTTATTAAGATATGATACACACAGTTAACGCTCAAAGTTATTAAGATACGGATACACACACTTAACGCCCAAAATTATTGACATACAAGATATGATACACACACTTAACGCCCAAAGTTATTAAGATATGATACACACAGTTAACGCTCACAGTTATTAAGATACGGATACACACACTTAACGCCCAAAATTATTGACATACGGATACACACACTTAAACATACAAAATTATAAACATACATATGCACACTTTATTAACAAACTAAATACGGAGTATTACTTACAAAAATACACAACTAAATAATACAGATTAATAATTGAGCCAAATAAAAAAAAATCAAGAAACTATCGCCTGTAACTTAAAAGCCCATAGCTATACACCTTTTTGAAGACCATATCACAATTTCCCATAAAACCTATCAGCATAATCTATGTTCTAAAAACCATCACCATACTAATTCTTATGAAATGTTTTAAAATATTACGGTATTATAACTTGATAAAATTAGGTATTATTACAGAGTTATATATTCAAAGGTTGAAACTTGGTCCAGTTTCGATTTTGCGATAGCATCATGACGTACTATCAAAGCAATGGTGAAAAATCTGTCCGCGTAGTGCGGTGATGGAGGTCGGAAAAAATGGAGGAAACGCCGGTGCTTGAGGCGTCGTCGGTGTGGGTGACAGAGGTGGATCGGTTCGGGAAGGTGAGATGGTGTTGCGGATGCGTAGGGTATCGGTCGGTGACTACGAAACGCAGCTACCGTCGTTCGTCGGAGGCGTCATCTGGCCGTCCGCCGGAGGTTTATGCCGGCGTTCGGCGAAAGTGGCTGCCGGAATTCGTCTGAGATCGATGATGGATGAAAGAAGGGAAAGATGAAGATAAAGCTCAGATTTGTAACCTTTGTGCTTGAATTGAAGAGTTAAAACATAAGACACGTGTCGTGACTATAATCATTCCTACCATTAGTACCGTAACTTCTAATCCCATATGAACCTTTGCCCATAAGACAACACCTAAACTCTAAACATCGCCTAAATAGAAATGATCAAACCTAAGAAATAAACCCAACAAATCAATTAACACCTAAAAGTCCCAAAGTATATCTGACCCCACAAATCAACAATTACAACGCCATTTAATTGTTAGATGGATTACGGAGTGTGAATTATAGATAGATTGATAGATTATCTATACTATTATGTAAATTATATTAGTGTTTTATATATAGAAACTCTTAAAGAATAAGACTTAAGATTCCTAAATATAACTTATGTAATTTTTCATTAATTTAATATTAATATTAATAGTTTAATATCCGTATCTGGAATCATCAACTCTACATACGAGCAAACTATCATTATTGAATCACCATTATGGATGATGCGTGAAGACCAAACATAATATACGACTATCGTTTATTCATATATATAATAAAACATCGAATTCCGCTGCATAGAGCGGGTAGTATGCTAGTAGAAGTTAATTCATTGACCAAACGTTAAATACCACACGCTTATAAAATCCTCCCGCAATTACAGATGTAACAATGAAGCTTTTAAAGTTCTAATTTCACGTAATTTGATGCAACTTTTTCATGTTACACTTCTTAATTAACTTTGTACTTTTGTAGATTCTACAAAGATACAAGCCAAGTGTGTAACCTATATGGTACGTATTTTTAACAAATAAGATACGGAGCAACAATGTAAATGTGATTAAGAATTTTAAAATACGCAAAATATAATGTACAATCCACTTACCCAGCCAAAACTGTTTTAAACATATGCTTAATTAATATCCTATCCTTTTTTTTTGTATTTTACTCCGTATTAGTTTTTTAACAAACAAAATACACAGTTGAATCTGCATATCTGATAATTAAAGACTCGAATTCGTTATGATAACTAAACTCAACTCGATTATCACCTAGCTAACGGTCGACATGCTTGAACCGAAGAGAAATAGTTGGTTAATGGAGCCTATTTTTATTTGAATCTCTGTTAAGTTTGTTTGTTTCAAGAGTCCATGATATCATACGACATGTGTTTTTAAATTCAATTTGAAAGCGATCTTTGAAACTGGAGACGTACGTTTGTTAGTCAATATTATATATTATAATTTATAATTATAATTTTAACATTCATTTGTCAATGGAAACGTGATGCATCTCTATGCATGGACCTGGTATATAAAGTCTATAATAACAGTACGTAGTCACTACTTTAGGGCTCAGATATTGATTTCCCACAAATGTTGATTTCCAAAAAGAGTAATGCTAATTAGGTCTACTCATATTGACTTAAAAGTAGACACAACTTTTTGATTGGTTGAAAATTTTCTCTCTCTTAATATCTTCCAATCAATTTTTCAAATCAACCAATTACATCTTTATGTCTATACGTAGTCATACAAAACTAGACATACCAATCATTTTCCTAAGTTAAAATCCTCAACCATGTTCGAATCTATTCAAATTAAGTTATCTACCTTCTAATATGAGCTAGTACCATTGTCTAGGAAAACACATGTACTACAACAACATAACCTTGGTTTAGAATTCAATTTTTTTAATTGTATATATATATATATATATATATATATAGTAAGAGGATCAAAAAAGAAGAAATTTTATAGAAAGAAAAGGGAGAATCAATATAGACCAATCATTTCAAAATCAATTTAGAGGGTATTATGGGTAATAGACTTTTCCCTACAAATTCATATATTCGAATTCAAATATGCATAGGATTTATATACAGCAGTTATGCATTTATTACTTGAAATGTGGATCGATTTTTTTTTCGTCTGAATTTATTCTTCCACTTTCTTGTTAAGAGCACACGGAGTGGTGACGGCCTAAACACAGTGTTCTGAGTGAGAATTTTGTGGTGAAGATTTTGTAGAGTGGTAACAGTGTTCTGGACAGTGTTCTGGAGTTTTTTTATTATTTATTTTATTTGTTTTTTTAATGTAATTAAATGTATAAATTAACATTTAAAAGCACATATATCAAATTACAAATTAAAATAACATTTTATCCATTCAAAGCAAATAAAAAAAAAAAACGTTGGAGGGAAAAAAACCCAAAAAAAAAAATAAAACATTTGGTTTAGATGTCAGTGTGTCATTTGCTTTGTAATAAAAAATTATTATTATTCCTAAAGTTGGCTAGTGATTCATATATAATATAATAAAATTATTTTCTTCTGCTTTTATCTTCTTCTTCCTCTATATTCTCTCCTCCTTCCTGTAAACAACACAGACACAAACTCATACAAATACACATAAAAAACAACACACAAATGGAATAAATAAAAAAAGGAAAAGGAAAAGGGGCCCAAAAAAATGGAAGACGTCGTGTGATACAACATCCGAAGATGGACGTTGGCCCTTGAACGCTTCGAAGAACGCCGTCGGGAACGGCTTGACGGAGTGGTTGAACGCCGAAACACGGCGTTCTGGGGGTGGAACGGCGACAAAGATTCATCCGCTCCGTGTGCTCTAATCATCCTTGTGTCTTTAGAAAAAAACAGTCGCACGTTTTGCTTTGAAGTATCTCTTTTTATTTATTCATGTTACAACAATTTATTTATAATAGTTCGTTTGCATTTTGTTCGAGGCCACCTTAAGGTAATAAATTTTTATAATCATCACATGCTTCAGTCTTGCAATCAATTTAAATGTTTGATTTGCAATGTTTTGTATCAATGAATATGATTCACTACTTTAGTTATTATAAGCCAGGGTTATCCACCTCTTAAAAATACATATTACAATAACTGTGACTCAAAAAATAATGAACAACGATTTACAAAATTAGATACGATTCAGTTTTTTGTAATAGTATATTTATTCAACGATTAATAAATAACACTGATTCAGTAATCAATACCATTGATTCAAAAAAATTATAACATCGATTCAAAAAGTTTATCACATTGGTTCATATAACATATTACATTGATTCGGAAATTTTGAAACCATATAGTAATAATATATACGGTTAAACTTAGTTCTTACCCAATCATTATGAGTACAATGATCGAATTAAACGATTTACAAACTTGAATTTAGGATTGTTTCTACGCTTGAGAAGTGGACCAATATTTTGCATATAAAAATATAATATTTGACTTTTGAATCAGGTACAGCTTCTTGTGATTTTCTTACGCTTTTTTTCTAATGAAAAAAATAATTACATCTTATCATCAATTAAAAAATAATATTACAAACTAAAAGAAATGAAAGATAAGCCCCAACAAAAAATCTCCCAGGTTTTGCTTTGAAGTATCCACCTTTTGTAGTGGCTAAAGTGCTAAACCATACGTATTTTTTTCCACATGTAATAACGATTCACTGATTGCCATATGTAAAAATACATTGATTCATAATTTTTATAGTAATGATTCAGAAGTTCATAATAACATATATGCGTAGTTTTATAAATTACAATAATCGAGACATTCTTGTAAGTTCTAACAATTGTAAGATATTGTGATTCATAAATCCATTACATAGAAAATGATTAAAAAATGGAGTATATCCATCATTTGGTTGCAAGAACATACAAAAAGTAGAATAATATAATCTAAATCACGTGTGGATTTTTATTAAGTTTCCCAAATAATTTTTGTACTTTAGTGCACATAAATGACAAAGAAAGAAGAACAGTTAGAAAAAATCCATCTTTTGTTGATGGGATCCGCTTTTTACGAATAAACCGACGGTCACTAAAGGCCATTAATTGATTTCCAATTTTAATTTTTTTGTTAATTAAAAATGTACAATTTTGCCCTTCTAAATTTGAAATTAGTATTCAAAAACCAATCAAAAATTACAATAATGCCATATTTGATCTCATCCATTGATTCAAAGATCTAATGCACAGAAACGGTTCTCCTCATTCTCCACTATAAATTCCTTCTCTCTGGATCCTAATTATATATATATATATATATATATATATATATATATATATATATAAATATATATTAAGTCTATGAATTTTGTTAGATCATGTCACCAAAATCAAGTTGTACGCCTCTCTAATAAAGGGAGTAGCCCTTTAACTTATATACAAGCTTTAGTTTCTTTATTTTTTTGATGTGGAACTTTGGTTCGCACCCAACAATCCTCCTCTCAAACCCAAATTTCATATTGGGCATCCCTTTCAATGTGAGTACATCTCCCCAAGATCAAGCTTTATTATTCTCGTAAGTCACAATGAGACCAGACGATCTCCAAGATCATCGACCGAAGTTGAGAGTTACCAAAGATTTTGTCCACATCAACATCGGCTACATGTGAATCCGTTTTTTCGCATTATGCTTTTCCCCGTGTTTATTTAAGATTGACTTTGCTGATAAAGAAATAACTGTTAGCTAAGAAATTAGATTTACAATAAAAAAAGACACATTGGGCCTAATTTTAAATAATAAATCAAAAAATTTACTTACTAAGGTCATCATCAGAATATTCATGATGAAAGTTTTCTCTCTTTTTATAAAAAAAAAAAAGAAAAATACTTTTAATAAATTAATTGTTTTGAAAAAAAAAAATTAAAGTAAAAGTAGAAAATAGCTCTCGAGGATAGAAAATACTCGAATACTACGTACTACTTTAATTTAATTTAATTAATAATAACGGGTTAGTATTTCTAATGCATTGAACTTAATTTAATTCAAAAATCTACAGTATGTATTCAACTTCGAACGTTTATATTGTATATTATATTGAAATTTTAATAATTTCTATTGTATGTACCTGATGTGCCTTTTGATGATGTGTCAAATTACATGAATGACATGTGCAGTGGCACATTATATGAATGACACGTCATCAAAAGTACACTCCAATACATACAATAGAGATTATATAAAGTTTGATACACACAATATAATCTTTCTAAGTCGGATACATACTGTAAATGTTTAAGTCAAATTGAATACATTTACATATACTTATTCTCAACAATGAAGTTTAATGACGTGTTTTCGCTGGGGACAACTCTTCACCGTACCATTGGTTTGGTTACTTTCAAATTTCAAACTTAATTAATTCATTTGCAATTATTAAAGCAATAGATACTACTGCTATCTCCAAATGTTTAACAACTTTAACCTTTTATTTAACAGGGATGAGTTGAGGAAGAAACCAAGATTAGAACGAAATAACTAATTTATTTAACCTAGCTAGTACTATACATTTTGTTAAGAACAGCAAGTTGTAAAGCGTTTTTTTCACATGAAAATTCTTCAGGAACTTTCACAACAACATCTTGTAGAATCAAATCCTTCACACTTGACACACTCGCATACTTAAGTTTTAAATCAAGGCTTCTAAGTGCATCCATCAACTTCGCTGTTGGATGGTTAACATTCGTCGTTTGAACGCTAATTGTAGCTTCTGATCCAAATAATTTCACCTCAACTTCAACACGATTAGCAGCTGAATGGCTACTAAAAGATCTTGAATCATTAACATGGTCCAATTGGTTCTCATTTACTGATTCTTTTGTGATTTTCTGTTCTAGTGTTTGGATGTTGGATTTGAGTTCGTTGATGTAAGTAACTGCATCTGCTAATATAGAAGCTTTGTCCATCTTTGAAACGTATGGAACAACACTTCTGAGAGCGTAAAAATGATGGTTTAGCTTCTCTCTTCGCTTATGCTCAGCCTCAGCATGATACCCAGTGGGTACCATAATTTCTGTCTCCACAACTTTCCCTTTCGCACGTCTCCCCCTCCTTTTTGGTGGCGATGAACTGTTAATTTCAAATGGATCCGAATCTGAAGATGACATCTTCAACTTTTTCATGCTTATCATTTCTTCTGGTCCTTCACATACTTGCAGTCGAGGAACTGAAAATGGAAGGATATATACACAAAAATTAGTTGGTTTTAACTAGGGTTTACAATGTTATATTCTTTTAAACGGTTAATCGACTCTATACTGCGTGTAATTGATTCGCAAAATTCCTTGGATTTTGATGAAGTTTAAATCTCAATTATAATCCACAAGTTTGGTTCAAGAATAAATTGAATTGAAAGTCATTAAATTACTTCGCTCAAAGGAATAGACATTCCTTAGAATTTCAATTTCTCTAATGAATTCCAATTATATCGATAACATTAGGCGAACAAAAGGCACCGTTATACTCCCTCCGTCCCAAATTAAGTGTCATGTATCAGATTTGGAAGTTTTTCTTTTTCAACTTTGACCTTTAATATTTTTGTTTGTGTTATATACTCCCTCCGTCCCAGTTTTATTGTCCACTTTTGACTTTTGGAGTCTTTCTTTTCCAACTTTGACCTTCAATATTTTTGTTTGTGTTATATAATATTTGATGCAAAATATACAAATGGATTGAGTTTTGAATGTATTTTCATTAGTATAATTTGCATCAAGTATTATCTAACGCAAACAAAAATATTCAAGGTTAAAGTTGTCAAAGAAAGACTCCAAAAGTCAAAAGTGGACAATAAAACTGGGACGGAGGGAGTATTACTTTATGAAAATTATACCAATGAAAATATATTTAAAATCCAATCCATACATATATTTTGCATCAAGTATTATATAACACAAACAAAAATATTTAAAGTCAAAGTTGAAAAGGGAAGACTCAAAAAGTCAAACCAGGACACTTAATTTGGGACGGAGGGAGTAGTTCTTTTTAACTTCTTGTTTTTCAGTTATGACAATAAGATGCTAACATTAATCTAACCTGTTAACCATAGGTCGTTTAACTTTAATATCAGTAAACGACATATTTAACCGGTCACAGTATATTAAAGAACTTTGTTACATATGAACTAATAGATCACACAAACCAGAATAATAATCACCTGTAAGGGGTTGTTTGGGATTTCTTATTTTAACTAATTTTTCTGATCTGATGATAAAAGATAATTACATGTATATTAGTATATTTTGAAGTAATTATAGTTTAATAAATAAACATATAAACAGTTTTTAAATATGTTTATAAATTTTGCTTAAATACGTAATTACAACATCCCTTGTTAAGTATATAAGTCGACAACTGTTGTTTATTCTTTTCATAACAATAGATAATACATACCTGTATTAGTTGTTTCACGTTCATCAACAAGATTCATGATGTTAAAGTCCAAAAAATCATCTGAATCGAACATAGATCTCGTTAGCTGAATCAGACCATAATCTTCTTTTACAACATCACAAGAGCCCAATTCAACAACACCATTAGAAGTAGGAATGCAAACCAGAGACTTAATTCCATGTACTCTAACTTCTTCACTTCTTTTACTATTAAACTTCTTTAACTCATGATCCCCAACTAACCACAAACTAGACCCCAAACTAAAACATTGTCCAACAACATCATGTCCCACCGTAAAACACATCGAAACCGAAGACATAATCAACCATTGAGTATCCAAAACAATATCAGTTCCAAACATTCGGTCACCACTACTTCCTCGAAAATAAGCGTCACCCCACGAGAGGACATCAGGATTTCCGGTGTCTTTTGCGACTTTCCAGAAAATGGCGTAAAGCCAACTCTCGGGTCGGTTTTGAAGAATGAACTTGAGACGGGTTTGAAGTGAGGATTGTGGGATAGTGAAATATGGGGTAAGTGATTCCATTGTACAAATTAAATTAACAATTGAGTTGACGATCAGAATGAAATTGGGTTGAGTGCTATATATATATTATCATGGGAAGCTATTTTAGAAACTGCTTTCAATATTCCGTAATAAACTTGGTATACCGGTTAAAAGGAATATATATATAGGGGAAGGATCAAGAGGGAAGCATCAAGTTTGAGGGAAGGAGGGAAGCAAATCCTAGCCACTAATTTTCTCCCACCCTTTTCATACAATAAATAAAACATATACAATACCCATTTAATCAAATTTGGTCTAAAATCCAAAATTAAAGCATCAAATTCAATGATTCATCAATCAAAAACATTATAAACTTTCCAATCCATCAAACACATTCATACATATCTTCAATTCTTCATGATTTGAAATCATCAAAAATTATGAATTTTGGATATAACTTTTGGGTTTTTATATAAAATTTTGTTTTGCCAATGAAAACAATAAAATTAAACGAATTTCATCATACAAAACTTATAAACATGTAATTAATCGAATTATGGTTGTTATTAACCATCAAATTTCACAGTTTTTGAAAATATCCAGAACGTTAACATACATTTGCAATGCATGTTAATCAAAATTACAAGTAAGATTCTTAAACATTCATATTTGTTGAATATTCCCTTATATAAGTTATTATACATCGTTGAACGTTATAACATAACATTCATCAATGTATTACAATATATATGAGATAATATGCATTATAAATGAATGTTATAATGTTCATCAGCATGATATAACTTAATATTCGTCATAAATGAATGTTAAAGACTCAATGAGATGTTAACATGCATTTATGATGAATATGAGTTATTATACACTAATAACATATATTAGCTAAAATATTCATCATAAATGAATATTTACATTGTAATTTTTATAACATGCATTTCAAATGAGTGTTAACTTTATGAAAATTTTGATTTTGAGATTTTTTTTGTGTAAAACGTAAAATAACTACAAGTTTGTTTGATTATTGATGTATATGATCGGTATATTTGAATTTTGCTTTATATACATCTCAATTTTGTACTCAATTGAATGAATTTGTGATTTTTTTATGGGTTTCTACATTTTTCTTCATGAAATCTATTTTCTAACATTTTTTTTATTGAATCTAACAATTGTTAATCAATCTTGCTCAACGAGTTGTATATTAGTGTTTTTAAATTTATTTTTGCAAGTTTCAAGCTTTAATTTGATGAATTTAAGATGAAAATCACGTTTTTAGTTGTTTTTGATTAACATGCTTTTGAAATGCATGTTAACGTTCTGGGAGGTGATTTTAAGTTATTTACAAAAATGCCACCGCGTTGACTTTTGAGTTGACCAGAATGTGTGGCTGAGAATCACTTCCCTCCTTCCCTAATTATTTTACTTCCCCAAGGATCTCCCCCTATATATATATATATAGACTTGGGATCCTGTGAGAACAAGGAGATTCCGTGAGAACGGTGATAACACATCTTAGCCATCCATTTTTTGATCAAAAAACCTGATTTTGGAGGTGGCATTTTTGTAAATACTTTGAAGTTTGATTTTGAAGGGTTCACATAAGGATTGCTATGTGAAGTTTAATTTTTTTTGCTTCACAATAGTTTTAACATGGTGAAGTTTTATTTAATTTTTGTTAATCAACATATTTGAAGTAGTGAATTGATAAGTATAAAAATTAATCTTTTCAAAAACTAATGTTAACAAAAAAATATTTACTTAATCTCATTAAAACTATGTGAATCTATAAAAATAAAAATTTATAGCATCGTAACCTTATGTTAAAAAAAATATATTAAACTTAACCTCACCAAAATGATGTGAAGCTAAAAAAAAAAAAAAAAGCTTCACGTGAGCAAAATGATGTGAAGCTAAAAAAAAAAAAGCTCCACATGAGCAAAATGATGTGAAGCTAAATAAAAAAAAAGATTCACATGAGCAAAATGATGTGAAACTTAAAAAAAAAACTTCACATGAGCAAAATGATGTGAAGTTAAAAAAAAAAAAAAAACTTCACATGAGCAAATGTGATGTGAACCATCCAAAATCAAACTTCAAAGTATTTACAAAATTACCACCTCCAAAATCAGGATTTTTGATCAAAAAATGGATGGCTAAGATGTGTTCTCACCGTTCTCACGGAATCCCCTTGTTCTCACCAGAACCCAACCCTATATATATATATATATATATATATATATATATATATATATATATATATATACATATAGGCGGGTTAAAATGAGAAGATTAATTTTTGTTAGAACGTGAGAAACACTTCAAAATTACTTTTTAACTATTCGAAACATATTTTCCTATAAAACTTTTTCAATGATTACTATTAAAATAACTTTTGGAAGCTATGATATAAATATAAATAAAAAATATTAACTTTTTTTTACGAAATTATTTTACAGTCGTTACTATTGTGATTATTTAAGATAATCACAAAATATAACATTATAATCACATGTAATCATTCTTTAATATAATGTGATTATCATGTGTTCGAGATAATCACAAAATATGGCATGATAATCACATATTATTCATGTGATTATCAAGTTATAAAATGTGATTATTATGAATAAAAAATTAATAAAAAATAATAAAACGTCGAAATTTTTTTTTATTTGAAAAATAACTTCTTAAAGTTATTTGGAAAAGAAGCTACGAAGAAAATTTTATAAAATAACTTGTTTTGGATAGTTAAAAAGTGATCTTAAAGTGTTTCTCACGTTCTCACGAAAATTAACATTCTCATTTGAACCTGGGACTATATATATATATAGACTTGGGATCCTGTGAGAACAAGGAGATTCCGTGAGAACGGTGAGAACACATCTTAGCTATCCATTTTTTGATCAAAAAACCTGATTTTGGAGGTAGCATTTTTGTAAATACTTTAAAGTTTGATTTTGAAAGGTTAACATAAGGATTGTTAGGAGAAGTTTAATTTTTTTTGCTTCACGATAGTTTTAACATGGTGAAGTTTTATTTAATTTTTGCTAATCAACATATTTGAAGTAGTGAATTGATAAGTATAAAAATTAATCTTTTCAAAAACTAATGTTAACAAAAAAATATTTACTTAATCTCATTAAACCTATGTGAATCTATAAAAATAAAAATTCATAGCATCGTAACCTTATGTTAAAAAAATATATTAAACTTAACCTCACCAAAATGATGTGAAGCTAAAAAAAAAAAAAGAAGTTTCACTTAAGCAAAATGATGTGAAGCTAAAAAAAGAAGATTCACAGGAGCAAAATGATGTGAAGCTAAATAAAAAAAAAAGATTCACATGAGCAAAATGATGTGAAGCTTAAAAAAAAAAAAAAAACTTCACATGAGCAAAATGATGTGAAGTTAAAAAAAAAAACTTCATATGAGCAAAGGTGATGTGAACCTTTCAAAATCAAACTTCAAAGTATTTACAAAATTGCCACCTCCAAAATCAGGATTTTTGATCAAAAAATGGATGGCTAAGATGTGTTCTCACCGTTCTCACGGAATCCCCTTATTCTCACCAGAATATATATATATATATATATATATATATATATATATATATATATATATATATATATGGCCAAGTTCAAACGAGAACTAAATAAATGTCAATGACTGCGAGAACCATTGTTAACCAATCATGTTTTAGAAACTTAAATTGATTTACTTTTGAATGAAAAGGGCATATGTGTAAAAAGCAACTTTGAATTCCTTTTAAATAGGAACGTTTTTTTTCCCTCCACTTCCATAATTTTATTGTTTTTAAATTTGGCTTAGTTGTCGTGTATCAGTTATTTCATGGTTCTATATATATTTTTTTCTTCATCGCAATCATGCTTTTTAGTTGTTCACATATGTACATATATGGATTGTGCACATATGCACATATATTTTTTTTTTCAAAATAGTTTTAGAATTTGGAATGTGCACATGTGAACAAACGGGTTTTAGATGAAATACTTCTTGACATGATTAGCCTTAACGTCTGAATCAACATCTTTGTATATAAAGTTGAGATGTGCCCATATGAACATATAAATTTTTCTGGGTATGGTGTTCATTATTCAAAGCCACTAGGTTGGTGTTCATATGTGCACACAAGGTGTTAACATATACACAAGTGAACAAACTATTTTTTATATAAACATCATCAACTCCATTATATATATATATATATATATATATATATATATATATATGTATATGTATATGTATATGTATATATATGTATATGTATATATATGTATGTTAGTGATCAAGAGGGAAGTACTTTTATTGGAGGAAGGGGGAAGCATTATCATTCATCATAAAGCATCTTACAATTTATTAATCAAAACATCAACAAAAAAATATTTTTACTAATGAATAGTAATCAAAATCGATGTTATAGATACTATATTAACGAATGAATTTCATTTTTTAATCATAACATTAGTTGATGAATATTTATTTAATAGATTGTTAATATTCACCGTGATGAATGTTAACTAACATTCATTTCGATGAATGTTAAAACATCACATTATTTAAAAAATATTATTAATTTTAACATTATCACAATGCATGTTAACTAATTAACAGTCAGCGCGATGAATATTAACGATTTTGGGTCTAATATTCATAAATTGATGTCTTACAGAAAGAATTCATCAAGGAAGTTTAACATTCATAGCATTGATTCTGATTGACATTTACTAAATTTCAGTTCATTTTTTGTGAGATTTGTATGGGCGAAGGTAATATGCTTCTTGATGAATAATAGCATTTCTCCCTCCCCCCAAAAAATGTACTTCCCTCTGGATCATTCCACCACACACACACACACACACACACACATAAATAAGTTCATAAACACAAGGCATACACCAAAATGCTACACGAATGTGGCGGTCTTCTTCCTCGCCGCGGCGGTTTTGATTTGCAGCAGTAAAATCTCCGGCCGATTTGTATGGTGGCGACGGTGGTTAAATCTCCTGCCTAAACACAAATACTCGTTGAATCGTCGCCCGATTAATCGATGGTGGTGGTGGTGGTTAATCTCCGACCGATTAATAGATCTGGAAAACCTAGTACCGTCGAAAAACGCAATCAACTGCTCGCCCTCATCTCAGATCCCGTCGTCGGATTTGTTTGGCCGAAAAAATGGAGCTTTTGTCGAAAAATCCACACCACCAAAAAACGTGAGTAGCAGAGCTAGGCGAAATGTTTTGTATGAACGATAACGGCTTTGGAACGATTTGTTTAGATTTTGATTTGAATTTTGTTGTACTATGCTTGGATATGAATTATATGTTTGTTTTTAATTTTAGTATGCAAGATCTGATTTTGTTTATGATTTGCATCGTCTCAATCTGGTGTGATTGAGTTTGTGATTTTGTATTTGATTTTGGAATAAAAGTTAGTATTTTGAGATTATGTATTTGATTTTGGAGAAAAGTTTGTATTTGATTTTGGATCGTCTCAATCTGAATTATAGGTTAGGGTTTTATGAAAAAGTTAGTGTTTTGTGCTTGAAGAAGAAGGTGAAGGGTAATTTGGTCATGTTACCTGACTTGATAGAAAATTTTAACAAAAGTTAGACGGAGGGATAAAAATTGCAGAAATTGAAAATCACATGGTAAAAATGCGAAAAAAATTCTCAAATGGCAAAATCGGCCAAAACGCAAGACCACATGGACAAAAATTGTAAATATCCCTTAAATAATAGTTTCATTTAGGAAAATGATAAAAAGAGCCCTTAGAGCTTTCAATAAGACATTAAGACATGCTTCGAAAGTTATACCAAAACTTTAACAAACTTTGTGTACGTCTCTCCTAAATATATGTTGATCATTTGAATTTTAGTTGAATGTACAATCATTTATGCATGTACAATTTTATTAATGAAAGCTCTAAGGGCTTCTTTTAACAAAACATTTTTTTTATAACGAAGAATTTTTCATGTTATAATTTGTTTGCTAAAGAAACTTGATGGTATATACGTCGTTATAAATTCGTTATATTTTCTAATGGGTGAGGTTACTGGGAGAAGGGGTATAAGTGAAGGAAGGTCGAAAAGCCAATGAGGAGGTGACTATTTTTCTCCTCATTTCTTCACTTTTTTATCCATTTCCTCCTTCCCTTTCTCATTTCTCTACATTTTTTTATCCATTTCTCCCTTTTTTTTATTTCTCATCTTCTTTTTTTTCTAGAAGATCTTTTGTTTAAAAAATTATTAAAATAATATTAAAAAAACATTTTAAACCTTAAAATATTTAACTTGTAAAAACTTCTATAACACTTTTATCAAGTAAAAATTAATAAATAATTAAATAAAATTTGTTAACATTTTTTAGCAAAAATTATCACTTTTAACAATTATATCTAAAAACTAGTTTTAATGTTTTTTAAAAAAAAAAAACTTTTTACTGTTTTGTTCTTTTTCTATATATCATTTACACATTTGTGATATGATGTACCGGATAGTAGTATTATATATTACGATGCGGATGAATATCAGAAACAAGATGCAATAAAAGTAAATTATTATTTGTTCACCAACATTATAAACTATGACACACTGATTTTCTCTGAATATGATGCATCGGGTGTTTAAATATCATGCATCTATTTTCAAAATACACTATAAAACATCGTTATTGAATTAAAAAGTGGTGCTTCATAGTTATAAAACATGGTGAATCAGAGTTATAATATATGGTGCATCATAGTTATAAAATATGACGTTCCGACTTTTAAATATACTATAAACATCATTAGTGTATAAATCTTGGTGCTTCATAGTTATAAAATATGGTGCATCACAATTTTAATTTTACGATGCATTGAAGTTATAATTTTGTTATATCAAAATTTATTTTATTCAAGGTATAAATTGTCACACCCCGTCTAAAGCGGAAACAACGGGGTACAACGAAGATAAGATCACAACACATTATTATAAAGATGTCTATATGAAAATAAAAATCCAATGTGTTATGATACTTGTAACATGAATAGGAGTTCACACTACATGTACATATCAGCAATGAAACAGAATAAACAAACAATAATCTCATAAAATAAATGTTAAGGAAAAACACGCCTTTCCCAAGTTATTAAAATGCAAAAGTTCCACCTCAACCAACAGTCTCAAAGTTTAGCTTAAATGCAACCTAGAGGTCCACCAAGCTTTCTTGTCCTCTATCTTCAGCCCACTAGTATTACCTGAAAAGTTATGCTCAAAAAACGTCAACAATAATATTGGTGAGTTTCGTACGTTTGAAATCAAACACCACAAAATAAAACATTTTGTTGTGATGAAAGTAAGTTAGGACAATGCATATAGAAATGGCACACACGTGAAATAATACAACCACAAACCGTCATCACCCCACGAAGGAGTTTGACCCAACCAAATCCTGCGTATGCGGTAGCTACCCATAAATGACCTTCAATGTACACGCAAGCATACATTAGGTACTTACCCTCGAAAGAGTAAGGCCTTTGATAAAAACAACCGAATCATGACCTTCAACGTATACTAACAGTACACATTAGGTACTTACCCTCGAAAGAGCAAGGCCTTTTATAAAAATGAATCCAACAACCAATGCACATATGTCACATAGTGTAACACATTTCAAGCATATGTCCAAAAATAAAAATGAATGTAATCACAGCACGAAACAGTTGACGTGATAAAACATGTGAGCATACTTTTCCCCCAATGTAAAAATATGTAAATGAAAACGGGGCCACGAAAACTCACCTCAATAAATGATGTAAGTATCGCCCTTAAGTGTAATCCACTAAACCACTCGCAAATCTACAATATCATAATGCATATTGGTTACAACCTAGACATAACTAGGTCATTCCATTGTATCCCAAGTCTAAACACTTCCACTAATTTTTCTTAAAACTCAACTCATGCATATTAACTTGAATCAACCTATCGAGTAAAAATCAGATTCTGTCCATAATTTAGTACCACTTTACGAATTTTTTAACATAATCAAATGAGATCATTTGACTCTAAAATTTTAACCAATGATAATTCAATATGTTTAGAATAACCTTTAATTTTTCCAAAATAAAATATCGTAATTTACTATTTTTAAAAATTCATCAAAATAATCTGCTCAGAAATCACAACGATTTCTGTGTACCAAAAAGTCACAATTTATTAAAAATACCTTAAGACTTCAAATGGTTATAATATTTTTACAGAAAATAGTTGACACTTTAAAAACACCACAGTAAAAATTTCAAGACCTAATCCTTAGTTTAAGGTACGTTTCAAAAATAGACAACTTAACCGAAATATGGAACCGAAAAACTCAGAATTGACACACAATCTTGTAAAATTGTTTTGACCAAATTATACTCCACGTTTAACCATGAAACTGACGCCTTCTGAAAGAAGACTAAAAATACTTATGTTTAGACTCATGTTTCATTAAAAATCATCGTGATATGACTAAGTTACAAGCTTCCCAATCTGAACAAAATTTCTGATCAGATTAGGGTTTATAATAAATCAACCCTAATCGCTTGTATAAATAACCCAAACCGCAACCACAATCAAAACTCTTAATTCTACCATCATATAAACTGATTTTATTAATATCCTAACAATTTCATTTACCCGGAACACAATGGAATCGAACCGAAATTAATCGACAACAAACGAAACAATCAAATACACGTAATTGAACGATTCGAATAGTATATATACCAACAAACGCGAATCCGCACGATAGAAACCTTAGAAATCTGTCAATCAAATGATATAGCATGAGAATTTATTCGTCATGCATCAAAAGAACGAAAGAAAACAAAAGATTAGAGCTTAAAGGCTTACCGAAACACAAACGAACAACTACACGATCGATAGAATGATAAAAGGATCAAGGAATCGAGTTCTTGAACTTTGAATATCAAAAGTATACAGAGAAATACGCTCCAGATCGCTCAACACGGCTGTGGTTTTGAAAAATACGAGTTAGGGTTTAATAATACGCTTATATACCAGGTCTGGCCGACGTAGGATCGCGTCGCGACTGGAAAGGATCGCGTCGCAACAAAAGTTCGACTCGCAAAACTATTTGAGGCTAATCGCGTCGCGACCAGGATAAATCGCGTCGCGATTTATACTCTAAATATTACTTTTCTTTTTAATTTGAAATATATGATTTCTTGGTTCCCAATATTTCCAAAATACGAAACACATGATCAAGAAATAAATATTGAAACGAACCTAAAAATGACGCACTTAGTGACGGATGTCACATAAATTTTGTGCATCACATAAATATTTTTTTGTAATACTTCGTGTAAAATTGTATTTAAGTGTAAGAACAAGAGGTAAAATAACAACTGAAAAAAAGTTGAAAAACGCAAAAAAAAAAAAAAAAAAATCCGATAATATAAACTTTAAAAAATGTAAAAAATAAAAGACAAAAAAAGTAGAAAACGAAAAAAAAATAAAAATATATAGCAAAAAAAAAACACAAAAAATAAAATATTAAAAAAAAGTGAAGAAGTGAAGAGGGTGGAGAAATAAAAAAGGTGAAGAAATAAAGGAAGACACTTGTCACCTCCTCATTTGCTTCTTTCCCTTCTCTCCTAAAACCCCTTCCTCACAATAACCAATTATCTTTTCTAATTTGTAAAAATAGTTTGTTTTGTGATAATCAACAAAGCAAAAGGTACGTACACTAAGTTTTTGACATTTTGTGCCCACCAATTATAAAGTTTGTCAAATTGTATCATCATGTTTTTCCTTTAGTTTTCTTCTAGTGACATCACTATCCTAATTCCTAGCTCGATGACCTTTAAGACCAACTGTACTAAAATTATTATTTCTACCTTGCATGGTTCTGTCTAGGGGTGGCAATTCGGGTTGGGTCGAGTTGACCCGTTCGGATTATCGAGTTGGTGGGTCAGAAGTAGTCGACCCAAACCCGACTTGATTTTATAATCATGAGTATTTCAACCCAACCCAACCTTGACACAATCTGACCCGACCCAGATTACCTATTTATCTAGTGAGATCAACATGTTTGCAGGTCATTTTATGTTAACGGATCAATTTCGGGTCAAATAGATCACATTAATAAGCATAAAATTGTTTATAAATTTCAAAAAACTCATATCACCTATTATGTTCATAAAAATTTAATGCTAAAACACCGTAATATACGTCGGATTATTATATCAAAATAAAACTTCTAACTTTTAACTACATGTAAAATTTATTCGGGTTGTTGGGTCAACCCAAAAACTCTTTATGTGACCTAAACCCGACCCAAAAAATAGTCAGGTTGGAGGGTTTCGGGTTGACGGGTTAGTGGATCAAAAAATCTCAACCCAACCTTAATTTTTTTCGAGTCGGTTTCGTGTCGGTTTCGTGTCGGGTTTCGAGTCATGTCGGAAATTGCCAACCCTATTTCTATCTATAACCTTAACGCTCCCACAATGGTGAATCTTTTTCTTAAGGGTAAAGGTCATACATTGGTAATAAACTTTCATTTTTGTTCTAATATTGGTAACAAACTAATTTTATTACTAATGTAAATAATGTACTTTATAAAAATGTCTCGATGTGTGTAATATGATTCATAAGTATATTACCAACATTGGAACATATATATAGAGTACGTTACTAATGTAACACTTTTTACGAGTACATTACCTACGTTGGTAATGAAATTAGTTCGTTACCAACATTAGAACAAAATTGAAAGTACATTACCAATATATATTGTTCTAATGTTGGTGATATACTTTAAAATATATTGGTAATGTACTTTCAATTTTGTTCTAATGTTGGTAACGAACTAATTTCATTACCAATGTTGGTAATGTACTCGTAAAAAGTGTTACATTAGTAACGTACTCTATATATGTGTTCCAATGTTGGTAATATACTTATGAATCATATTACACACATCGAGACACTTTTATAAAGTACATTATTTACATTAGTAATAAAATTAGTTTGTTACCAATATTAGAACAAAAATGAAAGTTTATTACCAATCTATGACCTTTACCCTTAAGAAAAAGATTCACCATTGTGGGAGCGTTAAGGTTATAGATAGAAATAGGGTTGGCAATTTCCGACATGACCCGAAACCCGACACGAAACCGACTCGAAAAAAATTAAGGTTGGGTTGAGATTTTTTTATCCACTAACCCGTCAACCCGAAACCCTCCAACCTGACTATTTTTTGGGTCGGGTTTAGGTCACATAAAGAGTTTTTGGGTTGACCCAATAACCCGAATAAATTTTACATGTAGTTAAAAGTTAGAAGTTTTATTTTGATATAATAATCCGACGTATATTACGGTGTTTTAGCATTAAATTTTTATGAACATAATAGGTGATATGAGTTTTTTGAAATTTATAAACAATTTTATGCTTATTAATGTGATCTATTTGACCCGAAATTGATCCGTTAACATAAAATGACCTGCAAACATGTTGATCTCACTAGATAAATAGGTAATCTGGGTCGGGTCAGATTGTGTCAAGGTTAGGTTGGGTTGAAATACTCATGATTATAAAATCAGGTCGGGTTTGGGTCGACTACTTCTGACCCACCAACTCGATAATCCGAACGGGTCAACTCGACCCAACCCGAATTGCCACCTCTAGACAGAACCATG
Organism: Helichrysum umbraculigerum; assembly: GCA_949592205.1. Classification (NCBI taxonomy): domain Eukaryota; kingdom Viridiplantae; phylum Streptophyta; class Magnoliopsida; order Asterales; family Asteraceae; genus Helichrysum; species Helichrysum umbraculigerum. The sequence goes on along the minus strand of CATIUR010000003.1, from coordinate 125,755,899 downwards.
CAAGGTAGAAATAATAATTTTAGTATAGTTGGTCTTAAAGGTCATTGAGCTAGGAATTAGGATAGTGATGTCACTAGAAGAAAACAAGAGGAAAAACATGATGATACAATTTGACAAACTTTATAATTGGTGGGCACAAAATGTCAAAAACTTAGTGTACGTACCTTTTGCTTTGTTGATTATCACAAAACAAACTATTTTTACAAATTAGAAAAGATAAGGGTTGTTGTGAGGAAGGGGTTTTAGGAGAGAAGGGAAAGAAGCAAATGAGGAGGTGACAAGTGTCTTCCTTTATTTCTTCACCTTTTTTATTTCTCCACCCTCTTCATTTCTTCACTTTTTTTTTAATATTTTCTTTTTTGTGTTTTTTTTTTTGCTATATATTTTTATTTTTATTTTTCGTTTTCAACTATTTTTGTCTTTTATTTTTTACATTTTTTAAAGTTTTTATCATCGGATTTTTTTTTTTGTGTTTTTCAACTTTTTTTCAGTTGTTATTTTACCTCATGTTCTTACATTTAAATACAATTTTACACGAAGTATTACAAAAAAATATTTATGTGATGCACAAAATTTATGTGACATCCGTCACTAAGTGCGTCATTTTTAGGTTCGTTTCAATATTTATTTCTTGATCATGTGTTTCGTATTTTGGAAATATTGGGAACCAAGAAATCATTTATTTCAAATTAAAAAGAAAAGTAATATTTAGAGTATAAATTGCGACGCGATTTATCCTGGTCGCGACGCGATTAGCCTCAAATAGTTTTGCGAGTCGAACTTTTGTTGCGACGCGATTTGTTTCGGTTGCGACGCGATTTACACAAGATCACGACGCGATCCTTTCCAGTCGCGACGCGATCCTACGTCGGCCAGACCTAGTATATAAGCGTATTATTAAACCCTAACTTGTATTTTTCAAAACCACAGCCGTGTTGAGCGATCTGGAGCGTATTTCTCTGTATACTTTTGATATTCAAAGTTCAAGAACTCGATTCCTTGATCCTTTTTTCATTCTATCGACCGTGTAGTTGTTCGTTTGTGTTTCGGTAAGCCTTTAAGCTCTAATCTTTCGTTTTCTTTCGTTCTTTTGATGCATGACGAATAAATTATCATGCTATATCATTTGATTGACAGATTTCTAAGGTTTCTATCGTGCGGATTCGCGTTTGTTGGTATATATACTATTCGAATCATTCAATTACGTGTATTTGATTGTTTCATTTGTTGTCGATTAATTTCGGTTCGATTCCATTGTGTTCCGGGTAAATGAAATTATTAGGATATTAATAAAACCAGTTTATATGATGGTAGAATTAAGAGTTTTGATTGTGGTTGCGGTTTGGGTTATTTATACAAGCGATTAGGGTTGATTTATTATAAACCCTAATCTGATCAGAAATTTTGTTTAGATTGGGAAGCGTGTAACTTAGTCATATCATGATTTTTAATGAAACAGGAGTCTAAACATAAGTATTTTGAGTCTTCCTTCAAAAGGTGTCAGTTTCATGGTTAAACGTGGAGTATAAGTTGGTCAAAACAATTTTACAAGATTGTGTGTCAATTCTGAGTTTTTCGGTTCCATATTTCGGTTAAGTTGTCTATTTTTGAAACGTACCTTAAACTAAGGATTAGGTCTTGAAATTTTTACTGTGGTGTTTTTAAAGTGTCAAATATTTTCTGTAAAAATATTATAACCATTTGAAGTCTTAAGGTATTTTTAATAAATTTTGACTTTTTGGTACACAGAAATCGTTGTGATTTCTGAGCAGATTGTTTTGATGAATTTTTAAAAATAGTAAATTACGATATTTTATTTTGGAAAAATTACAGGTTGAGAGTCCCGTAATCACTATTGTTTAGTGAATTGGAATCGCAAGTGTAAAGTTTAATTGTAGAAGGGGAGGTTGAATACAATTTAAAACTATTTTAGATTTGAGCTAAGTTAATTGATGAGTTTTAAATTGATTCACAGAAACAGAGTATAAACAATAGCAACAGAGTATAACAGATTATAGATATGACAATATCAAAGTAACAAAGTAATGATATCTAAAATGATGAATTATATTGATCATACAATTCACAAGTGTTGAATGCGGAATGGATTAACCAAAGTTAATCCAATTCAAACACTTAGCTAATCTATTACAAATGAGATGAACAGCAGTGGACAAACACGCTGACTGTTCACTCGCTGGATCGTTAATACGTACTCTAGACAAACTAGTCACTGACACACAAGTGATAAGTACGATTGAACGACTAGCCTCTACAGTACAAAACACTGAACTATTTATACTACAAGAGTTCCTAAAATATCGCCTATAAAATAGGATCTTTGAATGACACGTGTCGCTGCTTGATTGGTTTGATCTCTGATGAACCGACATTCTGCGAGTCCCAATTCTGTTACCGCAAATATCTCGTTACCTTAAAACCAATCAATTGCAGCCACGTAATCTTTCGAACATACTTCAAGTTGGAACACTCTTGCTGATGTATAGATAAGTACAGTACTTTCTGTACTTGATAATTGAGAGGCTTTATTGAGTAGTCCCTGAAGGTGCAGTAATTCTCCTCACTCACTGTGAGCTAACATGCTCTTGTAGAATGACTTGAACTAGAGATCTTCAGTGACTAGCTGTTATTCTGGCAGTGACTTTTGCCTTTATTGATTTGAAGAAGTAAAGCTCTCGCTGACGTTGATCAGCGACACACCAAGTTGAGCTTTAATCTTCCTCAGCATATCAAGCAGAATGAATGACGCTCAGCGAAACCTATCATCAGCAACAGCAGCTTCGATACAATCTATTTCTTCATCGAGTAGTGAACAGTTGAGTTGGTCAGCGACCAGCGACTTCATCATGGTCAGCGACCAGTGACTCAACAATCTCCCCCTAAATGATTGTGATTGAAGCTCCCTAGACAAACTAGTTGCTGAGAAAAGTTTATAGTCAGTGTTTAAAGAGTTTAAACATTCAGTGACTTACACTTTGATCCATTCATTTTTCTTTTTGGATTCTTTTGATATGATCTGAGTTTTGCACTTTGGTTTTCTCAAAAGATCAGATATTATTGAACTTCAAAATATAAAGTACATATAGTTTTTTAGTTACAATACATTTAATCTATCACAAATTTTAAATCTGCTATTTTCAGTGATTAGATGAATAGCAGATATTTCTACTATCTTCAGCGATTAGATAAATAGCAGAGATTCCTACTATCTTTAGCGATCAGATGAATAGCAGAGATTCCTACTATCTTCAGCGATCAGATGAGGTAGTGACTTTATTATTTATCAAACCTTCAAACCTACAATCTTCAGCATGACATCTTTTCACGAAGCTTTAACCGACTAAAAATCAATGAACCTTCAGATACTTAAGTTGTAACTGATCCGGATAGAGAAGGATTCATTTCTAAGCTGAAGTGACACAAATATTGAATAAAATCGCCAAGAAAATTGTAACTCAAATACAGGAAATACATGAATTTGTGATATGATTTCCAAGTATCAGCTACTTTGTCAGTATCAGCGATGATAAGGATGATATGATTTCCAAGTATTAGCGATTTGGCACATGAGCAACATTGATTTGTGCATTTATTTGCACATTTTCTCCCCCTTGATAATACCACGAAGTAGATCAGTATTTCTCTGGTAGCATCAGCAATACTTGAATATTTCTCCCCCTTGATGATAGCATGAAATACTGTAGCAAATGTTTGATCCGTTTGTAATAGGTGATTGGTTTTCTCATCATCATCGGCTTGTGTTTTAGCTAATGGATCATTAAAAACAGAGAGATCAGCTTGTATCTCTCCCTGTGACTGGAGAGAGACATTGACAGCTGGTGCAGTGAGAGATGAGAGATAGCTCGGGTCTGTAGCCAGTGATGTGACCCTAGCGAAGAGTGTGTTATCACCCACTGATGTCACTTGCCCTTTATTTAAAACATCATCCTTTTGTGCGAATAATGAGTGGCTCATGGGTTGACTCGATAAAAGTTTGTGATTTGAAAGCTTGATTTTAACAAGAATGCCCACAGTGACTGAACGTTCAGACCCTGTTTCATCCTTGGCGTCCGTAAACGTCTTATTTTTGAAATTTCTTGAAGAGGTTAGTGCGGTATTCTTTGATGGTGGTTGACCAGTTTTGATCACTGTGGGTTTTGTCAGTGATATGGTCGATTGGGGGCAGAATCAGGCAGATGTACAATAGTTACATACTGGGACACAGATATTCCCAAAATGAAAAACATGAGAGCAAATGGTAAAAATTTTGTTGTGCTCTGTTTTTCGACAAGAATTTTTATTCAAAAGATTTTTTGAAAATTGTTTTAGCAAGACCTGTGTTTCTACATAGGCTTGAAAAGCTTTAAACTTGTAGAAATGATGTGAGTAAAACTTGATTTTGATCTTTCTATCTTTGAAAAAGAAATTATTTTTATAACAGAGTGACAAGGAAATGATCGGTAAATAGGCGTTATGTGAAATAAGATGAAGAGTCGTTTTTATAATGGAGTTATGTGAGAATTATGTGGTGAAAAATGGATCGTCGTGGTTGATGATAGTGGTAAGTAGAGGTGGCATTAGGCCTGTTCAAAGTCGGATATCCGAAATTTCGGATATCCGAAATTTCGGATACCTGATTTCACTATCGGAAATCCGAATCCGAAATTTCGGATATCCGAAATTCGGATATCCGAAAATTCGGATATCCGAAAATTCGGATATCCGAACTCGGGTATCCGACTACCCGAAATTTTGTACATGTTAACACTTCAACATCCAAAGATCAATAAGGAAGACACCCACTTGTAATAAAATACTCTATGTATTCAATCAATAATAAAACAACACTTTGTCAATAAGAAAGAAATAAAAATACAGAGATATTTATGAACAACCCACAACACTACCAAAAGTATATTGTACACTTTTTTTGACGACCACTAAACCAACACCGTCACTTCCGAAACGCCAGAATAATAGCAAATCGACCGGATGTGCTTTAACGGCGACTTAACGATGACCTGGTGTTGGATCTAATGACGACATCTGTTGGATCTGAGATCCATCACCTCCGACGTTTGGCATCTCCGGCGAAGCTTTGGTAGCCATTTCTGTCTCCGGATTTAACTCCGAAAATCCCGAAGCTGCAACATGTCGTCACTCAGAAATCACCAACACAATGAATCAGTGAAGGGGTGAGGAAGGGATGGTGGCGGTGATTCGGTGAAGGTTAGAGATGGTGGCGATGATTCGGTGAAGGTTAGAGATGGTGGCGATGAAGGGATAGGGACAGCGGCGACGATGAGGAAGGGCTACTAGTGGTGGAATTCGGTGGTGAAATCCGGTGGCGGCGAGTGGTGTATCAGGTTGATGAGGGGTTTGTGGGAGTTTCTAGAGAGAAAGTAGAGAGTACTTGATAGAGAGAGAAAGGATGTGGGGCAATTGTTTTAGACTTTACAGGCATCTAGTAACATAGCACAGGAAAACAACCATTTATTAAAAATACATATATTTTTTCGGATAATTCGGATATCCGAATATCCGAAATTTCAAGAAATTGCTATCCGAATCCGAATCCGAAAATTCGGATATCCGAAATTCGGATATCCGAAAATTCGGGTATCCGAATTTTCGAATAATTTCGGATCGGATTTTCGGATTCGGATACGGATATTTTTGAACACCCCTAGGTGGCATAGGGGTGATCATTGACGGTGTTTAATGGGATAGGGGTGATGATTGTGGAACTTGGTGGTATTAATGGTGATTGGAGAGGTGCGCCGGAAAAGTATACATGACGTAAGAAAGAGATTGTGTCAGAGATGCAACTGTTGTGACACATCGAAATGATTAAACGCTTCATCATTAATGATGAAAGGATCAGAGAGTCACTGAGACGTATAATCATATGAGAGTATGCAATGAAAAAATAACGCAAATATTCAAGAATACTAATCATAATTTTCCATTTACCTGAGATGTTATCTCACTGATTTAGTCACAACTTAGAATACTAACTAAGTCATAGAGATTAGATCACTAACAAATATGAATCATGGTTTTTAATCTTGAGCATGAGTGTTGTTTATTAAAAAAAATAATCTCAGAGACTTATCTTTCACTGAAAAGGTTACAGCTTAGAATACTAACAAGATCAGCTTGGGAAGGAATAGGTCTCTGAAAATTTTTTTTTTTTTTTTTTTTTTTTTTATGAAAGAAAGATGAGTATAGATTATGTCTGATATGAACTATGTAATACTTTACTATATTATCTTTCACTGATCTAGTTACAACTTAGAATACTAACTAAATCAGCTTAAGGAAAAATATAGGACAATAAAATATAGATCATATGAAGATATAACAGATACTCAATTTATTAAAACACATGAAGCTTTTAAACAAAAATAGCTAACTGAGCATGATAGCTGAGCTAGTCATTTAAGTTTAACATGCCAAGCTCGCTAATGAGAAAGTTAAATATTTTCTCATCTAAAGGTTTTGTAAAAAGATCAGCGAGTTGGTAATCAGTTGGGATAAAATGCAATTCAATGTCACCTTTCATCACATGGTCCCTGATGAAATGATATCGGACATCAATGTGCTTTGTCCTTAAGTGCATTACTGGATTATTGGCAATGGCTATGGCACTTTGACTATCGTAGTAGATTGGTATCTCACTGAAGTCAAACCCATAGTCAGCTAGCTGATTTCTCATCCAGAGAATTTGAGCAGTACAGGCACTAGCAGCAATGTATTCAGCTTCTGCAGTTGAAGTTGAAACTGAATTTTGTTTCTTGTTGGACCAGCTTATTAGCTTTTCTCCAAGAAATTGACAGCTACCAGATGTGCTTTTTCTATCCAGTTTGCATCCAACATGATCAGAATCAGAATATCCTTTCAGGGAGAAGTCTGAACCAGATGGGTACCAGAGACCAAGATTCGATGAACCCTTCAGATATCTGAATATCCTTTTGACAGCGAGCAAATGTGATTCCTTTGGATCAGCTTGATACCTGGCACAGAGACATGTAGCAAATATAATGTCTGGTCTACTTGCAGTTAGATACAATAGTGACCCAATCATACCTCTGTAAGCACTGATGTTTACAGATTTACCATCAGGATCAACATGTAGCTTCACTGCAGGTGACATGGGTGTAGCAAGGGTTGAGCAATTAGCAAATTCAAATTTCTTTAACAGATCTTTAACATATTTTCCTTGACTTATAAAAATTCCAGTTTTGGTTTGTTTTATTTGCAGACCAAGGAAAAATGTTAATTCACCCATCATGCTCATCTCATAACTTTTGGTCATGAGATCAGAAAATTCCTTGCACATGTCACTGTTAGTAGGCCCGAAAATAATATCATCAACATAGATCTGGACTAATATGACATCTCTCTTCTCTCTTTTGATAAATAATGTGCTGTCAATTTTTCCTCTGACGTAGCCACATTTTATCAGGTAGACAGAGAGTGTATCATACCATGCTCTGGGAGCTTGTTTTAGTCCATACAGGGCTTTATCGAGTTTGTAAACATAACCAGGATGTTTTGGATCAATGAATCCAGGTGGTTGCTTGACATACACTTCTTCCTGCAGCTTGCCATTCAGAAAGGCACTTTTCACATCCATTTGATATACTTTAAACTTCTTGTGAGCTGCATAAGCTAGAAATAGTCTGATTGCTTCAAGCCTAGCCACTGGTGCAAAGGTTTCGTCATAGTCAATGCCTTCTTGCTGACAGTAACCTTGTGCAACCAGTCTAGCCTTGTTTCTTGTTACCACACCTTCAGCATCCATCTTATTTCTGAACACCCATCGTGTTCCGATCACTGATTTACCAGCGGGTTGTGGTACAAGTTTCCAAACTTTATTTCTTTCAAACTGAGATAGCTCTTCTTGCATGGCAGCAATCCAGTGATGATCAGTGAGTGCTTCATCAACCTTCTTTGGTTCCATTAGTGACACAAAACTTACAAACAAACAAAAGTTAGCAGTTGCTGATCTTGTCTGAACCCTGGATTGTGGATTACCAATAATCAATTGATTATCAATATGTTTTGTCCACTTAGTCATTCGCTGAGGTTCAGCAGTGACTGGATTGTTTTGTGAGGGTTTAGATGGCAGATCAGTAGTTGAAGCATGAGTATCGTTGTTATGAAAGTTTTGGTTTGGACATTGAGTTGATGATGATGGGAATCTGTAGGTAAAGATGATGTTCCTGAATTATTCTCAGCTAAAGTAGAACTGGATTTGATTTCAGGAATATTATCTTCCCCTTCAGAATCTGATGAGAAATTTTTATATTTCTTATCATTTGATTTTATTTCATTTGATAAGTCACCATCCATTTTGTTAAAAACAAGATTTTCATATTCTTTAGGATCAGTGAGTGACTCATCATATGATTCATCAAAAGTAACATCCATTGATTCCTCAATACATTCTCTTCTTTTATTGTAAACTCTGAAAGCTTTAGAGATAATTGAGTAACCAACAAATATTCCTTCATCAGCTTTCGGATCAAACTTTCCTAAGTGATCTCTTTTGTTTAAAATGTAGCAAGTGCTACCAAAAACATGGAGAAAACTTATGTCGGGTTTTCTCCCCCTTAATAGCTCATATGCTGTCTTACTGTGTCTTTTGACAATCAGTGACCTATTCTGAGTGTAACAGGCAGTACTTACTGCTTCAGCCCAGAAATAGGTCTTAAGACCAGCATCAATGAGCATTGACCTGGCAGATTCAATCAAAATTCTATTTCTCCTTTCTGCCACCCCATTTTGTTGGTGTGTTCTAGGTGCTGCAAATTTTTGAGAAATACCTTTTGAATCACAAAAACTTTCCAGGTCAATATTTCGAAATTCAGTGCCATTATCATTTCTTAGATGTTTACAGTGACATCATTCAGATTCTTCATTTTCTTGACAAAGGATATGATCTCGCTGGCAGCTTCACTTTTGGCTTTGAGAAAAAATACCCAAGTGTATCTGGAGTATTCATCGACTATCACCAAACAGTACCTTTTTCCTCCAAGACTTGGAGTACTCACTGGACCGAACAGATCCATATGAAGCAAGTAAAAACATTCTGTTACAGATGAAGTCTGCTTACTTTTGAAAGATGAGCTGTGATGCTTTCCCTTCTCACATGCTGAACAAAGCTTGTCTTTGTCATAAGTCATTTTTGGTAGACCAGTGACTAAACCATTCTTGCTTAGTTTGTTAATTGCTTTGAGATTCAGATGGGAAAGTCGCTTATGCCACAACCATTTTTCTTCTGAAATGGTTCTAGAGTAAAAACACGTTCCTGACTGTGCTGAATCCATATTGACAACATAAGTATTCCCTTTTTGATTAGCAGCAAGTACAGCACTTCCCTTCTTGTTGTAAACGAACCCTGCTTCATGATCAAATAGTACCTTGTTCTTGGAGTCACAAAACTGACTGATGCTTAACAAATTGTGCTTCAGACCCTCTACATATGCTACACGTTTGAACATTACATTTCCATTGGTTAAGACTCCATATCCTCTGGTCTTTCCAACCTTGTTATCACCAAATACCACATCAGGACCTCTTTCATCTTGATAGTCACTGAGCAGAGACTTGCATCCTGTCATGTGCCTGGAACATCCGCTGTCCAAATACCAGATAGTCTCTCTAAGAATTCCTTTGTAGATGCTATCAGAATCCCAACCAGATGCTGAACATTTCTGAGCTACTTCCTTGATGTCTTCATGGAATTCAGTGTCATCAGCCATCAAACAATAATCTTTGTCCAAGCAAATCATAGCTTCTTCATCATCGGATGAAGAGGATGAATCAGAGTCGCTGAGTGAACTTTCTTCAGCGACAAACCCTTTTCTCTTCTTCTTCCCTGATTTGGACATAGCCTTCAGCTTTTTGTACTTTTCCTTGTATTTGTTGTACTTGTCATTTCTGAAGTCTGGCACTGGTTCAGGGACTTGGTTTACTGACTTTGATCTACATTCAGCTGCAAAATGACCAGGTTTTCCACACTTGTAGCATTCACCTTTGGATTGAAATTTATCAGATGATGGAGCACCAGCAAATCTTTTTGATCTGGTGTTCCTTCTGAAATTAGCAACCATCATGGCCATATCTTTTTCAAGCTTCTCCACTCCTTCATCATACTTGTACTCTGACTGTTCTTCATCTTGACCACCTTCTTCTTCAGCTATCAGTGACTTCGAGCTTTTCTTAGACACTTTTGACTTCTGTCTCTGATCGATTTCATCAAGCTCTGCTACAAAGGCATTGGATATCTTCTAACTTCCAAGAGTAGCACGAATATGCTCACTCTGATCAGCTTGCTTTTCTGACTGCTCCCAGTTGAGCAAAGTACCATAGACTTGAGTGAGATTAAGAACTGAATAATCATTCCTCTGTCTGGTAGACGTGGCAATGGTTCCCCAAATTTTCCTTGGCAGCAACATAAGAAACTTCTCAACAACAAATCTCTGTTCCTTACCTGTACCAGCCTTTTCCATTTTGTTCATCAGTGACTGGTATCTGGTGTAAGTAGAAGACAAAGATTCATTTGGTTCCATTGCAAACAGCTCATACTGGCGAGTGAGATTGACTTCCCTGCAGCGAATAATATCAGGAGTTCCAATATATATATTCCTAAGGGTATCCCACATGTCTTTAGCAGTTCTACAAAGCCTGATAGATTCGAACACTTCATCAGGAAGTGCCATGCTTATGTAGATTTTAGCTTGTTTATCCAATCTAACCAATCGTCTATCCTCATCCGACCATTGTTCCTCTCTTTTGGGCACAACCATTTCTGGTATAGCAGGAGTAGTAGCTGTAGCCATGACAGCAGGAACAATTGTGGTTGGAATGTGGGGACCATTGGTTATTGTATTACAAAGACGGTCATCAATAAGGTCTAAAAACATCATCATTCGGGACATCCAAGTTTCAATCCTTGATGGATCAAAAGCTGGAGGTTTGGTTGTAGAACCATTTCCCTTCTGATAATCAGAGTCAACACAGCTGTACTTTACTGATTCCATTGCAGACCTGGTTAATTGAATTTAAACCAACTCTGCTCTGATACCAATTGAGAGTCCCGTAATCACTATTGTTTAGTGAATTGGAATCGCAAGTGTAAAGTTTAATTGTAGAAGAGGGGTTGAATACAATTTAAAACTATTTTAGATTTTAGCTAAGTTAATTGATGAGTTTTAAATTGATTCACAGAAACAGAGTATAAACAATAGCAACAGAGTATAACAGATTATAGATATGACAATATCAAAGTAACAAAGTAATGATAGCTAAAATGATGAATTATATTGATCATACAATTCACAAGTGTTGAATGCGGAATGGATTAACCAAAGTTAATCCAATTCAAACACTTAGCTAATCTATTACAAATGAGATGAACAGCAGTGGACAAACACGATGACTGTTCACTCGCTGGATCGTTAATACGTACTCTAGACAAACTAATCACTGACACACAAGTGATAAGTACGATTGAACGACTAGCCTCTACAGTACAAAACACTGAACTATTTATACTACAAGAGTTCCTAAAACATCGCCTATAAAATAGGATCTTTGAATGATACGTGTCGCTGCTTGATTGGCTTGATCTCTGATGAACCGACATTCTGCGGGTCCCAATTCTGTTACCGCAAATATCTCGTTACCTTAAAACCAATCAATTGCAGCCACGTAATCTTTCGAACATACTTCAAGTTGGAACACTCTTGCTGATGTATAGATAAGTACAGTACTTCCTGTACTTGATGATTGAGAGGCTTTATTGAGTAGTCCCTGAAGGTGCAGTAATTCTCCTCACTCACTGTGAGCTAACATGCTCTTGTAGAATGACTTGAACTAGAGATCTTCAGTGACTAGCTGTTATTCTGGCATTGACTTTTGCCTTTATTGATTTGAAGAAATAAAGCTCTCGCTGACGTTGATCAGCGACACACCAAGTTGAGCTTTAATCTTCCTCAGCATATCAAGCAGAATGAATGACGCTCAGCGAAACCTATCATCAGCAACAGCAGCTTCGATACAATCCATTTCTTCATCGAGTAGTGAACAGTTGAGTTGGTCAGCAACCAACGACTTCATCATGGTCAGCGACCAGTGACTCAACACATGTTATTCTAAACATATTGAAGTGTCACTGGTTAAACTTTTAGAGTCAAATGATTTCATTTGGTTATGTTAAAAAATTCGTAAAGTGGTACTAAATTGTGGACAGAATCTGATTTTTACTCGATAGGTTGATTCAAGTTAATATACATGAGTTGAGTTGTGAGAAAACTTAGTGGAAGTGTTTAGACTTGGGATACAATGGAATGACCTAGTTATGTCTAGGTTGTAACCCATATGCATTATAATATTGTAGATTTGCGAGTGGTTTAGTGGATTACACTTAAGGGTGATACTTACATCATTTATTGAGGTGAGTTTTCGTGGCCCCATTTTCATTTACATATATTTACATTGGGGGAAAAGTATGCTCACATGTTTTAGCTATTTCTATCTATAACCTTAACGCTCCCACAATGGTGAATCTTTTTCTTAAGGGTAAAGGTCATAGATTGGTAATAAACTTTCATTTTTGTTCTAATATTGGTAACAAACTAATTTTATTACTAATGTAAATAATGTACCTTATAAAAGTGTCCCGATGTGTGTAATATGATTCATAAGTATATTACCAACATTGGAACACATATATAGAGTACGTTACTAATGTAACACTTTTTACGAGTACATTACCTACATTGGTAATGAAATTAGTTCGTTACCAACATTAGAACAAAATTGAAAATACATTACCAATATATGACTTTAACCCTTTTCTAAAAGACTTGGTTCAATGAGTTTTCCGAATTTCATATCCATAATATAAAAAGAAGAATCAAAATTGTTTGTTTGTACCAATAACGTAAAGTTTCCAAAAGTCTTTAACTCATGTGTAGAAAAACTTCTAATATTCCCTCCGTCCCAAAGTTATTGTCACCCGACAAAAAAACACGCAGTTTAATAAAAAATAGTCATTACTGCTTTCTCTTTCTTACTTTTTGCAGAATGACAGTTTTACTCTTAACTAATTAATTACTGTTTTGTGAAAAGTGTGTAATAATAACTTCAATTAAGGGTAATATGGTAATCACTACCAAACTTCACTATCTATTTTTGGAAGTGGACAATTACTTTGGGACGTCCGAAAATGAAAACATGGACTATAATATTAGGACGGAGGGAGTAAGTAATTATTATTACTATGGGTGCCATTGGGTCGGGTTAATTGGGTTTCAGGTTATTTGGGTCGGGTTATTCGATTTTTCTAGTTTATAATCTAACCCTAACCCGATTCAAATAAGGTCGGGTGATTTGGGTTCGGGTTATTTAGATTCGGGTTATCCATTTATGCCTGAATAAGATGATATTCTAAATTTTCGCATCTTCAACAAAACTTAAATATTACAAAGGGACACTAACAGTTTATATAACTATCATAAGTAACTTATATGTATATAATATATGGATGTATTCATATACATCATAAACAACTTATACATATAAAGTTATATTTGTATATTATGTAACTTATGTGCTTATTCGGGTTACCCGAATTGCAAAATATTTATCCGAAACCCGATTCAAATAAGACTCGGGTTATTCGAACACTACAAAAAAAGTGTCAATTCTCCAAGCTTTTTTCTTCACACTTTTATAAGTGTTAACTTATTTGCTAAGTTATTCACACTTATAAGTGTGTACAAAATGTTCACGCTTTTAAGCGTGAAGAAATTGAACTAATAACAATCTCTATCACAATGTTCATACTTGTAAGTGTGAAAAAATTGAACAAAGTTCACACCTAAAAGCGTGAAGATTATTGCTAACACTCAATTTGTTCACGCTTCTTAAGCGTGAAGAATTTGGGTGTTAAGAATAATCTTCACGCTTTAAAGTGTAGCAAATCTAACATTTTTTCACGCTTGTAAACGTCAACATTGTGATTGTGATATATATTATTATTAGTTCAATTTGTTCACACTTAAAAGCGTGAACATTTGGTACACACTTATAAGTGTGAATAACGTAGCAAATAAGTTAACACTTTATAAAAGCGTGAAGAAAAAAGCGTGGAGAATTGACACTTTTGTTGTATTGGAATTCGGGTTATTCGGGTTTAGGTTGGGGTTGATTATTCGGGTTCGGTTATTAGTGACACCCCTAATTATTACAGTAAAAGATTAAGAGATTAATAATTTACAATTAAAGATGCTATTACCAAGAGCACCATATATCGTGGCGTTCTTTCTCCATCCTCCCTTCAAGAATGGGCCGCTGCCATAGTGACCAGTTTGATTTCCCTCTGTCCGTCCGTCCGTCGTTCTCGGTCCAGTCCTTTCACGGATGTGTGTTCTTTATTTTTTTGTGTGTGTATAAAACAAATGTATTAATGATTTAATGGTAATGTGAAATTGACTGGCAACTACCAATCTCTTATATGTCCATGGGTGACACTTGCCCAAAATTTAAGCTCTGTCTAGGTGTCTTAATTAATACTAAGTGAACTAAATATGTATGTAGAGCCATAATGACTAATTGAGTTTTATGTAGCAAAATTATTATATTTTACGATTCAAATATGTCTATATTGTTTTAAACGATAAATGATTTTCTACGGAGTTAGTATATGAAAACAAAAGTTTATCAACTACGTCAATATTTCAACAATTGCATCTTTTACATAATTGCAAAAGAATTTATCTAGCTATATGGTTTTAGTCCTCATGAAACCAACGATCATAATGATATATTGAGTAGGATAGGGCTGTAGGGTAACATTATGGGTAGCAGGTGTGGTTTAAAAGGTTTCATAAATAGGGTAAATTGACAAAATCGGCATCGAACTGCCACATTTTGTTGCAAGTAAGCAACAAACCCAAAGTATTACTCCGGTACGCAACATACCGGTTGGTTTTGGGTTCGTATCCAGCAAACTAAGAGTTTACCGTTTGAACGTTCGAAAAGCTGACGTGGCAGCCATGTCACTTGCCACGTATACAATTTTTGCCACGTGTCGATTCCAGCTGGCATCCACGTGGGCTGTAATAAAGTGTTTAAAACCTAATTTATCCCCTTTTTGTCAACCCTAAAAATATTATCCACATAAACCGTTCTTGAACTCCGATCATGCTAACATGTCATCTTCGTCTTCTTCACTCAATTCGAATCACTAGGGTGATTTTCCAACCCATTGTGACTGTACTCCTCCACTCCCGTTGAAGAAACGAACATCGTGGAGTAATACTTGTTGCTTACCCGAACCCGAAACCAACCGGTATGTTACGTACCGGAGTAATACTTTGGGTTTGTAGCTTACTTGCAACAAAATGTGGCAGTTCGATGCCGATTTTGTCAATTTACCATTTTTTTTTTTACAAATCATTTATGCCACGTATGCATCTTATTTACAGGTCACATTTAAAATAAAAATAAGAAATATGTTTAAATAAAGGGTTACCGGGTGAGCCGGTAACTGGTTACCATGTTGCTTACCTGAACCCGAAACCAACCGGTATGTTGCGTACCGGAGTAATACTTTGGGTTTGTTGCTTACTTGCAACAAAATGTGGCAGTTCGATGCCGATTTTGTCAATTTACCCTCATAAATATGAAGTTTTGATCCCTTTGATTGTTGCCGTTGTATTTAAGATTTTTAGTTTTTGATATAATCAACTTTTTAGAAATAGAATGCAATTTAAGTTTAGGCGCTTATAAACGAGTCAATATTTGGTCTTACAATCAAGTGTTCAAAGCTAATAAAAACATTCAATATGCACTTTTTCATAAGCTTAAGATTGCCAAGATGGAAAAATAAACGAGTCAACTTTTTTTTTTTTTTTTTTTTTTTTTTTTTTAAGTTTCGCCATTTAGAACTTATTAAAGAAACTCATTTCAATCAACTGAAATTGTTCTTCCAAAAGGAAAAGAAAAAATATGGCTAAAAAAGAAGATTGCAATTACAACATAAAAAGTGGAGACAGATTCTCATAAATATGAAGAGGAAAAAATCAACAAAAAGAGAGAAGGATTGCAATCAAAAATATCAAAGTGTAGACAGATTGACAACAAACCAAATTTGTTGGATTTTACATAAGATTCGAATTACGTTTAAGATTTGCACTAATGCGACTTATTTTTCACATGGGCGGCTTTAATTTCATTCATGTGAGTTATATCTTATTTTAGGACTTTAGGTTAAGCATATGACATATATAAACACTTTTAATAATGAAACGATAACACTAACAACAAATAAGATTCACAAACTACCAAAGGGCCATTGCTATAGCGGTATCGTGAGACCCTTCAACCTTAAACTTGTGTGTTCAAGTCCGGTGATAAATATGTGTATGTATTCGTGAAAAATGTTGTACATCTGTGTGATAACTTACATATTGATAAGAGAGTAAATCAAACAAATATAACTTACATATTTCAATAATGAATTATCATCAAACAAATATTGATAAGAGAGTAATACTTAATAAATATTGCATTTGGGCTAAACTTATGAGAGCCATAAATCAAGAGGTTGCGGGTCGACCATCACCGATGACTAAATACACTAGCGACAAGGGCGGTTCATGACTTCCTTCATGTCATGGGTTCGAAACCTACCATAGGTATTATTTATCATAAATGTACCTACCACCAATGAAGCGCATGACCCTCAACGTTAAGGGTTAATTCGCGCGAGTTTCGACTCGGACGTTAGGGTATATGTGATGGAGGTGATTTACCCGACGCTGTTGGACCTTGTGGGGGTTCGGTTGTGCTCAATTGAAATATGTGCTGGGTGGCCTAAAAACCAATTTTTTTACATATTATTATGAGGGTTAATTGGGTTATAGTCATACCATTTTTTAAAAAATTAATATAATTAGAGGCATAAAACGAATATATCGACATGAACACTATCTCCTTTTGGGGTATTCACATTTCGGTTCGATTCGGTTTTTTTTTTTTCTTGGCAAAAATCAAAATTTCGGTTTTTAATAATCAAAACCCTTGGGTTTCGGTTTTCATGCGATTCGATTTTTCGTTATTTTGATTTTTGTTTCTTATCGGTTATTAACTCAGTTTATAAGCAAATTTTACGCTATGAACTAATTAAAATAATTGGATCACAATATTGAACATACATGTATTAATTATAAAGTATTTTGTAATGGTATAAACATGTTAAAGTAAACATAGTTGTTTAATACTCCGTATAAATTATTACATGTCATGTTTTCAAAGATTTAATTGAACATGTAGTCAAGTATATAATGTAGTAACATACAGTTTTATATTTTACCTAAAAACACAAGTTAGACTTACAATTTTATGGTACGTACATTAGATTATGTATGTATTTTCAAAGTTCGCGGGTTGACAACATCATTAGAAAATTTAATTTAATTAATGAATTTGTATAGTAAATATGAAATAAAAAATATCTAATTAGTTAATAATTAAATTACGTTTCAGTTTATTTGGTTCGGTTTTTACTTTTTACGTTTTCCATATAAACAAATTTGAAAAGTACTT
Source organism: Helichrysum umbraculigerum (assembly GCA_949592205.1). Taxonomy (NCBI): domain Eukaryota; kingdom Viridiplantae; phylum Streptophyta; class Magnoliopsida; order Asterales; family Asteraceae; genus Helichrysum; species Helichrysum umbraculigerum. The sequence goes on along the minus strand of CATIUR010000003.1, from coordinate 125,738,253 downwards.
CTCTAGAAGCTTCATATTTGGTTGGGATTACTACACAAGTTAATTAAGGGTCCTACTTTCTATACCATTTATTTATTTTTAAATTCACTTTTCCGTACTTTTTTAAATCATTCTTTCTTACATTTTTTACTTTTCTGTACCTTTAAAAAAAATGGTATGAAAAGTAGATTTAAATGGTACATAGAGACATTCCAATGGTACATAGAGACATTCCCATTAATTAAGTTTCGACTTCATGTGATACATTCATCTTAATTGAGGCATCACAGCATCAAAGCATCTAAAAAGTTTATATCGTACTCCTTTCAAATCGAAGACATTACATGATTATGACAAAATTGGCATTCATGGGGTGTACTGTGTACATAGAAATTTGACACGTTTTAATCAGTAGTGCGGAGTATTATATTTATAATCTTGGGTTATGTGTGTCATAATGCAATTAATTAAAGATTGATATTATGTATAAGAAACTTGTTATCGATCTGTTCCAAAATTTTGGTATTTTTTTGCCACGTGTCACCTATATATTATGACATGTGACATCCTTATAAGTTGACATTTCATTAAAATACATTTAATGACGATAAATAACAAGTTTACTACACAGTATATAATCGAGTAGTTGAATACACGCCAGGAATGTCGTCAGACGTTAATTAATTGCATGCGAATTGACTATGTAATCTTTCACACGCGAATTGAAATGTGGTTCTGACACTTGTCTAAATGAGTAAACCGTACATGTTTTATGCGTTTCTTTTTATTTACGTTCACTTTTGTTTTTGTTACGTGTCACAATTAAATAGATCTTTAATAATATGCTTTAAACATACCAATCTTTTGTCTAAAATCATTGTGAGACTTGCCCTGTACAAATCACAAATCGGGCTTCACAAATGATCGGTTCGAAAACAAATAGAGTGTTGATTTAGGGATGTACTCGAGAGTTTTGTTTTGGAGAGAAAAGCCCAAAAAATAAATTTGTGTTTTCCAAATTTTTAATGGAGATAAAACTGAGGGATGAGGATAAGTGTGTGATTTATACCTAAATATAAGATCTGAAAGTAACAAATGTCGAGATTTTTTTACTCCCAAAAATACCCTTGTATCTGACTGCATAATAAAATAATAAGTACACGTTTGAGCATGCTACTAAAATAATGACTTTAAAAGTTAAAAAAAAAAAAAAAAAAAAACACTTTTTTTATATTATTAAATACACATTTTGCAATAGCTTTTTCGAAATTTTTTATTTAAATAACTATTGCAAGCTATGACAAAATATAACCCGAGAATAATAGACGATTATTATTATTAAGTTATAAATTGTGAAATTGTAAAATAATTGGTATGTTTTGCGCGAAGTTTATAAAGGGTGTGTTTGAAACTTATAAAGGGTGGTGATATTTCCACCACACTTTTTGATAGATCCACCATATATGTGTATTAAGAACTTGTACAGTACAAATAAATGATGCACAATAATGGTGGATCTATCAAAAAGTGAGATGGAAATATATCACCTATATTTTAAGGGATTCTAGGGGATTGAGTTTTTGTTTTCGTAATCTCGATCCCCTAATTCCCGTTTGGTAAGAAAATTGTAACCGGGATTATTGAAAAAAGAATCCTCGAGAGTCCCCTATAATCCCTTTTTTAAGAAGCTTTTTAAAGTTGCTTAAAAACGAATCCCTAGCTTCAACTTCAGCTCCAGCTACAATCTTCAGCTTCATCTACTTGTTACCAAACATACCCAAAATCTCGTGGGAGCATGAATTAAGATCTCACGCTTTTACTTACCATCCAGATAGTTATCCAGATTCCAGACAATAGACAGACTCACAGACCCACGCTCAATTAGGCCTTATGTTAAATAAACAATGGAGCCTTTAGATTAAACGATCCATGATACAAAGCCCATACCATTTGCGGCCCGAATTAACCAAATTCTCATGAACAACATAAAGTTAATTAAATATTTTCGTTTCATTTAATTTTCATGTGACACACAACCAATCATACAAATACAAAATATAAAATTAATGAAAGCAACCAAGACTTAACATTGACTTTTAACCAATAAAAAAAAAAAAAAGAAGATAAAATGCCACCATATTTTGATGTCATTTGTACAACTTGCTTGCAATACAACCTTACAGTTGTATCATATAAACTTATTATTATTATAAAATTACCCAACACCAATTAACTAACTACTACCAATTCGTACCCATCTAGTCCTACTAGGAACTCCATCGTATACAATCGACAACTGATAATACCCCGGTGGCGCCACCTTAGCAGTCGCCGGAGCTATGCACACGACTCCATAAATATCCTCGGATCTCTTCTGTATCTCCGACACTTCCAACACCAACAACCTTTGATTCATCGAAAAAGAATGAGTCGTAAAAGAAGGCGCCATCAATGTCACATAAACCTTATCATTATCCAATTCTTTCCCATTTCCCCTAAACCGAAAATTAAAACCTATTTTTTGTTCATAAACTAAATTGACTCCGGTTGTAACCCTGGTTATATTAGGTCTTAACTTCGGCCCAAGTAAATAAGGTGGTGAGAAGGCTTCAACACTTAACTCAGTCGGAAAAAGCGTCGAGAAATTATAGTTAGAATTTGGATTACTACCGCCAACGATAACACGCCCATCCGATAATAAATGAGCACTCGAATGATACATCCGCGGAATCGTAGTCGGGTTCATTTTACGAAACGACTTTGAACCTGATTCATATAAAACCGGGTTCAGTACCGGTTCTCTTGCTACGTCCCACCCAGCTGCCCCACGTGCCGCACCATTTATAATCAAAACATCACCCGTATGTAACAACAACATGTCCCCCATTATTCGGGGCAAGGGCATCTCTGTCATTTCCCACTGAGGATTAACGTCATTTATTCTCAAACGTCCACACGTTTTCGTCCCTATTACAAAATCGTTAGCAAGAGCTTTATCAATTGCGTCGGGCACTGTCCCGCCGCAAACGAGAACCTCGGCCACTGGAGGAACCATTTTTGTAGTACCGAAAAGGTTTAGCGGAAGCAAAACCGATGAACCCGTGCTCGGGTAGTTACGAGAAACTTCACCGGGCATGACTGGATACTTTCGTACCACCTTGTTCTGTACATAATCTAGTAATATTGCGCGGTCGTTTGCGAAAATGAAGAGGTTTCCGTCCGTGTTGAGATGGATAAACGGGTATAGATTGTTCGGGAACGGGTCAGATCGTAGTGTCTCCCGAAGAAATGGAAGTTGGTATTTAACTGTAGCAAATATGTAAAATATTCCGTCATTAATAAGAAGGGAGAATTACATATATCCCCTCCACAAACACCCTAAATAACATATATATCCAAACAAATTTTTAAATTACATATATACCAACATCCCTATTTTAAATATAATTAAAATTAAAAAAAAAACACAGTAAATATTATCTATTTTTAATATAACCAATTGTTGATCTGAAAATTTTGTTTAGTTCTGACAATTTATACTGTTTTTGTTTAACTTAAATATATTTAAATTAGAGATGTAGGTATATATGTAATTTAAAAATGTGTTTGGGTATATATGTTATTTAGGGTATTTTTGGAGGGGATATATGTAATTCTCCCTTATAAAATGTACAAAAAATAGTAACGAATGTTTGTTAGACCCGTGCCAACGGCATTTCGATCCGACGTCACCGACGGTGCCAACAGTTGTTCGGTTGGGCGTCGGTTGGCCACCGTCGGGTTGTGGCTTCGATTTTTAGACGGGAACGGACGGTGATTTGTGGGGCCAGCTTCATTATTTGTTTTTCTTTTTTCTTTTTTTTGCTTTTTGACCGTTTGAAATAAAAAAAAATATTACTTTTTTTTTAAAACGGTAATATTACCGTTGGTTTTAAAAAAAAATCAATAAATGTAATTTTATATTTATTGTAATTTTTTTAAATATTTAACTAATGTAATGTTTTAAATTTTAATATAAAGTGTTTTATTTATTTATGTAATTTAAATAATAAAAGTAAATAATATGTGGGGTTCAGAAAAAACTGAAGTGTTCACTGTTGACAGTGAAATGTTCAGTTTGTGTTAGTTTTGTGTTATGCTGATGTGGCGCTGATGTGACACAAACTGAAATGTTCACTGTTGGGAGTGGTCTCACAATTAGAAATAATTTGAGAATATTACTAAGTTTAGTAGTGTCCGAATTTAATAAAACTAGGGTTTATTGTTTCGTTATGCATTATAATTTACACTTTTTACTATTGTATGAGTCGAACTTTGAAAACTTTTATTGTATGTATTAAACTTGTAAATATGGTTTATTGTATGTAAAATTTCCTTTTTGAGTAAGACCCAAATAAGAAAGTTTCCTTTTTGGCCTTACCAAAAAAAGAAAAAAATACATACAATATACCATATTTACAAGTTCACTACATACAGTAGAACAAATAAAAGTATGAGGTGTAAAGTTTAATACATAACAAAATAATAAACCCATAAAACTATAGTATTACTCATTTTTAAAAAATTGAACAGATGGGTAATTATTACATCGCAAATAATAATGAGTAATTATTAAATAAATGAAATTAATATACACTAAAATTATCCACATTTAAAGTCCATGTTACAATTTCAGTTAATTACTTACCGGAATTTTGGCTCTTCGGAATAAACTCATACGTAAACTGTCGTCTACCGCCAACAACAATCACTTTTCCGTTGGGCAACAACTGGTTAGAAGCATACCATCTAGGCGAAACCAGCCCGTTTCGATTTTCAACCCAATCACAATCGTCACAAGGACTAAACGTCCTAACAACGCGTTCACCTGCATTATTCCCACCAGACTGAATCAACACACCATCAGGCAACAACGAACCCGAAGAACACCATGTGTCGGACAAAATAGTAAGCGGGCGAACCCCACGTTTCTCAGGATAAAATTCGACAGAATGAGCGTAACAATCTAAATTGGGAGGACATTTCTTAGCTGGGAAAGTAATATTTGAAGGACCGAAATCAGTTCGATCGAAAGTAATGATTCGATCATTTGGTAGTAAGGCCATATGCATGGCGGAAACACCAATGCTGCTCTTTAAAAGCTTCCATTTTCCTTTGGTTAGATCAGGCTCTGATGATGATGAAGGAACTGTTAATAGTAATAACATTATGATCACCACCGGTGCCATTATTTAATCAGTTGGAATTAAAATGGAGTTTGGACAATGAAGTGAGCAAGAAAGAGTGAGGATATATATATAAATATAAATGATACTGTATAAAATATATATTTATTTATGATGATGATATATGATATAGTAAAGGTTGGCTTTTTGTAAATAGATAGTCAAGAAAAGTCAATGGTTTGTTGGGTTAGTAATGAAGGCTCTTAATGCTACTTTCATCAGAGGTTTTTGGCTGCTTCTTGGAGTTCTTGGAATCATATATGAAAAAATAAATTATCACTGCGCTTTATAGAGTCATATTTTATAGTCAACTTTATACATGTTATAACGTATGACCCGGTAAATCGGTACTCCGGTAAATTGGTACTCTAACTCCTAACTCTATAGTTGCATAATTGTTCTCAGAATGTTTTTTTTGGATTCCGAAATTTATCAAAGGTAGATGAATTCCAATTCTTTTAGCCAAAGGAATTTTATAGATTTCAACATCATCAATTACTTAATGGAATAAGTTCAAGTTAATGAATGGAATCTCAATTCCAATTCCATCAAATTGTATTAATTCTATGAACCAAACGCAACTTAAGAATAATAATGCAATATCTGCTCTAATTAGGTCACCCCCAACGGGTTCATCACTTGCAAATCGATTGTTAACCGATTTGCATTTTGGTGCCATCTGTCGCATCACTTTCCAATCGGTTGGTGAAATAATCGGATAACCGATTGCAAATCGGTTGAATGTGTATGGGGCCTGCATGACCTTTTTTTTTGTTTTTTTTGGTTAGCGTATAAAAATGGCGGTATAATGGTAAATGTGGGACCCCCAAAAAATGAAGTGGTTAGTCATTGATGGCAGTGGGTAATCAGTTTTGATTCAGTTAGTGAAAAGCTGACGTAGTGCTGATGTGGCAGAAGTGATTTGGAAATGATTATGAAACGGATGAGAGTGGTCTTAACTCAACGTTTATTTAGATGGACTACTAGAAAACGTATTCATTTTCAAAAAGTCTTTCATTGTGGAACAAGCTCAATTATACACAATGAATAATTAACTCCCCCATCTAAATCTAACAAACGTGTGTTGTTATGTACTGTTAACGGTATAGATTAGTCATTTTCCATAGGAATATGTTTCGATTGAGCAATTGTTGTGTTTGTATTAACTATAATTTTCGGATATTTAATACCTTTTTAAAAGAAATGTGATCATATGCTACTTAAATATCTTTCAAAGTCTTGGATCATACTCCGTATAATATACTGCGAAATTAAATAAATATATAAATATATATAAATGGCAATATGTCATCATAAAAGAATGTACATTGATTCAAACAGTTAAAGGTAAATATTGATTGCATATTGACATAATGACGCAAATAGAGCATATCTACCGAAAGAATAGTACGTGGGGACATGGGGTAGATAGACGATCGATGAATTGAAGACTTTTTCTTGAAGCCTTCTTTTCGGTGAAAACAGAATTAACCCTTTATGGTTTAAAGTTGTCCATTTCACTAGCTACTCTTTTCATTTGTTTACCAACAACATATTTCGTCTTTCATATATACATTATATTTCACCATATATGGCAAAGTTAACTTATCATAAGTCAAAATATGTATTAAAATGAAAAAGAGCGTGTCGAGATCACGGGTCGAACCGTACATTGTGTTATATCGGACATTGCAAGAACAATGGATGTTCTTTTTACAATATATGCGCATCTAGCTCATCGAGCCAAACATACAAGCTCATATAAGATGGCACTGTAAAACCACTTAGTTATTAATGGTTGTCCTATGGTATCTATCAATGGTAACTGTTATACAAGATTCTTGTCAAAGTGTTTTTTGTGTGCAAGTTCTTGAATCGCTAGCCACATACCGTTTGATAGAACTCTTAACGATTTTCGACTTTATTTTATACCATTTCCGTCTCTCCCAAACAAGCGTACATGAAAACAGAGAATGTTGTCCCCGTTCCACTTCGGGTAATGCTAGCACATGCATGTCCCTTATATTCTTCGACTTCAATTGCACATGGCCTTCTGAATTCTGATTCTTTTTCCATAAGAAAATCTTTTTACTCCCAACTTAAAAGAACTCAAATGATCACCTCCTTCGTTAGATTTTGTTATTGAGCATTTTATGTATAGTAATTGGGTTTATTGTTTCGTTATATATTAAACTTTACACTTTTTACTATTGTATGAGTCGAACTTTGAAAACTTCTATTGTATGTATTGAACTTGTAAATATGGTCTATTTTATATAAAAATTTCCTTTTTGGGTAAGGCTCAAATAGGAAAGTTTCCTTTTTTTGTCTTACCAAAAAACAAAATAATACATACAATAGACCATATTTATAAGTTCATTACATACAATATAACAAATGAAAGTATGTCGTATACAATAGTAAAAAGTATAAAGTTTAATACATAACGAAACAATAAACCCATAGTAATTAGACCATCTTTCGTAAGAATTTGAGCTAGAATTGTAACCAAAGTGTAGCATCAAGTTATATTGAATAATTTACCCAATCTCAAATTCAAACATGGACATGGTAAATTTGAAGTGAAACTTGTAAATTTATTCTTGTGAGAGTACATTGGTGTTTCATGACATCGATATTAGTAGATATCTTTAGGGTATGGTTATGGTGTCCTAAACCTGTTCCATTGTTTTAATGAAAACATTAATGCTCACAAATCATTGTCACTTTTATATGTTTGCTCATTTTCAACTTTATTTTCTTACCTACGCTTTTTCTCTTTATGACTCACGCGATCACTTGAAGTTAACTAGCTAGGGACGGACCACAACGTGGTCTAACAAGTCCACAAACTGGCGTACTTAAAACAATTAACGAGCAATATATGTGGCCCCTCTTGCAACGATCAATATATATTGACTAAGTCACACGAACCCATTTACCTTCATTTGATGATTGACTTACATAACAAAAGCACAGGATCATCTATCTATCTAAATACTCGTTTATAAAGCAAAATAGTGCCCAATTTGTTTCTAGTTTGGCAAAGAAATACACTTACTTTTCGTTACAGAGTACACCAATTACGTTTGAAAGCAACTGACCTGAGCTCAAACGAATTGTGGTTGCATTGCACAGTATTATAAACAACTTGTTGGCTTCATAAGTGAGAATTATATTGTTTACAAACACAGAACTATCAATTATGTGATGTACTTTCATGAGGGCTTTGAGCAAAACAAGCTTAGTATAGATCTAATCGATCGATTAAGACATGCAATTTGTATATAATGAAAGCAACTCAAGAAAATAATACAACTCCAAACTTAGTACACATAATAATCTAATAAAGCTTACTATAGTCGATAGTGTGCAAGCCACGCGACCAAAAACCAATCATTTACGATTGTGGTTAATCACTTACGTCTAATCCAGTTGAACTAAGAATGACATATGTATCTTATTACTTCCAGCTAGTGTTAATTATAAGGAGGCCATGACATTGATTTCACATGAGCCCTAAAGTGAAACGCAAGGCTGTTACACCATCCATCATCATCATCATCATCATCATTGTGGTATTGATCAGCTTTTCATATGGCGACCAAAATAGTTGTCTAAAGCCACTGCACGATTAATGATACCAACATTTTCTCCAAAAGTAACCTTTAAATAAGAAAAAAGGTAACATTATTTTAGAGGGTTGGACTATCGACATCAGAGGATGGTTAAATATTATACAATAGAAACAAATAATAAGTTTTTAAATAATAAGTTTTTTACATATCATGTACGTTCGAGTAGTTGAGTATACACTACGAATGTCAGAAATTAATCAATTGCATTTTAAAGCAATTAAACATTTTTCCTTTACTCGATCCCTAGTTATTTTTCTATTTATCAAGTTTAATTGAAGTTTGTTTAAACATGCATTATTTCACACTAGCACAATACCCGGGCAATGCAGTGGTGAAAGTGGCGACAGTGGATGGAGGTGCGAGTGAATGTTTTAAAATAAAAACATATTGTACTCTGTCCGTCCCATTTAAAATGTCTATATTACTATTTTGGGATGTCCCATTATAAATGTCCGCTTTGATATTTAACCAATCAAAAAAGACTTTAGTAGGTAGATTTAATATTGGGTTAATTATTTGGTTATGTATCTAACTTTGCTCGTTTTACTATTGTATGTAACAAACTTTCAAAACATATATTGTATGTAATAAACTTGTAAAAATCCCTATTGTATGTCACAACCTTTAAAAACATCTATTGTATGCAATGAACTTGTAAAAAATATCTATTGTATGTTTCGGGTTACCATGTATACATGCCAAACTGAAAATGGCTCTTTAACATTGGTTTGTGGCGGCACGAGCAAACTCTAGCGGATCATTGACTACCGCACTATACGATAGCGGATTTTTACAAGTTTATTGCATACAATAGATGTTTTGAAAGTTTGTTACATACAATAGCATTATTTTACAAGTTTATTACATACAATAGATGTTATGAAAGTTTGTTACATATAATAGTAAAAAGGGCAAAGTTAGATACATAACCAAACAATTAACCCTTTAATATTTGATGGATGAAAAATGTAGTTAGCGGAGAATAAATAGTAATTAAAAATAATAGATAATGGGATATGGGGTATTAATGGAAGTGTACTTAGTGAAGAATAAGTAGTAATATATATTAGATAATGGGATAGGAGTATTAATGAAAATATTATAAATAAGTCAAGGATAATAATATTGTCTTTTCCATATCTTGAGTATCAAAGTAAAATAATGGTGAAGATTCATTATATATGAAGAAGATAGGTAGGGGCCTTGAGTCCTTTCGTGGTGTTAATGTGTACTCGTTGAGACTATTTACGTAATACAAATGGTCTTTAAAACTATTAAATATCCACATATATTTGGGTCCTTTTGTGGTATTAATGTGTACTCGTTGTCTCGTTGAGACTTTTTACGTAATTCAAATGGTCTTTAAGACTATTAAATTTCCACATATATCATATTTGTAATTGCTTTTTGAAAAAGGTAAAGTCACTAATAATTGCTGTATATAATCATTTCGTTATTATCATTTTGACTATTGATCAATTCCGGATCCTAGAAATATGTTTTGAGGAGTGATTCGTACACCATCAAATTTTTTTTCGTACATCACTAAATATGCATTAAATTGTTGTACTGTACAATACTCTAAAGCATGTTTAGTGGTGTACGGAGAAAACTGGAAGTTTACAAATCATCACCCATATTTTTTAGGGAAAAGGCGGTGACGGATTGATATGATCGAGCTAACAAGTAACTACATAACTAATTATAATTGATTTTGAACTTGACTGATCATAATTATGCAAGTATTATGCTTAGTTTTTAATTAACATTTTGGGGTAAGTATAATATTATCTAGTTTAGTTACACAAAACAAGGTTTAACTTAATTAGTTAAATAATTATTGATTCAAAATAAAAAAAAAATAAATTATGATTTACATAGCTATATATTTATAGGATCGGTGTTTGCTACATGGTCGATAAAAATTTGTTTGAATAAGTACATCAGTATTATTAATTGCATATATGCCACTAATTAATAAGCTTGCTAATATCAAATATGCCCAGATAAATTTTAAAATATCAAATATGCCACTCCTAACATATAAATATATCATATATGCCAAAATTATTATTTTAATAATTATTTAGTCCGTAAAACACTTCGTAGATATCAATTCTTTTGTTGGTGACCATTCTACCCTTTTATTTTCTCGAAGTTAATAATCCCAAGTGCAAATCTCAGCTTATCTAATAAGCTTTCATGAATCGCTGACCTTACACATTCTTCATTATGATGATAATAAAAAAAATCGATTGAAAAATGAAGTCATGTTGATATGTGGATGGGTAATGATCCGTACACCACTGTTTTTAGCTATACACCACCAAACATATTATAAGGTGTTGTACTGTACAACACTGTAAAACATGTTTAGTGGTGTATGGCTAAAAACTAGTAGTGTACGAATCACTCCCCTATGTGGATTGACGTTCTGTTCAAGCTAGTACTATAAGTTATTTTATTAAGTGGACCGACTCCAACGTGAACAAAATTGTTTGACTAGGAACCCACCATATAACCTCAATATTTTAGTCGGTGATAACAGGGAAGTTCGCTATTGGATCGTCCCTTATATTCAAAGTTTCCCCATCTCATAAATCAATCCAGTTTTTAAGTTTTAGGAAGCAGGATTAAAGCAACTGAGATTTTAGATTTGAGGAAGATGAGGGTATAATAGTCAATAGTAAATTAATTGATATTTATTAAGAGTTTTAGAGATTAAAATAATAATTAAAATAATAATTTAGGCATATATGATATATTTATATGTTATGAGTGGCATATTTGATATTTTAAAATTTAATTGGGCATATTTGATATCAGCAAGCTTATTAGTGGCATATATGCAATTCTCCCTCAGTATTACTACGAAATCATTCAAAATTTAGTAACATTTTTACGAGTAAATTGAATAAACCCGTAATCACCAAAGGGTCATTGGCTTAGCGGTATCGTGAGAGCAGACCCAACTCATGAATTTCAGAGGCCCTATGCTATAAGTAAAAAGTAGGCCCCATAAAAGTGAAATATCTTACTATTTAAAAAGAAGAGTAAATTGCATGGATGATCCCTTTGGTTTACGTACATTCTCACCGTTAGTTCCTATACTTTATTTATTGCATGGACATTCCATATACTAAAATATATGTTACATGATTAGTCCATCATCTACCTAAAATGACTAAAATACCCTTGGTGATACTATCTATTTTGCTCAGTCAAAGGAGGGTATATTAGTCATATCAGGTAGATTAGGGACTAAACGTGCAATAATTTTTGAGATTTTGGACTGCCTATGCAACAAATAAAGTATGGGGACTAACAGTTGAAAAGCCCAAATTTTTTTTTTACACAGTATTGCATTTAATTAGGTCTCATATTCTATAGTAATTAAAAACATGAATACTGTTATTTCTATTTACCAATTTCATTTAAACAAATTGATTTAACCTTGATTCAGTAAATTTAACACTTTGATTCAGTGATTCTTAATACTTTGATTCAGTAAATTTAATACTTTGATTCAGTTAATTTTTTTAACACTATGATTCAGTAAATTAACACTTTGATTCTGTAAATCAGACATGCACACTTAATTACCAAAATACGAATTTTAAACGCGCATAACTTTTAACTCGTTAAGAGTTAGACCACCAAATTTTGCAGGCACCTCCAATATGCCAAAATGAAACTTTCCCTTTTTACACTTTTTTAAAATACACATTTATCGAGAAAACAGACTTATAACCACATTATGGTCATTTTGGTGGACAAGTCATATTCCAAATGACTTGGTTTCTGACTTCAACCTTTTCCCCACATGTTTTATGATACATTTGACACGTGTGAGCGTATTCATCAACATCATACACCCACTCTAACCCGTTTTGACTCATTTGACCCATATGGTACCCATTTGGACACTTTCTTCTAATCTAATCCATTTTAACCATTCGACACATGATTCTAATTCATTTTAACAACATACCATAAATCTTGATTCATAATCACTCAATGAACCAAAATACCACAATTGACACTTTGATCATAATTCTACCAAAACTATAATCAATCTCCACATAATTCCACACATAACCACATTATCACTATACAATATTCCTTTTTACCCAATTTGACACCCTCATATTTCACATTGACTTTGCCAAGTCAAAGACACACTTTTTAACCAATTGACACTTTACACTTTAATTAATCAACATTATTTCAAAGGTGTCTTTTTGGGCGATTTACACAAGTGATAATACATAATGACAATTCAAAAGGAAGAGAAGCTTGTCTAACCACATTGCAAGCTCCAATCCACACTATTTCCTTGAAATCATATTTCATCCAATTGATTCAACCGAATCAAGCACCTACAATATGAAACCACTGAAACGAGTAAGCATAAAGCTTAGTGAGCTTATAAGCAATTTAATGAATTATTCACAAACACAATAATATATTCCGTTTATCAAAGATTCACTTATCTGATTCCACAATTAACTACGAAACCGTTGTAGAGATTCTCTTTATTTCGTAAGGATCCGCGGTCCAAGAGATACAAGTAGTGCTAAGCACTTATTTTGAAATCACTGATTATTTCGTAATGATACAATCTCTACAATTTGCTCATTCCACAAAATCCAAGAAATCGTCATATTACTCCACATAACCATCACTTAATCAACAACCAAACATCTTAGCACGAAACACAAAACATGACATCACTATAACACGTATAATCCATATCCTAATAACCACATTTAGAAACAAATTACGAAACCATTAATAATCCACTGGGTCATGCAAACCTCTTGCTCGTAAGCAATCCGGTAATACACAACCATAATAATTCACAATTTAGAAACACGATAAGATACAAATAACTACCACTCGATTGTATGAACTTTTTGCTTGTAAGCAATCCGGAACATACAATCATTACCGATTTAACCCCCATAACACTCACCTTTGCTTTTTAGAAAAAAGCATGATTCCTCACAAGAACGTGAATAGCACCAATCTTGATCACCTATTACGAAGTATGTCAAGATAACAACACATTCAACAACTAATAATCATCATAATCAATGCATTAACATTATCAATCCATCACTCTTTTGAATTGATCATTCTACACATAATCCCTTATTTCATAACTCTATTTATTTCACTATTTCATTATTTGCATAATTACTTTAATGCTTACTTCTTATCATAATTCAAGATTCATCATAAACCAATTCCAAGGTTATGAAAATCATATTAAACATCCTTAATTCGTATTAATTTCTTAAAATTCATTATTCCATTACTTATTCCGTAGTCATAAACATGACTTAATCACGTATAATTCTATTTCAATCATCACTAACGATCATCATGATCTTTTTATCAACTTAATCATAATCATCCTCATAATCATAATTAATCCAATTACTTAATACTTTGATTCATTATTTCAATATCCTTTAATCATATTTCAACAACATCTTTAAACACTAATCAAGGTGTATATACACCAAAACATATCCATATGATCAAAACCCACTTTGATCATTAATCCTACAAATCAATTAATCTATTTTGAGATCAAATTCATGCTACTCATCATCATAAACACACTTATACATTACTAATTCATCATAATACACTTCAATTTCAACCTAGAAACCATTAATCATTCAAAAACCCTTTGAAACCCCCATGAAATTCAAAGTTTTAATTCAAAATTAAGGAAGAATTATGATTACCTTAGGTTAGAAACGATTAATCCTTGGTGAATTCGAGTTCTCTAGCTTCAATTTCATGTTTTGAATCAATTTTGGTTTAGGGTTAGGGTTTGTACGTGTTTTTCTTTGTTTCGTGAAGTTCCTGGAGTTTTAGAAATGATAATACTGATATATGATACGTACATACACATATAATAGATATATATGTGTTTTAATTTTATTCCCCGTGATTATCATTGTCTGGAACTTTAAAACCGACTTACAATTATTACTATTTTATTTCACCTAAAGTAAATATAATTTAAAACAAATACTATTACTTTATTCACAATATTACTTTTGGATTTTGGGATGTTACAACAGTGAGAATACGTGTAAACCAGATGGACTATTCATGCAATTAACTCTAAAAAGAATGTTAATATATTTAATTATATCGTTAAATTTTATGTATGCATTCATTAACAATTTGGTATATTTTTTTTATACAAACCTTGTACGCAGTGGCGGATCTAGAAATTTAGGCTAGGGTATGCAATATACAATTGAGTTGGCCGAAAAATTCGATTTTCAATTCGAAGTTTTTTTTTTGGGTCGGGTTTTTTCGCCTTCAAGTTTTCTAGTTGGTTCCTATTTTTTAATATATATATTTTAGAGTTGGGCTCTTGTTGAAGGTATTGGGTTTGAATTTTCATCTCAATTTACAAAATTTATATATATATAACATATAAAACGAATGTTATTATATTTTGCAAATTAGATTAAATCATAAAAGATAGTTTTTAAAATATTCATATTGTTTTGGTCTTTTCAAATAGGATACCACAAGCAATAGATGTTAGAGATTGAGGTTAAAGTGATAAGTTTTTATAATAGAAGGGTTAAACATGACTTATAAAATAAATGTAGGGCTATGTATGAAAAACATGCTAAAAGTAACCAAAAAGGGGTCATCTTCTCCCTTCAACACCCTGAAACAACATTCCTCCATTTTTAACACAAAATTAAGGTTTGTATTAATTAACCCAAACAATTATATTCGAAATTTGAAGCCCCTTGTTTCTCAATTTTAACAGGGTATTCACTACATTTTTAAGGGTATGCACTTTATGTATTCTTATTTAAAAGAGCTTCAACTATTATTTAATTTACGCTTAGAATTAGGATTTTTGGGTATGCAAGTGCATACCCTTGATTAGCTATAGATCTGCCCCTGCTTGTACGTAGCTAAATTTTTCTCTAAAATAATTGGTAATATGGTACTTCAAAATTTATGCTCAATATATAGTGTTTATAACATATCGGGCTAACATTGTTAATAACATACTTGTTTGATGCTCTGTATATAAAATTTGGGCCGAATTGAAAAGCCATAAAGTTTCAGGGTTAAACTAGAAATTAAATAAAAACCGGGGGTATGAAGTGAAGAGTTGTAATAAAAAATAACTTGATTGACAAACTATAAACTTTGAGGGGTTGAATGGTAAATAGTTATAAGAAAAGGTCATCTTCTTCGACCTTTCGATTCTAAATTCAATAATTAGATTCTGACCAGGATACTCTTTGAGGGTGGGCGAGGTAATCGATCGATTAGAGCCTTCAAATTTCCTGAAATAAGTGTAATATATATGATGATGACTTAAAAAATCGAAATCCATCTTATGTTAAGGTAAGAGATATTTTATTTATAACTAACTTAGACTAAATATATATTATAAACAAATATTTGAGTAAGATTCAAATGAGTACAATAATATTGGGTGATAATGAGAGAACCAATAAGAATGCGTCACGTGTCATAAAACCCAATTTCCCTTAAGTTTTTAAAAATCAAATATATATCTCACAAACGGTAAGTCGAAAAATTATAAAAGTTGCACCATAAAAATCAGCGTTTTATCCTTTTCGATTAGAGATCTCACAAGATATACTTTGGTCGATTCTTTTTTATGGGTTTTACAAATTGTAACGTATTAGTATCACATGTGTTACTCGCTGGTATCACATGTGTTACTGGTTGGTAACACATATGTTAGTTGTTTTCAAAACCCACAAAAAAAAGACAAAAAAAATTCGTCGAAAGTATACATTGTGAGATCTCTAATCCACGAAAACAAACGCTGATTTTTATGGTGCAATTTTTGTGATTTTTCGACTTACCGTTTGTGAGATATATAATTTTAAAAAACGTGGGGGAAAAAATAGGTTTGGTGCACTATAACAAAGATATCATTTATCCACATTCTTTTCATATTTTTTTAAAAAGTGTGAAATTATGTAAAATTATTCACACTTATAATTGTGTAAAAAATTATTACATCAATAAGTGTAGAAATCGTCATAATCTTAACATATATAAGTGTGAGGGAAAAAAAGTTTACACTTAAAAGTGTGGAGAAATCACAAATTGTTAACACTTAAAAGTATGGAAAATTTTTGGTAACGACCAAGTTATCCACACTTCCTTTTGTGGGGGAAAATCGTTGTTACAAATTTTAAATCCACACTTTTAAGTGTTAACAAGATGTAATTTCTCCACACTTGTAAGTGCGAGCTTTTCTTTCTAACATATATAAGTGTGAAAAATCTTATCCTTTTCAAAAAATTTACACAATTTCTAGAAGCGTGGAGAAAAAAGTGTGCTAAAATGACTTTTTTTTGTGGTGACACGTGACACATTTTTACTGGTTCCTCCATTCTCACCCAATGTAAGAGTATTCATTTGAATCTCACTCACAAATATCTATAACCCTTATAAACCGTTTTCACTTCTGCCTTACTAACTTGCGTTTGTCATATCAAAATTGACTAATTTACCCTTTTCATTTACTTACAATTTGGTATTAATATTTAACATTATAAAATTGAAAATTATTAACACATATATGGTAATAGTTATATGGTAATAATAGAAGTCAACTAATCAAATAATTTTGTCTAATTGTTAAACTACATCAAAACGTACATCAAATTATTTCAAACTAATATCAAGTAGTTGTAAATTAAGAAATAGTATAAACCAATAATAATATATATATTAAGCGTTTCTCATTTCAATATAATCAATAACACTCATATATGTCGATTGAAGGGCTCAATATCAAAAATTGAATTGACGGATAGGAGTTTGTAGTTAAGAGCTAACAGTTGAGATTTGCGACAACTATTTGAGAACGAAATATATTAATATCTTAAAATCCATATCGCTAAGAATCATTTGCATTTAGTCTTATAAATCGGCTTATTTGACATTTACTTATAGGGCCTCATTTGTGTAATACGAAAATTTTGCTCCGAGCCTCTAAAAGTTTAGCGACGCCCCTGGTTCTGACTCTATGAAGTATATTTTCTCCGTTATAAAACATCACTAACTGTATAAAATCATTTAAAATTTAGTTTAATAATAACATAATTTTTATAATTTGGGACCCTTGAAAATCGGAGGCCTTGTGTGATCGAGCACCCTGCACTCCTTCAAATCCGGGCATGCCTGGGAGTTAACTCTCTCAACGATCTTGTACATACTCGTAGGAAAAATTGTACATATTTGTAGTAGGAAAAGTGGGTGTTTGCCTTTTTAAAAAAGTTAACCCGCAATCAAAACTATCCCTTGTAGTTCCATCCCTGAAGCAAGTTGCTTGGAAATGGAAACTATTATGATTACACATGCATGCATAAATGCATAATGATGATAAAAAAATAAGGACACACATGAAAGTAAATTGCAAGATTTCATGATCAGTTAAAAGTGTCGGTAGCATTTGTATGAGTTAAGTTTTTACCAAGTCCAAAAAGTGTCGGTTGATGGGGCCCATGACCCACCTCATTGATCAAGTACGGCCTAAAACCTAACCACCTCCTCGCACAATGCTACCGTTTGCTTCTATGATTATTGATCACCATATATATGGCTCATTCCAATTCTATCATGTTACATTACCGTAAAAGCGCATTAAAGGTGGTAAAATTGACGGGGGTCTTTTAACAAGTCAATATGTGTATGACTTGTGTTAGCTTAGATAGGTAAAAACTATACTATAAATTATTATAAAATGATTAATCTACCAGCAGTACCCACATTCAATTTAACTTAATATATAATGCTCTGTATCTTAAAAACTTATTGATAACATCCATCTATTATGTTTGAAGTGCATGATTTATGATCGATCGAACGAATTTTCATGACCATCCTATATAATTTCTGGCCACAGATTTGCAATCTAATGGAACAAACTACATATGCTGTGCATAGGGGAGGATCTGTTTGTATGGTAGAGCCGGAGAGGGGGCAAAGGCCCCCAACGACTCATTAAATATTTGCAGATATTAGTGGACTTTCTGATAATATTTTGGGTTTGCCCTCGGTTTAAAACCAATTATGCCCCCAGCCAGGGGCGGATTCAATGCAATGGCATAGGGTTCCTGGCCCCATGTCCATGATAGTGGGCTTGTAATATAAATACATATAAAATTTTAACATAGCCCAAAATTAAATCTGATTGGGCCCCACTAAAAATAGTCAATATGAATATAAACCATTAAAATGGCCCCTCTCTGTATATTATATGAACTTTTTCTTTAAGATAAAAATTTATAAACACTAAGGTTAGTAATTTTTCTTTAAATGATAACTTTTGCCCCCCATGATGAAGATTTCTGGATCCGCCACTGACTCTAGCCCAAATGGATTCGGTTACTTTAAACTTTATAAGGTATGTTTGGCACAACTAGCTGTTAGCTGGATGTAACATCCTCAATCTGGCCTAGTATTTTTATATTATTTTCTAACTTTAAATCCCTTATTTAATTGTTTTAGGAATTTATTGATAATAATGGTTTAGTTGCGAAATTTGAATAAATAAGTCAAGGGACTTATTGTGGATAGTAAATTATTGCCCGTTTTAATTTACTATAATTAATGGTAGAATAAAGAAATAGTTCTCGCGAATGAACTATAGGTTCCAGACACTAGATTGGGATGAGACTAAAATTAAGAAATGGTACGTCGGCCTTGATATTGAACCGACTCACTTTTCTTTTTTTTACTTTCCCTAATTAAAGAAAACTCACTTATGAACTCTAAAAACCCATATACACAAACACCACTAGAAATCTTCAAGTTAGAAGTTGGATTATAACCTTGAAACAAGCTTATACCTCCTTATAATCATTATCTTCATCATCAAATTGTGTTCTTCTAAATTATGTAAGTATTTTATAATATCTCTTAATTAAGTTTTCTTTGGGATGAGTTGGTGAAAGTGATGGGTGACATGAAATCGATGATAGCGAATATTAGTAGTAATCATGGAGAATTCATGAAACTAGCCACTTATTGTGTGATTAATTATGTGTTATTGAAATGAATTCCTTTAAGACACGAAGTTAGAATCCAATCGATTGGGTAATTGAATTTGTAAAGATTAGAACATGAAATTGATGTGGGTTTTGTTGTTAAGTACTAATATTTGATGTTAATATATCATGAAAAGCTACCTAGATCGATTTTGTGACTTGATCGTGAGTTATTCTTGAGTTTGTTCGTGCAGAGACGTGGATCAAGTTCATGTTTACTGTAATATCGGTAGGACGCGGCGCATCCTACTTATACACGGCACGTAGATCTTCAAAGTTAGGAGACGGCACGTTCTAATATTACACGACGTGTACTATGTAAATACGAGAACAGTAGCCAAGCTTTGAAAAGTACACGGCATGTACTAAAGTGTTTTATTGTACACGGTGTGTCCTAAGCAATGTTTTAAAAACCGGTTCGAACCGGCCGGTTCGACCGGTTCGACCGGATCCGGAGAAGTTTCCAAGTTAGAATGGACCGGTTTTGACCTTAAGTTGACCGGTCAACGAACCGGCGGTTCGACCGGAAACCGGACGGTTCGACCGGAAACCGGACGGTTCAACCGGGTTTTTTTTTTTTTTTTTAAATAATGGTGACGTGGCCGGTTTTGGGGATGGTTGGACCGGACCGGTTGAACCGGTTCGACCGGAATCGGTGGAGTTTCCGATTCGATAAAAAAACCGGTTTTTAAAACATTGGTCCTAAGTTCTAAAAGGACATGGTGTGTCTTAAAAGAACACAGTGTGTCCTAGTTTAACTTAAGCACCTCCAATTTTAAGTTGTTATATGATATACAAATGGTAATGGTGCATAATACAATATAATTTATAACGTAATATTGATAATATTGATTATTAACTTATATCAAATGTTATGAGATGTATTTGTGAGATGGATAATATAAATAACATTGAACTTAATGAATTAAGTTATGCAATTGATAAATAAAGTACATGACTTATTTAAATATAAGTAAGGATAATATTAAGTGTTGCATTGAAATTTATAATGTAATGCTTAAGTTAATTAAAGTAATTGATATTAAGTTCTGAAAAGTAATATTCAAATGTAAGTTCAGAGTTTATGGAATATATTACTAACTTATATTTGATTGTTGTGTTTCAGACAATCCAAAGACTCAGCGTGACAAGAAAGCTAAGTAAGTTGACAACAATATCGGTGAGTGGATCTGTAACCTCAGTGTAATTTAGTTGTAACAAGTTGGTTACAACGGGTAAATGTATTATTACTGTTTTATTATTGCCATGATGATTATGGTTATTAGTAATAATACTGTTGATAGACTGCTTAGTCTGATATGTTGACCTGATTAAATATGTGAATATGTGATCACTCGATGTATTGCTTGTATGCATTAAATTATATATTGAGGTCAACGTGTTAGTTGGGTTTGGTTACTATTGATGGCGACAGGAATTTCCTTGTACTTATTGTTAATAGGAAATTAGGTCGTATGAAATTAGTACCAAGCTATCGGTCTATTCTGTATTGGCCTTACAGATTGACGGTAAGTGTTCTTGGAGAATCCTTGGGTATTATGATATCTCAGAACCACCGATCCTCATTGAAATTATGTGATATTGATTATGTGTTCTTAGCTGAAGGTTTCCCTAAGAACCATAGATACTCAGTGATATTATGTGTTTACGATTATCTTGTTGTGAGATTTGTTATTACTGAGTTGGGCTGTTGGCTACAGTTTTATCTCACTTAGCGTTATGCTAACCCCACTACAGTCCTTCCTGCAGGTTTTAATTGATGGGACATATTGGGCAGGAAGTTCTTGGAACTGATGGAATGTTTGATCACGTTCATACTCTGATAAAGTTTGAGAAATTCAAGATATGTTTGAATTACATAACACCTAATTGTTGAAAAGTGATATTTTGGAAAATAACTTGATATGTAATTAAGTTTTATAAAAAAAACTTTGAGTACATTTTGTGGAATGTATTGTAATATATAAGTGTTAAATCTATGCTTCCGAATTGAAATCATTATAATAATGGTTTGTAAATTAAGGGGTGTTATAAGTTGGTATCAGAGCATAAGTTTGGGTGAATTGTACATTGTAAAATGTTCAATCCCAAACTTTGATATGTGTCAAGTCAAACATTCCAATGAGTGTGGGATTAGTTGTTATATGAGAAATTGGTTAGCTAGATATGTACTAACCCATAACAAGATTCGAGATTGTTGTTTTTGGTTGCAGAAACCGAGGAACATGAGGAACCGACTGGTATTCTCATTGATTCCTCTATTGTTGCAGGCCTAAGTGTATCAGGTAATTCTCGATAATCTTGTTGAATTTAATAAGTTTGAATTAATTACTTTGCTATGATGATTTTGATTAATAGTAAAGTAAGTTGAGTCAGACTGATATGAATCCCCAGTTATAAGTCATAATTGATTGTACCTGTTGATTTAGTAATAAAGGTACTAAATGAGACGTTTAGCGTCCTGATTAGTTCTTAATGAACTTGAAAGTGCAAATGATGCATGTGTTGAATTAGATGGATAAAGTGTCGATTTAGGTGTTAACAGTGGTACTATTTGAACTTAATAACACCTAAAATGTTGAAATAAAGTATGTAATCAATTATATGATTATAGTATGTTGAATGCAAGGTATGATTATAATTCCTTGCTAATAAATCATGTGATATTTGATCGGAGTATAATTGCTCGTGGAAAACTATATGAGTAGAAAAGATGAGTTGACTATGGTCAAATATAAAAATGAAACATGTGTGGATATGTTGATAAAATACACAGATTATTATGTGTGTTTGTTGATTACTTAGCCATTAGGCTATGTGGGTACATACAGGAAATTATATTAAAGAATGTGGATATATATTCTTGAAATATATAGATTATGATTTGGTTTATTTGACTGAAGACGAGGTATGTCTTCTGGGTCAAATGTAAATTAGTAAATGATATGTACTCGTTATATTAATGACATGACACCAGATGTTATTAATATGTGATCAGTGATTATGTGGTTAGAGGCTAATTGCTATGTGATTAAAGGCAATTGAAAGTAATTGCTCATGTTGAGCTAATGATTAAAATAAATCTGCCATGTGGTACTATATTAGTAAGTAAAATTGATTATCATTGAAATTGTGCTTGGAATTGCACATAATATTGATAAAGTACTTGCTATTTGATATTATGTTGACTATAAATGTCTAAGTATATGTATATAACATCGTGTATGATGTTATGGTGACATGATTACTTGATAATATATCATATGATGAAATTATGATAATAAAGTAATATGTGATTAGAATATCAGATAAATAATGATACTGGCCTATGTCAGCTGTTAAAATGAAATTTTATATACATAGATACATATTGAAAGATATTATATGTATACGTGAAATGAACTACATATGTAAAGTTGATTATATATGTAGGGAGATGATTAAATATGTATCTATTGTTCAGAAATGATAAGCATGTTCAAATTATTTGTTTTGAACCAAGATGGTATATGATGTGTTGACTTTGAAAGTCAATTCGTGAATAAAGGGTTTTGGTTGGGATAAACCTAAGAAGTGATAAGAAATTGTTTGGATTGGTTGATTGAACTTGAAGTTGACAAATGATCAACAGTGTTGAAATAATCAAATCTAGATGAAATCTAGTAGTGTTTGCTTGAAACATGATTAAATTCCCAAACGGGTCAATGGTGTTTAAAATGAGTCATTCATGATTCGAATGAGTTAAATGAGTTATCAAGGTTATGGAACCTTGATTAATTGTTCTTAGTTGTCGTGATGAATGTAAAGGTCTGAAACTCATTAGCAAGTAATGTGCGATATGAGTTGTTACCTGAGAATGTTTTAAAGAAATTGGAATGTGAGCACACATTTTAATATGTGATTTTATGAAAATTGAAAAGTGTAAACCTTTATTTGGGAATAATGAAGGTGTTAATAAATTTTTCGTGTCTTAACTGCTACTGAGCCCCGAGTTATGTGTTTGCAAAATTGTATGTTAAAACTGTTTTGACAGTTTATACAAATATGTGATCGTAATGTGATCACTATAAGATCGCCACACGATCTAATGTGAATTGCTGCACGATTCTGGATAATCGTGATGTGTTTGATGTTTGTTAAAATATTGATTCAGTCTTCTTGTAGGATGGTTTATATCCTGTTATGTATATTCGTATGAAAACTGAACAGTGCTAAAATTCTATGTAAATCTCCTTGTTAAAGCAATGATTAGAAAGAAATGAATTGTAAAAGAGTAAGAACAAGACTTTAAGGGGAAGAGAACAGGAATATCATAAAATGAAAATTATGATATGATGATATATATATAAAGTCTTTGACTTGTAATTGATTCCATTACCGGTTGGTATGGATATGTGTTGATTAATTTATGATGTTAAAGGCTTAGTAAAGGCTTTAACAGCCTGGATAGCCTAAGTTATAGAATTTATTTGAAATGATTTCAATGAGAGATAAATTATTATGAGAATAATAATTGAAAATATGGAAATGATAATTATGTTTCCATTAGTAGAAAGTTATGTAAAATTATGTATATTCTTATATATACTTGATAAGAAGAAATGACCATTTGCAACTAAAAATAATTACAATGTGGAATAAGCTAATGTAAAGGTCAATGAGAAAATAGGTAATATGATAATGTGGTATGTGTGCTGATATAGCAAAGTGCCCATTATTTGAGATTTAGCATTTATCGGATGAGATAGGTGCTAATTGATTTAGTGATTGTGAATTACCTATAGAATCTGATCTCTACTTTGCTTATTGATCTGTGATTAAGGTTATATGATTCTGAAGTACTTTGAGGAAACATAGTTTCATATACCTAAGTGTAAATTGAGATTACAAAGATAAATTGTGTTAAATAGTTGCAAAAGTAAAGATTTCTGGTATATCACCAGTTAAAGTGATATGTGAATACTAGCCTGGTTACTAGTTATGAACTGAATTTAAAATTTCAATGTCGATAAATGTGTTGTGGTTTTATAACCACTGTTGCTGTTATTGTTGTGATAGTTGTTCTAGTGCTAGAGAACATGAATGGTAATGGGTCAAAGATTTTAGCACATTGCTAATTTCTGGTTGTAAAGACCTAGTAAGTGACTTTAGGTTTCACTTGTTGCTATGTGATTATATGTTATAAATGCTCAAGGGGAGCTGTGTATACTAAAATCTAAGTTATTTTAGTCTGATCAGATTTCGAGGACGAAATCTCTTTAAGGGGGGGAGATTTGTAACATCCTCAATCTGGCCTAGTATTTTTATATTATTTTCTAACTTTAAATCCCTTATTTAATTGTTTTAGGAATTTATTGATAATAATGGTTTAGTTGCGAAATTTGAATAAATAAGTCAAGGGACTTATTGTGGATAGTAAATTATTGCCCGTTTTAATTTACTATAATTAATGGTAGAATAAAGAAATAGTTCTCGCGAATGAACTATAGGTTCCAGACACTAGATTGGGATGAGACTAAAATTAAGAAATGGTACGTCGGCCTTGATATTGAACCGACTCACTTTTCTTTTTTTTACTTTCCCTAATTAAAGAAAACTCACTTATGAACTCTAAAAACCCATATACACAAACACCACTAGAAATCTTCAAATTAGAAGTTGGATTATAACCTTGAAACAAGCTTATACCTCCTTATAATCATTATCTTCATCATCAAATTGTGTTCTTCTAAATTATGTAAGTATTTTATAATATCTCTTAATTAAGTTTTCTTTGGGATGAGTTGGTGAAAGTGATGGGTGACATGAAATCGATGATAGTGAATATTAGTAGTAATCATGGAGAATTCATGAAACTAGCCACTTATTGTGTGATTAATTATGTGTTATTGAATCGAATTCCTTTAAGACACGAAGTTAGAATCCAATCGATTGGGTAATTAAATTTGTAAAGATTAGAACATGAAATTGATGTGGGTTTTGTTGTTAAGTACTAATATTTGATGTTAATATATCATGAAAAGCTACCTAGATAAATTTTGTGACTTGATCGTGAGTTATTCTTGAGTTTGGTTCGTGCAGAGACGTGGATCAAGTTCATGTTTACTGTAATATCGGTAGGACGCGGCGCATCCTACTTATACACGGCACGTAGATCTTCAAAGTTAGGAGACGGCACGTTCTAATATTACACGACGTGTACTATGTAAATATGAGAACAGTAGCCAAGCTTTGAAAAGTACACGGCATGTACTAAAGTGTTTTATTGTACACGGTGTGTCCTAAGTTCTAAAAGGACATGGTGTGTCTTAAAAGAACACAGTGTGTCCTAGTTTAACTTAAGCACCTCCAATTTTAAGTTGTTATATGATATACAAATGGTAATGGTGCATAATACAATATAATTTATAACGTAATATTGATAATATTGATTATTAACTTATATCAAATGTTATGAGATGTATTTGTGAGATGGATAATATAAATAACATTGAACTTAATGAATTCAGTTATGCAATTGATAAATAAAGTACATGACTTATTTAAATATAAGTAAGGATAATATTAAGTGTTGCATTGAAATTTATAATGTAATGCTTAAGTTAATTAAAGTAATTGATATTAAGTTCTGAAAAGTAATATTCAAATGTAAGTTCAGAGTTTATGGAGAATCCCCGGGTATTATGATATCTCAGAACCACCGATCCTCATTGAAATTATGTGATATTGATTATGTGTTCTTAGCTGAAGGTTTCCCTAAGAACCATAGATACTCAGTGATATTATGTGTTTACGATTATCTTGTTGTGAGATTTGTTATTACTGTTGGGCTGTTGGCTACAGTTTTATCTCACTTAGCGTTATGCTAACCCCACTACAGTCCTTCCTGCAGGTTTTAATTGATGGGACATATTGGGCAGGAAGTTCTTGGAACTGATGGAATGTTTGATCACGTTCATACTCTGATAAAGTTTGAGAAATTCAAGATATGTTTGAATTACATAACACCTAATTGTTGAAAAGTGATATTTTGGAAAATAACTTGATATGTAATTAAGTTTTATAAAAAAAACTTTGAGTACATTTTGTGGAATGTATTGTAATATATAAGTGTTAAATCTACGCTTCCGAATTTAAATCATTATAATAATGGTTTGTAAATTAAGGGGTGTTATACTGGAGCTGGTAGCTTGTGGCTGGAGCTTTTGGTAATATATGTGTTTGGCAGAGTAGCTGGAGCTTGTAGCTTATAAATGTAAAATGCCATAAAAGGACATATATATTAGGGTAAATGACAAAAATCGGCTACGTACTGTCAGAAATTGTTCCAAGTATGCAACATACCCAATTTATTATCTATGTATGCAATGAACTGACAAAACTTGTACCAATGTGAGTAAGATGGTAACCGGTTACTTGAAGAACCGGTAAAAATGATGATTTGGCATTTATTGTTTAATTGAATTGCTTATGTGGCTTTTTCCCAATTTATGATTTATTTATTTCTATATGACGATTTTCTGTTATCGTTTTGATATACATGAAAGTACAACATCACCACCACAATGTACGGATCAACCAAGAATTTTACATCAACAAAGCAAATCGAAACATAACAGTTTCGATTCAAATGTAAACCAAAAATCAGAATATCTACTTCGATTCAAACCATATCTGCAAAATCTAAACACGATTTCGTGATGGTATGTAACGACAACAAGTTTCTTTGGGTTCCATGGCGGCGGCGACTGCGAGTTTCTTAGGATTCCGTGGCGCCACCATCAGTCTACTAGACTATTAGTTTGTAACGATTCTGGCGAACAAGTCAACGTCTTTATCGATGAACGAATCTGGGTAAGCCTCGGGGATCTAGACGATTCCGACTAAATAATATGTGTGTTTGTGACGTCCAGTGTGAGAAGGAAGTTTACGCTTCAAAAAATGCAACCACCACGTATGTAATGGTGGTTGACATAAGCACATTACACAGATAGAAGATATACACTTACTATTGTTAGTTAAATTGTATGTGATATGTATAATTTTTTTACAGCTACAAATTAGGATGGTAGAAATGAAAATAAAGAAAATAGTTACTTTTAATTATGAAAAGCAACAGACGCATCGGAGAAGAAAGGGGATCAGTGGGTAGGTGGGGTCCAATAGAAAAGAAAACAAAAACAGAAAAAAGTGTTACCGTAGAAAATAGATTTAAAAAATAAAGATAGAGGCTATTCTAGTCATTTTTAGTGACGTGGATGCGACATGTTTGTCCAACATGGCAAAAAAATCGATGTGGCAGCTGATATCAAAGCCTAGTCAGCTTTTGCAAACTTTAAAAGGTAAAAATACACTTAGTCATGATCCCAGCACGATAATATCCAGTTTGTTGCATACATAGACAATAAATTGGGTATGTTGCATATTTGGAATAATTTCTGACAGTATGTAGCCGATTTGTATCATTTACCCTATATATTATTTCTAATAGATGAAATATAATTAGTTAGAGGGTATTTGTGTAATTTACTTTTCCATAAGCTACAAGCTCCTTTCAAAAGCTACTTCAACTAGCTTTTGGTTTTGAAAAATTTTTGGTTGCCAAACAAAGCTTATGAAAAAATCCATAAGCTCAAACTCCCATAAACTCCTATAAACTGCATGCCAAACACACCCATAATACTCCTTTTATAGCCAATCTCCTTGAATAAGTGTAATGCCACAAGCGATGTGGGACTTGATATTAAAATAAAACCCCATTCAATACATATAAGAAATATCTTCCATTGTTTTAGTAATTTTTTGTTTTTTTCTTTATTTATTTTATGAACTTCATTTTGTTTAATATATCAACTTAAGTGGAACTTGTATTTTGATCATTTTTCTTTTTTCAAATAACCACCCATCCTTGTAATGTAAGTTCAAGATTCTCCAACAAAATGGCTAAACAAAAACAATGTGAGTACTACTAATTCTATATTTATACCCCTAAAGTGGTATAGTTATGTATACTCCATATACGTAATTCTTGAGTCACATCGATCAATGGCTACTCGAGCGATAAAAAAGGGCTAATGACTCATACACCACCAAATGTGTTTTACAGAGTTGTACAATACAACACTGTAAAGCATATTTATTGGTGTATGGCCAAAATGTGGCGGTATACAAATCATCACCCTTAAAGAAGCTTGAATAAAGACAGAATAAAAGAAGACAATTATATTAATTAGTGTGATGCCTAATTAAAAAAGAATGGCAAGGACTCAACGAATGCATTAACAACGTATATAATAGTTGCAACTATCTATATAAAGATTAGAACCAACATACAATTAGTACTAAAAAGTCATTGGAACATAGAGTTAATAGTAGTCATTTGGGCACCATAGAATCGTGTATTGTCTAACTTAAAATGCATAGGATATATACAAGTTTTCGTATAAAGCATATAATAGTATAACCCGACTATTGTAGTTTGTAGTTGTTGAAGGCGTGTAAACAAATGAATCTTCAACGTCGAAAACAAAGCGATATTTAATACCACGGGGCCTGGAGCATTTGTACATGTAGTATAAGGAGAAAGTGGCCCACTCCTACGAGCGAGCCTTCTTGGTCCAAGGTTACCCAGTAATAATTCACCATAACACAAGCATAACTCCATATATGTCCTAATTATGTAACGTACACTATTGTCTATTTTCCTTGAAAACATTTAGTACACAACATGACGGTCTTTCTTGTTTTTTTATGTGTCCTTCAAGTCAACTATTGCATACACTACAAGTCGACATATTTTCTGATTAGAAAAACCAACTTAATCTAAGTTAAAAATGATCTAATTACCTTTAATTTGGAATTTTAATTAACTCGCTAATGTTTCAAACTCTGATTAACCTTATAATAGATCATTGTAAGAAAAACAATAATGAAACGCTTGTTACAAAATCTATAAGAATATATACTTCTACTTTCGTATTCATTGTAGTGCAGAATGGAAGACAAAATGAGTAGAGTATATAATGGTTGTTTATCAAGAACGTCACTTTAGTTCGAAATTATGAAGCAGTGAGTACAGTTGCATCATCCATACCTACCTGCATTTAAAGAACAAAAAGAATTGTTTTCTATGTAAGAACCGAAACTCCATAGTTTTTTGAAATCTTATCGGAGGTAAAATTTGCGAATCTCAGAAAGCTTAACCTATATGGTCTCGATTGTACATGTTTCAAGCAGGAAATACTAGTTTTAAACATGCATAGAATTTTCAACTCTTGGTGCATGGACATTTTTATTTTTTCTAAAGTTTTCAACTTTAGGTATAAACCTGAATGGCTGTCTGGCTGAATACATACTTAATGGGCCAGGCCCTTAAAAAGGAAAATGAGATTAATGCTCACTTAAGGCCCAATACACTATTATACTTTTGGAACAAGCTGAAGTACAAACGTTATGTTAGCAATTTTAATACTACGTATTTAGCAGCTTATAACCAATAAAGGGCCTTAGTCAATAAATTCATTTTAAAGTATTTGTGTTATGAAAGGTGCTACAAATCCATCATATCTTAGAGAATCAAACAACATGTATATACCTTACATTCACGTTTTACACAAATTAACGAAGATTTGCATTATTGCGAATTTTGATTAGAGATTGTGGCTCATTCAAACTTCGACGTGGATGACGAGCTAAGTACCAATTTTGAGGTAGAATAATACTCAAGCCCACGTATAGACATCGGTCAATATCTAGTATTGTAAATACGCAAATGAGTACAAACAATTTTGTGTAAGAATAAGGGAATCAATCTCGACTACTCATTTTCATCAAATACCCATATCCACATGTTTTTGAAACTTAAATATGTCACAAACGGCAAGTTGAAAAATTATGAAAATTGCACAATAAAATTAAGTGTTTTCTCATCTTCGATTTAAATTCCAACAAACTATACTTTCGACGAGTTTTTTTTTTTTGTTTTCCGGTGGGTTTTACAAATTAATAAGATAGTGATTGGTTGTACATTTAAGTTGAGGTTTAGGGT
The DNA here is from genome assembly GCA_949592205.1 of Helichrysum umbraculigerum. NCBI lineage: Eukaryota > Viridiplantae > Streptophyta > Magnoliopsida > Asterales > Asteraceae > Helichrysum > Helichrysum umbraculigerum. The sequence goes on along the minus strand of CATIUR010000003.1, from coordinate 125,707,247 downwards.
TTCGGGTTAAATTCTAAACCCTAAATCATACTAAATCCTAAACCCTAAACCCAGCTAAAACCTAAACCCTAGATTCTGCTAAACCCTAACCCTAAACCCTATTCCAACGCTAACACATGTGATAGTAATTTGTAAACCTACCAAAAAATGAGAAAAAAAAAAGTTGTCGAAAGTATAGCTTGTAGGATCTTAAATCAAAAGGAGAAAACGTTGAATTTTATAGTGCAATTTTTATAATTTTTCGATTTGTCGTTTGTGAGATATTTAAGTTTTAAAAAGATGGGGAAAATGGTTATTTGATGAAAAATGAAGGGCTTAGTCCCTCGAAATGCAACGAACTTTGCCCAAAAGTCTATTGTATGCGACCAACTTTCGACGAGGCATAAGAATGCAACCTACTTGAAAAAGTGGGGTTTTTGATGTAACTTGCTGATGTGTCGTTCGTTGAAGGTGACACGTGGCGTACGTATGTGCCACGTGGCTTACGGAGAGTTTGACAACTCATCGCCACATCAGCAAGTTACATCAAAAACCTCACTTTTTCAAGTAGGTTGCATTCTTATGCCTCGTCGAAAGTTGGTCGCATACAATAGACTTTTGAGCAAAGTTCGTTGCATTTCGAGGGACTATGCCCAAAAATGAATGGATTAATTTCTTCATTCTCCCACAAATTCAAATTCTCAATCTCATTTGAATTTCACTCTTCAAACATATTCCATATACCATATTAAGGCAATTTAATCCAAACATGTACTCCAAATGTCTTCATCGTTTAATATCCACAATGGTCGGTCGCTATAGAAAGATTTGAAATGGCAAGATGAAGGCTGGTTTCATTAAAACGTTTTCGGTTGAAATAAGCCTTTCTTTGGTACATGTATTGAATCACGAACACCTTTTTGTACATTTTTTAAGAACAATTAATGTGCTAAACTATGTGCTGATTTACGAAGATCATTATTATTACATGGATCCCGTAAGTCATATTTTGATGAAAGGAATAGGCAACTTTATAAAGACATATATGATATGGTATAAGTTTGTTATGAGTGCTTATACATGATGGTTTTAATGATTAAAATTCATCAAGGTTGTATAGAAAAAATTCCAAAGCCATATCGGATTAACCGACAAACACAATCGAAAACTCGAAATAGTACTAATGTAATAAAAGTTAAGAGAATGAAACCTAAACAGATTGCGTAGTCCAGATTTGACTCCATTTCTTACACATCCTCCATCCTAGCACTTTTGAGTGATGCTAAATGCTTTGAAGTGCTTGTGGTGGCTAAACCATAACTTAGTGGTTCGGGTGACGCACTTTTCCTCTTCAAGGAAAAAGGGACCAGGGTAATTTCTTGAACATAAGTAGGAGCTAAGATAATTCATCGATAGTACGAATCTGCTACAATTAAATATAACAAATTTACTTAAGGTTCATTGATGTAAAATATAAAGTAACATGTTTAGTCAAATATAATTGTCACATTTGATTAAGGTAGGTACCTTGGAAAGGGGAATAGGATCAAGCATTCGCTCAACATCAGGCTCTGCATTTACATCATTAAGCTGATTTTCTATGGCATTCAAAACTTCACATCATCTGTAGCGCGATGAACGGTATAAGCATGCAACCATGTTTCACATTTATGGCCCCAACTTGTATTTTGCAAAGCAACTCCTTGTTGATAAGTCCATTTAGCTCTTGGGAAAGGTTTGAGATTTTCATATAAGTTTCTTATACAGTTGACTTAAAGTAATGATACAAATAAGATTAAGTTGTAATTTAAGGCCAAAAAACATCATACGGTTGTAACTTAAGGATTCAGCCATGAAACACTCCTTTTCATTAGCTTTGTAAGTTGATTGTCAAACAAAATGAGCCATGTTGAAGCTGTGGCATCATGTACTCTGATAACAGTCCTAACCCTAAGCAAAAACAGCAAGACTTAATGTTAAAACATGATACAAACAGCAAGGCTTATATAAATGACTTACTTGCCAACTACTTCTTTCACCGGACCACATTGCCTATAATCTCCTTTATAAGCTTCAACACCAAAATCTGTCAAATCTACAAAATTGCTTTCCTTTAAGGTATCCTCAAACTCTGGAATTAAGAACTTTTTATAGAAGCTAAGATTTAGTTACCCTGAAAAGATTAAAGTTGATAAATAAGTATGGCAAAATACGGCAACCCCAAGTGAATCAATTAAACAACTGTAAGAAGATAACTTCAATCGTAATAAGCATCAATATATGTTAATATATTTTCAACATAATGAATGGTTAACTTATTATTGTATATAAAATATAATGCCTGTTGATCCATAAGGATTGTATCCATTGAGATGACAGTTGACGGATTCCTGATGTACGTTTGTTTCCATACCATAAAAACTTTGACACGTACCTTCCAATCGTCACTTTCATCACTAATAAGGTTCAATGGTGTGAAACCATCATCATCAGCCATATCTGCAGGAATAAATAATGTGGTATTTTATTTAAATTTTTTTCTGAATATAAGTGTGTAGGTATTCCTTTGTATAATGAACTAAAACTGATCAAACGTGATTTGGTGTTTGGATGTTGAAGGAAGTAAATCAGGGGAGATCTTCAATATAAAGAAAATATTTGATTTGATTGCATTTATTTAGAAGAATAGTAGAATGGAAAATCTTACAAAACTTAGAATGATATAAATTCCTAAAATAATAAGGATGCATTTAATAATTTGGTTGTTTTAAAATCGTTTTTTTTTTTTGTCAATTAAATTTAATTTACTTAAATTCGTTTACATTAGATAAGGTAAAATAAAAAATACCATGAAAAGTCAAATAAAATTCCAACTAACCTCCGCTGATGTCTTCCTTTCAGCGCCTAATCTGCCCATCATTCATGATCAATTTAAGAAGTGTTTACAACAAACAGGTCAAATATAAAGTTTAGCTTAAGTAGAATGGACAGAAGGTGTCTTTTACTATATTCAAGAGGTCCGTTATTAATGGATCGGAACTGCCAGCCACTTTGAAATTATAATTATTTAGATGTCTTATCCAAAAGCTTTACCTAATTTTGGTTCTCCAAGTGGAAAAATTCGCAATGAGCATTTCATATTATCTTCACCTTCAAGTTCCATTTTCATTTCTGTCATAATCTGGTGATATCAGAAAGTTCTTTATACTGCATGTAAATCTGTTACAAGTGAAAAATAATCATCAGATAACATTACTAATTTATATGAATTTTAAAAAAAGACAATCAAATGACATAACGTAAAAGACTTTAGAGAACAACCTTAGTAGTGTGAAAAGAAAGTTATAACTGAATTATGAATTATAACTGATAAGAAAATTTATTATAGAATGATTAATTAAAGACGGAGAACTTACCATTAAAGATAAATGAACAAAGTGGAGTTTTTGTATCATGAACATTTCATCTTCATCTTTATATGCATCTGTAAAAGCAAAAAACATTGCAAAACTTATGCATATTACTTTTGTCCTAGAAAGTTTATAATTTTATTAATGTCAGCAACAATTGACCGCACTTATACCTTAGTTCCAACTACAAACTATGGCAAAAGAATCCACAGAATAATTAGTATATATTAGTTGAAAAATGAGGATCCCCATAGTGTTGACCATCTACGAAATAAACAGCCATGTAATCCATTATTACCAGCACAATTGTGCAACTTATGCTATTTAATTTATTATTCAAATTCTGACCCATGTGATTGAATAGCCAAAGCCTTGCAACAGTTATCAACCATTATAAAGTGGTATTTGAACCATCAACATTAATTGCATCAAAACCTACAAAATTATATGCAAATCTTAAAAGCTCCTTAAAAATCTCATACCAAAAAACTCTACAATGATTGCATCTAAACGTACGGGCTGGATCTGCTAGAACCTATAACGAATAAAAAATCCAGCTAAAGTTTCTTATTATAATCAATAACTAAGGAATGGGTTTCTAATTTTATAAACTATAAATAAAAAATATATCACATATTGACCAAACTTTTTATATTCATACTGATCCATTTCAACTCAAAGTATACTGTATCAGTAAAGGTAATAAATACAACATTAAAGTTAGAAGTGGCAAGAAGGACATTGCCGACTAAGTTTAGTAACTTGTTAAACTTCCCTAAAAATTATGACCCATTCTACCCACTTGACTTTTTCTTTTAAAGGACGTATATGATATTGCCCATCTTTTATTTCCCCCTTTTGACCCGTTAGAGATAAACGATGAGCATAATTCTCTTATTGTCATAAGTTAAAATATATATGAGATTGCCGCCTCTAGCATCGAACAAAATTAGCATAAACTACTAACCTTTATATCTTTTTAGCGCTCATGTATTCATTCAGGCAAGTAGATATCTGTACCAGATTCATCTGTTTGATGTTCGCCACTGTCATCCTTCTTAGCTGTCAGAAAATCAGCAAACGCGTCAAAACATGTTGGGTCATCCCAAAACACTTAATGCATACATAGCTTGTTGAAATTTGATAACAAAACTTCTATTGTTTCGATAACTCTCTGAAATTTAATCTGCAATGACTAACTTCTGTATGCAATAGAAATATACTTTGGAGATCTTTTACTACTAAACTTATATGTCAAAGATAACATATATTCAAGACTGAATCACTATAAGCTAATCTTGCCACCCCTAACTGATCATATATGTAACAATCGACACAAAAACCAAGTTTTGAATTATAATAAAGCACAAAATGGTGGTGTAACTCCTTATCATGAATGGTAGGTGTTCTCCATTCAAAGTTTTATCATTTATGTCATAGTCCAAGTACCAGAATATATACAACATAACCTATAATAATAGGACACTAACATGTTGCACCTTGTGCAGCCACCCTACACACACTACTCGATCCATTACAGTGGAAAAAACCCAATTACCATAAAGCAATATTCCACCTATGCAATTCTGCTGAAGCTGTTATATGACCCATTTCACGTTCCACCTGATGTAGTTATTGACTTGGCTAACTAACGTTACACCTTCATTTGACCCATTTTCACATATTGACTCAAATTTCGTGCTCTAATCATATTGAATGTGTACATCACATGCCATGCATTAAACATTAAAGAAGGTATATACAAAAAATGGAGCTATAATTAGTAGACCTCACAATAAAGCTTGTGTGAGTGGCAATGTGGACCAAAACTCCGAACTATTTCCAGCCAATTTGCTGCAAAAGCAGAGGCAATAACGTAAATATTTTATGAAAATGTAATTTCGAGAAAGTACCGCATTATCAGACAGTCTTGTAAGCAGTAGGAACGCTTGGCCTCCAATATTGTAAAAAAATCATATAATCTAATATGTTTTTCCCTTTTCATTACAGTGGATATATGGCACCCGAGTATGTCATGCACGCTTATTTATCCGTCAAGGCAGATGTATATAACTTTGGTGTGGTTGTCCTAGAGCTCATTAGTGGTCAAAAGAATTATAATTTTAACCTCAATCCCGAGTGCCAAAATCTTCTTGATTGGGTCAGAAGTAAGGATGTTTTGATTGGTTTGGTTCTCTGTTTGAATCTTTTTTAGTAGCCCTGTGGAACCGAAGTGGATTCAAATATGAGTAAACTGAAAACCCGATTCATATTCGGTTCCGTTTAAACTGAAAACTTAATTTTCCATGATTTATAAAATGTTTATAAAGCTGCATTATTTAGAAAATAGATACATTATAACATACTTTTAACCACTTTAATCTTATAAAATATGTAACATTTACAATAAGAATTTCGAAATAAAAAAATAATCATCAACATAACATATATAACGTGTTAAAAAGAAGATAATCATGATAGATAAAAAAAGCTAAGAATGTAAGGCACATAAATTGATTAATATATGGGTTTTTCCGTTTTAGACAAGGTTGTAAAAGTCGTCGAACTCGGCCGAGTATGGAGTACTCGGTACTAGGCGTGCAAACCGAATTCGATTTTTTTAAAAAACCGCACGAAAAACCGAAACCGGTTTTTATAGAAACCGGTTTTTTAAAAACCGAAACCGGTTTTGGATAACCTAACCGGTTTGACCGGTTTTAGCCTTGGACGAAAATCGGTTTTTTACCGGTTTTAAAATCGGTTTTAACCGGTTATTTTGAAAAACCGGTTTTAACCGGTTTTTTTCGAAAAAATGCCAAAAAACGAAAATAGCCGTTAGAGGAGCGGGGGTTCGAATTTTATGGCCGTTTTTTGAAGTTTTGGGGGTGTTTTTGCCCCCTCACTCACCCTATAAATACTAGTTGTTGTTTTAGCTTCAAATCACACCATTTTCTATCATATTCTCTCATATTCTATCATATTCTCAATATTCTATATATACACTTTTATTTTCCGAAATGGAAAATACATTTTCTCAAGCTTCCGGTTCCGGTTCCGTTGCTAGCAATGCACGAAAGAAAGTTTACACAAATGAAGATGTCGTGCTTGTTAAAAAAACGACCCGGAACCAAGAAATATGGGTGAATTATGATTTATGCATTATGAATGATGGGGCGAGTAAGGCTCGTTGCAAGAGATGTGGGCACTTTTATAACGCCTCATCAAACTCCACATTACGAGCTCACATGACCACGGTTTGTAAATCGGTTAGTCAAGATCCATCACAAGCGACACTTGGTTCGGATGGTGGGGTTTTTATATACGACAATGATGCGCTTCGAGAAGATTTTACAAAGTTTGTCATCCAAGAGGCGCTTCCATTCAACCACTTCGACAACCAACGACTTACGGGTATCATCAAAAAGAGACTACAACCGCGATACCAACAAGTAAGTCGTACTACCCTAAGAAACAATGCTTTTAAATTATGGAAAAATGCTAAAAAGGATATAATTGATGGTTTTCTAAACTATAAACATGGCGTTTCTATTACTTGTGATGTTTGGACCGCACCACATGGTACGGCAAATTCTTATTTAGCCGTTACGGCCCATTGGTTTCATCCCGAGTCTTGGTTATTGATGAAACGTACTATTGCTTTTAAATTGTTTGGTTATCCGCATACGGGATGTAACTTGCGAAAAATTTTAAATGACACTTTAATTGAATATAATCTAGACGATAAGGTTTTTACAATTTCACTAGATAATGCGTCAAACAATACGAGAGCAATGAATTTACTAAAATTACGTTTAAAACCAATTTTAAATGGCGCTTTTTTTCATTCTCGTTGTGTTGCTCATATTATAAATTTGGCCGTACAAGCGGCATTAAAAATATGTGATAATTTACGTCAAAAATTTAAGAGTTTATTAGTAGCTATATATAGTTCTAGTAACGAACGTCAAGCTAATTATAGACGTTTTCGTGTACAATGTGGTGAAACTCCCCTAGGACCATGCTATGATAATAATACTAGGTGGAATTCTACTCACGATATGTTTGAAAATATTTTAAGACAACGTGAAACTTTAAATGCTTTTAATACGTTGCTAGTTGATAGAAATAAATCCGTAGCTATAACCGATTATGAATGGGATCAACTTTATGATTTAACTTCTTTTTTAGTAGTTTTTAAAGATGCTACTACTATCCTTTCGGGTGTATATTACCCAACTAGCTCCTTAGTTCTAAACCAAGTTTTTATAATGACCGAAAAATTAAAAGAATTTGAACTTTCGTCATATCCAATGTTTAGAAAAATGGTTAGAGTTATAAAAAAGAAATTTATAAAATATTTTGGTAACATGCCTTTGGTTTTTACTTGTGCCGCCGCACTAAATCCAACTATAAATGTTGGCGGCGTACAACGTATACTCACAACAATTTTGGAAAATTTGGACTTAAACTTAACCGACGACCCGAACTATATTCCAAATGAAATTACTCGATTTGAAAATGGTTTTACACAATTATTTGAGATTTATGCGTCAAAAATTGGTTACCAACCAAATCCAATTGTTGACTCCATGCGGGCGGGAACATCTCGAGCATCATCTAGTGACATAAGCGTAAACCTTTATAATGCTTTACTTGAAGACGCTTCAAAGCGTCAACGAACATCGGCTCCAACAAGCGAGTTGGGACACTATAAGTCTACAAACTTTTTAACCACTTTAAGTGTTGACCAATTTCGTAATTTTGACATTTTGAGTTGGTGGAAAGAAAGAGATGTACAATTTCCAATTTTATCCGCTATGGCTCGGGATTTATTAGCCGTCCAAGCTTCGACTGTAGCTTCCGAATCGGCTTTTTCTACTAGCGGTAGAATCATATCGGAAAGAAGGTCAAGACTAACCGCTGAATCCGTGGAAGTATGTGTATGTTTGAAAGATTACTTGGATGGGGTAGATAGGATACAAAATGTAACAACGTTGGAAGGCCCACTATTAGGTAATGTTGAATATATTATCCAAGATGAAGAAGTCGCATTCGGGATATCACCTCCAACGACCGAATTAGATGAAGGTGAATTTGAAGAACTTGAAGTTGAATCCGTGGATGAGGATGAAGTTTGGGATGACATAGTCACATAAGTAGTTAAGTGTATCCGGGTGATGGCCATGCCGAAGCTCGATATACTTTACTACACGATTACATTTTCGGGTGATGGCCATGCCGAAGCTCGAAATGTATTTGTATTTTATATTTTTAGTTGTAATTGTATCATTCAAATAAAAGTTATGTTTGTATTTTATATTTTTAGTTGTAATTGAATTACGTGTTTGAATTTTATAGACTTTTTAGATAAAAGTTATGTTTGTATATTTTATTTTCATTTGTATTATTTAAATTTTGTTATACAATTATACCGAATTCAAATCCGGAAAAAAACCGAAAAAAATAACCGATTAAAACCGGGTCAAAACCGAAAAAAAACCGATTCCGAACATTTAAAACCGAAAAAAAACCGATTCCGAAAAACCGAAACCGAAAAAAACCGAAACCGATAAAAAACCGGTTTTTTAAAAACCGGTTTTTAAAAAACCGAAAACCGAAAAAAACCGATTTTTTCGCACGCCTACTCGGTACTCAGACATGGCCCTTTCCATAGCAGTATACATCTATCTATATACCTAAAATTAAACGATTGTAAATCATTTTTATCCTTTAATTAGTACTCTTATAAATGTCAACTATCTGAATACAATGTAATACATCCATAGCAGAATACATCTATCTATATACAATGTAAAAACCCTAACCTTTTGATGCCGAAATCTTCACCGGGAGTGAGATGAACGGAATTGTAATCAACATATGATAAATCGATGTTTAAAAGATTGCTTTCAATTGTAATGTCTTCCAAAGTTGCACAAACACTATATAAACTGAAATTGAACTGAAATTAAAAGAGGTTAGGTTTTGTGTAGAGGTGGAGATTTGTGAGAGAAACTTTTGCAAATTGGAAGAAGAAGAAGAAGAGAATGTGGAGCGGCTAGGTTTTTGCTACTACTAATGAGAATGAGTTTTATTTTTAATTATTATTTTTATTTAATCCAAAATCGTTTTTACGTTTTTTCTTTATTTTTTTTACGGTTTTTAATTTGTCAAATAAACTTAAACAAATTATATTATATTAAATTAAATTGATTTTAATATTTATGAAGGGACAATTGTGACTTTTGAGGAATACACAGTTACTATTTAGGTTGTCATTTACATAGGAGATTATCAACGGTTTTAATTAAAAATGGTTAATCAATGGAGGGTTGAGATTAGATTAAAGTTGACTAATTTAAAAATGACAACCTAATATACACTCTATTATAATATATTAAAGAGATTACGATAAATATCCACTATAATTAGAATTAGAATTTTGTTAACTATGGATTTAAAGGTTATATCTAATTAATTCGAAAATGGGTAAAGTCATTTTACACTAGAAAATAATCCAATTATAAAAATAAATTGCCAAATACAACACTTTTAAAGTTTTTTATATATGCTTGAATCAAATTATCCGTAGTCTTAAAAGCTAGATTTAAGAAACTCTTTATTTTAAGGTTCACCTAATACTCGTATAACATACGACTAACGACTAGTAACAAATGAATAGATTTATGTAATCATCTGATACTCAGCTTTGTTGTAGTTTGTATAAAACTGATATCCATAGCTCATTATTTGACCTTGAATTAATTACAAGCAAAACTGTTTATTCAATAATTAAAAAACCGATTTATACAACCTCAGGAAATTCTAACTCCTCATGTAAACATATTTTATTGTCTAGGGTAATTACGCTTCCTTGTTTTTTGGTACAACAACAGGATTTGCTACGACCTTTTACTATCGTTCGACTGTTATCGATGTTTTTGCTTGTGTTCAATACATAATAACTGAAGCTAACTTTGGTTGGTTACTCCGATAAGTTCTTCGATGGTTAGCAAGTATGAATGTATGATGGTCCTAATAATGATCGTACATGTATTTCATGTGTATATCAGCGGTGGATTTAAGACACCTTGCGATCTAACTTGGGTTAGAGGTCTTACAGATGTGGTTTTGAATGTATTGACCGCATCTTTTGGTGTAACTGGTTATTACTTACCTCAGGCAGGTCCGTCTTCGAAGTGGGCGAGGTGGTCGACCGTCAGGGCCTTAAATTTATAAAGGCCTCAAAATGTGTGTTTGTGTATATGTATGTGTGTATATGTATGTATATATAATTTGACTGTGAAATGCAAGAAGAAAAATAGGTTCAAGTTGTTCAAAGTTGATTGATTCGCAACAAAAACAATAAGAAAAACGTCTTATAGCTCAATATAGGGCCTCATTTCAACAAGTATTCATGTTTTTGCCCAGGACCTCCTAAAATTCAGAGACGGCCCTAGCCTGACCTCAAGACCAAATTGCTTGGGCAGTAAAAATTGTAGCAGTTTTACTTATAGCAAGACAATCATATTTATAAAAAGGTATAAAGGGGCTTAATGTGATCTAGGAAAAGTTTTAGGCATGTCCGGCAAAAGTTGGAAGAGTTTTGGAAGTAGAGGGGAAAGACAAAATATGATCAATTTTGACAAAAACAGAAAATACAGGGACCATTTTTCACTATAAATGCGCTTAATGCTTTATCGGTGGAAACCGACCCGAGACAAAGCCAACCAACCCTCCTATATTTCTTCGAAATACATACGATTATGATAAAATGAATTTATTTTATACATATTCTCGAAACACAAAATTAAAAGTATTTTTAGCACACAAACTTAATTTTATTTTAAAAGCATTGTTTGGATTAAAAAAAAAAAAAAGCTTATGATATAAAATAGGGGTTAGTGCGGTCGAATGTACTTAACTTGTTGCCGATGTCTATTGTGTGTATCCATCTTACGATTTTTGGTATTAATGTACTTAACCTGCTATTTTGGGTATTTGATGCATTTGTCCACCGGAATGCTGATGTGGCACAGGTTGTGTTTAGTAAGTACCCAACTTGTTCCACCTCACTGCCATGTCATTTCCCTCCATTTTCTTTCCTCACATATACTCCCACCACCCACCCACCGTCCATTTTCTCCCTCTCATTTCCATCGCCCTTTTCCCTCCAAAACCCTAAATCCGATCATCATGTCACAATCGTCAAGTAGCAGTTCAAGAAACAAGGTCTATCACCCAAGATTCTACAGGTGCGAATGTGGCGAGAAGATGTATGTCTTCACATCCTGGACTCCCCAAAACCCTGCCCGACGGTTTGTGAAGTGTCCGAATGTAAGTGATCATCTTTACCTTCTTTTACCTTCACCTTCTTTGGGTTGCAAACACAGTTTTTCTTCTCCTAATCTTAATTAATTTGTTGATGTTTTCATGATTTAGGTCAAAAATCGTTTTTGTGTCCAGTATCAATATCTTGATGATGAGGTACCGGATTACTACAAGAAGGTACTTTATGAATTAAGGATGCAAGCAACACAGGGAGATGCTAATGCCATAACCAACACCATAACCAACACGGAGGAGTTGACTATGCTGAAGGATAAGTTGAAGATGTTTGAGAAGGTATCACGGGTTTTAGTGTTGGTTATTGGAATGTTGTGTTTGGTGATCGGTGTTTTAGTTATGAAGGCATGATATAGGGCAGTAAGGTGATAGTTGTTTTTTGGTTAGTTGTAAGTGAAGTATATGGTTAGGGGATTAGTGCTCCTTTCTTTTGAAGATGGTAGTTGTAAGTTGGTAGTTGATAGGTTGGTATCTTTTTGTGACAACCGTCAATTTAGGACTATAATTTAGTGCCTAATCAAGTTTTAATACATGTAATTAGTTCTGTGTTAGGCTAATTAATGTATCAATTATTATATATATTGTTGAATATATATCTACAATTATGCGATTTGTTTAAATCGTACGAGTTTCAAATCGAATGAATTTCGATACAATAAATACGGACGTTGGTGAACAATGGATTTAAGTAATACAAGGATTTCTAGTAACGTTCTTGTACTTAAAAATATTATGTCAAAATATTTAGTATCCAAGTTTTATCACACAATTAATATAAACGCGAATAAAATGTAATTGCGCAAACAAAATGAGACGAATCACCATTTATAATGTAATTATTAAATGTTTAGTAAAATGCTTCAACAAAAATACTAAGTAATTATTCGTATCTTAAAACGTATATTAAAACATAGAAAATAAATATTTAACATTTAAACGACGGAGTAAACGAACACCATACGGAGCGTAGTGTGTAGACTGAAAGTGGTGGGGATTTCATCAAAACCACCACCTCCTTTCTTTTCTTTTCATTTCTTATTTATCTCTCTCTCTCTCTCTCTCTCTCTCTCTTCCTTTTCTTTTCTTTCAAAAACCCAAACTCACAAAAACTCACAAATCACAAAAATAAGCACCTCAATCGACCTTGGATCGTCATACTCGTTTGGAAGAAAACACTCACCGCATCCCGATCTATCATTCTACCTTTTCGGATTTTTGATCCGACATTTTGTAAGTTTCCGACAAATCCCGACATCTCTCGATTTTACTTACTTTTCATATATTATTGTTTGGATAAGCTTAATATGTCCCTATGAGGGTTGGGTAAAAGAATCAGACCAAACGGAAACCCGAAAACACGTTTTTGGCTCGAAATCCGTCAAACAGGCGATAGTGTCGCATGGACGAACCCAGATATGCGACACTACCAGCGACACTACTTAAGTGCCGCTATACTTTCGATACCGACACTCCTTAAGTGTCGCCTAAGCTCAAATATTGGCCTCTTACCGTCACTACCGAAGTGACGCCTATATATATATAACGACACTACCTAGCGACACTTGTTAAGTGCCGCCATATCCTTTTAGCCGACACAACATACCGTCACTAGATAAGTGACGCCCTATATTCTATACCGACACTTCATAAGTGTCGCACATAATTCCATTTTGATCTATACCCGTCACTCTACAAGTGACGTCATACTATTTTACCCGACACTTCGTTAGTGTCGCTATGATACACGTCACTTCTTAAGTGACGCCCAAATGTCCGAAATCATTATTTTATACGACACTCCATAAGTGTCGCCATTATGCTGAACCCGTCACTCCTGAAGTGACGCATACTATTGCACACGACACTACACTAGTGACGCTATCTCTTCAAATCTGACACTTCACCCGACACTTCATAAGTGTCGCATGATTTGCCTAAGTGACGCTATCAAGTGACGCATAAAACAGCAGGTTTTCCAACTATTTTTACACCAAGTGTCGAGATTTTTCAACTTCAAATGCTTATGCAATACGACTTTTAGAATATAACGGGATTTATATTTCAAGTGTAACACTTCAAAAACAAGACGACAACAACAACACTTTTATTTCAACAATTCACCAACGGGCCGTACGCGTTTTCAAAACATACTTCAAAATCAAACAAGTCGTTGTAACTTGTATCAACTTATTCAAACAAGTCGTTGTAACTTGTATCAACTTATTCAAACAAGTCGTTGTAACTTGTATCAACTTAATCAAACAAGTCATTGTAACTTGTATCAATTTAATCAAACAAGTCGTAGTAACTTGTAACAATACAATCAACCAAATCGGGGTAATTTGGACATTAAGTTAGATAAACAATTCCAATGGTAGTCTTTCGAGATACCAATACAATTAATGACAATTTAAGTGTCGTGGACACATTCAGGTTTCAAGCCTTTGGACACCAACTCACAGCTAATTACTTCAAGTTTATTAAGTTAAACACTTCAAGAACCAGGTGAGTTTCATAGCCCCATTTTCACTGCTTTACAACTAGGGGTGTGATATTACTACTCGATTTTGTTTTACAAGTAGAACGCAAGTGCCAAACTTCAAATACTACATGAGTTTCAAGCTAATCAATTTAAAGTCCTCTATAAGCATAGTCTCTAATATTTTTAGCGTGAATGTTAGTATATGATATCATATGGGATTGACAATCCTCATCCGGGTTAGCACGCACTAACCGGTCAAACGGATGTATTAGCATTTGGGAAGACGAGTGTTGATTAGGCACTAGTAGGAGGCATTTCAAGTTAGGTTTCCTTAAGTGGGCCTGACAAATCAAGTTAAGCTCAGACTATGTGCTCATGGACAGTATAACTTTTATTTTGCTTAATTGCATTTTAAATTCAATAATAATCTTGCGGTTCTTACAACTATACATTGACATACAAACCTGTGAGCTCACCAGCGTTTTCGCTGACCCATTTTAGTATTTATCACAGGTACCCCGCAGTAGGTTGGCTGCACAAGCAGGAACTATTAGCTCGAGTCAGCATACATACAACTAGAGATTGGATTGCATTATTATATTTTGTAAAAGTAATTATGCTATGAAATCTCTTAATTTCAGGAATCGAGCTAATGTAACTATATTTTGATGTAAACATTTACTTTATCTATACAAGTTTAAAACGACGCATATAGTGGTCGTTCATTATATCTTATGTGCTTTGTATATTGATTAGTGACACCCAAATCAAGCTTCCGCAAATCATTAAATTTGGGGGTGTCACAGATTGGTATCAGAGCCTAAGGTTATAGTGAACTAGGTTGCATTTAGTGGGCCTAGACTATGACCGTTAGGCAGTATTCCTTATTAGTTATGACTAGTTCAGGGATTACATCATACGACTTTAATTTAACATAGCCTGATCAACTATGTACAATTAGAGAAAGAT
Organism: Helichrysum umbraculigerum; assembly: GCA_949592205.1. Taxonomy (NCBI): domain Eukaryota; kingdom Viridiplantae; phylum Streptophyta; class Magnoliopsida; order Asterales; family Asteraceae; genus Helichrysum; species Helichrysum umbraculigerum. The sequence goes on along the minus strand of CATIUR010000003.1, from coordinate 125,692,061 downwards.
GATGTGAAATCTGAAAGAGTTATGTTGAACAGGAATGCATTAGTTGACTCTGACCTCGAGAGAAACGGGACTCAAAACACGTCTGTGCTAGACACTCAATAGGTTATTATGTGATATACATATATATATACATAAATAGACCTCATTACAACTTTAGGCTATATTATATTATATGAATATAGGCCTCTTTCTCTCTAACGCTTTGTCTCGGAATGGCAAACATGCCACCTATTTCATCACACTCGAACTAGTATCTCATTTCCCTTCCTTGTTCTTCTTACTCAGCATCATGCCTCCTCGTCGTCAAATTACCCTTAGCGAAGCTGAGATCGCGGGAATAATTGCCCGCAGTGTGACCGAAGCCTTGGCTACCCGAACACCACCCGGTAGAGAGGACACAGCAACCAATACTCCACCACCCAAACCTTGCTCCTATAAGGACTTTCTTAGCTGTAAACCGCTATACTTCAAGGGCACGGAAGGTGCCATTGGTTTAATCCGTTGGATTGAGCGCATGGAATCTATTTTCAGTCTCTGCGATTGCACTGAGAATAACAAGGTCAAATTCGCTGCTTACACCTTTCAGGAAGGTGCACTCACGTGGTGGAAAACCCACGCAAACTCTGTAGGTCTTGAGGTTGCAAATCGGCTTCCTTGGGCCCAACTGAAGAAGAATCTGACAGAAAAATACTGTCCTGAAGAAGAATTGCACAGGCTGGAGGAAGAATTCTGGCACCTGGCGGTGCAGGGAAATGATGTTGCTGAATATACCACCAAATTTCAGCAGTTTGCTTTATTGTGCCCGAGTTTGGTCGAACCAGAAAGTAAGGGCATTAAGAGATACATTCGTGGACTCCCTGAGAACATCCAAGGAAACGTCGCTTCATCCAAACCAACCACCACTGAGAGTGCCATTCGATTGGCCCACGAACTCATGGCTCTAGTTGTCAGCCGTGAGACCTCCAACACCTCATCCTCCAACAACAACAAACGCAAATCCACTGAACACCACCACAATTCAAACAAGAAAAATAACGCCATCCAAGTCTACACCTCAAACTCTGAACCCACCCGCCGCTACACCGGAGACAGACCTTATTGTCCCAAGTGTAACTACCACCACTTTGGTCAGTGCAGGACCCCTTGCAACAACTGCAGGAGGTTCGGGCATTCGACTAAGGATTGCCAAGCCCCCAAATCCAACAACAACCCCTCTGACAAAAATACCCGACAACCTAAGTCCTGCTATGAATGTGGAAACCCAGGACACTTCAGGGATTCTTGCCCAAAATTGAAGAATAAGGGCAACAACAACAACAACCACCGCAACAACAACAACACCAAAAGTAGCGCCTTCGTGATCAACTCAGGGGACGCCCGTCAGGACCCGAATGTGGTCACGGGTATGTTCCTCCTCAACAATTTAACTGCTTCCATTCTGTTTGATACTGGTGCCGATAGGAGTTTTATTTCCGATGAATTTTGCCCTCTACTTGACATTACACCTGTTGCTTTAGACGTTAAGTACACCGTAGAGCTAGCAAATGGCAAATTGATAGAAACCAATAGTGTGATACCTAATTGCACCTTAAATCTAGCCGACGAAACCTTCTCCATAGATCGTATGCCTGTTGAGATAGGAAGTTTCGATGTCATCGTAGGCATGGACTGGTTATTCAAACATCGCGCCGAAATCATTTGCCATGACAAAATTGTTCGCATACCTCTCGCCGTCGGTAGAACCCTGATCATACAGGGGGAGACCGGTGGGACGAGGCTTAACATCATCTCTTGTCTTAAAACCTGGAAATTTCTGAGAAAGGGTTATCCATCAATCCTCGCGCACATCATGGAGAAAAAGTCGGAGGAGAAGTGACTTGAGGATGTTCCAATTGTTCGAGACTTTCCAGAAGTCTTTCCTGAGGAACTGCCTGGTCTACCACCACCAAGACAGGTTGAGTTCTCAATCGATCTTGTACCAGGTGCTGCGCCTGTGGCCCGAGCACCATACCGTTTAGCTCCATCCGAACTTCAGGAGCTGTCCACCCAGTTACAGGAACTCCTGGAACGAGGGTTTATCAGGCCGAGTTCTTCACCTTGGGGAGCTCCGGTCCTATTTGTTAAGAAGAAAGATGGTTCTTTTCGAATGTGTATCGACTATCGAGAGTTGAACAAGTTAACTGTCAAGAACCGGTATCCACTTCCTCGAATCGATGATTTGTTCGACCAACTTCAAGGGTCGAGTTGTTATTCAAAGATTGACCTCCGATCCGGTTATCACCAACTGCGTGTCCGCGATGCCGATATTCCAAAAACTGCTTTCAGAACCCGTTACGGGCATTATGAATTTCAAGTGATGCCATTCGGACTAACCAATGCACCGGCTGTATTCATGGACCTTATGAATCGGGTGTGTAAACCTTATCTTGACAAGTTTGTCATTGTCTTCATCGATGACATCCTCATATATTCACGAAGCAAAGAAGAGCATGCGCAACACCTCAGAACCATCCTTGAACTACTTAAACATGAGGAGCTCTATGCCAAGTTCTCTAAGTGTGAGTTCTGGATCAAAACCGTTCAATTCCTTGGTCACGTGATTGACAGTCAGGGGATTCACGTTGACCCGTCAAAAATCGAGGCTATCAAAGACTGGCAACCACCAACCACTCCGACCGAAGTACGGTAGTTTCTAGGACTGGCCGGATACTATCGACGATTCATTGAAAATTTCTCCAAGATAGCCATACCACTCACGATTCTGACCCAGAAAGACAAAAAGTTTGACTGGACTGATAAACAAGAGTCGGCATTCCAACTCTTAAAGCAAAAGCTTTGCAGTGCTCCTATTCTATCATTACCCGAAGGCACCAATGACTTCGTGGTATACTGCGATGCTTCTCATCAAGGTCTCGGTTGTGTGCTCATGCAACGAGACAAAGTAATAGCTTATGCTTCTCGACAGCTTAAGATTTATGAAAAGAATTACACCACCCACGACCTCGAGCTAGGAGCTGTCGTTTTTGCCCTCAAAATCTGGAGACATTACCTTTATGGTACCAGATGTACAATCTTTACCGACCATAAAAGCCTTCAACACATATTCGATCAGAAGGATCTCAACATGAGGCAACGTCGATGGGTCGAGTTGCTTACCGATTACGACTGCAAACTCAAATATCATCCAGGCAAAGCAAATGTTGTTGCTGACGCCCTCAGTCGAAAAGAGCGAGTGAAACCACTTCGGGTTCGAGCCCTCAGTATGACCATTCACAACAATTTAAACATTCAAATCCTCACTGCTCAACTCGAAGCCTTAAAACCCGAAAATGTCAAAGATGAAGCCTTGCGGGGCATGGATAAACAATTCGAAATCAGACCTAACGGGATTAGGTATTTCTCAAACCGAATCTGGTTGCCTAAATTTGGGAACCTACGAGACTTGTTGATGGATGAAGCTCACAAGTCAAAATATTCTATCCATCCGGGATCCGACAAAATGTATCACGGTATCAAAGACTTCTACTGTTGGCCAAACATGAAAGCCGAAATCGCCACCTATGTCAGCAAGTGCCTTACTTGCTCCAAAGTCAAAATCGAATATCAAAAACCTTCTGGTTTACTTCAACAACCCAGTCTTCCTAAATGGAAATGGGAACAAATTGCCATGGACTTCATAACCAAACTACCCAAATCCTCGAACGGTTGTGATTCCATTTGGGTGATCGTGGATCGTCTCACAAAATCTGCTCACTTCCTGGCAATCAAGGAATCCGACAAAATGGAACGCCTCACCAACATTTATCTGAAGGAAATCGTGACGAAACACGGTGTTCCAATCTCAATTATCTCCGATAGAGATAGTCGTTTCACTTCACAATTTTGGCAATCACTTCAAAAATCCCTGGGTAGTCGACTTGATATGAGTACCGCATACCATCCTCAAACAGACGGTCAAAGTGAACGAACCATTCAAACACTTGAAGACATGCTACGGGCCTGCGTAGTAGACTTCGGTGTAAACTGGGAAAAACATCTACCATTGTGCGAGTTCTCGTACAACAACAGTTATCATACCAGCATCAAAGCTGCACCCTTCGAGGCACTGTACGGTCGTAAGTGCCGGTCACCTATCTGTTGGACCGAAGTTGGGGATAGCCAACTCACAGGTCCAGAAATCATTCACGAGATGACCGAGAGAATCGTTGAAATTCAAAATAAGCTTAAGGCCGCGCGTGATCGTCAGAAAAGTTATGCTGACGTGAGACGCAAACCACTCGAGTTCCAAGTTGGGGATCGAGTTCTACTCAAAGTATCGCCTTGGAAAGGCGTAATCCGATTTGGCAAACGAGGGAAGTTGAATCCCAGATACATTGGACCATTCGAGATCCTCGAAAGGATTGGTCCAGTGGCTTATCGATTGCAGCTGCCATCTGAACTCAGCAGCGTGCATCCCACATTTCATGTTTCAAATCTGAAGAAGTGTCTGTCTGATGAGACACTTATCATTCCACTCGATGAAATTCGAGTTGACGAAAAACTTCACTTTGTTGAGGAACCCGCTGAAATCATGGACCGTGAGGTCAAACAACTTAAACAAAGTCGTATTCCCATCGTCAAGGTTAGGTGGAATTCGCGGCGCGGTCCGGAATTCACCTGGGAACGGGAGGATCAAATGCGACTCAAGTATCCTCAACTCTTCACTGATTCAACGTCAAACACGACTTCAACATAAATTTCGGGACGAAATTCTTCTAACAGGGGGAGAATGTGACAACCGTCAATTTAGGACTATAATTTAGTGCCTAATCAAGTTTTAATACATGTAATTAGTTCTGTGTTAGGCTAATTAATGTATCAATTATTATATATATTGTTGAATATATATCTACAATTATGCGATTTGTTTAAATCGTACGAGTTTCAAATCGAATGAATTTCGATACAATAAATACGGACGTTGGTGAACAATGGATTTAAGTAATACAAGGATTTCTAGTAACGTTCTTGTACTTAAAAATATTATGTCAAAATATTTAGTATCCAAGTTTTATCACACAATTAATATAAACGCGAATAAAATGTAATTGCGCAAACAAAATGAGACGAATCACCATTTATAATGTAATTATTAAATGTTTAGTAAAATGCTTCAACAAAAATACTAAGTAATTATTCGTATCTTAAAACGTATATTAAAACATAGAAAATAAATATTTAACGTTTAAACGACGGAGTAAACGAACACCATACGGAGCGTAGTGTGTAGACTGAAAGTGGTGGGGATTTCATCAAAACCACCATCTCCTTTCTTTTCTTTTCATTTCTTATTTATCTCTCTCTCTCCCTTCCTTTTCTTTTCTCTCAAAAACCCAAACTCACAAAAACTCACAAATCACAAAAATAAGCACCTCAATCGACCTTGGATCGTCATACTCGTTTGGAAGAAAACACTCACCGCATCCCGATCTATCATTCTACCTTTTCGGATTTTTGATCCGACATTTTGTAAGTTTCCGACAAATCCCGACATCTCTCGATTTTACTTACTTTTCATATATTATTGTTTGGATAAGCTTAATATGTCCCTATGAGGGTTGGGTAAAAGAATCAGACCAAACGGAAACCCGAAAACACGTTTTTGGCTCGAAATCCGTCAAACAGGCGATAGTGTCGCATGGACGAACCCAGATATGCGACACTACCAGCGACACTACTTAAGTGCCGCTATACTTTCGATACCGACACTCCTTAAGTGTCGCCTAAGCTCAAATATTGGCCTCTTACCGTCACTACCGAAGTGACGCCTATATATATATAACGACACTACCTAGCGACACTTGTTAAGTGCCGCCATATCCTTTTAGCCGACACAACATACCGTCACTAGATAAGTGACGCCCTATATTCTATACCGACACATCATAAGTGTCGCACATAATTCCATTTTGATCTATACCCGTCACTCTACAAGTGACGCCATACTATTTTACCCGACACTTCGTTAGTGTCGCTATGATACACGTCACTTCTTAAGTGACGCCCAAATGTCCGAAATCATTATTTTATACGACACTCCATAAGTGTCGCCGTTATGCTGAACCCGTCACTCCTGAAGTGACGCATACTATTGCACACGACACTACACTAGTGACGCTATCTCTTCAAATCTGACACTTCACCCGACACTTCATAAGTGTCGCATGATTTGCCTAAGTGACGCTATCAGGTGACGCATAAAACAGCAGGTTTTCCAACTATTTTTACACCAAGTGTCGAGATTTTTCAACTTCAAATGCTTATGCAATACGACTTTTAGAATATAACGGGACTTATATTTCAAGTGTAACACTTCAAAAACAAGACGACAACAACAACACTTTTATTTCAACAATTCACCAACGGGCCGTACGCGTTTTCAAAACATACTTCAAAATCAAACAAGTCGTTGTAACTTGTATCAACTTATTCAAACAAGTCGTTGTAACTTGTATCAACTTATTCAAACAAGTCGTTGTAACTTGTATCAACTTAATCAAACAAGTCGTTGTAACTTGTATCAATTTAATCAAACAAGTCGTAGTAACTTGTAACAATACAATCAACCAAATCGGGGTAATTTGGACATTAAGTTAGACAAACAATTCCAATGGTAGTCTTTCGAGATACCAATACAATTAATGACAATTTAAGTGTCGTGGACACATTCAGGTTTCAAGCCTTTGGACACCAACTCACAGCTAATTACTTCAAGTTTATTAAGTTAAACACTTCAAGAACCAGGTGAGTTTCATAGCCCCATTTTCACTGCTTTACAACTAGGGGTGTGATATTACTACTCGATTTTGTTTTACAAGTAGAACGCAAGTGCCAAACTTCAAATACTACATGAGTTTCAAGCTAATCAATTTAAAGTCCTCTATAAGCATAGTCTCTAATATTTTTAGCGTGAATGTTAGTATATGATATCATATGGGATTGACAATCCTTATCCGGGTTAGCACGCACTAACCGGTCAAACGGATGTATTAGCATTTGGGAAGACGAGTGTTGATTAGGCACTCGTAGGAGGCATTTCAAGTTAGGTTTCCTGAAGTGGGCCTGACAAATCAAGTTAAGCTCAGACTATGTGCTCATGGACAGTATAACTTTTATTTTGCTTAATTGCATTTTATAAATCTTGCGGTTCTTACAACTATACATTGACATACAAACCTGTGAGCTCACCAGCGTTTTCGCTGACCCATTTTAGTATTTATCACAGGTACCCCGCAGTAGGTTGGCTGCACAAGCAGGAACTATTAGCTCGAGTCAGCATACATACAACTAGAGATTGGATTGCATTATTATATTTTGTAAAAGTAATTATGCTATGAAATCTCTTAATTTCAGGAATCGAGCTAATGTAACTATATTTTGATGTAAACATTTACTTTATCTATACAAGTTTAAAACGACGCATATAGTGGTCGTTCATTATATCTTATGTGCTTTGTATATTGATTAGTGACACCCAAATCAAGCTTCCGTAAATCATTAAATTTGGGGGTGTCACACTTTTGGGTATGAATAGGTTGTAAGTGAAGGTTGCAAGTACTTGTAAGTGTAATCTTCACACCCTTGTAAGTGTAGTATGTTTGTAAATGAATGAATGATATTATGGTTATAATGAATTCGCAAATGTTTGGTGTGAATGCAACATGGTATACGTATGATGCAAATGCAGTAAGTGTATGCTGCAAAAATGGGTGAGCAATTCACTCAGAAACATAACCAACCTAAATCCATCATTTACACATAACTAAACATGACCATTGATCATACATAATGTTTACAACAGCTAGATTCAGCCTACACTTACATAACATAATTAACATAAGTTAAATTACTTACTTAACCCATACATTACATGACATAAGTACTGCAAATATTTGACCCATACATTACATGGACATAACTACATGACATAAGTACTGCAAATATTTGACCCATACATTACATGACATAAGTACTGCAAATATTTGACCCATACATTACATGGACATAACTACTGCAAATGTTTGACCCACACATTACATAGTCATTCAAAAAAACACTGGTAGTGGGATCTGTTCAAAAAACACAATACTCCATGCTGCTAGTTGTAAGTGCAGCTTACTCGAAGTCCATTGCACTGTCTTGCGTGCTTCCTGGACCATCAACCTTTTTTGCAAGCTTCTTCTTAGCAATCCTTTCACTAGCTTTCCTTTTCTTCATGGTAGGTGCATTAGCCGATTCTTGTGTGCAGATTGGTGGATTGTCATCATACTCAGGAATTGTGTCTGCATTTGCAACAATGGCTGGGTTACTTGAGCCTTGATCCATTGTAGCAGATGAACTCAATCCACAGCTGAACCAACTTAATGACCTACCAAATGCACCCAACCTTGAAACTGGACCTAAACCACCTCTGCCTTTGGATGGTGCACCACCACCTCTACTCACTGGCAATTTACCACCACCTCTACTCACTGGCAGTTTACCACCACCTATGGTCACTGGCAGTCTACCACCACCACCTCTACTCACTGGAGGTACCCTTGAAAGCTCAGCTAATGAAACCATTTTTCCACCACTTGGTACACCAATCTTTGGACCTCGAGCTACAGCAGACTTTCTACCACCACCTTTACCTATTTCTGTAACAAGTTATTGCACATTGACAAATACATTTACTAAAGTAATGCAAACATCTGTGACTCTTAAATATTTTATTACCTGTGTTTCTGTGTTTGTCTGGTGAAACACCCCGAACGTGAACAAATTTTTTTTTTTAAAAAAATAAACATAACACTTCTAATTACTTGTACTTACTTATAGTGGACCCAAAACACTGGCTATTACATTACTTAATTATAATCACACTCAAAAACAAAAGTTGCTGGACACAGGCGGATTCAAGGGAATCCGCCGGATTCCCCACTCTTTCAGACTCAACTTTTGACCAGAACTGAAACTAAGCAATCCGGTTTTGAATACGCCCCGGAATCCGCCCGGATTCATGGCAATCCGCCGGATTCCCATGAATCCGCCGGATTCCCTGTTCCAGCAGCAGAATCCAGAGTCTGCACATTTTAATACCAAAACTCGAACTTTGACAACGCATAACTTTTAATCTGTAATACCTGGGATCATAAAATTTTGCAGGCATGTTTAAAATAGTCAAATGAACATAACTCAACTTTCACTTTTTCAAAATTCTCGTTTTAACCCATTTTGACACGTAAACTAGTTTTCGACCATTTTTTACCAAAAATGTTGACATGTCCAATTCTAAAATACATCAAATCTGACTTCCAACTTTTGACAACACATTTCAACTTGACTTTAGAACTTGTGAGAACCATAACAATTGACTTTCAACAACCTTAACCCATTTTGACACTTAAGCACTTGATGACCCATTTCAATCTTTGACTAACCAATAGCATACATTCTTACTCAGTTGACTTTACAAAGTCAAAACAACCACTTTTCATTCATATATACACAATCTTTAACATTTTAAGTCTCACTAATCTAACTTTAACCAAAACATTAGCTTTCATCAAAACCATATTTCTTTAACAAGTGAGACTTGCTAACTTTTACAAACATTGACTAAAATCTCAAACTTTACAAACGGGGGTGTTATTGTATCGTAAGCATGATCAAAAGGGATAAAACTCATTACCAACCAAGCAATGAGCTCCACCAATAGCTTTCCATAACCTTCTTTCCCGATTCCTCCTTTACCTTACTTAAACTTCCTGAAACATGTTAAACACAACGAATAAGCATAAATGCCTAGTAAGTAAATGGATTCTGACATTTAAAATCTGCAACAAGTTAAGGATCCATAACATCTAACATGTCAAGTTCCGAAGAATTGACATCAAACTAAGCTAATGACAAAGTCATTACTTAGATACCACCAAGCGAATGATAAATCACTCCTTGGTTCCACATGTCCAATTACTTACCTTTCCACTTGCACAAACTATAACTTGAACTCTTCACACTTGATCACCTATTCACATAATCACATAAACACTTATCATTTACATATTTAACTACTCTTTCTTACTTCTCACATGTAAATTAGAAGTTAAATCCTATAACCTCCAATTATCTAACATAAGTTCCATACACCTGACTACATAATCACATGTATTTGGGTAATTGAAACTAATTCTTATCATTAACACTTCCATACATCATAGACATCACTAACTAGTGATCAAACATACTCATGATAATTCAATTACCCACTAAACACATGATTATAAGATTATCAACATAACTAATACAATTAAATCATTCTTTCTAACTTATAAACATGTATGGAACTTAATTTCATTCAATTATCCAATTACCCATCAAAATCATCAACTTAGGGTTTATGTAACCTAAACCCTAACTTAAATTAAACAAGCTGGAGAATCACACATACCTTGGGATTGATGAATTGAAGATTAGAAACCTTTAATTACACAAACCCTAGCTTAATTCGCCTCTTCTTCTTGTTTCTCTCTCTAAAATCATCTCTCTCTCTCTAGAATGTTATGTACGTGTTTTTTCTGATTTGCAGTATATGGAATTACAGTAGAACATTTCAGAATCTGTGTTTTAATAACACAATTCACATTAAACCCTTCAACTTTGCAATTATGACAATTTCTACCCTCTACTCAAATTTCTTTATATAGTTAGTTTCATTAACTAATTCTAACACATAACAATTATTTCACATAACATAATATTATATACATATAATTAAATAACTAGATGCATATAATATAGTTTAAACTTACAAAATTTGGGGCGTTACAACTCTCCCCCACTTATTTAGGATTGTGTCCTCACAATCCATTCTTGATACAAAGCCGGATAATACTTAACAATTTCATGCTCCGGCTCCCATGTAAATTCTGACCCTTTTCTATGTTTCCACTATACTTTGAACAGCTTAATTTCTTTATTTCTCAATCTCTTAATCTTTTCTTCTAGAATCATTATCGGTTGTTCTACATAGTTCAATTGGTCACTGATTTCTATCTCTTCTAAAGGTACATACGACGCCTCATCCACCAAACACTTTCTTAAGTATGACACGTGGAAAGTGCTGTGAATTCCTGCTAACTCTTCCGGTAGCTCAAGTTTATAAGCTACATTTCCTACTCTTTCCAAAATTTTGAAAGGACCGATAAATCGAGGACTTAGCTTCCCTCGTTTTCTGAAACGTATGATGCCTTTCCATGGAGATACTTTTAACATTACTCTATCTCCAACTTGAAATTCAATTGGGCGTCTTCTAACATCGGCATAAGACTTTTGACGGTCCTGTGCCATTTTCAACCGTTCTCTGACTTGATCAATCTTTTCAGCTGTTCTCTGCACAATATCAGTATTACCCAATTCTCGCTGACCAATTTCACCCCAACAAATTGGAGTCCTACACTTTCTTCCATAAAGCATTTCATAAGGTGGCATACCTATACTCGCGTGGTAACTATTATTATATGAAAACTCTGCCAAAGGTAAATGTTCGTCCCAATTACCACCGAAATCAATAGCACAAGCTCTTAACATGTCTTCTAACGTTTGAATAGTTCTTTCACTCTGACCATCAGTCTGCGGATGAAAAGCTGTGCTCAAATTAACACGAGTACCCAAATCTTCTTGAAACTTGTTCCAGAACCTGGAAGTAAACCTGCTATCCCGGTCAGAAACAATAGAAAGAGGTACTCCATGACGTGCCACCACTTCTTGAACATATAAATCTGCAAGTGCTTCTGAAGTATACGTCTCTTTAATTGGCAAAAATATAGCACTTTTCGTCAACCGATCCACAATCACCCAAATTGTATCATGCTGACGTCGGGTCTTTGGCAATTTGGTGATTAGATCCATAGTAACATGCTCCCACTTCCAGACGGGAATATCTAACGGTTGCATCATTCCCATGGGCTTTTGATGTTCTGCTTTCACCTGTAAACAAGTTAAACATTGCTCGACATATTTAACAATTTCTCTCTTCATACCTGGCCACCAATAATCTGCTTTTAAATCATGATACATCTTAGTGGCGCCAGGATGAATGGAATATCTGGATCGATGCGACTCATCAAGCAATAATTTCTTTAATTCAGCTGACTTTGGAATCCAAATTCTGCCATATCGAGTCTTTAATCCTCGGGAATCTTCAACAATATTCTGAATCTGGCCTTTAATGCGTTATACTTTCCAATCACCTTTCTGCCAAGCTTTCTGTTGCACTTCTTTAATCTGATCCAATAAATTTGGAGAGACTGTAATTCGAAGAGATCTAACAATCAAGGCATGATGCATTGCCTTTCTACTGAGAGCATCTGCAACTACATTCGCTTTTCCAGGATGATAAAGGATTTCACAATCATAATCCTTCACCAAATCTAACCAACGTCTTTGTCTCATGTTAAGATCTCTCTGATCAAAGAAATACTTAAGGCTTTTATGATCGGTATAAATAGTACACTTTACTCCATACAAATAATGCCTCCATATCTTAAGGGCAAAGACAACTGCTGCAAGTTCTAAATCATGTGCCGGATACCCTTTTTCATGTTCTTTCAACTGTCTCGAGGCATAAGCTATTACTCTTCCACGTTGCATCAATACACAACCTAATCCATTATAAGAGGCATCACAATATACAACCATATCTTCAGTACCATCGGGAAGTACTAAGATAGGTGCCTGACTTAACTTTAATTTAAGGGTTCTGAAGGCCTGTTCATGCTCATCTTTCCATTCATACTTGATATTCTTACGAGTAAGCTTTGTGAGTGGAGTAGCAATTTTGGAGAAATCCTGGATAAACCGTCTATAATACCCGGCTAAACCCAGAAAACTCCTTACCTCAGTCGGATTGGTTGGGGGTTCCCATTTCATTACCGCCTCGACTTGGTAGGATCAACCTTAATTCCCTTACTGTTTACAACATGACCCAGAAAATGAACTTCACGAAGCCAAAATTCACATTTTGAGAACTTGGCATAAAGCTTTTCAATACGTAACATCTGTAAAACTTGCCTCAAATGGAGTTCATGTTCACCAGCAGACTTAGAATAAACAAGAATATCATCAATAAACACAATTACAGATCTATCGAGCATTGGACGACATACCCGATTCATAAGATCCATAAAAGCGGCTGGTGCATTAGTCAGACCAAATGGCATCACCACAAACTCATAGTGAACGTATCTGGTTCTAAAAGCTGTTTTAGACACATCCTCTTCTCGAACCTTGAGTTGGTGATAACCAGAACGTAAATCAATCTTAGAAAAATAGCTGGCACCTTGCAATTGGTCAAACAAATCATCAATCCTAGGTAAGGGATACCTATTCTTGATGGTAACTTTATTCAATTCCCGATAATCTATACACATACGCATTGTACCATCCTTTTTCTTAACAAACAAAATTGGGGCACCCCATGGAGAACTACTCGGACGAATAAACCCCTTATCTAACAATTCTTGTAACTGTTTCATCAATTCTTGCATTTCTGAAGGGGCAAGTCTATACGGAGTCTTAGCAATAGGAGTAGCTCCAGGGATAAGATCTATACGAAACTCGACTTGCCTATCGGGTGGAATACCCGGTAGCTCGTCAGAAAAAACATCGGGAAACTCCTTTACAATAGGAATCTCCTCGAGTTTTGGAATACTTTTCTGAAGATCTATCACGTGGGCCAAAAAGGCTTGACAACCACGTGACAAATGACGTTTCGCACGAGCAAAGGTACAAATGGATAAGGAATGCTTTTTCTTTTCCCCATAAATATCAATCACTCCCCCACTTGGAGTATTGATACGAATAATCTTTTTCTCACACTGAATGATAGCATTGTGCCTACCTAGCCAATCCATACCCACTACTACATCAAACTCACCCATTGACATTGGAATGAGATTTATAATAAAAGATTCATTACTAATCTGTAGTTGACACCCACGGAACACATTAGCAACATAAACTATTCTATCATCTGCAACCTCAACGTCCAGTGGAGTGTCTAACTCACTAAGAGGAATAGAGAATTTCTGACTAAACTTTTCTGACACAAAAGATCGCGAAGCTCCCGAATCAAATAACACGTGTGCATGCATTAAATTTACAAGAAAGGTACCTGTCAGGACATCGGGGGCTCGCTGAGCTTCCTCAGCAGTGATCTGAAAGGAACAGCCCTTAGACTTTGGAACTTCTACAGCTTTCTTTTCTGAAGTTCTTCGAGGTGCTGAAGAAGTAGGCCGGTTCCCAACTTTCGGACATTCTGATTTTATGTGCCCCGGTTCATAACAATTATAACATACACGGATTGGGTTTGGACAATCTCGGCCAAAATGACCTTCTTGCCCACATTGATAACATGCGTTAGTGCCAAACTTGCATTCTCCAAAGTGTTTTCGATGGCACTTTTTACATTCAGATGGCACCGGTCTATCATCCTTCTTTGTACTCCCACTCGGTCTAAACTTCTTTGATGAACCGGAACTTTGCTCACTTTTTCTTTTGGCAGCTGCCACTTGTTCATCTTTCTTTAACTCCAATTCCTGGAATCGCGCTTCATCTATCATCTCTTCAAGTGTTTGACATTTTTTTGGAAGTACATACTTTCTGATTTCTTTCTTCAAGACCTTATGAAAATGATTCATAAGCATCCTTGGATTATCCATGTACTCTGGACAAAAACGAGCTCTATCCAGAAAATTTCCCACCAATTCATTCACTGATTCGTTTGTTTGCTCCATAGCTAAAAACTCTTGACGAATTCTATTCAAATCTGCATCTTGAGAATACGTGCTTTCAAACATTACTTTAAACTCTTCCCACGTCAATTTGCTAATAGCCTCATCACCCTTTGTTCTACATTGTACATTCCACCACCACTTAGCACGATTCTTTAAAAGGTTAGCTGCATACCTTACTTTAAACTTGTTTGGACAATCCACAGTGGCGAATGCCCCTTCTACTTCTGAGATCCAACGGTAACATTTAATTGGATCTAGATCGCCATCATACTCTGGTGGGTTACAAGCTGAGAAATCTCTATAACTGATCTTTTTCTGCTCTTCCTGAATAGTGGGTTGAGGAATTACCTCTGGTCTGGGCACAACTATTTCTCCTCGCCCTTTCTGCATTTCTTCGCTCACAATCTTTCTTACAGTGTCTGTAATCGTCGTCACTAAAAACGGAAGGGATGCTTCCTGAGCTTGACTAATTTCTTTAGACACAAGGGATTTTATACCTTCCCAAGACCATTCGATGTCAGGAATAGGAGACCTTGGTCTTTCATTACTACCTCCTGCTTCATTATCTTGAGCTCTGTTACCCGGGTTAAATCCAAGTGTAAGATCTATTTCTCGCTCATCCATCTTTCTGAAAGTAGACACGTTATGATTAACTCATCTTACTTAACAATTATTAGTCTACTTTATCTGTACTTCTAACACATAACACTAACAATAGCAAATGACTTATCCTCTAATGTTTCGTGATTTCCATGGATACCCATATAGTAATATGATAATCATTGCGTTGGCCAGGCGCACTAACTACCGTATTAAAATATAACATATCCAAAGTCTACACGACACACTTTGATTCAAAATCATTAGCAACACATAATCACATACACATAACAGTTCTAAATCATGCTCAATACAATAATTAAATGGTCTAAGATCAAGTACCCACTAATGGTGAATACCCGAATCCCTTAAACCGTGCTCTGATACCAACTTGAAACACCCCGAACGTGAACAAAAATTTTTTTTTTTTAAGAATAAACATAACACTTCTAATTACTTGTACTTACTTATAGTGGACCCAAAACACTGGCTATTACATTACTTAATTATAATCACACTCAAAAACAAAAGTTGCTGGACACAGGCTGAATCCGGCCGGATTCAAGGGAATCCGCCGGATTCCCCACTCTTTCAGACTCAACTTTTGACCAGAACTGAAACTAAGCAATCCGGTTTTGAATACGCCCCGGAATCCGCCCGGATTCATGGCAATCCGCCGGATTCCCATGAATCCGCCGGATTCCCTGTTCCAGCAGCAGAATCCAGAGTCTGCACATTTTAATACCAAAACTCGAACTTTGACAACGCATAACTTTTAATCTGTAATACCTGGGATCATAAAATTTTGCAGGCATGTTTAAAATAGTCAAATGAACATAACTCAACTTTCGCTTTTTCAAAATTCTCGTTTTAACCCATTTTGACACGTAAACTAGTTTTCGACCATTTTTTACCAAAAATGTTGACATGTCCAATTCTAAAATACATCAAATCTGACTTCCAACTTTTGACAACACATTTCAACTTGACTTTAGAACTTGTGAGAACCATAACAATTGACTTTCAACAACCTTAACCCATTTTGACACTTAAGCACTTGATGACCCATTTCAATCTTTGACTAACCAATAGCATACATTCTTACTCAGTTGACTTTACAAAGTCAAAACAACCACTTTTCATTCATATATACACAATCTTTAACATTTTAAGTCTCACTAATCTAACTTTAACCAAAACATTAGCTTTCATCAAAACCATATATCTTTAACAAGTGAGACTTGCTAACTTTTACAAACATTGACTAAAATCTCAAACTTTACAAACGGGGGTGTTATTGTATCGTAAGCATGATCAAAAGGGATAAAACTCATTACCAACCAAGCAATGAGCTCCACCACTAGCTTTCCATAACCTTCTTTCCCGATTCCTCCTTTACCTTACTTGAACTTCCTGAAACATGTTAAACACAACGAATAAGCATAAATGCCTAGTAAGTAAATGGATTCTGACATTTAAAATCTGCAACAAGTTAAGGATCCATAACATCTAACATGTCAAGTTCCGAAGAATTGACATCAAACTAAGATAATGACAAAGTCATTACTTAGATACCACCAAGCGAATGATAAATCACTCCTTGGTTCCACATGTCCAATTACTTACCTTTCCACTTGCACAAACTATAACTTGAACTCTTCACACTTGATCACCTATTCACATAATCACATAAACACTTATCATTTACATATTTAACTACTCTTTCTTACTTCTCACATGTAAATTAGAAGTTAAATCCTATAACCTCCAATTATCTAACATAAGTTCCATACACCTGACTACATAATCACATGTATTTGGGTAATTGAAACTAATTCTTATCATTAACACTTCCATACATCATAGACATCACTAACTAGTGATCAAACATACTCATGATAATTCAATTACCCACTAAACACATGATTATAAGATTATCAACATAACTAATACAATTAAATCATTCTTTCTAACTTATAAACATGTATGGAACTTAATTTCATTCAATTATCCAATTACCCATCAAAATCATCAACTTAGGGTTTATGTAACCTAAACCCTAACTTAAATTAAACAAGCTAGAGAATCACACATACCTTGGGATTGATGAATTGAAGATTAGAAACCTTTAATTACACAAACCCTAGCTTAATTCGCCTCTTCTTCTTGTTTCTCTCTCTAAAATCGTCTCTCTCTCTCTCTAGAATGTTATGTACGTGTTTTTTCTGATTTGCAGTATATGGAATTACAGTAGAACATTTCAGAATCTGTGTTTTAATAACACAATTCACATTAAACCCTTCAACTTTGCAATTATGACAATTTCTACCCTCTACTCAAATTTCTTTATATAGTTAGTTTCATTAACTAATTCTAACACATAACAATTATTTCACATAACATAATATTATATACATATAATTAAATAACTAGATGCATATAATATAGTTTAAACTTACAAAATTTGGGGCGTTACATCTGGACTAGAAGCAGTTGTAGACCACCTAAAACCATCTTTTGTAACACCAAGCCTTTCATACACTGGTGAAGGTGGCCTTGCATTGCTAGACTCAGGTACATCTGTCACCTTGACTGGAGGCTGTGTAGGTGTAGCTTTTGATTTCATTGGATGAGTAGTCTGTCTCCCATTAGTTTTCTTCCTACCACCTTTCTTCTTTGGAGGTTTCTCTCTAATGACCTTCTCATTTGTACAACCCCGGAGTTATGACCCTATTCAAAGCAATTTTGACAGGTCATTGTGACACCATGTTTTGTAACCCTTTTTCCTTGGACCCTTGGTTCATTAGCAGATCAAATTCTTTTTTTCTTTGGCCTTCCAGGCATCTTCTTAGCTTTAGGTGGCAGAGGCTTATTTTGATCAACTATTGGCCAAAATTCCATCCCTGGCATAGGGTTCAAATGAAACTCGTATGCAAAAAGATACATCTCCATCCTGAACCAGTAAGACACATGATCCTCTGGCAATTGATCACATTTCAGTATTGCAGCCACTGCATGGACACAAGGAACACCACTAATTTCCCATAATCTACATGAACACTGACTAGTTTCTATGTCTACTGCAAATGCTTGATTGTGTTTCCTAATTTCCCACTTACTACCCCCTGCATGGATTACCAAAAAATCACCAATCTGCTTCTTTATCCACTCCAACTTTTTCCTAATGTTTGGTGTGATATCCTGACTATCAAGATCCCATCTAGCACTAATCTCCCTAATGCTTTCCATCCTAATCATCACAATAACTCTTATTGCCTCCAACATGGTTATGATTGGTTTGTTTCTAACCCTTAACAACACAGAATTCCAGCATTCACTAAATCCATTCTCAACAGCTTCACAACCAGTATGTAACCAGAAAAAAGCTCTGGACCATGACTTAGGATTTCTTTCCATCAAATACTTGTAAGCAGCAGGATTAGCCCTTTTCATTTAAGCCATTATTTCATTAAACTCACCTTCATGAGAAGCCTTGGAAGCTCTCCAGAAAAGATTCCTAAATGCAACACCACTCCATCTCTTCCTGAAGTTCTCATAAATGTGTCTTGCACATTGCCTATGCTCAGCATTAGGCATAACTTCCTTGACAGCCTCAACAAGCCCCTAAGGCATATTAATATAAGAATGAGTGAACAACAACAAAAACAAGAGCAAGCAATAGGTTAAATTGAATGAATATATTGTGTTACAAACATACCTTGTGTTGGTCAGACATAAGTGTCAAGTCTTTGCCAGTTGGACTTGCCAAGTCAAGGCTGAGTAAACTCAAAAACCACATCCAGTTATCCTTATTCTCAACACTAACCACTGCCCATGCAATGGGATAGATTTGATTGTTGCCATCCCTCCCTACAGCAGTTAACAACTCTCCTCTACATGTACTCTTTAAAAAACAGCCGTCAAGAGCTACAATTCTCCTACATCCCTTAGCCCACCCATCCTTAACTGCTTTTAAACATACATATACCCTATCAAAATACGTGACATCATTTGGATTTACAGTGACTCCCAATTGAAATGTTGATCCTGGATTAGTTTGTAGCAAAGCCTCTCCATATGATCTTAGCATACCATAATGCTCCTCCAACGTTTTTTCATACTCATTCAATGCCCAAGTCCTAGCCCTCTTACACTGCTGTCCAGTGACAGCGCACTTATACTTTTTCATGACCAGATCAGCAATATCACACAATCTTATGTCTGGGTTCATCCTAATTTTATCTGCAAAATGTTTTCCTATCCACTTATAGTTTATTAGGGAACCAAACTTATAGTTCTTACCACATGTGTGTTGATCCTTCAAAGACATCACCATAAAAGATGATTCATTGTCCATCCATCTGGCCATCAACCTAAACCCACACTGTCTCTTTCTACTATTTCTAGTGATCCTAACAGATGGGTACCTTTTATTCTTTCTCTGCTTGCCCTTCTTTGGATATTTGATCCTAGCTGGTCTGATACCATATTTGGCAATAATCTTTGCATAGCTGCTTCTTTCATACCATATGGAATAACCATTAGCTAGTGCATAGTATGCCAAGCAATCCTTCAGTTGTTGAGGACCTTCATATCTCTCACCAAGCTGTATATGCACATTGATGAAATTATATAACAAAACTGTGAACAATTATGAAACATCATAAAAAAATGCTCTGGACAATTATGAAACATCACATAATAAAGCATAAATGTTACCTTGGGTTGCTTGTATCTCCAGTGAGTTGAACTATCATGAATTGGAAACTTCTCTAATGGAGGTTCAGGTACAGCCATGGGATCAGTTGGAAGGTCATCCTTATCCTTTAGTTTCAAAGCATTCACCAAGTCATTGATAAACTCTTCATGTTCAACAAATACGACCTTCTGCATATCTTCCTCACCTTCAACATTAGAAGTACTTTTGCCCAGCTAAGGTAAGTGTTTTGTTGCTGGTACCTTAAGAATTGGTTTACCCTTCCTAACTTCAGCTATTTCATCTTCACCTTCGCTTAAATGGTCTAGTGAGGCTGCATCATGACTATCAGAATCAGTATACTCATAACTAGCAGAATCACTATCTTCAGCATCATCATGCACACCTTCCTTGACAACCTTATCATTTTGGTTACTACTACCACCATGCTCTGTTTTCTTGACAAACTTATAATCTGATTTTTTAGTTGCACGTCTGACTTTACCAACAACTATATCGTCTTCCTCCTCACCTTCTGTCCCTTCTACAGATTTAGACAAACCCTCTTCACAAACTTGTTTACCTTTCTTATCAACTACTTTAGACTTAGCATTTTCATTTTCACTTTGTTCTTCATCTACTTCACTAACTGCATCTTTGTTATTACCAACATAATCACCTAACTCCAACATTAAATGATCTATATAAACATGGAGTCTACCATAGCTTTCAACTATATCAAAAAAACACATCAAGATCATCCTGATTTTCTATTATCATCATGTTTTCAAAACCAGAGTCTGGTAGCAAATAATAAACATTTGAAAACGGGGTACCTATTTGTTGCATAATAAGCTCAACAAACTAATCAAAGCTACATCTTCGAACTAACATTGTTGTTTCCTCACCTTCAAGATACCTGAGTGGGCCAAAGAAGAAAGCCCCTTCATAATGTAGCTGTATCGGAAACCCTCTAAAGTTTCCTTCCATTTCTGCATAAAAAAAAACAGAAACACACTAAATTACTAACGATCAAAGTAAATAAAAGGTACCCACAACACTTCATGTGAGTCAACAACCTGCAATTGGATTTTTTTATTTTTTAACAAAACCCTAATTTATGCACTTACATAAGATGATCGACAGCAAAAAGAAGCGAAATCGGGCAATGTACGAAGTAACGAACATGTTAGTATTGTTTCAGTAGAATTAACCGATCATCAATCAAGCATTATTTTAGTTGAAGCAGGGGAGTGTTTGTGTGTATGTAACTTGGGAACCAGAGTGTTTGAATGTCATCTGCATGTGTTTTGTTTGGTTGGTATACTATATAATCCGTTTTTTTTGGGAAGTCAAATTAGATATATGTGGAAAATTAATTGTGACATGTCTCGCCACATAAGCCAGTCAACGCCTACATGTTTAATGAGCCACCGGCTAAGGATACATCCGGTGGACAAATGCATCAAATACCCAAAATAGCAGGTTACGTACATTAATACCAAAAATCGTAAGATGGATACACACAATAGACATCGGCAACAAGTTAAGTACATTCGACCGCACTAACCCCTATAAAATAACCACTAAAAAAAAACTAGTTTGAACTATTTTTTAAAATAAATTTATATCCTATAAAATGTTAAATTATAAATACTCTTCATATAATTATATATAATTAATATAATTATTTATCATGTATATTGTCCTTTTTAGTTTATTCACGACTGTAAATTCTCGCTACTTCTTGTCAAACACTTATAAAACACCAGATTTCAAACCATGACCATTGATGCATGTGACAAAGGTTTTTTCATGGTGTTTCTCTTACAAATGATGATGTCAATCTCTCTCTTTTGCAGTCGGCAGATGATGCGCTATTTTTTGGCGAGTGGTATAGAAATAATGCAATTAACTTAATTCGTATGCTCAATTGCTTTCATGAGGTATCAGGGCTGAAAGTTAATTTGGCTAAAAGTCGTCTTTATGGGGTTGGTTTAAACCAACTTGAGGTAGAAAATGTCGTCACTTTGATAAGGTGTTCCCATGATCGCTTGCCTTTCACATACTTGGGGCTTCCCGTCGGTAGAAACATGAACAAAACCGAGGGATAGGATGTGGTTGTTGATAAATTTACCAGAAAGCTTTCCTCTTGGAAGGCTAAATTATTGTCAATAGGAGGGAGGCTTACTCTTGTTAAGTCGGTGCTTGGAAGTGTCCCTTTATACTTTCTTTCATTATTTAAAGCTCCTAAAAAAATTAGTAATAAATTGGAGTCTATACGTAGACGATTTTTTTGGGGCTTTAAAGAAGATGAAAAGAAGATGTGTTGGATTAAATGGCAAAAGATCCTCGCTAGTAAAAAATAGGGAAAAGTGATATCGCGTAAAAAGTCACGTTTTTACTACCGATATCTCTCTCATTTTGGAACGATTCTTGGCATATTAGTTCAAAAACAGTACAAATCAATGATATTATGCCAAGATGGTCAAAACAAGGTTGCACGATAAAAATCAAGCAAAACGGATGAAAAACGAAGATTCCACACACGTTTGAAGATTCAAAGCATCAAAACGAGATTTCAAGACTAAAGTTCCCTTCATCAACATCCATTCTATCCAATATGTTCGTTTTCAAAATACGAATCCAATAGAAGAAGAATCAACTAAAACGGATAAAGAATGAAGATTCTACGCCCGCCGGAAGATCCAAATGATTTGTACGCGATATCTGGAGTTAGGGACCTCATCTCAGGGGCTATCTTATGTCAAAATCTTCGTTTTTGAATTACGAATCGAACAAAAAAAAGAATTGACTCAAACGGACGCATAACGAAGAAGATACGCGCGAATTAAGCAACGCAGCGAACGGGGCGGGGGTGTACCCCCGACCGGGGCGGGGGTGTACCCCCGCCTCACTTTACTTTTCGTGTTGTACAGTACCCGGTGCGCCTACTTTTCATGTTGTACAGTACCCGGTGCACCCTTTTGGCTATCTTTTACTAACATGCACCCCTTGATGCTAATGTGAGCCAAAACTCACCTATAAATATGGGGCTTTGGTTCATTTGCAAGACACACCTTCCATCCTTGGAAAAACACACTTTCTTTCTATAGCTTCTAGCTTTTATTTCTTTGTTTATTTTCTTACTTTAGAGTAGTAGTAGGCTAGTTAAAATAGAAGCAAGGAACGAGCTTGTATTCTTTGGTGAGGAACGTGTTTGTAATCTTTGGTGTACGCTTGGAGCAACTCTTATTAATTCAAGTCTATTCCTTCTCGCATATTAATCTCGGTTATTTCTATCCTTATCTATCTTAATTAAATATGTATGCTTTAATTATGCTAGAGATCGTTTATGCCATGATTAGCGAGTAGATTACTATTGTGTTTGTTTGCGATGTAGTTAGTTAATTATGGGATGATTTATAATTAAATATTAAAGATCGGTAATATTGCTTTGATCGTCTTATTGCATGTTCTTGTTTGATTGTTTCCTTAGGATCATCATAGTAGTAAAATATAAACGGTCTTAATTATCGTCAAATAATATGACGGCCCCTATTCGATTGTTACTCGATATAATACTGGAAACACTTCAAGGTGAAGTACAAATGTATGGAAGTCGAGGAACGATCGAAGGTAGTCATATTACGAAACGATACAATATTATGAAGTAATATGATGGCCCCTATTCTACTGTTACTCAGTATAGCATTGGAAACACTTTAGGTGTAGTACAAATACGTGGAAGCTGCGTAACAATCGAAGGTAGTTATATTACGGACTAATATATATAAAATGAGAAACCTAGTTTAATTAACCTTTCTAAATAGACTTTTAAACTTCGAATTAATTTATCGCCTTTCCACCAATAAACGTGATTACAACACCTTTTTAACGACGTCCAATTAAAAGGTAGTCAATTATCTGTGTCAATATAATTTGTCAAAGGTATGAAACTATGGAACCGCAAGGCTACATGGGGAATTATCGTAGGACAAGACATGGCCAAGGTTTGAAGCGGCGGAACCACTTTAAGTGAGGAACGCTGTGGATAATTAGGGGATTTATTGGGTAGTCTTAAGCAAGGGCCGGTTTAAAGTCATAAATGAACTGTTTTAAATATACAAATCTGTTAGGATGACGAGGAATCATTATATGATTCAATTATGTCTAGTACCTTAAGATTTTGTTCCCGTTCATATGAAAGTATTATTAAACCATATTAAGATTTTGCTTATTATTCTAAATACTCTGTAATGTTACCATAACCTAGCTCCCGGTGTGATATGCTAATGGAATTTCAATTAGTAGGGAATCTAGTGTTTACATCACAAGTATCCAAGAGTAACAATTAACAAACATCTTTTAAAACAGTTTCTCCAAATATCATCCCATAACTTAATTAACAAAGTCTCAGCAAACACTATCTTTATTTTATCTGCTTTACGTTTTATTTCTATTTCGCTTTTATTTATTTGCTTGCCTAAGTTAGTTAATATAAAAACCAAAACTCCTCCACTATTTTATAAACCCTTCACTAGTTTGAAAGCCCTCATCTGCCACGCCTTAGTTTCAATTCAGTCGGTTTGAAGAACGACTCTAGGTCATACCTACCACTTGCTTACCCTTAGGATTAGCATCGTTAGGGAAAACTTAGGCCCCGCAATTACAAATATAAAACAACCCACTGCTGGTGCCCGGTTAGTAATCATTAACGACACCGACCTGATCGGGCACCAACAAGTGTTTGGCGCCGCTGCCGGGGAACCAATTGTACGATCCTTAGGCGTCAAGATGAACTTACTCGCTAGTGAACCTTTAGGATTAACTCTTCTCCTTAGACCCCTACGTCTTTCTTTATTTTTCCTTCCTTTCACTATTTTCACAAATTACGTTATCCCTATCCACTCAACTAGTCAACCACCTACCAATGAGACTATGACAACTACACGTATAACTCTCTCTGAAGACTCTAAATCTTTGATTGAAGGTCGAGGAGGACCAATTATCTATCCGGAAATTGGTAGAGGATCATTTGAATTAAAACCACACATTGTTCAGTTAGTCCAAAACCTCTGTCAATTTCATGGCCTACCAAATGATGATCCCAACTCACACCTTGACAAGTGCATTTCCTTATCCAACTCTTTTAAGCCGATTGGGGTTAATCAAGACATAGTCTATCTATACCTATTTCCCTATTCACTCACTCTCAATGCACAAACCTGATTTGAGGAACTAGAGATTAACTCTATAACTTCTTGGGTAGACTTAGCAACCAAACTTTTGGCGAAATATTTCCCCCCATCAAAACAAGCCACGTTTAGGTCCAACATCATAAACTTCCGTCAAGTTAATGATGAATCAATCTACGATGCATGGGACCACTTTAAGAAATTGCTTAAAAAATGTCCAAATCATCGATTTGAGCGCTCAGACCAGTTGCGCATTTTCTACAATGGTCTCTTCCCACATCACCGTCCTTTACTTGATACCGCCTCTCAAGGTAGTTTCATAGACTGTACGAAAAATGAAGCTTGGAGCCTTATTGAGAAAATGACAATACACAACCATGACTGGAACAGTGAAAATCACCCCTCGCTAGTGAATTCACCTACTACAATCGGGAATGAAGCTATCAAAACCCTCACTCAGCAAGTGGCAGACCTAACCAAGGAGATTAAGGAATTGAAAAGTCAACAACAACAAGTCTGCCAAGTTCAAACCTGCCTTAATTGTGCTAATCTGAACCACTCAGCCCAAATTCCTCAGTCTCTTCTAACTCCGCCCAATACTAACCCTTCCTTTAACCCACCTAGGAATAGCCCACTAACTTACCAACCTCAACCTTTGGAACCCTCTCCCTCACAAACCTCTAGTTTTGACGACACCCTGATACAAGTCATTCAAGGAATCTCGGCTAGACAAGACCAAACTGATATCTCCTTAAGAGATCAACTGACTTTGTTAAAAGCTCTCGAATCCCAATTAGAACAATTAGCACAGCGTATTAATGCTAAACCTCGGGATAGTCCAACTAGTTCCCATAAGGAGGATTCCCATATTCAAGACTCTCAGGTAGCACATAGCCCACCTACGATTTCTTCTCCGGTGAAGGAACCACCTATTGTCCCGTCGACAATGGATTTAGAGTCTGCACCAAATAGGAAAGTAAACATTCCATTTCCGGCTCGTCTTAAACAACGACCCGACAAGCTTAAGTCTTTTAAGCTTGATAGGAAATTTCTAGATACCGCCTCTGAAGTTCACTCCAAAAAGTACTTCAAAAACTTCTTACAACCAAGGACAAGGTACCCGAAGTACCCAATGTCCCGCTGAACAAGGAATGTTCAGCTATTCTTAACAATACCATTCCTGAAAAACTTGGAGACACCGGACGTTTTACTCTCCCTATTTCCATCTACAATTCAGGCATTATCTGTTCTCTCGCCGATTTAGGAGCTAGTGTTAATCTTATGCCATACTCGCTTTTCAAGAGACTTGAGTTAGAAAATCTTCGACCTACCAAAATGACCATACAGCTTGCTGACCACTCGGTCAAATACCCTAGGGGAATAGCTGAAAATGTTTTAGTTAGGATTGACAAATTTCTTTACCCAGCTGATTTTGTAATAATGGATATGCAGGAAGACGTACACATCCCAATCATACTAGGAAGACCTTTCATGAATACGGCCAAGGCAATCATCAACGTCTTCGCACAAACCATCAACTTGCAGTCTCAGGGAGAAACCATCACTTTCCATATCGACAATCCAAATGCTGGAGAGCAAGCCGATATGTACATGATCTCCATGAAGACCGCCAGAGACGAAGAAACTGCAAAGTCAACAATTGAAAGTAAATCTAGCAAGGAAATGGCAATCACGCGATATTTCCCGATTGTCCTCCGACGAATAGGACAAGAGATGAAAAACGCATCTCCATCAGCAAACAACCCAACGATGGAAGAATTGATCAGAACGAGAAAGATGGAAGAAGAAAACAAAAGAAGCAGACCGCCACTCAACCTATTTAACACTGATGAAATGGCGGAAAGTAACCACAACCATCCCATGAGAAGAGAAACACTGGAGGAATATTCCAAACGCACAAGATACCAACCGCAAACCATCATAGATCACAAAGTGCTCGAAGAATTCATCCAGAGATTTGACAAAGTAGTAGGAGGAATAAGCGGCGTAGTCAACATGCTTGCTCTTTCCCCTGCTGAACTGCAATTCTGTCTACAACAGAAACGGACTTACGCTAGGATCTACAATGCCCTTAAAAGATCTAACATCCCATTTACCTCAACGCAATGGGAGATGTTAGGATCCATTAGAGCGCATATGAAAGAGACTACTGGACATCCGAACAGTCGTGCCGACATTTCAATGATGAATGACCTCACATCATTGCTTAACTTGCTAAGTAGAGAAGATCACCTCAGCTCCAAGGAAAGCGGATCTATGGTTATCAACTCCACTATGGAAAAACAAATTGAGTCAATGATTGAAGAACTTAGTGATCTCGTTTGGGAGGAATCAAGGCACGAACGACCCTTTAGGATTACATATGAATCACCACTTGATATCGCTACTTCTGTTACGATCCATCTAAGGAAGATTCAACAACGGAAAAGTAACTCCAGAACGAAGTTCATATTCTACTCAGGATGCAAGGAGATACTTCATCAGCTTACTCAAGTTTTCTTAGAATCCGACTTTCCATTCAACGACCATCAGCACCGGCAAATCAAGAACCTGTGCATATCTATCAGAAGATTCAATGGAGACCCCAAGACCGAGAATTATGAAGGCATAAAACTGCAATTCTTGGCGTTTGTTTGCTCTCTCTGGCAAAACCCACCGCCAAGAGAGGTTGCTAAGACAGACACAACCACCATGACCGACCCTAGTGGGACTGTCACTAAAGCAGTCAACTACATCACCTTCGGACTTCACGGACTTGCGAGGACAACTTCAGAGCATCTTCAGAACTACAAGTCAGAATCGAGAGATAGTCCATTTGAATTGATTACGATAATAGCCAATCATTTAATGAGAATCTATCCACCTCGATACACTTTTCCGCAACCTAGGGCCCACAACATCAACAGAGGGGATCCCATCGATGCATCCATCTCCATCTAGCTAGGAGAAAAGAAGTCGAGCTCTCGACTTTAAAAGAGCGCTTCTCGGGAGGCAACCCGTGTTTACATTTCTACAATTTTACATTCCAAGAAGTGATGAATTCTCCGACTATCTTTCACACTTGGATATACGAAGAAGACTGACGCATCAAAATTTTGGCGCCGCATCAAACATCAAGTTTTTGGCACCGGAATTAAGAAAAGTATATCCAACGTGTTCACACCTACGAGACCAATCACACGAAGACTTGATCAAGAGTGAACCCAAGAAGACGAAGTTCGGCAGACGCATACCAAGGAACACAACAAATACTGGGGAGTACTTCTATACCGTCTCTTTCATTCGTTTTAAATATACCATATCCACTATGCTTATCACTAAGTGTGGGATTCAAACCCAAAACACACCGCTAAAAGAATACGTCTAAGATGTTTAAAACCCTAAGTGTGGGATTTTACCCCATTCAGAGCTTAGTATAACATCGAGGACGATGTTCCTTTAAGTGTGGGATAGCAGTAGTTGCACTACTGTTAAATGGATAATGGTATATGCTTGATTCTAAAATCGTTGCTCTTTATAAGACCCTGCTTCTCTATAAAAGTAAACAAAATTTTCAAAATTGAGTTAAAAATATGTTGAAAATGAAAAAATTTAAACAAAGAATGATTTACTTTGGGGAAGAAGGAAAAATAAAATACAAATTCTTTTGAAAAACAAGTTTAGTAATCCCATAAAGAGCATCGCATGACTAAGCACATAACAACCCAACTTTCGATTCGTGAGGTATCTTGAGCCATATGAAAAGCATTCACTTTTAATGCTTCACTTTTTCGATTCTTGAGTGTGCCAATGTATGTGTTTAGAATTAGAACTTGCTCTTGCTATGCATTTCAAATCCGAACTGGTGAATCAAAAAGGAGATCGAATCACATCATTCTTGAACCCATCCATACACCCAAAAATAAGTACGTTACCCCCTTTACCTACTCAAAAGCATCCCTCAAACTTCATAGAAAGTTCCAAAGATGAAAAAAGAGAAGTATTAAGGATATGACGTCGAAAAAAAAATATCTTAGAAAATTCGAAGAAAAGAAAGTCAAATGGAGAAAAATACTCCTCCCAAAAGAAAAAGGCGTCAAATCTCCCGAAAATTCAAAAATTTCAGCTTTCCGCTTCACCAAAAAGAAAACCTATGAAAAACCAACACAACCCCCTCTCATACCACCAACACTCCACTCCACAAATCCTACATCACCTCCCTTAGAATGATTGTGGCTAGATCGACTTCGCGCTCACCTAAAAGGTAACGATTTGATACTCGATCAAGCCTATGACGATAAACGATACATGACTGGCGTTCTGAGCGATTGATATAATAGAATAGGAAACCCTAAACACTTTGAGTGATTTGAGTGACCACCTAGAGAGGATCGCCTAGTCATGTATCCAAGGTCAAAGATCACAAGCATGTTCCTAAAGATTACAATCCTTCCTTTTCAAAGAACAAGTACTTTATTTATTTTATTTTTTTTTCCAAAACCCCCTAAGTAAAAAGTTCCGCCTTAAAATATTTCATTATCTTCTTATCTTTAACCATGTTGAATACTAGTTTGCTTGAGGACAAGCAAAGTTCTAAGTGTGGGATACTTGATATCGCGTAAAAAGTCACGTTTTTACTACCGATATCTCTCTCATTCTGGAACGATTCTTGGCATATTAGTTCAAAAATAGTACAAATCAATGATATTATGCCAAGATGATCAAAACAAGGTTGCACGATAAAAATCAAGCAAAACGGATGAAAAACGAAGATTCCACACACGTTTGAAGATTCAAAGCATCAAAACGAGATTTCAAGACTAAATTGCCCCTCATCAACATCCATTCTATCCAAGATGTTCGTTTTCAAAATACGAATCCAACAGAAGAAGAATCAACTAAAACGGATAAAGAATGAAGATTCTACGCCCGCCGGAAGATCCAAATGATTCGTACGCGATATCTGGAGTTAGGGACCTCATCTCAGGGGCTATCTTATTTCAAAAGCTTCGTTTTTGAATTACGAATCCAACAAAAAAAAGAATCGAATCAAATGGAAGCATAACGAAGAAGATACGCGCGAATTAAGCAACGCAACGAACGGGGCGGGGGTGTACCCCCGACCGGGGCGGGGGTGTACCCCCGCCTCACTTTCCATTTTTGGCAACTTTTGGTACCTGGTGCGCCTACTTTTCGTGTTGTACAGTACCCGGTGCGCCTACTTTTCGTGTTGTACAGTACCCGGTGCACCCTTTTGGCTACCTTTTACTAACATGCACCCCTTGATGCTAATGTGAGCCAAAACTCACCTATAAATATGGGGCTTTGGTTCATTTGCAAGACACACCTTCCATCCTTGGAAAAACACACTTTCTTTCTATAGCTCTAGCTTTTATTTCTTTGTTTATTTTCTTACTTTAGAGTAGTAGTAGGCTAGTTAAAATAGAAGCAAGGAACGAGCTTGTATTCTTTGGTGAGGAACATGTTTGTAATCTTTGGTGTACGTTTGGAGCAACTCTTATTAATTCAAGTCTATTCCTTCTCGCATATTAATATCGGTTATTTCTATCCTTATCTATCTTAATTAAATATGTATGCTTTAATTATGCTAGAGATCGTTTATGCCATGATTAGCTAGTAGATTACTATTGTGTTTGTTTGCGATGTAGTTAGTTAATTATGGGATGATTTATAATTAAATATTAAAGATCAGTAATATTGCTTTGATCGTCTTGATGCATGTTCTTGTTTGATTGTTTCCTTAGGATCGTCATAGTAGTAAAATATAAACGGTCTTAATTATCGTCAAATAATATGACGGCCCCTTTTCGACTGTTACTCGATATAATACTGGAAACACTTCAAGGTGAAGTACAAATGTATGGAAGTCGAGGAACGACCGAAGGTAGTCATATTACGAAACGATACAATATTATGAAGTAATATGATGACCCCTATTCGACTGTTACTCAGTATAGCGTTGGAAACACTTTAGGTGTAGTACAAATACGTGGAAGCTGCGTAACGACCGAAGGTAGTTATATTACTGACTACTATATATAAAATGAGAAACCTAGTTTAATTAACCTTTCTAAATAGACTTTTAAACTTCGAATTAATCTATCGCCTTTCCACCAATAAACGTGATTACAACACCTTTTTAACGACGTCCAATTAAAAGGTAGTCAATTATCTGTGTCAATATAATTTGTCAAAGGTATGAAACTATGGAACCGCAAGGCTACATGGGGAATTATCGTAGGACAAGACATGGCCAAGATTTGAAGCGGCGGAACCACTTTAAGTGAGGAACGCTGTGGATAATTAGGGGATTTATTGGGTAGTCTTAAGCAAGGGCCGGTTTAAAGTCATAAATGAACTGTTTTAAATATACAAATCTGTTAGGATGATGAGGAATCGTTATATGATTCAATTATGTCTAGTACCTTAAGATTTTGTTCCCGTTCATATTAAAGTATTATTTAACCATATTAAGATTTTGCTTATTATTCTAAATACTCTGTAATGTTACCATAACCTAGCTTCCGGTGTGACATGCTAATGGAATTTCAATTAGTAGGGAATCTAGTGTTTACATCACAAGTATCCAAGAGTAACAATTAACAAACATCTTTTAAAACAGTTTCTCCAAATATCATCCCATAACTTAATTAACAAAGTCTCAGCAAACACTATCTTTATTTTATCTGCTTTACGTTTTATTTCTATTTCGCTTTTATTTATTTACTTGCCTAAGTTAGTTAATATTTAAACCAAAACTCCTCCACTATTTTATAAACCCTTCACTAGTTTGAAAGCCCTCATCTGCCACGCCTTAGTTTCAATTCAGTCAGTTTGAAGAACGACTCTAGGTCATACCTACCACTTGCTTACCCTTAGGATTAGCATCGTTAGGGAAAACTTAGGCCCCGCAATTACAAATATAAAACAACCCACTGCTGGTGCCCGGTTAGTAATCATTAACGACACCGACCTGATCGGGCGCCATCAAAAAGTCCCCTGAAATGCTACTAACTTTGGCCCGAAATTTATTGTGTGTAACCAACTAACGTGTGGGTGTAAGAATTCAACCAACCTGCTAAAATGGGTTTTTCGATGTAATTTACCTACAAAAATATGATGTCATCCGGTTTTCTTTTTTTTTTTTTTTTGACATGTAATCAGCCACGTATATAGACACGTGGATTGCAAAAAAAATTTATATATATATATATATATATATATATATATATATATATTTCACATTTTTAATTCATCATCTGCTAAAATTAAACAAATAAATATTTACAATTTAATTAATACCATCTTTTTTCATCATCATACACAATATCATCACCATCATAAGAAAATCGATCCCAAATTATACGAAAAAACTCGATCCCAACATATCGCTAGATCCCTAGGAAATCGGTGACGGTGAACCAGATCCAAAAGAACGGTGGATTCATGTCAATTTTTTGTGTGTGCGTCAGTCGGCTTAATCACTGTCGCACATCCACCACCTTATCCGAACACCCTCTGTCGTCAGTCGACTTAATCACCGTCGCACCGCCACCATGAATCCTTGCTTATGTAGCTTGTTTGTAATCTGTTATCATTGGGTTTATATAATCTTATGATGTTAAATAAATAAATAATTAAATAAAGTAATCATGTTGAGGAACAGATTTTTCATGTGGTGGCGGTGATGATTATGGTGGTGGCGGTGATGATTATGTGGTGGATCCGACATTGGTTATAATACATTACAGAGGTGGTGGGTGGTGAAGTAGCGATGGTTTCCTATGGTGGTGGCGGTGATTTCGTTGATGATGATGATGATAAATTTGTTTGTGATTTCATTGATGATGATGATATATTTGTGATTTTTAATTTTGTTTGTGATGATTTCTGTTGATGATGAGTGCTACTGATGATGATGATGATTGATGAGTGATGATGATGATTGATGTTGATGATCGATATTGATGATGATGATCTGATGAATACGATGATGATGATATGATATAATTTGATATATATATATATAAAATTGATATTGTTTGTTTATGATATTGGAAATATCCACATGTCAAAAAAAGAAAATTAAAAAATACGTGGATAATGACTTGGCATGCCACGTATCATCCAACATAGCAAAAACACACTTCTTAACCGGTTACCGACTACAAAGGTAAAAAATTACATAAAAAACCTATTTTTGAAAGTTGGTTGCATTCTTACACCCAACCTTTAGTTGGTTACACACAATAGATATCGGGCCAAAGTTAGTAGCATTTCGGTGGACTTTTCCCTAAAAAATATGGTGGTGTAAGTGTGGGAAGTCTAAAAGCCAAAAATTTAGGTCTAATCGGAAAATGGAAATGGAGGTTCTATAATGAAGATGATGCTCTATGGAACAAGGTTATTAAACGGTTTTACGATATTGATGGAGGTTTCAATGCTAAGCCTCGATGTCGCACCCCCAAATTATGATGCGGAAGCGATTTGGGTTGGGGCGCGACTAATCTGGTAATTAAGCACATAAGATATAATGAACGACTCTATATGCGTCGTTTACAATTACATTGATATCATAAAAGGTTTACAATGTTGTAATAGTTACAAAAGCTCGTAAGCCAAATGTAAGAGATTCTAAGGCATATCTAGTTTTACAAAATGTAGAAATGCAGGGGAATCTCCTGATGTTCGTATGCGACTCGAGCTAATAATCCTGAGCAGATCTACTACTGCTGAGTACCTGAGAATACATGCTAATAGGTCAGCTAAAAGCTGTTGAGCTCACAGGTTTGTATGATAAATCAATATGTATGAACCACAAGATTTAAGTATATTTGAAACCAATCAAATAAGTGTATATCACTGCCATGAGCCCATAGTTTGAGCTTAACTGAGGTATCTGGATCACAATCAAGTGCCTGATCGAGGGTGCCTCCCTGCGAGTGCCTAATCTACACTCGTATGAACAAATGATATTGCGTCCGTTTGACCAGTTAGTGCTTGCTAACCCGGACGGGGATTGTCAATCCCATATGGTACCATACACTAACATTCACGCTAAATCCATATAAACAAACTATGTGGTGGAGGGCTTTCATGATTAGTAAAATAACTCATGTAGTATATATCGATGTTTTGTACTTGTGTTCACATGTAAATGAAAACTGAGCATGTATTCCCACCCCGGGATAAAAACAGTAAAAATGCGGGGCTATGACACTCACCTGAGTCTGTAGTGTTGCAATCAAGCAAGTAATGATGATGTACAAGGAGATGATGTCGTCGCAACGACTGTAACCTGCCGGGCGTCCTAAACGCGCAAGGTTATGGTAATGAGTAGGTATCTCAAAAGATTACCCAGAGGTGGACCCAGAAAATTTAGTTATCGGTGTCATAAAAATTTTGAAGCTTCTTCGACTTGGTAATTTATTAAGTTTATTTAAACATGAGGTGCACCGCCTAAATATGAGTGGTAGCAATCTTAAAAAATCAATAACTTTTCAACAAAATCTACACTAAGTCGACTTAATTGACTGATGTCACGTGCCATCGCTGACTATAACGTGGGTCCGCCCCTGAGATTACCTATGCTAGTTGTTCATTCAACTAGTTATGTCCAAATGATTTGTTTGTTGTTTGTGTTTGTAGTTTAGAAAACATGTACGGCCCGTTGGTGACGGTTTGTAATAATAATTCGAAAGTATTATTATTATATGTTTCATTGTGTTATATACTTATCAAAGTATATATATATCATGTACGAGTATCATTGTATAAGGTTTTGTTGTTGTAAGTGTTCGACACTTAGTGTGAAAAGTATTTACAACTTTTAAGTGACGGGGGTCCGGGGGCAGCGCCCCTGGTAGCGGGGTCCAAGGGGTGGCAACCTCTGGTGGGGTCCAAGGGGCAGAGCCCCTGGCTGAGGTCGAGCTGCCTGGTCAGCTTGGAAAATTTTATTTATGCTTATATTGTTTTAGTAAAAACGCATCGGAGATTTAAATTTGTGAATATTGCGACACTGAGATTTGTGTCGCATTCTGCGACATTTGATGAGTTAGCGACACAAGGGTTTAAGTCGCACCACGCGACATTAGCAATTTAATGCGACATAAAGGTGCTGTGTCGCAGTATGCGACGACGATCAGTTTTTTTAGGACATAAGGGTTTGTGTCGCCTCATGCGACATCGGGATTCATTGCGACATAAGTCTGGTGTCGCAGATTACGACATAATTGATTATTGCGACATCGTGGCTTGTGTCGCAATGGCTTTGGGCCACCTGCGACACAAGAGGCTGATCAGGTCTCGTGTTGTCGGGAACATGGTCAAACGACTTGGGTTTGACCCGAAACTTTTACCCAACCCTTAAAATGGTTCATAGAGTTTATAAAAATTGTCGGTTCGCGTAGGGGTTAGCCCGAAGTCTCGGTTTTATGATTATTTCCAAAACAACCCTTAAGTTATATTTTCGGTTTTGACATGTTCTAGCCCGAAATCAAATCCAACAAAAATCACACATATTCTACTATATATCAAGTATTTTACCAAATTTTCCCGTGAATTATAGAGGCCATTTTGTTAGGTAATTAAATAAAATCAAGAAATAAGTGTGTTCCATTTTTGGCCAAAACGGACTATCACGCACAAATCGAATTTTCTGTACAAATCGGTGTATTTCTAGAGAAAATGTTCAACATGAAAGTTGTAGACAACGAACATACGAAGATTTTGGCATAAGTTTCATGCATTTATTCGACCTAGAACTCGAGATATAGACGAAATGGTGAGGCGTATTTTTGGGACAGAAAACTGTCATGTTTATACTCTTATGAAAAACGATTTTGAGCTTAAGTTTTGGACATTTTCTAGTCAAATAAGCAACCAAACATGTAAGTTATTATAAAGCAAGTAAAACTAGTGTAAGAAAAGTGATCCTTACAAGTAAAATCGATGATCTAGAGGTGAAATGAGATGGATGAAACTTGGTTGAGCTTCCTTGCTTCTTTTCTTCTTGTTTTCTCTTCAAAGATGATGATGATTGATGGTAAATGATGGTGATTGTGTGGATGATGATGAGAACCGATTTGTAGAGGGAGAGAGGAGAGAAAGATGAGAATTAGAGAGAGAGTGAGGCTTGTGTTGAATGAGGAAAACATGGGGTGTGTTGGGGTTAAGGTCAAAGAACAAGATCCCAATTTTTGGGGCCTTGTTTGGTGGCTTGAAGCCGGCCCATGGAGCCCACACATGAGGGTGTGTGTCCCAATTTTTGGTTCCTTAAATTTGCGCTCCGTGCGGTGTTCGTTTCCCCGGTCGTTTAAGCGTTCGTTTATACTTTATACCTACGTATTTTAAATAACATTCTAATTTCGTCATTGTTTTGATGTTTAGTATTATTCAAAATACTTGAAAACATTTTATGAAATGTTTGGTTTAGGTGTCGGGTCCGGTTTACACATTCGTGTTTCGGTTATTAAATTGCGTGACGTTAAATTCGTACGTTTTTGTTATCGATATAAAATACGATGTTTTAAACGAATAATCTCGTCTAAGATAATATATTTTCATTTATAAAAATATATTTTGATTTTCGTTTGGTTGCCGGGCGAGTTGCGCGCGTTTTCATCGCGTTTGGTTAATTTTGTACGATACGAATAATGTTTTAAATATTATCCAAATAAATATTTAGTAAATAATAATGTTATTAAATAATTTCATATTATTTAATAAATTGTGCTCACCAACGTCCGTATAAAATGTACCGGAATCCATCCAATATGAAAATGCACGATTATATTTAATCGCGTACGTGTGTGTGTGTGTATATATATATATATATATATATATATATATATATATATATATATATAAATAACAATATATATAATGATACATACAATTAACCTAACATAGAACTAATTACATGTATTAACAAAGTGATTAGGTACTAATTGCTAGCCCTAATTTGTCGGGTATCACACTCGATCAGGGGTTGGCTCAAGTAATTGGAATTCCATTATTTGGTGTTGTGCGTCGATTAACAACATGAAGATTGGTTTCGAGCATTCAGTGGCTAAGAAGGTTTATGATGGGCGACATACCCATTTCTGGTTGGATAATTGGTCCAAGTCTGGGCGCCCTTTGATGTTCCAATTTCCTAGACTATTCTCGTTAGAAACAAATAAAAATAGTTTGGTTGTAGATCGTTGGATTTTACAAGATGGTGTGTGGCAGGGCAAATGGGAATGGAGGACTACTCCTCTTGGGCGTGTAACAGATGATCTTGCATCTTTGATTGCAGAAATTAAAAAATTTAGCATTTAAGGTTCTCGTAAAGATTCCTATTTTTGGTCCCTTGACCCGAAAGGTAGGTTCTCGGTTAAAAGATTGTCGATTTTAGTTCAAGATAAGTTGCTCGGTTTGGTGGGGTCTAGCAGCTATTTTACTTGGAACTCATGGGTTCCTGGTAAAATAAATGTATGTGTTTGGCGTGCAATGTTGAATCAACTTCCTACTTTTGATAATCTAGCTAATCGTGCCAAATTTTGAACTCCTCCTTGTACGTTTTCTGTGAGAATGACCAAGAAACCTTGGAGCATTATATTTTAATGTGTCCTAAAATTCGGGCTGTTTGGCGTAAAGTTTGGGGTTGGTGGCACATTACAAAACCGCTATTTACATTCATTGCTGATGTGTTGGATGGAAATTTATGTATTAATAAAAGCAAATGTATCAGCAAGGCTTTTCATAGTGTTTGTTATGTGTTGATTTTGGCGGTTTGGAAATGGCGTAACTATATTGCCCATGCTATTGAGGAGGACTTGGAGAAATTTAAAAGCAAGGATATTTTTTCCGAAGTGCAGAAGCAGTCCATGCTTTGGCTTGCAAACCGTAGTTCAAAATCAAATTTGAATAGGAAGAATTGGGTGATAAATCCTCAAATTATAGATTTGGACTAGTTTGAATTTGTATTTGGGCGGCATTGGCCCCATATGTTTTAAGTGGCTCTCTCTTAAAGTCATTTTGTAAATTTTGCTTCATTTATAAAGCTTTGCTTGTTAAAAAAAACACTAGATTTCAAACTTCAAAAATAAGTTTTCCTATAACATTCGCGTTCTAACTTCTAACTAGATGCTAAGTGACTTATATAGCCTTGCGCATAAATGCATAATAATTATCTATGCTTTTATAGAATTTTGATTACAAAAAGAAAAAAAAAATATTGTGAGCGCATACAATTGAACATTGGTAACGGTAAAGATCCAATATATCGAAAGGGTGTTGATAAATACAACATCAAACTTGATTCATACATCAAAGTTATGCTTCTGCATACTTATACAGTAAGCTTTAACTGTTGTATTGTGTGTCACTGTGTTGTATAAAACAATATTATTGTTGTATCTATTAATTCCAATATCGAAACAATGGAACATCAACTTTTCAGTCAACCGGTCTCATACCGATGTGTCATTTTTTTGACAACCCTCGCAGTCTTACACTGACACTACAATTATGATCCCTAATCAAATTTAATGCGGATTATTATTTTGAAAAACCATTTGTACTCATGGTTAAGAATGTTTTTCACTATTTAAAAAAAAAAAAAAAAAAACCTTTCCATTAGCTTTATACACTACTACTGGAAGAGTGGAAGTCTGGAATTAGATGTTTGTAATGTTTTTATCATATATAGTATATTACTACGTATTATATACAAGAAATAATAATATAATAAAATGAATAATTGTAAGCTTTAATTATTCAATGGATGTTTACTAAAATTAATTTTGAATAACCATCAGAGCAGATGTAGAGGGGACCTGATCGACCTGGCCATGGCCGGCTGGCATTTGTGAGTCTCTTTTTAAGTCTTTCTTGTACTATAGTCTTGTAAATTACAGTAACATTTTTCAACCCTTTTCATTCAATTACTGTTTCACCTCAAAATGTAATACGAGTACACTATTTGTTCTCTCCAACTTTTGGTGGAGGATATCTTTATTTATATATCTATGTTTTTCGAAAAAATAATTAATTAATTAATACACAAAAAGTAACCCCCTTCGTCCCAATTTAATTGTTCAGTAACTATTTTTGGATGTCTTAAAGTTATTGTTCACATTTGATTTCAGCCAATTAAAAAGTGTTTTGATGGGTATATATTAAATCCTATTAGTTGACACAGTAATCAATGCACTTTTCTAAAACTGTGTGCATTTCGGTAGTGGCATTAAATTGGGACTGAGGGAGTAATTATTTAGTATTGGGTGATGATCGATACACTTTTCTCCGTATACGACTAAATATGCTTTAAACTGTTGAATAATAGAACAACCTAAAGCATGTTTAACGATGTACGGAGAAAAACAGAAAGCACACCACCGTTATTATAATGGACCTAGTCAAATAACTTTTGAAGAAATGTTATTTTTTCTCTTCTTACAATCACCAATAAAAAATTTAAAATGACCAATCACTTTGTTATACTTGCTATTAGGTTGATTTAATTAACTCTACCTAGCTATCATTTTTCTATTATAATGTCCACTATTTATCAGTTATTTAATAAAACTCAATGAACTAATCAATAACTAATATTAATGACTTATCATGGTATGAATGAATGACTTAAACGAACACGATGATTCATAAACGTTTATGGAGAAATTGAGTGTGGAAAACGTGAGAAGAAACTAGCAGATGACAATGTCATCACCAGTGCGATTGAAAATAATATGACATCATCATTTTTAATGTCAAGTTGACTTTTTGTTCTTGGATCAAACGAAGTTTACAATGTCAATAGAGAACGGCCTAACTTGCATTGAACTTCGGCTAATAAGTAATAAGAACTATTAACTCATTAGAAAAATAAATATTAATAAATGTTACAATGTGTTTTACAAAGGGGAAATATTTGTCCCACATCATGAAGCTAGATTGAATTAGAAACAAAAATCATTGTTGCAATGTGTTTTTACTAAGGGGAAATTATTTATCCAACAAGAACCTAAGCTAGATTGAAATCTTTTGGTACTGGTTGTATATATTTTTAGCATACATCCAAATTATGTCATGAGATAGTAATTAAACCGGTGATTGTTTAAACTAGATTGAACTAATCAATGATTGTTTAAACATATATATATCACGGATCGATGACGAAATTAATATAGTCATGAAATTAAAAATGGTGGCAGTGAAATATTTAAACATCTTCTTATGAACAAATAATGCCCACATGATATACACAAACGAGTAACAACATTGATTATGTACTTGTAAACTTTTCCTTTCTGCAATTTCATTCCTTTTTTGCTAGTTTCATGAAAACATACAAGGTTGTATATGTGCATATATTTCAAATCAAACCCATATCTTCCACTACACTTACTTCAATGTCCAACAGTGTTTGATTTCTTGAAATCCAAAACAACATTGTTGTAATTACTTGTACTGCTTTCATTGAAACTTGAACAATGTTCTCCACAATTTGAGCTACCCTTTTACCCAACAAATCCAGGCTTGACCTTAAAATCTTTTAGCAGGTTGCTTGATTGATTAATTATACTATTTGAATTGTGACAAAAATAAGTTACTACTACAAAACTTGGGTAATAATTTCAAGAATATAAAAAGTTAAGTGCCAACTGTTGTTGATCTGGACAAAATCATGCAACATCCAAGGCAATCAAATCAATCAAAAACCAGTACGCTGCAACTGCAAATGCAAATTCTAGGGTTCGTAACATTGATTTAGACCTTAGTGATAGATTTCAAATATGGAGGTTACTTTGTCGATCTACTTACATCTATCAAAAACAGTGTGACTGTTTTACCCTTTTCTCCATGACAGAAGCTGTTTATCACTTACTGATTCAACAGGTCTCTACACTACACAGACATTCATGCTATTGATCCATTATGTAAGAAAACAAGAAGCCTCAAAAAGGACAGTAATTTAGACCTACTGGTTTCTTAATATGACATGTATTAATTCCACAAACTTTGCAAATAAATTAATGTGTTAGAACTAATTAAATCTCAATATTGTGTATTTGATTTTAGTTTCTGTTAAAATAGTTTGCATGTAAAATGGAAACCCTAGATTCATGTCAATGATTAGGTAATGATGATAATCAAGTTAGATTTTAAATAAAGTCGGAATATTCTACAAAGCCACAATCCTTTTCCAATTAGTTTTCAGAATTCATTCATAGAATAGCAATGATTATAAAACCTTTTTGGTAGGATTCTGTTTTCTGGGTATTTGACAGAGTTAAACCACAGTCAAACCAAAATTTATCATCATTACACCCATTTTCTCCTTCATCTGCCATAACCAAACAAAAACCACAACAAAAAAATCATCAAAATACCATAAAAATCATGAATTTCCAAAAAATAACACAAACCCACCTCAAAAATCTTATCTTTTCATAATGGGTATACGTAGATGTGATAAAGATTGAATCTTTATATCATTAGAAGCCACAATTGGGGGGAATGAAGCCTGGTCCGACGTCACTAGAATCCAGAATTACAATCTCTCTAGTACCCATCAAATTAGTCAACGAAGATGATATGCAATCTTTATGTTGACTATCATAATCATTATATGCTATATATACATGTACATATTTACATATAGAGAGAAAGATCTAGGGTTTCTAGTGGCCTCGAGCCAGACAACAATCCCCTCAAAAGGAAAAAGCTTCCACCTTTTTATTTGTTTCTTGATTGTTGGTGTTGTTCATGTTTTGGGTATGATTTGAAAGAAAGAAATGAAGAAATTGTGAGAAAATGGTGAGGGGTAGAAGTGAGAAAGAGATGATAAATAAAGGGGGGTTAAGCAATGGTGATGAGCATAAAAGGACAAGCAAAGTCATAAAGGCAAACCAACAAACACCAGCCCACTCTCCAAGAGAAATGCATCTTCTCAGTGAATACATTCATTTACAGCAAATTGATGAATAATTACATATACTTTTAGACCTTAAAAGGGTTTGACTCGAAGCTTATTTTGTTACAACAAGTTAGGTACTAATGTACTATTTAAGTACTCCCTCCGTCCCAATTTAATTGTCCCCAGACAAGAAACACGCAGTTTAAGAAAACATTAACTTCTCTCTTACTTTTTGATAAGATGACAATTCTACCCCTTACTTTTTACCTACTTTTTTGTCTTACATATATAAAGTAGGGGTATAAAAGGATTTTAGCTCATCATTTTTATCCATTTTTGGAAGTGGACAATTAATTTGGGACAGCCCAAAAAGGAATAGTGGACTATTAATATGGGACGGAGGGAGTATTAATTTATCACAACACATAGGAGTATATACTTGTGTCATGCACAAATGTTTGGAAGACCGATTATATAATATTGAAACGGTCAAAAGTTTCGTTTCCGATTCAAGCCAATTGAGCCATATGACGATAGCTAGTTCGTATTATAATTATTATATGGGCTAAGTATCTGAAAATGTATCAAACTTTGTCAAAATCTCTATTGTATGTATCAACTTTGAAAACCTCTGTTGTATGTATCCAACTTTCGATTTATATTAATTGTATGTAATTTTTCTACGTGATGCTTTGTGTGAATGCCACGTGGGTTCTATCTATGG
This sequence comes from Helichrysum umbraculigerum, assembly GCA_949592205.1. Classification (NCBI taxonomy): domain Eukaryota; kingdom Viridiplantae; phylum Streptophyta; class Magnoliopsida; order Asterales; family Asteraceae; genus Helichrysum; species Helichrysum umbraculigerum. Next base: position 125,649,100 of record CATIUR010000003.1, on the reverse strand, counting down.
ATGACACATTAGTCAATTTACATACAATTGGTAATAATCAAAAGTTGGATACATACAATAGAGGTTTTGAAAGTTATACAATAGAGATTTTGACAAAGTTTGATACATTTTCAGACACTTATCCCTTATTATATTAATAGGGTACCCAAAAGTAGAGTAAGGTTCAAATGAGTACACCAACTTTGAATGAGAATGAGGGAACCAACAGATTCCTGCCATGTGTCACTTTATTCTCTCTCCTCCACATTTTTAAAAATTAAATATCTCACAAACGGTAAGTCGGAAAATCATGAAAATTGCACCATAAAATTCAGCGTTTTCTCCTCTTCGATTTGCCGTCCCTCAAGGCATACTTTCGACAACTTTTTTTTTCTTCCATTTTTGGGTGGGTTTTACAAATTAGTAACACATGTGTTAGTGATATGTTATACATTTAATTTGTGGTTAAGGTTGGGGTTTAGGGTTAGGGTTAGGGTTTAGTAGGGTTTAGGGTTAAGTAGGGTTTAAGGTTTAGGGTTTAGTATGATTTAAGGTTTAGAGTTTTGTAAAGCGTTTAGGGTTTAGGGTTTGGGGTTTAGGGGTTAGGGTTTAGTGTTTATGTAACATCCTCTCCAGTGGTCTGGTAATTCCCTATTTTAAATTATTATTTAATGGTATTAGGAATTACTTGGTATTATTGTTATCTGTGAAACTTAAATAAATAGGTTCCATAACTTATTGTGAATAGTAAATTATTGCCTGTTTTAATTTACTATAGTTAATGGTAAAATGGAATAAGTTTCTCGCAATTGATAACTAGGTTCCAGACAATAAATTTGAAACGGGTATAAAATACCCGTATTAAGGGAGTCGGTTTATAAAGGGGCCGAACTCCTTATTTCTTGTTAATTGCTCTATTGCTTGAAATCACTTGTACACTTCATATTATCACACAAGAACACAAAATCATAAACACCCTCAAGTAATTGAAATTGAAGCTGAGATCATTTCATTAACATCAACATCATCTTATTACAGTCATCATCTTCATCATCAAGTGTAGGTATATTTATTTTCATTAACTCAAGTTTTAATTAAGTCAATAAGGAAAGTGTTGAATTGAATTATGTTTGAGTAAGATTGATGATTTAGTGATGTTGTGTACTCATTGTAAACTGATTATATAGCTCGAAATAGTAAATTCAAGTTCTACAATTGTGATTTGGAATCAAGTAAATGACCTAAATGGGTTCTTTAGGTTTTAATATGAAAATGGCATTGTTTGATGTTTAAAAAGTAGTGGTGCAAAGTTACTAATTGCTATTGAGGTTAGAATTTTGCTGGAACTCGTTTTAGTACCTGAATTGTAGTGTAAATCGAAATTGGTTCGAGCTGTGTAGTGGTAGCAGGTAACTGGGTTTTATGGGTTTTGGAGCATAGCCGATCGGCTATAAAGATTGAGCCGATCGGTTATATAAGGCCAGCCGATCGGGTAAATTGAGCGGAACGGCTAATTTAGAACAAAACCTTTACAGCACGTTACCTCGAAAAAAAACATTGAAAATCTTCATTTTAGCCGATCGGTTCAAGGGAGAGCCGATCGGGTAACAAAGCTCAGCCGATCGGCTAAGGGGTTTAAGCCGATCGGTTATGGACCAGAACAGGAACAATTCAATTTACTATTTTATGTATTATACTTTCAATGTATTTATAAGTGTTAAGTTAAATTGATACAGTAATATTATGAATGAATTACTAATTCATTTGATTGTTGATTCTCAGATTCTCCAAAGACTAAGTGATATCGAGATTCTGAGTTGGTAAAGACAAAGGTGTTGGTGAGTGGATTTGAAACTCACCTTTTGATTTAGTTGTAACTGTTTGGTTGCAACAAGTAAACATAGATGTGTTTATTAGACTGTTTAGTCTTAATTACTAAATTAATATACTTGATATGTGAACCTTTGTGTATCAGTTTTATTGAGGTCAACGAGTTAGTTGGGCTAATTGGTTATTGTGTGAATTACACAGGGTCTTGATTCATTCGTTGTGTGTAGAACCTGTGTTTGATTATAATAACCACTAGCTATCGGTCTCGTCCGTTATGGCCATACGGATATGTACGATAAGTGTCCTTGGGAAATCCCCGGGTATTATGATATCCCAAGAACCACCGATCCTCATTGAAATATGTGTGTTTACGGTTATTTGATGTAAACTGATAGTTATGCTAAGTTGAATGGTGTGTGACAAGTTCATTCACTTAGCTTCGTGCTAATCCCTCATTTTACTCCCTGCAGGTTTTGTTAGTTATGTGGGTACTCAGGAAGTGGATGTTTTGACAGGTAATGTTTGACAGCTGTGCGAACTCTGATATATTTTTGTTATAAACTAAGTTTGGAATTCTATAACACTCTGTTTTGTGTAATCCCTGTACAGTGGTTTACTAGTCTTAAACTATGATATATTAATGATGAAAATAGGGTATGTGCATTATCGTGAATGTACAGTAATGATATATGTTTTAAAATATACGCTTCCGCCATAAATAAATAATATATAATATTTCAGGGATGAATGGGAGGTGTTATAGTTTAGGGTTTGAGGTTTGGGGTTTCGGAGACACCCCAAACCTCAAACCCTAAACCCTAAACTGTAACACCCCCAAATTCGTTGATTTAGATTAGCGGAAGCATTTAGTTAAGTATTGGGAGTGCCACAATACACTGTACATGCATACGTATCAGAGCTTATGATTACAATCAAACATATATATTAAGATGCCAAAAGTATTAATTACAAAGTTTATGATTCATCGAATCGTACAAGTTAAAGTAATAAGTTTACAAAAGTAGATTTCTGGAATATGACTAAAACAGTTTCAGTTATACTAGAGAAATCCATATGTTTCCAAAAAGTTGGCATCCTAAAACTTCACGGGTCGCCTAATTCTCCATGTGTATTGGCGATTCTTACATGCACAGCTAATTCCCTGAAAAACATAGTAAAAGTCAACAACGAGGTTGAGTGAATTCATAGATTTTATGTTTGCAATTTATTGTTTCAAGTTTGTAAGCACAGTTGGTAACCCACTTGTTGTTTATACAGTATCGTTGGGATGTCACCCAAAAGTGTAATTCGTAAAACCAAATACGTTTCCAAATGGTTGTTTGTAGAAAAGTTCGTATCCTAGTAGTTGTAGAAAAGCAGTATCCTATTTCCAAGTATATTCTATAGGAATATACGTATCCTAGTAGTAGGTATGTTTCGTTGGGGTGTTGCCCAAAAGTATATTTCAAGTTATAGTAGGAATGTAGGTATCCTATTAGATGATCGTAGGAAATGTCAGTATCCTAATAGTTGTGTCTCGTAGGAATGTCAGTATCCTGATCGTTTGGTAGGTCCATGTCAGTAGGAACCCAGTGCCCATGTCAGTAGGGACTTTTCATCAGTTTAATAACAATAGCAGACCCATGTTCGCAGGATCTAGTGCCCATGTCAGAAGGGACTTTTCAACAGTTTATCAACAATAGTAGACCCATGTTGGCAGGATCTAGTGCCCATGTCAGAAGGGACTTTTCAACGGTCAGTGCCCATGTCAGTAGGGACTTTTCAGTTGCTCAATCAGTTAAGTAAAAAGTGTTGCTGGTCGTTCTCCAGTGTTTTCAAAACAGTACCGGTCATTCTCCGGTTTATCCAGTATAGTTTATCCCGTTTGTAATAGTTTGTCGTATGAAAACACTATTTCATAGTTAATTGTTTGGTTGTAAATGTTCAACTGTTCAAAGTACTCTATACGTTCGAGTAAAGCAAGTATACTATCATGTAGTAAAAGTGTTTGACTATGTTTTCCACCCCTGAAGCAGTTAAAACGGTAAAAGTAGGGGCTGTGAACTCACCTGTCGAGTTAAGTTGCGTGCGAGTGCTAGCAAACCTAAGCCCAAGTACAGTCCGAAATCTCCTATCGTCCTAACGTATGAGATTTAATAAGTATGTGGATGTCTAAGATAATCATCCATGCTAGTGTTCGTACAACCAATGTTATGTCCAAAGTGTTTGTTAAACGTTTAAGTTTGTATTTCGTTGTTGTGAAAATGTATACGACTCGTTGGTGATAGTTTCAGAAGTATAATTCTGTTTGTTTCGTTGTATTTTTATAAAGTATGAAATTGTGTACGGGGGTCCGGGGGCAGCGCCCCTGGTAGCGGGGTCCAAGGGGTGGCAACCCCTGGTGGGGTCCAAGGGGCAAAGCCCCTGGTTGGGGTCGAGCTGCCAAGTCAGCTTGGAAAATTTTTATTTCTGCTATGTTGCTGTAGTAAAAACGCATTCAAAATTTCATTTCGGGGTAAAATCAGGTGGTAAAATCTCAGTCTCAACACTTAGTGAAAAAGTTGTAAACTTTCTGTTTTTGACGACACTGGGCTAGTGTCGCTATAGGCGACACTAGTTAGGCGACACTAGTTAGGCGACACTAGATGAGTGTAGCTAGATTCCTGATTTTCAATTGAGTAGCGACACTTGATTAGTGTCGCTATAGGCGACACTTGTTCAATTATGGCGTCACTAAGGTAGTGTCGCTAGAATGGATCTGGTTAAGGGTTTCAGCGACACTTAAGTAGTGTCGCTATAGGGGCGACACTTAGGCATAGCGACACTTAGCTAGTGTCGCTAGCACTGTTTTTGGCACATAGCGACACTTCAAACTGTTCGACGATCAGCTTGGTAAAAACGGGTTTTTGGTCGAAGAACACTAAAACATGTTATATCAAGTATATTAAACATGAATCATGAAAGAAAACTTCGAAATCTAAGGATTTACGGGAAATGTCGGAAACTTACGCGTGTCGGTTTTGAAATCCGAAAAGGTAGAAGTGTAGATCGTGTTGTCGTGATTACTTTTCTCCAAATGAGTGTGGTGTTTTGAGGTGTTTTTGATGTAGTTTTTGTTGATTTTTGTGGAGTTTTAGAGTGAGAAAGAGATGAGAGAAAAGGAAGTAAGAGAGAGAGAAATGGAAGAAAGAAAATGAGAGAAAAAGGAGGTGGATGTGGGTTTTGTTCCACTTTTCGTCTCCTGTGTTTGCGTTTCGGGTGGTGTTCGTTTCCCCGATCGTTAAATGTTACAATATTTTTAAATAATCAATAATTAAATACGTTTTCGCTTATATTTTTGGTTGGGATATTTTATGGAACAATTTAATTAAGTTTATGAAATTTTAACTTTGTTTTGTTTCAGTTTGCGAAATAAATGTTTATACGTTATAAAATTCTTTGTAAATATTATCGACATAATATTTAATAGTTAATAACGTTATTTAATAATTCCGTTTTATTAAATAATTTTGTTCACCAACAGTCGTATATTTTTGTCGTGTTTGTTCCAATCGTTTCGTATGTAATTACATCTAATTACAAATAAGTAATACTACGCGTATTAACTAGTTGAACTTTGCTAGACTTACCTCTAAAATGTGTTGTAAACTCACTCAAAGTAGGGAATTAGCCTAAAAATGCATGAGTTTAACGTTTATAATCGCGTTTAAATTTGCGGGGTGTCACATAAACCCCAAACCCTAAACGCAACACTAACACATGTGTTACTAATTTGTAAAACCCATCAAAAAATGAAAAAAAAAATTGTCAAAAGTATGCCTTGAGGGACGGCAAATCGAAGAGGATAAAACGCTGAATTTAATGGTGCAATTTTCATAATTTTTCGATTTGTCGTTTGTGAGATAATTGATGTTGGGGGTAAATGGGTTTTGAACATGTGGAACATTCTCTTTGTACACATGGCACAATATCATTGGTTCCCTCATTCTCACACAAATTCATATTATCATTTGAACCCCACCCCCAAAAGTAACTAAAAACTATAAATAAGTACAACAAAATTTTTTGGGTACCCGACACTTAAATAAATAAATCATGTCTACAACTATAAATAACTTTACAAAATAAAAAAAGGAATTGAAAATAAAACTTGGTTTTTCGGTTTGGTTCGTCGGTTCAGTCGAAAAACATGTTGACTCGCACCAATTCAAAAGTTAGAATTAGACGGACTATTCGACCAATTTAACCAGTTTTGAATACCTTTGGTGTTGAGCCTGTTTTTGTGCAATGTGTCATGTCAATCTATCAGTTTCAATGTGTGTGATAGTATACTTTAAACATGTTGATATATAGCCCGCTTAATAGCTAATACCATGACTAGTATTATACAAAATGCGACAACAATATTTAAAAGAAGAAAAGATTACATATCCACAACATGTTTGGGTTAGCGTTTTGAAAAGGTTGTGAATTGAAGCGTTTTCAAAACATTTTACAAAGCTCAATAAGCTAAAAGGCTTAAATAAGCGTTGTAATGATACATCAAGACTAGAATCAACTCAAAACGGTGCTGTTATTGCTAAATGCTAATCATCATTGTTCGTATTTTAACAAAATGGATAGAGGTGCCATGAATATTTGTAAGAAAATGGTATGGTTGATTGGTTATAAAAGCTTATTATTCGTTGTTTTATTTTTTCTATAGTAATAATGTAACATATATTGATTTTATTTTTAATTAACCACTTGACTAAATGGCTCAATGGTAGGTTGGAGCTCTTGGCTTTCTAGAGGTCAGGGGTTAATTCCTGCACTGGGTAAACATTTAGCATGTTAGGTACCCACACCCGTAAAACACATGGGGCCCTAGGAGAACTTGCGGATAAAGGTTCATTTCAACTCCAGACGACCCCCACTGTGCTAGGGGAGTTGCCCTGAGTCATCCTTGTGAGGTGGACAATGACTGGTGCCAGAGACACACGGGACCAGGTTGTACGTTCCCGTCAATTTACATTTTTTGCGGATTTTAATTAAGATATAAACATTTTAGTTGCATTGACAATCAGAAATGCATATATTTGATGGTTTATATATTAAATCTCAAAGTAATGTAAAGGAAATACGAGTAGTAATAACAAATATGCCTTCGTAAATTATATTTGTCCAATACATCGATTGGTACTCATCATGACATAATGATGGCATCACTTGTCATACTAGATAGATATAAAAGTAGCATTTAATTAACCCTTGTATATTATTTATCATATATTTTTTATTATCTTTTATATCAATTCACATCTTTAAACTTCATCTAATTTGTCAAACACTTATAAAACTATAAATTATAGCTTTCAGCTTATTAATAAGCTTTAGCTACAAGCTAATTTATCAAACACATCCTTAAAATAGCTTATAAAGTAAATTCTTATCTTATGAAATAAAAATTTACATAAATACCCCTTATAAATTATTTATTATGAATTTTTTTTTGTCCATCTTTTTATTTCAATTCCTCTTAAAGCTCTAGCTAATTTGTTAAATACTTATAACAAAACAAACTTTAGCTACTAGCTCCAGTCATAAGTTCGAACTTTAACTCCAAATAGTTTTACCAAACGCATTCATATTCTCAAAAAATCTTAGAAAGCAAATAATTATGTTGCCTCAATCACCGGTCTTTTATAGAAAGAATTCAAGTAGATCATTTAACAGTGAATAGGGGCAATTTAGATTTGTGAAATTATTTATAAGAAAATACTCAGATAGCACACACATGACACATATATCGTATTACGTACTCCCTCCGTTCCAAAATTATTGTCTACAGATAAGAAACACGTTGTTTAATAAAACATAATTATAACACTGTACTTTTTTGTACTATGACAGTTTTACCCTTACTTTTTACCTACCTTTTTTATGACATACATATAAAATAGGGGTATAATAGAATTTTTAATTAATTATACTTTTCTACTTTTGAAATTGGATAATTAATTTGGAACATTCAAAAAATTAAACATGAACTATAAATATGGGAGGGAGAAAGTATTTATTTTTCCTGCATTGGAGTATCATGTTTTAAGGAGCAGTGAAGTAAACAGTGAGAGATATCATGGAAGTTCTCGAGGTGTAGACTGTGACCCTATTCTCTATCTATACCATCTCCTTTTTTTCATTTTTGACTTTTCGTCCTACTTAATAAAGTAAAAAGAGTCTCATCATTACACACTAATGACTTTTTAAAATATTTTTGTTTTTAAATTTTGTTTGCCTCATTTATGTTCACCGAGTTTTAATCCAATTTGAATGATATTTCTCATTCTCGACGTATATAAACGTGTCATTTCTACAAAAGAATTTTTATCTTTTTTAGAACGGCAAACCTATAATCTAACACACGATTATGTACAATCACCACGAATATTTACAACTTACTGTGTCAAGTGAGACTTAAACCCCCAACCTCTAGGTTGAAGGGTCCCTCTCATACCGCTAGGCTTTGAACCATTTGATATTTATACAAAAGAATTCAACTGAAATTATATCAATCTATAAATGAATTATGAGTCTACCATTAATAAATATGAGAAATTCATAATCTGTTCACATATACGGAGGTACATTGAAAGTAGGGTATCAATAGATTAATGTATTTATGGTTAAGATTATATATTAACCCTTTTAATGTGTTTTTGCACAACCTATTGTTTTGCACTGTTGCCACTTAAAAATATTTAAAATCAAATAAAGTTTTATAAGCTTGAAAATAATTAAGGGTACAAATTACAAGAAAACAGGAGGAGGAGCAGTTGGAAAGTTAAAAAGTTGAGTTCTCTTTTGAGTTGAGCTTCTTTACTAAAGTATCATCAAAAACTAGTCGTCTACAATTTTTATAGTTGTAATTTGTTTATTCTTATGTTAACACTACTAGAAAAAACCTACGCAATGCAGCGGAATACAAAATTTGTTATTATAGTAACCCGTGGGAATGTTATATTGTTTGTCTTCTTTTTCGATAGATTAGTCATGGTGTTACAATTTATTCATTTGAAGTGTTGGAATGATAATGTTTAGTGAATGAGAAAGTGTATTAATTGTTATTTACTATAATAGTTACATTTTTATTTTTATAATAATTAGATTTCTAAAATTATGAATATTTAAATGTTGAGTCTTAACTTTTGTTCTTAAAATTTTCTAAAAATAGAAACCTAAGATGCATTATATTGTTATATATTGTTTGTCTTCTTTTTCGATAGATTAGTCATGGTGTTAAAATTTGTTCATTTGAAGTGTTGGAATGATTATGTTTAGTGAATGAGAAAGTTTATTAATTGTTATTTACTATAATAGTTACATTTTTATAATAATTAGATTTTTAAAATTATGAATATTTAAATGTTGAGTCTTAATTTTTGTTCTTAAAATTTTCTAAATATAGAAACCTAAGATGGATTATATGTAGTTATAGATTATAGATTATATTTCAAAACACAATTTTTAAGTGATATAGATACTAAAAAATATACGGATTACATATGATACGAATTATTTCGACACTCAATTTTTTTATATATTTTATTAGATTAAAATTACTCAAAGGATAAAAATGATAAGAAAAGTGGTGTAACAGAATTTAATTGTAGTGTTACTATGAAGACATCTAACTTAACTTATATACGAAGTATATAATAAATCTTCAACTTTACAAGTTTACAACTTACAACAATCATCACCACTTCGGCAGATGCTGAAAACGTATAAGTTGTAGCTGCCCCTCAAGAAGTTTCAAATTAAATAAAAGGAAATATTAATGATATTTTGTAACTTACCCCTTCGAATCGAAGAAAAAAAAAAAAAATTACCCCTCAGAAAATATATCATAACTCCGCCTCTTATTACCACACACCTATTGAAACGCGATTCTTATTGTTTCTTAAATTATTAAACTTGTTGTCGATCATATTCGTGCGACAAAATTTGATTAAAATGGATGAATCAATCACATACATATCATCAAGACGTAATCAACCTGAAAACGTATTTCCATACTAAACGTACCCTCTCATTTTAACAATTGTTTTCACGGGTGATCAATTAATATTCATTTGCTATCACACAAGTCTTCATCTTAAAGGACCATTTGCCACCTATTTTGTCCTTTCTTTTAAACATCCACATCCTTCTCGATCACACAACATTCAAAATGATGTTACTTCTCTTTTTACCTCAAATTGCTCCCAACGACACAACGCACCCTAAAAGTTATTCTTACCGATAACCGTCGTGAAAGTCAGTTGCAAGTCGTGTGGAATCATCGCACTTTAAGATGTGACAACTACCAAAAAAAACAACATAGAGCAAGGCCAAACGGGTCGATTATCCCACAATGCTGTCATATGCTAACTAAATATATGCGAGAAATTAGATCTTCTTACAAAACTGTAGTAGGTTAATTTAATGAAATTAAAAATACTACCTTTTTTTAATATTTAAAAAAATATATATATTGGTGAGCCATCATGATTCATGACCAATTGACCACCTATATTGACTGAAGAGTTACTTTTAACCCAAGCCCATTTCTACCAATTACTCATCTTGTTTCACACTTTTACCCATCCCTTTTGCCATTTTTCTTGGGCTTTTTGTTTGGGCCTCACAGAGCTCTGGGACACATTAGTAAATTGAGGTAACGGGTCAAACTTTTTTAGGACTTTGACCCTCCAACATATCTTGCTACTATCCAACTTAAACGTACGTTTGGTAGCAAGTATTTGTCTCCAATAATAGTCAGAAGGATACAATTCAATAACGTCAACTTCAAACGGTACACCTGGTGCTTCTAAGCACAAATTTCACCATATATAACTAAATAAAATCTACCTGTTTGGTTTCATATTAAATATCAACGAACACAACTTAATTTACCTCTCTTCTATCCAAAGATCATGTCGGCTGCAGGAACCAAGAAAAACAAGAACGAGGGGCGAAGTAGGTTCAGTGACGAACAAATTCAGTTCCTTGAGTACATGTTTGAGACACAGTCAAGGCCCGAATTAAAAATGAAGCAACAGGTTGCAAACAAACTTGGGCTTCATCCTCGCCAGGTGGCGATATGGTTCCAGAACAGAAGAGCTCGATCGAAATCGAGGCAGACTGAGCAAGAGTATAACAACCTCAAGCATAACTACGAGACGTTAGCTTCTAAGTCTGAATCTTTGAAAGAAGAGAATCAGGCCTTGCTTACACAGGTACCACGATACTTAAAGGTGGCAAAATGGGCAGACGGGCCGGCCAAAACGGGTTATTCTTGGTACATGTTGAAACGGGTCAGGTCAGCTTGGGGTGATCAAATTACTTTTTGTCCAAAGTTCTTTCTAACTAGCGTATTAAATATGCATTGAAATTATAGTTTGTGTGATCTAGCTTTTTAAGTCATTTGTCATGGTTTCTTTTAAGCTAGGTTTTGAATTTACCCGTTTGACCAATTTCAGATATAACATAGCCCGAATTAACCCATTTGTTTACAAATCTAATAATTTAAGTTTTGTGTAAATTTCACAACTGTAATGATACCTGCTATGATTAAATTTGAGGCTAAAACGAGCTGATTGGTTCTTTTCCCCTTTACTAGCTCTCAATGCAACTTGTAACTCCTGTTTGCATCTAGCTTCTTGTTAGTTTGCTACTAATGAAATCTGCTTGATGTACAAAAAAATGCTGATGAAGATTTACCATGTGATTTGATCAACAGTTGCAAGTGCTAAGAGATCTAGAGAACACACAAGAAGAGAAACAAAGTATGAGACCAAGCATCACCAACAAAAGCGGTATCAAAGAACTTGATGGTAACATAACTATGTCAATGACAGAAGATTCAAAAGTTTTATCAGAAAACTATATCCATGAATTCAGTGTCCCCTTCTATTGTGGTACTTCATATGATGGAGAAGATAGTAAAATTTTAAAAAATGAAGAGCATACCGACAGCTTTGGTTCAGAGCATCCAAGCTGGTGGGAATTTTAAGGGCACTTTTTTGATAGATTACTTGTAGGATATCACGGGTTAGAGTGCAGTGTTTGTATATTACTGGAAGTGTGTTACTCTTGTTTCCGCAAATATTGTTCAATGAATACATTACCAGTTAGTATCATAGAGAAATATATTTAAAGTATCCTGGTTTAGAATTATACGTGAAGTTTTGCGTAGTGATTGCCTAATCAAACAACCTCATAGGTTGTTCTAACTTGTAAGAAAAAGAAATATGTGAACGGTTGAGTGTAAAAAGTCACTTGCTGTGACCTAATTTCAAAATGAATGCTAACACGTAAACAAGAATGTGTCACTTTCAAGTAATTCTCAAAATGAATGACATTAGCACTAGTTTGTGACTTAATCTCTATCTTCCCTCAGTCCCATCAATGTCGATGACAATTTGGCTTCACAAGTACGAAAGGATCAACTCAACTTGCAACCATATACAAGTTCGATATGGAATTATATACTTTTATTTATAAAAATTAAGAAAAAGTAAACATTTACCTGAGGGGGTACAAAGTGTGGCTTTCAAAAATTCAGTCAATGAACACCGGAATTGATAGGGTCTGTTAAAAAAAAAAAAAAAAAAAAAAAACAAGCCAGGGAACAAATAGAGTTACAGGGGAGGAAGTTTTATCCTTGTGTATTTTTGAGGCTAGATGAAGCCATGAAGGACCAAAACTGTCTGCTGAAGCTTGTGTTAACTTTTAAAATCAAATTCATATAAATCGAAAATGAACCCCTATAATCCATGGTCACAGGGGTAATTATATATTCATCTTGATCAAAATAACAAATATTCCGAAATAAATAAAGAAATTAAAATAAAAACACACTTATAACAATATGACAACACAACTTCAATGATTCAAACTTGATTTACTTCTTTTCCTCAAGGTACTTCTTCTTTTCTTCGTCAGTCATAAACGCCGTTATAGGAAAAGACTTTCCCACCCCAACGGGGATCTTGAAGTAAATCTTCGAACTATTTTCATCTTCCATACTCATTTCAACAATCGGTACCCACATCAAAAGTTGTTTACTTTTAACTCCAGTCATTTTCTTCATCTTACATTTTTCAATATACGCGGTCACTTCAGTAGCATAACTAACACGTGTATTAGTCCCTTCAAAGAAATGCTCATACGGCGCCTTTGTTTTCATCCATACAAAGCCCGTTTCACGAACTCTTCCACACTCTACAAGATCCTTTAGTGGGAGTACGCCTCTAGGGAAACCAAGTTCGTCTAGTAGCTCGATGGAATGACGATGACACTCTTCGGCTCCGTACACGATCTCGGCCCCAGCTCTATTGTCTGCCATTTTTTTATTTTGTAACAAAGTGTGAATATATTGCTAAGGTGAATACTTGATTGTGAGTGAACCAAATATTGGGTTTTATAGAGGAAATGGGTTGGTGGGCAGGGGTTGGGCTAAAATGATGTTTGGTTGGAATAGTGGTTCACCTAATTATGATACGGTTTATGGGTGGTGAGCCAACTGCATTCGTGTTTTAGGCTCATGTAGCTATTTTGGGTTTACGTTTTTAATTTGACTTTACATGTTTACTTAAGATAGGAATAGAGTAATAAATGTGATAAAAACAATATGGTGACGTATATTTGTTATATATATATGGAGGTGATTTGTAATTCACGGTAATTGATTTACACCTCATAAGCGAATTTACTCTCACACGTTACACCTGTTTGAGATGTCGTCATGATTGAATTGTTAAATAAAAGGATGTGACATGAGAATCAATTTATTTAAACTAGTATGATACCCGCACGATGCGGCGGTACCTAATTCATAAAAGACGATAGTAATAGCGAGCATGTCAAACCGAGAAGACATATAATAAAATTATAATCATAGTGTTCAATTTTATTGTATAAAACACTTACGTTTGAAAGCCTAACTAACAATAAATGATATAATTAATTCGCCATACAATTTGGTTTAGAAAATGGGTAGGAGTGCATTCTTTTGAATTTGTATAACGAAAAGTTGAAACTATTTTGGAATTAACTGTGACCTAAAGTGAATGTAATTTAGTTGGTGTATTTTTAGAATGTACAGCAAGCAAGTCGGTAAGTCAAAGAAGATTGAACCATATTTAGAGTGATCTAATAGGGGTAGTTTAGTCAAAAAAAAAAAAAATAAGAAGCCTAAGACTCAACAATGGAAACTCTTTATAAGTAGTATTAGATGTACAAATGACCTCAATGCATATTATAGGTTAGTACTATTCTTACGGAGTACTATTATTCATTTTGTCTGAAAATTTAATAAACGAAGGATCTAATGAATTACTTATAATGGTTTACCGGAACACAAGAAGTGATGATAATGTGTAAACGGTATAGAGTTCTACACCGACTTCCTCATTTGGGGGCAATGTTTTAAAACCCGGTTTTTGAGTTGACCTGATCTAAATGCCAGGTTCGGTTCAACAGGTTGAACCACCGGGTCAATCGGTTTGGACTTTTTTGTTATTTATAATAGGTTATATTTAATATATGTTACACATCATAATTGAGGAGTCTGTATGTAAGTTTAGTAGTTTAATACTTTCAAATAAATATATGTACATCGATAATTTTGACATTTAACAAAATATTAGTGTAATATTGAGACCTTACTATTATATGAGCGAAATTATCCCTTATTTTTTAATCAATTGGTCAACGAATTATTATTTTTTTAAAAAAAATGTTAACCCGCCGGGTTCCGGGTCAACGGTTCGACCGGAAAACCCGCCAGGCCAACCCGAGTTAACAAGTATTGAAAACCCGCTCCTAGTTGACCAGGTTAAATGGCCGGGTCGCGGGTCAACCGGTTCAACCGGCTGGATCAACCCGGGTTTCAAAACATTGTTTGGGGAAGTGGTTTAGTTGACTTCTACTCGGATTTAAGATTAGACAAAACAAAAAAGCACATAATTTATTTCACACGGCATTGACTAGTCAAAGTCTAGCCTTTCACGGTGTACTCAATACAAGCGGGAGTGATCAAGAAACTAAAGGTACAAGAACCCTCCATTGTGTGGAAGAGCCTCCCGCTCCGAATGCTTCTACAACACAAGAACATTTGGTCGTACATGTATATAAAAGATTCGTTGTGTGTTTTGTAGTTCTTTTTTAAAGAATGGTTGTTCCGGACTACCAAAAGTACCATAGATATTGTTACTCTTTATTAGTACTACTTTTTAAGTATTTAATTATGATAAAAGCGTACTAGCTAATTAAATGCTTAAAGTTTGTTTGAGGTGGCCTTCATCTAAAGTTAAATGAAATTGATTACGTATGATTTGTTAACGGAGTACAAATTGGTATAAGTTTGCAAGAACGAAGAAAAAAGAAAATATATAGGAGATTTGAAATAGATTTTTGAAGTTATATTAATTCAAATAGTGAGAGAAAGTAAAAAGAAATATAAAAACAATTGATATTGTGTTAGAGTTTGGGTTATTGAGGTCCGGTAAATATGAACCAACCCTCAAAAAAAATAAAAAAAAAAATGTACCGTAATTTCACCTATTTGAATTTAAGATATACACCTTAAATTTTTCAAGTTAAGATATCTAATTTTTAATTTGTAATCAAAGTTGAAAGTGATGATGAGTTTTGTTAAATTCTCTCTTTTATATAATGTTTTTTTAAATTTGATCGAGAAATACTAATCGATTAAGTAGATATATTATTTGAAAAGAATAAATTCGGTGACAACTCATCATTTGTGCAATTTCAGGTAAAACACGTCCAAAACTTGATTACAAATTGAAAGTACGATACCTTAAATTAAAAGATATAAAGTTGTGTATCTTAATTTGAAATATGTGAAAAGCATATATAGTATCCTTTTCTATTCTTTTCCCCCTAAAAAATAGTGCTTTTATTCAGAAAAAATAGTGCTTTTATTCAGGGGTTTATTAAAAATGAAAGTGTACATACAATAGATAAAATTGACGTATACAATACATATAATAACAGTTCCGAGATTACAATAAATACAATAATTAAAGAGGTAAAGTATAATACATTTTGAAATAGTAAAACCCTTTATTCAAGTATAGCAACTAGCTAGTCATTGGTAAGGTATCGGCTTATGGCACCCATATGCAAGAGTTATAACCCTTATACAGTACCAAAGGGCCATTCACCTAGCGGTATCGTGGAGACCCTTTAACCTTGAGGTTGTGGGTTCAAGTCCGATGGTGAACATATGTATATATTCGTGGAAACAATTGTACATATACGTGATAGAGAGGAAGCGAGTGAAAAGGAAGGATAGGGGCCATTGACCTAGCGGTATCGTGGAGACCCTTTAACCTTGAGGTTGTGGGTTCAAGTCCGATGGTCAACAAATATATATATTCGTGGAAACAATTGTACATATACGTGATAGATGAGTGTGTGTGAATTTGTGTCTTTCTAAAAAATAATAATAATAACCCTTATACGGTATATATTCTAAACTATGAACACCCTATCTAATCTACTAAGAATTAGTAAAATAAAACTATTGAGTTCACCCATTATCCCAATAAAAGTAGATTTGAAGTTTAAATTTAGGGTTCATTTATAGGGCTTAGTATCTGAGAATGCACTAAACTTGTGCCTGATATCAATTGTGTGTATCATACTTAAACTCGTCATTTTTAATGCATCAAACTTTCAGAAAATGGTGTTTTAGTGTATTTTGGTGATGTGTCGCTCGTTTAAGGTGCCACGTGGCATCATAAGGATTTGACACATCATCGAAACATCACCAAAATACACTAAAACTCATTTTTTGAAAGTTTAATACATTAAACGTGATGAGTGTAAGTATAATACACACAATTGATATCATGCACAAGTTTAGTGCATTTCCTGACACTAACCCCTAATTTATACCTAGCTAGTAAAGTAAGTGTCTTTTTACGTCTAACTGTAAAAAAGTAATTAGTCCAATACTTCATGACTTAAGAAGAAAACTGGACTGTAATTGTCAGTTATGAATTGTTTCTACGATGTCACTTACCTTGCACTTTCTACTTTTCATTATTCAATAAACATTTGTAAATGATAACTAAAAAGCTCATTGAGGCATCGAGCTTCGAGGGTTCCTTGAATGAAACGCAATAACCCACCTCTTGAATATGGTAATTAACATTCATTAAGATATCTGTCCCTCAATGTGGGTAGTAAATGTGGTAATGTGCTAGTATGCCTACATGTAGTTTAAAAAAGTAAAATGAGAAGGAAACAATAAGATCAAACTTTTTCCGTCTATTACTGCTACACAACATGTAGCAAGATTATTATGATGAGTTTTCGTTACCATAAGACTCACAAAGCGGATCTGAATCAAAGAATTTAATGAAATGCTCAAGCTTTCACTATCATCAATTATAATATTACTATATAGATCTTACTTACTACATAGTATCTATACTTATACTACTTACTAAAGAGTTTGAGCCCCAAGTCTTAATACCTTAAAATGGGGGACAATACAAATTACTATTTTACCCTTCTAGCCATATTAATTAGTCTTTAAACAATTAAAATCAGTGCACTTAAAAAATAAAATTATAGTTAACACATCATAATTAATTTAGGTTACAAAATATTAACTATACTAGAATATAACCCGCGAATTCGCAGGACTAACAATTGTTAAATTCGTATATATGAACGTAAAAATAAGAGTAACAAATTTTCATATGTTTCAAAACAAAAACTAAAGTTTTTTGTGATGACATAACAATGATAATCAATAAAGATTCCCAATAAGTAAGATGTAGCTACGAACGTACGTACAAAAATTAATTTATCTTGGCAATCTCTTGGTTATGCAATTCAAAGAGTACTTAGTGTTTCTAGCCTTGTTAAGTAGTCATTTATTGCTAGCAAATCAATGACAGACAAAGGTTGTTTAGTTGTGAGTACTTCAGGCAAACGTTGTGGGAACGGTTGAGGGCTTGAAATGTTCAACATTTGTAAGAGGAATATTGTTATCCTCTTTGTTTAGCAACCTGGTGTAACATATACATTAATCGTTATGCATTTTATAACCAAATAAACGACTGTGAAAACAAAATTATTTGCGGATGTTACCCAGCTCTGTAGTTCACGATTGGTTGTACATCAGAATTGAGATGCACTCGACAGCCAAAGGATTGATTCGATAGTTGGGGTTTTCCTGTCATAAATGAGAGAGACATGATGATAAAGTTATATTATAAGATTGTAAGCTAAACTAAGTAAGATTGAATATCAAGGTCAGTTCAAAAACATACTTGCTCATTCCTTTATTTTAGCATAATGAATGAGGACAATAATATGTTCACCCAACTTTTGATTGCTTGTGATGTAGTCCAACAACTGAGTAGCATAGTTGCCCCACAGGGCACAATTGATCTTCTTCCCACTTAATCATTAAAACAAAGTGTGTAATTCAAATATAGGGGGATACAAAATTCGGATAAGATCATATATATAGTATACTCAGTGACATGGTACTATATTGAATATGAAAATACACAGAAGGAAAAAACAAATTGTACGCAAAACATTAAACGGCACTCATCATACATATGATACACAAAAAGGATTCATTACAATTAAAAAAGTAGATGGTGATCATCTCCAATGATGCTACTTGTCCCGGATTATCTTTGTAGGTCTGCGCCCACAACATAAAAAACTTTGGCGCGGATCTTCCAATCGTTTCTTTCACGATTAAGAAAATTCAAGGGAGTAAAACCTTTGATTTCCGCCATAAGGTGTACACAGAAGATCGAAAAAGTAAGCGTGTTTTCCTTTTGATGATTACTGCAATATGTGACAGAGCATGTAGAATTTATAGAATACAAATTTGATTTCAAAATGTGTAGAGTGGAGGTAAAAGAAGTCATTGAAGGATTTGGAAAATTTCTTGCTTCAAATTTGATTTTTGAAAATAAAGATGTCTGCTGTATAATTGATGAGATAGGAATAGGATTTAGCTCCAAAAATAGAGGAGATATATTAAGAAAAATAGAATTGAGATTTAAATTAGTTTACGTTTTTAAAAGTTGATCTTATCAATAATACTATTGAATTAAAGTTTTGTTCAGTACTAAATCGTGTTTGAGTATTGTTAAAAAAATCAAATGAAGAGTTTAACAGATGGCAGGAATTTGATGAATGGACTAAAGTTGATACTTAAAAAGCCAAAACAACGAATGGACTAAAGAGGTCTCATTAGGCTCTCCCAATGGTAACGTCAGTATGCGTTAGTTTTCAACCGACGTGAGGGATGCCATAGGCACGGCTCCATCACTTTTGCCGTCGGATGGGTTTCGTTGCCAAACCGACAAACTTCGTTTTTTTTTTTTTTCTTTTATTTGTTTAGTGTGTAAAATTAAAGGTATATTAGCAAATGTGGGTCCAGAAAAACTGAAGTGATGTTCACTGTAGACAGTGAAGCGTCAGTTTGTGTGAGTTTTGAAAAAAGCTGACGTGGCGCTGATGTGGCACAAACTGATGCGTCAATTTGTGTCACCTGTTGGGAGGAGTCTTATGGTTTTGTTAGTAATATCAATTGGAGCAATCACCGAAAAGATGGCCAAATCGTTTACTATGAAATCGTGTATTTGAGAATTTAATTGTCATTTATGCCATTTAATCATGTAATTAAGTCTGTATTAAATAGAAAGACTATAAATTAAGATTTTCTCACCGGTTCCATCCAGTTACGGTTTGACTTATTATTTAAGTTGAACGTGTAATGTAATTAGGGGCAAAAACCGGATTATTAACAAACCATTAGAGACTTATTACATAGAACATTATGGATTAGACAACCATGTTTAATTCGGCTATCTAGATAATTGGTTTTCAATAGTATCTATAATTTAAATGTAAATAAGGTATTAAATGCATAAATTGTTTTAATTAATTAATATTCAAATATATGTATAATTCGACCATCTATATAAAATTGGTTTTCAGGAGTATCTTTAATTTAAATGTAAGTATGGTATTAAATGCATAAAATGTTTTTGAAATTGTAAGGGTTATAAAAAATATTAATTTAGCCGATTTGTATGCATGAAAAGTCAACAAATTGAATTTTTAATTAAATGCCTATTTAGTATGTTTTGAATTTGTTTTAATTAGGGGTAATTAGGTAATTAATGTATCACTAATAGGACTTAATACATGGACAATTTAAGGGTTAATGATCAATGGTGATTAGGCATAGAAGCTTACTTAATGAAAGGTAAGGATTAATTTAGGAGGTTGAAAATTTCTATTGTCTACATATTTAATGTTTTCTTATAATAATATATATATATATATATATATATATATATATATATATATATAATATATATATATATATATACTAGTTTATAACCCGCGAATTCACGGGCTAGTTCATAATTCTGCTTATATAACGTTTAAATTAACAAATCAAATCCGATAAAAAAAGTAACTAATCAATTAATTAATTGATATTATATAATGTCTTGTTTTTTATTAAGCAATTATAAATGAACTAATTAATATGTCTAAGAGATATCAAAGTCATAAAAATTTGAAAATATAAAAACTGTTGTACAAAACGAATAGTATATAATTTTCATTGATATAATTACATCAAAAGTTATTATTGACTTTCAATACGTGCTAAATAAGCTTGCTAAGTGATCATAGATGTAAACATACTAATTGATCTATTGTATATGTGGTAGAGATGGTATCTCTCGCCGGTTTACTTTGTTGAAATCTATTGCGGTGTGACATTGAACTATTGCAATGAGTTATTGAAGGTCATGATTATGCCTCCTTCTTAAAAGAGAATTATGCTCGATAAGTTACCGTCGTTGATGCCTAGCTACAAACCATTATTCAGGTAGAATAAGGTGAAGATCTACAAATATCCATTGATTGATATACTCTATTGTAAATTCATTGGGTGCTCGCAACATAACACAACATTGTTTCATTCCCGTTTAATCATTACTAATTAATCAAATAAACCAAAATTAGTTTACATAAGAAATCTTTGTAACAGATTTTCACTTGCCTCAAAAGTTGCACGAATTTGATCAACGGTCTTATAAGGTGGCTCGGTATAATACTTCAAGTAGTATTAAAAAAATATGTTCTACATTAAGAGTTGTACGCGATATCCAGAGTTCAAACTCAAGTGACTTCGACTCCTTCCCGTTCTATGTTTTGATGTTCAGTAGTTTGCTTGACACAAATGGCCCACGACATCTGCATAAAGATCTTTCAAATTTTTTCAATCACTCAAAAATCAAAACGATAAAAACAAATGAATAACAAAATGATATTTCGGGAACCAACCAAACCCAAATATGCTTGGAACATTCCATGACTATACAATCGACTGAAACAATGTTGTATCCATCCGTAACTGGCTCAAAAGATGAACACCTAAATACTTTAGATGACCTATAAAAATTTAACTTTCATGCATTATCAATAAGATGATAAATTTTATTATATGGTCTCAGACCAAAACCAGACAAATCAACAAAGTTGTATTCTTTCAGTGTATCCCCAAAAATTGGAATGATGATTTTTTTATAGTAGCAATGATCTTATTCCCTACACATAATTTATATTATAGAGTGTATATTATTTAATAAATAGAGCATATAAATTAATTAATTTTGACAAATTATTATCAAATAAATATTGATTTAATATAATCAAAATCATAATCATGATTATAAATCATTAGCAACTTAATAAAAAGGTGTACTCACATCCATCCAATGATATGATCATACTCTTTTAGTAATTAATACCGTACATAAATTTGATAACGAATATTCATTCTCACAATATGAAATTTCATAATTAGCATGTGATCTGCACCACTCATTAATAATTGATTTTTGACTTAAAACATTTTTCTTACCAAAATAAACAATATAAGCTGAATGAATGTAGCATATTGATTTTTTATGTGTAAGTAAAATATCATTTATACATGATATTTATGGCCTTATTATGTTTTCCTTCATATTTTCATAGTATTAGTATCGTATTAAAATTGAAATCAATATTGTGTTTGAAATTAGATACATATCTATACATGTAAATAACTAAATATGAGATATGTTTTTCTTTATATACATTAATTAATCATCTCAAATATATAATATATGAATAACCTTTATGATATCATCAATTAAATAAACTTTAGATTAATCAATAATATCCTTTAGTTTTACTTAGATGTAAAATTAACATCACTCAAATCTATGAATTTTAACAAAAAGAATTTAAATAATAGTCATTAACGAATTCTAGGATGCATAATTCGAATAACTTGACTAATTATAGTTTTGACGTTTGTTGTGGGTAGATTTTTATCTAACTTTGCAGGATCCTTACCAGCATCATAATGCTATTACTCAGGTATGGAAGTTGTTTACATTTATTATTCGTATCAAAGGATATTGATGGTTTGTAAGTCTGCATTCAGGATCACGGATATAACTGAGGATCCTGGGAGTATCTTTGTTATTTGTCTTGCAGGATCCTATTCAGGATATATTTATCTAACACAATTATGCAGGATTCTGGACCAGGAAGATATTTATTTAAGGATCCCATGATCAATCTCGGAATACACATAGCTCAGGATCCTGGACTTATCTTAGTTAAGGATCATGAACTATATAACACGTTTATTTTTCTTAAGTATTGACCAGGTCTTAGGAGAAACGCGTTAATGAGATATGCTCCGGATTACGTGAAGAGGATCCGATACGATTCCATGAAGACGAAGTCTTATGCACGTGTGGAATAGAGTCAATAGAGACGTTGGAGGTCTTCATCATTCCTCGGAGGATCCCTGATATTTCGGAATTATTGTTAAACGCTCTTAGTATATAAATAAGGCTCGGATGATCATTTAGGTTAATGAATACTTGCTATTTTTCCACCTGTAAACACTCACACACTCTGCTCTCATTCTCGTTTACGGTCATTTCATCAACACCTAGCTAAAATCACACACAAATTCACCTAGCCGATCATCCTTGTGCTCTTAGTTTGTAATCAATTACTTTCATTTTTATAAGATTAACAAAGGCAAGGATCGTTTGATCCTTCCCGAGGTTTTGTGCCGGCGATCAACCTTGATCAAGGGCTTTCCTCGTATATCATCGTGTCGACTTTATTTACTTATCATTTATATTGCTTCCGTAGCATTCTGTTCACATTTTTATCGTCAACATTGTCATTATCTTTAATTTATACTCAAACTTTGATACTTAAACGTCTGTTCAACAAGGATCCACGGATTCAATCAATCTTTTTAACACAAAATATTGACTTACTAATAGAGATAATCGTGTAAAGGCGTAATTATCTTGATAGTAATTTTTACACCTGACCTCACAAACTAATTTTTGATCACTTAATTGCTTTTAGTAATTTTTGACCAAAATAATTTGGCGCCCACTGTGGGGCAATTGGTGTTTTGCTTGATCAAATTTTTGTTAAAATCCTTGTTGAGTCATTTTTTTTCAAAAATTTCTGTCAAAAATATCGAGCCAAGGACGATCAACATCATCCATCATGCCATCATCATCGTCTGCTAGAACTACTCTTCCTCCTGCTCCACCTCTCACATCATCTCAACAACAGCCGCAAAATGTCTATCAAAGGCTTTCGTCGGCTAGATCCACTTCTATGGGGGCTGGATTCTTATCGGATCCAGACACTGTTATGATTGCTAACCGGGATATCGTGTCTATGTTTACGCAGGTTAAGGAGCAGCTTCAACGAGTGGAGAGAAGCAACGAAATCCTGAGAAAGGATGTGGAGGACATGAGGACTAGGAGCAATGTTCCGGTTTCTCAAGTTACTACTCCTATCCGAAGCAGGATCCTTGATTTTGGCACTCCTCCATCAGCAGAACATCAAGGAGATTTCATATCTATGCAAGGGAGCACTAGGATCCCAGATCCAATATTTGCTACAGGAGTTTCTACATCAAGGGGTCAACAATCTAATCCAGGATCCTCATACAGGACTCCTGACAGTGGTAACATGTTCAATAATTTTACCTCTAATAATACTGTTGGGACTAACAATTTTCAGGATCCTGGAGTTAGTCCTATGATGGCGAGAGAAATACAGAAATTGAAGGATATGATATCAAGCGTCCCCGGAGTTGTACAACTAATTCCAGAAGTTGCACCAACGACGCACAGGATCTCGAGATTTGCACCACCTATTTGTGATGCCGAGATCCTTAAGAGATTTCAGACACCCAATATGAAGCTGTATGATGGAACGACGGATCCTGAGGAGCACATTGCGCAATACAGGGAGATGATGGAAATCATTCCAATTCCTTCTGATCTTAAAGAAGCATGTTTATGCAAGGGTTTTGGCGCTACTCTCACAGGATCCGCGCTAAAATCGCTATTGAACGTTCCTCCTTACTCTATTACTTCATTTGCTCATTTGGTTAATTTATTTAATAATCAATTCTCTTGCAGTAGGACATTTGAAAAATTAACAACTGATCTATATAGAATTGTCCAAAAAGCTAACGAGTCTCTTCGAGATTTTGTAGAGAGATTCGGGAGAGAATCCTTGAACATACCTAATTTGGATATGCCTACTGCCGTACAAGCCTTTAAGATGGGAATCAAAAGGGATTCCCCATTTTATGAGGATCTTGTTATGAATCCTTGCAGGAACCTCGATGAAGTCAGAAACAGGGCCTTAAGGTTTATCAGACTGGAAGAAGATGCAATGATACAGAAGAGGGTGGATACTCAATCAGCATACGATAGACCTAACAGGAAGTCAGACTCGTCCTCATTCAGATCAAACCGGAACAAACCGTATACCAGAAATGAGGATCGTCGTGTGAATGCTGTTGACGAAGATGACGAAGAATATCCTAAGATAACTGATTATAATTTTTCTGTAGACACAACAGATATATTGTGTGCCATGCAGGATCTAGGAGACAAGGAAAGATGGCCAAAGAAGAATGACAAGTCTTATGCATGGAAGGATAAATCTAAATGGTGTGCCTATCATGAGGATTTCGGCCACACAACTGAGAATTGCATAGCTCTCCGGAAAGAGATCAGTCATCTACTCAACAAAGGATACTTGAAGGATCTGCTTGGGAAAAAGAAGGATCACGCGAAGGATCATGACAGAGTTCAGGATCCTGAGTCTCAGGATAATCGCAGGATCCCTACTAGAGCAGGATCCCCACCTTCGGACGCCAAGGTAATCAATTTTATTTCTGGTGGCTCTGATATATGTGGCACTTCTTATTCTGCAGCAAAGAGGCACGCAAGGGAATCTAAGTCAGAAAAGCCATATAAACCTACGAGGACTTCCATGAAGAAAGATGAGAAGGTCATAACATTTGATGAGGATGATTTGCAAGATGTTCAGGATCCTCACCATGATGGTTTGGTTATTACTCTCTATGTTGCCAATCACTTTGTGCGAAGGATCCTGATTGATGGAGGAAGCTCAGTCAACATCATTCGTCTGGAGACTTTGAAAAGGATGGGTATCCCAGAATCAGAAATCAATTCGAGATCCACTGTATTGGTAGGATTCAGCGGAGAAACAAAGAATATGGTTGGTGATATCAAGTTGCCAATCTACATTGAAGGGGTAAACTCTATTCAAAAGTTATGTGTTATGGATTGTTTGTCAAGCTATAACATTATCCTAGGAAGACCATGGTTGCATGATATGAAAGCGGTACCTTCAACGTATCATCAATGCATCAAATTACCAACCCCATGGGGGGTGGTCAAGATCAGCAGTGACCAAAAAGAAGCAAAGGATTGTTATACAACGTCAATGAAATCTACTGCCAAGCCTCCGTCAGCATAGCAATTAAAGAACAAGGCATGGGATGTCCTAGATACAAAGGAGCAGGACGTCAAAGAAGTGCTGCTGAGCTCGAAGGATCCTGAACAAAGGGTGCTTATATGGTCAAGCATCCCAGGGGATCTTGAACAGAATCTGATGAAATTCTTGAATCAGAGGAAGTCAACTTTTGCCTGGAAGCCAGAGGATATGACAGGTATATCTAAGGATATTATAACTCATAAACTTGGAATTGATAATAGTTTCAGGCCGGTTCAACAAAAGAGAAGAAAGTTTGCGCCTGAAAGGAATGCTATTATCCAGGCTGATGTTGAAAGACTACTTGCTGCTGGCATGATAAGGGAAGTAAAGTTTCCAAGATGGTTGGCAAACGTGGTGGTGGTACAAAAGAAGAATGGGAAATGGAGAGTGTGTGTGGACTATACGGATCTCAATAAAGCCTGCCTGAAGGATCCTTTTCCATTGCCTCATATAGACTCAATGGTGGATGCTACGGCTGGGCATGAGATCCTAACTTTTATGGATGCTTCGTCAGGATTTCAACAAATTCAGATGGAACCTTCAGACCAGGAAGACACAGCCTTCATAACCCCCACAGGTATTTATTGTTATGTTGCTATGCCTTTTGGTCTTAAAAATGCAGGTGCAACATACCAAAGGCTAGTCAACATGATGTTCAAAGACCAATTGGGAAGCACAATGAAAGTATACATCGATGACATGGTAGTAAAGTCAAAGAAAATTGAGGATCATCTTTGGGATCTTAAGGTGGCCTTTGACATTCTGGATCAGTATAACATGAAGCTCAATCCTGCTAAATGCCACTTTGGAGTGGGGGCAGGAAAGTTCTTGGGATATATGGTGACCAAGAGAGGGATAGAAGCTAGCCCAGAACAGATCAAATCTATTCTTAATCTGAAGTCTCCATCAAGTCCAAAAGATATACAAAGGTTAACGGGAAGGATAACGGCTATGAACCGTTTTATTTCAAGATCCTCAGACAGGTGCAAGGAATTCTATGATATCCTCAAAAAGAACAGAAAATTCGAGTGGGGAGAAAGGCATGAAACTGCATTTCAAGAATTGAAGGATTACTTATCATCAGCTCCTTTATTGATGAAGACTGAGAATGGTGAACCATTCTTTCTCTATTTATCGGTATCCAGAAATGCTGTAAGTGCAGTGCTCGTGAAGGATCATGAAGGGCAACAACATCCTGTTTACTATGTAAGTAAAAGCCTATTAGATGCGGAAACCAGGTATTCTCATCTCGAAAAACTTATACTTGCATTAGTCATGGCATCAACTAAACTTAGGCATTATTTTGAGACACACCCGATATAACACCACAAGATTTGAAAAGACATTTTTTCTTTTTTTTTTTATATATTCTTCGGAAGCGATTAAAACAAATCAGGCATTATAGATTGCGTATAACATAGTTCCCAAAACACAATCTATGCATGCATGATGAGTTGATACAATAACCCCATTAACTACAAACATTAAGTTAGGTGTTATTTAAATTCCAAAACATAAGTTTATAAACGACTACATGTCGTATAGTCAGAGTAGGCAGTCAAACATTCTTCAAATTAACTTCTTGCCCACCCACATCAAAAGAAATCTGCAAGAAGTGAGGAGAGGGATTAGCACGAAGCTAAGTGAATAGATCACAACTATCAATCTAAACTAGCATAGCAATTGATCACCACAAAGCATTATAACAAATACATCAAAGAGGATCGGTGGTCCTTGAGGTACCCTCATGCCGCGGTGGTTCCCCAAGTAACACTTATAACAACTGAAGGCCAAACAGTGGTCTTACCGATAGTTTAGTACCATTACTACATACGACATGATTTCAATAAACAACACATGTTCAAAGTCATCATGTCGTCCAAAGTAACAGTATCCAAACCCAATTTCATATTGACCCCTGACAAGATAGCACATTCCATAATCATCATGGCAATATGCAATTTATACAATGTATAACAGTAGAACAAGTTTACCCGTTGTAACCAGATTGTTACAACTAATTCAGACTAAAAGTCAATGATCCACTCACCCTTACTGACAATGTCTCCACTCAGAGATCTAGTCTCACTGAGTCTTCGCTTTATCTGAAAATACGACCAACCCGAATTAGTCTTTTCTTCAAGTTCATTACAATATAATCATATATATAGTGTCAACTAAGAACATCTACTATACTATTAATACAAAGCAATTATCAAGAATGCACAAGTCACAAGTTATCAAATTTGTCATTTTTCAATATACAAACGCGATCCTGAAATAGGGTGCTGGATCGCGTTCCCTAGTTCTAAATAATTCTGTAACCGTTTTACACTACCAAACGCGATCCTGAAGAGGTGCCGGGATCGCGTTCCAAAGAACAAACTCAACTCAACTCGGATTTACACTAACTAACGCGATCCGGACTTAAGGGGCGGGATCGCGTTTCAAAGAAGGATTCAGGTTTGAGACAAATTTTCACTATGGAACGCGATCCTGGCCTGATGCCTGGATCGCGTTTGTCACTTTTCCAGCGACAAAACCCAGGTTCAAGAACACTTTAGCTCGACCTAATTCTTAATTTTCACCAAATAAAAGATGTAATACACAAATATTGACATACAATAACTTCAAAGATCATCATGTAACATGTTATAACAACAAATAACTATCATCAAACTCAAATCCATGCTTGATCACCTTTTAACCTAATTACTTCAAACCCTAATTCATAAGCATATATTCAAAGCAATTCAAACTTACAATCGAGGTAATAGCAAGGTAGATGATGATGTTGATAAGTGTTAACCACGAATCCAAGCTCTAATCGATTACTCAAAGTTTTCTCTTTTGATTTCTCTCAAACTTAATGTATGTGTGTGTGTTATTTTGGGGAGTAAAATGAGGAACCAAATAAAATGAAAGGGAGAGGTGGGAGAATAAACCGATCCACTACAAATGGTGGGTATAAGTTAGCTCCAAATTATACCCGCTCTAAACCTATTGTCTAGAACCTAAAATCGTTTGCGTGAAAATATATTTTATTATACTGTCAACTAAATTTATTTAAAACAAGTAATAATTCATGTGTCACAATAAGTCATTTGACCACTGGACCTATTTATTTCAATTAGCCAAATAATACTAATTATTTCTAAACTAAATTAAATAATCAAATGAATTAAATACATTACCAAATTTCTCCTAGGCCGGTAATGAGGATGTTACAAATCTTCCATCCTTAAGAAGATTTCGTCCCCGAAATCTCGCCACTCTCAAAGAGATTAGGATAACATAATCGCAGGCTTTCCTCCGTTTCCCACGTAAGATTAGCACCCAAACTATGTCGCCACTTAACCAAAACCATGGGTATCTCCTTCTTTCGAAGTTTATTACTTTTCTATCTACAAGCTCTATGGGTTCTTCTACAAGTTTCTGACTTAAGTCGACACGCAAGTCTTGTAACGAAAGGACTTGGGATTGGTCCTCCACCTTACATTTTCTTAAGTAACAAACATTGAAGGTGTCATGAATACCCGCTAATTCAGGAGGAAGATCTAACGATACCGTTTGATCATTAACTACTTGGCGAATTCTAAGTGGCCCAATAAACCTAGGAGCAAGTTTACCACGCTTACCAAACTGAATCACACCTTTCCAAGGGGAAACCTTTAAGTAAACCAATTCACCCACCACAAACGAAACCGGACGGTGCCGCGGATCGGCATACTGTTTCTGTCTATCACGTGCCGCTTTTAACTTCTCACGAGCAATTGCTACCTTATCAGCAGTAATCTGAACAATATCTGGACCCGCAAATTGTTTCTCACCCGCTTCCAACCAACATGTGGGTGTTCTACAACGACGCCCATAAAGCATTTCATACGGAGGCATACCTATACTCGAGTGATAAGAATTATTATACGCAAACTCAATCAATGGCAGGTGTGAATCCCAAGACCCACCATATTCCAACACACAAGCACGCAACATGTCCTCCAAAGTTTGAATGGTGCGCTCTGATTGACCGTCCGTCTGAGGGTGATAAGCCGTACTCAAATTAATTCGGGTACCCAGTTCCTTCTGCAAACCCTGCCTGCGGGTGGGGCTCCGTGGATCTACGGATCCGGGGTTAAAGGTTCCCTCCAATAACCTTTTTTTAAAAAAAAAACCCGGACACGAATCGTGGATCTCAATCCGACACAATAGATAAAGGAATTCCATGTCGCGAAACGATCTCATTGACGTACAATTGGGATAATTTACTCAAAGAAGTCGTCTCACTAGTAGCAAGAAAGTGAGCACTCTTAGTCAATCGGTCCACAATCACCCAAATCATGTCGTTTCCTATAATGGTTCCCGGAAATTTTGTTACAAAGTCCATCGTAATGTTTTCCCATTTCCACTCGGGGATCTCAAGTTGTTTCAACGTCCCATACGGTTTCTGGTGCTCGGCCTTTACTTGAGAGCATATATGGCATGATTCCACAAATCGAGCAACATCCATTTTCAAAGTAGGCCACCAATATAAAGGTTTCAGATCATTATACATTTTTGTGCTCCCGGGATGAACCGACAATCTGGACTTATGAGCTTCCATCCATATTACATCACGAAGCCCACCAAGTAAACGAACCCAAACTCGCGATTGGAATGTCTTTAATCCACGAGAATCGTCACATAAAAGTTCTTTTCTTTTCGATAGAATCTCGGCCTTCAAATTTTGATCCAACAATGCTTCCATTTGTGCCGTTCTCAATTTTTCAATCAAATCAGAGGAAACTTCCAATCGCATAAAGCAAACTTTCTCAAATTTCCCTTTTCTACTCAACGCATCCGCGACCACATTCGCCTTACCCGGATGGTAACGAATCTCACAATCATAGTCTTTTATCAGCTCTAACCATCTTCTCTGACGCATATTCAGTTCCTTCTGAGAAAACATGTATTGAAGACTCTTATGATCCGTACAAATAACGTATTTAGTACCATACAAATAGTGTCTCCAGATTTTCAAGGCAAAGACTACAGCTGCAAGTTCTAAGTCATGGGTAGGATAATTCTTTTCATAAGGCTTAAGTTGACGAGAAACATACGCAATGACTCGACCACGTTGCATCAAGACACCACCCAAACCCGCATGCGAAGCATCACAATACACAATAAAATCCTCGGACCCTTCAGGCAAGGCTAAAATTGGAGCCTGACACAATAACTGTTTCAAAGTCTGGAAAGCCGACTCTTGTTGATCATTCCACTGAAAATTAACATCCTTTCGAGTCAATTTCGTCAAAGGACCCGCGAGCTTAGAGAAATCCTTGATGAACTTTCGATAGTAACCCGCTAGACCAAGAAAACTCTTAATCTCTGAAGCAGACTTAGGTGCTTGCCAATTCATAACTGCCTCAACCTTAGATGGATCTACTTTAACTCCATCCTCACAGATAATATGCCCCAAAAACTGGACTTCCCGCAACCAAAACTCGCATTTGGAGAACTTAGCATACAACTTTTCTTGTCTCAAGGTGTCAAGTACTAAACGTAAGTGTACTTCGTGATCGGATTCAGATTTAGAATAAATCAATATGTCATCGATAAATACAATAACGAACTTATCAAGATAGGGTCGACAAAACTCTATTCATCAAATCCATAAAGACCGCCGGAGCATTAGTCAACCCAAAAGGCATAACAAGAAATTCATAATGACCATATCTAGTGCGGAAAGCCGTCTTAGGAATATCCTCCCCACAAACCCGCACTTGATGATAACCCGACCTCAAGTCAATCTTAGAGAAATAGGAAGATCCTTGCAATTGATCAAACAATTCATCTATTCAGGGCAAAGGGTACTTATTCTTTATGGTTCGCTTATTCAACTCTCTATAATCAATACACATCCGAAGGGTGCCATCCTTCTTTTTAACAAATAACACGGGTGCACCCCAAGGAGACGAACTAGGCCTGACGAAACCCTTATCTAATAGCTCCTGGATTTGGGTCATCATTTCACGAATTTCGGAGGGAGCTAGTCTATAAGGAGCCTTAGCTACGGGAGTAGAACCCGGAATTAGGTCAATTTTATATTCCACCTCCCTAATGGGAGGCAACCCAGGCAATTCATCAGGAAAGACGTCAGGGTAATCAGAAACCACCCGAACATTGGAAACGGTTTTCTTTTCTAATTTTGCATCAACTATATAAGCCAGGTAGGATACACACCCCTTAGCTAGAGATTTACTAGCTTTCATCATAGAAATCATAGGGATACTACCTCTTTCCCGTCCCCCTCGAGCCACAACATATGACTCATTAGAGATTGGAATCCTAATTAGTTTCTTATGGCACTCTATACTTGCCTTATTCTTACTTAACCAATCCATGCCTAAAACCGCATCAAAACTGGGGATAGGCATCAATAGAAAAGAAATTGGGAAACTATGATCCTCAATCAAGATGCTAGCTCCAGTCACCGATGTGGTAACTGGAACTATCTTGCCATTTGCTATCTCAACCTCAATAGGATTTGTAATACAAGTGGGAGTCAATTTCAGTTTATCACAGAAAAGCATAGATATAAATGAGCAATTGGCTCCCGAATCAAACAGAACAGTAGCTGGTACAGAGTTGATTAGGAATGTACCAGTTATAACATCTTCAGTCCTGACAGCATCATCAGCTGTCATTTGGAATGCCCTACCAGTTGCCGTTGGTGGATTCTTTCTTTTCAGGCCAGAAGACGAAGACCCTCCGACCACACCCATCTTTTGTTTCCCAGCCTCCGGACACAAACCCGAACGATGACCTTCCTTTTGACAATTCCAACACACATGTCTAGGAAACGTACAATCCTTGATGTCATGACCAAGTTGTCCACATTTGATACACCTAGCAGTTTGTGGAGTGCAAGGACCCTTGTGTCGCGATTTACAATTGTGGCACCAATTGGTTCCGTCCAATGATTTACTATCCGAACTGGACTTCTTAGGTTGATGAGATCCCTACCATTTCTTCTTTCCAGGACTACCCGAAGATTCACCCTTGGGTTTAAATGGAGATTTTTCCTTTACCTCCAAGCCCTGTGCCCTAACATCCCCATCCACAGAACGGGCAAGATCAAAAGCTTGGGAAAGAGTACCCGCCAATCTCACGGTCGTCCGATAAGTATGCGGTAACATTCCCACAAAATGGTCAATCTTCATACGTTCCTCCGGTACCCATTGTTGCACGAATCTCAACTTGTCAGTGAATTGGGAAATGAGATCATCCATAGTCATCTTATCCGTTAATTGCAAATCCAAAAACTCGCGTCGAATCCGAGTCATGTCAAATCCCGAACAATATTTCTTACAAACCTCATTGTGGAAATCAGCCCAACAAATCGATGCTCTCTGCTGTGGGGTAAAATGTGATGTAATGGAATCCCACCAAACCATTGCGGGACCCTTTAGAAGTTGCACCGTAAAAGGAACCTTGACTTCCTCTTCACATCGACAAACCTCAAACTTTCTTTCCACATCCCTCAG
Organism: Helichrysum umbraculigerum; assembly: GCA_949592205.1. NCBI lineage: Eukaryota > Viridiplantae > Streptophyta > Magnoliopsida > Asterales > Asteraceae > Helichrysum > Helichrysum umbraculigerum. The sequence goes on along the minus strand of CATIUR010000003.1, from coordinate 125,615,795 downwards.
CCAATCCAAGGTAACGGAGGGATTTGTACTACCCGAATAATCCGATGGTCCACAAGACTTGAAAGTCTTAAAAGAGCATAGCTTAGGTTGATTCTGAGCTTGAAATATCGGAGTCTGATAACCCGAAGGTCCGGAAGAGAACGGAGCCGAAATCGGATAGGTACCATAGTGTGGATGATGATAATAAGACTGAGATACTGGAATCTGCGAAGTCACCAAAAGTGGTGGTACAGTGCTAACAGTAGGTGGCAAAGATTGCAAGATTTGTTGAGAAGACCGGTTTTTGTTGTTGTTGTTGCAAAAAGTGTTGTTCTATTGCCTTAAGTCTCAGATTTTCTGTCTCTAGATGAATCATATAATCATCATGATCAAAATCCCCTGCAGAAAAGGTAGTACCAGTTTGACCCTGGCTAACATTTTGGGTTTCAGGAGGGGATACATTAGTTCGAGGGGCATCATTGGGTGTGTCAGCTGGAGGTTCATTCTCTGCCATATCTGTACCAAAACAACATCTCATAACACGTTAGTTGTTAGTACCTATATACTAACCAACTTCACATGCTAACCAAATCCCACTCGTAGGAATGTTTGACTGACACACATAGATTTGGGATTGAACACTTAACCCAAGCTCAATTCACCCAAACCTAGGCTCTGATACCAATTTATAACACCACAAGATTTGAAAAGACATTTTTTCTTTTTTTTTTTATATATTCTTCGGAAGCGATTAAAACAAATCAGGCATTATAGATTGCGTATAACATAGTTCCCAAAACACAATCTATGCATGCATGATGAGTTGATACAATAACCCCATTAACTACAAACATTAAGTTAGGTGTTATTTAAATTCCAAAACATAAGTTTATAAACGACTACATGTCGTATAGTCAGAGTAGGCAGTCAAACATTCTTCAAACTAACTTCTTGCCCACCCACATCAAAAGAAATCTGCAAGAAGTGAGGAGAGGGATTAACACGAAGCTAAGTGAATAGATCACAACTATCAATCTAAACTAGCATAGCAATTGATCACCACAAAGCATTATAACAAATACATCAAAGAGGATCGGTGGTCCTTGAGGTACCCTCATGCCGCGGTGGTTCCCCAAGTAACACTTATAACCACTGAAGGTCAAACAGTGGTCTTACCGATAGTTTAGTACCATTACTACATACGACATGATTTCAATAAACAACACATGTTCAAAGTCATCATGTCGTCCAAAGTAACAGTATCCAAACCCAATTTCATATTGACCCCTGACAAGATAGCACATTCCATAATCATCATGGCAATATGCAATTTATACAATGTATAACAGTAGAACAAGTTTACCCGTTGTAACCAGATTGTTACAACTAATTCAGACTAAAAGTCAATGATCCACTCACCCTTACTGACAACGTCTACACTCAGAGATCTAGTCTCACTGAGTCTTCGCTTTATCTGAAAATACGACCAACCCGAATTAGTCTTTTCTTCAAGTTCATTACAATATAATCATATATATAGTGTCAACTAAGAACATCTACTATACTATTAATACAAAGCAATTATCAAGAATGCACAAGTCACAAGTTATCAAATTTGTCATTTTTCAATATACAAACGCAATCCTGAAATAGGGTGCTGGATCGCGTTCCCTAGTTCTAAATAATTCTGTAACCGTTTTACACTACCAAACGCGATCCTGAAGAGGTGCCGGGATCGCGTTCCAAAGAACAAACTCAACTCAACTCGGATTTACACTAACTAACGCGATCCGGACTTAAGGGGCGGGATCGCGTTTCAAAGAAGGATTCAGGTTTGAGACAAATTTTCACTATGGAACGCGATCCTGGCCTGATGCCTGGATCGCGTTTGTCACTTTTCCAGCGACAAAACCCAGGTTCAAGAACACTTTAGCTCGACCTAATTCTTAATTTCACCAAATAAAAGATGTAATACACAAATATTGACATACAATAACTTCAAAGATCATCATGTAACATGTTATAACAACAAATAACTATCATCAAACTCAAATCCATGCTTGATCACCTTTTAACCTAATTACTTCAAACCCTAATTCATAAGCATATATTCAAAGCAATTCAAACTTACAATCGAGGTAATAGCAAGGTAGATGATGATGTTGATAAGTGTTAACCACGAATCCAAGCTCTAATCGATTACTCAAAGTTTTCTCTTTTGATTTCTCTCAAACTTAATGTATGTGTGTGTGTTATTTTGGGGAGTAAAATGAGGAACCAAATAAAATGAAAGGGAGAGGTGGGAGAATAAACCGATCCACTACAAATGGTGGGTATAAGTTAGCTCCAAATTATACCCGCTCTAAACCTATTGTCTGGAACCTAAAATCGTTTGCGTGAAAATATATTTTATTATACTGTCAACTAAATTTATTTAAAACAAGTAATAATTCATGTGTCACAATAAGTCATTTGACCACTGGACCTATTTATTTCAATTAGCCAAATAATACTAATTATTTCTAAACTAAATTAAATAATCAAATGAATTAAATACATTACCAAATTTCTCCTAGGCCGGTAATGAGGATGTTACAAATCTTCCCTCCTTAAGAAGATTTCGTCCCCGAAATCTCGCCACTCTCAAAGAGATTAGGATAACATAATCGCAGGCTTTCCTCCGTTTCCCACGTAAGATTAGCACCCAAACTATGTCGCCACTTAACCAAAACCATGGGTATCTCCTTCTTTCGAAGTTTAGTCACTTTTCTATCTACAAGCTCTATGGGTTCTTCTACAAGTTTCTGACTTAAGTCGACACGCAAGTCTTGTAACGGAAGGACTTGGGATTGGTCCTCCACCTTACATTTTCTTAAGTAACAAACATTGAAGGTGTCATGAATACCCGCTAATTCAGGAGGAAGATCTAACGATACCGTTTGATCATTAACTACTTGGCGAATTCTAAATGGCCCAATAAACCTAGGAGCAAGTTTACCACGCTTACCAAACCGAATCACACCTTTCCAAGGGGAAACCTTACCACGCTTAACAACACTGAAGCGGATGCTTTGGCTAATCTGGGATCAAGTCTAAGGATCCCACCGGATGTCAAAATACCAATTATACATATTGCAGCGCCTGTCATCGCTGATAAGGATCACAATGAAGAGCAAGTGTGTGACATTGAGGATCCTCAGCCTGGAGACAAATCGAATGCATCAGGTTCTGGGGGCAAGTCAGGATCATGGATGCAGACGATCATGGAATATAAACAACACGATGTGATCCCTAAGGATGAAAATAATCCTAAAGCCTTCAGGTTAAAGGTATCCCGTTTTACTATTGAAAATGGTATATTGTATAAAAAATCACTTGCATGACCATTATTGCGATGCCTTGCGGATCCTGAAGCAAAAGTAGTTCTCAAGGATATACATGAAGGCGATTGTGGGAATCATTCTGGGGGCAGAGCATTATTTTCAAAAGTTTTAAGGACAGGATACTTCTGGCCTACTATGAAGAAGGATTCTATGGATTTTGCTCTCAAATGTGATGCTTGTCAAAGGCATGGAAACATCCATCATCAACCAGCAGAACCGATGCATCCGATTATTTCACCATGGCCATTTATGAAATGGGGGATGGATATTGTTGGAAAACTACCAGTTGCTCCAGGAGGAAAAGTGTTTATGCTTGCAATGACAGATTATTTTTCAAAATGGATTGAAGCTGAAGCATTTGTTCAAGTAAAGGAAAAGGATGTTATCTCATTTGTAACACCCCCAAATTTAGTGATTCGCGGAAGCATACTTGGGTATTACTAATCAATATACAAAGCACAAGATATACAGCAAACGACCTCTAAATGAGACGTTTTGTAAAATAATTACATTTCATAATTAAATCGTTTGAAAACATATAGTTTTCTTTACAAAAATATGTAAGCCTAGAGTCCGCGTATGTGGCGGGAGATTCTATTACATAACCATAGTTACAAAAGATAATGCCAAAGAATCTCCGTTAGATGCAGTTTGGAAATCATGCGACTCTAGCTAGTAATCCTGGAGTGATCCTACTCCGTAAGTGTACCTGAGAATACATGCTAAAAAGGGTCAACCAAAAGGTTGGTGAATCTCACAGGTTTATCAGTAAATAATCAGTTTGAACACAAGATTTCATCAGTAGTGCCCGTAGGCGTATATCAAGTATTTGCAAATCTCGCAAAAGTAAAGTAATCAAGTTATACCGTTGCCATGAGGCTCATAATCAAAGCTTAACCCGTAAATAATCAGTTGCTCCCGTGACATGCTCGAAATTGAGCAAGCATAAGTAACGAAATAATAGTCACCCGTTTCTACGTGTAAATCAGTACGTGGTAGCGCTACTACCCCGGGCAGGGAGGGTCATTTCCCTAATGGATCCATTAACTACTGTTCGCGCTTAAGTCCATAACTAATGATATATGATGGAGAGACTTCAGTAATTAGAAATTAACTCATGCAATTCCGTTTGGTATAGAAATCAGTTTAGTACTTGTGTTCAGGAAAAATAAGTAGCATGTATCTCCCCCAATAAGATAAAACAGTAAAAGTAGGGCCGTAAGACTCACCTGAGCCTAGTAGTAAGCAGTTGAAAACTGTAAGTAGCGTGTAGGTTCTCCGAACCCGTAACCTTTAAATGCCTAAACATGTAAGGTTAAGTAAGTAGATGTCTCGCAAGACCATCTAGGCTAGTTGTCCATACAACCCGTTGTCCAAATGTTGGTTCGTTATCGTTTGTAATAAAGTGTTCGGCCCGTTGGTGATTCGTTATGATTAAAGTTTTATCACTTATAACGCGATTTAGAGTGATTGCACTTGAAAAGTATGTCCTATTATGTTTAATAATTCGTATTGTATAAGTATTTGAAATTGTACAAGTTTGACACTTGGTGAGGAATGTGCTTACGGAATCTAAGTACGGGGGTCCGGGGGCAGCGCCCCTGGTTAGCGGGGTCCAAGGGGCGGCAGCCCCTGGCGGGGTCCAAGGGGCAGAGCCCCTGGCTGGGGTCGAGCTGCCAGGTCAGCTTGGAAAATTTTTATTTCTACTACTTTCCTTTAGTGAAAACGCATCCGAAATCTGGATTTGGAGTAAAATTAGGTGGTAAAATTCTGGTTCCGACACTTAGTAAAAATCTGAGTTTTCAGGGTTCTGTTTTATGCGACGTTGGGTGCGACGTCGCAAGCGACGTAAGGTGCGACGTGGGCATGTACGTCGCATGATGCGACCTTCGCAAATCAATGCGACGTAGGGGGTGGCGTCGCTAATGCGACGTTGGTTCGGTTTGCGACGTTAAAGCCTACGTCGCCATGTATGACCTCCGCAAATTAATGCGACGTAAGGGGCTGCGTCGCTAGTGCGACGTTGAGATTTTTGTGCGACATAGGCCGCGACGTCGCAGAGGCCCCTGGCCAGGTGCGACGTAGCGGTCTGATGGCCGGAAATTTAGTCGAAAACGAGTTTCCCGGTTTCCGTTGGGTCCAAATCTTTTACCCAACCCTTATATGAACATAATAAGCCTATGGAACCCATAACTTAGTAAAAATGATCAAAAACGAGAGATGTCGGGATTTGTCGGAAACTTACAAAGTGTCGAAATGAAAATCCGGAAAGATAGGAATGTAGATCGGGTGACGGTGAACGTTTTCTTCCAAATGAGGGGTGTGATCCAAGCTCGTTTTGATGTAGTATTTGGGGATTTAATGGTGGTGATGGTGGATGATTAAATGAGAGAGAGAAAAGAGAGAAAGAGAATAAGAGAGAGAAAGTGAGTTAGAGAAATGAGAAAAAGAAAGGAAGGTGGGAGGTTTTAACCTCCCATTTTCAGTCTCCGTTCTCGCGCTCCGTGTGGTGTTCGTTTTCTCCGTCGTTTAAACGTTAAATAATTATTCTAAATATTAAATGGTACGTTTTAAAATACAATTTATTACGCGATATTTTATTTAAATATTCTACAATTAAATTTATAATTGAGTTATAATATGTAAGTTTGGTTATTTAGTTTGCGCGTTTTAATATGTTAAATTGTGTAAGTTTTGTTTGTACGATACGAATGAATACGAAACATTATCATAATAATATTTTTGACATAAAAGCGTTATTTAATAAAATTGGTCACCAACGTCCGTATTAAATTGAATCGAAATACATTCGATTTAAATTGCGTACGATTTAACCAAATCGCATTTTCGTATATATTCACAATATATATAATTCGATACATAAATTAGCCTAACACAGAACTAATTACATGTATTAACAAAGAATTAGGCGCTAATTCTAGTCCTAATTTGCCGGTTGTTACATTCTCCCCCTGTTAAAAGAATTTCGTCCCGAAATTTAAGTCGAAGTCGCGTTCAAGGTAAAATCAGTGAACAATTGAGGATACTTGAGTCGCATTTGGTTTTCCCGTTCCCAAGTGAATTCCGGACCACGTCTAGAATTCCACCTGACTTTGACGATGGGAATACGACTCTGTTTCAGTTGTTTGACCTCACGGTCCATAATTTCGACTGGTTCCCCAACGAAATGTAGTTTGTCATCGATGCGAATCTCGTCAAGGGGTAAAATGAGTGTCTCGTCAGACAGACATTTCTTTAAGTTAGAAACGTGAAAAGTAGGGTGCACGCTGCTGAGTTCAGAGGGCAGCTGCAGTCGATATGCCACTGGACCTATCTTCTCGAGAATCTCAAAAGGCCCAATGTACCTGGGGTTTAATTTTCCGCGTTTGCCGAATCGGATTACGCCTTTCCAAGGCGATACTTTTAAAAGTACTCGATCCCCAACTTGGAATTCGAGTGGCTTGCGTCTCACGTCAGCATAACTTTTCTGACGATCACGCGCGGCTTTGAGTAGGTTTTGGATTTCGACGATTTTCTCTGTGGTTTCATGTATGAGTTCAGGACCAGTGAGTTGACTATCCCCCATTTCAGTCCAACAGATCGGTGATCGGCACTTACGACCGTACAGTGCCTCAAAAGGTGCAGCTTTAATGCTGGCGTGATAGCTGTTGTTGTACGAGAATTCGAACAACGGTAGATGTCTTTCCCAATTTGTACCGGAATCAACTACGCAGGCTCGTAGCATGTCTTCCAGTGTCTGAATAGTTCGTTCGCTCTGGCCATCGGTCTGAGGATGGTACGCGGTACTCATATCGAGACGGGTACCCAGTGATTTTTGGAGTGATTGCCAGAAGCGAGATGTGAAACGAGCATCCCTGTCAGAGATAATCGAGATAGGAACACCATGTTGGCAAACGATTTCTTTGATGTAGATTTGTGTAAGGCGCTCCATTTTGTCGGTTTCTCTGATTACCAAGAAATGAGCCGATTTGGTGAGACGATCGACGATCACCCAAATGGTATCGCAACCGCTCGCCGATTTAGGTAGTTTGGTTATGAAATCCATGGTAATTTGCTCCCATTTCCATTGAGGAATTTCAGGTTGTTGGAGCAATCCGGAAGGTCTTTGGTGCTCGGCCTTGACCTTGGAACAAGTTAAGCATTTGCTGACGTACAAAGCAATGTCAGCTTTCATATTCGGCCACCAGTAAAACTCCTTGATGCCGTGATACATTTTGTCGGATCCCGGGTGGATAGAATATTTGGACTTGTGAGCTTCATCCATCACCAAGTCCCGCAGGTTTCCGAAATTAGGCAACCATATTCGGTTAAAGAAATACCTAACTCCGTTGGGTCTGATCTCGAATTGTTTATCCATGCCTCGCAAGGCCTCGTTCTTGAAGTTATCGGGTTTCAGGGCTTCGAGTTGGGCAAGATGTATTTGGGTGGTGAGATCGTTATGAATGGTAATACTGAGTGCCCGGACTCGGAGTGGTTTTGTTCGTTCCTTACGACTGAGAGCATCAGCAACCACGTTTGCTTTGCCCGGATGATATTTGATCTCACAGTCGTAATCGGTGAGTAATTCAACCCATCTACGTTGCCTCATGTTAAGATCTTTCTGGTTGAAAATGTGTTGGAGACTTTTGTGGTCGGTGAATACAGTGCTGCGGGTACCATAAAGATAATGTCTCCAGATTTTTAAGGCGAATACCACGGCCCCTAGCTCGAGGTCGTGAGTTGTGTAGTTTTTCTCGTGAACTTTAAGTTGTCGGGAGGCGTAAGCAATGACCTTGTCTCGTTGCATCAGCACACAACCGAGACCTTGGTGAGAAGCATCACAGTATACCACGAAGTCATCGGTGCCTTCGGGTAGAGATAGAATGGGTGCACTGCAAAGCTTGAACTTCAACAGCTGAAATGCCGACTCTTGTTTATCGGTCCAATCGAATTTCTTTTCCTTCTGAGTCAGCACGGTGAGGGGTTTGGCAATTGTTGAAAAGTTTTCGATGAAACGGCGGTAGTAACCGGCCAATCCCAAGAATTGGCGTACCTCGGTTGGAGTGGTTGGTGCTTTCCAGTTCTTGATTGCCTCGATTTTTGACGGGTCTACATGAATTCCCCGACTGTCGATAACGTGTCCAAGGAATTGAACGGTGTGTATCCAGAACTCACACTTAGAAAATTTGGCGTAGAGCTCCTCGTGTCTAAGTAGTTCTAGGATGGTTCTGAGGTGTTGTGCGTGTTCATGTTCGTTTCGCGAATAGATAAGGATGTCATCGATAAAAACAATGACAAACTTGTCGAGGTATGGTTTGCACACCCGATTCATAAGGTCCATGAATACAGCCGGTGTGTTGGTTAGGCCAAAGGGCATTACTTGAAATTCGTAGTGCCCGTAACGGGTTCTGAATGCGGTTTTTGGGATGTCAGCATCGCGAACACGCAACTGATGATAACCTGATCGAAGATCAATTTTTGAATAACAGCTTGATCCTTGGAGTTGATCGAACAGATCATCGATTCGAGGAAGTGGGTATCGGTTCTTGACGGTTAGTTTGTTCAACTCTCGGTAGTCAATACACATTCGAAATGAACCGTCTTTCTTTTTAACAAACAAGACCGGAGCTCCCCAAGGTGAAGAACTCGGTCTGATGAATCCTCTATCCAGGAGTTCCTGTAACTGCGTGGACAACTCCTGAAGTTCGGATGGAGCTAGGCGGTACGGTGCTCGGGCCACCGGTGCGGCACCCGGCACGAGATCAATCGAGAACTCGACCTGTCTAGGTGGAGGTAAACCAGGTAGTTCTTCTGGAAAGACTTCGGGAAAGTCTCTAACGATTGGCACATCTTCAAGTAGCTTCTCCTCTGACTTTTTCTCCGTGATGTGCGCGAGTATTGCTGGGTAACCCTTTCTCAGAAATTTTCGGGTTTTTAAACAGGAGATTAAGTTTAGTCTCGACCCACCGGTCTCCCCCTGTATGACCAAGGTACTACCGGCGGCGAGAGGAATTCGGACGATTTTATCATGGCACACAATTTCGGCCCGGTGCTTGGACAACCAGTCCATACCCACGATGACATCGAAACTTCCCAGTTCAACAGGCATTAGATCGATTGAAAAGATTTCGTCGGCTAAGTTTAAAGTGCAATTAGGTATCACACTATCGGTTTCTATAAGTTTACCATTTGCAAGTTCTACTGTGTACTTAACATCTAAGGCCGCGGGGGTGATATCAAGTAGTGGACAAAACTCATCAGATATGAAACTTTTATCAGCACCGGTATCAAATAATACTGAAGCAGTAAGATCGTTGAGAAGAAACGTACCCGTTACAACATTCGGGTCTTCCCTTGCTTCCCCAGCTTTGATGACAAATGCTCTGCTGCGAGCAGAGTTGTTGTTCCGCTTGTTGTTGTTGTTGTTTTTCTGCTTAGGGCAATTATTCTGAAAATGCCCAGGACTTCCGCACCCATAACAAGTCTTCGGGGCACTGGTGTTTCAACAATCCTTGGCCAGATGCCCAAAACGTTTGCAGTTTGTGCAAGGGCAGGAACCGTCGTGGTGACGATTGCATTTGGGGCAGTAGGGCTTGCTTCCACTGTACCCTTTCTTTTCTGAAGAGCCGGATGAATAAGCCCTAATAGGCTCGGGTCTTCGGTTGGTGATTTGGTTGGATGAGTTGGGGTTTCCTTCCCACTTTCGTTTGTTGTTTGCAGGTGGGGCTGAGGTGGTGTTACGGCGGACAGCGTTTGCCGTAAGTTCATGGGCCATACGGATGGCGTTTTGGATAGTACCTGGTTTGGATGAAGTCACCAGGTCCTGAAGTTTCTCGGGCAGTCCATCAACGTATTTCTCGATCCTCTTGTACTCAGGATCGACCATGGTTGGGCACAGAAGTGCCAGTTGGTGGAAACGATTGGTGTATCCGGTGATATCATCACCTTGCATCTTGTGGTTCCAGAATTCCAACTCCAATTGTTTCAATTCATCCCTGGGGCAATACTCGCCCCTCAACATCTCCTTCAACTCCTCCCACGGGAGTTTGTAAGCATTAGCAACGCCTACAGTTTGGGCATAGGTGTTCCACCAGGTGAGTGCGGTGTCAGTAAAAGTACTAACGGAGAACTTAACTTTGTCCCCCTCCGCACAGTTGCAGATGAGAAATACCGATTCAACTTTCTCGATCCAGCGTATTAGGCCGATCGCTCCCTCAGTACCTGCAAAGTTTAGCGGTTTGCAGTTTTGGAAGTCCTTATATGAGCAGGGCTTCGGCTGTGGTCCATTGTTAGCGGTGTCTTCACTACCGGGAGTCGAGGTCCGGGTAGCTAGAGCTTGGGCCACACTACGGGCAATCAGGCCCGCAACTTCGGCTTCAGTGAGGGTGATCTGACGACGAGGAGGCATGCTGCTGATCAAGAAAAGCACAAGGAAAGTGGAATAAGATAATTGCCTGAAATTTGATGATATATCACAAGTGTGTATAATGAGATATACAATAACAGTACGAGGTGATAATCACATTCCATTAAATAAAAGTTGGATACAAAGTACTGGTTTTCAAAAGATTACAGGGTAGTGGTAGTACAAAAGTACCGGGAATTGTTACATCCGGTTGAATTACATAGGTTCTCATTAGATAGTTGACTGGTTACAAATTACAGACTGATCTAATCTTGATGCAGATTAATCTGCTCCATTAGTGCGACGAGGCGGTCTACGGTTTCTGCTAGTCTGTTGGCTTGTCTGGCGTTATCTTCGACCAAGGCCAATCGTTGTACTAGTGCTCGAGAGTGATCTTCAGTCTCCTGTGAACGCTGTTCACATTCCTCTAGTCGGTTTCTTACGAGTTCATCCGTACCTAGTGCGGAGGTCATTGAATCCTGAATTATGCTTATAGAGAGGTTTGTATCCTCTTGTTCTTGCTGGAGTTGGGCTATGTGATCCAGCGCTTGGCGAAGTAGGTAGGTCATCCGGTGTTGTTCTCGTTCGAGATGTTCGAGCCTTTGTTCCTGACGGCGGAGTTGGGTAGTCAACACTGGCACTGTGAGATGTGCCGAGTTCTGAAAGTTATGAACAGGATAGGGGCTGGTTCGAGGTGACCTTGTGTTCCTCCTGGCTACACGTGGGTTTCGTGACCCATGTGGGTGAGAGTGTGACGGATTAGGTGGTGTGTTTGCCATTCCTGTGGCAAAGTGTAAGTAAGACGAGGCTAATATATATAGGCATATAATATCCAGCCTAAAGTCTAGCACGTATCAAGTAATGGTCCGGTTCTCTCGTGGTCAGAGTCAACTAACGCATTCCTGTTCGACACAACCATTTCAGACCTCACATCATCTTTCCTTAATTGTACATAGTTGATCAGGCTATGTTAAATTAAAGTCGTATGATGTAATTCCTGAACCAATCATGCCTAGTAAGGGAATACTGCCTAATGGTCATAGTCTAGGCCCACTAAATGCAACCTAGTTCACTATAACCTTAGGCTCTGATACCAATCTGTAACACCCCCAAATTTAGTGATTCGCGAAAGCATACTTGGGTGTTACTAATCAATATACAAAGCACAAGATATACAGCAAACGACCTCTAAATGAGACGTTTTGTAAAATAATTACATTTCATAATTAAATCGTTTGAAAACATATAGTTTTCTTTACAAAAATATGTAAGCCTAGAGTCCGCGTATGTGGCGGGAGATTCTATTACATAACCATAGTTACAAAAGATAATGCCAAAGAATCTCCGTTAGATGCAGTTTGGAAATCATGCGACTCTAGCTAGTAATCCTGGAGTGATCCTACTCCGTAAGTGTACCTGAGAATACATGCTAAAAAGGGTCAACCAAAAGGTTGGTGAATCTCACAGGTTTATCAGTAAATAATCAGTTTGAACACAAGATTTCATCAGTAGTACCCGTAGGCGTATATCAAGTATTTGCAAATCTCGCAAAAGTAAAGTAATCAAGTTATACCGTTGCCATGAGGCTCATAATCAAAGCTTAACCCGTAAATAATCAGTTGCTCCCGTGACATGCTCGAAATTGAGCAAGCATAAGTAACGAAATAATAGTCACCCGTTTCTACGTGTAAATCAGTACGTGGTAGCGCTACTACCCCGGGCAGGGAGGGTCATTTCCCTAATGGATCCATTAACTACTGTTCGCGCTTAAGTCCATAACTAATGATATATGATGGAGAGACTTCAGTAATTAGAAATTAACTCATGCAATTCCGTTTGGTATAGAAATCAGTTTAGTACTTGTGTTCAGGAAAAATAAGTAGCATGTATCTCCCCCAATAAGATAAAACAGTCAAAGTAGGGCCGTAAGACTCACCTGAGCCTAGTAGTAAGCAGTTGAAAACTGTAAGTAGCGTGTAGGTTCTCCGAACCCGTAACCTTTAAATGCCTAAACATGTAAGGTTAAGTAAGTAGATGTCTCGCAAGACCATCTAGGCTAGTTGTCCATACAACCCGTTGTCCAAATGTTGGTTCGTTATCGTTTGTAATAAAGTGTTCGGCCCGTTGGTGATTCGTTATGATTAAAGTTTTATCACTTATAACGCGATTTAGAGTGATTGCACTTGAAAAGTATGTCCTATTATGTTTAATAATTCGTATTGTATAAGTATTTGAAATTGTACAAGTTTGACACTTGGTGAGGAATGTGCTTACGGAATCTAAGTACGGGGGTCCGGGGGCAGCGCCCCTGGTTAGCGGGGTCCAAGGGGCGGCAGCCCCTGGCGGGGTCCAAGGGGCAGAGCCCCTGGCTGGGGTCGAGCTGCCAGGTCAGCTTGGAAAATTTTTATTTCTACTACTTTCCTTTAGTGAAAACGCATCCGAAATCTGGATTTGGAGTAAAATTAGGTGGTAAAATTCTGGTTCCGACACTTAGTAAAAATCTGAGTTTTCAGGGTTCTGTTTTATGCGACGTTGGGTGCGACGTCGCAAGCGACGTAAGGTGCGACGTGGGCATGTACGTCGCATGATGCGACCTTCGCAAATCAATGCGACGTAGGGGGTGGCGTCGCTAATGCGACGTTGGTTCGGTTTGCGACGTTAAAGCCTACGTCGCCATGTATGACCTCCGCAAATTAATGCGACGTAAGGGGCTGCGTCGCTAGTGCGACGTTGAGATTTTTGTGCGACATAGGCCGCGACGTCGCAGAGGCCCCTGGCCAGGTGCGACGTAGCGGTCTGATGGCCGGAAATTTAGTCGAAAACGAGTTTCCCGGTTTCCGTTGGGTCCAAATCTTTTACCCAACCCTTATATGAACATAATAAGCCTATGGAACCCATAACTTAGTAAAAATGATCAAAAACGAGAGATGTCGGGATTTGTCGGAAACTTACAAAGTGTCGAAATGAAAATCCGGAAAGATAGGAATGTAGATCGGGTGACGGTGAACGTTTTCTTCCAAATGAGGGGTGTGATCCAAGCTCGTTTTGATGTAGTATTTGGGGATTTAATGGTGGTGATGGTGGATGATTAAATGAGAGAGAGAAAAGAGAGAAAGAGAATAAGAGAGAGAAAGTGAGTTAGAGAAATGAGAAAAAGAAAGGAAGGTGGGAGGTTTTAACCTCCCATTTTCAGTCTCCGTTCTCGCGCTCCGTGTGGTGTTCGTTTTCTCCGTCGTTTAAACGTTAAATAATTATTCTAAATATTAAATGGTACGTTTTAAAATACAATTTATTACGCGATATTTTATTTAAATATTCTACAATTAAATTTATAATTGAGTTATAATATGTAAGTTTGGTTATTTAGTTTGCGCGTTTTAATATGTTAAATTGTGTAAGTTTTGTTTGTACGATACGAATGAATACGAAACATTATCATAATAATATTTTTGACATAAAAGCGTTATTTAATAAAATTGGTCACCAACGTCCGTATTAAATTGAATCGAAATACATTCGATTTAAATTGCGTACGATTTAACCAAATCGCATTTTCGTATATATTCACAATATATATAATTCGATACATAAATTAGCCTAACACAGAACTAATTACATGTATTAACAAAGAATTAGGCACTAATTCTAGTCCTAATTTGCCGGTTGTTACATCATTCATTAAGAGAAATATCCTCACAAGGTTTGGGATCCTGGCTGAAATAGTGTGTGACAATGGATCTCAATTTATTGAAAGAAGAACAACTAAGTTTTGTGAAAGTTGGGGAATCAAGATGATCACTTCAACTCTAGTCCATCCTCAAGCCAATGGACAAGCAGAATCTAGCAATAAAATTATAATCAACAATCTGAAGAAGAGGCTGGATGCTAAGAAAGGAAGATGGGCTGAAAAATTGCCTTTTGTGCTATGGGCTGATAGGATCACTGAAAAGGAGGCAACTAAGCAAACTCCTTTTGCTTTGGTGTTTGGATCCGAGGCCATGATCCCGACAGAAATGATGATCCCAACGGCAAGATCCCAGATGCAGACTTTGGAAGCAAACAAAGAAGCATTAATTCAGGACTTAGATACTGTTGACGAGTTGAGGGATCGTGCTAAATTTAGGATTGCTGCATACCAACAGAGGATATCTAGATCCTACAACAAAAATGTTAAGATAAGAAGGTTTCGAGTAGGAGATTTGGTATTAAGGAAGGTATTTCAAAATACTAAGAATCCCGATGAAGGAAAGCTAGCACCAAAGTGGGAAGGTCCATATTTGATAGATTTGGATGCTGAAAAGGGGGCATACTGGTTGGCCAACATGGATGGCGAACTACTTCCAAGATCCTGGAATGCCATTCATTTGAAACTCTACCATGTGTAAGTTGAAAGCTTTCATTCAACATAAAAGGTACTCCTGTGATCCTTAACTTTTCATTGATTTCAATACTTTTTACTATATATGTATGTGTGTATTATAATTATATATATGCATGAAAGTTTATTATAATTATTATTCTCGATTGAATACCCTACTGACTTAAGCATCGGAGGGGTGTTAGGCAAACTAACACCCACCTTTACCCAAGATTTTGTATTTGTTGTAGTTCATATACTTAAGGATCATGGAATGAAGATTAGGGGTTGTCCACCTCTCCTCCGTTAAGGATCCCAACGATTCTCTAAGGTTTAGAGGTTTCCGTACGGATAAACACCTCTCTACGAAAAGGGTTTTGACACCTCGCCGGGTGCGCACGATGTTTGATTATAGTGCCATGGTTAGGGAATCGGTGATGCCTCTGGTACCCGACAACTTCATTTCCGTTGGCCTATAGATCAAGCGCTAACGAATGTCGATACTGATGTGCACTATACGTATCGATCTAAGGTTTGTGTCGTTTTCACGTCACTCTAAGGTTTGTAATGTTTTCACATTACCAATTGGTTAGGCATTTTCATGTCTCAAATGGCGTAGCCCAAGAATCAAACGGTTTGTAATGTTTTCACATTACCTAATGGTTTGGCATTTACATGTCACTTTTATAGTTTTCATAAACTATCCAATGGTTATAATGTATTCACATTATCAAAATTTTTATTGGTTGCGTCTAATAAATAACTTTATTAGCCCTAATGTTTTCATGATTATCAAAAGCTGTTTTGATCCAAGGATCGCAAAATCTTTTTAAGATGACTACATTTTTCAAAAAACAAATTGTTTTCACAATTATTTGACAAATTATTAACGTTTATATGTTACAGGAATTACTCATTGGGAGTTCCTCATCATCGGCAGTTTATTTTAGGATCTTGAAATCTCAAGATCCTAAATTCCAGTTTATATGAAATACGGTTAAGGATCCTTGAATCTGAGGATCCCTATCCCGTTATTATCTCAGATACAGTTAAGGATCCTTGAAGCATGTGATGCTAAATAGGTGTTGAGGGAATCCTCTCAACGTCGTGGATATATCTTGAGGGAATCTCATGAGGATCCAATTTCTAAGCAAACATATATATGTACACTGAGGGAATCTCCTCAGTATCCTGAAGACACAAGATGTAGATAATATCCTAATATTATTAACAGCAAAAGATCTAAGGATTGTACAATCCTAAGATTAAAGTTCAAAAGAAACGCAGGAAATTAAAATTGTCCTGTGGCCAACATAAACCACAGTCATACACAACCATGATTGACCATACCAGGTCAATCTCTCCCCAAATAATTGTTTTTTACAGACACGACCCAAAAGGAACAAGCAAACATCAAAATAAAAGTCGGGCTTCGGCTAGTTAAATGCCATCTTCGCCCAAAGATTCTTCGCTGTCAATTGGATCATCCGCTGGTGCAATGTCTTCAACGAACTTAGAGGTGGATGCCTCTCCTCTGCCTGAGATGTCGATGATCTTTATTGAGGGTGCTTTAATGGCGCTTCTTTTAGGAACCTTAGATCCCCCAAGACCAATGAAGAACGGATTCATGACGTAGTTGTCTTTCATTTTCTCCAGCTTATCCTTCCACCCTTTGACGTCCCACAAACTGGAATCCAAACCATTCTCAGCGGCTTCCGTAGCCATATGAATCTTCGAATCCAATACGGCAATGGTAGCATCTTTCTTTACTTCTTCCAGAAAAGAGTGATCTGATTTTTCGACAAGCATGACCTCGAGGGTCTTGATTTTCCGCTGGGCTTTCTCCAGTTCAAGTGTCCTCTTTTTGAGGGTGGCGGTCAGAGCGTCGACTGTCTTTACTTTATCTGTATACTCCTCTATTATAGTATCTGCAGCCTGATAAGAAAATTAGAACCGGATTCTCTTTGAGAAAAAACTAAAGGAAAAGGGCCTTACTATCAGGAGGTGAGAAGCAGGGTTGTTAATGTCGTATAACTCTTCTACTTTTCTCTTTTTAGAGAGAAAGTGTGTGGAAAAAGGTTTGAATCTTGGATCGCCGATTGCTTCTTTTTGAGGGCGGACTTCTAGATCAATATCGGATAGAGTGAAATGCACTGAATGATCAAAAAAGAATTAGAAAGCCGAAGGGAGGAATTATAAATAAGAAAGATGAAAAATTACCTGACATCGTTGAGTCGTATTACGGTTGTTGATTATCGGATGCGATTTTTTACGAGGATTTGCTATAAGAACTGGGTTCTAAGATGGTTTTAAACGAGAAATGGCAAAGAAGAAGGATGAAAGAGAAAGGGATTCTTATGATGATTTGATGTGATAAGGGTTTAATAACTATCAGAAAATGATTAATACCCGGGCGCGATTTCCGATACACGTCAAGTACTACACCTAACACGATTTAAGCGGTTACTTTGAGAAGTTACAACGTTTAAGGATCCTTATAAACGTTATAACTTCGGGGGCAATTGTTGTGGGTAGATTTTTATCTAACTTTGCAGGATCCTTACCAGCATCATAATGCTATTACTCAGGTATGGAAGTTGTTTACATTTATTATTCGTATCAAAGGATATTGATGGTTTGTAAGTCTGCATTCAGGATCACGGATATAACTGAGGATCCTGGGAGTATCTTTGTTATTTGTCTTGCAGGATCCTATTCAGGATATATTTATCTAACACAATTATGCAGGATTCTGGACCAGGAAGATATTTATTTAAGGATCCTATGATCAATCTCGGAATACACATAGCTCAGGATCCTGGACTTATCTTAGTTAAGGATCATGAACTATATAAAACGTTTATTTTTCTTAAGTATTGACCAGGTCTTAGGAGAAACGCGTTAATGAGATATGCTCCGGATTACGTGAAGAGGATCTGATACGATTCCATGAAGACGAAGTCTTATGCACGTGTGGAATAGAGTCAAAAGAGACGTTGGAGGTCTTCATCATTCCTCGGAGGATCCCTGATATTTCAGAATTATTGTTAAACGCTCTTAGTATATAAATAAGGCTCGGATGATCATTTAGGTTAACGAATACTTGCAATTTTTTTACCTGTAAACACTCACACACTCTGCTCTCATTCTCGTTTACGGTCATTTCATCAACACTTAGCTAAAATCACACACAAATTCACCTAGCCGATCATCCTTGTGCTCTTAGTTTGTAATCAATTACTTTAATTTTTATAAGATTAACAAAGGCAAGGATCGTTTGATCCTTCCCGAGGTTTTGTGCTGGCGATCAACCTTGATCAAGGGCTTTCCTCGTATATCATCGTGTCGACTTTATTTACTTATCATTTATATTGCTTCCGTAGCATTCTGTTCACATTTTTATCGTCAACATTGTCATTATCTTTAATTTATACTCAAACTTTGATACTTAAACGTCTGTTCAACAAGGATCCACGGATTCAATCAATCTTTTTAACACAAATCATTGACTTACTAATAGAGATAATCGTGTAAAGGCGTAATTATCTTGATAGTAATTTTTACACCTGATCTCACAAACTAATTTTTGATCACTTAATTGCTTTTAGTAATTTTTGACCAAAACAACGTTGAAAGTTAATATTTTGTTATTTAAGTAATTGTCAACTCTTAACTATTATTTGAGTAGAGCATTCTCATATGTTAATATAACAATTAAAGACACGATTTTTTCCTTCTTTTTGTCAAATCCTTTTCTATCGGATTCCTTCATGTCAACTAAATAACAAAATCTATTATTTGAAATCGATAAACAATCATCGATTAGATTGTTTAATATATACATACAAATATTAATAATTTAATTTCAAGCTTCATTGTAAAAATAAAACTAACATAAAATTTAAATTATCTAAATATACATTTTTTGTATATGTATTAAAAATAAATATAAAATTAACTACCCATGAGTATACACGGGTTTCAAAGTTAGTGATAACATAACGGTTAAACTAAAAACACTTTTAAGTACAAATTAACATCATAATCGTATTTGGATTTATAAGAAATATTAATTAAATAATTTAATTTAATTTAATCATACGATTGTAAAATAAATACTAACGACTTTAATTAAAATGCATTGGGGAACAAATTACCATTAAATTACATGAACCATATTCTTGAAATTAAAAGACTATTTTTGCATTTAATTAACTTATACTACTAATGTTAATAATGAGTAATTATAATTGAACTTAAAGGGCATTGATGTCTTTTTGATATAATCTATTTTGCTAATTAGGTAGTAAATTTTGGAAAAGGAAATCAATGGTCATAATTAATTACCCTTATACATTTAATGGTCAAGATTACTTTTAAGTTATTTATTTTTAGAATGACTACATAATTTAAGTTTTCTTCTATATATATAAAGAGATAAAGAGATGTGATGTGATATGTGATCTGATGTGATAATTATTCATTTATTTGATAATTTTGATTGTACTATAACTGGTGTAACTGTCATAATATATTGATGGATATTAAATGTCAATTATGATTGTTTTGATTTAAATATCGATAAAAAATTGATTAGTAATAACAAATTATAGTTATCTCACACACACACACACACACATATATATATAGGGTTTGGTTAATGTAGAATAACCTTTAGGATAGAATAAATAAAACAAATTGTGGACCATTGGATCTGGTTTTGATCTATTGAATGATTATTAATTAAAAGTGGTTTTTAATTATTAGAAAATGAGTATATGGGTAAGCTAGTCTTGTGCATCATCTGTACATTTCCTGTCATTTAAGTTGCATTTTTGCCCGATTATTTTAACTTGATGCACAACATAATTTCAAATTTCAACCACTTCAATTGGTAAATGGTAATGGGAACTATACTTCGCCGGTCAACCCTTACTTCGCCGACAACTAATTAACGCCAAAAGAGGTAACCATCCTAGCAGCACTTGTTATGAAACTAATATTTTATGTATAAAGTTATGCTACATGCTACCAAGATTAGTTCGTCGGCTTCGCCTATTTGAATAACAATTTAGGCGAATTTTGTTAGACACGTGTCGTGTTTACATATACTTCGCCGGTTTCGCCTACGATTAATTCAATTTAGGCGAAAGTTATGACTAGAATCGTAAAATTATTGCTGACACAGACTACTAAAGGTAAAACATATGGTTGACCGACTACTACAGTAAAAATCCCATATTCTAATATCTTACAAATTGTACTTTGAATTTTCAAATATTATAATGTTATCTTTCAGCGTGTATCACACAAACTTAAATTCAAAATGAGTCAACACATCGTTAAACGAAAATTATTATCCGTCGCATTGCGTGAGTATTTTTCTGATAATTTATAAACGTTTTAAAGTCATATGTCATAGTCATTTTACAACATATCACCACACGATTAAGCTACTACAATCTGTGGTAGCATCAAACGTTCTTACAACCCCCAATAATGTTTTGGTAATAATATTACAAGATTATACGATCCTACAACTATCGTATCAAATATATATGTTGGGCAATTTCGTGCTTGAATCCACGTTGGCGTGACGGTTAATGTGTCTCAAATTCCAACATAGATATAATTACAAATAAGAGTAGATTACCTAAATGGTTAATGTTTAAATGTTTGATTTTAATAGGGTATCCTATAAGATAAACTTTGAGTACATAAAACGTTTAAAATTAAAATTTGTAAAGATTAAAGATTCCAAAGGATTATAATCTTATTTGAAGATTCGTGAAATCTATATACAATCTAAAAGGAATATTTTTATATTTCTTACAGCTCGATATAAATCTAACATGATCTAAAAGGAATATTTTACAGCTCGATGAAAATCTAAAAGGAATATTTTATATTCCTTACAGCTCGATATAAATCTAAAAGGATCTGGAGGAATATTTTACAGCTTGATGAAAATCTAAAAGGAATATTTTATATTCCTTACAGCTCGATATAAATCTAAAAAGAATATTTTATATTCCTTACAGCTCAGTATGAATCTAAAAAGAATATTTTACAGCTCGATACGTGATCTAAAAAGAATATTATTAAATCCAAATATGACCTGAAAATATCCTTACAACTCGAAGGAAATCTATCAGATACGCATTCATCCACTATAAATAAAGCCATGAGAATTGTTCAAAGCATTCATCATATTCTCATACCACATTCAGAATAAGAAACATCACCACATAACATATGTGAGAGAGAAATACCTCAACATATCGTCTTTTCCCCAAAACCACAAAATTACTCGGTCCTGCATCAGGATCAGTGGCGTAAAACCGATTACATCAAAATGTAATGCAAGTTACCAATAGGGAATCGCCACCCGAGAAATTATCTTTCCCATCTTTGTTCAATACTCGTACTACTGAAATAATCCATCATATTGATAGTGATACCAGATTATAAAACTATAGGTATGGTACCAACTCATAATTCTATACCCGTATCTCGTACTTGTAAACCTACTTATCATCGTATTTTTACATAAAAAATTTAAGATATTAATTAATTTGTATTTACAAGGAAATGATGTTTTTAGGACCAAAGGTGAAAGGTGTACAACTAAAATAAATCAGTTTGCTTAGCACTCGATATAAAGTCCTTGAGGGAAGTTCTTAAAGTTACTGCAAATTTTTCGAACCTTCCTCACAACTTTAACTGCAGCGAAAATTCAATTCACTGCTACTAGATCTCATCACCACCATCATCTCAAACAGACCAAATTGTAACAATGTCTGCAACCGATCAACAGTCCGAATTACAAAACGGCGATGCCATATCTGATGCACATTCAGATATCCATCAATCCGAATCCCCCACGATTCAGTCAATTGACCAACCGATCCAACCAGTTGATAATGTTATTGCTCCTGAGGTTTCAGATCCGAACCCCGAACAACAACAACAAGTATCCGATAAAGATCCGATTGTTGAATCAACGGATAATACGGAGCTCCGGAAAGACGAAGGGAGCCGAACTTTTACTATGAGAGAATTATTGAATGAATTGAAGAATGGTGATGATTCTGAATCCGTTACTACTGCTGCTACTACGCCTGTGTATAGGTTTGATTTTTTATTTCATACTGTATTACTTTAATATTTTTACATCATTATTCTGTTAGTTGTTACTTGAGCAATCAAGCAGTAAAAAGCCCTAATTCGCTATCGTTTGCAATTGATTGGAATTTGATATTATACCTCACTTTGAGTTGATAGAACTATGCTTAAAGTGATTTTGGATTGTGATAATAGTAGAATATATGCTGAGGTTTGGTCATTTAAGATTATAAGTAATGTTAGGAAGGATATCAGTTATGCTTGTAAACTATAACGTTTAGGAGTATGAAAAGCATAGAGCCTGGTGGAAAGAACATTACTTTTAAAATAATGTAGGAAAGTGTATGATATGCACTGTTGTAGGTGATCTTTGAAAGCCATGAGCTGCTTGAAGATATAGTATGGAGGTTGAAATAGAAGTTTCAAAGTCACTGAATTGGAAGGCCTCAAAGTTCCTCTAATTTGCCAACACTTAACAAATACCCTTTTCTAGCAGCTAAAGTATTATGTGCAGTTGTACTATTATAAAGATAGTCAAAATACCAAACTCACAGGTTACTGATCACTGAAATTTGATTTGTTGTATGCTTTTTTCACCAACATGTAAACAAGTAGATCTGCAGATTGTTTTTAGGTAGTGTTTGGTTAACGGGTTTAGGTGTTACGTATTAATTGGTTATTAGACTCACAACTTTAGGCATAATTTAAAGTTTTAAACCCTCCCAAGGGGGTGGTTATAGAAATCTATTTCCATTTCATCCAATTATTTAACCTATATCATAGTGTTTCCTAGTTCAAAACCAAGCTCTCCCTTACATAACTCGTAGTACGTGTATGGTCGGTAAAAGGATTGTGTTGTAGCGCCATAGCTTTGTTGGATGTCAAACCACCTTCTTGTAAGGTGTTGGTGAAATAAAATGAAAAACCCAAGTCGCAGCGGCAGTGTTGAACGTGATATTCTTTTTGGGAAAAAGCAGACTATATATATGCATGAAGATAAGTTACGAAGAACAAAAAACAACCAATAAGGAACAACAACAAGCTAGATCCCAATCAAAACCCAAGTCGCAGCAGCAGTTTTGAACGGAATTTTTGTCATAGAGATGTAGACATTTTTCAACTTCTATTATTGTACTTTGTGTGTGCTAGATTGTAACTAACATATAAACGCTGTTTTCTGCTTAGTATCTACTATAGGTAGCTAGCTTTTACTCGCGTTTCTGCTCACTCTCTCACTGTCGGATGTATTTTCTGTTTGATAAGAAGTGTTAATATACTCATGGTTAAGTGTTTGAACCTCTTCAGTCAAGAAAATACACAACAACATACAGAAAAAAATAGTGCTGCCATGGATTTGATCAATAGTATCACTGGTTCTGATGAGGAAGGTCGCTCAAGGCAACGGATTCTTACATTTGCAGCAAAAAGGTACGCATAATTTTCTTGATTTATGTTTGATCCCTTTCTTTCTTAATTTACGTATACACTTGTATCCTACCCATAATTGTATTTAACTTTGAAATCTGCATATCATGCACATTATATTTTGGAAAAACGGAAAATTGGTTTGGAGGATTCTATGAAACAACGTAAAAAGTAGAAAAAGGAATAGTAATCATGAATGCACACTTAGGGTGTTATGTAGAGATGAGACAGGTGATGAGTAACTTTTTTTCCTGGAATAAAAAAAGGGCAATGTAGGAGAGGGAAGTGGGAACTTTAGAATGTGTGTGTGTTGGTAGGTTGGGAGGGGGGGGGGGGGGGTGGTCCCTTGTTCTTTACTAGATATTTAGTATTGAACAATATCGTTTTGGCGTTTATATTACTTGAATTTGTTGACATTTTAATTCAATGTGGTTGAGCAAGCTAGTTTCTTTTGAATCCAATCTCTCTAGTTACTCATGAATTGATCTCCTGGTTCTTTTCTCTTGATCGCCGCCACACACTTTTGTCTCTGTCACTCTTTGTTTTTATTGGTCATCGTTGCACAAAAACATAATTATTTTTTACATCCACCCCAAAATAGATGGTGTAGGGCTCATTGCAGTACCATTATTATGTAGCAAATCTGCAAGTTTCGGATGAACAATATCGTAGGCTGTACAGCACATAAAACCATTTAAAGCAACTTTCGATTCAACTATTATTTGTTTTATAAATCTGGTTCCCTTTATACTCACCGTAATGGTTTACGGTCTACAATAATGTTATTGTAGTTTTTTTTTTCATGATTTCCTTCCAAGTGCTGTCGTATTATATTATCAGTTTACAGAAAGATTCAATAATTCATAGCTAGCCCAAAACGATCCTTTAGTCATACAGGTTCACTTTCTACGACTTGCTCATTGTGTGTGCATGGGTATTTCTTTGGTATTATATGGTTTATGACCTTCAGGCTGCATACATATTCATATCTTGTTTGTTTTTTGTGTTTTGCTTTCAGGTATGCAAGTGCAATAGAGAGAAATCCAGATGATTATGATGCGCTTTATAACTGGGCGCTGGTTCTTCAGGTAACTTGTACCCATGCAACCATGTAATGTTTCTAGATATATAGCTACATGCTTTAAGTGACCAAATTATGGCTTTACAATATAATCCTAAAAGGATAATTACTGGCCACACATGATATTCTTTACGTTTGAGTAGTGATTATTAGTAAAGAACATTACTTGTAGCAAGCAGTGTTTGCAATATTTACTCCCCTGTCCCATAATGTCCACTTCCGACTTAGAAGCTACTAGCCAAGTAATTACTACATACAATAACAACATATATCTCTATTAGCTTTGTAGATCGATAGTGTTGCAATACTTCTATATAGTTAATACAGTTACCAGTTTCTCTCATGATTAAGTTTGAATTAAGAATGTCAAATGAAAACTCTTTTGTGAGACAAGACTCTGGAGTAATTTGATTACACTAAACCAAGTGCTGTTGATAATAAATAGCTGTAGCTCTTGACAGGGATATAAACTATGTTATACCATGCTATATTTATGAATTCCGTATGACTGAACATGAGTATATATACATCGTGATGCAGTATATGGAACTATTTCTTATCTTTTGATCCATCCTCAGGAAAGTGCAGATAATGTAAACTCAGACACTAGTTCACCATCCAAAGATGCTTTGCTTGAAGAGGCTTGCAAAAAGTATGATGAGGCTACCCGTTTGAACCCAACACTTCATGATGTACGTATCTTAATTTCTATACAGTGTGACTGAGCATGACATCTGCTTTCTAAATTTTGTTGCATGACATTCACACTCTGGTAAACTAGTTAAATTGAAAATATATTCCTCCCATGTCACAATATTCCATGTTGTGTTACTGTAGGCTTATTGTATGTTTATGATAACACCTGCCTCTTATAGTCTTATCACATCTGAGTATGTTGTGATTGTCCAATTGTAGGCTTATTATAACTGGGCTATTGCCATATCTGATCGTGCAAAAATGCGTGGACGTACAAAGGAAGCTGAAGAACTATGGAAGCAGGTTAGACCTTCAAATCATGATTGTCTCCGATGCTATACATATTACAAGTTACAACAGTTGTGCAGTTTATGTAGATTAAGAGTTGTATTGAATGTGACAATGTTCTTTTGATGTTGCAGGCAACAAATAATTATGAAAAGGCTGTTCAACTAAATTGGAACAGTCCCCAGGTAACTCTTAGTAACCATTTTTTTTATATCTGTTTTATTATTTAATGAGCTAATAGCACAATACCTATGCATTGGTTTTGATATGATGACAAAATTCATTGCAGGCTCTCAATAACTGGGGTCTTGCTCTACAGGTGCTTCTAGTTGCTAAAACTCAAAATGCACAGCAATGTTCTTTTTTTTTCCCACTGTTTCTAGGAACCTGATATATTTATCTTCATGTATCGACTTGTTGACTAATACCATTATTTGGAATGCAGGAACTAAGTGCAATTGTTCCTGCACGAGAAAAGCAGACTATAGTAAAAAGTGCAATCAGTAAGGTACACGAATGTTAGCATTGGGTCACAGATAGATGTATCACTTTTTTCTTACAAATCTTACATTTGCTGCACTCTATACTGTCACCATTTATCGTCTCTTGTTGACATCTTTTTTTGCGTTGCAGTTTCGTGCAGCGATACAGTTGCAATTTGATTTTCATAGGGCCATCTACAACCTCGGCACTGTGCTGGTCAGTTTACTATTTGTCATGTTACTTAAATTGGATATGATGGTATACTTCAGAGTTAACAGTTATGATCCATTTACCTACCGATGCCTCAATGGTTGATATGGGTTATCTTTTATCTCATATGGGTTATATTAAAAAAACTAGTTACAATGAAAGGGGTTAAAAGGGACCGGAATTATACTTGAATATCTTTAACCTCTTAGATTATTCGATTAAACAAAAGATTAGATCAAAAGCTTACGACCAATGTTTTTAGTACGCTAGTTACATATTGAATTACAACAAAAAGGAGCATATAATGTTGATAAGTGAAACAATCCTGTATTAGACATTGTGCATTCTGATTGGACCCATTTTCCAACCTGTTCAACCCGCCCAGTTTTGCATCTCTAGTATCCTTTTCGGAAATAAATTGAGTTTGGCATGATTTTATTTCACCGATCCTGTCTCTGTAGTATGGATTAGCAGAGGACACGTCAAGAGTTGGAGGAACAATGGGTGGACATGATGTTTCCCCCAATGAGTTATACAGTCAATCGGCTATCTACATTGCTGCTGCTCATGCATTGAAGCCAAGTTACTCGGTTTGTATTAAAATGCTCTTCCTTTTCAGTAATCATAAACATGGTATTGCATGATTTGAGTTTAATTTGAGGTTTAACATTACAGGTTTATACCAGTGCCTTGAAGCTTGTGCGGTCCATGGTTAGTATACTTGTCCAGATATTTCGTTTTAGCTTTAATATCATGAATGCATTATTAAAGATCATTTTTGTTGAATAAATAAAGAAATTTGTAGTCACCATTAGTTAAAAACTTAATTGTCTATTTACGTCGCCTGTTATTATGTTCAACTAGCTCGAATGCATTTACTAAATCAATTTTTGGTTCCTACAACTTGTTTATGTATCTGCTGCATCAATATTTCTGATTATATTACTAAATGGTTTCAATTTTATATTTTAGCTGCCTCTACCTTATCTTAAGGTTGGATATCTTACAGCACCACCAGTGGGAAATCCAATTGCTCCACATGGTGATTGGAAGCGCACCCAATTTGTTTTGAACCATGAAGGGCTTCAACAGGTATGGTCATCTCTTCGTATCTACCACGAAAGTTGATAATACACTACCCTTATCTATAAAGCAAGTACGGTATGCTGTCAAAGATGTAATTTCTTCAGGATAAGTATGAGTCTGTGTGTGTGTGTGTTATACAAATTATCTGCTAAATAGGAGAATATACTATAGTGTTCAAAGTAGACATTTTGGGTTAATTTATGGCTACTCATGTTGATGTGTATGTACATGTTTGTTTACATGTGGGGGGAAGATCCCAAATAGTATGGGATTATTGGTAAAATTTCACTAGACGAACACCATAATTTTGCAATCACAAGGTTTGTTTGTTAAGCAGTTTGATTAGTGAACTGCCCAACTGGCAATTGGCAAGTCAAATTGCTTTAGTGGTGAAGTAATTAATTATAGTAGTATTGTAAGAAGTTATTCAAGTATAGTCAATTCATTTGACTTTTTGCATCTTGGAATGTTCTCAATATTATCCTTAATTAAGGACTGTTAGACATATTTACTTTTAGTAGACAAAGAATCTTATTAGGTACACGGAGATTCAAACATTTTAATCTTCATTGGCAATGCACATTAGAAATCTTTTAAGTGGTTAGAAAGTTTTAGCCTCATAGAGTCATAGGTCAAGTTCAGATAGGGGCAAGCAATGAACTCTAGGGTCTGATAAGTAATTTCATATGCTTCTTGACCCAAAACAAAGTGAATGAGAAGAACCAACGGCAAACTTTCTGTAGCACAAATGCTATGAGGCCACACATCGTGGTAAAATTTATCGATGTCTATGTATTATTGATTTCTTTCTTTCTTTCATTTTCTAAATGTAGTATAACTGTATAAGTTACATTGGATTATAGTTAAAAAATTCTAGGAGTTTGCCTGTGAGAAATTCAAGTGAAAAAACATGTTAGCTTTAATATTTTGACATTTTGTGTATGCGACCCTTCATAAAAAGGGGCATGTGGAGGACTGTTTCTGGTGAACATGACGTATTACAAAATAGATTAGTTGGGTCACACATCATGTACTGACATTTATCACCAATTTGTCACAGTTCCACAATGATGAGCAACGACACATGGTATCCGGAGATAATACAAGTAATGGTAGAGCGGCCATTAAAATTGAAATACCGGATATTGTCTCGGTTTCAGCATGTGCGGATCTGACTTTGCCTCCTGGTCCTTCCATCTGCATTGACACGGTTCATGGACCGACTTACTTGGTATTTCTCATCTTCTCTCGTGCAAATTGAATATTTAAATGTTCCTGCTTTTGG
Source organism: Helichrysum umbraculigerum (assembly GCA_949592205.1). NCBI lineage: Eukaryota > Viridiplantae > Streptophyta > Magnoliopsida > Asterales > Asteraceae > Helichrysum > Helichrysum umbraculigerum. The sequence continues at coordinate 125,586,992 of CATIUR010000003.1, read as the reverse complement.
AAGAATAACTGTATAGATATGATTAACTTTTATTGGAGTTGATCTTTATGTGGAAACTTTAAATAACAGAGAATTATGATATGTTTATACTTCAGATTGCAGACTCATGGGAATATCTGGATACATGGCTTGATGCTATTCGGCTGGTTTACACGATATTTGCACGGGGTAAGACCGATGTTTTAGCAGGCATAATAACCGGATGAGATTTTTGTGTGTAATTTGTTCGATTCAGAGCCGACCTTCTATGGGAGCGTGGAAATGACTTGGTGTAGATGTTAGGACTTGAGGGTTCGTGTAAGATTTTTGTATATTATTCTTATCATTATAGAACAAAGGATAAAGGACTATCAGGTATACTATAATTTGCTCCCGTGCTTATGTGATCTTATTTTATGTATCCCTTGTATAAGAGTTTTGATATTTTGAGCGCCATTGGCCGACTAGACATAACCATTCAATGAGAACAGTGTTGTTTAACTCGAATGTTTTGCTTAGGTGGAACAGTTGGTGTTCGATAAGATTGAAAAAAAAACCCCGATATTGATGGTTATCTACCTGTTCAAACCCATTTGATCATTTTTCCTATTAGGTTTATTTTTGACTTTTCCATTTTTGATATGTTACAAGTAAAGACTGAGCCGAGTCGATCCGTCTTCTTAGAATAGAGGTTACATGCTGGCTAGAGGCTAATGGTTATACCTTTACTCACCTTGGATTTCTTCCATTTTTAGGCAAATATAAATAAGGAATCGAAGACAAAGAGAATGTTCTATACTTTGTGTTTGTAAATCACTCCCAATAGGATATTTTGAGGCTTATTGTTTGCTGTAAGAAATACTGTATGTCTATATATAATCATAATATTGGAGTATAAAAGTTATCAACAAGAACAAACACTATATAAGTTGACTTCGCCTTTGATAATGTATATTGTTGGAGCATGGATTCATGGTTATTTGTGAATCTTGAATATGTGCGGTTTTGGAAGCCTGTGATTAATGATTTAGAAACCGTGTAGATTTGGTTGTTCCCTACAATGCAAATAAATGGGGACTTGTAATTATGTAAGTCTACAACTTGCAAATATAGGGTGTGTTTGGCAAAACTAGCTTGTAGTTGGAGCTGAAGCTGAAGCTTATAGTTGGAACTGGTAGCTGGAGCTTATATTATAAGTTAGAAGCTGGAGCTTATGTGTTTACAAGTGTTTGGTAAAACTAGCTGGAGCTTAAAGATGTAAATTGACATAAAAGGATAAAAAATGTACAATATATAATGATTTAAGGGGTATTTATGTAATTTTTTATTTCATAAGCTACTTCAAGTAGCTTATTTTTTTAGAGCTTATTTTTTCAATAAGCTCATCAAGTTTTGTCTACCAAACAAAGCTAGAAACTTAAGCTTATAGAAAAAATAAGCTTAAGCTCCCATAAGCTCCAATAAGCTTGTCGACCAAAATACCCATAGTAGGATTTAAATAAGGACGCTGATAAATACAACATGAGTTTTGATTCCTACATCAGAATTTTAAACTGTTAAAGCATACAGTACAACTGCTTAATGCATGTTTTGTGTTATATGAATAAAATTTTATGTTGTATTTATAAACTCCCTTTAAACAAACTAATAAAAAAAACTAGTACGTAACAAATTCAAAACAGTGAGTTGACTAACTATATTTTCATCTAACGTTATATTGTTGAAAAATATCAACTTTAAAATAATATTAAATTATTTCCTTATCAATGATTTAGCTAGATAATCATCTATCTATTGGAAAATGCTAACCAATGTTTTAAAAACCGGACCGGACACAAAACCGATCTTTTTACCGGTTCACGGTTTTTTCCGGTTTTTCCGGTTTTTTCCGGTCCAACCGTTAACCGGGGCGGTTCCGGTTCACAGTCCAACCGGTCCGACCGCCCGGTCCGGTCCGGTTTTTAAAACACTGATGCTAACCGTAGCATAGCCGCATTTCGCATTTGTTGCTTGTTGGTGCAAATGTATTTTTACAATTCTATCTTAAGTCACATTCAAACAAATTCATTCATTACCATAATTGAAGAAAATGAACTTCTTTTACCAACCAAAGTTGTTTTATTTTGTTACTATAATCGCCCGTACTTCTAAGATCTAATACAGTTGACATTATAAAACCTTTGACTATATTATACGATGTAAAGGGCTAATTTAACCGAGACCTTACGTGTAGGGCTAAACCAAGACCTTACGTATTAAACCTGTGACCTTGATTATAACATCATTTTCTCAAACGTGTTTAAATCAATTCATAATTAATTTTCATTATTAAACAATAAACACCTATAAAAGCCAAATCCTAGGTTAATTTGTGTCTTCTTGCAATCATACAAATTAGTGAAGGTAAAAATAGTGGCGAATCTAGGATATAAATTAACGTGGGTCCATTTATCTACTTACTCCCTCCGTCCTAGTTTTATTGTCCTCTTTTGACTTTTGGAGTCTTTCTTTGTCAACTTTGACCTTGAATATTTTTGTTTGTGTTATATAATACCTGATGCAAATTATACCAATAAAAATACATTCAAAACCCAACCCATTCATATATTGTAACATCCTGTTTTCGGGTCTAGAATAAATGGTATTTTATAAAGTTTATAAAAGGTTATTTATGAAAATGGGAAATATTTATTAAATGGTTTACTAGAAAATAAGAAGGTAAAAGAGTTCCAGGTTTTATTGTGACTAATAAAATGGTACTTGTTTTAAATTATTAAAAGTGACGGTAAAATAAAATATTTTGTCTTACGGGTATTTTCGGGTTCCAGACAATAGGATTAGAAGGGGATAAAATTTGTACTAAAAAATAAAGGGAGTCGGTGGGTGAGACCGACTCATTTTATTTACCTAATTTCCCTTCCTTGCTAATATTCTCATTTGTTCATCTCTCTCAAACTCACACACATTAATATCTAAAGAATTCAAACGAAAGATTCAATAATTAGCTTGTGGAGTTGGATTAAAATCAGATTCTTCATTATCTTCATCTCTATTTCTTTTACTTTATGAGCAGAAGGACACTCAGTGATATTAGACTACTGAGTGAAGAGACGGGAATTTGGTGAGTGGTAACTGTAGTCTTCGGTTCAACTCAGTTGTAACAGGTTTGGTTACAACGGGTGGACATATTGGTTGTTGATTATTGAATGTTTGATCTACTGAGACATTGTTATAATTGAATTGGGTTAATTGGTTTATATTGTTCCATGATTGCATGACGATTATGCATTATGTGATATTTGGGCCACTGGGCATATGTGATTATTCAGAGGTCAACGCTGGTTGGGTTTGTTGCTATTGTTTGGTTGGCGGGGTTTCCGATACACATAGTTGATGGATGAACCCTAGTCAGTGAAGATAGCTTCAAACTATCGGTAAATCACTGTGATGGCATACCAGTGGTTTAAAGTGTTCTTGTGATGGTATACCAAGAACCGCTGATCCTCTTTGACTGTGTTTGTTTATGTGTTTGTTTGTTGTAAGATTTGTTATTTCTGGATTGAACTGTCGGTTACAGTTCCATTCACTTAGCTGTGAGCTAACCCCTCGATATTTAATATTTTGCAGATTATGTTTGGGATATGGAATGGACTTTGAGATTCTGGATGGGATATTTGACTAATACTGCGGCCACTCTAATATTTTGGAAATCTTATGTGTTGAAAATTTATATAACACCCGGTTTAGAGTAAATGGTTTTGTAATTATATGTTTATAATTGTGATATTTTGAAAAGTTACACATTTTTGGTACATGTAAATATGGTTTGTATATATATTGGGACTCGCTTCCGGTATTTAAAAATATAAATATGTTTGTTAAAAGGAGGGTGTTATAATTTGGTATCAGAGCATAGGTTTGGGTGAATTGGACATTGACAAATGTTCAATCCCAAATCTTTTTGGGTGTTAGTCAAACATTCCAGAAAGTGGGGTTAGTCACTGTAAGGGAAATTGATTTGTATGATAGATACCAACACTTATCAAGTTTGAGTTGTTGTTTTGGTTAAAGGGACGGTAAGAGTACGACCGGTGCTCTTAAATGTTCTTTTGGGAGAATAAGGTAATATACGATAAGCTTTTCTGAATTTAATTAAATTGAATTGCTTATTATGTTATGATGATTAGTAGTAGAATTAATTTGAGTTGGACTAAGGTTAAAATGTGATTTGGGTTTAAATGAAAGAAAAAGATATTGATGGTTTATGATATGAAGTAGCCTGACAATGAAAGTGTGAAAAATATAATATTGCAACACTTGATCACCGTTGTTATATTATCCTACGTCGCCTGAACTTGTTGAGGTTACCAAGTATCAAAGGAAGTCAACGTGACTACTTAATGGTTATTTTGTGTGGGAAAGAAATAAAATTGGTAGGAGGATATTAATTGAAAATATTTGTTATTTTTGGAGGTCATGATGATGTGCAAGTATAATAAGTTGATTTTGTTAAAAATGTTGTTGTTTAATTTTTTTGGGTTGGATCAACTATTAGGGTGTCGTAAAGTATTCATATGGAATATTTTAGTGTATATGATTTATATGGAACTAAAGTTGAAGTATGATGATATTTTTGTTTTATAAGGAACTGTTAGTATATTGGATATAATAAATCGAAGTCAATGTTTGAGGAGAAATTCGAATAGGATATAATGAGTTAACTTTGTTTAAATATATGTTTAGAGTTATATAGTTCTTGTTATATGATAAGCATGCATTGTGGTAAATGTTTGTGATGAGGATTATTGATGAGATTAGGATTTTGGTGTAATTGAGTTTAATCAGATTTCGAGGACGAAATCTTTTTAAGGGGGTAGATTTGTAACATCCTGTTTTCGGGTCTAGAATAAATGGTATTTTATAAAGTTTATAAAAGGTTATTTATGAAAATGGGAAATATTTATTAAATGGTTTACTAGAAAATAAGAAGGTAAAAGAGTTCCAGGTTTCATTGTGACTAATAAAATGGTACTTGTTTTAAATTATTAAAAGTGACGGTAAAATAAAATATTTTGTCTTGCGGGTATTTTCGGGTTCCAGAGGATTAGAAGGGGATAAAATTTGTACTAAAAAATAAAGGGAGTCGGTGGGTGAGACCGACTCATTTTAGTTACCTAATTTCCCTTCCTTGCTAATATTCTCATTTGTTCATCTCTCTCAAACTCACACACATTAATATCTAAAGAATTCAAACGAAAGATTCAATAATTAGCTTGTGGAGTTGGATTAAAATCAGATTCTTCATTATCTTCATCTCTATTTCTTTTACTTTATGAGCAGAAGGACACTCAGTGATATTAGACTACTGAGTGAAGAGACGGGAATTTGGTGAGTGGTAACTGTAGTCTTCGGTTCAACTCAGTTGTAACAGGTTTGGTTACAACGGGTGGACATATTGGTTGTTGATTATTGAATGTTTGATCTACTGAGACATTGTTATAATTGAATTGGGTTAATTGGTTTATATTGTTCCATGATTGCATGACGATTATGCATTATGTGATATTTGGGCCACTGGGCATATGTGATTATTCAGAGGTCAACGCTGGTTGGGTTTGTTGCTATTGTTTGGTTAGCGGGGTTTCCGATACACATAGTTGATGGATGAACCCTAGTCAGTGAAGATAGCTTCAAACTATCGGTAAATCACTGTGATGGCATACCAGTGGTTTAAAGTGTTCTTGTGATGGTATACCAAGAACCGCTGATCCTCTTTGACTGTGTTTGTTTATGTGTTTGTTTGTTGTAAGATTTGTTATTTCTGGATTGAATTGTCGGTTACAGTTCCATTCACTTAGCTGTGAGCTAACCCCTCGATATTTAATATTTTGCAGATTATGTTTGGGATATGGAATGGACTTTGAGATTCTGGATGGGATGTTTGACTAATACTGCGGCCACTCTAATATTTTGGAAATCTTATGTGTTGAAAATTTATATAACACCCGGTTTAGAGTAAATGGTTTTGTAATTATATGTTTATAATTGTGATATTTTGAAAAGTTACACATTTTTGGTACATGTAAATATGGTTTGTATATATATTGGGACTCGCTTCCGGTATTTAAAAATATAAATATGTTTGTTAAAAGGAGGGTGTTATAATTTGGTATCAGAGCATAGGTTTGGGTGAATTGGACATTGACAAATGTTCAATCCCAAATCTTTTTGGGTGTTAGTCAAACATTCCAGAAAGTGGGGTTAGTCACTGTAAGGGAAATTGATTTGTATGATAGATACCAACACTTATCAAGTTTGAGTTGTTGTTTTGGTTAAAGGGACGGTAAGAGTACGACCGGTGCTCTTAAATGTTCTTTTGGGAGAATAAGGTAATATACGATAAGCTTTTCTGAATTTAATTAAATTGAATTGCTTATTATGTTATGATGATTAGTAGTAGAATTAATTTGAGTTGGACTAAGGTTAAAATGTGATTTGGGTTTAAATGAAAGAAAAAGATATTGATGGTTTATGATATGAAGTAGCCTGACAATGGAAGTGTGAAAAATATAATATTGCAACACTTGATCACCGTTGTTATATTATCCTACGTCGCCTGAACTTGTTGAGGTTACCAAGTATCAAAGGAAGTCAACGTGACTACTTAATGGTTATTTTGTGTGGGAAAGAAATAAAACTGGTAGGAGGATATTAATTGAAAATATTTGTTATTTTTGGAGGTCATGATGATGTGCAAGTATAATAAGTTGATTTTGTTAAAAATGTTGTTGTTTAATTTTTTTGGGTTGGATCAACTATTAGGGTGTCGTAAAGTATTCATATGGAATATTTTAGTGTATATGATTTATATGGAACTAAAGTTGAAGTATGATGATATTTTTGTTTTATAAGGAACTATTAGTATATTGGATATAATAAATCGAAGTCAATGTTTGAGGAGAAATTCGAATAGGATATAATGAGTTAACTTTGTTTAAATATATGTTTAGAGTTATATAGTTCTTGTTATATGATAAGCATGCATTGTGGTAAATGTTTGTGATGAGGATTATTGATGAGATTAGGATTTTGGTGTAATTGAGTTTAATCAGATTTCGAGGACGAAATCTTTTTAAGGGGGTAGATTTGTAACATCCTGTTTTCGGGTCTAGAATAAATGGTATTTTATAAAGTTTATAAAAGGTTATTTATGAAAATGAGAAATATTTATTAAATGGTTTACTAGAAAATAAGAAGGTAAAAGAGTTTCAGGTTTTATTGTGACTAATAAAATGGTACTTGTTTTAAATTATTAAAAGTGACGGTAAAATAAAATATTTTGTCTTGCGGGTATTTTCGGGTTCCAGAGGATTAGAAGGGGATAAAATTTGTACTAAAAAATAAAGGGAGTCGGTGGGTGAGACCGACTCATTTTATTTACCTAATTTCCCTTCCTTGCTAATATTCTCATTTGTTCATCTCTCTCAAACTCACACACATTAATATCTAAAGAATTCAAACGAAAGATTCAATAATTAGCTTGTGGAGTTGGATTAAAATCAGATTCTTCATTATCTTCATCTCTATTTCTTTTACTTTATGAGCAGAAGGACACTCAGTGATATTAGACTACTGAGTGAAGAGACGGGAATTTGGTGAGTGGTAACTGTAGTCTTCGGTTCAACTCAGTTGTAACAGGTTTGGTTACAACGGGTGAACATATTGGTTGTTGATTATTGAATGTTTGATCTACTGAGACATTGTTATAATTGAATTGGGTTAATTGGTTTATATTGTTCCATGATTGCATGACGATTATGCATTATGTGATATTTGGGCCACTGGGCATATGTGATTATTCAGAGGTCAACGCTGGTTGGGTTTGTTGCTATTGTTTGGTTGGCGGGGTTTCCGATACACATAGTTGATGGATGAACCCTAGTCAGTGAAGATAGCTTCAAACTATCGGTAAATCACTGTGATGGCATACCAGTGGTTTAAAGTGTTCTTGTGATGGTATACCAAGAACCGCCGTTCCTCTTTGACTGTGTTTGTTTATGTGTTTGTTTGTTGTAAGATTTGTTATTTCTGGATTGAACTGTCTGTTACAGTTCCATTCACTTAGCTGTGAGTTAACCCCTCGATATTTAGTATTTTGCAGATTATGTTTGGGATATGGAATGGACTTTGGGATTCTGGATGGGATGTTTGACTACTACTGCGGCCACTCTAATATTTTGGAAATCTTATGTGTTGGAAATTTATATAACACCCGGTTTAGAGTAAATGGTTTTGTAATTATATGTTTATAATTGTGATGTTTTGAAAAGTTACACATTTTTGGTACATGTAAATATGGTTTGTATATATATTGGGACTCGCTTCCGGTATTTAAAAATATAAAATATGTTTGTTAAAAGGAGGGTGTTATATATATTTTGTATCAAATATTATATAACACAAACAAAAATATTCAAGGTCAAAGTTGTCACACCCCGCCAAACGGTAATTTCAATTACGTAGAGTGGTTTGCGGAAGCTTAGTGACGTGGCAGGGGTGCGAGCAGTAATAACAACCAACAGTTACATACATACTCAGAGCATATGATTATCGCAGAACGAAATAGATTAAGATGCCATTAGTTAAAGTTTTACAAATGATTACCACTTGAGAAGTGATAACAGTAATAGTAGTAGTTGAAATCAGTATTTCATAAAATACATAATATCAAAAGTAGATTTCATAGGTATGACTGCAATAATTTCAGTTATACAGAGGAAATCCAAGTGTCCCAAAAGTATTGGCATCCTAACAAGTCCAGGGTAGTCCGTCCTGATAATGCATGCAGATCTTACTTACGCTGCTAATTCCCTGAAAAACATAGAGTAAAACGTCAACAAAATTGTTGAGTGAATTCACAAGTTTGTTTGTTATGTAGGAAACGCAAGTTAATCATTTAAGAATAACATTTCCAAATAGTGTTGTTTGTCAAGTAGGAAACACAAGTTATTAACAAATAACATTTCCCCAAATCAGTTGTAGTGGTAGTAGGAAACACAAGTTATTAACAAATAACCTTTCCCAAATCAGTTATCAGTAGGAAACACAAGTTATTAACAAATAACATTTCCCAAATCAGTTATCAGTAGGAAACACAAGTTATTAACAAATAACCTTTCCCAAATCAGTTCACGTAGGAAATCCTTTCCTAATCATTAGTTTAGTGGGAATATTTAGACGGTGATCCCTTGAAAGGTGAGCTAAACCTGTCAAGTAAGGTAACCCGATCTAACCCTATAACCAAACCACAACCCTAATCTGTTGTTGTTTGCCATGCTGGACAATTAAGTATACGCTCCCAAATCCGTAGGAGGGTCGTCACGGCGATAGTACTATCCGTATACTCAGTGGCTAGAGTCACCTAGATAATGGTTATAGTCTGTAGCCATAAGGTCTTTTATGCACTACATCGTTTAGCCTAGATCCGTACCAAGATTCGTTGCCTAAATTCCCAAAATAGTTATGAAAAACATTTCATAAAACATAGTTCAAATAGTTGTGTGAAATACCCTTTCACAAATAGTTCAAGTATGAAGTACCCCTTCATAAAACACAGTTCAAATAGTTGTGTGAAATACCCTTGCACAAACAGTTCAAGTATGAAGTACCCCTTCATAAACAGTTCAAGCAAATACATACAGTATTTAAAGCAGTTGTCGCATGTGGTTATACATACGATTTCCATGTTTTCCACCCCGAGTTTTAAAACATTAAAACATTGAAAAGGGGTTTGTGAACTCACTGTGAGTGCTCGGATGTGAATGCTAGCGAGATAAGATAACGAAGCCCAAACGTAGTCAACCTATACACAACAATGTATTAACTATAAGTACTTTGTTTACTTATGTTAATAGTTTATTCGTTTGAAGAAATTATCAATTTCTTAAGTTTGTGTATTTCGTTGATGTTTGTTGTTGGAAAATAAATAATATTTTTCCCAAGTTATGTTTGTTTGTCGAATCGTCCAAAATGTGTAAGCATATATACATATATACTTATATAGTTGCATATATATATTCTCGCATATATATATTATTGTTCGTACGCATTAAATAAGTCCAATGTCCGTAATCATAGTTTGTCTCGTTTTATAGTGTCATTCAACAATTTATCAAGTCTCGTATATGTCTTGTACAATTGTAGTCGTTAACGGAATTGCTTTGTGTTTTAAGTTAAAAGTCAAGTTGTTGACCAGACACGGGAATCCGCCGGATTTAAAAGAATCCGCCGGATTTAAGTCAAAAATCGGAATACGCCGGATTCGAGTGAATCCGCCGTATTCAATCAAGTTCGGGGGAATCCGCCGGATTGAATCGAATACGCCGGATTCGTGTGTGTTCATCAGATAGTTCGTGTGAAGCTTTGGAATACGCCGGATTCATTTGAATCCGCCGTATTCACCCGTGTCTTTTACTCGTTCATCGTTTTAGCCGAAGGTTTGTGTGCGGTCAGAGGTGGGAATACGCCGTATTCGAAGGAATACGCCGTATTCGACTGGTTTAATGATGGGAATCCGCCGTATTCCTGTGAATACGCCGGATTCATCTGAGCTTCGGTTGGGAATCCGCCGGATTCGCTTGAATCCGCCGGATTCAAAGGTTTTGCAGGTTCTGGTTCGTGCAGAGCAATAATAAGCTCGAATGTTTTGGGTTTCAAATCATTTGTACATCAAACCCAAACGTTTATACTATCAATATATAGCATTTTAACAACTTATTACATCATTATAACATGTTTTCATGTATCGATTTTGCATTTGAAGTTTTGGGTTTTAAAACCATTTTCAAGAACAAATCATCAATCTTCAAGTTTGTGTGTTACATGCTTTGATTATGTTATGTTATCACCATATATATACGAAATTTAAGTAAAGAAACAAAGATTGAAAGTTTTCTTACAAAAATGAAAATGATGAAGATGATGATCGGATGATGATGATGATGGTGATCTTGGTGTTTTACTACTACTGCTGCTGCCTTTGTGATGTTGCCTCTGATGTTGTTAATTTGTTTGTGAATGAGAGAAAGAAAAATGGAAAATGATTGGGTGTGGGTGAAAGTGTCGAAGATCACAGAGAGGGAGGGAGTATGGTTTTAAAAACCATCTGTCTCCTGCATTATTGTAGGTTGGTGGGATTTTAGTCCCACCAATCTCGAGTACGGGTATAATTATAGCAATATAAAACTTAACATTTTATATTTTTATTTTGTAGAAGCTCTCCTGGTTCGTAATATATTTTCAGAATAATGAGATTATCATTATTTTTAGTAGTTGTACATTTTTGTACATTTTACTGCGCGCAGTTAATTGAGCGCCAATTTTCAGTAAATTTAGGATTTCATATTTTGAAGTAATGTTCTAACTTCTTCCAAATGAACGAGAAAATTTGCATTTTTATGATTTGACGTCGTATGCGCGTTTTAGAATTGTTTCTGTTCGTGTTATAATACGTTTTATGTTAAACGTATATTTGAACCACTTTATCTATATGTTATAGATATATAAATACTCGTAATTAATAATCGAATTATTAATTATATATTTTGTCACCAACTTTCGTTATTTATTTTGTCGCATTTATTCGGACGCGTATTCGGTAACTTTTCAGCTAAAAATCGCGTAATTTTATAAATTACAATTTATGTAATACTTCATGTATTATTGTTTTGGGCTCGCTAGACTCACATCACATCAAAAGTTTATGTTAACACAATCGTAGGGAATTAGCGTAAGAAATGCATGTAATTAAGTATAATTATATACCTAATTTGGAGGAGTGTCACATTCTCCCCCCGTTAGTGAAATCTCGTCCCGAGATTTAAGTCGAGCCGTGAGTCTCGGTCACGCTCTCAAATAGGTTGGGGTATTTCTTTCGCATTTCATCCTCTCGTTCCCAGGTAAACTCTGGGCCATGTTTCGAGTTCCAACGAACTTTAACCAGTTTGATTCGTTTTTGTCGAAGTTTCTGAGTTTTAGAATCCATAACTTCAACAGGTTCCTCCACAAAGTTAAGTTTTGAGTCAATGAAGACTTCGTCAGGAGGAATGATAAGTGTTTCGTCAGAAAGACACTTTTTGAGGTTGCTAACGTGGAAAGTATCGTGTATGCTACTAAGCTCTTGTGGTAGTTTGAGCTTATAAGCGACAGGACCAACCCTAGCAAGGATTTCAAACGGTCCGATGTATCGTGGGTTCAGCTTTCCTCGTTTACCAAATCGTGCTACCCCCTTCCAGGGCGATACTTTGAGTAGGACCTTGTCCCTTACTTGAAACTCAAGAGGTTTACGGCGGTTATCAGCGTAACTCTTTTGTCGATCTCGTGCCGCTTTCAGTCGACTCAATACTTGAGTTATTTTGTCAGTGGTTTCCTGGACAAGTTCGGGTCCAGATAGTTGTCTGTCGTCCAACTCTGCCCAACAGAGTGGTGATCGGCACTTGCGTCCATATAACACCTCAAATGGTGCCATCTGTATACTCGTGTGATAACTATTGTTGTAAGAGAATTCAGCTAGAGGTAGGTGAGTATCCCAGTTACCTCCAAAGTCTATCACACATGCTCGTAACAAGTCTTCGAGCGTCTGTATCGTTCGCTCACTTTGGCCGTCAGTCTGCGGGTGGTAGGCAGTACTCATATCAAGTCGAGTACCCAATGCCTGCTGTAATGTTTGCCAAAAGCGAGAAGTGAATCGTGCATCTCTATCAGAGATGATGGATAGTGGCACACCATGCCGAGAAACAATCTCTTTAATATAGATTTTTGCTAGTTTCTCCATTCCATCCGTTTCCTTAATAGCGAGGAAGTGGGCTGATTTCGTCAATCGATCGACAATCACCCATGTGGCATTTGCTCCCGATGCCGTTCTAGGTAACTTCGTAATGAAGTCCATTGTTATTTGCTCCCATTTCCACTTGGGCAGTTCAGGTTGTTGCAAAAGTCCAGACGGCTTTTGGTATTCCACCTTTACCTTCGAGCAAGTTAAGCATTTGCTCACGTAGGTGGCAATGTCACGTTTCATTCCAGGCCACCAGTAGAAGCCTTTCAAGTCCTGGTACATCTTGTCCGCACCAGGATGTATCGAGTAATTGGACTTGTGCGCCTCATCCAAAATCAGCTTGCGTAACTCATCTACGCATGGTACCCAAATTCGGTTCATGAAGTATAACACTCCGTTGTCCTTTTTCTCGAGTTGTTTTTCCATCCCTTTCAAGGATTCATCCTTAAGGCGTTCGGGAGTGAAAGCAAGTTCTTGAGCTTCACGAATTTGAGTAATGAGATTCGAATGGATTGTCAATCCCAAAGCTCGAACTCTTCGAGGTTTGATTCGTTCCTTACGACTCAGGGCATCTGCTACTACGTTAGCTTTACCCGGGTGATACTTTATTTCACAGTCATAATCGTTAAGTAATTCGACCCAATGTCGTTGTCTCATGTTAAGTTCTTTTTGGTCGAATATATGTTGTAGGCTCTTATGATCAGTGAAGATCGTACACTTTGTACCGTATAGGTAGTGTCTCCAGATCTTTAGTGCAAAAACAACGGCTCCCAATTCCAAATCATGAGTCGTATAGTTTTTCTCATGCACTTTTAGTTGTCGTGATGCATAAGCAATGACCTTTTCATTTTGCATCAGTACACAACCCAATCCCTGATGCGAAGCATCACAGTAAACAACAAAGTTATCTACTCCTTCAGGTAGGGATAGTATGGGTGCGCTGCTCAGTTTCTGTTTCAATAGTTGGAATGCATTCTCCTGTTTCTCATTCCACTCAAATTTCTTGTCTTTTTGAGTTAGTGTAGTAAGTGGCTGGGCTATCTTTGAAAAGTTTGCGATGAATCGCCTGTAATAGCCAGCTAGACCAAGAAATTGTCGTACTTCCGTTGGGGTTTTCGGTGCTTCCCAGTTGTTGATTGCCTCAATTTTGGATGGGTCTACATGAATTCCCTTGTCATTTATCACATGACCAAGGAATTGAACCTCTCGTATCCAAAATTCGCATTTAGAGAACTTTGCATAAAGCTTCTCTTTTTGTAGTAGTTCGAGAACAAGCTTCAGATGTTGCTCGTGATCTTCTTTCGTTTGTGAGTATACTAAGATGTCGTCAATAAACACAATGACGAATTTATCCAAATAGGGTTTGCACACTCTGTTCATCAAATCCATGAATACTGCTGGTGCGTTGGTCAGCCCAAAAGGCATGACTAGAAACTCGTAGTGACCGTAACGAGTCCTAAAAGCAGTTTTCGGTACATCCTCTTCTCGTACCTTAAGTTGATGGTATCCAGATCGTAGGTCAATTTTTGAATAATAACTTGACCCTTGCAGTTGATCAAACAGATCATCAATGCGTGGTAACGGGTATCTGTTCTTGATAGTTACCTTGTTCAGTTCTCGGTAATCTATGCACATCCGCATAGATCCATCCTTTTTCTTGACAAATAGAACCGGAGCTCCCCAAGGTGAAAAGCTCGGACGGATGAATCCCAAATCTAGGAGTTCCTGCAGTTGTGTAGACAGCTCTTGCATTTCCGAGGGAGCTAGACGATAAGGTGCTCGTGTGATAGGTGCGGCTCCTGGCACCAGGTCAATGTGAAACTCAACTTGTCGTGGGGGTGGCAATCCCGGCAACTCATCAGGGAACACTCCTGGATAGTCGCGTACAATGGGCACATCGTCTATACGTCGCTCCTCGGTTTTCTTTTCTACAACGTGTGCCAGAAATGCTTGGTACCCCTTTCGAAGATACTTACTGGCCTTCAAGCACGAAATCATTTTTGTGGCACTCTTTCGTTTCTCACCTTGAACCACAAGTGTTTCTCCTGTTGACAGTGGTAAGCGAACCATCTTATCATGACATATGATCTCCGCGCGGTTCTTAGATAACCAATCCATACCGACTACAATGTCAAAACTTCCCAACTTAACCGGTAGTAAGTCTATTTCGAAGAGATGACCTTCTAACTCCAAGGTACATCCCGGTACTATTTCTCCTGATTCGATCAACTCACCATCGGCTAATTCTATGGTATACTTGTTGTCTAATTTATGGGATTCAAGTTCTAATAGTGGTCTAAACTCAGTAGACACAAAACTTAAATCAGCACCCGAATCAATTAACACAGAGGCATAATGGTTGTTTACGAGAAACGTACCAGTGACGGTGTTTGGGTCCTGGCGTGCCTCTTGTGCCCCAATCACGAATGCCCTTCCTTGAGCCGGTTGGTTGTTGATGTTGTTGGCTCGGTTATTGTTGTTACCGCGGTTGTTGTTGTTGAGCTTAGGGCATCGGTTACGGTAGTGTCCTTGCTCACCACATTCAAAACATCCCTGGTTTTGACGCTCAGTGTTTGCTCGTGGGGGAGGGTTAGTTTTGCAGTCTCGGGTTCTATGTCCCCATGCCCTACAGTTTCCACAATACCCACACCCACCTTCGTGGTGTCGGTTACACTTACCACATTTGGGTTTGTTACCCAGGTATGGTTTCGATTCGGTGGTAGTTGCAACATATGCTTTCGCATTTCCAGAAGATTTCTTGTTCTGCTGACCCTGACGATCAGTACCACTACCGTTCCACTTTCGCTTTGCACCACCAGAACTACTAACATAAGTACTATTCGGTTCACTTTTTCCCGACACAGCTTTCTTAGTCAGATTTCCCATCCGGACTGCCTCCTCGGTCAAACTTTGTGCTAGAGTAACAGCACTCCTGAATGAGTCCGGTTTAGATGATGTTACCAGACTGCGGATTTGCGGTACCAGACCGTATATGTAGCGCTCGATACGCTTATACTCAGGTGTCACCATGTGTGGCACTAGACGTGCAAGTTCCTGAAACTTAGTGGTGTACCCAGTAATATCAGCACCAATCATGGTGATGTTCCACAACTCTGTTTCTATTTTCTGCATCTCACTGCGAGGGCAGAATTCCTCCAACATCAGATTCTTAAATGTTCCCCATGACATTGAATAAGCAGCTGGTCGACCAAGTGATTGGATCTGACTATTCCACCAAGTGAGCGCTTTGTCAGCCAAAGTGCAAGCAGCATACTTCACCATACAGTCAGGTGAACAGTCACTAATATCCAATACCGACTCAGTTTTCTCTATCCAGTGAATCATACCAATTGCACCCTCGGTGCCACGAAAAGAAATCGGCTTACAAGCCTGAAATGTTTTTTATGAACACCCTTTGCGAGCATTCACGGTTGTTTCAGTATTAACAGGGGTAGATCCACTGTTGTTAACTACGGGTTCGCGATTTCGGCTTGCCTCATATTCAGCAATACCTTCAGCTATTCTTCGTGCGATCATTTGTTCGGTGGTTTCAGTGGGTGGTGGTGGTGGTGACGTAGTCGTCTTTTGACTGTTTCTAGTAGCTCGTCGTTTGGGAGGCATGATTCAGCTCTGCGATGAATAAAATGCAGAGTGTTAATGTTGAGATATTGAATGTGAATAGATCAAAGATTCACATTTGATAGAAATGAATGACATGAAAAGATGAATGAATAGGGTTTTACAACACGTGCCATACAACTTTGAAACACCCACATGTATCTAGCATAATATAATCACGTTGGCCAGGCGTCATTATATAATGTCCAATACATATTTCTTTTCATTGTCGTTTAACACTGTAAATTTCAGAGGTTCTCAAGAAAGATAAATCATCAAGCTGTATTATGTTTCAGGGTTTACAAGAGTTGGTCACAAAGTGTCGATAAAGTATAGGTTTAATCACAAGTCGACAGTTGTAAGAGGAAATAACATGGTTGATAATAAGCATAATGAATACGAGACGTAAACCAAGCATACATTATATATTAAAGATCATAACGCTGTTACGTGAGTTTAGTACAAAATGAGATGGGATTTCTAATATACCCATCGATGGTTAGCGTTATACAAAAGATGATGGGTTTCCTATACATATACCCATTTTACTAACAAAGTTTCATCCAACATACAGCTAGTCCATAACGAATACATACATATATTTCCCCAAAAGTAATAGTCGAATATGGTGTAGGCACAACCGCCATACACAGACCTAACGGAACCAGGGTAAATACATCCTAACCGCAACCATCACTGCTGCAGTCATCACACAAACACTAGCAACAATCTCTGACACCCCAGCACGCCTCTCTAAAGCTGCAACGCGTGCACGGGTGGACGCTAGACTCTGCCAGTCTGTCTGACGGTGAGTCTCCACAAAATCCATCCTCTGATGGAGCATAGCCATATCCATGTCAGTACGGGAGGCATCGCTCAGTAGCTCCATCAAATCTCTGCTCCTGCTAGATGATATCCTAAACATAGTGTGGACCACAGCCACAAGGGTAGGCACAGTGAGCTCCAGAGGCTCACCAGTGAGATATGCATATGGTGGTGAGTGGGAGGACTCTCCAAACTCAAAGGTCGAGGGAATACCCTCTAGTGATCTCCACTCTCTCAATACTCGAGGCATCCAGTCCAGATGAGAAGGTCGGAGCCTCTTCTGTGGCGGCTCGACAACTGGAACCTCAGACTCAGTCACTGGCGCCTTATCGCGCGGTGCGAGTGGTCCCCTGGGAAAATCCCGAACACAGATCCTAGCTGTCATCCGAGGTACAGGCACACGAGAGGTACTCGCAACAGGTGGTGTAGGGGTAGGAGTGACCACAGGTGCGGTCGGAGGTGGTACTAAGTAAGCATCACTAGTGTCATCAGACATAACTCTCACATGAACTGATGACTCATCCCCTACTGTAATCGCGGGACCCTCAAAAGTAGCCTCGGTCGGCTCTTCATCCGAAGCGTAAACATGGTAATGTGATTGACTAGACATACTGTGACAAAAGAAATTGAGTGTGGCGTGTCAGTCGTATGTTAGTTGTATGCAAAGTATGTATGCATGAATGCACAAATGTTCTAGCCAAGGCTATAGTCTAGGTCTCTACGGTTTTCAGTCACCTAAAGACTTCTAGTTCGCTATAACCAATGGCTCTGATACCAAGTCTGTCACACCCCGCCAAACGGTAATTTCAATTACGTAGAGTGGTTTGCGGAAGCTTAGTGACGTGGCGGGGGTGCGAGCAGTAATAACAACCAACAGTTACATACATACTCAGAGCATATGATTATCGCAGAACGAAATAGATTAAGATGCCATTAGTTAAAGTTTTACAAATGATTACCACTTGAGAAGTGATAACAGTAATAGTAGTAGTTGAAATCAGTATTTCATAAAATACATAATATCAAAAGTAGATTTCATAGGTATGACTGCAATAATTTCAGTTATACAGAGGAAATCCAAGTGTCCCAAAAGTATTGGCATCCTAACAAGTCCAGGGTAGTCCGTCCTGATAATGCATGCAGATCTTACTTACGCTGCTAATTCCCTGAAAAACATAGAGTAAAACGTCAACAAAATTGTTGAGTGAATTCACAAGTTTGTTTGTTATGTAGGAAACGCAAGTTAATCATTTAAGAATAACATTTCCAAATAGTGTTGTTTGTCAAGTAGGAAACACAAGTTATTAACAAATAACATTTCCCCAAATCAGTTGTAGTGGTAGTAGGAAACACAAGTTATTAACAAATAACCTTTCCCAAATCAGTTATCAGTAGGAAACACAAGTTATTAACAAATAACATTTCCCAAATCAGTTATCAGTAGGAAACACAAGTTATTAACAAATAACCTTTCCCAAATCAGTTCACGTAGGAAATCCTTTCCTAATCATTAGTTTAGTGGGAATATTTAGACGGTGATCCCTTGAAAGGTGAGCTAAACCTGTCAAGTAAGGTAACCCGATCTAACCCTATAACCAAACCACAACCCTAATCTGTTGTTGTTTGCCATGCTGGACAATTAAGTATACGCTCCCAAATCCGTAGGAGGGTCGTCACGGCGATAGTACTATCCGTATACTCAGTGGCTAGAGTCACCTAGCTAATGGTTATAGTCTGTAGCCATAAGGTCTTTTATGCACTACATCGTTCAGCCTAGATCCGTACCAAGATTCGTTGCCTAAATTCCCAAAATAGTTATGAAAAACATTTCATAAAACATAGTTCAAATAGTTGTGTGAAATACCCTTTCACAAATAGTTCAAGTATGAAGTACCCCTTCATAAAACACAGTTCAAATAGTTGTGTGAAATACCCTTGCACAAACAGTTCAAGTATGAAGTACCCCTTCATAAACAGTTCAAGCAAATACATACAGTATTTAAAGCAGTTGTCGCATGTGGTTATACATACGATTTCCATGTTTTCCACCCCGAGTTTTAAAACATTAAAACATTGAAAAGGGGTTTGTGAACTCACTGTGAGTGCTCGGATGTGAATGCTAGCGAGATAAGATAACGAAGCCCAAACGTAGTCAACCTATACACAACAATGTATTAACTATAAGTACTTTGTTTACTTATGTTAATAGTTTATTCGTTTGAAGAAATTATCAATTTCTTAAGTTTGTGTATTTCGTTGATGTTTGTTGTTGGAAAATAAATAATATTTTTCCCAAGTTATGTTTGTTTGTCGAATCGTCCAAAATGTGTAAGCATATATACATATATACTTATATAGTTGCATATATATATTCTCGCATATATATATTATTGTTCGTACGCATTAAATAAGTCCAATGTCCGTAATCATAGTTTGTCTCGTTTTATAGTGTCATTCAACAATTTATCAAGTCTCGTATATGTCTTGTACAATTGTAGTCGTTAACGGAATTGCTTTGTGTTTTAAGTTAAAAGTCAAGTTGTTGACCAGACACGGGAATCCGCCGGATTTAAAAGAATCCGCCGGATTTAAGTCAAAAATCGGAATACGCCGGATTCGAGTGAATCCGCCGTATTCAATCAAGTTCGGGGGAATCCGCCGGATTGAATCGAATACACCGGATTCGTGTGTGTTCATCAGATAGTTCGTGTGAAGCTTTGGAATACGCCGGATTCATTTGAATCCGCCGTATTCACCCGTGTCTTTTACTCGTTCATCGTTTTAGCCGAAGGTTTGTGTGCGGTCAGAGGTGGGAATACGCCGTATTCGAAGGAATACGCCGTATTCGACTGGTTTAATGATGGGAATCCGCCGTATTCCCGTGAATACGCCGGATTCATCTGAGCTTCGGTTGGGAATCCGCCGGATTCGCTTGAATCCGCCGGATTCAAAGGTTTTGCAGGTTCTGGTTCGTGCAGAGCAATAATAAGCTCGAATGTTTTGGGTTTCAAATCATTTGTACATCAAACCCAAACGTTTATACTATCAATATATAGCATTTTAACAACTTATTACATCATTATAACATGTTTTCATGTATCGATTTTGCATTTGAAGTTTTGGGTTTTAAAACCATTTTCAAGAACAAATCATCAATCTTCAAGTTTGTGTGTTACATGCTTTGATTATGTTATGTTATCACCATATATATACGAAATTTAAGTAAAGAAACAAAGATTGAAAGTTTTCTTACAAAAATGAAAATGATGAAGATGATGATCGGATGATGATGATGATGGTGATCTTGGTGTTTTACTACTACTGCTGCTGCCTTTGTGATGTTGCCTCTGATGTTGTTAATTTGTTTGTGAATGAGAGAAAGAAAAATGGAAAATGATTGGGTGTGGGTGAAAGTGTCGAAGATCACAGAGAGGGAGGGAGTATGGTTTTAAAAACCATCTGTCTCCTGCATTATTGTAGGTTGGTGGGATTTTAGTCCCACCAATCTCGAGTACGGGTATAATTATAGCAATATAAAACTTAACATTTTATATTTTTATTTTGTAGAAGCTCTCCTGGTTCGTAATATATTTTCAGAATAATGAGATTATCATTATTTTTAGTAGTTGTACATTTTTGTACATTTTACTGCGCGCAGTTAATTGAGCGCCAATTTTCAGTAAATTTAGGATTTCATATTTTGAAGTAATGTTCTAACTTCTTCCAAATGAACGAGAAAATTTGCATTTTTATTATTTGACGTCGTATGCGCGTTTTAGAATTGTTTCTGTTCGTGTTATAATACGTTTTATGTTAAACGTATATTTGAACCACTTTATCTATATGTTATAGATATATAAATACTCGTAATTAATAATCGAATTATTAATTATATATTTTGTCACCAACTTTCGTTATTTATTTTGTCGCATTTATTCGGACGCGTATTCGGTAACTTTTCAGCTAAAAATCGCGTAATTTTATAAATTACAATTTATGTAATACTTCATGTATTATTGTTTTGGGCTCGCTAGACTCACATCACATCAAAAGTTTATGTTAACACAATCGTAGGGAATTAGCGTAAGAAATGCATGTAATTAAGTATAATTATATACCTAATTTGGAGGAGTGTCACAAAAGTTGTCAAAGAAAGACTCTAAAAGTCAAAAGAGGACAACAAAACTAGGACGGAGGGAGTATTTTTTTTAGATGTTTGAATTTTAAGAACCATAGAAACAAGTTATATTATGTTAACTCAGTTAGATTGATCACATCCATACACAAAATTCTACTAAAAATTTATACAAAGCCATAATATTATTTATGTATAAGATATATGGTTGATTGATATTTTTAAGACTTTTACTAAAGAAGGGTGATAATGCCACAAGCAAAAATAATGGAGACATAGACAAATTAGTATAATTGTAAGTGTAAAATTGTGAAATTCCTATATACCTAGTAAAACTTCTTGTGGCATCAAGTAAATAATAACTCAACTTTTAAGATCTTCGCATTTTAATTTAACATAAATATCCCCTTATATCAATTGGTAGACTATATCAGCAATCTCTCATGATATTTTATATGATTAATCATGATTTTATCTAGATGGATGAGAAAATGAGATTTTCATGAGAAAACATCAGTTATGTGATATTTTGAAGGTTACTATTTTCATTTTCTTGCATTTTTTCTCAACCTAAACCATAAATATATAAGATGATTTTCATTTTCTAAGTCACTTTCTCATTTCTTTCATCCCTCTAACTTCAATATTCTCTTCTTCCTGTCTAAACGATCCACGAGCATATCTACCTGTTAGGTTTTCTATTCCCTAACTAGATTAATATACACAGCAGAATTACAACAAAAATAATTAATCCAGGGCAATTAGGAAACTAAACCCTAAGGGATCTTAACTTGAATAAATAAAAGCAATAAACAAATAGATAAAGAGGAAAATACTAACCTTTGAGAAAATCAATTTCTCACGTGCAGACGATCTTGCAGAGCTTCCTTACTTGGAGGCGAGTGCCCAAACCAGAACACCTCTAATGGTTCACACCCACGAACAAAGAGAAATTTCAAATCCTTTGGTACCGATATAAATTGAATAAACTCTTACAAGGATAAGGATTGAGAAAGAGAGAGAAAGAAAGAGAAAGAATTGAAGTCTATTCAATTCTGGGATGGATCTGAAAGCATAGGGATGGTCCCTATTTATAGGGGAGAGGGAGGCCTAGGGTTTTGTCATCTGGCCGATGTGGGACAGACTTCCAACCAGCAGTTAGATCTGCTTTTGACCCATTTGCCCGAGCCACGACCCGCGTGCTCCACCGCCATTCCACTTTGGACTCCAGCTGCCGGTTGAACCTTCCAACCGGCGGTTGGATCAACTTTCCAGAATGTTCCATTAATTATTCCAATAATTATTTATCTCTCATTTATTTCTCTTACTGTTTATTGAGGGCGACACAAAAAGGACTCTACTTTTAATGATATTCTTACCAATTAGTTATGATCTTGGACACTATTCCAACACTACCGTGGTTCCGACAACACTCTCGCGATTTCGATCGTCCACCCCAGCTGGTTAGATCCTGAGTGGCAAATGTCTATGGTTCTCTACAATTATTATGAACTTTATGTAGACTTTTAGGGTTTCTAATTCTTTTATTTATATAATTTTTTTGGCAATTAAATTAGGGGTTTTCAATATATTAAGCATTCATTTAAGTTTCTTGGGTTTTATGTGTGGGATTGTTTTTTCTATTAATTATCCTTCTCTTTTTTCTTTTATATAATCCACCGGTAGATTTAATTTGATTTGTATTTGTATTTGTGTGTTCATGACCTAGGGTTTTTGCTTTTACTTTTATTTCGATTTTCAAGCTTTAATTGTTTTATTTTATGTTTGGTTTTATCATATAACCATTTGGTTGTGATTCTCAGTCAGGTTTTTTCTATTACCTTTTTGGAAGTTTTTTGTTTTAGATTTTGTCCCAAATGTGCTATTTTCGATTTTATTCGGTTAAAGATGTGTGGTGTACTGGTGTGGCGAGTTGTGGTGGATCTGAGTTTTGCGATGGATCTGAAGAT
Organism: Helichrysum umbraculigerum; assembly: GCA_949592205.1. Taxonomy (NCBI): domain Eukaryota; kingdom Viridiplantae; phylum Streptophyta; class Magnoliopsida; order Asterales; family Asteraceae; genus Helichrysum; species Helichrysum umbraculigerum. The sequence continues at coordinate 125,563,633 of CATIUR010000003.1, read as the reverse complement.
TTCATATGAATGAAGTAACTATAAAGTACTAAATTGTTAAGATATATTAATAATTATTAGTTATTGTTTTTCAAACAATGAACAAATTCAATTGTCGAGAGTTATTAGTCACTGTTCAACTCCATCATTAAAGGGTCAGATACTTGGATTAATTTTTAAACATCAAAGTTCCTCAAAATATCAAAATCAGTTATAAGTGTTTAAAATTCTTACATTATCTAGATCGTATGTAAGTATGTTGAAGGGCACACTTCAGTCCTCACCTGGCAGCCTTTGCTTTTTATTTATCAATTTGAGAGCCTCGTATAATTCATTTTACCATAACATTCTTCAAACAATTAAATATACGTGTCCGATCAAATACTAAAATTTCAAGGGATAATACAACTATGCCAGCGGCTTTTCATTATTCCTCAAATTATGATTCCACACTTTCTTATCTCGTTTACTTGACCTTTCACCACAAATGGAGTCCATATTTATTGAATTAAATTCACCGATGTTGGTTGGTGACCCATTGGTTAATAACTCATCATTTATATTCCTACTGCTGCTAGTTGGTGACCTTTTGTTTATAACTCATCATCTCTATGCTCAATGCTACTGGTTGATTACGTATTGGTTAATAACTTATGCTCACTTATGCTGGTTGGGGACCCATTCGGAGCGAATAACTCATCATCTGTATGCAACATTTCCTCGGCAGCTTGTGGCTCAGATGGAGTAGGTAGGTGTAGGTAGGTGCCTGAGGGACACCAACTCTGGGTGGTGATGATGGCTTGAGTAGCCATAGATAGAGGTGGGGTACGCCACCCAGTAAGTCATACCACTTTGCCAGATCCTCCTTATCGACCCCCTTTCCAAACATTGTATCCAGGTCGATTAGATCATCGAAGTGACTTGATTCATCAACACAGAAATAGAACTCATCATCATCACTGTCCATATCTTCGTCAGTGGTGGGTAGTGGCAGTAGAAAATGAAATAATTGACAGTGATGATGATGAGTTTTGTGTTGATGGATCAAGTCACTCGATGATATAATCGACCTGGATTCAATTCAATGTTGGGAGAGGGGGTCGATAAGGAGGATCTGGCAGAGTGGTATGACTTACTGGGCGGCGTACCCCAGCTCTATCCATGGCTACTCAAGCCATCATTGCCACCCAGAGTTGCTGTCCCTCATGCACGTACTCCATCTGAGCCGCCAACTGCCACTGCATCTGAGCTGCCAACTGCCGAAGAAATGTTGCATACAGATGATGAGTTATTAACCAATGGGTCATCAACCAGCAACATTGAGCATACAGATGATTTATTAACCAAAGGGTCACCAACCAGCAACAGTGAGCTTACAAATGATGATTTATTAACAAAAGGGTCACCAACCAGCAACAGTGAGCATACAAATGATTATTTATTAACCAAAGGGTCACCAACCAGCAACAGTGAGCATATAGATGATGAGTTATTAACCAATGGTTCACCAACCAACAGTAGTGAGTCTGATTAAGTAAATTTTGATTCCATTTGTGGTGAAGGGTCAAGTAATGAAGACAAGAAAGTGTGGAATCATAATCTGAGGAATGACGAAAAGTCGTTGTCACCAAGTGCTGAATGTACGGATCAGGTGTGTTGATGGATCTAGTCACCTTGAGGATTCAATGTTTGGAGAGGGAGTCAATAAGATGACAGATTGATATGACTTACTGGGAGGCATACCCCACCTCTATCTATGGCTACTTAAGCCATCATCGCACCCAGAGTTGCGGTCCCTCTACTAACAAGTTACATAATCTTAACCCTAAAAACCTAATGGACTCTAAACCTACAATCAGGTTTGGGCCAACTAACGTAGGCCTCTAACACTTTCAATTCCTTTGAGAACAAGTACCTTCTTGTCTATTCCCTCATGATGGGTATGCTTACATTCTTTCAGGACTTTATATTTTTCACATTGATCTAATCTTTTTCGTGATGTTATATATGCATTTGTAAACCAATTGTTGTTTTAGTTGAATTACCCACATGTAGATTTTGCATTTTTGAGGTTAATTTGATCTGGGCTGTGTAAAATGTTGTTAAAGGTCGAGTCTTTATGGGTTTTGATTGATAATTGCTAATGACCTTGTTTGGCTTTAGTGGTTAACTTGATAAATATTACATTATCACAAGATTTCTTTTGAATTTATAATATTTATGGGATTGAATCCTCTAGATTTATGACATTAAGGGTTAGTTTCTAAACCCTACGCTTAATTTGAACATTACAATTTGAGGGTTACTAGAAGTCATGTTTGACATTGCAATTGATTTCATGTGGTTGTAGCTGTGATTGGTTGCAGGGGCCATATGTGTACTATCTTTGTACTACGTATGTGTTAGGAAAAGGTGATATTGGTCAGCTTTATATTGCTGGTTTTGGATCTTCCATGTTGTTTGGAACCATTGTTGGATCGCTAGCTGATAAACAGTAAGTTGTCATATCTTTGTGTTTAAACTTTAAACTGTTGAAGTTTACAGTTGTATCAAAGTGAGTGTTAACTGAATATTTCTGTTTTTGATTTAGTGATCGAAAAAGGGCTTCAATAACTTACTGCATTACTTACATACTGAGCTGCATCACCAAGCAATCACCTCAGTACAAAATTGTGATGATTGGACGTATATTGGGAGGAATTGCCACTTCTCTTCTCTTTTTGTCCTTTGAGTCATGGTTAGTTGCTGAACACAACAAGGTGAGACGTGTGTATAATATCCTTCTAGATGCTTGTTAGTTGAAACACCGAATTCTATCCTAATACTCGGTTCTTAAACGTTCATCTAAAGATAACGGTGGATCCATGATTTCTGATCGGTGTATTCAGTATCACAAGTCTTGTAAGGAGATGCACTTTGATTGAAATTTTTATTTTTATTTTTCTTAGCTACAAACCCGTAAATTTTGGGTATGGGCATATGGCTACTATCTAATTTAAGAGTTACAATATATAATGAGATAACTTTAAATAATGATCAAATTGGCTTCACATGTTTGTTATGTTGCATTATCATGTAAACTCTTATAAAGAGTTTATAACACACTCCAAAATCACCAAGGCAATTTTTTTTTTTTTAAACATATCGGAAGCGATAATTAACATTCACTATTTAGATTGCATATGAAAAAAACCAAAAGTGCAATCCACACAATTCATCCAAGTACTTAGGGTATTACAAACTTTTAAAACATTACGCCTTAGTGTGATTAAATTCAAACATGATAACAACAGTTAAACATGAGTATCCAAAACAGAGTATGCGTCCTCAAACATTCCATTCCCATCATCTTGCTAACCCACATACTGTAACACCCCCAAATTTATTGTTTCGCGGAAGCATGATTTGGGTGTTACTAATCAATAATCACAGCACATAAGATATAATGAACGACCACTATATGCGTCGTTTTACATTTGTATTGATAAAACAAAAGTTTACATAAAAAATAATGTTACATTAGCTCAGTTTCAGAAATTGAGAGATTTAAGTACATAATTAATCTATACAAAATATAATAATGCAGCTAAATCTCTGATTGTATGAATGCTGACTCGAGCTAATGAATCATGCATGAGCAGTCCAACCTACTGCTGTGTACCTGTGATATATGCTAAAATGGGTCAGCGAAACGCTGGTGAGCTCACAGGTTTGTATATCAACATATATTTGTATGAACCGCAAGATTTATAATTGAATTTAAAATGCAATTAAGCAAAATAAAAGTTATACAGCCATGAGCACATAGTCTGAGCTTAACTTGAGTTGTCAGGTCCAATTAAGGAAACCTAACTTGAATGCCTCCTACGAGTGCCTAATCTACACTCGTCTTCCCAAATGCTAATACATCCGTTTGACCAGTTAGTGCGTGCTAACCCGGATGAGGATTGTCAATCCTATATGATATCATATACTAACATTCACGCTACTACGTATTATCAGACTATGTTATGGAGGGCTTTAAATTGATTAGCTTGAAACTCATGTAGTATTTGGTTTTATTTGTACTTGCGTTCAACTTGTAAAACAATACTAGCAATAATATCACACCCCTGATTGAAAAGCAGTAAAATAGGGGCCATGAGACTCATCTGAGTCTTGAAGCGTTAAAACAAATAAACTTGATTTGGCTTGACTTGTATTGATGTCCGAAGACTTGTAACCTGAGGGTGTCCATGACACACGATGGTTATTAATTGATTAGGCATCCCGAAAGACTACCCTTGCAGTTGTTTGTCCAAATTACCCCGATTTGGTTGATTGACTTGTCCAAATTACTACGATTTGGTTGATTGATTCGAATGTTTGAAAATATGTACGGCCCGTTGGTGACGGATTTGTAATAATAATCTCAACTATTATTATTTTGATTTCGTGGTGTTTTACTTGAAAAATGTGTTTTGATTGTGTTTTAGAAGCCGTTACAAACTCTAAGTGACGGGGGTCCGGGGGCAGCGCCCCTGGTAGCGGGGTCCAAGGGGCGGCAGCCCCTGGCGGGGTCCAAGGGGCAGAGCCCCTGGTTGGGGTCGGAAAATTTTTATTTCTACTATATTGCTTTGGTGAAAAACGCATCTGGACTTGAAATTGGGTGAAATCAAGTGATAAAATTTAGGGTCTCGACACTTAATGAAAATCTGTGTTTTCTGGTTTGTGCGACGTTGGGTGCGACGTCGCAGGTCCTGACTGCGACGTTGAGCATGGCGTCGCTATGTGCGACTTTCGCAATTTAATGCGACGTTGTGCGTGGCGTCGCTATATGCGACGTTGTTGATTTCTGCGAAGTAAGGGCTTGCGTCGCTAAGTGCGACGTCGGTCAATTAGGGCGACGTAGTGGCTGATGTCGCTATGTGCGACGTCGTGATGTGTTTTGCGACGTCGCAGCTGACGTCGCACAAAGTCTGGGCCAAATGCGACGTTGCGGTCTGATGACCGGAATTTGTGTCGAAAACGAGTTTTTCGGCGATCATTCGGTCCAAATCTTTTACCCAACCCATATTTGGACATTTTGAACGTATATAAACAATAAATATGTAAAAATGAGTGAAAACGAGAGGTTTTGACTTTTGTCGGAAAACTTACAAAGTGGCGAATCAAAAAACCGAAAAGATGAGGTTGTAGATCGCGATGCGGTGAACGTTTTTCTCTAAAGGGCTTGATGATTTTGAGGTCGTTTAGTGGTGCTTTTTAATGGATTTAGGTGAAGGTGGAGATGGTGAAGGTTTGAGAGAAAAAGGAAGAAGGAAAGAGGTGATGGTGATGGAAGTGAGAGGTGGGAGTGGGATCCCCACCTTTTGGGCAGATTTTCGGTGGGGGCCCACCTAAGTGTGGGTCTCCACCTTCGATTCCGTGTTTGCGCTCCGTGTGGTGTTCGTTTTCCCGATCGTTTAGACGTTTAAATAAGTTTTTGTGTACGTTTAATTACAAGTTTTGAAATATGAATATTTACCCAATATTTTGTTGAAGTGTTTTGCCAATTACTTAATAGTTGTGTTATAAATTTTAATGTTAACTTGTTCCGTTTTGTTTGTGCGTTTAATATTTTACTCGTGTGGACCTGGTTTGTACGATACGAAAATGAATTGAAATATTATCAAAATAATATTTGGAACATAATAGCGTTATTAAATAATGTTATATTATTAAATTAAATTGTTCACCAACGTCCGTATTAATTGTGTCGAATTACATTCGATTTAAACTTGTACGATTTAATCAAACCGCATAATTGTATATATATTCAACAACAATATATATATATTACTTGATACATTAATTAGCCTAACACAGAACTAATTACTTGTATTAAACTTGGTTAGGCACTAATTACTAGTCCTAATTTGACGGGTGTCACACATACAAAAGATAACCTGCAAGAAGTAATGAGGGAGATTAGCACAAAGCTAAGTGAATAGATCATTAACTATCAACCTAACTCAGATTCACAATTGTTTACAGCTAAGCATCATAAACAATTAACTTCAAAGAGGATCGGTGGTCCTTGAGGCACCCTACTGCCGCGGTGGCCCCCAAGCAACACTTACAACCACTGAAGGCCAATTCAGTGATCTAACCGATGGTTTGGTACTAGTACTACTTCCAACATCATTTCAATGAACAACCCATGTACAAGGCACTGATGTTATCCAAGTAATAGTACCCAAACCCAATCGCAATTGACCTCTGAAAAATTCACATAAATCATAATCATCATGACAATATGAAAATATAAACGGTATAACCACATTTACCCGTTGTAACCAGATTGTTACAACTAACTTAGATTGTAAGTCATTGATCCACTCACCCTTGATGATCACCGTCTCCACTCAAAAGTCTTATTTTATTGAGTCTTCGGTTTATCTGAGAACATAATCAAAACACGAGTTAGATTCTCGTATCAAGTTTATTACAATCTAATTATGTATGCAATATCAAATAAGAGCACCTAATATACTTTTAATACTATGTAAGTAACATGAATGCACAAGTCATAAGTCATCAAATTCGTCAATGTATAACTAGCAAACGCGATCCTGATAATAGGTGACTAGATCGCGTTCCCATGCACAAAACATTCTGTTTCCGTTTTACACAGTGAAACGCGATTCGGAAGAAGCGCTTGGATCGCGTTCCTAAGAAGGATTTCAGTGTTCACCAATTTAATACATACAAACGCGATCCGGAAGATTTGGTGGGATCGCGTTCACAAGAACGAATTTAATCTGTGCCAATTTATAACTATGAAACGCGATCCTGGCTTGGGGTCTGGATCGCGTTTGCACGTTTTCCAGCAAAACCACAGACCTGTAACAAGTTTCAGCTCGAACCAAAAGTCCCATTTTCACACAAATCAGATGTAATTCACGAATTTACTTAACATTTGACCTCAAATATCATCTATGAACATAATATAACAATAAACAATAACATCTAACATCAAAATCCATACATGCATCATCATTTTACCCAATTTCAACCAAAACCCACATTCATTCAAATAGAACATGAAACACAAGTATTTCTACCTAATTAAGTATGAATTCAGTTTATAATCATCACACAAAGCATATCCAAACACAAACTAACTTCATTTATGTATAAAATGGGTATTTCACTTACAATCCTTAGATGATGATGATGATGCAATGAAGATGAAGAACACAATGGAATCAAAATCACAGCCCTTTAGTGACGAAATCAGATTGTAATATTTGTTTGAGAGCTTAATTGATCTTTGGAGATGACATTGAGAGTTTGGGAACCAAAATGAGGTGCTGTCAAAATGAAATCACAGGTGTCGACCCACACCTTATGACTAATCCTTTTTTTTTTTTATATAAATTATACCCGTTCTAACTCTATTGTCTGGAACCCAAAAACCATTTGCGAGAAATAAGTTTTATTATACCGTCAACTAAATTAATTTAAAACAATAAAAAGTTTATTTATCACAATAAGTCTTTTGACCATTTGACCTATTTATTTTAGTTATCAAAATACACCAAGTATTAAAACTACAATTTAAATATCAATTTAAAATAAAGAAATTACCGTATTTCTACTAGGCCCAAATCGAGGATGTTACAGAGTTACAGGGGGTGTTTGGGTACCATTAAAATAATCAGATTTGGGAAGAAGTTAAAGTAAAAAGGTGGTGATTCGTAAACCACCAATTTTTTATCCATACACCACTGTTCTGCTTTACAGTATTGTACAGTACAACATTGTAAAGCACGTTTGGTGGTGTATCGACAAAAAATGGTGGTGTACGAATCAATACCAAAAGTAAAAAGCTGAATATTTAGATAAATACAAAGTACCTACCTATCCATAGCTTTTATTAGCTAATTATCTTCTTCTTTATTTTTTTTTAAATATTTTTGTTTATTTAATCATTTATCTTTTTATTTTCAAGTCTCAGTGATCACTTCCAAAACAGACATCCAAACACCTTGATAATATTGTTGCCGCGTTGAGTTCTAAGTTATCATTTCTTGTTACGTTGCAGAGGGGTTTTGAGCAACAATGGCTATCATTAACATTCTCTAAGGCAAAATTTATTTGGAATGGCTTAGTTGCCATTTTGGCTGGTTTCTTTGGGAATCTGCTAGTCGGTACCTTAGATTTCGTGGCCGTTGCTCCTTTTGATTCAGCTTCATGCTTTGTTGGTATGGCCATCATTATATTATCTTGGACTGAAAATTACGGTGATCCATCTGAAAGAAAGGATTTGTTGACTCAATTTAGGGGAGCTGCTGTTGCAATCGCATCTGGTCAATCTCTCTCTCTCTCTCTCTCTCTCTCTCTCTCTCTCTCTCTCTCTCTCTCTCTCTCTCTCTCTCTCTCTCTCTCTCTCTCTTCCATAATATATTAATATTTTCTAACATCATAGGCATGCACGCAAAACTGGATATTTTAGCCTTTTACGCCCTTGCTACTAGCCTGGTTAGACTTTAAAGTTGCAACCGATCCTAAAATTTTATCGAAGTTATTGGTTGGACCTGAGCCTGGTGCTAGGCCTAGTAACATGAATGTAGCATCATATGTTCAATTTTCTAATTTTCTTTATTTTTTAATCTTGCTATGAGTTGGAATATTTTAGTGTGTAACACTGTAACATGAATGTATTTTTTTGTATAATGATTTTTAGCTCTAAATTGTGAATTAGAGGTAGTTTTTCTTGCAGAAAATTATCAAAAGTTGTATTTTTGAATATTTTACACAGGGCCGTCTCGTTGATTTTATAGACCCTGTTCGGAAAATATAAAAAGGCCCTCTAAACTTGAAATTTAATATATAACTAAAAATAATTCACTAATATTATGATATATATTAGAATTGTAAAGGTTTTTTTATTTTTATTTTTTATTTTTATCAAAATACGATAACAACTTGTTTTTATCAGATGCGTTATATGTAATTGTAATTTACTACTTGAATATTGCAATTATCCCGGCATATTTGAACCGTAATAAACTCTGTATAATCAATCTTGTCTAATGGAATGTTCTCAATAGCTTAAAAAATTAAATAAAATTACAATACAAGTCTAATACTTTTAACCAAAATTATTATGTGAAAATTGAACACTAAATTCTAATAATATCATCTAATTAGCATCCCAAACTATTATGTCTAATTGATTATAAATAAAATTGTCAGATTCTATTCCTAAAATTATTATCATAGATCAACAACAATCCAACTTCGAATACATCATCTGGAATTGAATGAATATTTTTATTAAACTATTTAGGATAATAGGATTGAAAAAAAAAAAAATTAATTAACTACTTGATCAAAGAACACATACCTTTGTAGTAGTCTGACGCAAGGCATGAAATTCAAAATCGTAAACTCGGTGTCGACGTGTTGCAACTTGTTTGTATTAAATTAAAAGTTTTTTTTTTTTTTTAATTTGATTCAAATCATATCAGTAATAAAAAAATATTAAATATATTTTAACGTGTCTTCCGTCAGGCACGTAAGCACGTTGGATGCTAGCTGGGCCATGGGCCAAAAGTATTTAAGTTGGGCCGAAAAATAACACAGATATATATTAAACTATATTGGATACCAAAAAAATGGGCCCTCAATGGATTTTGGGCCCTGTGCAGTGGCTCACCTTGCACAGGCCCAAATCCGGCCCTGATTTTACATTTTATCAAAATTTAATACATGTTTTTTGATAACACCCATGATCGATCTGACCATATACGACATCCGTCTCTAGTCTAGGAATGCGGAATCTTCCTAGACTAGTTTATGAGATTATCAAACATCAAACATCTATGTTGCACGGAAACGGATACGGCACCGGGAAACGGATACGGAACTGATACGGGAAACGGCAAAACTCAAAATTTCAATATACGGATACGGCAAAGATACGGAAAATATAAAATACTAAAAATATACTCCCTCCGTCCCAAATTAAGTGTCCTGTTTTGACTTTTTGAGTCTTCCCTTTTCTACTTTGACATTAAATATTTTTGTTTTTGTGTTATATAATACTTGATGCAAAATATATGTATGGATTGGATTTTAAATATATTTTCATTGGTATAATTTTCATAAAGTAATATATAACACAAACAATAATATTTAAGGTCAAAGTTGAAAAAGAAAGACTTCCAAATCTGATACAGGACACTTAATTTGGAACGGAGGGAGTATATATATTAAAGAAATTCCAAAATAGATATATATTGATGTAAAGTGTAAACTCCCAAAATACTAAATCTTTCAAAGGTAATTAATTATCAATAATGGAGGTTGGTCTATTGATGTAGTTGATGATGATCCTTGTGTTTCTTGTTCTTGAGAAGCCATAATCGATGAGAAGAAGAAGAGTAGAAGACTAGGGAATGGATTAGTATGAGAATTGGAATGTTGAAATATTGATCGTCGATGAGAAGAAGAAGGTCTGTAGAATGGAATAGTCGATCGGTTTAAGTCATAGCCCATTAAAAAGCCCATGACAACCCTAAGAAAACCGAAACTTGGCCGAAACTTGAAGGAAACTTCAAGGAAACTTATGTAGAAACGTTTCTATGTCTAGGGAACGTTTCAGGGCCGTTTCTGTGGCGTATCCGTTTCTGTGGGGTATCCGAAACGGGAGCGGCTACCCTAATGGCGTTTCGGTGCATCATAGAACCAATCGATACAAGAACAATAATCAAACGAGAATGGTAAAGAACAAGACGCCAACACTCTTTCATATATATTAATCATACAGATTACAATATCAAATGAGTATACGTCTTAGCTAATCCGAGGTTAAGGTAACCTCGGATCAACTCATGATACTAGCCTAAGATATGCATATTTCACACTCTCGCCTCTCTCACTAGGACGAATTTGCTGCAGCCGTTTTTCATCAACTGAAACCTTAAAAGTAGACTCACATATATAGCTGAACTTTTTGACATGTTCGTGGGCTTTGGGCCCAGCAAACCAAAAATAAGTTTGCTGGCCCACACATGTTCGTTGGCCCACATGTTCTTTAGCCCATATGTTCATGAATTGCATAGCTACGGTTACAAAATGCACCAACAGACTCCCCCTTGACCGTTGCTATCAATTATGACAAAAACCAAAAACCATTAGTTATAAAACCCGTATCAACATTTTTAATTATAGTTTAAATTGTAATTAGGACCGATGGAACCCATATCGGTCTTCTGTGCCAAGCTTTAGGACTGGTCTAGGCCGTGTCTTCATGCGCCTCTACTAACGTCATGTCTTCTCGTTGATATAAGATGAAAAGATAGCATTATTGGGTGCATTACAATCCCTATTTGAAGGTTCTATGTACACTTGTTTTTCTATGGACTCATGCTTTGAGCCTGAACGGGGAGGACATTCCACATGGTTTCATTTTTGCAACTTTCATGTTATCTTTCATGTTGAGAAGCTCATTTGCTTCGTGGTTAACGGGTCGTGCATCAATCAGAGTTGAGAGCTATATGCAAATCATCTTTTTTGTGTCTTCTGCCTCTCTATTGCTCCAGGTCATTACAAGTGTACGTGACATACTTATGATATAGTATTTTTTTTATGACTTTTTAAGCTTTTTGTAGGCAAATGAATTTAGTTTATTGTTTCAACAGTTTTTTGGTGGCTCCTTCTAAAGAGAAGGGTGGAAGCATCTCGTTTGCTGGTTGTATCCAACTGCTCGGATTCTGTGTATTTGAAGCATGTGTTGGCTTATTTTGGTCGTCTATTGTGAAACTGAGATCCCAATATATTCCAGAGGAGGCCCGAAGTACTATCATGAACTTTTTCCGTATTCCCCTCAACATCTTTGTATGCATCGTGCTTTACAATGTAAGCTCTCTATCTACAAGTACACGAATAGTAATTAAATTAAATGTTGCAAAATGGGTGGGTTATCAGTTTGGGTAAAGGGTCAAAATGAGTACTTTTTTGGACGTGTCAGGATGAGTTGACTAGACACTCATATTATGTACTATGGAGATGTTTTTTAAATAAAGTGATTAAAGAGGCTTTACGCATTACAATTACACTTCAGGAGCTTTTTTCTCATTTGAAACGCTGTCTTTTAGGTTTTTATTTTAACGATTTGATCCGTTAGAGATGAAACATAACCTGAATCCACTCAGTCACTAGTAAGTGGGTTGAAACTTGAAACTGACGTATCTGATTTGAAGCTATATCATAATGCTTGTTTTTCTCTTTTTGGAAGGTTGATGCATTCCCAATCTCCTTTATGTTTGGAATGTGTGCTCTATTCCTCTTCATTGCATCTATGTTGCAAAGGCGTCTCTTGGGTGCTGCAGAAAGAACATGTGTGTTTTTCCCTTTATCCAGTATTAAATCGCTCCTTTTTTTGCTCTAACAAATTAAAAAAAGTTTGATTTATGATGGCATTATAGACTTGCTTTAAAGCTTTCACATGTGCTAACATTCCTTCATTTTGTATGATATTTTTCAGGGCCACTAGACAAGGCCACAGAAGTGGAAACTGAACCACTCAATATCTGCTGATTACAAGATGAAAGACATGAGGCTATAGGAAAAGGTCAAAGTGAATTAACTATTCGTGTTAAAGCTGTGTGCATTGTATTATTGGCGGAAATAAAGCTGGAAAATCAAATACTTGTTTAGAATACGATTATCAATTTAGATATTAGATAAAGATTATGCAGCTACTGTAGTTTGAGGTATTCTGAGTTTTCTTTTTTCCTTGTATGTATCAAGATTGTTCTTCCTTGTCTAAAAGCAAAGTTTAGTATTTTTATCCTTTGATTTTTGGTAGTAGACTAACAGTCTGTAATGTAACATTTTATTTGCAAGATATTGTATTCATTCAGCTTGTTTACAAAGGTTTGCGTAGTTTACTACTTTATTCTTGTCATCATGCTATATGCTCAAACTGCTTATTATAAATATACATATCATAAACCGCATAGCGATTCTGATAAAAACAGTTAGAAGTGTTTGTGTACATATAATGTATCCAAATCCTCGACGCTCTTTCTCCAGTCTCCTAATGGAGAGTCCACATGATATCTGTTGGATGCAAACCCAATCCCACATCGGAAAATAAAAGAAAGTAATGTCTGCGTATAAGCTCATGGGCTACTCCCTCTATTACCAATTGGTTTTAGAGTGGAACCTCAGTTGGGCTAAATATGATCCTAACAATATCGACAATTACGGTCAACCCAAGTTGAAAAAGAAATAAAAAATTGAGATGTTGGTTAATTGAAAATCACACATGCACATGTTTCTCCATAACTTATGCAAGTTTGCATTGCCTCCATGTTGAGGTGCATCCAGTCTTGTGTTTTTTCTGTAAACCAACTGTCCCACGTTATATTGTTTTCTTTTTAAATCATTGATGTCTCTTTCCTCATTTATTTACACTTAATTATTGGCTGCAAGTTCACATTTAGTAGCTTCCTTCACAGATCTACCATGACTGCACCTCTCAGGCATAGATCTTTAGTAAAAAAACGAACCTTATTCCCCATTGGCATGAATATAATATATATGTAATGACTAATGAGTATACAGAGGGCTACTTTAGTACTTTCCTTTGGTTCTGTCTTCCTTTTATAGATTTACAAATCTCATTCTCCTTAAATTCTGTTTTGTTTTCCCTCTCCTTAAGGTTGACAATAGTATACTAATAAAAACAGGGAGAGAGATGGCTGTTCAATTGTCGTTTACGATTATGTTCTTCATGTTGATACAAACAAATGTGTTTGCGTATCAATACCAAGTCGGAAATCTTCAAGCTTGGAACATACCCACTTCTGAAGATCCAAAAGTTTACACCAATTGGCCCAAAAAACTCAACTTCAAGATTGGTGACTCTCTATGTAAGTTCCTCTGATCAAAATCATTTACGATTCAAATTAGGGAACTTTTTCTTACATTTTTTTATGGGAATTCTCCATCTTGTTTACTTGATATGTTAAACAAGATTGCGAATCTTGAACTAAAATGCGTGTCTTTTTACAGTGTTCTTGTACCCACCAAGCCAAGATTCAGTAATTCAAGTGACAAAGGAGTCTTACAAGACTTGCAATCTAAAAGATCCAATCTTGTCTATGAACGATGGCAATTCTTTATTCAACGTCACGACACCTGGTGTGTTTTACTTCACTAGTGGTGTTTCGGGCCACTGTGAAAAATCTCAGAAACTTCAAATTACTGTGTATGCTAGTGACGGGTCACTTCCACCTTCATACAGTCCAAGTGATGCATTGGATGACTCAGCACCTTCTTACCCGACCGTATTTGGAGGAATACCATCAGGACCATCACCATCATCGTCATCGACTCTTAAAACATCAGCACTTTTAGTTTCTGCAGCCATTGGACTTCTGATTTGTGGTCTAGTTGGTGGCATGATGTAGGAAGAAATTATGTGAAAGCTATGTAGATGAGTTTAAGATTTCATTTTTTTCCCATTTATTCAAAGGTGTATTCATTGAAATTATTTGTACTATAAGTCTATAATCAAAGAAAATTTATGTTTTGAACTTCCTTACCTTACACCGATATCAAGAAAGACAATGGGTAGCTTTTATGCATTCTCAGATTTATTTATGAAGCACCCATTGGGGTAGTATTAAACAACCGGAACTCTAAAAAGCATGTACTGATATAATGTTATAGATCCACTTTCCAATGTGAGCATGACCAAAGTGTTTGCAGAGAATAAGATAAAGGAATTATAACAACTCGTTACGACATTAAGGAACCTCGTTTTTACCTACACATTCTTTATATATACTTGTAACTGTATGATTTTACTTGAGCAAGTAAAAGAGGTTGGGCATGGGTATAAGTGGTAAAATGAGTGGGTAGGGTCGGGTTGGGTCACGGATCTACATGAGTTTGGGTCTAAACGGGTCCGGGTCAGACGCGTCTTAGTCGGGTTTCCACCAAACTTTTTTTATTTGAGTGCAAAATGAAAAAATATGAAATTAGGTGGTCAAACACGTCTCGAGTCGGGTTGACCCATCACCCATCGGGTTTCCACCCAACAAAACCAATGACCTCATGAATATTACCCAACTTGACCCATATATAACCAATGGGTCTAAAATTACCAACTTTAGTCATGAGTCTCTAGCTCTTTCCTAATTGTTTGCTGGATAGATGGTCTATGATTGTGTTTGGGTTAGATTATTGTTTAGTCTCTCACACCTATAAACCCATTAATTAAGAATGCTGGTCGTCAGTTTGGTGGCAGAGACTACTGAAGGTCATTTTTATAGCAAATGGCTTCGCATTGGTAAGATGGGGGCCTTTTGGTATACAACATATCACACAATTCTGTACATTAGTTTCGATAAGCGCCTACACTCTTATTAAACTGGATCGAAACAATAATCTAGTTTTAGATTTTGGTTGATGGTTGCAATGAAGTCTTGTTTGATGTTTCACACCAATGCCTGACATATGAACCTCTGTACTGTTTTGGAATAATGTAGGAAATTTGAAGTTTGTTATTTTAGCTAGAATTGATCTCTTACAACATCAATATATTTATTTGATATGATATATAGATAGGAAAATGATTGGTAGGCCTACTTATACAAGACTAAATATAGGCCTAAAGTTGTGGTTGGTGGGTTTGAAAAATTAATTGGATGAGATTAAGAGAGAAAAAAAATTCAACCAATCACATCTTTAGGCCTATTTGTAGGTCTGCTTAAGTAGGCCTATTTAACATTAGTCAGATAGATATGTAAGTTTTGGCAGTTAAAAAAAAGCATCACTATATTTATCGTTGACGTTAGATAAAGTTTTACTATGGTTTAATAATGTAAATGTCAAAGTCAACTATTTCATGACCAAAAATAGAGCATTAAAATTTGTCTCGGTCTAATCCCCTTTATTCGCAAAATAGAGCATTGGAAAGGTGTGGGTGTGCGCCCAAGGGGTGGTGCATGATTGAAAATTGAAGGCAAAACAGTAAATTTCCTTATGAGAAAGGCTAAAAAATGCAATGGTAAAAAATTGAATAATGAAAAAACGAATGAGATTGCTCCATTTCAAATAATCACTTCCACCTAAAAAAAATCGTTACTTAAAAAAAAGGGTGTTTGTTCCGCTTTGCTGGAATAATTATCTACCAACGTAACGTAATTTATTATATTTTATGTACATTTACAAAAATAGTGGTAATTAATTTTTTTTTTTTTCATTTAGTTTGTAATGCAACATAAAAATAGTAACAATCTTCAAAGTAAAGAAATTATCAAAAAATTTATAAAAAAATTAATCAACTTACCTACCTTGTATATAAACTAACTAGTTTTATGACCCGTAAAATTACGGGTTTGACAAAAAAAATCAAGTAATAAAATTATTTGAGAATTTTTTGTAACTATAACAACAAATGTCTGCTGTCTTGGTATTGTAACAATAATGGTGAAAATTTAAGAAAATTGCAACTTATGCTACTAAATATCTTGATCTAGAAAAGGCTATGCCGGCAACAAAAGAGCACAAATAGCTCTAGTGAATTACCAAGCAGCACTGCAGCAGTCACATCCATAAAAGTCTTGCTTTGGTGTTCTTCATGACCCAAATTAGCAACTTTATGTTGAAGTATATTTGAGATGGCCTTCAACTTACAAATCCATATTATCAATCTTCAAATCTTCTTCTCTAGTTACCATCCATTTCCATCTTTATGTAGTCAACCATCAAATACTACGAAAACCTTTGTAATAAACCACCAACTAAATACTCCAAATGGATCACTTTCCAATCAAAAACTTTAAATGAACCACCAACTAAATATATAAATCCACATATGTCATAAACCTTTGTAAAGTCGGTGACTTTCTTTAAAAAAAAGTATAACCATTTGGGTCAGATCATTAACAGTTATCGTGCAAATTGGCTGGAGAATGCAATGGGATCAGTTTTATAGAAATAAAACTCATAAAGCTAATCACCAACCTGATTAAATGGACTACTAAAGAACATCTAATAAATGTGACAAATTGTAAAACATTAAAGCTTATGCAATAGTAAATGTTATGGCTGAAAGATGCAAATGTTATACCTTAAGGTACATCGGTCATACATTTTTAGAATTAAAGGTAGGATACGTGGACTCAATTAGGTCTATCTAACATTTTTCTAATGAAAATGTATTTCAATATATGCATAAAATCTTTTATACCTAGACGAAAATAGTCGTTATTTAACATCCCTTAAGTTAATCAATAACCCTACATGAAAGAGGAACCTTTTATATGTATATAATTATAAGACTAATAGAGAGCCATTTCATATGTAGCTACAATTATCCTAACTGAAAGTGATTAAAGTTAGTATCGATAAAATCTCATCTAAATAACACTTAACTCACTGTAATATTAAATGTAAACCGAACAGTATTAAATGTGGTTGGACATACCAGCTGACATTAGTGCTTGTCGAATAGTTTCAACAGACCCAATCTGCCTGATCGGTAGACCTGCACATATTTCCGTACATACTAATAACAACGTTTATATTCAAATCATTAAATACATCTTTATAAAAACATGAAGTACCTTTAAAGTTTCAACTTCCTGTTACATTCATGACATTAGAGGTGGCTATTTCACCCTATGCATAGAATTAGATCATCAGTATATACATAACTAAAATAACTAAAATATGTACCTGAAATTTAGAAATGCCTTACTGAAAGGTTTGCTCTAGTAATTGGATGACGGTTACATACCAACATCAGAATATGAAGATTAATAGACAATCTTGACGAAGAGGGTGATTTTTCATCCACATGATATAAAAATCAAAACCTCAATCATGCATAAGTATCTTTGAAAATGAAAAATCCATGATTAATACCCAGCTTGACACAAATGGAGAAGGTAATGAAAAGAACACCGCTTATAACATACATAAATGGCACAAATGGAGGTCACTACCCAAAGCCGCATCCACCTTTATCTTTGAAAATAAAAAAATACCATGATTAACACTCATTCTTGCATCCCACATTGATTAGTAGTGATAGGCACCTACATTAATGCTTATATAGTTA
The DNA here is from genome assembly GCA_949592205.1 of Helichrysum umbraculigerum. Lineage (NCBI taxonomy): Eukaryota > Viridiplantae > Streptophyta > Magnoliopsida > Asterales > Asteraceae > Helichrysum > Helichrysum umbraculigerum. The sequence continues at coordinate 125,545,542 of CATIUR010000003.1, read as the reverse complement.
CATAATATAATATATAATTAGTAGATCATGGACAAAATTACCATTTAACCAAAAACCAATGTGCGTAGCCACTTATCAGCGATGGCTTTGAAACATGTTCCACTTGTAAATGGCTATTTAACTATAATACAATCCAAGGAATTAAAACAGCTATTATATAAGCTATTGTATAAAGAATTTTCCTTTTATTAAAGCATCATAGTATCACAAGCCATGATAATTGCCAAACACATGAAGCCATTGACTAAAAAAAATACAAATAGGCAAAATATCCCATTGGAATATTTTATCGAACACCTAATGGGCATATACATCTATCAAACAAAATCACTTATCATCTTCAAACATAAGCAGTAATACATGCTTTAATGGATCATCTATTAGACATTTTATAAAATTTATGCCCACTAAGTGTGCATTCAAATTGCAAATATCATCGATTGAGGTTTTCAAACAGAAAGATCAATTAAAATTCATCCATTTAACAAAAAATGTATAGTCGTATAATAGATAACGTTATATTCATATACTTACAAATTTATTCATCCTTATCATAATCAGAATCGCCATTATTGTTTCATAGCTACCTTTTCACCCCACTGATCATGTGAACAACGGATTATCCATAAATTACATATTAATTTCATCAAACACCAGTAAATCAAGCCATCAAAGATAGGAAGTTACTAACCTTGATTAAGCGAGAGTCGGGTGAAAATGTAAAAGCCCTAAAATTCACCTATGAAAAACGAAGCCAGGAACATCGATGAATTCAAAATGGATATGAGGAAAATGAAACGATCCTGTAGAATATTAATAGATAGAAGAAAATCACAGAACCATAAATAGCATGATAAATTAGATAGATGTGGAGAATGAAAGAAAAAAGATGAAGAAAAAGGCCAGAATGAGAATGTACATAGAGAGTGAGGGGTAGAAGACAAACAAAAATGAAACTGAAGAAGCATAACAAAGCAGATAACCGAGTTACTGAATATTTTGGGCGGTGCAATTAGTTGCAGATAAACCAATCAGATGAAGGCGTGATCTTGATAACAATAAAATTTTAAATTTGTAATGATAGCCCTCAAGCTTACTATTACTATAGAAGTTAAATGGGAAACATTGGGGAATGGAAAAAAACTAATTTAATGCAAAACGTTTTTAATCGGGTATTAACTCAAGATTTCGAAAACCGAATAAATCGTTTTTAATTATTCGTTTTTAATAATTAAAAATAATTTTTCAGATTAATAAATTAAAAATTATGACATCAGCGGATTAATGTGGGCATGACACATCAGCGTATTCTATTGATGCATATGGTGCCAACTCAGCTTTATGACGTCAGCGTATCCCCCTTTAGTAGATAGAATAGATACGAAGTATATATTGAACCAAACCCCATTAAACACACAACTGTTTACATATTACGAAGTTTGTAAATTAGTTACTTTCATATATTACAAAGTGTTGAGTCACTGGTCGTTGACCAACTCAATGATTACAAACTCGATGAAGGAAATGATTAAGTCAAAGCTGCTGTTGATGAAGATTGTACTCACTAGTCGCTGTTCACACTACTCAAGGAAACTGATATGCTGAGGAAGATTAAAACTCAACTTGGTGTGTCGCTGACTCAAAGACTAGCAGCGAGAGTTTTACCTCTTCAAGTGAATAAAGGTAAAAGTCACTGCCCAAATAAAAACTAGTTGATGATGATATATATATAATTCAAGTCATTCTACAAGAGCACGATAGCTCGCAGTGATTGAGGAGGATTATTACATCATCAGCAACTACATCAATAAAGTTTCTTTACAAGTACAAGTTGCTCTTTATGTATACGTCAGCAAGTGTTCCCCGTTCTTAAAAATATCTCAGGAATTACGTGGTAGCAAGTGATTGGTTTTAAGGAAGAAGAGATATTTGCGGTAACAAAATTGGGACCCGCAGAATGTCGGTTTATCAGAGATCAAGCCAATCAAGCAGCGACACGTGTCATTCCGAATCCTATTTTATAGGAGATATTTACGGGATACTTGTAGTATATATAGAGTAGTACGTTGTACTTAGAAACTTGCCGTTGTGTACGTGTTAATCACTTGTGTGTTCAGTGAGTAGTAAGTCTAAGCATGTACCAGCGATCAGAGAGAGAACAGTTAGCGTGTTTGTCCACTACTGTTCATCTCATTTGTAATAATTAGCTTCAGTGTTTGATTTAGATTAGCTTTGGCTAGTCTATTCCGCAATCAACACTCAGTGAGTTTTTGTTATAAATAAAATTCACAAGTTAAGCTATTATTGCATTGTTGTTTTATATCTGTTTAAATATTCATCATACTCTGTTCGTGTTAATTCGATTAAAAACTTGATAAGTTAACTTTGATAAACTCAGAAAAAGTTTTTAATTGTATTCAACCCCCTTCTACAATTAAACTTTACTTATTGACATTTCATATCACTAAGCAATAGTGGGACTATCACAAAGTTTGTAAATTAATTACTTTTGTGGAAAATAGGTTTGTTACAATCCGGATAGAAAGGTCAAAGAGGATAGTAAGTCTAAAAAAAATGTCGGTTATGCATTGTTCTACAATATAAAAGGCCCATTAAATAAAAGAAGGCCCAAAGGATTGGGATGTACTTCTTTGTTATCAAATTAAATCGATGCGTGTAAATGGTCAACAGTTTCGACGAGCAAACTGAACGTGATTGGTAGGATGTAAGGCAGGGAAAGCACAAACGGGTACATACGATAAAAAAATTAATACGCATGAACACTAAAATCACTGTCATCAGTTAATATATATAGAATTAATTATATAAACCGTATATCTGTAAATTATAAAAATTACATCGTTGAAATTAGTGACTTTTTATCTTTAATTAGAGATCTAAAATGACATACTCCCTACGAACTTTTTTTCTTCCATTTTCTAAGTAGTATTTAAAATTCTAAATCACATATGATTTAACACTCTCATGTCATTATATTTACAATCCAATTTTTAGATTTAAATCACTATCTATAATCAAACGTAAATAATCAAATGCATAAATTATAAGTTTAAAAACAAATGAGAATAATTTTGTTTGATAATTTAAAAAACCTACAAAAAATAGGTTGTAATCACTTGTGATTAAAATTAAATTATTAATCCCATGTAATTAAAGTGTAAATTAATACGATTTTTGACTAATTAACTATAATTATAGATGTAAATAAATATAAAATTGAAATCACATGTTATTTATCAGTGATTATCACATTTTACATTTGAGAAACACATGTGATTAAATCTCAAATTAGTAATCACATGTGATTTTGGCGGTAAACAATGCAAATTTTATTATCTCATTTATAGTTATTTATGTGAATGAATATTAAGTTGTAATCATTTGTGAATTAACACCCACCATTGTTGAATAATCGTGTACTAATGTTAATTTCTTTTCATCATAAATCACACGTGATCATAAATAAAATCACATGTGATTATATATGTCACATTTTTTAAGACCAAACAACATTGAAGAAAAAAAAGTTTGTTGAAAGTATAGCTTGTGTGATCTTTAATTGATGAAAAAAAGACGATTCTAAATACATAATTTTTGTTATTTTTAGTCATACCGTTTGTGAAATATTTGATTTTAAAAATTCAAATGGCATTTGAGTTTCAAAAGAAATAAAGAAATCTTATTGATTTTTTCATTCTCCACATTTTTACATTATTAATTAAACCGAGCTCATTTGGTTATAAAACAAATATGTTGATGCTTACAATAAATCTAAGATAAAAGCAAAAAAATACCTCGTTGTACTTTTCAAAATGTATACGACGGTACAATATACTCCGTAAATAACTAAATACTCAAAGTCTCCAATGTTTACTTTTTTAGGTGCACAACGTACAACTTATAAGTCATAATGTACAAATGTTACAATTTTTGTACAATGCTTTATTTTGTTTGTACTTTATTGGTTGTACGTAGTATACATTAGAACAAAAATTGAAAGTATTTGTTTGAGAGAAAATATAAAATTTTCATTGCACATATTGACTATATACGAATTAAATTGTGAACATGTTTACATTTTGAATGTGTTTGGCAACGACGAGTTTGAGATGGAGCTGAAATTTGTAGCTGGAGTTGGGGTTGAAGTTTCTTTTCATAAGGTAATCCAAAAAGGCATCTTAGTTAAGGGCTTGTTTTTTTTTTGAAAAGCAGTATTGAAATAACTGACGGACCCCCATTATGGTCCACCCGATCATCTCCAATGAGTTCGAAGCCAAGGCGACGCCCTAAAGGGGTTGTCCTCCCATGTCTTGGATAGGTATTGCGTCGCAGGATTCCCCCTCACAACGAGGCTCGAACTCTCACCCCTAAGGAGAAGCCCCATTATGGGGAAAACTCCTTACCACTGGGCCAGGACCCCAATGGATTTCCTTGAAGAAGAAAACCCAAATCCAATACCCTTTGCAGGGATCGAGCCTGGGACAACTCCTCCCAAAGACTCAAGAGGCCTATTTTTTGAACCTTTGTTGAGGCCTATTTTTTGAAGAAATCACATTTTTGTTGTGTTGTCAAATAGAGCTCATGAGGTAGTTAGCTTATTAAAAGTAGAAACTCAAGCACTTAGAAGGTGTGTGTTAAACACACCTTTTGTAAAGTACAATGATTTTTATTTTTCTAATTTAATGTACAAGCAAACATCCAGTCAAATGCATGAATTAAGTTAAAATTTTTCATTTTAACATTGCTAGATCATTTTCAATAAAAACTTTTATCCTTTTTTGTATCAGCAAAAAAAAAAAATGTAAGAAAGAGCTTTAAAAAACTACTTTTCTTTTCATTGAAAGATAAACTATTCTTTTCAACATCTTAAAAATTTCGCAAGCTTTTTGATATAGCCTTTTTTTAAATGTGTGAGTTTAATTTAATTGAAAAAAAGCTTTTTCTAAACTTTTTTTTTTTTTTTGAAATCATTTTGTCTTAGATTAAACTTATGTGGCATTCCAAAAAGATAGGGATTTTATATTTTTTTATTGTATTTCTCAAATGACAATTTTTCAGCGAATTCCTTATCTATAAAAGACATATATACGTAATGGAATCGTATTCGTCAACCAACTTTTAAAAAAATATTGAGTGATAATAGAGAAATAAAAGTTTACAGTGGTTATGGTTTTTTTTCCGACCATTATTTTAATCCAAGGTCGAGTAATTTCGTATATTTAGTTTTGACTTTAGTATATCCATCGACCTATGGTACTTTCATAATCCCTAAGATTCAAATTTGATCGAAAATGTTCATGATATTCGTAAACTTCATAATTTGAAGAGAAATTAATAAATTGAATACTTTATCTTATATGAAAAAAAATATAAAAGAAAAAAAAGAATGCATTTCTTAATTTTTTCACAAAGTTAATTAATAACTACAACATGTACGTACCTTATAATTAAAAAAATACTAGTGTTGTCCCGAGCAACGAATGAATTTGCATGGTGTACTACGAGTATTATTAGCGCGTTGAACCAAATAAAATATAAACTTTGATTAATTCATTTTCCAGATGTAATCATCATTCATGGATCTATTTAATTATCTTCACCAGTTACTAGCCATTCGAGAACCAATGATTTCATCAAGTTTGATGTGAACTCTTGCAACTTGACTAGTTTTTGATGTTTATGATGTTTAATTATAACCAATGGGAAAGAAATATAACACACCTACACCGAACGACACAATAAACTATATTTAATTTATTAATTACGTCCAATTATATAGTCATTCTCTACCTATAAATACCAATACAATTATCAAGGTATGATACAACTAAAACATTTATGGACTTACTTTCCCAGAAAATCAAAAGATCTGATCTCCAAGAAGGAGACCATATTTATACTTGGAGGAAGCAGCATATATACAGTCACCATGGTTAGTTCTCTTACTGTATTATATAGTATACATGTGTTGTAATTGCAATTAGAACTTGAACCAGTAATATTCTTAAGATATATTGAGCCTCAGCTCCAAATATTAAAGCTCTTACATTTATCAATAATAATGGTAAATGTAAGCTAGTATTATACGAAGGGTTTTGTTAAAGAAAGCCCTTAGCGCTTTCGATTAATAAAATTGTATATGCATAAATGATGGTATATTCTACTAAAATTCAAGGGGTGAACATATATTTAGGAGAGACACGAAGTTTATTACACTCTTAGTACAACTTTCGAAACATGTCTTAATGTCTTATTGAAAGTTCTAAGGGCTCTATTTATCATTTTCCTTATATGAATAGTAAAAGACTTTTTTTCTTCTTCTATCTTTTTTCTTATAACATATATAAATAACAATATATATCATTTTAACATAATATTTTGGGTGTGTTCTATCATTCAGAAACAAAAAAAACAAAGATTGCTATATTTTATTTATGACTATAAATTGTATATTTTATAAATTGTATATACTATATCTAAATAAACTTTCAAACACCCATTTCTTTGAAATAATCATTTAACTTGATATGACAACAAATAGATGTGCTTTATCTAATGGTTAATTATCCTTTTTGTTTGATCATTATTTACATTTTTTTATACTAAAATGGTAACCTGGTTAATTCCAACTTAACTATTAGCTTTCAACTTAACTATTATCTTAGTGTAAATGAGTTACTCATTCACGATTGTATTTTAGAAGGAAAACCTATATAATGATTAGTTCGACAACCAGTTAGATATACTAAATAATAATGGGGAGTGATTCGTACAACACTAATTTTTAGTCATACACCACTAAACATGTTTTACAGTGTTGTACAGTACAACGCCTTATAACATGTTTGGTGGTGTATGGCTAAAAACAGTGATGTACGGATCACTACCCAATAATAATTCTAAAAACAAGCGGTTGGTGTCTAAGAATGCATATAACTTATACCTGATGTCTATTGAGTGTATCCAACTTGGATTTGCTATTTTTAATGTTTCAAACTTTCAAAAAGTGTTTTTAGTGTATTTTGATGACGTTTTGATGATATGTCAAACTCTCCGGATGCCACGTGGCACCTTAAACGAGCGATACATCAGCAAAATACATTAAAACACCATTTTTGAAAGTTATATGCATTAAGAATATCAAACGTAAATAGAGTACACACAATAGACATCGGATACAAGTTAGATGAATTTGCATAAACTAAATGTTTTTAACAAATATTTCCACACACATTTTTTACCCACTTCATATTAAGAATGCCACAACTTCCAAAAGCATAGAAATCATGTGCGTATAATTGATCTTAAATTACGCTTAATTATAAGTGTGTAACAAAAAGAAATTTTTACGCAATCATAAGTGCAAAGATCTATTGATTACACACACTTTTGATTGCGGAAGTTGCTATGATTTTTTGAATTTATACATAATAGGAAATTAACATGTACGTACGTACGTACAGGTATCGTCGTCCAGGAAGGCATGATCATTCATTTTGTAAGCACTAATTCGGTGGGTGAGAGTTCTGGCGTTTTACCTACATTTAGATTCTCATCGAGTGCTACAAGTAGTATTAATAGTACCTCCTGTCCAATGTCATACTGTGGGTTGGAGAAGGTAGCCGGAAGTGGAGTACGAATGAGTTGCATAGATTGCTTCATTAAAAAAGGCTCATTATACCGATTCAAATACCAAGCAACTCGCGAGTTCCTTCTTTCAAAACTTAGAGGAGGAACATGCACAACTGCAACATCAGATCCTTCAGAACAAGTGATAAGTAGAGCTACTTATTTGTTTGAAAATGGGTATAGAGAGTACCATTTATTGAATAATAATTGTGAAGATTTCTCACTTTACTGTAAGACTGGTTTATGGAGCACTGATATAAATAACCAAGGGAGGAGCAGCCAAGCAATTATGGTTCGTAAAGGAGATGACGATGAACATGAGTATCAAAGTCGAAAGCTTTTGAAGAAGATAACAAATGCTTTTCCAAAATATTGTTTGAAGAGGATAGATAATGACTTGGGTAATCGTCATGATGTCGTTAAGGTTGACGTAACAGAGTTAGCTTCTTTTTGTTGCTCTCTTAAGTAACTGTAACTATGGGAAATTGATTAACAATCAAGATCGACCCTCAGTCTTTCGATTATGTGTGTTTTCAATTCGAGATGTACGTGTTCCATGTAATGTGTTTGTGTGATGAGCTATTTCTGTTTTTATTCGAAGTTGTATCAAAATAACTTGTTATTAATTTGTAAGTTTCATTTTCTTATACGATATAGCTACGATATTACAAGGGCCGGATGTGCTAACGCACAGGGCCACCGATTTTCAAGGGTCTCCGATTGTTATAAAATATTGATTGCTACTACAATTTTAAAGTTGAAAAAACTATCGTTACACCTCAAGAAATAAAGTAATTATAAGGTAGGACTCATACTTTGTTACAGTAGAGAGCATATAGAGATTTAATCAACTAATTATTTAAAGAATGCTCGATAAATAACTTTTTAAGTGTACGTAGACCAAAAATATTTAATTTAATTTATACGTAAGAAATGATATCAAAATACTTTTATATATAAGACATTTTTCTATTAAAAAAAACCCGAGTGTTAGTGTTTATCATTGGAGTATAGTATCACTCAGGGCCTCTCATATTCATTTGTCGGGCCGTGCTGTTTACCCTGTGTCTAGAGATCAAGAATATGGTTGTCGTTAGATAGCTTTCTTAATTAGACTGCTCCCAACGCTACATCACTTCCTCCATCGGTTTTCAAGTGAAGCAAGTGAAGCAAGTGAAGAAAGTGATGCCATTGGCAGTTTGGCACCACCCCGTCAGTTTGGGCGTCGGTTAGCCGACGGCGTCAGTTTCTTTTTGTTTATTTGTTTAGTGTATAGAAATAAATGTATATTGGTAAATGTGGGTTCAGAAAAAACTGAAGTGTCAGTTTTCAAAAGTGCTGATGTAGCGTTGATTTAATAAAAACTGATGCATCAGTTTGCGTCCGGTTGAAAATGGTCTTGTAGAAAAAGTCCCAATTATCATGAGTTGACTCAAGTCAACCACAATTTTTTTTTAATATATATGACAGTACGGGCTTTGACCAGTCCAAGGGGTTGATTTCCATCATCGTCTATAGTTCCATCTAATCACTATCATGGTAGTTACGATTCCCGCCTTTTTATAATCAATTTGTCATTTTCGATCACAGTCACACACAAGTCTTTATAATATATATATATATATATATATATATATATATATATATATATATATATATATATCTTTTTAACATTGATATATTCAGTGGTTGTATTCGTGTATGATTTGTGTTTTCGTTCTACGTAATCTCATACACAAACAAATCAGTAACATGTCAAGGACCATAATAAATCAAAAACGTTTAAAAGCCAACCAAAATAGCAAGAGAAAATACCTGTCCCAAACGATTAACAACTGGAACCGAGTCCAAGTACAGGCGTGTACATGGTTAAAAAAAAATGGGACCAAAAAGGACTAGAACCGACCAGCTAGAATGTGTGAACCAATAAATAAGGACCATTATGAAGCGGACCATCTAATTACGGTTTTCGTCCAATCCGGCACCGGTTTAATTTTTTTGCGGTTTTGGATCTAAACCATGAACCCCATAAGTTACATGCACATGTTAAAGAAAAAAATTAAAATAAATTAGACCATAGTAATAAATATGCAAACGAAATTTCCTACGGCAATTAATGATAATCATATTTTGCTGCTTCAAATAGAAGCTAGTACGTAGTAATAGATTCCCTTAAAAAATATACTTATGTACGTAAGTCTAATGATCCTCAAATACAAAATTTGCACATGTAAATTATAATATAAAAATTATAATTATAACATCATTAATTAAAATTAAATTTAATTAATCTATTATGGTTTGAATATGTATCGTATACTGTTATTGAATAATGTAAATATGATTACAAATAATATATAGGCTAATACATATTAACCTAATTATATTAGGAGACTAACTCTATAATAGATATATACATATCAATACGCCCCCACAAGCTAATGGCGTGTACAACATGAAGCTTGGACCGTAACGCTTTAAATCGAGGTGTAGAGAGAGGCTTCGTGAAGACATCAGCAAGCTGATCATTTGTTTAGATGAACTGAACTTGAAGCTCCTTGCGTGCCACTTTTTCTCTAACGAAGTGAAAATCAATCTCCACATGTTTAGTACGCGCATGAAACACTGGATTAGCTGAAAGATAAGTAGCTCCAAGATTGTCGCACCATAAGGTTGGAGCTTTAGGTTGTGGAACTCCTAACTCAAGCAAAAGAGACTGTAGCCAAGAAAGTTCTGCCGCTGTATCCGCAAGAGCTTTATATTCAGCTTCAGTGGACGACCGAGATACCGTTCGTTGTTTGCGGGAAGTCCACGTGATAAGATTCGTACCAAGATATATAGCATAACCTCCGGTAGAACGACGATCATCTGGACATCCTGCCCAGTCAGCATCACAATAAGCATCCATAAAAGCATCAATAGAAAGAGAGGAGACTCGTCGTATAAAAAGACCATGTGACGATGTTCCTCTTAGATACCGAAGAATACGTTTAACAGCTCCCCAATGCTCGTCAGTAGGTTGATGCATGAACTGGCAGACCTTATTAACAGCAAAGGAAAGGTCTGGTCGAGTGATGGTCAAATATTGAAGAGCACCAACAATCTGACGGTACTTAGTTGGATCAGAAAATAAACTTCCAGAGCGGGTAAGAGTAGTAGACGGGGACATCGGAGATGGAGCTGACTTGGCATCTGAGAGACCTGCACGACGCAGTATATCAAGGATGTAATGTTGTTGAGAAAGAACAATACCAGATGGATGAGAAACAACTTCAACACCCAAAAAGAAGTGCAGTGGTCCAAGATCCTTAAGAGCAAATTCCGCCCCCAGCGAGAGAACAACTGAATCAATGTGTGTTTGACTATTACTGGTTAGAATAATATCATCCACATAAATCAACATATACATTAAAATTGATCCTTGTCGAAAAATAAAGAAAGACGAGTCAGTTTTCGATCCAATAAAACCAAGGCGTTCAAGAGCCACAGACAACCGATGAAACCACACTCAAGGGGCTTGCTTTAAGCCATAAAGAGAACGATGTAATAAGCACACATGATTAGGATGCGATTGATCAACAAATCCCGGTGGCTGAGTCATATGTACGGTCTCATTTAAGTTCCCATTCAAAAATGCATTTTTAACATCAAGTTGTCGAAGAGGCCATCCTTGTGAGACAGCTAAGGAAAGAACTGTTAAATCCCTACGGTCATTTATACGCATATATGGAGGCGTACGCGGGATCCGATTACTAGCTTACGAGTGCGGAATCCTCGTAAACTAATCATTTCACCATTCTCATCAGTATCACCAACTAGTAAAGCAGTGGTCGAACTAGATGAGACATTCGAGACAGAAGATTTTCCATGATATAGCCCAGGATTCTGTACCTGATCAGAATCTGTATCTCTTGTCTTCTTGGTAAAGTCATAACCTCGGAGCTTGTCTATAGCCTGCTCCAAAGTCATTGTGGCATACCTCTCATCATTATCTTTGAGCATTACTCCATGCATTTCCCATTTGGAAGGTAGACCCTCAATGAACTTGTCGGTCTTCTCTGCATTAGTAAAGACAATCTCATGATCATCTAGCTCACTCAATAAATGGTAGTACCTTGTGGTATAGGCATCAAGGTCTTCTCCTTTCAAAGCTTTAAACACAGTAAACTGCTTTTTCAGGAGATTTTTCTTGCCAGCTTTAACTTGTGGACATCCCTCACATCTTTTCTCAAGAGCTGTCCATAGAGTTCTAGCAGTGTGAAAAGATTTTAACTGATGATTGATCTCTCTAGGAAGACTAATCTTAATTGAGGAGTGAGATTTATTTTCAATCTCATAGTCCTTTTTCCGTTGATCACTCATCCGGTTATAAGGAATGATCACAGTTCTATTCTCAACAACAGCAGTCGGTGCAGTATATCCATTTTTGATGCACTTCCAGATTGACAAATCATGGAACCGACGGTATGATTCAAACCTGTTTTTCCATCCATAGTATTCCTCAAGTCGAAGTAATTTAGGTGGAACATTAGACTTTCCAACCTCGTGTTCCATCTCAATCATTTTACTCAAGTCAGACATTGTTGCAAATTTCAGAAATTAGAAAAACAGAAGGTTCAGTTCGCAAATCTCAGTTCGCAGAGACTCACTTCGCAAAAACTCAGTTCACCTCGCAAATCTCAGTTCGCAAGCCCAACTCAGTTCGCAAACTCACTTTGATTCGCAAACTCAGTTCACTTCGCAAATCTCAGTTCGCAAAGTCGGTTGTAAACCCCAAAAATGAAAATTTTAGGTATTTTTACGATTAAAACACGAAATTTCGACCATAAACGAACCAACAAACTTCCAGATAATAATTTTAGTTGTAAATACGTATTAATACACGTAAAAACAACCCTAAATCACACGTTATTATCACAATAACCTCGAACCTACACGTATTTAGCCCGAAAGCTCTGTACCAATTGTAAGTCCCTAGTTCTATGGATCGATAACGAGGTTATCTATAGGTATTAAGGCGCGGAATTCCTTAATACTAGTTATAAGATTATAACGAATATTAATTAACTTTGTTTTGATTGTTAATAACGTTAACCTATCAAAACCTAGCTAAATGTCGAAAATTCTCTTAGGAATTCGTAGGGGTTTGTTTGTTGAAGCTAAATTCGTAGATACTAAATCGTTAGGGTTTTCTAAACCGAAAACATTAATATATAACGTCTCAGTTCGCAAGTCGTGGGCTTTGCGAGCTGACTCGGTCCGCAGCTTTATTGACCCAGCGAACTGACTCAGTTCGCTTGCCAACCTTGCGAACTGACTCGGTTCTCAGTTCACATCGCAACTTTCATTTCGCAGTCTATATAATTGTCTTATATATATATATATATATATATATATATATATATATATATATATATATATATATATATATATATATATATATATATATATACTTATACTTATATAACAAATACATTAACCACAAAACTAATATCATTTATATAACAAAACTAAGATTAATGCACAAAACTTGATTACTAAATAAATGCTATTACAAGCTAGAACTGTTGTCACACAAACATGTCCCAACAAGAACTACATGTAGTGTGGTATGCTTGACAACTGGGCTAAATGTTTCATCATAATCAATGCCTGGCTGCTAATGAAAACCTTTAGCAACTAAGCGTGCTTTATGTTCACGGATTGCACCATCCTTGTCTCTTTTTAACCTGTAAACCCACCTGCAACCAACAACATTCATATTTGGTGTGTATGGAACAAGTGACCATGTATTATTCCTGATTAGAGCTGAATACTCAGTGGCCATAGCCTGGCGCCAGACATCCATTTTGTTAGCAACAGCAAATGAGGAAGGCTCCTCGTTAGGTGACTCAGTAGTACATGTATGAGCAGACGAAGAGTATCGTGGATTGGGTTTAGGATTGGGACGAAGGCTCATAGGATGAGTGCGTGGAGGAGGCGGAGGGGATGGAGAAGAAGAAGATGACACACCTGATGAAAAATCTGGTGATGAAGTACTAGAGGAAGGAGATACTTGTGATGAAGTGCTAGAGGACGGAGAAGGGGTAGGTGAATCAGTATCTATAGAAATAGGTTGAGAGGTAGGATTATTGGATGGAAAACAGGAGTATAGAGAAAAGTAGCATGGGGATAGGTAGAAGATAAGGTAGAAGTTGAAGGTGTGGAAGGTGATGATGAAGAAGATTGAAATGGGAATGCATGTTCATCAAAGCGAACATGTCGTGCAATGTACATGCGACCAGTTTTGAGATCAATGCAGCGATACCCATGATGAGGAAGACTATATCCTAGGAAGACACAAGGGGTAGAGCGAAAGTCCATTTTGTGAGTGTTGTAAGGACGGAGATATGGAAAGCACGTACATCCAAAAACTTTCAGAAACTTATGGTCTGGACAATGATGAAAGAGACCTTTGTAGGGGGGGACAGAATTAGAGGCGCTTAGAAGTAGTTTGACCAATAAGTACACCAAAAACAGTTGAGATCAAAGATGAAATAATAACCGATTGTACGTGACACTCGTTATCTGTCCATACAATGTACTGAGGATTCGGTTTTTGAGTCGGAGGGTCACCAGTCGTAATGAACTCGAGTGAGCAAGGTATAGTACCATTAACATAGCCAATAAGTTTCTGTCCTTTAAGAAAGGGTTGCATCTGAAAATTCCAATACAAGAAATTGTCTTTATCAAGAAGTATGTAAACTTGTGGCTTGAGTGGGCTGCAATAACTGCCGCAGACAATGGAACAAGATTTTCCATATTTAAAGACTAACAAACAAAAGAAAAACAAATAAATAGAATTCTTCTTCTTCTTTTTTTACGGCGGCGGCGGCGGTCAACGGCGACGGATTTCGACAAAATTAGGTGGGTTTTAATCGGAATTTCAAGTTAAGAACAATGGTTTTGGAGGTGAGATACCACTTGCTCTAGAATGGTGTAGATCTGAAGAAAGATCAAAACAAATTCCAACGGAGAGTGGCGGGGTTTGGTGGTTCCAACGAGCGAGTGGCTTTGATGGTTTAGTTCGGAATTCAATTCCGGACACGATGGTATAGGTGGTGAGATTCAACGATAAGTAGATAGAAGTAGATCTAAAGAGGCAGATACGGGTTTAGAGAAAGCAAGAAGAAGAAGATCGCCGGAATAAATGGTGGCCGGAATAAAAGAGGCTACCGGAAAATTTAATGTCGCTCTGATACCATATTATGGTTTGAGTATGTATCGTATACTGTTATTGAATAATGTAAATATGATTACAAATAATATATAGGCTAAAACATATTAACCTAATTATATTAGGAGACTAACTCTATAATAGATATAATAGATATATACATATCAATATAATCAATTATATTTTTCTGTTTTAACTAAATTAAAAATTAAAGCCTCTTTTCTAATTAAACAATCAACACGTCGTATATATATATATACGGGTATAAAATCTTATATATTATATGCAATTCTTAGATAAACAATAATTAAAGATTGAAATTGTATTTTAAGTTAAGTACGTGAAACCTAACTCGATCTGAAGAAGAGAGAACAATAAATTATAGTAATTGTATATGAATCTTCCAGGAAAGTGTATAATGGTATATACTTCATCCATCCCACCTCAAGTGTTCACATTGTTATTTTGGGTTGTCCCAAATAATTGTTCACTTTCATATTTTAACCAATCGAAATACACCTTAGTGGGTATATATGTTATCTGATGGTGAAAGTAGTTAATGAAGGATTTTAAAATTGTATGCAAAGTCAAAGTGGACACTTTGAATTATACGGAGGGAGTAAGTAATTACAATATTGCATATTCTCCAATTAAATAAAACTCATTATATGATCCTCTTTACAATAAACTAGTTTAAGACTCGTGAAATTTGCGAAATCATCCATGAAAAATACTTAAGTCATCTCATATATATGTACGTCTTGACTAATTTACATTATCAATGTACGTTAATGGTCAATTGGTAACTTTTTTTAGCATATTAAGCAAAATATAACATATAATTCGAATGATATGAAAATATATATAGTAATTATGAATATGGATTTCATTATTAGATCAAAGAACTTGTGACCAAAAGACTGTTCAAATGTTTACCGTCTGAATTGGGCGGCTTAACTTATGTATCAGTGAAGCACGATTATCTTGTGAGATCATTTACTTTGATTTTTGTTTGAAGTATGATAAGATAAACTCTGTTATATTCTTTGTTAAGATTTCTATACTACTTTCATTCTTCTTAAATTACGTAATGATTTATTGTATTCAAAACGCGTTTTCATCATAAATTCACAATTCAGGTTTTGATCATTGATCCAAAAATAGAAAATTAGAAATTGACAAATTTATTTTAATAAAGACGACCATATAAGAATTTAGATCACTGAATGATGGAATGAAGCTATGAATTTCTTGGAATTGAAAAATAACAAATAAAGAAGATTGAAGGAAGAGTTTGAATTATGCAGGAAATAATGAAGTAGTTATTAATTAAAGTTTTCCTCAAATATTTGAAGGGGTAATCTACAATTAAGTCTAAAACGAAGGAATTATAAATATAGGCGGGTATTTTAGTCTATAATCATATAAAATAATGGGATTAAGTATATCTTGAAATAGATTGAGGGTTAGATCTTTATTGTTGATGTCCATCTAATGTCTATTATTCTTTCATATTTTTTCTTATTATTTATAGAATAGATAAAAAAAAGGATATGCATATCGATCTATACTTATCAGTGACAAATATTAATTTCATTATTGCTAGCTTATTAGTTGAATCTGACGATCAAAGCCAATTTAACGGTTCTAAAATCGAACCGAACTGCAAATCACTTAGGCTTAAACTTAGAACCAAGAACCGGGTCATCAAACTTTTGGTTGGTTCAGTTTTGGTCCAACTGGTTACGATGGTTTCGAACCATTTTGTATACACTTGCATACAAAAAGTAAACAAGGAAAATATATATTTTTCATCTATTTCTTTTCATAAGCATTAACAGCCATGAAACAATGGCATATCAATTTATAGTTTCTTAAATCAAAAAGTCAAAAACCATCAAAGATAAAAGGTAATGTGAATTCCATTCATTAATAATATTGCCATTGCTATTCCTGTTGCCTTGCCTCATATTAACCGATCACACCCTGAAAAATATTACCTCCGTATCACTAAAACGTCCATATTGCTATATTGATTTACCGATCGAGAGAAGTGTCAACTTTCATATTACAACCAATCACAAAAAACTTTAATAGGTATAAATGATATTTGATTTATAAATGGTGTCGTTGGTGAAGTCTTTTAAAAGTGTGTGAATGGTTAAAGTTAACACTATAACTAGGACGGAGATAAATTATAGTCTTGAAATGAAGCCGCAAGTGAAACAAATAGACAGGTATCACAGTTTGGTTTTCGTGGTCGTAGATTTTATTGGTTTGGACGAAGATAAGAAAAATTGCAGTGGAATTAGATGAAAACTATTAAAGGGTATAACAGTAAACACAATTATAACGTGTGGATTAAGTAAATATGGTGTGAATTTTAATCTATAGTACTAGATTGGTTGGTTTTTAAAATTTATGAGATGAGATTAAGAGAGGAAAAAATTCAACCAATCAGAAAATTAAGATTATTTTAAGTTTAGGTAAGTAGTCCTATTTATCATTACTCGTATATTAATAACTCCACGAGCAACTCACGCTCACAAAAAAAATAAAAAAAAATTGAAATTGTTACAACCCCTAGCCGATGAGTCTCTATCCTCCAACGATTATTCACTTACGGCTTCTTCTTCTCCGTCGATGTTTCTTCAACACTGTTCTAATGTTGTCTTCTGCCTGCACCATTTCGAAACCCAAGGATTCATGATCTTTAACAATGATTTCTCCTTTGTAGCACTCAAAAAAGTATGATGATCAATCATACATCCGGGAAAGCGATAATTCATATAAATTTTGCAAGAAAATATGGAGCAATTGTGTGTGTGCACATGTGTGACAAGGATGTTTGTAGATGCTAGCTAGAGTAAAATACTTGTAGTAATTAAGTCGACTATATTTTAGTAACTAGGTGTGTAAACAGATGCATAAATTCTGTTTTTCTTTTCTTAAGGCAAACGATCACTACATTACCCCTGTTCACCTATTGGTTCTAACAAGGTAGAAATAAGTTTTAAGGTATAAAGAACTGGAATCTGTATAATTCATATTAGTTTTTATTCCATAGAAATCATCACTGCTACCACTCTGCCATATGTTCGTTGGTTCTTAACTAATTCTCTTTTGTTATAGTTGCTTAATATTGACATTGTGCACCTATGAACAACAAACAGAAAATACTTAATTGTGTGAGAGTATTTGCATCAATTAAACACGAGGTTGTGGTTGTTGGATTATATATAATCTGTGCAAAAGGATAAGTTATAATTAAGAAGATTGAATTGATTTATAATTTGTTTTCAGGTGACAACAAGAGGATGATGAAAATAAAGAGAAGAGCATAAGTGCCACATCAAAGAAGACACCAAAACAGCTAAATGTTTGATGCTCGTGTGTGTTCACTTGTGCACATGATTATGGTATTTGATTTATAGATCATTTGATGATGATGATGATGATGATGATGATGATGATGATGATGATTTACATTAATCTGCGGTATTCATGATTTACGTACATTAATCTGTGTTGTTGTCAGATGGGAAAATGTGTAAGATGATCAATATAAAACTGAAAAGGATGAACATTACGTTGCGGGTCAACATTCCCCTGTTAAGAAGGTAGATAAAGAGACAAAAAAAGACTACAAAAATTAAAAAGGCGGTTGTTGATAAGAGTACTGACACGTGGACACGGGGTTGCTGTCAAAGATAGTGAAAGCGATTCTGAGTCTAGTGGTGAGGTGTGAGGACAACATGCTACATGCGTCTATACAAACACGGGCGTCACCAACACCCTTTGTTTGCTGCATTACATGCGTTAAGCAAAGGTTAGAGGAACTCCTTAAATCTAATGGGTTTTGGTAAAATGCTTAAGTTCAATGTTGACTGTATACTTGCAAAATTAGGTTACTATGTTGTAGATCATTTTGATGATAAAGAGATGGAAGTAAAGATAGAAGAGGGATCAATAAAGATCATGAAGGAAACGATCCATGACGTGATAGGTGTACCAATGGAAGGTGTACGATTAAATTCTTTACATGGTGAAAACCTGGAGGATGACATGCAAGAGAGTGGTTTAAAAAAATATAACAAAGAGGAAATCAGCCCAGTGGAGATTAAAAAGAAAATAGCTCAATACGATGTGGCAGATTGGAATTAAAAAGTGAACTTCCTTGTTCTGTTCACAAACGTAATGGGTGGATGAAAGTCAAGGGGAACTTATAAGTTGGGCATTTGTATCATATATCCAGGAAGTCACCATCATCGAAAATGTCATTGGTGTAGGTGCTTGTTGGCGTGCATGAAGTCGTGCAGAAGTGGCTGGAAAAGACACGATGCATGGAACTATTTTGCGACCCAATAACATTACTAACTGTATTTGTAAACTCTAACTGTATTCATGAATTATTTTGCTCACATGAACATATGTAGTTGATTGACAGCCACGAAACGTGTGCGTATGTGAACGTTCATAGTTATATAGTGTTGATACAGTTGTGTTGTACTAAATGAATTGTAGTTGATCTATGTCGATGCAACAACATATGACCAACTTAATGTTGTACTCGTAGACTGGCGATGAGATCCTGGAGTTATGAGTTCTTGAATCAAAGGGAGGATGCAGATATTGAGGATGGAGGGTTTGGTTTAGCGGATGTCCTACCCGCATATGAGTCAGCATGCATCACTAGATGAAGCTGATTTAATTAAGTGACGAAGAACGTGGAAACAGAGGAGGCCTGTTTATATTTGTCAATGCCTATTGATGTGAAGGTATGCGAATGAATGAATAATGTTACTATGTTAGTATAGATGGTTTACAGTTTTACACATGAGAGGTAGCATTTGCTACGGTCCATTCCTAATACAAAGTGTAATTTTCTTATAAAAAATAGCATATTTAGTTGTATTATTTATTTGTATTACGGGTTCTGAAAATTAAGGTACCATTGCTACGGAGCACTCTAAATTCTGGATCCACTGCATTAGAGCAAATTAAAAACTGATGTGCACATATGAACAACTACAATCAGCTAGAGCAAAATAAATAAACCTTATATCAGAGCAAAGAGAGACCACAAAAGTTGTTAACTTTTTGCGCAGTAAATTGGTAACAGTTGGAAAGTCCGGTGCTTCCAAATTAACAAAGTAATATGATTGGTAGACCTAAATGTATAGGACTACATATAGACCTACATATGTGATTGATAGGTTTGAAAAATTGATTGGATCAGATTAAGAGAGTGAAAAAAATCAACAAATCGGAAAATTAGGTTTATGTAAGTAGGCCTATTTAACATTACTCACGAAGGAATTTACATCATATAAACAACTAGTTTAGAACCCGTTAAATTCGCGAAATCGTGCATAAAAGAATCTATATTGCATTCTATATATGTGCACGTTAAATTGTTTTGTCAATCCAAATAAATGTCAATTAGTATTACTCATATGGTGCAACTTGTAAGATATAATTTGAATGATATGACGATATGTGTGCATAGTGTGTTTGGGGATTGGCATCTGTTAATTGATATGTGTGCATAGTGTGTTTGGGGATTGGCCTCTGTTAATCAACTATTACTTAATTGCGTGTTTTACTTATATAATAAAGATCTTTAGTTTGTGTTTGAAGTATAATAACATAAATTGTTGTTAAAATTCATATATTATTTTTGATCTTTATATTTATGGTTGGAAATGTTGGTTACAATGAAAAACAACATCAAAAGTCAACGCAAGACTAAATATAGTGATAAACGATGCTTAATATATTGCATCAAATGTTAACAAATATATTAAGAGTCTGTTTATAATTAGTAAAAAGAAAGTAATTGTACATTCAAATGTAGATTGACAACAAAATTCACAATTGAATCCGTGAATTTATATAGTACTAATAAATTGAAACGGCAACTTTAAAACAAAAGGTACATAATAAACGAACATAAAACGACTACGATGGAACGTGCATAGTTGTTGTAATTTATAAAGCACACTTAGAAAAAGAATAGACACAAAAAGGGTGTCATAACAAAAAATGTAAAAGTAAAGTTGTGATATTAGAGTAAAACAATCGAGAAAGCTAAGACTACTATTTCACTGAATAATTAAAAATGTTCGTTATTATTATTTATATGCAATAAAGGTGGTTCTGTATTTCGAAAATAATTGGATGGTTTATGGGTCATTAGAGCATACGGAGTGGTATCAAAAAATAACGTTCTCAACAAAGTTATAGCTCCAGAGCACTGTAAAACAGTGTTCTCCCACTCCCCCTACAATGTCCTCAGCAACGTT
The DNA here is from genome assembly GCA_949592205.1 of Helichrysum umbraculigerum. Classification (NCBI taxonomy): domain Eukaryota; kingdom Viridiplantae; phylum Streptophyta; class Magnoliopsida; order Asterales; family Asteraceae; genus Helichrysum; species Helichrysum umbraculigerum. Next base: position 125,524,371 of record CATIUR010000003.1, on the reverse strand, counting down.
CTGGTGAATAGCGTCCAATATCAGATGCTGCTTTCACTCTTTTTTCTTTTTTTATTTTGTTTTCTCACACACACAACAATAATTTTAAAATTTTAAAATACATCTTGAGAACACTGTAAATTCAATATCCTCCACTCCTTCACTTTTTAAGCATCGATGTTCTCGCGATAACACTGTAAATACAGTGTCACCACTCCTTGTACTCTTATGTACCTCAACTGGTCGAATAACTTGTGTGCATTAAAACGCTATTCTTATTTAGAACCCTAGTATAAGTGAATGGTTTTTCTTTTAAGATTGTAGATGGACATATAACATATTAAAAAAAGGATCGTTGCCTAATGATTCCCTAAGAAAGATTCCTTGCCTAATTTTCGTTTTCGATTTTAAAATTGAAATTTGAAAATGAAATCGAAATTGTGGTTGTAAGCGGGAGTGAAGGATCGCAGCATTAAAGTCATTGGATTGACTGCTTATTATTAGCCTAATTGTGAGGGTTTGGTTGTTAATATTGAAAGTTTGTTACAATAAAGAAAAATTAAGTCAAAACATGAAGGGTTATTATGACAAATAAAAGAGATTAGAGGATGTTAATTTAAATTAGTCAAGTGCATATTAGTATTTTACTACACAATTAATAAATTAAATGATGTCATTGATTGATCTAAAGGTTGATTAGTAAAGGATTATTTTAGGGTTTTTTTTATATATATTAAATAAAATTAATATATATATTAAAATTAACATAGATAGAAAAACAAGCAGCAATTCCCGACATATATGCTTATAACTTCTATAATAACTAGGCGAAAGACCCGCGACTGCGCGGGCTAATACATTTGATTTTGTAATAAATAATTTTTGAGATAAAAGAGTTATTTATTTATTGTGTTATTCTATGATACAATAATTAAACCAATTCTAACATAACTTCTCATAATCAAGGATATGAACTTAAACATTTTTTTGTAACATTTTTTTAGTTAAAGTTTTAAATATGTTACTGACGTAAATTTTGTAGATAGTAATATAAATTGTGAATTATTGAAAACTTTAGTTATATATATATATATATATATATGTGTGTGTGTGTGTGTGTGTGTGTGTGTGTGTGTGTATGTGTGTGTGTGTGAAATTTTGATGTATTATGATCTTTTAAGTATAACAAATATTTTCAAAAGTTAAAATGTTAATCGAATACTAAAGAATATTTAAGTATGCATCGATAAGAATTTAAATCAGCACTTTGAACTTTGTGTGATCGCTTTCAGATGCATCATGTTTATATTTTCTTTTGGCACAATTTTTTTTATGACACGAAGTTCAGCAGCTTTGATCCGAAGATTGAAAGATCCTACCTGCATTAAAACTCATATTATAAATCTAAGGGTTCAAAGAAACGGTATGAACATATGCTATAATCACGGATACTAACTATAATAATTTAAAATCTCTACGCAATTAACAAATTTAGGATACCATGGCTCATCAGATATATAACAAAAGATCAGTCATAGCAGAACAAACAACTTATGGAAAGAAAAATCAATTTAACATCAGTTATGTACGTGAAAAATTATTATCAATTGACTGTGCAAAATACGAATTGGAACAGATTTGGACTGAGGCTATTAAAAAAATATCTAGTATTGAATGTTTAAAAGGGTAACTAATTCATGTATATGAGTGACGTCTATTGAACCCATTGCAGCTAGGTGCCTGGAAAAGTATAACAAAGTATTTTAGTTCACGACAACTTCAAACAAAAAGTATGCAACGTAAATTAAGTTACCACATAATAGTGATTTTTTCTTTTTCATTCAAGCATTTATACAAATACTTGGTGTGCTAGAGAAAGTTTGTCTTACAACTCAAGATACAAAAACCAAGTAATCAATCCTAAAAACATACCAATAGAATAAGATACTATTTATAGATGTATCATATGCAAATCAAAAGAAACTATGAACAACCAATTACGTTAAACAATTAGACAAAATAATCCATGAATCCACAAAGTTTAAATAGAAAAGACGAAGATGAAGAATCAAATACACATAGTTAATATGTAAAATTGGAATTGAAGACATTAACAAAGCTGTAATCTAAATAATGGCTATTACCTTCGTAATGAAGCTTTTACTTCCGTCAACGTCGCCCAATGTAAACATGATGTGAGACCATCTCCGTCAACATTAACATCATACTTCATCATCATCGCGTTAAACTGTGAAAAAAACGAAAACATATTACTCCGTTTTTTTGTTTTATTTGGTTCATGATTCATGATGAAACTTATCTTCTTTTTTTATTTAATACGTTTTTTTATTATTTTTTAAATATAATAATATAAAATATAAATAAAGACGGGATATATAACACCCCTCATTTGAAACAACATTAGTATATTATTTACACGGAAGCGCATAATTAAACATCTGAAAACACTGTACATTAAGATAATGTACATAAGTAGTTTACATATCATCCGCACACCAATTTAAAACTATTAAACAACTACATCAAACGGGGTATTATATTGTTCCAAACTTTAATCTTTTTGCAAAACATGTCAGAGTAGCACTGCAAGTCAAACACTCCCCGCTCCATGAGCGTCAAAATCCTGCAACCCACATCCCAAAACATAACCTGCAGGAGGTAACTTGAGGGATTAGCACAAAGCTAAGTGAATAAATTCTTTACACACAATTCAACTTAGCATAACCACCTGTTTACACCAAATAACCATAAACATATGATTCAACTAGACAACAATATAGTAATGAGGATCGGTGGCTCTGGGGAATACCATAATACCCGGGTGGCTCCCCAAGAACACTTAACCAACCATATCCGTATGGCCATAACGGACGAGACCGATAGCTAACAGTTATTATAATCAAACACAGGCACTACACACAACAAATGAATCAAGTTCCTGTGTAATTCATATAATAACCAACTAGCTCAACCAACCAGTTCAACCTGTTGACCTCATTAACAACTGATGCCCGAAGGCCACACATAGCACGTAGATTTATAATCAACAATATCAACTAAATGCAATAACAACATGTCTACGTTCACTTGTTGTAACCAAACGGTCACAACTAAATCAAATGGTGAGTTCTGAATCCACTCACCGATACCTCTGTAGTCACAAACTCAGAATCCAGGTGTCACTTATCTTTTGGAGGATCTGAGAACAACAATCAATATAAGTTAGTAATCAGTATCATCAATACTTAACTTATATCCAACATAATTCAAGGAACTATATATTATTTACATAATCATAATAAGTTCCTAATCATATTCATGGTTCATAATAAAGCATATCAACATATACTTATTAACATTTTACTTTGTAATGGCTTAAAGTCAAAAGTCTCAAAACAAGTTACTACCAGCCGGGTAGCCCCAAGTACCCGCCGGGTACTGGGCTTTACCAGCCGGGTACCCGATGAAACAACCGGGTGAATTAAGATTTCATGGTAACAGAACTTTTCCACGTTTTAAAGGCTGGAGCAGCAGCCGGGTTCCCGGTTTACCAGCCGGGTTCCCTCATTTGGTACACTACCCGCCGGGTACGGGTTCTACCCGCCGGGTAACCACCCCTGTATCAGCATCATCGTACAGCAAAACCCCATAACCCGATTTTTAACACCAAACTCACAAAAGTCAGTTTCCAACTCATGAAATACAATCACAGACCTCATATATCATCTACAAGCATCATATACCTCATGTATTAACAACTATTAATTACCAATTCGAGTTTATAACTAATCAATCCATATAAACTTTGAATATAAACATAAAGATTTAAACAAGATCATCAACTTACAATTTAAAGATATATGGATGATGATGATGAAACTAATAAAGATATAAGATCATATCACAACTCCACAATTTTGCTTCAATCTTGGGGTTGCTAAGTTTTAAGGGTTTTAGTTCTAGGTTTTGAAAGAAAGTAAGAACTTTCCTGTTTGGGAAAGTTTAAATAAGTCGACTCATTATTTACCTCGACCCGTATTCACTTAAAACTAGTCCCCTTTCAATCTATTGTCTGGAACCTAAAAACCATTTGCGAGAAACTTATTTTATTCTACCGTCAACTATAGTATATTAAAACAAGCAACAATTTACTATCCACAATAAGTTCTGAAACTTATTTACCTAAGTTTCTCAAATAAACAATTAATATCGAATAATTTCTAAAATAATTAAATACATCAATTTAAAATTAGAAATTATCAGACCCGAAGGGAAGATGTTACAGGATATATATAATATTGTTATGATTTTTAATAAAAATATGAAAGGGGGCTAAGTGTAACTTAAAATAAATTAATCTTGATCATCGGATCAATTTGGTAAAACACAATTAAGGGTCAAGATTACTCCATTGTATTTTGCTTTAAGTATATGTTATAGATAGATAGATAAGTTAATAACTACGTACCCTTAAGACCATCCGTAACGGTCCAACGTGGCCGGCGTTCAGACAGCCGAGAACGCCAGAACGACCCTAACCGGGCGTTGTCGGTGGGCGTTGTGCCGGCGTTCGTGCTCAGAGAACGGGGAGAGAACGAGCGTGGTGTGATTTTTTTATTCTTTTTCCTTTTTTCCTTCGCTTTTCTTTTGATTGTATTTGTCTGTTTTGGATGTTGTGGAGAAAAAAAAAAGAAGAAGAAACAGAAATGAGTTGCAGAGTGCAGACGGTAGAAGAAGAAAGAGCAGGAGGAGTATATATATTATATATATAGATAGAGATAGATATCCCTTTTGTATGTATAAATGACAAAAGACAAAACAATATTATTTTTCTTGTTGACCGTGGAGTCGTGGACTATGGTTGAGTGTAAAAAGATTCCTTTTTTTAATATAATTATCTCTTCTTTTTTCTTTTTTTTAAAAGCCTTTTATGTAATTTAAAAATATTATTGTATTTCATTTTTCTTGAATTGTTGTATGGGTTTTATTTTAATTATTGTGGTGTATTGTATTTTTAATTAAATTGTTTTGTATTGTATTTTAAATAAAAGAAAATTAAATTTAGTTAGTTAGTGGGTGGGTCCCAGAATGGGTTAAAAAAGTGGCGTTCTGGTGTTATGATTAGGGGTGTTCTGGTGTTATGGTGTGATGCTGATGTGGCGCTTGATGTGGCAGCTGAAAAAGTGGCGTTCTGATGTTATGGTTACGGATGGTCTAAACATTAATACAACACTTTCCTTTCGGGGACGTTCCATGAAAACAGTACTTCTTAATAAAGAAAAAACTTAACTTGCAAACTATGAAACTACAATCTGTGAGAATATTGACCTAGAAATATGTAAAAATCAGCTTAAAGCATCATCGTGTATATATTCCTTATTTTTTTATAGGTGAATGAAATCCACAATGGAGGGGATGTGGCATCATGCAAAGTAACTTTAAACGGTGAGGTGGCAGTGATGTCTTTCCACGCATAAAATGAGTTCAGCACTGCCTCAACGAGATATAGATGGTATTGGTGGGGCCTGATGTACTTGAGATCAATTTTTAATTTCATATAATGAATCTACACTCCACAACCAAACATATTCAAGTAATTAATAAAAGTATATAATTAATATAATACATTTATTACATTATATTAATAACTACCGAAGCATAAGGATGAAAACATAATTTCGTAGAATGTAACTGCGTAATACATAAATTCAGTTTTCTTAATTTAATACACATATAATTTATAAATAGTACGTTCAATAGTTTTATTGAAATAAATAAATTACATATAAGTAATATAAATTATAAAAAACTTTAAAACAGTACACTGATGTGTCAGTGTAAAGAATTATGTAAAGTTCAATGCAACGTAGAACTTTTATGTAGAAAGATGATATGTTGTGGCAGTGCTTTTGAACTCTGTAGAGTTCAATGCACTGGAGATGCTCTTAGAGATCTTTTGTCATGAGAAACTAACGGGTGGATGGGTTGCAAGGCGGGCATGGTTCGCAAGGGGGGATGGTTCGCAAGGTGTGCATGGGTTGCAAGGGGGGCACGGTTCACAAGGGGCACATGGGTTGGATGGGGAGCATGGTGGACAGGGAGTACATGGGGTGCATGACCTTGGTGCCTACAATGTAGAATTGAAGACATCATCAGTTTATGTGAATTAAGCATGATATAGAATTTCGAATTTTTGGCAGAAATTAACACTTCGAACCACAAGCTAGTATAAAATACGCATGATACATATAATGTAAATGTACAGTGTACAATACATATCAACACAAGAAGTGGAAAAAAAACTTACTTGATGTTCAAGTGCAGTTTCGAGGATGCACACGATGTCAGTGATTAGTGGACGTTCTTCACGGTCTCTCTGCAAACACTGATAAGCTACTGTAGTAAAGGCCTTCAAAGAATCGGGATTTATATCATCCTTTATCTTATCATAAATAATTTCATTCATTTTGTCTTGTTCATAGTATTGTTGTACTAATTGAGTGAAAGATTGATGTGTATTGTCATTCTTGTCAGTACACATCCTTCCACACAATATTTCAAACAACACTACGCCGAAGGAATATACATCCGACTCTTTTGTCAACAACCCTGTATCATTATATAGCGGATCACAATACCCAGTTGTGCCTACAGGGCTGGTGACAACAAACGTGTAACGTTGGTTAGCAGGAACAAATTTGGACAAACCGAAATCTGAGACCCTAGCCGTCCAATCTTCATCTAACAAGATGTTGGCACATTTAATATCACGGTGTATACATCTTTGTTGGGTACCACAAGGATTATGAAGGTATGATAGTCCACGTGCTGCCCCAATACATATCTTAAGACGGCTAACCCATGATAGATCATCATTGTCGAGATAGAAGTCGAGGCTTCTTTTTGATGCATACTCATATACGAGTATCTTTTCATTACCTTCATCACAAAAACCTACAAGGGAGACAAGATTTTCATGTTTGTAAATGGAAAGTATTGTAATCTCCTTCCAAAATTCACGGCTTCCTTGCCCAAATCTACGATTTAAACGTTTTATAGCAACCGTGGAGCGTCCCATGGAATGTAGGAGTTCTCCCCTGTACACTTTCCCGAATCCACCGTGCCCGATGCAATTGAGACCAGAAAAATTGTCTGTTGCTGATTTTATAGAATCTAGTTTTATCTTGAGGTGTTGAAAATGTTTCATGACGATCGAATCCATTTCGATAGTTAATAAAAGTTAGGAAAGAAAACTAAAAATACCCCAAAGATATAAATTAGCTTGAAAGAGTTGATAGTGTATCTATTTTGTTAAGTAATAAACATTTATATAGACAAATATCCTTGGTGACTTGGTCACTTTAAAGAAAAACTGTTGACCTGTTCTGAAATATTATTGGACTGCCATACGTATAGATACATGTTGAGCGGTATCACGTATGCATGCATGCACTTAATTAATCTATATCACTTTTAAGAGATACACCTACGCGGAGACGGAGACGAAAATCATGTAAAAAAGAAATTTCTTTAAGATATTAATGATATTTTAAATTTTCGCCTCCACAAAACTTTAAAAGAAATAAAAATAAAATTTTTACGCCCTTTCCATTTGGATTTTCTAGCTCCGCCCTATGGTTGTTGAACTATATATTCAAATAAATTACTCGAACAAAGCTGACTTCTTCAAATAAAGAAAAAAAAAAGAATTGAACACAGTAACTTTATATATAATTGATACTAACTATTTAAACAAAGCAATTAACGTTTCGGTCGTTGAGTAAATAGATATACATTGAAAAAATCACTAAACTCCAATCAAGATGTATTAAAATCCGCAGTCAGTTAATCTTAATCTTTGACTAATTTATTATTATTTTTTTTTGAAAGGCAACAATATATTAAAAACAGGACTACTAGCAAGTCGCTAGAAAGCCCCAAAAGAACAGAGTTACATACACCAGATACACACCCGTAATGATTATTCACCCTATCCCTGGATCTTAACTGCGAGGGTATTAGAAGGGATGAAAAAAACCTGAGAGGACCCAGGAAAAAATCCCCGAAACTAGGGGTCGAGCCACCGGTTTTCACCCTATTTCGTTTTTGGTAATACCCCATACAGATCCAGGGCCAACTGATGTTATTACATACCCTTTAAAATCACAAACTAGCGGATTACAACAAATAGTATGTGCATTGACTAATTTTATTTTAGTTATATGAAGTTAATATTATTATTTACTAAAATTGGAATTAATCAAAATACATTAGCTAAACCTAAAAATATATCGAAGTCAAACACCGTATTAAAGATATGAAATGCTACTTCAAATTTAAGATAAAACATATATAGATCGAGATGTTATGTAATTTTATTAATCATACAACTAAAATAATGTTTTTTTGGGTAAAACAACTAAAATAATGTTACCGTACATATCAGACTAGTTTTCATTTTCATACAACTAGCATGCACAAACAATCACAGAAGTTTGATCTCGAAACGAAGTGGGGATTTATTCTTCACTAGTTATTACTAAGTTGAAAACGTCTATTATCGATTTGTTTTAATAAAATAAAGGTTGACAATTTCACAATAATGAACTCAAAGTCGCAAACAGCGTGAACAGTTGATATATGACTGTATGCTAGTACTAATTGTCGCACCCTCAAATTCGTAAAGCGGAAGCAAAGCACGGGGCGCGACTAATCAAGTATCATCACACAAAATTACATCGAACGACCTCTTGTATGTTGTGTCATGTGGGTGGTCCTACTGCGTCTATGAACCTGAGAATACATGCTAAAACGGGTCAACACGAATGTTAGTGAGTTCATAGGTTTTATTAGCTAAAATCGAAAGTATAAACCATAAGCTTTTTGAAAGTAATTTATAAATCATGCATTAAGATGTAATGTTAGCTGACTATTGCTCCAACGAACCACATCATGAAGAACATTGTAAATCTGTAATATAACCTACTAGTAGAGATGCACAAAGCTCGGGCCGGGCCGGGCTTAGACCGGGCCTAAAAAAGCCCGGGCTTTTTCGATCTAAAAAAGCCCGGGCCTAAAAAAGCCCGGGCCAGGCTAAGCCCGGGCCTTAACAAAAAAACTAGGCCTACTAAGGCCCGAACGGGCTAAACGGGCTTAGCCCGGGCTTTTAAAAGCCCGGACCGGGCTTTTTCAGGCTTTTTTTTTTAATTTTAATTTTGTTTATTACTAATTATTTATTACATTTTTAGTACTATATAAATACTAATTTTGTATCTATTGGGGTAAAATGAGTTATTGTACGTTGTATTTTATAATATACAACTATAATGTATATAAGATATTATCGTAGTAGTTTAAGAATTTATCGATAAAATGAATATATACTCGTATACGTACTTAATGAATTGAAAACTTTGCATATTCAAAAGGTATAAGTTACATAATATATGAAAGATAATTTTTGTAAAAACAAAATATATGTTATATACATATTATATAAGTAAAAACTCAAATATAAATATTAAAAACATATCAAATAATATAGGATCGGGCTTTTTTCATGAAAAAGCCTGGGCTTTATCTCAAAAAAGCCCGGGCTTTCGGGCTTTTTTTCGGGCTTTTTCGGGCTTTCGGGCTTTGGGCTATTTTTCGGGCTTTTTCGGGCTTTGGGCTTAGCCCGGTCTGGCCCGGGCCCGGGCCGGACCTGGCTTTCAGGAATAATTTCAGGCCCCTTTGGGACTTTCGGGCCAGGCAGGGCTTCGGGCCGGGCTTTTTCAGGCCGGGCTTTTTCGGGCTATTTCGGGCTTTTTCTAGGCCCGGGCTCGGGCTAAAGCCCATCTGTGCACCTCTACCTACTAGGTTTTGATACTTATAATAAAAAAAAAAAAAAATACATTCATCATAAGTTTTCAAGTGTGTATTACTTTACCACGAAATTATAAGTTTCTCGAAAGTAGCACTAGTACCAAAATAGTAAGTACAACTACCATAGTATTTCAAGTTTGTATCGTACATTTCAGGAAGTAGCACAAGTGCCTAATTAATGTATCATGTTATCATGTATGCATATGTTTATCGGAAGTAGCACAAGTGCCTAATTAATATACCATGTTATCATGTATGCATATGTTTATCGGAAGTAGCATAAGTGTCTAAGTAATACATACAGTTATCGTGTATATTTCGGAAGTAGCACAACGTGCACGAAAGTAGCACAAGGTGCCCGGAAGTAGCACAAAGTGTCTGGAAGTAGCACAAAGTGTCCGGAAGTAGCACAACGTGCCCGGAAGTAGCACAAAGTGCCCAAATAATGTATACTACTATCATGCATTCACAGTTTAAAGTTTAACATGTAAGTTGGTGCCTCTAGCAAGTGTCTATTCATGCACTAGAATAAACCAGTAATTATTGAACAATAATATAGAGAGGCCTTTAGTACTTAATAAGTTGTTCATGCAAACAGTCTAAGTGTTTTTCAGTTCTTGTATACTAACTTATTCGGAAGCACGTGTGAGAAACTGATTAGTGCCTAAATCTAGCACATTTGTTATAAACTACAGTTAAACGATTTCAGTATTTGTATTCATAGAACAATGAAAAGAAAGCATGCAAATTCTGTCCAAATTTCTATATGAAATTCACCAAATTATTTCTTACTCATTTCTTAATGAAAATGGACGTTTTTATAGTCTAAAATCAAGTTCAGGAAGTAAGCTTTCCAATCCCACTAGCCCCATATTTTTTTGAGCTCGTTTACTATTTTAAATAATTTTTGTATGATCACATGTATAATCTGCTCTGAAAAGTCAGAAAATTAGTCTTATGGTTTTTGTAATATCTAGAGCTATACACACCTAAATGACATGAAACCACCGCCAAAAGTTCACAAATTTTGTTAGGAACAAAAGTTGTTTAGATGACTTTCTCTGAAAATGTACACATTCTGCTCAGTAATTTAATCTTTATGCATGATTCCAGATTTGTCAGTTTTTGGACCTCAGAGGAAAGAGAAATATTATAAAATACTTGGAACTTTCTAAAAATCCTACAAAAATTACTGAAACTATATAACACATTGAGGATCACCTGTGATTTTTTTTCATATTTTATTTCGAACTATAGATTTTTAGAAAAATTCGACAAGGGGATGTATTTTCTGGAAATTACAAAGTGGGACTGTTTTAAGTGATTAAGGAAAACCGACACTTTTCGAACTTGGTATAAGTGGTGAAACTACTTTTTATGACTTATAAACATATTCAAGAGTTTGGAAAAAGTTGCGGGTCAAACCAAATCGGTTTGACCAAGTCAACAAAAACGGGGTTCGGTTTCGAAAAACGTTAATCTTACTAATTTTGGTAAACATGGTAACCAAATGAGTTTGGGTAACTTATTAAATGACTTGGACCAAAACGAGACCTGAAAACATAAACCAAACGAAAAACTGACACTTGATCAACTTGGACCAAAATTGAAAATCTTATTTCACTAAGTGTTAAACTTACGCAACAACCGATAACTACATACGATAAACAACTCGATAACACATAACTTATACTATTACAAAGTATACAATGAAACAAACATAATAATAATGTCTTTTAAGAATTATTATTACAAACTTTCACCAACGGGTCGTACACACTTTTGATAAAACAAACTTATTTGGACATATTAGTTGAGTGAAGAACTATCATAGGTGGACATTAACCCTCCACCTACACGATTTGGCTTAAGTGGACATTAACCCTCCACTTACATAGATGGTCTTTTGGGACATCTACTTACATACACAACCTTATACGTTTAGGGCGTTAGAAGGTTGCATTTGGACACCCGCTTACTTGCTTGCTATTTGATTAATTGCTTACTTGTTTATTGCTAAACTCAGGTGAATCTCATAGCCCCTTTTTACTGTTTTACTGATTTTACTTGGGATGAGAATACATGCACGTGTTTTGGGGGTGCGACACTAGTAATATTTTACGGACTCATGTGGTAGAACCCGGCCATTTAAATGCTGCTTGTTTACTCATGACAAGCTTTAATGATAGTTAATGTTGATCAAAGCAATAAAATATGAAAGACCAAAGAGAGGTTTTATTGTCAACTACACCGACTTCTAATTGGTGTTCGAGATGATGTTGTTACGGTCAACTTAGACGATATGACGTTGTTCCGTAGTTGAAAAGAACCCGTACGTGAAGAAGTCATTTGTAAAAGATGGAATCCCCCTCGTGGAGAAAATACATGACATATTATGTATTTTCTAATTGATATGCTAAGATCATGAAGCCAATTGTTCCACTTCTTTTTATGGACTTGAATTTTGTTCCTGAAATTTGTGAATTTTAGAAGTGTATTTCATCTGTAACTATTTCACTGATTGTATGAGTCAAACATCTGGTAATTTGATGTATCTCCTCTATCCATGTAAACGAAAGATATATAAACATGGTTATTTCAAGGGTTTGTAACATTGCAGGCCATTTCCCCAAAGTTTCCTTTCCTACTTTTTATATAGGGATAAGTGTCCCAAAATGCTACCAACTTTGGACGAATGTCTATTGTGTGTAACTAAGCGATGGGTTTAAGAATGTGTCACACTCCCTATTTCGGGTTGCGGAAGCGAATCGGGTCGGGGCGTGACTAATCATTAACCAAAGCACAAAGGTACAAGCAAACGACTCTAAATGAGACGTTTTAGAAATACATTACGTTACAAAAGTAGTACAAGGTTTAAGTCATAGGTTTACAACATCAATGAGTTCGCAAAATGATTTTCTGAAGATTTTAATACATAATAGTTATCAAAATATAATGCAAGAAAATCTTCATATGTTTGTATGCATGCGACTCGTAGTGGCTAACTTATACTGCGGGCCATCCTTACTGAGCAACCCTACTGTTGCTGTGAACCTGAGAATGCAACACTAAAAGGGTCAGTTATAAAGCTGGTGAATCTCATAGGTTTTCAAATAAACAATGATGTGATCAACATGATTATCCGACGATTTTATAACCAAACAATGAGTAAACAATGTAAACCGAACAGTGATGTACAATGTAACCGAACAATGATGAACCAATTAGGTTCCCGAACAATGAATTAACCATTATGGTTACCGAACAATGATTGACCGACATTGATATTGCACTGAGCTATGATTCAAAGCATAACCCGATCTTTGCCTCCCGATTTGGTGATACACCTGTAACAATTACTAAAGTGCCCGTTTTTAATCTTGGTTGTAGCTAGCAACCCGGACGGGGACGTCACTCCCATGATAGTACTATCATTTAGTAATCGCGCCTTATTAAGTTAATGAATCATACACTGTTGAGGACTTTTACCGAATTAAAACACTCGTGCATATACCTTACAAATATAAATCATGACTGACAATGATAACCGAACAATGTAACCAATGTGATTAACCGAATTAAATAACAATGCAGATAACTTGAGTTAATACTAAATTAACTAACCGAATAACAGTGATCACGAAAACAATTTGTGTTGCATCTCCCCCAATTATTAAAACATGTAAACATTGAAAATGGGGCCGTGAGACTCACCTTGAATGCAAGTAGTCCTGAACACACTTGTCGTCCAATAGAGTTCCCTAATACCCTAAATATGTAAGGATCGTATAAGTACTTTGAGGTTTTAATAATCTATATTTGTTGACATGTATTTTGTTTGTATTATGCCCAAAGTTTCCTTTCGTATCCTTGTTTTAAGTTTGTAAAATATGTAAACCGTCAAGTTTCGAATTTAAAATAATAATTCCAAATTATTATCTTAAGTTTTTAATTTATCGTATACTTAGAAAATCATAAACGCTTTCGTTTGTAAATCGTATGAATATGTATATATCATAATAAACATTTTAAGCTTAATTCGTTTAACTCATTTACATTTTATTTAGTTCAAATGCAAACATATAATTATACACATGTTGTGTAAATTTAATTTGGTAAAAAGTTTGTATTTAACATTATTTACCCAGACTAAATTATTAGTTACGTTTTTGAATTTGTTATATATATATATATATATATGTTTATGTTTATAGAAAAATAATGGAATCAAAAATGGGTCAAGGGGGATTCGATCCCCTGACTCTTGGCATAAACAACCACGAACCAAACCACTGGGCTAGCATCCAGTTTGTGTTAATATTTTGCATAATATTATATATATGTATTATTAACTCTTTAATTCCTTCCAAATTCCTAAACTGAACCATGAAATTTTTAAACACAGTGAACATATAAATATACATACATGGTATATATATATATTAACATTAGCACAAAGTAACCAAAAGAAACAGGGGATGGCTCACGATGAAGGTGATGAGCCGAGATGGTGGTAGCGTCTGGCGTTGGTGGTGTCGTGGTGATGATGATCGAGGCACAGTGATGGTGATGATGATACGATAACCTGCTACTGCTTGCCGGTTGTGATGGTAACCGGTTGGTGATGGTGATCGATGATGATGAAGATGATGATTATGGTGGTGGTGTTGGTGTGATGTTGTTGTTGTTGTCGATGATTAAGAAGAAGCGAGGGAGAGAGTTGAGACCGAGAGTGAGAATGAAAATGAAATGAGATGGCCGGCCATCTCCAATTATTGGAGGTGGTTGGTCCGAGCTTTATTCCGTTCAGTTGTAATTTTGACCCGTGTTTTGATATCCGATCGTTATTTAGTAAAAATGTTTTCAAACGATAAATTTCAAAAATTGAAATCGTATAAGTTTTTATTCGAAGTATTTCACAAAAATACTTTTAGTGTGATACAAAATTATATCGTTATTTCACTTTGAACTTACGGATAGTTTTAATTATCCAAAAAGAGTTTTACAAATTTTCCGAGTACAATAATATTATTTCTAATAATAATATTCTATTTGGAGATGTTTTGGGATAACTTTTATTTTCATGTTTTCTATGTACTTTTTAAATTAATTTATTTGCGATAATTAATTAATCGTTCAATGTAATATATATATTTACATATATAATATCCGAATACTTGTTTTTGGTTCGTACCGAGTACGAATATTTAAAGTTTAAATTGGGACCCAATTTTGGGTTATTTTGACCGGGTGTCACATTCTCCCCTTGTTAGGAGAATTTCGTCCCGAAATTCATTTGTAACTTATGCTCGCGTGTTACTAAGGCCGACTAAGTGATATGTCTAGTATTAAGACATCCGATTTATCCATGTCCTCTCCCCTTGTTAGGCTTTGACCTACCGATTACTTAAGAAATGGAGAGGTTTGAATTCTACCCGACCGTTATGTCTACTTGACCAGGTCGTCCTGTATTAGCAAGTGTCACTTTGTTTTGGATGACTAATCCACCGAATTCAGCGAGTCCTTCCGTTTTCTTAGAGTTTAGAGTAACTACCGATCTATTTTGCTGAACTAAACTCTACCGATCATTTAGGAGGTTTGATAGTAAGATTTCCGATATTCACACGACCATTGTCTTCACGACAAGATTGGTCTATGTTGCTGAGGTTAACAATGAATTGAAGTTATAGTTCAGCGAACTTTGTAAATCTTACTGTCTCCTACCCTACATGATGTATAACCTAGACCCTATCAGTCTCATATGAAAACGGAGTGATTTAGCATACATTAATTCTATATGGGATGTTACCCATTATATATCGTGAACCGGTATGTTTTCCGGTATAAAACAGGGTAGGATATGTTATTCCTATTCATATGTAAGCTAAACCTCGTCCCCAATAGAAACTATAGAATCTTCTTTGTCGTTTTTCTCTAATCCGAACGTGCAGTTAGAATCTAGGGAACATATAAAAGATATCAATACCGTACAATATGTATAACCGCTCTATGTTAACATGTATAGGTTTCAAATACCTAAACCGAATAATATCACCGAACTAGATCACCAAAGTGAATACCGAACTTTCATCTTAACCGATTTATATACCTAATCAGATATATCAAATTATGTATCGTATCAACAATCGATTGTACCTCCATTATCAAGGAAATAGATTTGACGTTACGTGAAAAGGTACATACCCGCGTCATAGTTTGGTTGATGGTCCTTGGCCTTCAGCACAAAGAACCTTCCTTTCCTTTTTTCCTTCAAGTTAGGGCAGTCACTCCTGTAGTGCCCTACAACTCCACACTCGAAACAAGCTTTTGCTCGGCAATCCTTAACAGCATGTATAACACCCCTCGTTTCATTATAAACAATAATATAATAATGGCGACTCGGAAGCGTATATTTAAAACATACTATCAATGTACTCAAAATGTCAATAAACTTTTTCAAACTTATTACATGACATTTCAACAAACTCGGTGTTATATAATTCAAAACATCTATTTAGTTATCAAATTAACATCAGAGTAACAGCCTGTCAAACATTTCATCCAGTCAAAACACTTCCTGCCCTGCCCAATATGTCCCATCTATTTCAACCTGCAGAAAGAACTGTGGTGGGGTTAGCACAACGCTAAGTGAGTGAAACTATAAGCAACAGTCCAACCTAGCATAACAATCTGTTTACGTCAAATAACAATAAACAGAAAATCAATCAATCACTCGACATCCAATCAATGTCATACACACAACATCATGAGGATCGGTGGTCCCTGAGACACCCTAATACCGGTTTGGTACTCAAGGAACTCTTATCATTCATCTGTATTGGCCCATACAGAACTACCGATAACTTGTTGTCGATCACACACGACCTAGATCTCTAAACCAACCTTTCAAGTTTCCGAGATCTCCTGTCGTCTACAACAACAACAAGCCTAACCGTCAAATCAAGTTGACCTCACAGTCTTACATAATAGCACAATCAGCCAAGTAAGCAACTAGTTAATCTATCATGGCAAGATATCTCAACAGATGCATCATATCAAAGTAATACTATAAATTACTCGTTGTAAATCAAATCATTACAACTAAATCACACTGAGGTTACAGATCCACTCACCGACTACCTCAGGCCTCCACTCAGTAGTCTAATATCACTGAGCCTTCTCCACATGTAACACCCCCGAAATTCACTGTTTTGCGGAAGCATAGTTTGGGGTGTTACTAATCAAATATCACAGCACAAAGATAAAGCAAACGACATCTATATGCAACGTTTGTAAATTAGTTACATTCCATAGATATAATGTTTGAAAACTTAGTGTTTTCGTATACAAAATGTAGTTTCCCCTAGAGTCCACGCGTATAGCGGGAGATTCTATTACATAATCGTAATATACAAAACATAATGCTAAGAATCTCCGTTAATGCAGTTGTGTTGAAATCATGCGACTCTAGCTAAAATCCTGGAGTAATCCTACTCCATCCGGGTACCTGAGAAAACATGCTAAAAAGTGTCAACCAAAAGGTTGGTGAATCTCACAGGTTTGTAAGTAATATCAGCTTTGAACACGAGATTTCATCAGTAATGCCCGCAGGCGTAAAATCAGCAATTTCAATCCAGAAATCGTAAACCAGTATTTTCAATCCCGCAAATGTAAGTAAGTAAGTTTATACCGTTGCCATGAGGCTCATAATCGAAGCTTAACCCGTAAGTAATAAGTTTGCTCCCGTGACATGCTCGTAAATGAGCAAGCATCAGTGACGAATAATTAGTCACCCGTTTCTACGTGTAAATCAGTACGTGGCAGCGCTACTGCCCCGGGTGGGGAGGGTCATTTCCCTAATGGATCCGTTAACTAGTGTTCACGCTTAAGTCCATAACTAACGATATATGATGGAGAGACTTCTGTAAATAGTAAACAACTCATGCAATTTCGTTTGGTATAGTAAGCAGTTTAGTACTTGTGTTCTAGAAAAATCAGTAGCATGTATCTCCCCCAATAAGATAAAACAGTAAAAGTGGGGCCGTAAGACTCACCTGAGTCTTGTAGTAATCAGTTGCAATTAGCAAGTAGTAAGTAAAGCAAGTAGGTTCTCTGAACCCGTAACCTTCAAATGCCTAATCATATGAAGTTATGTAAGTATGCGTCTCACGAGACGTTTCGTTTAGTTGTACACAACTAGTATATCCAGTGTTTGTCCGTATGTTTGTAATTGTTTGTTTGTTGGAAAACATGTTTGGCCCGTTGGTGACGGTTTGTAGCAAAAATTCTAAAATGTTGAATTTGCTACAGTAAATGTGCTACAGTGAATTGCTACAGTAAAATTTGACTTTTTGCTACAGTAACTTTGACTTTCTCGATAGTGAAAATCCTTTAAAATTTCCAAGTTTTCTGTTTTCTGCGACATAAGCTGCGACACAAGGATTTGTATGCGACACAAGGGTTGTGTCGCATGAAGGATGCGACACAATAGCTCTGCGACACAGTGGTTGTGTCGCAAAAAGCTTGCGATGCTAATTCAATAGCGACAGAACGGTTGTGTCGTATTAAATACGACATAGTATGCGACATAGAGTGCGACACAATATTGTGTCGCAAAGGTTACGACACTAAAGGATTGGTACGATACAAGGTGCGACACAAACGGGTTTATGCGACACAGCATGCGACACAAGGCTTGTGTCGCATGTATGAACACCAGCCCAGAAACTTTCGGGTTTCAAGAATTTCCGACCAAAAACGCAAATCTAACCCATTTTCGAGCTATAAAATCGTGTATTCTTCATGTATTAGGTTATATCTAAGTTGTGTACACATCAAAACATCAAAACATTACACCAAATTGAATAGATCTAAGATTTTAGAAATTTCTTACTTTTGCAAATCGAGCCAAATGGAGGATGGAACGATGAAAACGATCTTGATATTCTTGCTCCACTCGTGATGGTGATTCCGAATATGTAATTTTCGTGGGTCGGTTTGTATTCCGAAATTTTGGGGTGGATTTGGTTGAGAGTGTTTGGAAGATGTGTGTGTGTTTGAAATGGTGAAAATGAAAGAATGGGAGGAGGGGTTGGTTGGGGTTGGCTGATCCAAAGGGGGAGGGAGGGGAAAACGCTCCCTAAAACTCAGTGTTTACACCGTGTCCTAATCGTTTAATCCTTTGTTTTTAGTATTTTAACCAAACCGTTATATTTTAAAATGTAACTGGAATATTTAAATAAAAATACTTGAAATTAATAATAAAACATTTGTCGAAGTATTTAAATTATTAATTCGCGTTTAATACGTTTTGTTGCATTATTTAAAATGTCGTCGCGATAATATATAAATAGTGTTCGTTCAATTGCGTATTTAATATAACAAAATACGTTCTCTTTATTTAAGAAAATTTCTGTCACCAACGTCCGAGTAAACTGTGTCGGACTCCGTCCGGTTAATTCGTACGATTCATCCAAATCGCGTAAGTACACACATATATATATAAATCACCTTATATATATATATATACAAATAGAGCCTGTAATTAGTCCTGTTACATACTAATTACAACTAGTTACAAACAATTAGGCATAATTAATTACCCTAATTATGCAGGTGTTACATTCTCCCCTTGTTAAAGAAATTTCGTCCCGAAATTAGCTTGAGTGTACGGACGGTGCGTTATCTGGGAAGAGATGTGGGTATTTCTGTCGCATTTGGTCTTCCCGTTCCCAGGTGAACTCAGGGCCGCGCCTAGAATTCCACCTGACCTTTACGATGGGAATACGACTCTGTTTTAATCGTTTGACCTCACGGTCCATGATTCCCATAGGTTCCTCGACAAAATGAAGTTTTTCATCGATTTGAATTTCGTCGAGCGGTATAATCAGTGTCTCGTCAGACAGACATTTCTTCAAGTTAGAAATGTGGAATGTGTTGTGTACGCTGCTAAGTTCAGCAGGAAGTTGCAGGCGGTATGCCACTGGACCAATCCTTTCCAGGATTTCGAATGGTCCGATGTATCTAGGATTTAGTTTGCCTCGCTTTCCGAATCGAATGACACCCTTCCACGGTGCCACTTTGAGAAGTACCTTGTCCCCTACCTGGAACTCAAGGTGTTTGCGTCTCACGTCAGCATAGCTTTTCTGACGATCACGTGCGGCTTTCAACCGGTTTTGAATACCAACGATTTTCTCAGTAGTTTCTTGAATGATATCTGGACCCGTGAGTTGGGAATCTCCTAACTCAGTCCAACAGATAGGTGATCGGCATTTACACCCGTAAAGTGCCTCGAAGGGTGCAGCCTTTATGCTGGTATGGTAACTGTTGTTGTACGAGAACTCGCACAACGGTAAGTGATTTTCCCAAGAAGTACCGAAGTCAACTACGCAGGCTCGTAGCATATCCTCCAGTGTTTGAATAGTTCGCTCGCTTTGGCCATCGGTTTGCGGGTGATAAGCAGTACTCATATCCAGACGAGTACCAAGAGATTTTTGTAGCGATTGCCAAAAGTTAGAAGTAAAACGGCTGTCCCTATCCGAGATGATCGAGATAGGTACACCGTGTCGCGAGATGATTTCTTTGACATAGATGCGAGTCAGACGCTCCATCTTGTCGGTTTCCTTGATGGCCAGAAAATGAGCAGATTTCGTGAGACGGTCCACGATCACCCAAATGGTATCGCAACCACTCGAAGTTTTCGGTAGTTTGGTAATGAAGTCCATGGAAATCTGTTCCCATTTCCATTGAGGAATTTCAGGTTGTTGGAGCAACCCCGAGGGTCTTTGGTGTTCGGCCTTGACTTTGGAACAGGTTAGGCATTTACTGACGTACAAGGCAATGTCAGCTTTTATGTTAGGCCACCAATACAACCCTTTGACGTCGTGATACATCTTGTCAGAACCAGGATGTATAGAGTATCGAGATTTGTGAGCTTCAGCCATCACCAAATCTCGCAAGTTTCCGAATTTGGGTAACCACACCCGGTTAGAGAAGTATCGAGTTCCATCGGGTTTGATTTCGAATTGTTTATCCAAGCCTCGCAAGGCTTCATTTTTCAAGTTTTCATCGTTGAGTGCTTCAAGTTGAGCGGTAAGGATTTGAGCAGGAAGCTCGTTATGAATTGTCATAGAAAGTGCTCGGACTCGAAGGGGTTTCACTCGTTCTTTTCTGCTTAAGGCATCGGCAACTACGTTAGCCTTGCCCGGATGGTATTTGATCTCGCAGTCGTAGTCACTAAGTAACTCAACCCAGCGACGTTGCCTGATGTTTAGATCCTTCTGATCAAATATGTGTTGGAGACTTTTGTGATCAGTGAAGATAGTGCTTTTTGTACCGTAGAGATAATGTCTCCAGATTTTCAATGCGAAGACCACAGCACCTAACTCGAGGTCGTGGGTCGTATAGTTTTTCTCGTGGATTTTTAGTTGTCGTGAGGCATAGGCAATGACTTTTTCCCGTTGCATTAACACACAACCAAGTCCTTGGTGTGAGGCGTCGCAGTAAACTACAAAATCGTCGGTGCCCTCGGGTAAGGACAAGATTGGTGCACTGCAAAGTTTGTTTTTCAATAGCTGGAAGGCTGACTCTTGTTTATTAGTCCAATCGAACTTCTTATCTTTCTGAGTCAGTGTGGTTAGGGGAACAGCTATTCTTGAAAAGTTTTCGATGAATCGGCGGTAATAACCAGCAAGACCTAAGAATTGTCTCACTTCGGTTGGAGTGGTCGGTGACTCCCAGCCCTTGATTGCTTCAATCTTGGCGGGATCAACATGAATTCCCTAGCTGTCAATCACGTGCCCGAGGAATTGAACGGTTCGAATCCAGAACTCACACTTAGAGAATTTGGCATATAACTCTTCGTGTCTAAGGAGTCTTAGAAGGGTTTTCAGGTGTTGAGCATGTTCCTGCTCGTTGCGAGAGTAAATCAGGATATCGTCGATGAACACAATGACGAATTTGTCAAGATATGGTTTGCACACCCGATTCATAAGGTCCATGAATACGGCCGGTGCGTTGGTCAACCCGAATGGCATCACTTGGAATTCGTAATGCCCATAACGAGTTCGGAAAGCTGTCTTTGGGATATCATTGTCACGGACTCGGAGTTGATGATAACCCGACCGTAGATCAATCTTTGAGTAAACACTCGATCCCTGGAGTTGGTCAAATAGGTCATCGATTCTGGGAAGTGGATACCGATTCTTTATGGTTAGCTTATTCAGCTCTCGGTAATCGATACACATGCGGAAAGATCCATCTTTCTTTTTCACGAATAAGACCGGAGCTCCCCAAGGCGAGGAACTTGGTCGAATGAATCCTCTGTCCAGGAGTTCCTGTAGTTGGTTAGACAACTCCTGCATTTCGGATGGTGCTAAACGGTAAGGGGCTCGTGCCACGGGTGCAGCTCCGGGCACAAGTTCGATTTGAAATTCAACTTGTCTAGGTGGCGGAAGTCCGGGAAAGTCTTCAGGAAAGACTTCCGGGAAATCCCGCATGATCGGAACATCCTCAAGTCGCTTCTCCTCCGACTTCTTCTCCGTTACATGTGCGAGGATGGCTTGATACCCTTTTCGTAGATATTTTCACGTTTTCAGACAGGATACAATATTCAGATTCCGTCTACCGGTCTCCCCTTGTAGGACTAAGGTTCCGCCGGAGACAAGAGGTATGCGAACGAGTTTGTCATGACAGATGATTTCAGCTCGGTGCTTGGATAACCAATCCATACCGACAATAATATCGAAGCTGCCGATCTCGACAGGGATTAAATCAATGGAAAACGTTTCGTTCGTGAGGTTAAGTGTACAGTTGTGTATGATGCTATCAGTCTCAATCAGTTTGCCGTTAGCTAATTCTACAATGTATTTAGCATCTAAGGCAGTGGGAGTTATGTCAAGTAAAGGGCTAAATTTCTCAGAAATGAAGCTTCTATCGGCACCGGTATCAAATAACACAGAAGCAGTAAGGTCGTTGAGAAGGAACGTACCCGTCACGACATTCGGGTCTTGTCTGGCTTCCCCAGCCTTGATAACGAAAGATCTGCCGCAAGCAGGGTTGTTGTTGTTTTTCAGCTTTGGGCAATCTTTCTTGAAGTGCCCTGAATTTCCGCACCCAAAGCAGGCCTTTGGTGCATTGGTGTTGGGGGTAGAAATGTTGGTTCGGCAATCCTTGGCTAGATGCCCGAACCGTTTGCAGTTGGAGCAAGGGCAAGAACCGTCATGATGGCGGCTGCATTTGGAACAGTAAGGCTTGTTCCCGCTGTACCATTTCTTTTTCGAAGTCCCCGATGAATAAGCCTTAATGTACTCAGGCTTTTTGTTGGAGGTTTGGTTGGATGAGTTGGGGTTACCTTCCCACTTGCGTTTGTTGTTTGCAGATGGGGTTGAAGTTGTGCCACGGCGGACAGAATTTGCCGTTAACTCATGGGCCATACGGATGGCGCTCTGAATAGTACCCGGTTTGGAAGAAGTTACCAGGTCTTGGAGTCTCTTAGGAAGACCATCAACGAATTTCTCGATCCTCTTATACTCAGGATCGACCATGGTTGGGCACAGAAGTGCCAGTTGGTGGAAACGGTTTGTGTATCCGGTGATGTCATCACCCTGCATCTTGTGGTTCCAAAATTCCATTTCCAGCTGTTTCAATTCATCCCTGGGGCAGTACTCGGCCCTCAACATCTCCTTCAACTCCTCCCACGGGAGTTTGTAAGCATTAGCAACACCCACAGTCTGGGCATAGGTGTTCCACCAGGTGAGTGCGGTGTCAGTAAAAGTACTAACGGAGAACTTAACTTTGTCTCCTTCCGCACAGTTGCAGATCAGAAATACGGATTCGACTTTCTCGATCCAGCGTACTAGACCGATAGCTCCCTCAGTACCTGCAAAGTTTAGAGGTTTGCAGTTCTGAAAGTCTTTGTATGAACAGGGTTTAGCAGTAGGGGTTTCAGCGGCATCGCTGTTCCTCGTGGAATTTGGTGGAGTATTCCGTGCCAAGGCTTCAGTAACAGCCTGGGTTATAAGGGAGGTAATCTGGGCATCGGTGTATGGTCTTGTCTTTGGCGGCATGATTCTTCAATAAAAGAAATGAAGATACATGAGATTTTGTAGGAACTTGTAATTGTCACAGATGTACATGTATAAAAGTAGTAATACATAACATCAACATGGAAAAATGACAATTATTATGAGTTGAAATATCAAGGAATATTTGATGGATAATGCGAGTTCAAAGGTTACATCCTACAGAGATATTACAAAAGGTGTCGGGAATTGTTACATCCGACTAGTTTATAGAGTAGCGCTAGATAGTCATTAGATTACGAGATAGATTACAAGACAAAGACTACACTAGTCTTAATGTAGATTAATTTGTTCCATCAGCGCGACAAGGCGGTCCACGGTTTCTGCTATTCGGTTGGTCTGCCTGGCATTGTCTTCAACCAAAGCCAGTCGTTGTGCTAGTGCTCGAGAGTGATCTTCAGCCTCCTGTGAACGCTGTTCACATTCCTCTAGTCGATTTCTTACAAGTTCATCCGCACCTAATTCGGCGGTCATTGAATCCTGAATTATGCTTACAGAGATGTTGATATCCTCTTGTTCTCGCTGGAGTTGGGATATGTGATCAAGTGCTTGGCGAAGCAGGTAGGTCATTCGGTGTTGTTCCCGTTCAAGACTTTCGAGTCTTTGCTCCTGACGGCGGAATTGGGTAGCCAATACTGGCAACGTGAGATGTGCCGAGTTCTGAGAGTTATGTATAGGATAAGGGCTGTTTCGAGGCGACCTTGTGTTCCTCCTGGCTACTCGTGGGTTCCGTGACCCATGTGAGTGAGAGTGTGACGGATTAGGTGGTGTGTTTTCCATTCCTGTGGCAGAATGTAAGTAAGACGAGGCTAATATATATACATATATCATATCCAGCCTATTGTCTAGCACGTATCAAGTAATGGTCCGGTTCTCTCGTGGTCAGAGTCAACTAACGTATCCCCGTTCAACATAATCATTTCAGACCTTACATCATCTTCCCTTAATTGTACATAGTTGATCAGGCTATGTTAAATTAAAGTCGTATGCTGTAATTTCTGAACCAGTCATGTCTAATAAGAGAATACTGCCTAACGGTCATAGTCTAGGCCCACTAAATGCAACCTAGTTCACTATAACCTTAGGCTCTGATACCAATCTGTAACACCCCCGAAATTCACTGTTTTGCGGAAGCATAGTTTGGGGTGTTACTAATCAAATATCACAGCACAAAGATAAAGCAAACGACATCTATATGCAACGTTTGTAAATTAGTTACATTCCATAGATATAATGTTTGAAAACTTAGTGTTTTCGTATACAAAATGTAGTTTCCCCTAGAGTCCACGCGTATAGCGGGAGATTCTATTACATAATCGTAATATACAAAACATAATGCTAAGAATCTCCGTTAATGCAGTTGTGTTGAAATCATGCGACTCTAGCTAAAATCCTGGAGTAATCCTACTCCATCCGGGTACCTGAGAAAACATGCTAAAAAGTGTCAACCAAAAGGTTGGTGAATCTCACAGGTTTGTAAGTAATATCAGCTTTGAACACGAGATTTCATCAGTAATGCCCGCAGGCGTAAAATCAGCAATTTCAATCCAGAAATCGTAAACCAGTATTTGCAATCCCGCAAATGTAAGTAAGTAAGTTTATACCGTTGCCATGAGGCTCATAATCGAAGCTTAACCCGTAAGTAATAAGTTTGCTCCCGTGACATGCTCGTAAATGAGCAAGCATCAGTGACGAATAATTAGTCACCCGTTTCTACGTGTAAATCAGTACGTGGCAGCGCTACTGCCCCGGGTGGGGAGGGTCATTTCCCTAATGGATCCATTAACTAGTGTTGGCGCTTAAGTCCATAACTAACGATATATGATGGAGAGACTTCTGTAAATAGTAAACAACTCATGCAATTTCGTTTGGTATAGTAAGCAGTTTAGTACTTGTGTTCTAGAAAAATCAGTAGCATGTATCTCCCCCAATAAGATAAAACAGTAAAAGTGGGGCCGTAAGACTCACCTGAGTCTTGTAGTAATCAGTTGCAATTAGCAAGTAGTAAGTAAAGCAAGTAGGTTCTCTGAACCCGTAACCTTCAAATGCCTAATCATATGAAGTTATGTAAGTATGCGTCTCATGAGACGTTTCGTTTAGTTGTACACAACTAGTATATCCAGTGTTTGTCCGTATGTTTGTAATTGTTTGTTTGTTGGAAAACATGTTTGGCCCGTTGGTGACGGTTTGTAGCAAAAATTCTAAAATGTTGACTTTGCTACAGTAAATGTGCTACAGTGAATTGCTACAGTAAAATTTGACTTTTTGCTACAGTAACTTTGACTTTCTCGATAGTGAAAATCCTTTAAAATTTCCAAGTTTTCTGTTTTCTGCGACATAAGCTGCGACACAAGGATTTGTATGCGACACAAGGGTTGTGTCGCATGAAGGATGCGACACAATAGCTCTGCGACACAGTGGTTGTGTCGCAAAAAGCTTGCGATGCTAATTCAATAGCGACAGAACGGTTGTGTCGTATTAAATACGACATAGTATGCGACATAGAGTGCGACACAATATTGTGTCGCAAAGGTTACGACACTAAAGGATTGGTACGATACAAGGTGCGACACAAACGGGTTTATGCGACACAGCATGCGACACAAGGCTTGTGTCGCATGTATGAACACCAGCCCAGAAACTTTCGGGTTTCAAGAATTTCCGACCAAAAATGCAAATCTAACCCATTTTCGAGCTATAAAATCGTGTATTCTTCATGTATTAGGTTATATCTAAGTTGTGTACACATCAAAACATCAAAATATTACACCAAATTGAATAGATCTAAGATTTTAGAAATTTCTTACTTTTGCAAATCGAGCCAAATGGAGGATGGAACGATGAAAACGATCTTGATATTCTTGCTCCACTCGTGATGGTGATTCCGAATATGTAATTTTTGTGGGTCGGTTTGTATTCCGAAATTTTGGTGTGGATTTGGTTGAGAGTGTTTGGAAGATGTGTGTGTGTTTGAAATGGTGAAAATGAAAGAATGGGAGGAGGGGTTGGTTGGGGTTGGCTGATCCAAAGGGGGAGGGAGGGGAAAACGCTCCCTAAAACTCAGTGTTTACACTGTGTCCTAATCGTTTATTCCTTTGTTTTTAGTATTTTAACCAAACCGTTATATTTTAAAATGTAACTGGAATATTTAAATAAAAATACTTGAAATTAATAATAAAACATTTGTCGAAGTATTTAAATTATTAATTCGCGTTTAATACGTTTTGTTGCATTATTTAAAATGTCGTCGCGATAATATATAAATAGTGTTCGTTCAATTGCGTATTTAATATAACAAAATACGTTCTCATTATTTAAGAAAATTTCTGTCACCAACGTCCGAGTAAACTGTGTCGGACTCCGTCCGGTTAATTCGTACGATTCATCCAAATCGCGTAAGTACACACATATATATATAAATCACCTTATATATATATACAAATAGAGCCTGTAATTAGTCCTATTACATACTAATTACAACTAGTTACAAACAATTAGGCATAATTAATTACCCTAATAATGCAGGTGTTACACCACATCTGAAAAATCAATAATCAAATATAAGTTAGTAATCAATATCAATATACTGAACTTATATTAACACAATAACTCAAATCAATTATTCGCATAATAGTTAATACCTATGCCACCATATTATCTTAGGTATAAATATTACTAAACTCAAGAATATAACCTACATTAACATTTTATGTTCAAGTTATATTAACAACTCATAAGTGTCTAAACTTAACACAAAGTTGGCTGGAAATCAGCCTTACCCGCCGGGTAGGACCCATACCCGCCGGGTACCCATTATACCTCACAAGCCGCCGGCTTGGCTCAGAAGCCGCCGGCTTCCCAACCAGTAACCATCCCCGCCGGGTAAGGGAGGTACCCGCCGGGTACTCCCTTCGTCCCAGCCCTCTGCACGCTGATCAAAACCCTAACCCTCGAAATTTATAACAAACTCACTCCAAACTCATTTTCTAATTGTTATATATCACAATTAACTTCAAGTAAACACTATATAACAGTTATTACATGTTTCTAACATCTAATTCTTCCAAATCATCAATTTACCCAATTTCAATCAAAATCAAATTCTTAAATACTCAAGAACACTTACTGATTGAAGAATATACTGATGATAATCTGGCTATGGTGAAGTTTCGCGAGAATCACAACTTCCTGATTTGATTTCTAGTTTGAATTGGAGATTTTCTGTGAATTTTTGTGAATTATAAACTTTCCAAATGAGGAAAGTTGAAATAAATAAAAACTTAAGTCGGTTCCTCAACCGACCTTTCATTATACGGGTATAATTTAATACCCCATCTCAATCTATTGTCTGGAACCCGAAAACCATTTGCGAGTCCAAACCTTTTATTGCACCGTCAACTATATTAATTTACAACAATTAATAATTCACTTATCACATTGGAATATTCGGCTTCTATTCCAATTATTTCAACTATTTCAAACAATATTATTTCCAAACACATTTAAATACATATCTAAATCAAGAAATAATACAAAACGACTAGGTCCATTTCGAGGATGTTACAACTCTTCCCCCCTTAAAGAGATTTCGCCCCGAAATCTAACCTCAATCAATCTGACTAATGTGATATAATCACATTCATCTTATCATACATTGATCCTCAATAGCAACTTACAACTATACTTAGACTGTTTGAATTCTTTCCACATGCACATGCTCCCATGAACATGCTTCTATCTTTTCCTACGCACACATACAGTGCATCCATCAAATATCTTATAGGAATCAATCATCTATCTAATTCCTTTATCACCAATCAGATAAAAGTTTAAAGTACCCAATCACTTTAACCAACAACAATAAGTGAAACCTAACATCACTTACTAGGTCTACACAACCAGAAATTTGCAACATGCTAAAATCTTTAACCTACTCTCACTGTTCATCACTGGTAACAATAAAACAGCAGTAACAATATCACAACAACAGTGTTTATTAAACCACAATGTACCTAGCAACACTGAAATATAATTCAGCTCCCGACCAACAATCAGTCTAATATACAGATCACAATCTTAAATCTCTACCATCAAAGATTTGAAATTCAAATCTAGGTTAACTTTTCATCCAAAAGTTTCATACCTATACTCTTTTGAACAACCTATCATATTCACATGTCACTATCACTATCATATGAAATCCTTTACTTAGAAGTAATCAAGATTCATATCACTTTAATAAGCACAGTAGAGGTCACACTCAGTAGGTAAAACTACAATCAACAAGTACTTTGCTCAATCAACAATAGTACCACAATCAAATATTACCTACATTCAACCAACCTCTACATTGACTTATTTCTACTTGTAATTCCTTTCATTACAACCTATCAATTGTTAATAACAACAATAACACTTCCAATAATCACAACACTAATGATTATACAGTTCAGTACATCTATCAATACTCACTATATATCTCCAAAGTTTAACTAACCATCAAGTTAGAATTTGTATATTACTTAAACTGGTAAGACATCAGAATCTTATCTCAGCAACCAGTTAATTTAATTCAGCCTTACAATCTTAAACTACTAATCACAAGCAATTAGAAGTTATACAACTTTAATCACATAATCACTTAGTACCACATTCCATCAATCTAGCAACTAAGTCAATCCTAATCAACATTATGATACCACAATTCAAGTATCACAATATCACAATGTGCTACTTTACAACACATTTCAACAAAATCTACATCAAGTTAATCACAATTAACTAACCTCCACATATCTTATGGCACATTTTAATTCAATCTATTAAAACTTATCATGCCATTTATTATCATGTATACTACACATATATACTTACACAATTTTAGATATTCTCTAAAATGGACACATACACAACAATTCCAATATGATTCTATATACTAGGCCATTCAGACTGTTAAAGTCTTTATCAAGCCTTCTCAATACTACTATTCATCACATATCCATACCACAGGACATGGAACAATCAATAACTCTATGTTTCACTTATATACTTATCAACTAGTATATAACTTAAACGTTCCATTCTAAACTTTCAAGAAAAGTTTGGTGAATACAATCATCACCTATCAATCTCAAGGTTTCTCTTACTTTCTAACACTTACAATTATACACATCAGGTTTTCAGCCCCAAATGTCAAGCAATCATTATTCTTAAACTATCAAAATAATGATCATTACACTTAATTTCATACCTGATTTCTTAAAATATGACCAACTATTCAATTCATATTTCTACAATTATTAACCAAGGTTAAGCTAAACCTTTAGCACAATTCACTTTCAGATATCCTTTCATATCATTTCTTATTTGGATCTAATCCCAATTTATCACTTCATCACTTACTTCATTTGTATAAAATCAACAAATAACTAAAGAATCCATTCAATTCTTTCAATATCTAAGTAACTCACCATGAGGTACCAATCAACCTATGCAATTAATAATAATAACCTTCAATTATTCTTCATCTCACAGTCTTACCCAATCAAAGCTATCATCACAAGCCTCCTACACTGGTAAGACTTTCTTATCACAATCCTAATCAATGTGATTTAACTTACATCATTCAACAATTTATAACTGTCATATCATTTAATGACTTCATATCTGTATAATTCCTTAACATGTATTCAGTTTAAATATCTAACATCGCCCAACTGAATACTCAATTATACTTAGCACTATTTCAATTACTTAATACTATCCTTAAGTAATTAAATCAAGTTTCACAAACTTAAACAATCCATCTATTTCTTTTGGATCTTACACGACCCGTTTCCACATAATGTGACAAATCTAAAAATTCAATCAGATTCCATACAGTCATAACATTTCAATCAATGTTAAACTATTTCAACACAAATAGTTGACTATTTGTCAACTTTGATTTCAATCAATCAATCAATAAAATTCTCTAATTGCTTTTCTCAAGTTTAACTCATTTACAAACCAATCACAAGCAATTAATTTTATACACAACTCTCTATTCATGGTTTGACTTTCAAAGTTAACATGCCATCGATATTAACTCACAACAAACCATTTCATCTTATATGTTCACTTTCAAGCATATATTTCAAATTATTATTTTCAATAACCTTATCAATCTTTCACAAGGACAGGGTCAAATTATATCAATCTTGGTTCCATACAAGCCAGATACAAATAGTGATTCATTTAAACACTATCAAATTTACCTACAAGTAATCTATCACAATTACTTATTCAACAAAATCAAATTAGTCAATTAGGTGTATCATCAAAACCTTTATCAATGACCATTATTATTTACACTCTCACCTTTACAGTCTAAAGGTCACAGTTCTATCAACTGTTTGTTTTCTTATCAAAACAACTATTAAACAACTTAGCATACTATCATGCTCCATTTATTCAAAATCACATTACATTTATTTTATACCAAGTAGCCTCAACAAGTTCATGTGACACAACATAATATAACAACGGTGATCAGGCGTTGCAAGATTATGTTCTTCACAATCCATTCTCAGGCTACTCTACATTATAATTATCAATGTGATTTATTCTTATGATTTCAAATCAATCAAAATCCTTTTAAATAATTTCTAACAGCTGACACATACTCAAAATCAGCTTACTACTTACATATTCAACCTTACATATGTAAGCCATCTCACATACACACAATGTTTTAATTTCCAAC
Source organism: Helichrysum umbraculigerum (assembly GCA_949592205.1). Lineage (NCBI taxonomy): Eukaryota > Viridiplantae > Streptophyta > Magnoliopsida > Asterales > Asteraceae > Helichrysum > Helichrysum umbraculigerum. The sequence continues at coordinate 125,492,682 of CATIUR010000003.1, read as the reverse complement.
AACTGAATTACTCAGTATATCACTTATCTGAAACCTCAAACACATGATAACTCATCATCATTGTTTCATTACTTACACTAATCAATGTCCCTATTTACATCCAAAATTCAGGACACTTCTTACTTAATTATTATTATCACTTTGACATATGCTATCATATCAAGCATCACTGTCACAACAAGCCTACTCAATCATGTTACTATCAAACATTTCATCTATTTATTTACAATTGACCAGAAAGATCTATCACTTCCCAAATCAATTTCACCTTATCATATTCTACACTCCTCATAAACCTATCAATCTCGGTTTAGATCAATTGCTTAACTACAATCAAAATATATCATGTAGTCACATAAACACATATTTTCTCAAATAGTAGTCATTTTCAAATCAAATGACACAACAATCCTTACACAGAATTCAAATCACACCCTATAACCAATCTACTAATATAATACTATCAATTATTTTGTCTCACCAATAAAGACACTCCTTAGGTTCCAACATCAATCATGTTGAACCTTAATCAACTCTTTATCTACTCATTTAATCACATTTCTGCATTTTCAATTCAATCAGAAATAACCACCATAATGAGTATCCCATTCAATACCTCTATCCTCATGTCAACCTATAACAATCATTAGTTGACTCAAAACTGGGGAATCATATCAGTCTGACTAAATTAACTTCACAACAAAGCTTACTCAACATAACAGAGTAAACAATTCAAGTTAATTTAAATTAACATAGGCTTATCGAAGATTACCTGACAATCTTAAGCCAACGAGTATTGAGGAAACATGAAATATACCAATCAGATACTCATGTTCCTCCGTCTATGCAATCAAACAACAACTTCACAACTTGTTAAGGGTTAGTACATATTCAACTAATCACTTTTTCACACATTCACTAATCAACTAAACCCACACCCACTGGAATGTTTGACTCAACTCATCAAAGTTTAGGATTGAACATTCTATCAAGTCCAATTCACCCAAACTATTGCTCTGATACCAACTTATAACACCCCTCGTTTCATTATAAACAATAATATAATAATGGCGACTCGGAAGCGTATATTTAAAACATACTATCAATGTACTCAAAATGTCAATAAACTTTTTCAAACTTATTACATGACATTTCAACAAACTCGGTGTTATATAATTCAAAACATCTATTTAGTTATCAAATTAACATCAGAGTAACAGCCTGTCAAACATTTCATCCAGTCAAAACACTTCCTGCCCTGCCCAATATGTCCCATCTATTTCAACCTGCAGGAAGAACTGTGGTGGGGTTAGCACAACACTAAGTGAGTGAAACTATAAGCAACAGTCCAACCTAGCATAACAATCTGTTTACGTCAAATAACAATAAACAGAAAATCAATCAATCACTCGACATCCAATCAATGTCATACACACAACATCATGAGGATCGGTGGTCCCTGAGACACCCTAATACCGGTTTGGTACTCAAGGAACTCTTATCATTCATCTGTATTGGCCCATACAGAACTACCGATAACTTGTTGTCGATCACACACGACCTAGATCTCTAAACCAACCTTTCAAGTTTCCGAGATCTCCTGTCGTCTACAACAACAACAAGCCTAACCGTCAAATCAAGTTGACCTCACAGTCTTACATAATAGCACAATCAGCCAAGTAAGCAACTAGTTAATCTATCATGGCAAGATATCTCAACAGATGCATCATATCAAAGTAATACTATAAATTACTCGTTGTAAATCAAATCATTACAACTAAATCACACTGAGGTTACAGATCCACTCACCAACTACCTCAGGCCTCCACTCAGTAGTCTAATATCACTGAGCCTTCTCCACATCTGAGAATCAATAATCAAATATAAGTTAGTAATCAATATCAATATACTGAACTTATATTAACACAATAACTCAAATCAATTATTCGCATAATAGTTAATACCTATGCCACCATATTATCTTAGGCATAAATATTACTAAACTCAAGAATATAACCTACATTAACATTTTATGTTCAAGTTATATTAACAACTCATAAGTGTCTAAACTTAACACAAAGTTGGCTGGAAATCAGCCTTACCCGCCGGGTAGGACCCATACCCGCCGGGTACCCATTATACCTCACAAGCCGCCGGCTTGGCTCAGAAGCCGACGGCTTCCCAACCAGTACCCATCCCCGCCGGGTAAGGGAGGTACCCGCCGGGTAAGGGAGGTACCCGCCGGGTACTCCCTTCGTCCCAGCCCTCTGCACGCTGATCAAAACCCTAACCCTCGAAATTTATAACAAACTCACTCCAAACTCATTTTCTAACTGTTATATATCACAATTAACTTCAAGTAAACACTATATAACAGTTATTACATGTTTCTAACATCTAATTTTCCAAATCATCAATTTACCCAATTTCAATCAAAATCAAATTCTTAAATACTCAAGAACACTTACTGATTGAAGAATATACTGATGATAATCTGGCTATGGTGAAGTTTCGCGAGAATCACAACTTCCTGATTTGATTTCTAGTTTGAATTGGAGATTTTCTGTGAATTTTTGTGAATTATAAACTTTCCAAATGAGGAAAGTTGAAATAAATAAAAACTTAAGTCGGTTCCTCAACCGACCTTTCATTATACGGGTATAATTTAATACCCCATCTCAATCTATTGTCTGGAACCCGAAAACCATTTGCGAGTCCAAACCTTTTATTGCACCGTCAACTATATTAATTTACAACAATTAATAATTCACTTATCACATTGGAATATTCGGCTTCTATTCCAATTATTTCAACTATTTCAAACAATATTATTTCCAAACACATTTAAATACATATCTAAATCAAGAAATAATACAAAACGACTAGGTCCATTTCGAGGATGTTACAGCATGACCATAACGCTGGCACTTGTCGCAGGGGGTACCACAAGGCCCGTCATGGTGGCGTTTACACTTTGAGCAGTAGGGTTTGGTTCCTGTGTACTCTTTCTTGTTTTCAGACCCAGAGGTGTTGGCCTTGATGGTTGCAGACTTTTTGGTAGTCGGACTTTGATTGTCAGGGTTTCCCTCAGGTTTTCTTTTGTTATCACTAGGGTAGTTTACAGTACTCTTGACCACAGACGTTCCTTGGTGAACAATCTGCGCCATCAGCTTGTGTGCCATACGCACAGTACCATGAAATGTAAGAGAGTTGGATGAAGTCACCATCCCTTGAATTTGCGGAGGGAGTCCCCAGATATAGCGTTCGATTCGCTTGGATTCTGTATCCACCATTGATGGACATAGGTGCGCTAACTGATTAAATCGGGATGAATAACCAGCGATGTCGTTGCCTTGAGTTGTGAGGTTCCAGAATTCCGCCTCCAGCTGTTGGATTTCATCTCTAGGACAATACTCGTCCTTGAGCATTTTCTTCAGCTCATCCCAGGGAGTTTCCAGAGCAATGTCTTGACCCACCGAGTCAGCATAAGTGTTCCACCATGTCAGAGCATCATCCATGAAAGTGTAGGTGGAGAACTTGACCTTAGTGTCTTCAGCGCAGTTGCAGATGCGAAAGACTGCCTCTGTCTTCTCCAGCCATCGTAACAACCCAATGGCACCTTCAGTGCCATTGAAGTTCAGAGGCTTGCAGTTAAGGAAATCCTTGTAGGTGCAAGGTTTTACCACAGTGGTATTTGTTGGTGTTTCAGCACTTTCAGATCGTTGTCGCTCGGCAAGTACTGCGTCAGCAACCAGTCGATCGACCTGAGCTTGAGTGAACTTTTGGGGTCGTGGAGGCATGTTCCTTCAATGAAGATAAGGGACATGTCAGAGTTTCGTATAAGAATATGATCATCGTAGTTGTATATATAATAAAATATATCACAACACAAGTGACAATCAATAGTGTAGAATAATGACGGTTGCAATCACTTAACTTGCGAGTTTAAATGATTACGAGAATTGAGGTTTACAAAAGTGAAGGGGATATTTCATCCGAACAAGCATTGATTCGTTATACAAACGTGATAGGTTGGCAAGAATGGATTTTTGTCCTTAGGTGTACGTTGATCCTGATTACTAATTGGTTCGTATCGAATAAAATGTCGGAGTTCTCAACTCTACCAGGGTAAGTCTACATTGAAAAGATGACCCTCTAAGGCTAGGGTACATACCGATACTATTTTCCTGATTTCAATCCACTTACAACCCGTAAGTCCTATAGAGTATCTGGTTACCTTAAGCGATTTAGTTTCTAATAGTGGTCTAAGCTGGGTAGATACGAAACCTAAATCAATATCCGAAAAGTGAGAGTGTTTTCGAGTATCCGAGGCCTAAAATTATATATACAATATATAATAACCTATAGTACATCCTGTGTCCGTGGACTATTAACATGTATACCAAGTATTTTATCCAACAGTCGAGGCCTATTCTTATATATATATCTACAATATATAAAATAGCCAATTTGTATATGTATATACCATATATACGTACATATATCCACCTAGTTGTGTCTAGCACAAAACAATTTGTGGTCCCGGTTCACTTGTGATCAGAGTCTACTAATGCATTCCTTTTCAATATAACCCCTTTCAGATCTCACATCATCTTTATTTAATTGTACATAGTTAGCTACGCTATGTTAAATTAAATTCGTATGATGTAATCCCTGAACCAGTCATACCTAATAAGGAATACTGCCTAACGGTTATAGTCTAGGCCCACTAAATGCAACCTAGTTCGCTATAACCTTTGTCTCTGATACCAATCTGTCACACTCCCTATTTCAGGTTGCGAAAGCGAATCGGGTCGGATCGTGACTAATCAATAACCAAAGCACAAAGGTACAAGTAAACGACTCTAAATGAGACGTTTTAGAAATACATTACGTTACAAAAGTAGTACAAGGTTTAAGTCATAGGTTTACAACATCAATGAGTTCGCAAAATGATTTTCTGAAGATTTTAATACATAATAGTTATCAAAATATAATGCAAGAAAATCTTCATATGTTTGTATGCATGCGACTCGTAGTGGCTAACTTATACTGCGGGCCATCCTTACTGAGCAACCCTACTGTTGCTGTGTACCTGAGAATGCAACACTAAAAGGGTCAGCTATAAAGCTGGTGAATCTCACAGGTTTTCAAATAAACAATGATGTGATCAACATGATTATCCGACGATTTTATAACCAAACAATGAGTAAACAATGTAAACCGAATAGTGATGTACAATGTAACCGAACAATGATGAACCAATTAGGTTCCCGAACAATGAACTAACCATTATGGTTACCGAACAATGATTGGCCGACATTGATATTGCACTGAGCTATGATTCAAAGCATAACCCGATCTTTGCCTCCCGATTTGGTGATACACCCGTAACAATTACTAAAGTGCCCGTTTTTAATCTTGGTTGTAGCTAGCAACCCGGACGGGGACGTCACTCCCATGATAGTACTATCCTTTAGTAATCGCGCCTTATTAAGTTAATGAATCATACACTGTTGAGGACTTTTACCGAATTAAAACACTCGTGCATATACCTTACAATGAAAATCATGACTGACAATGATAACCGAACAATGTAACCAATGTGATTAACCGAATTAAATAACAATGCAGATAACTTGAGTTAATACTAAATTAACTAACCGAATAACAATGATCACGAAAACAATTTGTGTTGCATCTCCCCCAATTATTAAAACATGTAAACATTGAAAATGGGGCCGTGAGACTCACCTTGAATGCAAGTAGTCCTGAACACACTTGTCGTCCAATAGAGTTCCCTAATACCCTAAATATGTAAGGATCGTATAAGTACTTTGAGGTTTTAATAATCTATATTTGTTGACATGTATTTTGTTTGTATTATGCCCAAAGTTTCCTTTCGTATCCTTGTTTTAAGTTTGTAAAATATGTAAACCGTCAAGTTTCGAATTTAAAATAATAATTCCAAATTATTATCTTAAGTTTTTAATTTATCGTATACTTAGAAAATCATAAACGCTTTCGTTTGTAAATCGTATGAATATGTATATATCATAATAAACATTTTAAGCTTAATTCGTTTAACTCATTTACATTTTATTTAGTTCAAATGCAAACATATAATTATACACATGTTGTGTAAATTTAATTTGGTAAAAAGTTTGTATTTAACATTATTTACCCAGACTAAATTATTAGTTACGTTTTTGAATTTGTTATTTATATATATATATATATATATATATATATATATATATGTTTATGTTTATAGAAAAATAATGGAATCAAAAATGGGTCAAGGGGGATTCGATCCCCTGACTCTTGGCATAAACAACCACGAACCAAACCACTGGGCTAGCATCCAGTTTGTGTTAATATTTTGCATAATATTATATATATGTATTATTAACTCTTTAATTCCTTCCAAATTCCTAAACTGAACCATGAAATTTTTAAACACAGTGAACATATAAATATACATACATGGTATATATATATATATTAACATTAGCACAAAGTAACCAAAAGAAACAGGGGATGGCTCACGATGAAGGTGATGAGCCGAGATGGTGGTAGCGTCTGGCGTTGGTGGTGTCGTGGTGATGATGATCGAGGCACAGTGATGGTGATGATGATACGATAACCTGCTACTGCTTGCCGGTTGTGATGGTAACCGGTTGGTGATGGTGATCGATGATGATGAAGATGATGATTATGGTGGTGGTGTTGGTGTGATGTTGTTGTTGTTGTCGATGATTAAGAAGAAGCGAGGGAGAGAGTTGAGACCGAGAGTGAGAATGAAAATGAAATGAGATGGCCGGCCATCTCCAATTATTGGAGGTGGTTGGCCCGAGCTTTATTCCGTTCAGTGGTATTTTGACCCGTGTTTTGATATCCGATCGTTATTTAGTAAAAATGTTTTCAAACGATAAATTTTAAAAATTGAAATCGTATAAGTTTTTATTCGAAGTATTTTACAAAAATTCTTTTAGTGTGATACAAAATTATATCGTTATTTCACTTTGAACTTACGGATAGTTTTAATTATCCAAAAAGAGTTTTACAAATTTTTCGAGTACAATAATATTATTTCTAATAATAATATTCTATTTGGAGATGTTTTGGGATAACTTTTATTTTCATGTTTTCTAGGTACTTTTTAGATTAATTTATTTGCGATAATTAATTAATCGTTCAATGTAATATATATATTTACATATATAATATCCGAATACTTGTTTTTGGTTCGTACCGAGTACGAATATATAAAGTTTAAATTGGGACCCAATTTTGGGTTATTTTGACCGGGTGTCACAGAATGCAACCAACTTTCAAAAAGGGTGTTTTAATGTAATTTACTGATGTGTCGCTCGTTGAAGGTGACACGTGGCATACGGATGTGCCACGTGGCATCAGGAGAGTTTGACAACTCATCGACACGTTAGCAAATTACATTAAAACACCCTTTTTGAAAGTTGGTTGCATTCTTACACCCATCGCTTAGTTAGTTACACATAATAGATATTCGTCCAAAGTTGGTAGCATTTCGGGACACTTATCCCTTTTATATATCCAGATTCAGTATATTACCAATAAACCAATAAGATGATAACCTAACGCATGCATGCCGCCTTAATACATTGTCAAACAAAAAGGGTTATTACATTTTATCGGCTATGTACTACATCTTTTTGTTCCGATGTAAGCAACATTTACCATTTATTACTAAAGTAGGCCATGTAACCGAAAATTTTGTGTTAAAATCTTGACAACGTTAGTTTAAACCTGCTATAGGTTAAACATGATGATTATGATGTGAAACGCCCCAAATTTGTGAACATTTTTTTTTTTTTTAGTAAAGTGTTTAAAATATGACATTATAGACTCGTTATATCATTCCATCAATCAAATAAGGACTCAAATAAGAAAATGTTGAATTTACAAGTGATTCCCCAGGAATCATGCTTGCTGTTAACATTTAGATACGGATTCCCCAAGAATGACTCCCATTCCCCGGGAATCAGGGCTGCACAAACTAATACCCCGGGAATCAGACCACCAAATTTTGCAGGCACCTCCAATATGCCAAAATGAAACTTTCCCTTTTTACACTTTTTCAAAATACGCGTTTATCGAGAAAATGGACGTATGACCAATTTTGACAATAAAATGACCATTTTAGTGCACTAACCAAATCTCAAACCATGAAGGCTGAGATGTTGAGCTTTTGACCACATACCATATATACCAAGACAAAGTTGTAAGACTCTTTACCACACCCTTTACCTTTCTCTAACCCGTTTCAGACCGTAGGTGCATTTAAAGACCCAATTTGACCCTTTTTGACCCGTTAGCCCACAATGACTATTTTGACTCATTGACTAGCCAATCACAACCCATAATTGACCAATGGAATGTTTGACTACATGTCAACACTCTATATCCAATGAAAACACAATTTGACTATTTTCAACCATACACTCATTTCATAAACACTAGTTATATTCAAACACTAACTTTAAAACTCCATGACCATAATGTACATCATTTATATGAGTCGTTGACTTTCAAAGTCAACCTATTTCAAAAATGCATAAGTCATGGCTCACCATGACTCACTTTTAAAACATGTATAGAAGGGCGATTTTACACAAGTCTTATCCAAAACTACTTCAAAGAGAAAACTTGTCATACTCTAATATCATGCAATCAACGCTATCCCCTTAAACCGCCTTCCCCTATCCTTGTCCACTTTCACCTAAAACATAAAACACTTAAACAATAAGCACTTTTGCTTAGTGAGCATATAAGCAATTTAACCACATAATACACAACATGGCTACATAAACACTATGCTAGTAAAACTAGCAACTCTATATCATAAACTTCATATCACTAACTTATGATTGTACCCACCTCTAGCTCGGAAGCTATCCGGTAACATGTATAATCACAATTCATATCACTATAATCATATGCAAATAATATAATAACCTTCACTTGATTGTACCCACCTCTAGCTCGGAAGCTATCCGGTAACATGTACAATCAATTCATGTCATAACACTTCACAAATAACAATTTAAACAAATAAATCACAATTAACTTCACATGGTTGTATGATCCTCTTACTCGGAAGTAATCCGGAAACACACACAACCATTTACTTGATTAAATCCTTATATAACTCACCTTAGTCTTGAATTGATGATTCACAACGTACAACCAAAAGTAACAATTCCAACTTCTTATCACCTATACATACATCACATAACAACATATTCAACTTCAAGGAAATCATAAATTCTAAACTAATAACCTCTATATGATAACTCCCCCACTTTGATTCAACTAATTCCAATTACTAATCACTAACATATTCATTAGTTCTACCATCATGATCATAATCACTTCAATTTCACTTGACCAACATATTACACTTAAATCCTTATACAAACATGTTATTCATACTATATTAACATCACTAATAACATAATTGAACTTATTAACATCATTACACAAGATTTATCAAAACTCTAGAACTTCATTCAAGAACACTATCATTAAATTCATCACTTTTAACTTGTTATTTGATTACCACTAAGCTTATAATAACTAACAAACAACAATTCTAACAATTATAAACCCTAATTTCGTGTTTGATTTCACTAATTTCACTAAACCCACTAAAACCCCAAATACTAGGTTAGAATGGAGAAAATAACACTTACAATGGTTAGAGGAAGGAAGAAGATGATTACTTGAAGATTTCTAGCTTGATTTAGGGTTTAATTTGAAGATTAGATGAAGAAGAAAGTTCCTGCGTGTTTTCTAGTTTCTCTGTGTTGGTTCTGGAGCTTACAGGAAAGAAATGAGATAAACATAAGCATCTCACGTATTTCTCTATTAAAACCTTACTTCATTTAACTCCACAGTCTGGAACTGAGAAACCGTTTTACGTTTTTCACTATATCTTATTATTTATATCATATTACTTCATTATAAAATTATATCCATGTACGAATTTAAATTCCTGAAATCTGGGACGTTACATGATGCCACGTATTATACCAACTAATTAAAAAAAAAATTTATGCCATCTGTGTATAGTACGTATAACTTTTAATCTTCACAATACAACTTATTATAGCAAAAAACCGAAATCATAATAGCAATGTTCATCGTCTTTACTCCCCAAAATTAAAAGAGTACTATTACAGCATCATCGGTTCTTAACAAAATTATATTAATCAAATAAAAACAACTCTGTTATGTTGTAATTTTAACAATATCATCAATTAGTTCCATGGCTTTCGATGATGTATTCTATTCCAGATTCCGAGATTCGGATGAAAAAAAGGGAACGGCGGCGAGTGACATTTGTAGAAAGGAGAATGACGACCAGTAGCCGTCTACGATGACGGTCTCTCGGCCATCGTCTCCGACGGATGTTGGTGTTGATGATGATGGTTTTCCGGCGATTGAAAAAAGCAGAAAGACGGCAAATGTATACTACTTCATCTTGATCTAGATCTCACCTCCATTTCCTTCCCGAAAATCAGTGACAACAGATCTGAGATAACGACGGCGGAGTTTGGAACGTGCGATATGAAAATATTCGACCGAAAAGGGTGCAGCTTTGAATGTGCGACGACCGGTGAAAACGGAATCCAGAGCAAGTGACGTTTGCGGCGGCGGAGATGCAGCTATCTGAGATGATGCAACCATAATTTTATGGCCCATAATTTAATTATTTCCGATTTGTCTATATCTATAATCCATCTTTAATCTATAATATAAAGAAAAAGAAAAGAGATTGTTGATGAAGTAAATAAATGGGAATGAACTGCCAGTGAGTTAAGAAATCTCCGATCAGTCAAATTGACGAATCGTCGTTGGTTTTGAGATATGAATAGTTGGTGGTGGTGCCTTGATAGAAACTGTTATTGTTGTTGTTTAGGTTCTACCTAATCACAAAAGGCTGGACTGTTGTTTGTGTTAGACCCCTGCCAACGGAGCATCAGTTGGGGGCATCGGTTTGGCCGACGCAATCGACGCCGTTGGCACGGGGCGTCGGTTGCTCGGCGTCGGTGGGTGGCGTCGGAAAACCGAAGTGAAGGGGAAATGGGGGGCCCCGCGTCGGTAGCTTATTTGGGTGTCAAACGGTAAAAAAAAATAATTTTCGTCGAATCATGTATTGTTGAGTAATTTTACACAACATGATAACAAAAGACAATGGACGAAATATGTGTCCACTTGAGGAAGACTATACGGCAAACCCGAAAAATATGTCTCAACGATCGTGGGAAGAAAGGGTTGAAACGCACTTACGTATGGATAAGAAATTACGTGACCGTGTCGTGCATCATCGACTCCGCGAAGCTCTAATCGCACACATTTCAACTCTCCCACCAAATTTCCTTACTCGTTAGCTACTTGTATTTTTTAATTTAATAAATGTATTTTTTTTCAATAATTGTATTTTTTTTTACATTTGTAATGTTTTATTTTTATTTAATGTAATGTTTTATTTTTATATTAATGTAATGTTTTTAGTTTTAATAAAAATGTTTTATTTAAGTTTGTGTTTTAAATAAATAAAGAAATTAGTGTGCGGGTCCCAAAAGAAGAGAAGTACATGTGATGTTAAATGATGTTCACTGTTGGCAGGGTAGTGTCAGTTTGTGTCAGTTTTGGAAAAAGCTGACGTGACGCTGATGTGGCACCAACTGATGTGTCAGTTGGTGTTAACCATTGGGAGAGGTCTTAAGTTCATATATTGATAAAAATGAAAATGCCACCTAAGAAAAATTAAGCCACGTAAGTAATACTATGAAATTAAAAAGGGGTTAGTGTCTGGGAATGCGTCTAACTTGCACCCAATGCCTATTGTGTGTATACAACTCACATTTGCTATTTTTAATGCATCAAACTTTCAAAAAACGTGTATTAATGTATTTTGGTGATGTGTCAAACTCTCCGGATGCCACGTGGCACCTTCATCGAGTGACACGTCACCAAAATACATTAAAACACCAATTTTGAAAGTTAGATGCATTAAAAATTGCAAACGTAAGTTGGGGTTCACACAATAGACATCAAGTACAAGTTAGATGCATTTCCAGACACTAATCTCAATTAAAAATGCCAAATAATCATAATCTACCGGTTGTAGAGGTAACTGGTTACCATCTTGCCTACCTCGACACGTATTTTGCCAGTTCATTGCATACTTTAGTAATAAATGATAAATATTGCTTACCTCGGAACAAATAGGTATAGTATGTAGCCTACAAAATGTATTTACCCTAAACAAAAAATGCTGTCATATTGACTTTAATTTGCTTTATTAATTAAGAGATAACTATAGATTAATTGATAGAGTAATATCTATGATTTAACATTTAATTTGGCTAACATTGATATAATTACTCATTAGTAATTAAGATTCCATTTTATATATCTACAGTATTTAATACTTACAACCTTTTCAAACTATTAGCAACTTGGGTCTGAGCAACGAATGAGTTTGCATCGTAGTATACTAGTAGCGCGTTGAACCAAATAAGATATAAATTAACTTTGATTGATTCATTTTTCCACGAGCTGAGTGATGATGTATCTAATTATCTTGACCTGTAAATAGCAATTTGATAACCAATATATGATTCCATCATGCAAGTTTAATTTAACATATAAATGATAAGTCTTGCAACTATAGTAGTTTAATCTACTGATGCAAGTAGCTCATGGATTCTTAGATCATTTCTCCTACGTCATTTAACTGTACGTTGTTTTGACCTCTTCCAGTAGTATTGTAGCAAACTAGCAATGGGGTCGTTGACTAATTTATGTGGTCATCTTCTATTGATCCTTCCCCTGTGTCTGGGTCTGCTTCTTGCAAAAGTACTTTTTTATGTATAAAACCATTTGATTGCGTAATGACCGCTAGTTGACCCACCAAACGATGTACATCAACACGGTTAGAGGGAGGGATGCATGCAATTTATTACTCCGTATTTACCAAATGTCATTATCGAATTAGATTTACAGTCATGCACGACCCTATCAATCATTAATACGTACCTCTTTGGGAGTGTTGAAATAGTCTTAAGTGGAGCAACTTGTATTTTAGATCTCCGATAATCCAGCTGATTGATTTCCATTACAGCCTTCCCCTACCTATAAATATGAAAACAAGTCTCAAGGTAAGATATATACAACCGAATTCAACGTACTAAAACATATACATGGACATACTTTCTCAGAAAATCGAAATATCTGCTCTCCAAGAAGGAGACCATATTTATACTTGGAGGTCGCCGCAATTATACAGCCACCATGGTTAGTATTCGATCTTATTAGTTAACTACCAATCAATGGTGTTTATGTTCACATATACATTTATAATTGTTATTTAGAACTTTCCTCCATTGTAAAACACAGATGGTTTTTTGAGATTAGTTTCCTCACGTACAGGATTCACCCTCAGCTCAAAGAATAGAAGATCAAGTAGCGTTTTTGAACATCTCCATGAACATGATATGATTAGTGCTTATGATTAACACACCAATATTTTTTCTCCGTCTAAAATTAACTACCCAAACCAATTTTATAATATCTGTCAAAAACAAAAGTTTATAAAGTGTGCACACCAAAGCTTCAGTTTTTGCTAATATAACCAAAATGTATATCATAGATAACCTTTTCAGTGGTTCATCGATATTATCCCTCAAAACGCTACTCAAAATTATTTTTAAAGCTGTGAGTACGCGTGATTCTTATACCTATACTAAATAGTTATCAGTGTTATTCATCTTACCTACGTGGTTTTCCTTATTCTATACAGGCATTGTCGTCGAAGAAGGCGTAGTTATTCATTTTACAAACACTTATTTGGCGGATGGGTGTTCTAGCATTTATTCACCATTTAGCGTCTCATCAGGTGCAGTAATTAGCAGTCTAAACACTCCTTGTCCAATGTCATACTGTGGGTCGGAGAAGGTACCCGGAAGTGGAGTACAATTAAGTTGCATAGATTGCTTCATTAAAAAGGGCTCATTATACCGCTTCAAATATCAAGCAAGTCGTGAGTTCCTTCTTTCCAAAGTTAGAGGAGGAACATGCACAACTGCAATATCAGATCCTTCAGAAGAAGTTATAGCTAGAGCTATTTATTTGTTTGATAATGGGTATAGAAGGTATCATTTATTGAACAATAATTGTGAAGATTTCGCACTTTATTGTAAGACTGGTTTATGGAGCATTGATAAATATAACCAAGGGAGGAGTAGCCAAGCAAATATGGTTCGTCGGGGAGACGATGAACTTGAGGATAAAAGTGGAAAGTTTTTGCACAAGTTGACAAATGCTTTTCCGAGATATTGTTTGAAGAGGATGAATAATGACTTGGGGAATCGTCATGATGTTGTTAAGGTTGGCGTAATAGAGTTAATTACTTTTTGTTGCTCTCTAACATACTATAACTATAAGTAAACAAATTAAGAACGTTGATCGTTTTCTTGTTTTTCTATTAATATGTGTATACAGTTCGGGGATGTGTGATTGCAATGCAATGGCATATTTACCTGCAAAGTTTGTACGTTGAGCTATTTTTGCTTTTATTCAAAGTTGTATCAACATAGTTTGTTTTTATAAGTTACAACTCCGTATGCAATATAGACTATAGAGATTGTTAACTTTGTGTGTCGCTAGATATTAGTAGAAAATCTCCCAATTATACTGAGTTAATTCAAGTCGGGTTTATTGTTTCGTTATGTATTAAACTTTACACTATGTATTATTGTATGAGACATACTTTCATTTGTTCTATTGCATGTATATATTGAATTTTTAAATATCGTCTATTGTATGTAAGTTTTCCATTTTTGGGTAAGGTCAAAAAAGAAAACTCTCCTACTTTGACCTTACCCAAAAATGAAAGTTTACATAATATTTTCAAGTTTAATAGATACAATAGACGTTTTCAAAATTCGACTCATACAATAGTAAAAGTGTAAAGTTTAATAAATAACGGAACAATAAATCCATTCAAGTCAACCACACTTTCATTTATTTTATGTTAGCATAATATATGACGGGCTTTGACGAGTCAATCAAGCGGTAGCTTTCATGATCATATAAAGTATTTTCATCTAATCACGGTCAACCGGTAATTAGTTATGATTTCGGACTTTTTAAGCAATTTTCATTCGATCACACTCGCATACAAGTCTTCTTTTTCGAAGAGATGGAAAAAAAAGATTTGGCATGAGAATGTTGTACACGATGATGTAGAGGAATGCTCTTCCTTTTTACAATTCACCTTTTATACTCCGTAGTAATTAGAGATTTAGAGGTAAACAGGTTAGAAAAAATTCATTTATGTGGCAATGGGAGAAAGTAGTAAAACAAGCTAAAAACCCTCAACTTAAAACGACATAACTTTTGACCCGTTTGGAGTTAAGTAACATTTCACATAAATCACATGTTGATAGTAATAGACCCAAGATGAGAAAACTTAGGGATACATTCCACAGCTTTTGCAAGCTGATTGATCCTATATAAGGACTATAATGCCCATGTCATCTCTGCCTTTTGATTCCATTATATCATAAGAACAAACTGTTGTGTACGCTAAGGACGTAAATGAACAATTGAACAACACCATAGTTTCGAATAATAACGTCAACAAGATAACGTCAAACACAACTATCAGTAACATATCAAGTCACATGCCAACCAAACAACATATGTCTTACATTGAAACTTTTGGAACAGAGTCCAGCTCCTTACAAAAAGTAGCTTTCATAAGTTTCTTCATAAATTCACTACTTGACGAGTTTCTCAACGGCCACGAAACAATGGCATATCCTCCACCTTAACCTTAACCGCGTCCTTTCGAACACCTATGTCGCTTTTATATCGATCATAACAATATACTCCAGCATTAGCTACTGCTGTGATAGCACCCAAAGAGCTATTAAACACAAATTTTGCAACGGTTGAAGAAACAATGCACTTCCATGGAGCATTAAAGATAAAATTCACTTGACCACTGCTCCCAATTGCAGGTTTGCCACAAATCAAAAGACCCGTCTTGCAATACAAAGAGAAATCCTCACAGTTATTTCTAACCACATCATAACTTCCAAACCCATTCTGCAACAGACACATGGCTCTATGGATCACTTCTTGGGGTGCATCTGATTGTGCAGTGGTGCATATCCCACCACGGAGTTTAGACATATACACATATGTTTTCACTCCATACTGAAATAGGTACTAGTTTCCGGTTCCAATGAAACAGTTCAAACACGAGATAATAACTCCACTGTCAGGTTTCTTAAATCCACAATCAGGAAAGTTCAAACATGAAAAAGCTGGATGATTTTGGTTTGAAGACGAGCAGTAAGAACACGAGCTCAAATTTGAACTAGAACCATTAAGTTGTGAAGATTCAGAGTCGGGGACAGAATTCAAACATGGAGCTGATGGATATGGATAAGAAGAATACAAGTTCCAACCAAAACTAGAACTGTCGTGTTCTTCGGCAGTGAAGTGAACAACTTTGTTTTCACCAACATAAATACCTGTATTAAGTAATGGTTATCACCAACCAATCACTATATATGATATAAAAAAAATGCTCAGATTCCTAAATATTTGATCCACAGGAATGGATCCCAACAAGTTGAGATCAACGTGACATGTCTCACATATAAAAACAGTGCACCACTCGTTTTTAAGCAAAATTTATCTATTATATGGTGCATACACTGGAACCTTTAAACCCTAAGCTCATACTGTAACATTATCAGCTAAATCACAATACATATTGTGCATTAATATATATACAACCAAAATGTATTGTTCAAAATATAAAATGCATGAAAAAAGAAGACAAGAAACAGACCATGGTGAGAGTAAACGTATGCAGTCCTCCAAGTGTAAATGTGGTCTCCTGGTTTGAGCTCGGTTGGATCAACTCGGTGAGACAGATAACCCATTTTAAAAAAAAATTGATTTCCCAATTGTTAATTCAGTGAATAAAATGGGGTTTTCAGTCAATGATTTGGAACGGGAAAGATTAATTATAGTTTCTTTTTTTCTTTAAACACAATTAAAAGCCACTTATTGGGAAAATAAATCGTCAACAAACTCTTTCGTTTGCTTTTTCAAATTAGTAAGTTTAAAATGATTTATCCCCGCCTAAAATCAATGAAGTACTATTTTCTCTTGTCATTTTTGAATAGTCAACATACAAATGGTCAAAAGGTATTCGAGTCATATTAGGTAGATAGGGTATTATTAATTTATTTTCGAGAAAAATGTAAACTTCATGGTCTATAAAAAATATTTAAAAAAATTCGTAAATTGGTGTAAATTACTAGAACCATTTATAGAATTTGATTATATTACTTTTTTATAAAATGGTAGGAAATTTTATGATTTTAATGACCAAGAATCTTTCAAAATCTTTATATTTATGTTCTATAGAATAGTGGAGTAGTATGATTTTGATCCAGGTGGATCTCGTACTTCAACAGCTCAAAATCAAGATTAGTGATAACATACTTAGACCATCTCTATATCTCTAATGATACATTTTTCCAAAGCTTTTTCCTCTTCAAAAGGATTTTGAAAAAACTTTTGAATTTCTAGTATAATTTTTCTAGCAAATCTTGAGATTTAATAAGCTAAAGGTATACTAGATCCCATTTCTTTTGATTATTTTATTAGGATTTTAATGAGATTTGGTACTATAAAGCTTTTTATCATTGGAGTAGTAACTTTTTACTAAAAATCTCTATAGAAAAGTTTTAGAAAAATCTTTTAAAAACCTTTCGTTGGGATGCTCTTAGAGCATCTCCGATGATAAAGTGATTTCTAAAGCTTTTTTTATATGACAACTCGTTTTTCCTTAAAAAAAACTTTATAAAAAAAACTTTACCTCCAATGTAAAAAGCTTTTCAATAGTTTTTCTAAACCAAAATAGAGGGTTTAAAAAAGCTTTAGAAATGTCAATCTTTTGATTAGAAACGATTTTCTCTCAATGATAAAAAGTTTTTCTAAAGCATTTTTGCATGAAAAAACTTTAGAAAAAGCTATTATTGTAATTGCTCTTAGTAATTATACTTAGGCGTGACCAAAAAAACCGGGTTGGGAAACCGACCCGGTCAATACCCGGAAACCCGACCCGATCAATAACCGGGTAGACTCTACCCGATTCGGGTTTTAATAGTACCCACCGGGTACGCCCCCATACGTTTCAATTCGGGTTGTACCCGGGTTGTACCCGAACCGGTTCCAAAAACCGGTTTTAATACCCGGTTTGTACCCGATTTTTACACTAGCCGTTGTGTTTGAGCTCCTAGCCGTTTTATATCCGTTTTTTTGCTTTTTTTTACCATTTTGCCATCCTAAAACTAGTATAAATAGATACCTTGGGTTTGGGTTAGTTACAACACTCAAACTCACTCATTCTAGTGAAAAAACACTCAAAATGCTTACGATTTACATACGAAACTCTCAAAACATTACTCTCATCCTCTCAAAACGCTCTCATAATGGCAACTCAAAGTTCCTCAACTAACGATTTTGTTGGTTCGTCAAATGCGTCAAATGCACCAACCATTGTTCAAGTCTTTACAACAAAACGTAATCCGGAGATTTGGTGTAACTTTGACAAAGTGTTGTTGTCGGATGGTTCGACTAAAGCACATTGTAAACGATGTGGGAGTTTTTTAAAAGCCGACTCCAACTCAACGTTGAGCAAACATACTTTAAAGTATTGTAGTGCAAACAAAACTAATCCGGAGGAGGGTCAAGCAACCATGTCACGAGATGGAGGTATTTTCACATACCAAGCGGATCGTTGTCGAGAAGCATTTGCCGGCTTTGTGATTCAAGAAGCTTTGCCGTTCAACCACTTCGACAACCCTCGGCTTACTAAGGTTATTCAAAATACTCTTCAACCCCGATATAATCATGTATCACGTCTTACTCTTAGACGTGATGCACTTAAATTGTAGAAAAATGCTAAAATTCAACTAACAACCGGTTTTGAAAACTTAACTACAAGTGTATCACTAACAACCGATGTTTGGTCGGCTCCTCATGGTTTGCTCGGTTCGTACCTTTGTGTTACCGCACATTGGGTTGATCCCTCAACTTGGCAAATGATGAAACGTACCATTGCTTTTGAAGACTTTGAGTATCCTCACACGGGTCAAAATTTATTTTGCATGTTACGGGATGTAATAAAAATGTTTAAATTAGAACAAAAGGTTTTTTCTATCTCGTTTGATAATGCGAGTAATAACACAAACGCCGTTCAAAAATTAATACTAAAATACAACCCACCTTTGAAAGGCATTTTCTACCATAGTAGATGTGTTGCACACATAATTAACTTGGTTGTGCAAGACGGGTTAGCGGTTCGACAAATAAGTGAAGTAAAAGATGCGTATAAAAACATGTTGCAAGATATATTTTGTAAGGGTAAGGCTAGATACAAACTTTATATGAAATTGTGTAAGGATACGGAGAACATTTTTTTAACCCCTAATTGGGACATGCCCGTAAGATGGAATTCGACATACAACATGTTTGTATGTGGTTTACGCCAACGTGAGACTTTACAAGCTTTTCATTTTCAACTTGTCCAAAGGGGTTATGCTATAAACGAATTTCCAAGTGGATCTTGGGATGTTATTGAAAAGATAACCGAATTGCTCAAACTTTTTAAAACCGCAACTACTTTGTTATCGGGTATTTATTATCCCACGATTCACTTGGTACTTAACCAAATTTTCTTAATGTGTTCAAAACTAAGCGAATACGAATTTATTGATAATTTATACGCACTAATGGTGGCTCCCATGAAAGAAAAACTAAGAAAATATTTTAAAGAAATGCCACCGGTAATTAGTTGTGCCTCCTCAATAAACCCATGCTTAAACGTTTCCGGGGTGGAATTGCTTATCAATAACATTTGTAACGATTTGGAATTGAATGTGTAACACCCCCAACTTTAATGATTTGCGGAAGCACGATTTGGGTGTTACTAATCAATAACAAAGCACAAGATATATAGTAAACGACTCTATATGCGTCGTTTTAACAAAATATATTAATATTGAAATGTTTACAACATTTTTAGCTTTACATAGCTCGAGTTTAAATAAAAGGAGATTTCAGTACATAAGTACTTGTACAAAATATACTAATGCAAGAAAATCTCAAACGTCTGTATGCTGACTCGAGCTAAAAGTCCTGAAGCCGAACAACCTACTGCTTGGTACCTGCGATACATGCTAAATGGGTCAGCTAAAGCCGGTGATCTCACAGGTTTGAAATCAAGTAATATAGTATGAACCGCAAGATTTAAATAATTGAATTGCATCCAGCAATTGATAATGTATATGTATACAGCCATGAGCACATAGTTGAGCTTAACTCGAGGGCCGGGTCCCCTAAAGAGAATTCCGGACGAGGTGCCTCCACGAATGCCTAATCAACATTCGTCTTCCCAAATATTAGTACGTCCGTTTACCCGGTTAGTGCTTACTAACCCGAACGAGGAGGGTCAATCCTATATGGTACCATATACTAATATTCACGCTACAACGTATTAACAACTATGCTGACGGAGGACTTTAAATGATTAGTTGTGAAAAACTCATGTAGTATATGAAATGTTTGTACTTGCGTTCACATGTTAAAAATGAGCAATATATCACACCCCTGAGTAAAACAGCAAAAAGAGGGACTATGAGACTCACCTGAGTCTGAAAGCGTTTAAATAAACGTAAGTTGATTAGCCGAGTGATGAAGTCCAAAGACTTGTGTCCACGACACGCGATGGTTATAAACATGATTGGGTATCTCAAAAGATCACCCTTGTAGTTGTTACACAACTATATATATGTCCAAATTTCTACGATTTGGTTGATTTGTTAAGTGTTTGAAAATGTGTACGGCCCGTTGGTGACGGTTTGTAACAATAGTTCCAAAATGTTATAATAGTGATTGCTACAGTAAATTGCTACAGTAAATTTGACTTTTCTACAGTAACTTTGACTTTAAAAATTCTGGTTTTCTGTGTTTTGCGACACAACGTGCGACACAAGGTTTGTCATGCGACACAAGGGTTATGTCGCATAAATATGCGACACAAGATCTTAGCGACACAAGGGTTGTGTCGCATAAGCGTTCGATGCTAAATCAATAGCGACATAAGGGTTGTGTCGCATGATATTTGCGACATAAGGTACGACACAATATTGTGTCGCATAGGATACGACATAACTGGCTTCATACGACACAAAATACGACATAGAGGATTTTATACGACACAACATGCGACACAAGGCTTGTGTCGCATTGAAGAACACCAGCCCAGAAAGTTTCGACTGTCGAGATTTTTCCGGCTAAAACCCAATTCAAACTCATTTTTAAGCTATAAAATCGTGTTCTACACTTTGTAATGGACATATATAAGTTATATAAACGACTATCAAATGAAAATACTAAGAATCGAGTGGTTTCGGGATTTTGTCGGAAACTTACAAAGTGGTGAAACGGAAATCCGGAAAGATAGAAGTGTAGATCGTTGCGAGGTGGTCGTGAATCTCTAAAAATCTTGATGATCCGAGTGCGTTTCGTGGTGTTATTTGATGGATTAGTGTGATGTTGGTGGTGGTTTGTTTGAGAGAAAAAGGAAGAGAGGAGAGAGAGAGAGGAATGAGAAATGAGAAAAGAAAGAGGAAAATGGGAGGTTAAGTCCCCCATTTTCAGTCTCCGTCTCTGCTCCGCGTGGTGTTCGTTTTCTCCGTCATTTAACGTTTTAATGAAAATTTCACGCGTTAATTATCCATTTTAAAATACGAATTTTGTTTAATAATTTAATTAAATTGTTTTACCAATTATCTAATAATTTAAAGATTTAAAATGTGATTTAAATAATTTGAGTATTTTGTTGTTTATTAGGTAAGTTTTAATTGTACGAAGCGGGACAACTTTGGGAATAAAATTTAAACAGTAGTTTGGACCCAGTAACGTTTTCAGATTAAGTTTTATACTTAAATATAAATTGTGTCACCAACGTCCGTATTTATGGAACTGAAATACATTCGATTTAAATGGCGTACGATTTAATCAAATCGCATTTTCGTATATATTCAACAATATATATTTCGATACATAAATTAGCCTAACACAGAACTAATTACATGTATTAACGTATGATTAGGCACTAATTACTAGTCCTAATTTGGCGGGTGTTACAGAATGACGAGGACCCATTTTTTTCACAAAATACAAAAAAACATTTTAACAAATGCTTTCAAGATTTATTTACTCATTATTTTCAATTATATGGTTCAACAAATCCTTCTTCTAGTTCGGCTTCCACATTGTTTGGTTCATCTTCCTCTCGCGATCCAATGCTTAACTTATATAATAGTTTAAGACAAGAAAACCATAAACGGGCAAGGGGTGAAGGTAATCAAACGAACACTAGCGAATATGGGAGGTATACCGGAACCGATTTTTTAAACACTATACAACCCGATGAATTCGCACAATTTGATATTTTGGCTTGGTGGAAAGGGAGGGAATCTCAATTTCCCGTTCTAACCATCATGGCCCGAGATTTACTAACCGTCCAAGCTTCTACGGTAGCTTCGGAATCCGCTTTTTCTCTTAGTGGCAGGGTACTATCTATACGAAGAACAAGACTCACACCGGCCTCATTAGAGATGTGCATTTGCTTGAAGGATCACTTAGACGTCGCGGAACGTATACAACACATTTCTAGTCTTGAAGGTGAAATGGAATATGAAGGAGATATACACGATATCGAGGTGCAAGCGGGTATGGCAATATCACTCTCCGATGAAGAAATTGCTCTTGATGAAGCTTCGCGAGAGGCTAACACCGATGAAGATTACGACCTTTGAACAATGAAGACTACGCATTTGAAGATGTTAGAAGACTTGAAGATTAATAAAACTTGAAGATTTTGTGAAATGGTTAAGTATATGTTTTATGAAGATTATGCAATGATCAAGTGTTGTTGTTATGGTCAAAGTGTTGTTGTTATGGTAAACGGGTCAAAAGGTGTCCAAATGGTTCATGAAAGTGTGGTTATGTCAAAACGAGCGATGGTGTAATTATGTAGCGGCTTGCAATTGCTTTAGGTGTTAAATGTATGTTAAAATGTGTTGGTAAAAAATGAAATTCTGAATGTGAGTCGTTTGTGATTTGGTATGGTCACCAAAAGTGTCCGAAATGACCAAAAATTGGTCACACGTCCGAATTCTTCGTTAACGTGAAATTTGAAAAAGTGTAAAAATGAAAAGTTTTATTTTGTTATAGTGGAGGTGTCTGCAAAATTTCAGCTTCTAAGTATTTACGAGTCAAAAGTTATGCGCGTCGGAATTTCGCTTCTAAAAATTCTGCATACCAAACATTACCCGGTGCGTACAAGTAGTACCCGCCGGGTACAAAGGTTAATTCCATTACAGAATTTAGATAGCCTTGAGTACCCGGTGCGTACAAAGAGTACCCGCCGGGTACTATGTATTTACCCGTTTATATTCACTCCCGGTAGTTCATCTTTCCGGGAATTAAACATTAGTACCCGCCGGGAATAAGTTGTACCCCTGCTGCATTCGCGTTTTCCACACACTCCAAAAACCCATTTTTCTCTCCAAAAAACGGGAGCAACACCACCAAACCCCTCACTCAACCATTTTTGAAGCAAAAACTCACGAATTAAACCGGCAAAACTCTTCTACAGCATGTTTAAGGTATGATTAACAACTTTTTAATTCCAAACACTTAATTTTCATGGATTGATTGAAGTTTTTAGATTTAGGTTTTCTTGAAATTGAATGTGGGGAAGTTTTAGTTGTTTTTATTTCTGATTATATTGTGAGTTATATGTACTCACACCTTCTTATTTCGTGAATTCGTGTTTAATTTACATGATTATGAAAAATACGAATTTAGGGTTCTTGAAACAAATTTTGGGGAAAATTAATTCTGTTTAATGATATGCTTAGAATTGTAATCCATTTACATAATACTCACGATTGTAATGCTCACTTGAATCAAATTATGTGTTTAATTGCATAATTCGAGTTTAGCTTGATATTAGGGCATTTGTGAAAGAGGATGAGTTTGAGCTTTGTAAATAAAATGTAGTTTAGCTTGATATTAGGGCATTTGTGAAAGAGGATGAGTTTGAGCTTTGTAAATAAAATGTGGGAATAATTGTGCAATTACCTTAGGTCATGGATGAATTGGTCAAGGCAATTCTCTCATTTGTGTTGTGTTTTGCAGGGAAGAAGAAAGAAACAAAAAGGCAGCACCTCTGGTACTGCTAACGATGAAGAGGGCGACCGCCCTCAGCCGATGAGCATTGATGCTCTACTTATTCCCGAGACAATTCACCCATGGCTTAAATTTAGTAACAGGTTAACAAAGTACAATATATACTGTCAGAAACTGAACTTATTAAGGATGAAAGAATGTGATTTATCTCGGGTGGTCGATTGAGAACCACTAGAACAAGCAGGGGTAGCCGCCGGAATTAAGGAAATGATTAGGCAACGTTATTTCGTGGATCACATACCATTCGAATATGAAGAATGGGAAGGCATATTCAAGATTAATGAGCAGGTATACAAAGAGCTATGCGTGAAATTCCACTGCACATATGAAATGAAAGAGGATGTTGAGTCGGCGACTGATAAAAATTTCATGACTTTCTGACTGGGAGGTCAACCAAGGAAAATGAGTATGGTGGAACTTGCTGCCTGTTTGGGCATTTATTCTCGAGAGCAGCTGGATGCAACTCATTTTGAGGATTATTTGATGGCTAGTGAGATGATCGAGAAGGAATTTTTTCCCAAGGATGTGTGGCACGAATTTTCACAAAAACCTTACGCTAGAGGTGGAAATTCATACAAAGATATAGAGGACATGCAGTTGTGGGTTATCCAACGATGTCTTGCGCACACCATTTCGCATAGAAGGGAGAACACAGAGAGAGTCGGTTTCGCCGACTTATGGTATATGAGGAAGTTTGTAGCGGAGGAGAATATCAATGTTCCATACGCTGTTGCCTGGTGTTTACATCATAATGCTAGCGGGATTAGAGGGGCATCCCCTATTTGTGGGGGACAATTTGTGACTAGGATTGCCAAGTCCTTCAACATCAGTTTTGAGAATTTAGAGCGAGTGACGACTAGGCCAAAAACAGTAGGGCTAATTCAGTTTCAGGGGGCACAGGCTGTCTTAGTTGTCAATAACCGGTTCGTGCCCTACCAGGAACCATCAACAGAGGAGCAAGCGGCTCAACCACCGAGAAGAAGAAGAAGACAACAGCAGGTGGAACATGAACAACATCAAGAGGAAGAAGCTGCATATGAGCAGGGAGGTTTCCAGCAGCAAGGTGCAGCACTACCATCCATGCTGAATATTATGCATGGTATTCAGGGCCTTCAGGTTAGCCATAATGATTTTTCGCAGGAAGTCAGGTATGAGCTTGGAGCACAGCGCTACCACAACGCTTGGTCGGCACACAACACACAAAGACTTTCTGAAGTGGTGCCCAACTACCGACCTACATCCTACCACTACCCACCCATGTGGGGTCAGTCTGGAGCAAGCTATCCACCACCGGTTTATGACGAGGGTGCCGCCTTGGCAGAGCTGCAGGAAGAGTATCGAAGGCAGCAGGAGAGAGAGCAAGAGGAGCGTGGATTTCCCTATGACTATTCCCCATTTTGAGTGCTTGCGTGGCTCATGTGATTCAGACACTTTTCTAGACAATTTGATTACGGTTTATTTAAGTACTTTTAATTTTATGTTTGGATATTTTGGAATGCTTGACTGTGGATGGCGTTTGGGTACGTTTTTGTACAACGACATCCCAAAACACTTTTCTATTTGAATTTAGGTGAAATTTCAGCGGAAAATGGTCAGTAATGCTGGATCATGCCTTTAGTACCCGGCCTGTACATTTGTACCCGGCGGGTAATGTGTGGAAAATGTTGACAGAAATGTATCAAGCCAAAGTAACCGGCGGGAACACTGTCTACCCGGTGGGAACCCAGTATACCTGGCGGAAACTATAAATACTCGGCGGGTACACCGTACCCGGTTTGAAACCGGGTTTTTGACCCGAACCGGTTCCAACCCGGTACAAACCGGTTAGTATAGGGTTGGGTTTTCCCCCACCCAAAACCGGGTCGGTTTCGGGTCGGGTTGGTCAAAACCCGGTTTTTGGTCTTTGACCAATACCCGGTTCGGGTATTCGGGTCGGGTCGGGTATTCGAAAAAACCGGTTTTGTTCACCACTAATTATACTATAGTAAGTAGTTTTGACCGGACTTCGTAAATAGTTTTGCTTGAATTGGGTAAAGTTTGGAGATTTGACTCTGTCTAAACACCTCTAATTGGACAAATTTTAGCCAAGAATGATTCATAAAATTAAGGTTAAGCATTCAAAGGTAAACAAACGAAAGTATTATAAAAATATGAAAGGCACTTTCATTCCCTTTTCCTCCATAAATAAAATCATATGTATATGTATAATATATATACCATACATGACAAGTCTCAAGTTATGATCGAGGCATTTTGATCAACACCAATGGACTTATTTTCGCAGACAATCAAAAGATTCGAGCTCAAGGAAGGAGACCATATATACACTTGGAGGAAACAGTTATACGGTCACCATGGTTAGTTAACTATAAAGTGTTTATGCAGTTATGCATCCATGTAATAGCAGATTACTAATTTGTAAGGAACTCCTATGCAGGTATCTTCATTGGTGAAAACAGAGTAATTCATTTTGTGAACAGGAAAAGGGAGGATGATCAAGGGTCTCGATTTTTAACACCTTTCAGAATTGAAACGAGTAGTAATGAAAAGAAGCTAAAGTCACCTTGCCCAACGTCGTATTGTGGGTTGGAGAAAGTAGCCGGAAGTGGAGTGAAGCAGTGTTGCATTGATTGTTTTATAAAGAAAGGGTCACTCTACCGCTTCAAATACCAAGCAAGTCGGGAATTTCTTCTTGCGAAAACTGTTGGTGGAACATGCACTATGGCCGAATCTGATCCACTAGAAGAAGTGATACATAGGGCTACATATTTGCATGAAAATGGGTATGGCAAGTATGATCTACTGAACAATAATTGTGAAGATTTTGCACTTTATTGTAAAACTGGTCTTTGGAGCGTTGATAAAGCGTATCAAGGGAGGAGTAGCCAAGCGAATATGGTCCGTCCAACGAGCAGAGCCCAAAAAGATCGAAAAATAGGAGAATATGTGCAACAGATTGCAACGGCCATTCCAAGATCCTTCTCAAAGAGAGAGAATAAAGACTTGGGATTACGTAAGGATGTTGTGAAGGTGCCCGTGGAAGAGTTATCCGCCTTTGTTCTTTCGCTAATGTAATGTAGAACAAATGACAAAACCCCATCTGGTAAATCGTTCATTCGTAACTTGGATTATAACATGCAGAACACACGTCGTCGAAGGGGCTTATAGAGTGAAACTTTTAGGAAACAGCATTATAACCGGTACAATGTTAGTCCACAATAGTATAACCATAATAGACGTTCAGTTGCAGCATTTTGTGAATCGTTAAAGTTCTAGTTATTTCAATTTATGTATAGTACATACTTCATATGTTTCATACAGTAAACAGGATTATGTATAGCATCAACAAATATGATTTAAGAGCAGATTTCATTAATACTTGCCAAAAGTATACTTCGTTTCAATTGCTTATAATACGATTTAAGGGAAAGTTAATCCAGATAGCATATTGGCAACGGAAATACTTAACATGTGCATCAAAAGGGAAACAGAGATGGTCTTCATTCATCTAGGTAAATGGAAGACTTCATGAAGAACAAAAAATAAGGGGAAAAAAATCTATAACTTGTCCACAAACCCTATTGAACAGATTTAGCCAAATCCCTATTTAAGCAAAAGTAACTCTCATGAATTCAATTCCACAAAAAGACTGACTTGAGGATGTAGTCCGGCTTCTTTAAGTGTTGAAGATAGTCTATCAGGACCATAGAGAACGCGAGGGAAGTTGGTGGCAAGGGTGTAATTTCCAATTCCTAGGTCACTTGAAGAATCAACAAAGTCGTATAGGGACTGTACTGTAGCAGTACAATAAAACCTCCTGCCCTTGCGCTCTCCATTAGGTAATCTCACCAATACCTAAGTCATCCAACAATAAAACATCAAGTTGAATGCAAATTTCCATAAGGTCGTAGCTTATATTATGTAACGTCTATTATTTCAAAACCTTCATGAGAATTTAAGAGAAAGCAAACACATTGTGTACTAACAAAAAAATGGGGGGTAAAACAGACGAAAGAAGTACCTGAGTAACATCAGGCCCTTTTTCGGGTTCAGGGCCCAAAGACAAAGCTTTCTCCTCCCGCAACTTAGCCATTGCAGCTTCTCTCTCTGCAGCTTCACGGGCTGCTCTTTCACGGGCCTCCACTTCTTCTTTTTGCTTCCTCTCAGCTTCAGCAGCTTCCCTTGCTAGTCTTTCTTCTTCTTCTTGCCTCTGGCGTTCCCTGGCCTAATGTGCCATGATAAAAAGTTTTAATGACAACTAAGTAATACAATTATACAGTTGATAACTTGATATATGTTGATACAAGTAAATAATAAAACTGCTAGATTAGAACATACTTGATCAGCTTGAAGAGCAGCTTGATATGCAGCATCTTGTTCCTCCCTCAAACGGATGTTGTTTACACGTTCTTCAGCCTCAAGTCTACCAGCAACAAGGACTGGAGAGCTTTCTTCTAGAACTCTCTGCAATATTGTAAGCATTTCTTCGGGCGATTTAGGTCCTTCAACCTACATCAGAATACATATAAATATAGTAATACAAAATCAAGATGAATAATGATGAATGGCATCTTGTTTAAGAGAAAGATAAAAAACAAATGTGCACGTTGTTGAAGCAAAACAAAGGTTATATAGAGAGATGATACATTACTTAACTTCATACTTTAGTATATCATCTTTATATAGAAAGATGCAAGTGATCAAATTCAGTATTCTGTACATAATTAAAAGTTATCATTTATGACGTAACAAATATTGAAAGTTCAGATTAAGAGTTCGCGTCATATATGCTAAACAGACAAAAGAGGAAAACATCTTAATGGGGGGATAATATAACTGGCAAGCCTCTAGAAGGCAGTGATGTGCAGCCAAGTCCCTTCCTAATCAACCAATCTACTATATTTATTAACAAAATCAAATATAAGATGTTACCATGTCCTTGAAAGAGTTCTCAACATTGAAAAAATGTTTATTTTCACACCAGCTGATTGGTGCATTTATTAGGCTACATGATAGCAACCATGCACATATAACACCAAAGTGTCAAACCTACCATTTCCTCCTTTTAAGGAGTGTGTAAATGGAAAGAGAGAAGGTGTATCACTTGCTTTTACTACCAAAATAAATGTGGTGAATTTGATAGACACTTTGGTGAGTTTAATAGTAGAAACTAACCAAGAACTCTGAAACTGAGGATCATTATCATACCTATAAGATTAGAACCACATGTAAAATTCAGTCACGGCTTCTCATTAATAAATAAAACAAAACAATCCTTAACCCCGAGGTTTCGTTGAGGGCAATCCTCTGAGACTCAATTGCACATGTATTTGTCTATATGGTAAAAACCATTTAATATATTAGGTAACCGTTTATTCTGAAGAGAATGACTAAAGTATAACACTTCAAAGTCCAAAACACTCACTTTTCAAGTAAATGTTCTGGCTTCACATAAATGGGGTCGTAAGTTGAGGATTCCACTCAATTAATCCTATAATGTTGCATCTCGTAATGGACTGTAAAAAAACTGTTGTTTATCATATAATGTTGATTGTTGATAGCATCATGAGCCACAAAACTTGCACTCTTGCAGAAGCACCATAAGCATACCCCATGACAAAATGCATTCTTACTTATCTATAAGGAAACTCAAGGATGCCCAAGTCTGTAAGTTCATGAGATGATAAAGGGACCAAAACAATGGCAGATATATATGATATAACTTTGGTTTTTGATTAGAATTGTAAATGAATACAAATATATGCTTAAACTCCTTAATGTGCAACAGTTGTCCGTATTAGACATGCATTCCCTAACTGTCACGTATAACTGTATAAGCCCTTGCAAAGTTGCAAATGATGTACAAGTGCAACCAAGGCATACTGTATATAAGTAATCTTAAAGCAAAAATATTTTATAAGCAGGGCAATAACTTATAAGTATAATATAATTCATAAACTCAAGCAAAGAACTTTTACGTTAATCCTGTTAATCCGATAACCAAGTTACTCTTCGTTTATAATCTACAACTCAGTAATCAGTTCATCCACCATGTTGCAAACTTGACCAACAGACGTAACCATATACACTACCCTACATTGTATTGTAGTAGTAGACAATTAGACACACATATACGTCATTTATCAAACTAAATTTTATATTTACTTATGGGCTGGCACTTATTATCTTTTGTGTTCAAACAATTTCAATTTCAAACTGCATATATTCATAGTAACAAAAGAATTATTATTCATCCTAAAACCATATAGTCTAGTAAATACTACACACCTGCTGAAGCAAAGCGATCCTCTGATTGGTAGCAGCCATAACCACAGCACAAAAAGGAAACCTAGAAGCCTTCAAACTATTACTCATCTTGAACCCTTCACTATCTCTTATACTCCCACCCCAAGCAACAAAATTCTCATTCACAAACGCTGACAAAACCTCCGAACACAAACTCCCTTCACAAAACAATGGCGTATCAGGATGATCGGGTGAATGCAAATACACAAACATCAACTTAAACTCACGTCTCGACCGCTGTAACGCGTCCATAAAACTTTCACCAACAAAATTCGGATGCACATCACCATACTCCCTCTCAAACATCGACACAAATCGAATCGCTTCATCCATTGGCGAGTTTAAACTCGATGATTCAACGCTCCGTCCTCCAGAAGAACTAGTTAATCCAATCACACCTAATGAATAGGACAACACACCACCAGCAATCCAAAAACCTAATCCAATTGCACTTGAAACTAACCCTAGGCTGCCTGATATTATAGAAATCGGAAGTGTAATGATCTTCCATGCTAAACCTGGACCACCTGGTGCACCTGCGCCGCCACCGTTGACTAGTCTCATCTGTTCAAATCGTTCAATAGCATCCTCTTCGGCGGCGTAATCAGCAGCGGTGACGGAGGAAGTAGCGGCCGGAACATTGTCGCCGGAATTTGAATTGGAAGTGAAACTTGAAATTGCTAATTCAAGATCCCAGCCATGAGCGTTAAGGATTTCGGTACATAAATCGACGTCTTCTAAACCTGTAATTGCTTGAAAATAAGACAATTTATCGGCAACGTCACTCATTTCGCTTCAAGTAGTGTATGAATTTGGGAATTTCGATGAAAATAGGGTTTGGAAAATAAGATGTGATATGAAGAATTGATAAATCTCTTGGTTTTCTGGAGATTTTTCGGTTTATGAGTTATGTGATCTTATCGAAAGAGCTAAGATGGTTGATGAAGTCAAGGGTAT
The DNA here is from genome assembly GCA_949592205.1 of Helichrysum umbraculigerum. NCBI lineage: Eukaryota > Viridiplantae > Streptophyta > Magnoliopsida > Asterales > Asteraceae > Helichrysum > Helichrysum umbraculigerum. The sequence continues at coordinate 125,461,014 of CATIUR010000003.1, read as the reverse complement.
TTTGGTAATCTTGTTTTGATTAGAATATGATGAATGTGTAGTTTACTGTAGCAGTTTGACATGATTAGTGTGTTTTTCCCGGATTTAGAGTAACTTAGGGCGCTCAAGGGCTCCGTACGGTTGGATTGGGCTAGTATATGGAGACTTAGCCATTGAATCTCCCCGTACGGAGTACCTAGACGATTTCTGTTAGCCTTTCAAAAAAAAAATTAACATTAGAGCATCCACAATGACAATTTTTCAATAGATTTTTTATAAAGCTTTTTTATAAAGCTTTTTCATGAAAATGTGTAAAAGCTTTTTTTAAAAAAGCTTTCTCTTCAACAACAAAAAGCTTTACTTACACAAAAATTGTTAAAAACAAATGAAATAAAGAGGAAAAAGGATGCAAAAGCTTTACAAATCTCAAGCTTTTGTAATCTCTCTCATCTCTAAGTTATTCATATTTAATTGTTTTTGTGTAAGTAAAGCTTTTTGTTGTTGGAGAGAAAGTTTTTTTTAAAAAAGCTCTTACACATTTTCATGAAAAAGCTTTATAAAAAAGCTATTGAAAAATTGTCATTGTGGATGCTCTTAGGAAAAATTCCTAAATGACAAAATCCAAGTAGTTACTGTTGTATTTTTTATTTATATTTATATTTATATTTTATAAACTTCTTTTTTTTAATTAAAATTACATATTCTAGTAGTGTTTCGTTGACACTACTAAATATATACTCGTACTAAGAGCATCTCCAATGTAAAAGCCTTTACAAAGCTTTTTTTTCTTGACACATCATCAACTTCCAAAAAAGCTTTAGACAAAAGCTTTATCTCCAATGAAAAAAGCTTTTACAAAGCTTTGATTTTGAAACATACACACACAATATGGTGAAAAGGCTTTTGCTCAAAAGCTTTATATATATCAAGCTTTACAAAATAAAAGCTTTCACTCCAATGAAGAAAAGCTTTTCCAAAGACTTTTTTTTACAAAAAAGCTTTTGATAAAACTTTCATTGGAGGTGCTCTAAATTAGTAGACAAGAGTTCAATTGAGACCATTTATTTTGTGTGAGAATGGGGGAACCAACCACAATATGTCATGTGTCACTTTTTTCTCTCTCATCCACGTTTTTAAAAATTAAATATCTCACAAACGACAAGTCAAAAAATCATGAAAATTGCACCATATTTTTCAGTGTCTTATCCTCTTCGATTTGCCGTCCATCAAGGCATACTTCCGACGAACTTTTTTTTTCTTCATTTTTTGGTGGGTTTTACGTATTAGTAACACATGTGTTAGTGATTGATTATACATTTGATTTAGGGTTTAGGGTTAGGGTTTAGAGTTAGGGTTTAGCAGGATTTAGTGTTAGGGTTTAGCAGGATTTAGTGTTAGGGTTTAGCAGGGTTTAGGGTTTAGGGTTTAGGGTTTAGTATGATTTAGGGTTTAGAGTTTTATAAAGCGTTTAGGGTTTAGGGTTAGGGGTTAGGGTTTAGAGTTTAGGGTTGGGAGTTTGGGGTTTCGTCCCGAAACCCCAAACTCCCAACCCTAAACCCTAACCCCTAAACCCCAAACCCTAAACCCTAAACGCAACACTGTAACACACGTGTTAGTAATGTGAAACCCACTAAAAATAATGGAAAAAAAAAAACTCGTCGAAAGTATGCCTTAATGGACGGCAAATCCAAGAGGATCAAACGCTGAATCTAATGGTGCAATTTTCATAATTTTTCGATTTGTCGTTTGTGAGATATTTAACTTAAGGGGTAAATGGGTTTTGTATTCTCTTTGTACACATGGCACCATATCATTGGTTCCTCTATTCTCACACAATTTTTTAGTCTCATTTGAACCTTACCCTATACAACTAATATATAAGTTATCTATCGTCTGAGAACTAGCTTAGCGTAGAACTCGATTTGAATTTCGATACAAAGTTCAATGTTTTGAACTATTTTTAGTGGTGGTCGGAACACATTTTAGGCTTTGGACCCGCAATTTTTGTTTTAACTTATAAAATTAAGGATTTTTCTAACGATAGCCCTTAGGGCTCTGTTTAACATATTCGGACACGCATTGTTTTGTTGTACCATGAAAATAACCACCTCACTAACCTTTTAATAACTACCCCACTAACCTTAATGTACCATTATTTATACACATAATATTTTCTTAAACATAGCCCTAAGAGCTATCATTAGAAAAATCCAATTGAAGTAAATAAAAACATTGATGTTTTTAACCGATTGTTCTCGTGTTATGTTACGAGGTGTTTGAGTGGGCTTATTTTGGAAGCTTATTTCTTATTGCTTACGAAGTGTTTGAATAAGTTAAAAAATTTGGAGCATATTTTGAGCTCGTCGAATCGTCCTATAAATAAGCTTATAAGCTAGACAAAATTAATAAGATTAGCTAAACACTAAAATCTAAGCTTTATTTTGTTCATTAGATCAATGCCCAAATCATTATGAACCCTCAGTTACAAGTTTACACAATACTGCATATCTGCCATGTTCACAAGATTTTGAATCCCATATAGATTAAAGTCATCAAGCAGAGAATTCCCAGATTTCATGCATGTTTTATCAACTTTGGGTACCATTGTTTGTAAAAACTGAACGAGCTCCGAAAATATTTCGTGCCTTGTTATCTGCTTGTTAACCTGCCAAAATAGTACTGCAAATTAAACAAGAAAGACGACCCCTTTTCATTTCTTATTTTAATACCACGGGTATCGTGATTCATGTAAAGAATGCTTTACCTGGGGTTCAACTATGAAGTGTGCCCAAATTTTGTCCCTGCGAGTTTCCATAACTCCCTTCAAGATTATCAACCCAAAATGCCGAATTATGTCCATAATCTCAAGAAAGAAGCCATTTTCCTCGCAAAGCATCTGCAACGCAAGTAAAGTTTGATCTTATTAAGATTTGTGAATAAAAAATGACCAATAATCCATACATGTGATTGTTTTTTACCTCTATAAGCATTTGACCAGGGGCAGCAAGGTCCTCGACTATTAGTGGACAAACCATTTTCTGGTTTCCCAATTCACAAGCCCATGTCACGCCATTGGTGCTCGGGTCATTGAGATCCACATCGTTATGCTGATCAGGTATATAGGTCATGTTAAAGCAATTATTTCGAATGTTAACTATTCAAGAAAATTATGTAACTAAAGAACACAGACTTTTCTCACCTTTCTTTCTTCAGCTTTTTTTATTTTGTCAGCTTGTTTTGTTACACCCTCCAAGAAAATCATGTGTTTTATGGTCCGATCCAACAAACAATCTATGCTCATCTGTTAACCCCAAAACACAATTAGGAATATCGTTATAGTGTAATTTGACTTTTCAGGTCAAACTAGTTAATTAGGGATCCTAACTCAACTCTTTGACAAACAAGAGAGGTATTATAATGTGAGGACTTACCTTCTCACCATTGGGAATCAGTTGCCTCAACTCAGCCATTCGGTCCAAGATTTGCTGGCGGTCTTTGGGTCTGGGTCGAGTCCCTGGTTTAGCTTTTTTCTTGGTAGGCTTTGGTGGTTCGACTTGCTTCTTAGCTTTTAGAACCGTACTCGAACCACGCATGTTATATCCATCAACCATTCGTAAACCTGGCTGCGACTTAGGCATGGTCTCTTCCCATGTAGAATTTCCTGTTTTTCTTCTTTTTGCTGAAAGTTGACCATCAATGCATGAACTCGAAGCAGCATTTGAAATACTAGAAATACCCTCCAAAAGCTCCTCAATCCCAAGCTTTGAGAACAGTCTTTCTTTTGGACCTAGGGCAGTACCGTCAACGTGACTGTAAGAATGGAGACCCAACTGATTTTGATTGCCATCTATAATTGGTGCTAAAATGTCTCCCAAATCACCATTGTTTCCCAACAAGTCAACATCAGTACCAGAAATAGTCAAAGACTCACAGTTTTCATTATAATTCATGGGATTCAAGGGAGGGAACCACTGGGAAAGATCAATATCTCCAGTTTGGAAGAACTCATTCGGGATACCGAAATTTGAGAGTTCATCAAAAGGAGTTGAAGAGCAAGTAGGTCCCACTAAGTTCCCATCACCACCCGTAAAACAAGATCCTTCGGATGATATCAAGGAAGAAAATGCCTCATCCTGTCGAAAAGTTTGTCCATTCAACGAAGGCAAACCAATTTCAGATCCTCCACCATCTACACTCCCCTGAAACATTCTTTTTGTTTGATTTACAAATTCCATGTTCTCCAGAATCTGACTCATAAAACAACAATAGATAATTATAAACATGTGAAAGTAATATAAAGGTCTCTTGACTCTTGAGTGATCAATGATCATAGGACCAACCTTTTCACTGGACCCAAGTTGTACCACTCCTTGTGCCTCCACTGGGATTACTGCAATCGTCTGCCAAAATGAAAGTGACAATGAGACCGATGTACAAACTATAATGCAAGAAGTACAAGCCTCATGTGAATCAGTACCTTCATGCCCGAAGAGAATCCGTGATGAAGCTCATAATTATCCTGAAAATTAAGTAATTTTAGCCCTTAAACATACCAAAATAAAGCATTCATTTTTTGAGTCAAAAGTTTGATTTTTCAAGGAATGACGAGAACTTTTATAACAACCCGAAGACATAGAGCAAGAAAGGAGACTTAATATATACCGGAAACATATCCCAGATCGATCCCGATAAATTATTTTCTCTGTAATGATCTTCTGTGGTCATCCAGACGTGTTTGTTAGTATAAGCAGCTTGTCCAATTATCCTTAAAAAATTCCAAGATATGAACAATTTATCATTATCAAGATCAGAAACCTTTAATCAAAGATTATAAAACAATAACGGTTATAATACAAAATTTAGGGAATATGAGCATACCCTCCTCCTAGAGGTACTTGTAAGAGCAAATTATCGATTAAAGATCCGAACTTATCCTCAAAGTAGGCATCTTGCAGGGTTAATAACCTATGAAGCAAACAATATGTCAAGGTTTCAAGAATCAGAGAAAATGAATCCTTTTATAAAATGTACAGTAAGATGTATACACAAATAGCAAATTGTTGAAGCATTTGAGTGAAATGAGGCTTAATGCATACTCTATTGAAGTAAAAGGTCATAAATGATATAATCAAACCAATTAATAAAACTGAATTATTTAAACAATAAATTCAGGGAATATTTTCTTGGTGGAATCTATACATTTAAGTGACAATGTTGCTAAGATCTCACTGCCAATCAAAACTACTTAAAAAGATACAATCTTTGTCATTTTCTTGATTCCCACTTCTATTATATTTAAAAACTTATACTCCAATAGACATAAAAATAGTAAATAAATTCAAAGTAACTGGAAAACAAGAGTGTATGGATACAATTTTGTATCTATAGGTGTGAGAGATGAGAATCATACATGGAATTTGGCTGGCCATAGCTCCAAAAAGCACCATAAGACCATCCATAAGAGCAACAAAGATTCTTGAGTATATTTCTTAAAACTGAATCTTTATGGTATGTACCCATTCTAAACAAAAAGATCAAGAACTAACAAATTTTGCAAACAACAAAAAATGAAAAACAGAGGTGTTTTTCTTCAAGTCTTTCAGATATTACAAAGCCCAGTAGGAAAGGAAAAACAAAATCACCTGTAATAAGTGCTTTGGGAAAGTAATTTGTGTAAAAAGCAATGAAATTTGGGGTTTTGGGAGATGATTTAAAAAGGGAAAGCTGAAATATTGTTTTCTTCCCAGAAATGAATGAAGGAATAGATATTGTTAGTTAATGTCTTCTTGTTATTATACTGCAAGCAACTGTAGTACAAGATGGATGATGCTGATATTATGCTATGCTATTTGAAATTTTGAAGCTTATATTTGCTCCGTATATGATAAAGAAAACTTTAAAAATGGCGTCAAATTTGTACAGGAAAAAGCTGTTTTGTGCTCAAAGCTAGTAAAACACAATACCTAATAAAGCTGTGACTAGCATGAGACAGAAAATTGGGAATTTTAAGGAGGCTTTTGTTGTTGAAAACTACTTGTATTTTGTGCAATAATATACTGTATTTATTTAAACGGTTTAAGTTGTGAGTTGTGAGTGGTTAACTCTTTACTCCCACCGTCCCAAAATTATAGTCCATGTTTCATTTTTCAGACGTCCCAAATTAATTGTACATTTTCAAAAATAGATAGTGAAGTTTGGTCGTGATTACCATATTACCCTTAGTTGCAATAATTATTACACACTTTCAAGAAAGCAATAATTAATTGGTTAAGGGTAAAATTGTCATTCTGCAAAAAGTAAGAAGGAGAAAACAGTAATTATTATGTTTTCATTAAACTCCGTATTTTTTGTCGGGTGACAATAATTTTGGAAAGGAGGGAGTATATATTAAAGAATAAAAAAGTAACTACGTTTTTCTGAATTTAATGTAACATGATATTCGTATTATATAACTTATACTCCGTATATGTTATCAAGATTATATATTAAAATACTAATAATAGTAATAACATAAGTTGATGAAATGATTTAGATGTTCATATGTTTGATAAGTGTTTGACAAGTTTTAATATGCTTGAGTTATTCACTCTATAATTATCATTACTAATTTTTATAGTAACTATTCATGATCTGATCCATTTTTGTAACTAAGATTGGATTTATAAGTAAAATGTTTAAAGTTGTAGAGTAAGGTTCAAATGATTACAGCAACTCTTGATGTGAATAAGAGAATCAATAGGAATGAGCCACATGTCACTTTACTCTTTCTCCTCCAAATTTTTAAAAATTAAATATCTCTCAAATGGTAGGTCGAAAAATTATAAAAATTACAACATAAAAATCAGCGTTTTATTCGCTTCAATTAGAGATGTGACAAGGTATATTTTTGACGAACTTTTTTTTCGGTTTTTTGTGGGTTTTGAAATTGAGTAACACATGTGTTAGAAGCGGGTAACACATATGTTACTCGCTGCTAACACATGTGTTACCAGCGTGTAACACATGTGTTAGCAGCAAGTAACACATGTGTTAGCAGCGAGTAACACAGCAACTAACACATGTGTTAACAGCTAGTAACACATGTGTTACTAATTTTGTAAAACCCAAAAAAAAAAGTTGTCGAAAGTATACATTGTAAGATGGCAAATCGAAGAGAAAAAAATGCTGGTTTTTATGGTGCAATTTTTATGATTTTTCGGCTTACCATTTTGGAGATATTTAAGTTTAAAAAACATGAGGAAAAGTGAGCTTTGTGACACGTGACACATTCTAGTTGGGTACTCCATTCTCACCAAAAATTTCATTCTTATTTGAACCTCACCCTAAAGTTGTAACTTTATTTTTTTGTTCCTACTTTTTTTATTACACTTTTGTTCCGTTTTCTATCATTTTGATATTTCGATCAACAAACATATGAAAAGATAAATAAAGGAAAGACCTCTTAAGTTATTTAATAAATTTTAGAGATATGCTACAATCACTATCACTAAAATTTATAAAAACAATATCCATAAAATGATGTAGCATAGGTTTCATCCAATCAAATCATTTTTTTTCTCTCTTTTCCATATCACTCATAATTTCACTTGTATATGTCATTTTGTAAGGAATATTTTGTAAAAATTAAGTGAACAAAGCATTTCTTTTGGGAACTTAATTTTCGCTTCATACAAAATCAAGACTTATAACGTAGTGTAGTTATCGTACATTTTGAAATTTATGTACATAAATTTTTAAAGTAGACATCAATCATATATATTAATATTATACTAGTTTTTAAACTCGTCTATACATACGGGCTAATAAAATAAAATAAATAAATATTAAAAGAAAATCGCATAAACTCATGATAAAAGATAATTTCTTGCAAGGTTATCAAAATCACGATCTTGATCGTGAAATCGTATGATCTTACAATTCTACTTCACAAAAACGTGCTGGATCATTGTAGGATCATAATTTTCATAGGATCGTAACTAAGATAGTAAGATCGTAAATATAGATCGTAGGATCGCTTACAAGATCGTAAGATCCGTCATAAGATCGTAGGATCGCTTACAAGATCGTAAGATCCGTCATAAGATCGTAACAAAGATCGTAGGATCGTTTTAATTTTAATTTATAATAAATGTATACATGAATTATTTTATATATAAATTATTTATTAAAGTAGGATCTTACGATCCCGATCCTGCAAAGATGAAAACGATAATCCCGATCTTGACAACCTTGATTTCTTGTAGATTCAACAACAATAATAATAAATAGATATACTTCATTTTCTTTATTGATTATTATATTTGTATTTCAAATCGAATCATTAAAATAGGAACTACCTCCGTCCCAAAAATATAATCCACGTTTTCTTTTTTGGACGTCCCAAATTAATTGTCCACTTCCAAAAATATAAAGGAAGTTTTTGTCGTGATTACTATATTACCCTTAATTGAAATTATTATTAAAAATCATAAAGAAAACAGTAATTAACTGCTTAATGGTAAAACTGTCATTCTGCAAAAAGTAAAAAAGAGAAAGCAGTAGTGCTTATGTTTTTATTAAATTGCGTATTTTTTATCGATGGACAGTTATTTTAGGACGGATGGAGTAATCTGCAATCGAAAACTTGAATAATTCAATTCTTTATATATATATATAAAAAAAAACATTACATGGTCCAACCTCTAAATACTATTTAATTCTTTCTCTTTTTCGGTTTTCTTTATTAGAATCAATTATTATTTAATATTTAATTCTAGCATCTCGATAACAATTACATACAATCTTAAATTATATATAGGAAACACTTATGTGATGTCATCCAAGTTTTAATTAACCAATAGAATTATTTAATTTTATTTAATTGGCTAAAATTTAGGGTATAATGACATCATAAATAATAATGAATTAATATATTTAATAAAAAAGTAGACATCGACCAATTTTTATGTTTTTTCTCCTTTTTATAGTTATCTAATTTTATGTTTAATTATTTACGTACTCCATAATCCATACAAAGACTTCAATCAATTGTAACGCATTCTGCACACTAACTTTTTTGCTCTTCCTTTTTAATTCTTTAATAAAAGTTATTATATAATTATCATCTACGTTAAAAAAATTATAGTTATCTCGTGTGAACACACGGGTCTAAACTAAATTAACTTTCAATTGATTAATCGAGTCATTTAATTTTACTTCAATGTAAAATAACATCCCTCAAATTTCTCAATCTTTATAAAGAGTAATTTACATCATAATTATCAAAATTATCAAGGATTCATGAGTTTAAAGTTAATATTTTATTATTTGAGTAATTGATAACTATTAACTATTAGAACATTCTAATAATTATTAAAGATGTGATTTGTTTCCCTCCTTTTTAACAACCTTTTTTTCTAACGGATTCTTTTTATCAACTAAACAACAAAATATATATGGAATCGATATATGAACCAATAAGATTGCGTAATATATAAAAAATTAAGATCCGTGTGTATACACGGGTTTGAAAGCTAGTAGTTTATATTATAATAATTATTAAGGTTCAACAAACTACCCATTATTCTTCGTCACAATTGACCATAAAATCATTACTGCACTTTGTGAGTTATGTTAAACTTCGTTGCAATTGCATTGTAAGAACAAATATAGCGCGCTATGAACTATATCAAGAGGAAAAAGGATTAAAGACAGTCCGCTAATTAAAAAAGGATGATATATGATGAATTTGTACATGCATACTTCGTATTATATGTGATGTTATACAGGGGTAGGGGCGGAGACAATTCATGACCTTATAAAGAAAAAAAGAATAATTTTTTTTCGCCCCCTCTATTGAGATTTCCTAACTCCGCCCTGATGTTATAGAATAGATTTTGATATGATATGATGATACTTTAAATACTTTAGTATAAACTTAGTATCTAAAAGTACGTATTGACTTTTACTAATGTAGGCTTTTCGAGTTTTAACGGGGCAAGAATTTTAGTTAACTTAACCCTATTCCAATTCCAATATTAATATAAGTCATTTTAGACCCTAGCTCCATGATACCCAAAGAGGCAAGTAGGAAAAACATCTCAAAGACTCGATCAAGAAAGTACCTAACATACATGTATACATATACTAAATACTATATACATTCAATTCATAGAACATACATACATGATACATCCATACTTACACGTATGCATGCATGCATACATATACGACATTGATACATATTATAAAAAATATCTTCGGATAATTAAACTAATTGATTAACTAACATAAACTAAACATTTTAAGTTTGAATCATGGATCTTTTCTTGGTTAAATATGTATGAAAGGGTGGGTGGCCGGGTGATCAGTGATCAGTAGCTCATGATGGATGTAACAAGTGAAATAATGAAGGGTATAGTAGAGATGGAATATTCCGGCAAGTGAGCTTAACGGAGGTGATGGATGGATAGTGGTCGCACACACGTACCTTGGGAAAAGAGAGAAGTAAAAAGTGGTCCAAAAACTATTGAAGTTTGTAGGGGTTTTAGGTATACATCTTCTGCTACACCTCTTTCACTTGCTTCCCCTTTTCATTATCACACATCCACCACTACACCACCAGGCCAGTCCACCATATCTAGATGCTTCTATCTATATGTAACTAACAGTAACTGTTTCGTAAATAATGAATTAAAAACCAGTTAATAACTAGATCTATTCTCAACAATTTAAATGACATGTTTGCATCAAATGCATCTAAACACTTTTACCTAGGAACTTTGCTGTTCAAAGAGTTTTCGCCTAAAATTGGATGGTATAGTACGTCATCATTTCATGGAGATGTATTAAGTAATATATCGTATCATATCATATAGTAAGTAAAATGATAGATAATAGTTTCTACGAACTTTTTATTTTTTTTTTAAAGAAGCAGGCAGAATACCATTACTTAGAAAGCCAAGCTAGCTATAAAAGAGTACACGAACTTATACATGTAATAATTATCACTATGTATCAAAATGATAGAGAAGAAAATTACGGGAATGGTCAGATTTGACCAATGACATATACTAAATCTTTCAAAATCTGAATATTGGTCAAAGATCTCGTTCCTTAAAAACACTTTAGAACAAATTTGGTAGAAGATAGTACAAGGCCACCAAATGAATTCCGTAGGCTCCATGCGATATTAAAGGAGGCCTCGATAGATATTAATTTATAGATACATAGACGGATACGTTAATGTTACACAAATTATATAAATATACAAAAAGTAGTGGATTCGTTATCTAATAAATCGACAACATAAAAAAAATATATTATTGTCAAAGTTGTGTAACTTGATAGGCCCTATTCGATTTCAGATATGGCTTATGAGAATTAGTGATTAAATTATATATATGATAATAAATGAGATCAAATTTCTTCTTATTTGTACAAGGATTGTATTTTTTTTTTCCGACATAAAACTTGTAATAATATAAAGTGTTTGTAAAATTTTGGGGCCCTTAAAATTAAGCGAGTGACCCTGTGCGCTGGCACATAATGAACATGCTAATCTCCACCACTGAGATAGAACGGATTGAGCAAGCAGTTGTTTATGAGTGAAAGCCGATTTTGAGAATTAAAGCGAATTAGTGTCTATATCAATTAGAGCGAATTGCTATTTCCATATTCGTTAGAGCAAAATTAGTCATTATAAAGAGAATAATTCACTCTAATTGAAATATTAGAGCGAATTGTGCTTATGTGGGTGCTCGAATTAGCACACATTACAACATTAATATTACAAAAATTCACGCTTGAATTGCTGCTGAAAAGAGAGAACTTTTAAATTTTGAAATATTTCGTTCTATCACCTATATACTATTTTAAAACCATATTGCGAAACAAAAATCAAAATCGTGGTCATTCCATACAATATTCTAATCTAGCTAGCACATGCTATACTACTATATTGAAAAAACAAACCATTCTAGCTAGATATTAACCTAATCTTGAATTTTATGATGTCTTTGCTTTGTTACATGCATACACACAAATACACAAAAGGAGAGACATGATAACAATCAAGATTAGGTGCATATTTTGAAGATTTTTTTTTTGTCAGTACCCTTAATTGTCTTTTTAATCTTATTCTTATGTCATCATTTACTTATCTTTTAAGTATGTTATGAGTTAATTATAGCAAACTTCAAAGAGAAACTTTGTAAAATTCCAAAAAAGTAAAAAAAAAAAAAAGCTTTGTATAGTAGTTTCATCATCTAAGAACAATATATTTGTAATATTTCATGCTTAGAATATGATATTAAATATTAAATAATTGTACTCATTAAAGAAATAAAATTGAATAAAATACTTCATTTGTATGTGAAAAGAATGTTTGGAGATGTGAGGTGGAAACCTAAAAAGGGTAAGGGAACAAGCATTATTGGGCATGATAGATATGGGAAGAATTTTGTGTTTGTTGTATAATAAAAAAACAATCTTCAATTCTTCTCCAAAGAATTGAATTGAAGGTCCCCTTCCTAAAGCTATAAGGCTAAACACAAATCTTGATTTTCCTGGTTTGAGAATCTTGACTTTAACACCCTTCAAGATCTCTTCTTTTCACTTTCACCACCCTTCTTTTTATACTACTTTGTTGGTATTTGCTACTCATAATCACTTAATTAATACTCCATATCTCTTCACGATCCTCTAATCCAATCATAAACATCCTCATCAAGATAATGTAAGCGAAAAAGGAAAACGTTAGTTGTACTTTATAACAAGTGGAGTACTTTCGTTACAAAGATCTATAAATTCGTTATCCGAAAAGTGAAATATAATTAGTTGAACAATACACGTACTTACGATTCAATTACAGGAGGACCGTAAGGTTATATTTACTAAGTACAGTAATTAGTCTCAACCATTTTGGTTAGTTAACCTTATTGGTAGAGATCAAAGATATGGAATGTAGCATACAACTTTTTATTTAAAAAGAATAGAACCTTTATCTATTTAATTGTTTCTAGGTTGAAAAATCTAACTAAACAGTCATCTCCCACATAAAGTGACACTTTCGGTTAGTTCAATGAAAAAAGAAAGAAATTAAAAATAAAAAAAATACAAGAGATGTATTGAGTACATGTCATCATTATTGTTCTTTCAATATGTTGTGCAATTTCAAATCAAGCTAATCTTCTTAACTCGATAAAATCTAGTTTTTTTTTTTCTTTTTTTAAAAAATAAAATAAAAAACATATGCATCATGTTCACATATGTTTCTTTGTTGTGATGATATCAATCACGTACTAGTCATGATCCTTTAGTGAAGTCATGTCAAAAGTGAAAACTCAATGTATATGTATATTTAAAAATTAAATTATTAATGTTGTAACAGTTGTACAAACACAATAAATCTACAAGGAACACAACAACTTGTTAACACATATCAATATATAGATCACCAAGTTTGTAAGGTCGTGTAGCTAGAGACATCAATCAATCCGTCGTTTAAATAAGGATAACAACTAACGCGTAAGTAGAATTACTCTTGCAACAACGTAATTCTCATGTAAAACATGTCTTATTAACCATAATCTTTAACATTCCTACTCACAATAACACGAGCTTTCGTTGTGATACAATATTCACATTTGTGACAGTATTGTAACATTCAACAAATGTTGCAACATATATTTTGTTTGGGGATCAAAAGGTTGTGTACACACTTCAAAAGGTCTGAATGTTTTATGTTACTAAAATTGATTCTCCTAAAATATGGATGACTTTATTTTCCATATAAGTTTCTAAAATCCAATTAAAATAAAGCCAAACAAACTAATTGATTTGACTCATCAAAAAGTCTTTCCTATAACATGAACTAGCCCTTATACCCGTGTATTACACGGGTTGGACGAAAACAAATAAATTTTAAAAGTTGTTAATATGAAGGATTAAATCCATCAACGTAATTAAATTGTATATGATAATAGTCCTAATGTATTAGGAATACGTATTGTAATATAATAATAATCCTAATGTTTAAGGAATACCTATTTGGATAAAGTTATTATAATTAATATTCTTTATTTAATAAATAATTAATGATTTATGATGTCATTAAATACTATAATTTAGATAATTGGACAAAATTGAGTAATTCTATTGGTTAATTAGATTTAAGATGACATCAACACATGTTTCTTATATATAATTTAAGATTTTCACCGTCTAATCTGTGGCTATAGAAAGTGATTGTACAAAATAAAAACATGTTTTTCTATCATCTTAATCATCTTAAATGTCAACCCTATAACAACATGCAACCAGGGGCAGAGCCATGTAGAAGGTAGTGATAACAGCTGCTACAGGTTTCATTCGTTATATGTGGTGTAAATCTTTTATAAAAACTACACTTTTAGTTACATTCATTGTCTGTGTAACACAAAAATTGAGATATCAATACTACGGATCACTTTAAATTCTGGATCCGCTACTACATACAACAGTGCGGAAATCAAATATTATATATATCACATATTTATTCAATTTCAAGAGAATGTTTTTTCAAACATTAGAAGCCTTGAATTTGCTAATATATACGGAGTAGTTTTCAATATGTATTACAGGAGTTTTTGTTTTATTATAAAGTTGTCTAACCAAGAACAGCCCACTTCAGTCCATTTCTAACTGGGCTTACTAATGTGATCACCTTAGGCCTGTAACTGGGCTTATCTTAGACCGTGAAATCTTTTCCGTAATAACACAAGCTCCTTAACTGTTTATTTACAGGTTCCCTCTTCAAGGTTGTGCGACGCACAACCCATCTTTTCCTGTAACCGATACCTTCATCAAGATAGTGACCGATACCTTCATCGAGATATATAGTTTAGTGGTTTTTATAATTAAGGTTGTGTGTTTTCTTGATTCTACCATCTTTAATTGTATGATAGACTAATAATGACTTCAAGTATATTTGGATTGAACTACTATATTTATCACGTATATGAGTATATATCATTGGGTAAAGTGCATTCTTTGCAAATGAAAGTAACCAAAAGATCAATTCTAATTGCAACTTATTTCATGCAATCTTTAAAAAAAAAAAAAAAAATTACGAAAAATGTTCTCTCCAACAAAATATAGGTGTAAGAAGATGTTTGTTATTGATTGAGTGAATGACGTACATAGGTCTTTGCTAGAATAGAGGTGGTAAATTTTACACAAATTGTATTCTATCTGGAGGTGGTTTGGGTATATGTAACAATTTCTAAGCAAAAGGTAAAATAATATAAAATTATCATGATTTTTTTTTATCTAATTTGATTTTTTCTTTGTAAATGAATATAACATGGTAGTTTTTAAGCAACTATGATAAAGACAAAGGATGCATATGCCCTTTTGAATTATTAAAATAAAGAAGAAGAGTAAGAAATATATTAGATATATATATATATATATTAGCTTAGGTTAAATAAAGTATTTATTATGTCCTCACTAGTGAATGTTAATATACATGCTATACAGCTTAAATAGTAATTAAGATTAAAATATATTTTTTTCATGAATATATATGATCAAATTAATAAGAGAGTGGCCATTTTTTTACATGAAAAATATATATATAACTGACAATGTTGATCAACCCACACATCTCGCTTTAAAGACATTATGTGAAATAGAATGTTCAAGCTGACTTAGCAGCCCACTTAAGCCTATAATGAAAAACTTGATCATTTCTTGCAGAATCATCACTTTCGGAACCATTTATTATTATTATTATTATTATTATTATTATTATTATTATTATTATTATTATTATTATTATTATTATTATTATTATTATTATTAATCTTTTTTTTTTGATGACTCGATCGATATGGTTTTAGGTTTGGCTTTTATATCAAAGTTTTTGAGATCCAAGAGTTGGCACTATTCCTATTAGGTTGGTTCAAGGGAATTTCATGGGCATTATTTATTTATTTATTAATATATAATCATAATCATTAATTATTCACACCTTAACCTGTGTATTTCATACGTAGTAGAATAATAATAATAATGATTTTCAAAGTACGTTGGTGGGCTGCCGCAAATAAGATCATATAAAATTGTTTTTGAGCGACGATATATATCTATGTTCTTTTATTTAATTTCTTTCTAGTTGATGTTCTTTGGTTCTTTCCAAAGAAGGAGTGCGATTGTATATCTCACAATGATAAATCAAGGCCTCGATCTCCTCTAAAAATCGATTGATTTACTTCTTCCATTTCAGTCAAAATATCCACTTTGACTTTGCACTAGAATTATTCATTAATTACATATTTCACCAATCAAATAATATATCTATCCACTAAAGTCTCTTTCGATTGGTTGAAACATGGAAGTAGACACTTATTTGAGACAACCCAAAATAATAATGTAGATACTTGTAATACGACGGAGAAAATATTAATTAAAAATACAAAGTACAGTACCTAAGTTACAACTAAAATAATGGAGAGTTATAGTTGTGTAAGTGGATTGGAGTGATTTGATGATTATTCCTTTTACTTTAGCACATTCACCAAGGGGAATGTCTCTGACCTTCACATGTAGACAACACTTCAATAATAAAATAGACTAGCTAGCTTGGGTTCTTCACTCATTCGATCTGTTTAATTTCTTTCTAACCATACATAGAGAGAGAGAATAGTTATATTCTTATATTCTTTTGAAAAAAATATGTACATCGTTAAACATAGTACTCAGAGTTTTTGTTAACTTTATATATTTAACTTTATAAATTAACTTAAATTAATTATGAAGTTTTGACATTCATGTTTAAATAAACAACTTTTCTTTCTTTTATAAATATGTTAGGAGAGTTATATATTCCTAGAAATTATGAATTTTGGCATTGTAATTAATCATAGCAGTTATGATTATAGTTATGGTATGGATGACAATAGTCATCTGATCAAGTGAATATCTACTTGATTCATTCACTTAATGGTAGATACTCACGATCTAAATGAATGAATAGTTGATATGAATGGAGTACACAGTTACATTTGTCAAACCTTATGTTTAAGTGTAACTGTAACAAAAATTATGCTCCATTCACAACAATGATAACACGTTCTTGTGACTTGATTTTGTTATGTTACGTTATATTTATTTATTGTTACAAATATTTTTGTTACCTTGAATTTCGTTTTATGAAATATTATAGGAGTAACATTTTTGTGAATATTCAAAAGAGATCCATTAGCCCGCTTAATGCAATGAATATGTATATTGATTGTGAATCACGTACTAGTCCGCTCTATCCACTTCACATTCACATTACGATCGATATCTACTATATATGCATGTATATGCGCATATGTTTATATTCTTTTACATTTCATTATCAGCATCAAACTCTATATATCTTGAAATATAACGATCAGTTTGAAAAAGGAAGTGTACGTTGA
Source organism: Helichrysum umbraculigerum (assembly GCA_949592205.1). Lineage (NCBI taxonomy): Eukaryota > Viridiplantae > Streptophyta > Magnoliopsida > Asterales > Asteraceae > Helichrysum > Helichrysum umbraculigerum. Next base: position 125,443,606 of record CATIUR010000003.1, on the reverse strand, counting down.
TCAAATTAAACGTTCTCATTATAACTTGAATTATCCATATTTAATTTTACTTCAGTTCATATATAATATTATTATCACATTTATTCTTTAATCATAAATCAAATGTCGATCTACTGTATATTTTTACTAATCGATGGAATAAAACATAACAGCTAGCATATTTAATCTGATTACATAATAGGTCAATGTCGACTATTTTATTATAATAATCTCAAAATGTATCATGAATAATATGCTATGTTTCAATAATAATTTAGTTAAGTCTCAGATAAAAATGAAAAAACAATAATAAAATTCTAAGAGAGCTAGAAACGTAGGTGAAGGTTTTTTACTATTATATAAAGTGACATATAGATAGTACTTCAAGTAACGTGCAATATGACATGGATGATACATGGGAATCAAGCAGTTGAAACTTTCAGTTGTAGCAGGTGTACCAGTTTCAATAAATTTCGAATTTAATTCGATTCTTTCTTCATGTACATGTGATCCATTTCAATTGATTCACATTCTATCCGTCACAGTTAAAATGTCCACTTGGACTATGCATGGAGTTGTAAAAATCTCCACCAACTACATTTTTCATCAATCAAATAACATCTTTACCAACTGAAATTTCTTTTGATTGGTTGTTACAAAAAGTAGACATTTATTTCGAATAAGGGACATGAAAAAGAGGAAGTACTATTTTCTTTACCCCACACAATAAACTATGAGTACAAACCTGCAGGCTGCTCATTTTCATGACAACTAAAATGCATGCTTCATCTCGATCAACTTTCATGTCACACTCAGATCTCCATCTATCTTTACATGTAATCACACCTGAAACGCTTTTGAACTTGTGTGCAATACAAATATGCATACGTAGATGAAGAATTGAAGGACATCTATATATCCATGCCACCCACAAAAAGATACAACTTTCCATCATTAAGAATTCAACAAGATACAATTAATATTACGGTAATTTTGGAAGTTGAACATAATGCAATAGTTTCTGTACCCAGAACCTAATTAACCAATAATAATGCAACACTAGCTTTCCCATCTCTTTCAACCCTATAAAAATCTGGGCTCGATCTAGCTTTAATTCTTGATAATCTGTGCTTCACTTCATAATCTTGGATATCATAATATGATATATCCCAAATAAGTACACCAAGTTAATTACATAATAAAGCTCTGAATCTGAATCTAGTTGAGTAACCACTGAACACATAGAATTATGATAGATTAGCAAGTTCTGTGATCCTAGCAAGTTAGTAATTTCCTTTTGTTTTCCAAGAAATTTAAATAAAGTAGATACTACCACCCACAATTTTGATACCAGAAAAATCAAGATTTGATCAAATGAAACAAAGGACACAAAATCCCTCACACCTTTAGTTAAAAACTATAATATATAAGTTATAACTATAAGAATATAAATATGTATTGCTTTACCATGAGCCTCCACCCATCATTCCACTCCAAAAGCCATTAGAATCACCATTTTGATCTCTATTTTGCCCAACATTAGGATCATCATCATGAGTTGTTTCTGTGTTTGTTTTCAGTTCCTCAAATGGAAACAAGAGCCTCCCACTATTACTTTCATGAAGACTATTCCCATAAGCACCACCACCATTTCCCATTCCATCTAAAGTAAAATTGAGTGATGGAATCTTGAATTCCGGCATAGGAATCATTGATGGTGAATAAACTGAATTTGGATCAGGAATCGGAATCGGCATGAAGGAATTCATTGTTCCCCTTGTTGTAACACCAGTTAAGAGCTCCAAAGCGGAAATTTGAGCTGAAGAAGTAGTAATTGTGCTGCTAGTAGTCGAAGCCGAAGAATTCATATTCCTTGTGCCGTCAAAGTTAGGTATTTGGATAAATTCAGAAACATTCTTGAAATTGTGAGTTGAAAACCCTAAATTTAGATCTTGCCCATAATGATCATGATGGATCCTAGGGTTTTGAGATAATAGTGATGTAGATGCAGAAGGTCCAACTAAATCAGGAAGCTTTTTCGATACCGAAGAATTATAAGATGAGGACGATGATGATCTCTTGTTCTTTCTTGATCCACCACCAACAGGAATATTTCTAAGTGTCCCACCTTCAGTCCAATACCTTCTACAAGTCTTGCAAAAGTATCTTGGTTGTGAAAGACTGTAATTGTTGTAGTAACAGAATTTTGTGTTGGTTGAATCGCAACGTGGACAGTTTACAGCTGCTGCTTTTTGTGGTCTAACCCTTCTTTCTAAGGATGAAGAACTTGAAGATGGCTTTGAAAGATTGTTAATATTACTTGTGTTTGTGGTGTTTTGTACCACTATTTCTTCCATGGGCTTCACTACCATCTCCTATTTAAACACAAATAAAGCATAAAGATAAAAAAGCAATAAGTTGAGAAAAGAAAAGATAAATTAGACATAAAGATACATAAAAAGCTTCAAGGATTAATTAGCAGACAAATGAACAAAAACAAAGTAACTGCTTTATGCTTTTCAGAATCTATAAAAACCAATCTTCAAGAAAAAGGAACACATCAAAATTAACCATTTTTTTGTATCATATGCATATATCTTTATAAATTAACAAAAGTAAAGTGCAAGATACATACATACTGAAAAGATAAACAAGTGAGAGAAAGAGAGAAAAGACAGTTGAAGATCAGTGGAGGCTTACATATGTACACTAGCTAATTGTCTAATTGTATATGATCATAAATAATCATAATCTTTTAGAAAAAGTTATATGGAAAGAAAACTTTAATTAGGTGGCTAGGTTTATAAGTTCATATGATCATGAACTCAATTCAATGAAATAATTCAGTTTTTTTTTGTTTGTGAAGATATTTTAGTGGGGGTGATGAAGAAGCTAGCTAGATAGGTGAAAGATCCAGTCCAGTTATATACCTGTGGCCAGTGAGGTCTGTCCATGGTTGAAAGAAAGAAAGAAAGCAGATAGAGAGAGAGAGAGAGTGATGGCCTGCTTTAACTTTCCACTGTTGTTGAAAAAAGTACAGAAAGGAATGTTTTAGATGGTTTCTGTAGACTATGCGCTGTCTTATATATATGTATGTATGTATGTATGCATTTATATATATGTACACACCATCAATTTAATAATGAAAATGCTGCTCTAGCTATATGTTAATTTTTATTCATTATTCATGCAGATATATAGTACAAATTTAAGTGAATATAGGTCAAAGGATACTCATATATTAGATTAGATTAGAAGTTATTACAATTTAATTTATCAAGTAAAGATATAAAAATCAGCTTGTCATGCCATCAAATAATATAACGTTACACAGAGTTTGCAAATTAATTAAACATCGTACCTATCCGAAGATAACACGAGCATAAACAATGCTTGGATGCGGTTTTCAACAAGAAAATTCCGAGAGGCAACTTGGGGACGAAGTGAAAATGTTCTCGTTTATGTGGATCACAAATAGAGGTAAGAAAATTAAACTTAAATTGTTTGATTGGGTTTGTAACCCAAGCTCGACTTGCTCTATAAGATTGTAATTGTTGTTTGCCTCTAGCGGCTTGCTAGAGTGCTTCGTTATTAACATATTATTCTTCTTTGCCATTAAAAAAAAAAATTAAACATCGTACCACATATCTTTATAATGATATGCATTTGAACTTATTCCCAACATATTAACTTCTAAATTATCTAAAAGATCAATGTATTATTATTTATCTTTTTTCTTCGACGTACTCTTTTATGTCTTATTTTCCCATTATGCTTTCAACATTTATCACCGTTTAGCATGTGTATGCACACTAATTGTTGTTTGATTCGACTTCTTGAATTATTTTTTTTCTTTCAAAATTTTCTTGCATGACACTTCATTATCACCACTACTTTTTTCTATATATAAATACATTTTCATTCAATAATAAAAACATTACAAAATTAAGGGCGCGTTTAGTTACAGAATTTTTTTTTTCATTTTTTTTTTCATTTCTGTAGAGAATGAGAAGTGTTTTACTTCTCAAGAAAAACATGGAAAATCTATAAAATGTGTTTAGTTGCAAGGGGTGGAGTTTTGTTTTTCCAAGGAATAGTAGAGATGAAAAACCTAGAAAACATCAAAAGTAGTTTTCAACTTTGTAGTTATAAAAAGGTAAACAAGGATTTTCCTTTTCTTTGAAAAGTTTTTGAGAAAACTCGAATTTGAACACGTTTTCTAATTTTCCGGTTTTCTTAAAGAATTTTTCTAGAAAAGTAAGGAGTTTTCTGTAACTAAACGCACCCTAAAGGTTTTAATACAACAAATTAGAAAAAATTAGCTTTTGTATAATACTCCGTAGCTCAATTCTTAAGAACTCATCCAAAAGAACTTTTAATTTCTAAACAACCTTGATATATTTTTACTATAAAAATCTTTTGAAAAGAACTCTTTATTGGAAATGCTCTTAGGTATTGAAATTTCTATAAACAACAGAAATATATACTATATGGTTATAAAAAATGCATCAAAGAATTATATAAATGTAAAACCTCGTATATTGTAAATATTTTCTCATGGACGTTGAATATAACTACCTTGTCATATATAGTTTGACAACAACTAGTTTGATCTACAGGTTGTAACTGGAGCCGAAGCTAATTACCATCAAATATTAAACCTTATGTAGGTAGTTGTGCTAATTACCATACAAGTTTGTTCTTGGAATGATCTAATCCTACTTAGGGAGCAGGTTCGGAAATTATCTTATTTCATTTGTAGCCAATTTATTTGGCCACAATTATATAAGTGTTTAGTATAAGTGGAGAAAAAAATAATTCATGAATAAGATCAATTATTAACTAGATTTAATTAGCAAATTTAAATTAAGTTATCACAATATGTATGCTCAATCACTTGGTTCAATTAATTACGTACTTTTGATATTCAAATTCAATCTGATAGTTCATCTTAAGGATTCGTGAATACAAATAATAGAATATATAATAATAATTTCGTTTCTTCAATATATACATATTAATATTAATATATTTATAGCTTAGTTAGTGTTATCTTTTATGATTTGAAAAGGCTCAATCAAGAGGTCCACGCATATCCATGAAAGGAGACAAATATCAGCATCAACCTTTTTTATTTATGCCACAATTTTGGACTTGCAAGTAAAATGAAATGCAAAAGAACATGATGAACCTTACCAAAATCAAGGTCGTGAAAGAATCTCACTTTAAATTAATTGTGTACGTACGTCTTGCAGTATATATTTAGTGTACGTGTTTTTCAGCCATCAATTCAAAACCTATCATATCATATCATATATCATATATAGTACGAAGAAACGAAAATTTAATTACTAGCTTTATGAACGCCACTTTAACTAACGTCGTTTCTAAAGTATTTCTAATAATTTTAAGAAACTTCCGTACGTGATCAAGGAAATACTATAGGCAATATACGATTGATGATCGACATGTTAGACTTGGAATTAAGCTCTAACATAAAAAGGACCCAATCATGATTTCGATAGACATGGAGAATTATATGTTAAGCCAAAAGGACAATGATCACAAAAGAAATAGAAAGTACCTACTAGCTTGTTAATTAAATTTTGGACCACGTATGTATGTATATGTTTCATGTAGTTGAATGATTAAGATGTTTAAACGATTTATGGACAATCTATCTAAAGCGGTGCTTAAGGAAAATGATGTTTGATAAGTATTAATTTTCAGTATATATATATGTGGATTGAAATAATCAAAAACTCAAAATGAAGAACAATTTGTACCTAGTTTAATTTAACATAACAAATTAAATTAATATTATAAAATATCGAGTCAGAAACTAACAAATTAAGTCATGATCATGAATCTCAAGATCGATGATATTGATCTAAAAGAACAGAATTCCATAAGAGGTATGTAGTAACTCTCTTTGCTGCTTGATGATTGGAAGCTTTATGTTCTGCAACATTTGTAAACTTGTAAAGTGGACGCTTTATATTTATTGGTTATTATTAATATTAAATATTAAATATACTTTTTTTTTAAATATACTAATGAATAAAATGACTCAATATTGACAATGTGAGACTTTTTGTCGCTTCCGTTAACATTAAGATCATCATCACCTAATATCAATTACTAAGCCTTTATGAATAGTAACTTCTTTTTCTTTTTCGAATTTAACTTTATTTGATCTAATAAATTACTTATTAAATGAATGATAGACATTATCACCTAATATCAATTACTAAGCCTTTATGAATAGTAACTTCTTTTTCTTTTTCTAATTTAACTTTATTTGATCTAATAAATTACCTTTTAAATGAATGATAGACAACAAAGTCAATCTGTAGTAGTGGTAAGTAGGAGGGAGATTGACACATGATATCTGAATTTGTCCCAAGTTCAAACTTTGGTGCATGTTGTATGTTTTTCTTTTCTACTTTTTAGGTTTACTTTAAAGTATTTTTCTTTCTTTTTTTAAAAACAATATACTAATTACTAAACAAAGTTAGGTAACACTTATAAATGTAGATTAATTTGTTTTCAAGATTGATAATATGGATTTAACGAAAAAATATATGTACAATTAATTATACTTATTTTTATTTATCTTAGAGTTTATATTACTTTCATGGCATATTTGTGAAGTAAAAACCATAAGTATAGATTAGTCCTATTTTCAAGATACTAATATGGATATAACGAAAGAAACTATATGTATATCTAATTATGTAACACCTCAAAATCCAAAAGTAGTATTATGATGAAAACCAAATAAGTTGTTTTAAATTATTATTACTTTAGGTGATATAAAATAATAATAATTGTATGTCGGTTTTAAAGTTCCAAGCAATGATAATCACAGGGGATAAAATAAAACACATATATATCTAAATACATGTGTATGTACGTATCATATATCAAAAATCTTTCCAGAGAGCACAAGAAAGAGCGGGAGAACTCACGAACCTTAAACCCTAAACCAAATCGTTTCAAAACATGAAATTGAAGCTAGAGAATCCGAATTCATCAACACTTAATCATTTCTAACACAAGGTAATCATGATTCTTATTTAATCTTGATTTGAAACTTTGAGTTTCATGGGGGTTTCAAAGGGTTTGAGTGATTAATGGTTTCTAGGTTGAAATTAAGGTGTATTATGATGAATTAGTAGTGTATAAGTGTATATATGATGATGATTAACATTAATTCAATGTAAAAGTGGATAAATTGATTTGTATGATTAATGATCAAAGTAGGTTTTGATCAAAGAAGTATGTTTTGGTGTTAATTCACCCTAATTAGTGTTTAAAAATATTGTTGAAGCATGATTATGAAAAATTGAAGTAATTAATCAAGTGGTTAAGTAATTGGTTTAACTATGATTATGAGAATGATTATGATTAAGTGATAAGTTGATATAATGGAGTAATGATTAAAGTAATCAAATGTTAAAAGTGATTATGATGATAATTAATGATGTTCTAATGATGATTGAAGTATTACACAAGTGATTAAACCATGTAAATTGTTATGAATTAATGAATGAAGTAATGAGCTTAAGGAGTTAATATGAATTAATGATGTTGGTGGTGATTCTTCATAACCTTGGATTGGTTATTGTTGAATTATGATAAGTAGTAATAAGTTAAGTGATTGTGTAAGTAGTGAAAGTTATGAAACAAAGATAATCACGTAGAGAGAGTTATGTGTAGTTTGATTAAAAGTCAAACTTGGTCAACCCAATAGGGTGATAGGTTGTTTATATTAATTAGTTGATTATGATGATTATGGAGTGCTAAATATGTTGTATGTTGATATGTTGTATGATAGGTGATCAAGATTGGTGATATCTATGTTCAAGCATTATGTTACCTAATTGCCTAAAAAGCCAAGGTGAGTGATATGGGGGTTAAATGAGTAATGATTGTGTGTTCGGGATTGCTTCCGAGCAAGAGGTTCACGTGATCTAGTGATTATGTGTTATTTTATTTCTAATTGTGGACTATGATGATTGTGTACTACCGGATTGCTTCCGAGCAAGAGGTTTGCACAAACAAGTAGATTATGTTGTTTCTAATCAATGATTGATTATGAGGTGATTATAGCACATTATGTTGAATATGTGCTAAGATGAAATATGTTGATAAAATATGATGATATGTGGAAAATTATGTAGCCTATGTGGATTATGTGGAATGAGCAGTTTGTAGAGACCTTGTGTGTAACATCCCGTTTCTGGACCCGAAAATAAATTGTATTTTATTAAGTTTGGTTGGTTTATTTGAAAATAAACATGTAAAAGAGCCTCAGTTTTTATTGTGACAAGTAAAATGTTACTTGTTTTAAAAAGTTAAAGTTGACGGTAAAATAAAATATTTTGACTCGCGGGTATTTCCTGGTTCCAGACAATAGATTAGGAAGGGGTATAATTTTATACATAATAATAAGATGGAGGCGGTGTGTAGACTGACTCATTTCTTTACCACCTAAACTTCTCAAATGTTCTTGAAACTCTCTCAAATTTTCTCTATCACTTAATCAAAGAATCAATCAATTAATTTGTGTGCTTGGATTATATTACTTGAAAGAAGCTATCATCATCACTATCATCTTCTTGTTCTTCAATTATTTGTAAGTGTTCTTCATTCTAGATATTCTTGAAGTTGAATTGATTATAAAAGTTTATGATTTGTGATTAGAAAGATAGTTAGTAACTGATTATATGATGAATATATGATGATTTGTGATTGTTGGTAGTGTTCTTCAAGTTATAGGTTAGGGTTTGATGATTTTGGGAATTAGATGATGATTTCATGATGGAATATGATGCTAAATAGGTTGTTTGATGTTGGTGTATGTTAGTGTAAGTTTATATGTCGTTTTTATAGTGAATAATCGAATGATAGAAGTGTAGATTTGAGTTTTGGGTGTTAAAGCCCGTAAGTTGTTTGCTGTTTCTGCTGCTGCTGATATTATGATCAAGCCGGCGGCTTGATCATTGAAGCCAGCGGCTTCATGTGGTCAGCCGGCGGGTAGAGGACCCTAACCGGCGGTTTGTAGAGGCTTATTTAGGACTTTTGTTGCTGTTGATGAAAATGTTAATTCACCCGGCGGGCCAGGGTGCCAAGCCGGCGGCTTCTCAGCCAAGCCGGCGGCTTCCCTACCCAAGCCGGCAGCTTCTGGGTGTTTTCAGCAATTTTAGTTTTTAATTGTATGATTAATTGATAGGTGTTTAACTATTGTTGTTAGGATGTGGATTATGATATGAAACAAGATACTAACTTGTTGTTATTGTTGTAATCTCAGATAAGCGGGCGGCCACTCAGTAACATTAGACCACTGAGTTTGGTGACCGGACGATAATTGGTGAGTGGTTACCGTAGTCCTCGGTTCAACCCAGTTGTAACAGGTTTGGTTACAACGGGTAAACCAGGATAGTTTTAGTTGTAGTGATTGCCATGTTACTTTCAGTTATTCAGTTGTTGATTATAAGGATTGAGTTGTTTGATATAGTTGTAAAAGTTGTTCAGTTGATATTCCATGATTGCATATGATATGCTTTTATGTGACAAGTTGTTGAGTTGATTCGGAGTGAGGTCAACGATGGTTGGGTTTGATTACTACTGTGTAGCTGTCTAGGTTTCTTGGATACACATAGTGGAAAATTAACCTATTCAGTGAAGGTAGTAATCAGACTATCAGTAGATCATTGGGAATGGCATGGCGCCCAGTGGTCGTGGCATACTGAGAATCGCATATAGGAGCCGCCGATCCTCATGTAGTTATGTGCTTATGTGTTTAGTTTTGTAGTTATCAGTTGTAAGATTTGTTATAAATGGATTGAACCGTCGGTTACGGTTCCATTCACTTAGCAAAGGCTAATCCCCTCGTTGTTGTATGTTTTGCAGATTTTGGTTAGTTGATGATGTAGATCGGATAGTAGAAGTTGACTAGGTGTTTGACTAATCTGGCGCAACTCTGACTTTTGTTATATAGGGTTTTGGAAAGTTTTTATATCACCCGGATTTTAGTAGAATGGTTTGTAATTATATAAGTTTGTAAAAGTTTCTTTTGGCACGTATTGTAAATATCGAATGTCTATGTTATGGGACGCGCTTCTGATGTATAAATTATATAATAAGTTTGTATTTAAAGTGGGGTCTTACAAGTTGGTATCAGAGCATAGGTTTGGGTGAATTGGGCATTTGTAAATGTTCAATCCCAAATCTAGTCGGTATTAGTCAAACATTTCGGTAAGTGGGATTAGCTTTGGGATTGGGGATTGGTTAGTATAGTGAATGCTAACGATTAACAAGTTGCAAGTTGTGTTTTGATTGTGAGTACAGGAATGGCAGATAACGAGGACCTGACTCCCAATAATGCTTCTAGAACTGAGCTTCCACCTCCAGAAAATAATGAGGGTAATCAGGGTGGTACTTCTAATGTTCATCAAGATGAAACTAGTCAAGAGGATTACTTGTTGCAACTAGAAGATGATGTGATCAGACTTAAAAAGATAGAACAATTGTATTTGGAACAACAAGCTAGGTTAGCTCAGCAAGCTTATCAGTTTCCTTCACCACCACCACAGAATAAGTTGTGTTCGTTTAAGACATTTAAAGCAAGTGGTCCAAAGGAATTCGAAGGAGGCAATGATCCTACAGTAACATTGAATTGGTTGAGAGATACGGAGAAAAAGTTTGAAGTGTGTCGGTGTGAGGAAGAATTAAAGGTTGGTTATGCTGTGCAATTATTAAAGGGACAGGCGATGAATTGGTGGGATTCTATAACTGAGCAATTGACAAAGGAGCAGAGATCGAGAATTACCTGGACAGAGTTTCATAATGAGGTTTGTAGACAGTTTTGTTCAGAGTTTGATATGCTTAGAATTAGACAGGAGTTTATGGATTTGAAGTTAACTGAACAAATGTCGATGGATGACCTCATTAATCAATTCACTGAGAAGTTACGTTTTGTTCAACAATGGGTCCCAGATGACAGGATGAGGATTAATCACTTTGTAGGAACTTTACCACCGGAATATCGAACTAGTGTGAGATTGGCAGGTACTCTTACACAGGCTTTTACTTTAGCCCGATCTGTAGATGGTGACATGCGAGCTTCTGGTAAAATGAACAAGGAAAAGAGTTCCTCACAGGTTAAGAGTAGTTCCTCGGGAAACAAAGGACAGAATAGAAGAGTAGTTTATAGTGATGATTCGGTGGGAAGTAATCCATGGTGTGTAAATTGTAAGTCGAAACATTCTGGTCCGTGTACTTCTGAAACCATGAGGTGTGTTAAGTGTGGGGTATTTGGTCATGGTATGCGTGATTGTACTTTTCCACAGTTTGTTTGTTGGAATTGTAAAAAAGAAGGACATAGATCATTGAACTGCCCGGAGAAGACAATACAAGGTTCGGGTTTGGCTGGGAGTGTAGCTTCGGGTTCTGCGTCATCTGTCGGGCAAAAGAGAAAGATTCCACCGGCTACAGGAAGGGCTTTTCAAATGACGGCGGAGAATGTTTATGGGCTTGATGTTGACGCGACAGGTATATTTTATGTTTAGTTTCTTTTAACATAGAGTAATGTGATTAGAGTTGTATGTTAATAAGAAAATTTAGTATGTTTAGTTTAATTGAGTGTGGTTGGATTTCGGGGACGAAATCCTATAAGGGGGGAAGATTTGTAACATCCCATTTCTGGATCCGAAAACAAATTGTATTTTATTAAGTTTGGTTGGTTTATTTGAAAATAAACATGTAAAAGAGCCTCAGTTTTTATTGTGACAAGTAAAATGTTACTTGTTTTAAAAAGTTAAAGTTGACGGTAAAATAAAATATTTTGACTCGCGGGTATTTCCTGATTCCAGACAATAGATTAGGAAGGGGTATAATTTTATACATAATAATAAGATGGAGGCGGTGTGTAGACTGACTCATTTCTTTACCACCTAAACTTCTCAAATGTTCTTGAAACTCTCTCAAATTTTCTCTATCACTTAATTAAAGAATCAATCAATTAATTTGTGTGCTTGGATTATATTACTTGAAAGAAGCTATCATCATCACTATCATCTTCTTGTTCTTCAATTATTTGTAAGTGTTCTTCATTCTAGATATTCTTGAAGTTGAATTGATTATAAAAGTTTATGATTTGTGATTAGAAAGATAGTTAGTAACTGATTATATGATGAATATATGATGATTTGTGATTGTTGGTAGTGTTCTTCAAGTTATAGGTTAGGGTTTGATGATTTTGGGAATTAGATAATGATTTCATGATGGAATATGATGCTAAATAGGTTGTTTGATGTTGGTGTATGTTAGTGTAAGTTTATATGTCGTTTTTATAGTGAATAATCGAATGATAGAAGTGTAGATTTGAGTTTTGGGTGTTAAAGCCCGTAAGTTGTTTGCTGTTTCTGCTGCTGCTGATATTATGATCAAGCCGGCGGCTTGATCATTGAAGCCGGCGGCTTCATGTGGTCAGCCGGCGGGTAGAGGACCTTAACCGGCGGTTTGTAGAGGCTTATTTAGGACTTTTGTTGCTGTTGATGAAAATGTTAATTCACCCGGCGGGCCAGGGTGCCAAGCCGGCGGCTTCTCAGCCAAGCCGGCAGCTTCCTTACCCAAGCCGGCGGCTTCTGGGTGTTTTCAGCAATTTTAGTTTTTAATTGTATGATTAATTGATAGGTGTTTAACTATTGTTGTTAGGATGTGGATTATGATATGAAACAAGATACTAACTTGTTGTTATTGTTGTAATCTCAGATAAGCGGGCGGCCACTCAGTAACATTAGACCACTGAGTTTGGTGACTGGACGATAATTGGTGAGTGGTTACCGTAGTCCTCGGTTCAACCCAGTTGTAACAGGTTTGGTTACAACGGGTAAACCAGGATAGTTTTAGTTGTAGTGATTGCCATGTTACTTTCAGTTATTCAGTTGTTGATTATAAGGATTGAGTTGTTTGATATAGTTGTAAAAGTTGTTCAGTTGATATTCCATGATTGCATATGATATGCTTTTATGTGACAAGTTGTTGAGTTGATTCGGAGTGAGGTCAACGATGGTTGGGTTTGATTACTACTGTGTAGCTGTCTAGGTTTCTTGGATACACATAGTGGAAAATTAACCTATTCAGTGAAGGTAGTAATCAGACTATCGGTAGATCATTGGGAATGGCATGGCGCCCAGTGGTCGTGGCATACTGAGAATCGCATACAGGAGCCGCCGATCCTCATGTAGTTATGTGCTTATGTGTTTAGTTTTGTAGTTATCAGTTGTAAGATTTGTTATAAATGGATTGAACCGTCGGTTACGGTTCCATTCACTTAGCAAAGGCTAATCCCCTCGTTGTTGTATGTTTTGCAGATTTTGGTTAGTTGATGATGTAGATCGGATAGTAGAAGTTGACTGGGTGTTTGACTAATCTGGCGCAACTCTGACTTTTGTTATATAGGGTTTTGGAAAGTTTTTATATCACCCGGATTTTAGTAGAATGGTTTGTAATTATATAAGTTTGTAAAAGTTTCTTTTGGCACGTATTGTAAATATCGAATGTCTATGTTATGGGACGCACTTCTGATGTATAAATTATATAATAAGTTTGTATTTAAAGTGAGGTCTTACACTATGATGTTGTACAGTATGCATACTATTGGCTGCGGGACTGCAATATGAAGTTTAGCTAACTACGGTTAGCCTTATGATGTTGAGCCTGGTATGCATATCGACGTGATATGGTGCCTCGCATATGTAGTTTATGGGCCGCAGATCCGCACAGAGTTTCTATCTCTACAATTGCTTAGTTGTTATTTGCCTAAGCAAGCATATGTAGTTTATATGTGTTAAGTGTTGATTTAATGTTTTTTATTTGGATTATTCGTTTAATTGCTCTTATGCTCACTAAGCTTTATGCTTACCCCTTCAGTGGTTTTATGTTATAGGTACTTGGTTCAGTTGAACCAATTAGATGAAATGTGATTACAAGAAGGTAGCGTGGATTGGAGCTTGCAATGTGGTTAGACAAGCTCTTTCTCCTTTTGACTTGTCGTTATGATTATCGCTTGTGTAAATCGCCCAAAGAGACACATTTAAGGTTATGTTGATGATTTAAGGTGTAAAGTGGTCAAGTGATTTAAAAGTGTACCTTTGACTTGTCAAAGTCAAAAATGAATGTGGTAGTGTCAATTTGGGTAATGGTTATATTGTAAAGTGATAAAAGTAATTTGATATACATGTGTATGGTGTTGATCATGGTTTTGGTGGAATTATGATCAAAGTGTCAAAAGTGGCATAATGGTTCATTTATGTAGTTATGAGTCATGGATTATAGTACGTTGTCAAATTAAGTTGAAATCAAGTGTCAAATGAGTGATATGGGTTAATTTTGGTGAAAGTGTCCAAATGGACCCTAAACGGGTCAAAGGAGTCAAAACAAGGTGGAGTGAGGGTATGATGTTGATGAATATGCTCACACGTCACAAATGTATGTAGAAACATGTTGGCAAAAGGTTGAAGTCAGAAACCAAGTGGTTTGGAATATGACGTGTTACCTAAAATGGTCCAAAATGGTCATAAATTGGTCATACGTTCGTTTTCTCGATAAACGCATATTTTGAAAAAGTGTAAAAAGGGAAACCTTCATTTTGGTATAGTGGAGGTGCCTGCAAAATTTGGTGGTCTAACTCTTAACGAGTAAAAAGTTATGCGCGTTTGAAATTGGTCAAAAATCTGAATTTGGTAAAAGTTGAGTCAGGTCGTCACAGCTATGATAAACCCGTGATAAGCCTGTGATGGTGTCCATCACAGCTATGATAAACCTGTGACAAGCCTATGATGAAATTTAGTCATTTGCGTGGGTCTGATATAGGCTCTTCACGGCTATGATAAGCCTGTGATGGTGTCCATCACAGCTGTGATGAACTTCGTCACACCCGTGATGGCATAGTCAAGAAGTTATTAAATTGAGTCAACGTGGAATGATCGGTCGTGTTGCTTAGTCAACTTAAGTCGAGTTGTCGAGTCAACCATTAAAAAAAAATAAAAATTGTGGCGTTTCAAATTATATCCGTTCTTATTTCTATTAGAGTTTATATTACTTTTATGATAAATTTGTAAAGTAGAATTTTAGTTAAATATCTTATACTATATGTGAAATTTTAACTTTTGAGTCGCAACATAAGAATTATACGTTATACATAGACATACTCAAGAATTTAATAAATGACGATAAAATTAATATTAATTCGAATATTCAATTGTGTATTCAAAAATTTTAACTTCAATGAACATATAAATTTCACATAAATATATTTCATAGTGAAAAAATTGCTTGATAGACTAGGTGGTGTAATCCATTGCATATGAAGTAGACAACTAATATTTTAAACTTGATATTATTCAATGATTTTTTTCTCTAATGCAACGACATTTCAATTCACTTCGTTTACTCTTTCTTTACCATTTTTCAATTTTCAATTATAATAATATATCAATTGTTAATGATTGTAACTAAGTTTATAGGAACACTTCATATATAAATAAAATGTGAATTAAATACGATGAAATATTTTATATATTCCCGTCGTGAAGCGTGAGCATAAAAATCCTTGTTAAAGTCAATTTAGTACTAAAACATATGTTTGTCGGCAAGAGCTTTATGGTTACTAATTAACACTTAAAATCCAAATTTTTAGGTTATTAGTTACTACTTGTGACACCCCCAAATTTAATGATTTGCGGAAGCTTGATTTGGGTGCCACTAATCAATATACAAAGCACAAAGATAATAATGAACGACCACTATATGCGTCGTTTTAAACTTGTATTAATAAAGTGAAAGTTTACATCAAAAATAATGTTGTACTAGCTCGGTTCCTGAAATTGAGAGATTATATGGCATAATTACTTTTACAAAATATAATAATGCAGTCCAATCTCTAATTGTATGTATGCTGACTCGAGCTAGAAATCCCTGCTTGTGCAGTCAACCTACTGCTGGGTACCTGTGATATATACTAAAATGGGTCAGCGAAAACGCTGGTGAGCTCACAGGTTTGTATGTCAATGTATAATTGTCAGAACCGCAAGATTTATAATGAATTTAAAATGCACTTAAGCAAAATAAAAGTTATACTGTCCATGAGCACATAGTCTGAGCTTAACTGATTTGTCAGGCCCAATTAAGGAAACCTAACATGATTTGCCTCCTACGAGTGCCTAATCAACACTCGTCTTCCCAAATGCTAATACATCCGTTTGACCGATTAGTGCGTGCTAACCCGGATGAGGATTGTCAATCCCATATGATATCATATACTAACATTCACGCTATAAAATACTAGAGACTATGCTTATGGAGGACTTTAAATTGATTAGCTTGAAACTCATGTAGTATTTGAAGTTTGTCACTTGCGTTCTACTTGTAAAACAAAATGATGCAGTAATATCACACCCCTGGTAAAAGTAGTGAAAATGGGGCTATGAAACTCACCTGAGTCTTGAAGTGTTTAATTTAATAAACTCGAAATAATTAGCGGTGAATTGATGTCCAAAGACTTGAAACCTGAATGTGTTCACGACACTTGATTGTTATTAATGGTACCGGTATCCCGAAAGACTACCTTTGTAGTTGTTATACAACTATATATATATATGTCCAAATTACTACGATTTGGTTGATTGAATTGATACAAGTTACAACGACTTGTTTGATTTAATTGATACAAGTTACAACGACTTGTTTGATTTAATTGATACAAGTTACAACGACTTGTTTGATTCTGAAGTATGTTTTGAAAACGTGTACGGCCCGTTGGTGATTTAGTTGAAATAATAATAATTCTAAAATGTTGACTTTGCTACAGTACTGCTACAGTACTGCTACAGTAAATTTGACTTTTTTGAACAGCAACTTTGACTTCAAAATTCTGGTTTTTCTGTGTTTTGCGACACAACATGCGACACAAAGATTTGACATGCGACACAATGGTTGTGTCGCAGACGTCATGCGACATAAGGATACGACACAGGGACTGTGTCGCATCGAATACGAAATGCTAATTTAATAGCGACATAGTGGTTGTGTCGTATAGAAGTACGACATAGTTTGCGACATAGAGTGCGACACAATATTGTGTCGCATGAGTTACGACACTAAAGGATTTATACGACACAAGGTGCGACATAAAGGGCAAAATACGACACAACATGCGACACAAGGCTTGTGTCGCATGGATGAACACCAGCCCAGAAAGTCCGGCTGTTCGCGATTTTTCCGGCCAAAACTCAATTTAAACTCGTTTTTAAGCTATAAAACTGTGTTCTAATCTTTGTAATGGACATATATAAGTTGTGTAAACATCAAAACATCCAAAGATTACATCAAAATAAACAAATCTAAGTTTTTAGAATTTTTCTTACAAATGCAAATCGAAGACGATGGAGGCCGAAAATGATGGTAGAGCTTTTGTAATTCTTGTTCCCCTTGAAATGGTGATTCCGAAAATATGGTTTTTGTTGTCGGTTTTGCGAGATCCGAAAATTTGGTGATTTTTGGTTGAGAGGTTTTTGGGTGTAAGTGTGTGTTTTATGGAAAATGGAAATGAAAGAAAGAGGAAAGGAGAGGTGGGGTGTAGGTGAAAGCCTCACCTCGCAGTCTCCGTCCCGTGCTCCGCGTGGTGTTCGTTTTCTCCGTCATTTAACATTAAATATTTGTTTTATTCATTTAATTGTCCGTTTTAAATTACAAATCATTATAGAATGTTTTATTGTAATATTTCACCAATTATCTATTTATGGTATTTAAAATGAATTTCGTTTTATTTGTTTGCGCGTTTGTATTTTTAATTGCGTATACATTAATTGTGTAATAAAACTTGGATACGAAATGTCACAATAAATAATATTCTGAATAACATTTAGTTATTAAATAATATTTGTATTACTTAATAAAATTGTTCACCAACGTCCGTGTTTATTGTATCGAAATTCATTCGATTTGAAACTCGTACGATTTAAACAAACCGCATAATTGTGTAGATATATATTCAACAATATATATGATAATTGATACATTAATTAGCCTAACACAGAACTAATTACATGTATTAAAACTTGATTAGGCACTAAATTCTAGTCCTAAATTGACGGGTGTCACATTCTCCCCCTGTTAGAAGAATTTCGTCCCGAAATTTATGTTGAAGTCGTGTTTGACGTTGAATCAGTGAAGAGTTGAGGATACTTGAGTCGCATTTGGTCTTCCCGTTCCCAAGTGAATTCCGGACCGCGCCGCGAATTCCACCTAACTTTGACGATAGGAATACGACTTTGTTTAAGTTGTTTGACCTCACGGTCCATGATTTCAGCGGGTTCCTCAACAAAGTGAAGTTTTTCGTCAACTCGAATTTCATCGAGTGGAATGATAAGTGTCTCATCAGACAGACACTTCTTCAGATTTGAAACATGAAATGTGGGATGCACGCTGCTGAGTTCGGATGGCAGCTGCAATCGATATGCCACTGGACCAATCTTTTCGAGGATCTCGAATGGTCCAATGTATCTGGGATTTAACTTCCCTCGTTTGCCAAATCGGATTACGCCTTTCCAAGGCGATACTTTGAGTAGAACTCGATCCCCAACCTGGAACTCGAGTGGCTTGCGTCTCACATCAGCATAACTTTTCTGACGATCACGCGCGGCTTTGAGTTTGTTTTGAATTTCTACGATTCTCTCGGTCGTCTCGTGAATGATTTCTGGACCTGTGAGTTGGCTATCCCCAACTTCGGTCCAACAGATAGGTGACCGGCACTTACGACCGTACAGTGCCTCGAAGGGTGGAGCTTTGATGCTGGTATGATAACTGTTGTTGTACGAGAACTCGCACAATGGTAGATGTTTTTCCCAGTTCACACCGAAGTCTACTACGCAGGCCCGTAGCATGTCTTCTAGTGTTTGAATGGTTCGTTCGGTTTGACCGTCTGTTTGAGGATGGTATGCGGTACTCATATCAAGTCGAGTACCCAGAGATTTTTGAAGTGATTGCCAAAATTGTGAAGTGAAACGACTATCTCTATCGGAGATTATTGAAATTGGAACACCGTGTTTGGTCACGATTTCCTTTAGATAAATGTTGGTGAGGCGTTCCATTTTGTCGGATTCCTTGATTGCCAGGAAGTGAGCAGATTTTGTGAGACGATCCACGACCACCCAAATGGAATCGCAACCGCTTGAGGATTTGGGTAGTTTGGTTATGAAGTCCATGGCAATTTGTTCCCATTTCCATTCAGGAAGACTGGGTTGTTGAAGTAAACCAGAAGGTTTTTGATATTCGATTTTGACTTTGGAGCAAGTAAGGCACTTGCTGACATAGGTGGCGATTTCAGATTTCATGTTTGGCCACCAGTAGAAGTCCTTGATACCGTGGTACATTTTATCGGATCCCGGATGGATAGAATATTTGGACTTGTGAGCTTCATCCATCACCAAGTCTCGTAGGTTCCCGAATTTAGGCAACCAGATTCGGTTTGAGAAATACCTAATCCCGTTAGGTCTGATTTCAAATTGTTTATCCATGCCTCGCAAGGCTTCATCCTTGACGTTTTCGTGTTTTAAGGCTTCGAGTTGAGCAGTGAGAATTTGAATGTTTAAATTGTTGTGAATGGTCATACTAAGGGCTCGAACCCGAAGTGGTTTCACTCGCTCTTTTCGACTGAGGGCGTCAGCAACAACATTTGCTTTGCCTGGATGATATTTGAGTTCACAGTCGTAATCGGTAAGCAACTCGACCCATCGACGTTGCCTCATGTTGAGATCCTTCTGATCGAATATGTGTTGAAGGCTTTTATGGTCGGTAAAGATTGTACACCTGGTACCATAAAGGTAATGTCTCCAGATTTTGAGGGCAAAAACGACAGCTCCTAGCTCGAGGTCGTGGGTGGTGTAATTCTTTTCATGAATCTTGAGCTGTCGGGAAGCATAAGCTATGACTTTGTCTCGTTGCATGAGCACGCAACCGAGACCTTGATGAGAAGCATCGCAGTATACCACGAAGTCATCAGTGCCTTCGGGTAATGATAGGATAGGAGCACTGCAAAGCTTTTGTTTTAAGAGTTGGAATGCCGATTCTTGTTTATCAGTCCAGTCAAACTTTTTGTCTTTCTGGGTCAGAGTCGTGAGTGGTATGGCTATCTTGGAGAAATTTTCAATGAAGCGTCGATAGTACCCGGCAAGTCCCAAAAACTGCCGTACTTCGGTTGGAGTGGTTGGCGATTGCCAATCTTTGATAGCCTCGATTTTTGACGGGTCAACGTGAATCCCCTGACTGTCAATCACGTGACCAAGGAATTGAACGGTTTTGATCCAGAACTCACACTTAGAGAACTTGGCATAGAGCTCCTCGTGTTTAAGTAGTTCAAGGATGGTTTTGAGATGTTGCGCGTGTTCTTCTTTGCTTCGTGAATATATGAGAATGTCATCGATAAAGACAATGACAAATTTATCCAGGTAAGGTTTACACACCCGATTCATAAGGTCCATGAATACAGCCGGTGCATTGGTTAGGCCGAATGGCATCACTTGAAATTCGTAATGCCCGTAACGGGTTCTGAAAGCGGTTTTTGGAATATCGGCATCGCGAACACGCAATTGGTGATAACCGGATCGGAGATCAATCTTTGAATAACAACTCGACCCTTGAAGTTGGTCGAACAAATCATCGATTCGAGGGAGTGGATACCGGTTCTTGACAGTTAACTTGTTCAACTCTCGATAGTCGATACACATTCGAAAAGAACCATCTTTCTTCTTAACAAATAGGACCGGAGCTCCCCAAGGTGAAGAACTCGGCCTGATGAATCCTCGTTCCAGGAGTTCCTGTAACTGGGTGGACAGCTCCTGAAGTTCAGATGGAGCTAAACGGTATGGTGCTCGGGCCACAGGCGCAGCACCTGGTACAAGATCGATTGAGAACTCAACCTGTCTTGGTGGTGGTAGACCAGGTAGTTCTTCAGGAAAGACTTCTGGAAAGTCTCGAACAATTGGAACATCCTCAAGTCGCTTCTCCTCCGACTTTTTCTCCATGATGTGCGCGAGGATTGCAGGATAACCCTTTCTCAGAAATTTTCGGGTTTTTAAACAAGATATGAGGTTGAGCCTCGTCCCTCCGGTCTCCCCCTGTATGACTAGGGTTCTACCGACAGTGAGAGGTATGCGAACAATTTTGTCATAGCAGATGATTTCGGCGCGATGTTTGGATAACCAGTCCATGCCTACGATGACATCGAAACTTCCTATCTCAACAGGCATAAGATCTATGGGGAAGGTTTCGTCGGCTAGATTTAAAGTGCAATTAGGTATCACACTATCGGTTTCTATCAGCTTGCCATTTGCTAGCTCTACGGTGTACTTAACGTCTAAAGCAACAGGTGTAATGTCAAGTAGAGGGCAAAATTCATCGGAAATAAAACTCCTATCGGCACCAGTATCAAACAGAATGGAAGCAGTTAAATTGTTGAGGAGGAACATACCCGTGACCACATTCGGGTCCAGACGGGCGTCCCCTGAGTTGATCACGAAAGCGGTACTTTTGGCGTTGTTGTTGTTGCGGGAGTTGTTGTTGTTGTTGCCCTTATTCTTCAACTTTGGGCAAGAATCCCTGAAGTGTCCTGGGTTTCCACATTCATAGCAGGACTTCATGAGTTCGTGGGCCAATCGAATGGCACTCTCAGTAGTGGTTGGTTTGGATGAGGCGACGTTTCCCTGGATGTTCTCGGGAAGTCCACGAATGTATTTCTTAATGCCCTTACTTTCTGGTTCGACCAAACCCGGGCATAATAAGGCAAACTGCTGAAATTTGGTAGTATAATCAGCAACATCATTTCCCTGCACTTCCAGATGCCAGAATTCTTCTTCCAGCCTATGCAATTCTTCTTCAGGACAGTACTTTTCTGTCAGCTTCTTCTTCAGTTCGGCCCAAGGAAGTCGGTTTGCAACCTCAAGGCCTACAGAGTTTGCGTGGGTTTTCCACCACGTGGATGCACCTTCCTGAAAGGTGTAAACAGCGAATTTGACCTTGTTGTTCTCAGTGCAGTCGCAGAGACTGAAAACAGATTCCATGCGCTCAATCCAACGGATCAAGCCAATGGCACCTTCCGTGCCCTTGAAGTATAGCGGTTTACAGCTAAGGAAGTCCTTATAGGAGCAGGGTTTGGGTGGTGGAGTATTGGTTGCGGTGTCCTCGCTACCGGGTGGTGTTCGGGTAGCCAAGGCTTCGGTCACACTGCGGGCAATGATTCCCGCGATCTCAGCTTCGCTAAGGGTAATTTGACGACGAGGAGGCATGATGCTGAGTAAGAAAGAACAAAGAAAAGACGTGAGATACTCGTCTGAGTGCGATGAATTTGGTGGTGTGTTTGTCATTCCGAGATAAAACGTTAGAGGGAATGAGGCCTATATTCATATAATATAATATAATATAGCCTAAAGTTGTAATGAGGTCTATTCATGTAAATATATGTATATCACATAATAACCTATTGAGTGTCTAGCACAGAAGTGTTTTCGAGTCCCGTTTCTCTCGAGGTCAGAGTCAACTAATGCATTCCTGTTCAACATAACTCTCTCAGATTTCACATCATCTTTCTTTAATTGTACATAGTTGATCAGGCTATGTTAAATTAAAGTCGTATGATGTAATCCCTGAACTAGTCATAACTAATAAGGAATACTGCCTAACGGTCATAGTCTAGGCCCACTAAATGCAACCTAGTTCACTATAACCTTAGGCTCTGATACCAATCTGTGACACCCCCAAATTTAATGATTTGCGGAAGCTTGATTTGGGTGCCACTAATCAATATACAAAGCACAAAGATAATAATGAACGACCACTATATGCGTCGTTTTAAACTTGTATTAATAAAGTGAAAGTTTACATCAAAAATAATGTTGTACTAGCTCGGTTCCTGAAATTGAGAGATTATATGGCATAATTACTTTTACAAAATATAATAATGCAGTCCAATCTCTAATTGTATGTATGCTGACTCGAGCTAGAAATCCCTGCTTGTGCAGTCAACCTACTGCTGGGTACCTGTGATATATACTAAAATGGGTCAGCGAAAACGCTGGTGAGCTCACAGGTTTGTATGTCAATGTATAATTGTCAGAACCGCAAGATTTATAATGAATTTAAAATGCACTTAAGCAAAATAAAAGTTATACTGTCCATGAGCACATAGTCTGAGCTTAACTGATTTGTCAGGCCCAATTAAGGAAACCTAACATGATTTGCCTCCTACGAGTGCCTAATCAACACTCGTCTTCCCAAATGCTAATACATCCGTTTGACCGATTAGTGCGTGCTAACCCGGATGAGGATTGTCAATCCCATATGATATCATATACTAACATTCACGCTATAAAATACTAGAGACTATGCTTATGGAGGACTTTAAATTGATTAGCTTGAAACTCATGTAGTATTTGAAGTTTGTCACTTGCGTTCTACTTGTAAAACAAAATGATGCAGTAATATCACACCCCTGGTAAAAGTAGTGAAAATGGGGCTATGAAACTCACCTGAGTCTTGAAGTGTTTAATTTAATAAACTCGAAATAATTAGCGGTGAATTGATGTCCAAAGACTTGAAACCTGAATGTGTTCACGACACTTGATTGTTATTAATGGTACCGGTATCCCGAAAGACTACCTTTGTAGTTGTTATACAACTATATATATATATGTCCAAATTACTACGATTTGGTTGATTGAATTGATACAAGTTACAACGACTTGTTTGATTTAATTGATACAAGTTACAACGACTTGTTTGATTTAATTGATACAAGTTACAACGACTTGTTTGATTCTGAAGTATGTTTTGAAAACGTGTACGGCCCGTTGGTGATTTAGTTGAAATAATAATAATTCTAAAATGTTGACTTTGCTACAGTACTGCTACAGTAAATTTGACTTTTTTGAACAGCAACTTTGACTTCAAAATTCTGGTTTTTCTGTGTTTTGCGACACAACATGCGACACAAAGATTTGACATGCGACACAATGGTTGTGTCGCAGACGTCATGCGACATAAGGATACGACACAGGGACTGTGTCGCATCGAATACGAAATGCTAATTTAATAGCGACATAGTGGTTGTGTCGTATAGAAGTACGACATAGTTTGCGACATAGAGTGCGACACAATATTGTGTCGCATGAGTTACGACACTAAAGGATTTATACGACACAAGGTGCGACATAAAGGGCAAAATACGACACAACATGCGACACAAGGCTTGTGTCGCATGGATGAACACCAGCCCAGAAAGTCCGGCTGTTCGCGATTTTTCCGGCCAAAACTCAATTTAAACTCGTTTTTAAGCTATAAAACTGTGTTCTAATCTTTGTAATGGACATATATAAGTTGTGTAAACATCAAAACATCCAAAGATTACATCAAAATAAACAAATCTAAGTTTTTAGAATTTTTCTTACAAATGCAAATCGAAGACGATGGAGGCCGAAAATGATGGTAGAGCTTTTGTAATTCTTGTTCCCCTTGAAATGGTGATTCCGAAAATATGGTTTTTGTTGTCGGTTTTGCGAGATCCGAAAATTTGGTGATTTTTGGTTGAGAGGTTTTTGGGTGTAAGTGTGTGTTTTATGGAAAATGGAAATGAAAGAAAGAGGAAAGGAGAGGTGGGGTGTAGGTGAAAGCCTCACCTCGCAGTCTCCGTCCCGTGCTCCGCGTGGTGTTCGTTTTCTCCGTCATTTAACATTAAATATTTGTTTTATTCATTTAATTGTCCGTTTTAAATTACAAATCATTATAGAATGTTTTATTGTAATATTTCACCAATTATCTATTTATGGTATTTAAAATGAATTTCGTTTTATTTGTTTGCGCGTTTGTATTTTTAATTGCGTATACATTAATTGTGTAATAAAACTTGGATACGAAATGTCACAATAAATAATATTCTGAATAACATTTAGTTATTAAATAATATTTGTATTACTTAATAAAATTGTTCACCAACGTCCGTGTTTATTGTATCGAAATTCATTCGATTTGAAACTCGTACGATTTAAACAAACCGCATAATTGTGTAGATATATATTCAACAATATATATGATAATTGATACATTAATTAGCCTAACACAGAACTAATTACATGTATTAAAACTTGATTAGGCACTAAATTCTAGTCCTAAATTGACGGGTGTCACACTACTACTAGTTATGGAGGTTAATTATAACATCCAGGGGTGGCTCGAGGGTAAAGCCAGTGAAGCAACCGTTTTAGGCCCCCGAATTTCTAAGTGTAACATCCCCAAATCGGGCCTAGAAGAAAAAGGTATTTTCTTTAAATTATTTATGCGATTTAAAATTTTTACCTGTGTTCGATTTTAAATTTAATATGTAAGTGAGCCTCAGGAAATATTGTGACTAGTGAAATATTATTTGTTTTAAATAAACTTAGATGACGATAAAATAAAATAATTTTCTTGCGTTAGAAATCCAGGTTCCAGACAATAGATTTAGAAGGGGCATAATTTTATACTGCATATGTCTTGAATAAAAGTGTGTAGGTCGACCTAACATTTTCATTTTTCTTTCACACTTCAAGAACACACACACATTTCACATAAAATCAAAGGAAAACCCCAAACAATTCATTTTGAAGCTGTAATTTTGGTGTAACAATCTGAGTTACAACACCTCCTTCTTGTTATCATCTACCTTGTAAGTATATTTTCCATTTTTATGTATAATTTGAGTTTTTGGTTGGAACTAGGTTAAATGTGGATGCATGAGTGAAATTAGAAGTTTGATGATGATGATTTGTTGTTATAACATGTTATAGGATGTTAGTTGAGGTTCTTTTTGGGTTAAAAACATATATGGTATCCGAATTTAGTGAATTTAGACTTTTGGTTCGTGCTGGTGTTCTTGCTGATCTGGGTTTTGTTGCTGGAAACGTGACAAACGCGATCCGGCTAGATAGCCCGGATCGCGTTGCTATGTGTTGTTTTGTCTCAATCCTGATTCCTTCTTCGAAACGCGATCCAGCTCATACACCCGGATCGCGTTTGCAAGTGTAAAATGGTTACATAATATTTTCTTAAGAGGAACGCGATCCCAACCTCCATTGTCCGGATCGCGTTTGCCTTTGTAATTTTGAAGAAATTGATACTTTGTGAACTTATGTGAATCTAACACTTATATTGTTTAGTTATTGATATTCCTTGATTATCAATGTATATAATTGAGTAAAGTCATAATTAAATTATGAAACGAGTTATTAACTTGTGTTTTAATTGTGTTTACAGAGACACCGAAGACTCAATAAAATAAGACTTTTGAGTTGGAGACTGAGACTGACAGGTGAGTGGACTGGTTCTCACAATTTAATCTTGGTGTTAACAGTTAGTTGCATCAATTTTTAAGTTGCTTGTATTGACTGATTTATCATTACGATAATGATAGGATTGTTGATTAAACTTGTGGTTTGATAGATTGATTGTTTGCTAGTGAATAATTCCATGATAGGTTGGAATGATAGAGGTCAATTTTGGGTTTAGTTGCTATAGGTTAATCCTTATGGGTCGGATGAACATTCGTTGTGAATTAATCCATATTGGTTAAAGATAGCAATAAACTATCGGTAAAAATCTCTGTATTGGCCTGCAGTTGATTATTAAGTGTTCTTGGAGTGCCACCGCGGACTGAGGGTATCTCAAGAACCACCGATCCTCTGTTTGATTGTTTATTTAGATGATTGTTGTGAATTGATTGTTATACTAAGTTAGATTGTTAGATTTAGTTCATTCACTTAGCTTTGTGCTAATTCCCCACCTACTCTTGCAGGTTAACTTTTGGGATATGTTTAGGCAATGGTGTTGTTTTGAAGAAATGTTTGACAATGGGAACTCTGATCGTTTTGGATAAATCATGTTTTGTTAACATAACACCCAGTTATTGTATTAGTGTTGTAATTATACTTAATACTTATAAACTTGTAATGTTTTGGTATGACTAAATGTCGTATATATAATGTTATATCTATATTGGTATGAATGGGATTTACGCTTCCGAAATTAAAAAAAAAAAAAAAAAATGTCTTAAATCATGGGGTGTTATAAGTTGGTATCAGAGCGTAAGTTTAGGTGAATTGAATATTTAAAGTGTTCAATCCTAAACTTAGTCATGTTGGTCAAACATTTCTTGTGGTGGGGATTAGTTATGATAGTTGATTTGGTTAGTTGCTAGTACTAACAATTAATGAATGTTGAGATGTGATGTGATGACAGGTATGGCGGATAATGAGCCACCTTCCCATACTCTCAATGATACTACGCGGACAGATGCACCACCAGAGAACCAGGGTCATAATGGTACATCTAATTTAGCCGGTGGAGAAACTGAAACTGATCAGGAATATATTATGAGATTGGAGAATAGAGTGGAACTTCAGAGAGAACGAGCTGGATCTTCTCAACATCTAGTTTCTACTCGTCCCCACATTGTGACTAATGTACCCCCTATTGTATCTTCTACACGGATTCCGGTATCTAATCCTTTTATTTCACAACAGCAGCAACAGGGTTATACTTATCAGGTCTCGGGTCCTTTTCCTTCGTCTGGTTATACTAATTATCAAATACATATTCCACCTTTTCAACAGTTGAAGAAAGGTTGTTCTCTTAAAACCTTTATGTCTTGCAATCCTTCAACTTATTCTGGAAGTACCGATCCTACGGTCACTCTTGACTGGCTTCGTGATGTAGAGAGAAAACTAAATGTATGTCATTGTGAGGAGGAGGATAAGGTACCTTATGCGGTTCAATTATTAAAGGGTCAAGCCATGTCATGGTGGGATTCAATTACTGCACCATTATCTCCACAACAGTTGAATGATATAAGATGGTCAGATTTTCATGCTGAGATTTGCAAGCAATTTTGCTCGGAGTATAATCTTTCCAGGATTAGGCAAGAGTTTCTTGACTTACAAAAGACTGATCAAATGACGATTGATGAATTAATTAAACAGTTTTCAGATAAATTGCGGTTTGTGCAACAGTGGGTTCCAACTGACCGGACCAAAATTGATCACTTTGTGAAAACATTACCTCCTGATTACCGTACAACAGTGAGACTAGCAGGTTCACTTCCTCAAGCTTATGATTTAGCTCGTTCGGTTGATGGGGATATTATGGCTAAAAGAGTGTTGAATAAAGAAAGGTATTCACAGAAAAACAAAGGAGATTCTTCGAGTAAACAGAAAGGACAAGGTAGTCAACAAAACAGGAGATCGAATCCTGGTATTCCAACGGATAGTAACTATTGTAATAGATGTCGAGCTAGACATAATGGTCCTTGTACTCCCCAGACATCTAGATGTGTTAAGTGTGGAATTTTTGGTCACGCTGCAAAGGATTGTACCTACCCAAATAGCGTGTGTTGGAATTGCCATAAAGAAGGGCATCGTGCAGGGGATTGTCCTGAGGCGAAGAGACAGAGTATGGGTACGGGTAAAGGTTCGCCATCATCTGGTCAAAAGAGGAAAAATCCACCAGTAGCTGCTAGCCGAGCTTTCCGAATGACAGTTGATGATGCTGTCACCACTGAAGATGTCATCACTGGTACATTTCTCATAAATTCTATACCAGCTCGTGTATTGTTTGATTCTGGTGCCAATTGTTCGTTTATATCTGTGAACTTTTGTGATAGACTGAAATTGATCCCCTCTTTGATTGTTAAACCTTTAGAAGTTGAAATTGCAGACGGTAAATTAGTTCCTGTTACCACATCGGTAGCTGGAGCTAGTATACTTATTGAGGGTCATAATTTCTTAGTCTCCTTTTTGTTAATGCCAATTCCTAGTTTCGATGTAGTTATTGGTATGGATTGGTTAAGTTTGAATAAGGCCAACATTGATTGTCATAAAAAGATTATAAGAATTCCGATTTCTGATGGGTCATACGTCATGGCTCGAGGAGAACGAGTAAAGGGTAGTCTACCATTGATTTCCTTGTTGAAAGCTAGGAAATCTCTATCTAAGGGATGTGATTCTTATTTGGCATATGTGATAGATAGCAAGTTAGAAAAGAAATCTTTGATAAATTTTCCGGTGGTTTCTGAATACCCGGAAGTTTTTCCGGATGAATTGCCTGGTTTACCCCCTGTAAGAGATGTAGAATTTCAGATCGATTTGATTCCTGGTTCGACTCCTGTAGCTAAGTCTCCTTATAGATTAGCTCCTTCTGAAATCCGTGAGATGATGGGTCAAATTCAGGAACTGTTAGATAAAGGGTTTATTCGACCGAGTTCTTCCCCGTGGGGTGCTCCGGTATTGTTTGTTAAGAAAAAGGATGGTACTCTTCGAATGTGTATTGATTATAAAGAGCTCAATAAAAGAACAGTGAAAAACAAATATCCATTGCCCAGAATTGATGAGTTATTTGATCAGTTACAGGGATCATCCTATTTTTCTAAGATCGATTTGAGATCCGGTTATCATCAGGTACGAGTTCGTGAGGAAGATGTTCCTAAGACTGCTTTTCGTACCCGGTATGGTCATTACGAGTTCTTAGTTATGCCTTTTGGATTGACTAATGCTCCTGCTATTTTTATGGACTTAATGAATCGTGTATGTCGACCTTTTCTAGACAAGTTTGTGATTGTATTTATTGACGATATCTTGATTTATTCTAAGTCTGAGGCTGAACATGAACATCATTTAAGATTGATTCTTGAGATTTTGAAAAGAGAGCATCTTTTTGCTAAATTTTCCAAATGTGAATTTTGGCTCCGAGAGGTACAGTTTCTCGGGCATATTATTTGTAAGGATGGTGTCAAAGTAGATCCTTCCAAGGTGGACGCTGTTATGAATTGGAATGCTCCTAAATCACCTTCTGACATCAAAAGTTTCCTTGGTTTAGCGGGTTATTATCGAAAATTTATCAAGGATTTCTCCAAAATTGCTGGCCCGTTAACCAAGCTAACTAGGAAGGATATTAAATTTCAGTGGGGAGATCAACAAGAAACATCTTTTCAGACTCTTAAACAGTTGTTATGTCAGGCGCCAGTGTTAGCATTACCTGATGGTTCCGAGGGTTTTGTGGTTTATTGTGATGCTTCTCATGCTGGCTTGGGTGCTGTCTTGATGCAACATGATCGTGTTATTGCTTACGCTTCTCGTCAGCTTAAAACTCATGAAAGAAATTACCCCACACACGATTTAGAGCTTGCAGCTGTGGTATTTGCGTTGAAAATCTGGAGACACTATTTATACGGTACTAGTTGTGTTGTATGTACAGATCATAAAAGTCTCCAGTATATGTTTACTCAGAAAGAACTTAATATGAGACAGCGCCGATGGTTGGAATTAATTAAGGATTATGACTGTGAAATCCGATATCACCCGGGTAAAGCTAATGTGGTTGCCGATGCTTTAAGCCGAAATGTACCTTCCGATCGAATTTATTTTATGCGTTTAGAAATATCTTCTGATTTGATTTCTCAGTTGAAAGCTGCACAGTTAGAAGCATTGATGGATCAAAATTTAAAATCTGAGATTTTATTGAAACGGAAGGATTTATTGATTGATGATTCTCGAGGATTGAAAACTTTCCAATCACGGGTTTGGGTTCCATTGATTGGGGGACTTCGGGATTTGATATTGTCTGAGGCACACAAATCGAGGTTATCTGTTCATCCAGGGAGTACGAAAATGTATAATGATTTGAAACCATTGTATTGGTGGCCAACTATGAAAACCGATGTTGCTCGAATGGTGGAGACTTGTCATATATGTTCCCAGGTTAAAGCAGAACATCAGAAGCCCTATGGTTCATTGAAACAGTTAGATATTCCAGAATGGAAATGGGAGCACATTACTATGGATTTCGTTACCAAGTTTCCCCGCACTCAGAAAGGTAATGATATGATATGGGTGATAGTTGATAGATT
Organism: Helichrysum umbraculigerum; assembly: GCA_949592205.1. Lineage (NCBI taxonomy): Eukaryota > Viridiplantae > Streptophyta > Magnoliopsida > Asterales > Asteraceae > Helichrysum > Helichrysum umbraculigerum. The sequence continues at coordinate 125,412,636 of CATIUR010000003.1, read as the reverse complement.
AACCAAGAGTGCACATTTTCTAGCCACCAGTGAGACGGCATCATTGACTCAACTTGCTCAATTGTACATTCATGAGATTGTTGTTAGACATGGTATTCCTTTATCCATTGTTTCCGATAGAGATTCTAGGTTTGTTTCTGGTTTTTGGCAGAGTTTGCAACGTGAATTAGGTACCAGAGTTAATCTTAGCACATCGTATCATCCTCAGACAGACGGGCAGTCAGAGCGTACTATTCAGACACTCGAGGATATGTTGAGAGCTTGTGTACTTGAGTATGGCGGTTCTTGGGATTCACACTTACCATTGATAGAATTTGCTTATAATAATTCTTATCATTCTAGCATTGGTATGCCGCCATATGAGATGTTGTATGGGCGCCGTTGTCGAACACCTATGATTTTGGAATGTGTCAAATCATTTAGCTAAATGGTGCAAGTTTGTAACCATGGCGAACGTCCATTACTAGATTAAATCATAGGTTTCTTGATTGAAGTTGAACTATAGGTCTTAGCGAACGTTGAGCTTATGTTTGATGAATATTACCCTTGGCATATAGTATAACCGGCTATAACTATACACCCCGAAATCACTAGTGAAATAGTCCAAGCAAGCATTGTTTTTAATATCTGAAAATTTTCAATCAATCACTTTGACTCTTCAGAGTCCACCTGCCTAGATTAATTAAAGTTTGTAGTTTTAAGCAACGTGACAACTCGGTCACACAAAACCCCCACAGTTACTTTTCTGTATAAATTACTTGCACTTGGATATAATTCTTAAACTCACATTCCCTGTGTTCGAACCCGAACTTACCCAACTACACTACCACACGATAGGGTCCACTGCCCGGTTGTGTTTTGGTCTAGCTCGGTACTTTTTGGTTTACTTATCAACGATAAATTTTAAGACTAGATTCATCACATCAAGTTTTTGGCGCCGCTGCCGGGGAATGTGATATTTTAAGATTTGAATTTAAGTGTAATTGATTGATTTTTTTTCCTGGGATTTATTCTTGGAAAGTTGCATTCTGTTTTTAGTTTTGTAGAATCGGTGCATTTTATGTTTTTATTGTTTTTGTTTTAGCAGATTTTATTTCCTTTGTTTGTTTGAAGCGGATGAAACGACATGCCATTGGATGTCCACAATGTTAGATTACGATTTTTGGCTAAATATGGAAGTTGCAACAAGGAGGATATTCCAATAATAGTGCTGAAATTTTTGGAGGAGTATCAAGATTGTGATTGGGATGATATTCCAATCATAATTTCTGATTACTTGGAGCAAGAAGTTTGCAATTGTCCATATTTCGTGGTTAATGAGGAAACGGATGATGATGAGGAAGATAATGAAGTTACTTATTACCATCATGAAGTTTCACATTTTGTTTTGCAGGATTCCATCATAATTGAGCATAAAATGGTTGAAAATTCAGATTTTGAGGATGATGGGAGCATTGAATATATTGATGATTATTCTAACAATTATGTTCCTAGATCTTTTGAATTTGTTTTTCAGGATGATAGTGATGATGAGGAGCAAGAATATTTTGATTATCCTCAACACACTTCACAAGTTATTTTGCAGGAATCACACTCACTTGAACTTGAACCAACTGAAAATTCTGATTTTGGAGAATTCATGGAAGATGGAGGCGAGGGAATTTTGGTTATTTCGGATTTAGGAGCTGCAGAATCAGCAGCTACTTCCGTTATGATGGAGGAGCAAAAGCCAAATATTTTGGAACAAAATTCTCAAGATGTTGCATCTTTCACTAAGGAAGCCATTAACAACTATGATGCTGATATAAAGGAGTTTCAAGAAGCGTTAGGAATTAGTGATCATGAGTTAGATAAGTTAGTGGAAAAGGGGCATGGTGATGATCTAATTCTTGAGGCTGAATTGGAAATTTTGTATCAAGCTAGTAGCACACAAGTACAAGCTAAAATAGGTGGTGGCGACTTAGATGATCCTTCAATCGAGCAGTCAAAATTAGGTTTGATGCCTCATCCTTTGCTATGCAATTGTGAGTGTATATTGTTGATAGAACCAAAACCACCCGGTTACTTGTCTGTAGAATCAGTCGTTAGTGGTGGGATTGTTAAGTCTAGCAGTATGCAGGGGCAAATGAATAAGGTCATTGAGGTTAATAGATTGGCTAGGTTGGATAGGAGTATTGACTGTGTGCATGTAGACTACTTTGAAGAACCACCAGATTGTTCTCGTATACTTGTTAGAGACTTTTCTGAAAACATGGGGATAACTAGTCGTCCATACTTGAAAGTGGCACTCATTAAGATTATCATAAGGCCATTGAAGGAATGGAGAGTTTATATTCATGTCATAAGTTTTAGTTGGAGGATGTTCTACCGAAATGAAAAAACGAAAGAAGACATTCTCCAATGCGAATATGATGAGAAAGGAGGTGGTAGCGTGATTGAAGATTGGTTATGAGAAAGCAAGGGTCGAGTCTAGCTCGGGACTCGGTAATAAACCAAGCACTTTTTGGGAGCTAGCCCGTACTTCAAAGTGATGATTATTTGATGATGGTAGCTCTATGCAATAAAGAGAATGTACATGAGAGCAATGGATGTTTTGATTTGTTGATCGAAAGTTTATTAAGAATATGAACAAGCAAGCACCCCGGGAAGTTCTCGTTTCCTTTTACCTTCGCACCTATGTTTACTTGATTTTATATTTTGCATTGGGGGCAATGCAAATCTCAAGTGTGGGGAGGTTGATTCACTTGAATTTCATTCTTGGTAAATTGTCATTTCTTATCTCTTATTGGGGTTTGTAAAAGTTTATTGGTTGCCGATCGAGCTTTACGAATCCTACTAACGGCCACATGCTACTTATTAGGTCTGTTATTGATCATTGGCCCGATAGGTTTTTGCAAATGCCAATAAAAGGTCGGCAATGATAATTTGTCAGGAATGTGCTTGTCCTTAAAGGATTGATTGCTTTAAAAATCTTAAATTTTAAAAAAATTATTTAGAAGTGATTTAATCTTCCCTCTTGCAACTTAACCTCTTGAGATGTGTCATAAAAAGCAACCTAATAGGGTGAATTGCATGACTAGCACACTTGTAGCCTCCACTATGAAAATTGTGAGAAATTTGAGCCTATATGAGAAAAACACTTACCTTTAGTGTTTATATTGATTCATTGCTATGAGTGTGCCGGTGATTGTAGTTTGTTCTAGAACTTGCCCTAGTGATGCATTTTGAGACCGCTGTGGGATTACAGAAATGTGATATAGGTGGGGTCGAAGACGAGGAGGTGTTCTTAAGAATTTTTGATCTTATTTTGATTTAAAACCATTTATATCCAGTCCACCCAGGTCGCTAGCACTCATCTTTAGTGCTGAGAAACCCGTAGACACTTCCACATACACTCCACTCAAAATGTTAGCCTTATTTTTGTGTAGTCAATTCCCGAACCATCTACTTTTCTAGGATGTTGCCTAATTGGAATTTTACTGAGTTTTATCCATGTGTGACTTAAATCGTTTTGAAATGGGATTCTAGTGTTAAATTCTGTAATTAAGTTGTGTAAAATGGAGATTGTTTGAATGTCAAGTTAAATAATTGAAGTTGAGCGCAATTGAATTATTGGAAAGTAACTGTTGAGCTTAATGTTTTAGATTGGGTAATTGTAGTCAACTAAATGGCCTTTGAATTCCTGAACAAGTAGTTCCCGAGGGGTGTTTTACACCTAGCCACCGAAGGTCTTTATCCGGTCTAGGATGGTTGGTCCAAAAGTTCGCTACACAGGGTTCATAGAAAGTCATAGAATGCAATTATTCCAATCAATAGTGTAAATCAATTTGAGTTATTTGTGCGCAATTGTTGAGTAATAAATTGTAAGTGAAAGTGAATTGTAATTTGAATTGATTTGGCATGAAAAATCCCAATTTTTATTACTGTCACATGCTTAAACCAATAGGTAACATTTCCACATTTCTCACGGGTCTTGACTATAACACCCTCCAAAATACCAAGGCATTTTTTTTTTTTATGTGAGGAAGCGTAAATAAAAGAAATACGATAAGGATTGCATATATTACATTTCAAAAGTGCAATCCCAAATACATACAATATTTGTAACAACCCCAAAATTAGGATCAATTTAAAATTTTCCTAATTACGTGATTATTACTTGTATATAATATGAAATAGGATTATATACGTTATTTACTTATTATATATATATGGATGGAATATATATATATATACGCGTATACGATTCGTACAGATCGTATAAAACAAAAATCGTACAACTTGCGTACATTAATAAAACAACTATTAAATAATGTGAAATTATTTAATTACTTTGATTATTACTTTATATTATGTTTATAATATAACGGAAAACGTACGTTTTAATTAAAACGTCACCGAACTCTCCGAAAACTTGACCAACCGACAAAACGAAACTAAGTTATGTTTTTATAACTTGAAAACTAGTATTTCGATAAAATACTTCAACTTAATAATCGAATATTATTTCGTATTTACAAACATATATTTAATCGCGTATAAAATTATTTTTACGTTTAAACGACCGGGGAAACGAACACCGCACGGAGCGCAAACACGGAGGAAACAAAGTTTGGTGAGACCACACCTTGGTGGCCCCACCAAAACCGGCCAAGGTGAGGGGGCATTAAGCCCTCACCATCCCTTCCCACTCTCACACTCAAACACACCCATACTCCATCATTTCTCTCCCTCTCTCTCTCTCAATCGGCTCTCTCACTCTCTCTCTCTAAAACCGACACTAAACCACCCTAAAAACACCATTAAAACACCTTGAAGCTCTATAACCGTTTGGAGAAAGGCGATCACGAGAACGAGGGCTACAAACCTATCTTTTCGGTTTCTCGATTCGACTACTTTGTAAGTTTTCCGGCGACCTCGAAACTTTTCCGATTACATTTATTTTACTTCCATGTTGTTCCCCTAGCTAAATGATGTCCGAATATGTAATTAAAACTCGTTTTTGAACTCGTTAACGAAAAGGTCGGTTTTGGTCATTTTAAAGAAAACGACACCACCAACATTAAAAACGAATACCAATAGTTATTATGAACTCATTATAACATATTAAAACTAGTATAAAAGTTCTAGACCCAACGGAAACCGGAAAATACGTTTTCGGAAACTAAATTTCCGAACAGACCTCTTGTGTCGCATCGGACCGAAATTTCATGCGACACAACACTATGTCGCATGTTATGTCGCACGTTATGTCGCAATGTATGCGACACAACGCTTATGTCGCACTATATGTCGTATTATCTACGACACAAAGTTTACCTATCGCTTGATTGCGACACAACGACTATGTCGTATCATTGTGTCGTACCCTTGTCTGCGACACAACCATTGTGTCGCATAAACACTAAATCAGAAACAAATCCATACGACACAGACCTTATGTCGCATACGGTCTGCGACACAAGCCTTGTGTCGCAGAAAGCCCAGATCAGAAAACAAAATATACTCTAAGTGTTAGAATCACTTTTCAACTACTAAATCAAATACGATGCTACTTATACCTGAAAATACTATACTTTTGAAAGTATACAACAACACTTGAATACGTACAAGACTATGCTAAACTAACGTGAGATTTCACTCACACACGCACACGAGTTTACACTCGAAATACTTAGGAGATTACACTCCAACGAACTTACACTTGTACATTACACGGGATTGCATCCGATACGAACTTACCAGTTCACTCACTAGTTACGTGCTGGATTACACGTTAACTGATACGAACATACACTCGAATACTTACGAGGTTTCACTCGTACCCTTTGGGGTTTAAGCCCATTGGAACTTACGCAAACGATACACATTGCGATACAAACAAACAGTTATACGCGTACGCTTTACAAAAGTACAACTACTATGAATACATAATAATAATGGATGGAATTATTATTATACACCGATAACAAACGGACCGTATAACTTTTCTACAAACTACAAACGATTACAAACGTACAAACAAACTAATGGACATTAATTAGTTTGGGAACAACTAGCATGGATACTTTACAAGTATTCCATTTACTTACTAAACCTTATGCGTATTAGGACGCTAAGGGTTGCTAGTTTGGGATACTACTTGCTTACTTACTGCATTGTCTGCCAGACTCAGGTGAGTCTTACAGCCCCTACTTTACTGTTTTTACTCGGGGGTGAGATGCATTACTGTTTTACATGAACACACAAAACTTACTTGCTGCCATGATTTACTTACTGTATGAGATTACGAATACGCCAACTGCATGAGTTTACGACTAATCCAATGAAATCCTCCTGAACCATATTTGTTAGTTATGTGATAAGCGCGAGTTTTAGTATATGGATCCATATGAGACTGACAATCCCCGCCCGGGGTAGCAAGCACTACCACGAACCGTTCCTGTAGAAACGGGCGTTTCTTACTCGTTCCGTATGAATGTTTTGGATTACATTCATGAGGGGGTACCTATATTTACTGTACGTTAAGCTTCAACTATGGTGGCTCATGGCAATTGTATCAAACGGTTAGCATAACCTGCAACCACCCACTTATTAAAACTTAAGTAAACGATGAGCATAACCTGTGATCGAAACTTACTGGCTGGCTATGATTTACAAATACTACTTGTGTGTTCAACTGTTTACTTACTTACAAACCTGTGAGATTCACCAACCTTTTTGGTTGACCGTTTTAGTAATGCTTCTCAGGTACACAGCATCAGTAGGGATGCCCAGCAGGATAAGCTTTCTTAGCTCGAGTCGCATGCATTTACAAGCTTGGAGATTTTATTACATTACTTTTGTACTAGTTGTTATGTATTAGAATCTCTAGGAATTTACTTGAACTCGAGCTTGTATTTTGAAACTACTTATGTATTAATGTAATAACTTTTCGAACGTCTCATTTAGAGTCGTTCACTGTATCCTTTGTGCTTGTGATTATTGATTAGTAACACCCAAAAACGTCGCTTCCGCAAACTGTTAAATTTGGGGGTGTTACAATATTTAATACCAAATCACCACCAAAAGTATTAATACAATTTAGGTGTTATATAAAATCCGTGACATAATTGTTTGGTCCAAACATGTCAAAACAAAATCAGAGTGCGGTGTCAAACATTCCTTCAAACAACTTCTAGTACCCACAATCAAAAGCTAAACCTGCAAGAAGTTGGGGAAGAGGGATTAGCACAAAGCTAAGTGAACAATTCCAGGATTCACAATCTAACTTAGCATAACAAGTAACTACAACTAGCACATCTCAAGTAACATAGAAGGATCGGTGGTCCTTGAGGTACCTTCATACCGCGGTGGTTCCTCAAGTAACACTTATAACCACTGAAGGCCAAACAGTGGTTAGACCGATAGTTTTAGTACTAATACTACATACGACGTAATCTCAGTGCCCAACACAAGTACAAATCAATTACGTTGTCCAAAGTAATAGTACCCAAACCCAACACATTAGTTGACCCTCACCAAAACAAATAGTCCAACTATCATAGCACATAGGACACCAACAAATCGTTCAAGGGATAACCGACATGGCAATATAATCTTAAAGCAATCATTGCAATAAACCAAATTACCCATTGTAACCACGATGTTACAACTAACTTAGACTGAGAGTCCAAGATTCACTCACCCTTGTCGACTGTAGTCTCCACTCAAAGATCTTATCTTATTGAGTCTTCTGGTTATCTGAGAACACTATCAAAACCCGAGTTAGACTCTCATGTTTAGAATTCATAGTATAACATTCACATAAACAGTGCCGTATAATGCTCATACTATACTTTCAATACTCGTTAAATAACATAAGCACACAAGTCACAAGTTGTCAAATTCGTCAAAGTAAGACTGACAAACGCGATCCGGGTAGGGTGTGACTGGATCGCGTTCCTTAACACCAAAATATTTTGTTACCAAAATACACTTGCAAACGCGATCCGGGACAAGGAGCTGGATCGCGTTCCAAGGAACAAAATCCGTTTGACCCAATTTAACACTATCTAACGCGATCCGGATGATAGGGGCTGGATCGCGTTCATACGCACAAAATCATCCTGTGATCAAAATACACATAGCAACGCGATCCGGGCAAGGGTTTCGGGATCGCGTTCCTATGTTTTTCAACAATGGTTCATACCTGCAACTAGTTTCAGCTCGAACCAAAAACCCAAATTTCATACAATTCAATCATCAAACACGATTTTGACTTAAAATTGACACCTATTAACATGTATAAACATATAACAACAACAAACAACAACATCTAACATCAAAATCCACACATGCATCAATTATCTAACCTAGTTTCTAACCAAACCCATTTCTTCAAACTATTAACTTGAAGAACACAAGAATTCACCACAATAAGCATGAAATCAGTTTATCAAAGATCACATCAACAATTTCAAGAACAATTTAACTTCAATGCTCACTAATTTAACCTAATTTAACCAAATCAAGCAAGAACACATAATTGGGCATAGTTTAGCTTACAATGGAGATGATGATCAGATGGAGAAGATGAAGGTGAGATACTAAATCCAAAATCACAGCTACAACAAGATGGAGAATGATTCTTCTTTAAATCTTCTAAGTGAGGTGTGTGTGTGTGTTCTTGGTGATATTTGATCAGAGTCTGGAAATGGGAAATAAAGGCCGACTAACTCATTTAACCCAACTCAAAGTAGTGTAATATAATACCCGTCCTAAATCTATTGTCTGGAACCTAAAAATCATTTGCGAGAAATAAGTTTTATTATACCGTCAACTAAATTAATTTACAACAATTAATAATTTATTTATCACAATAGGTCTTTTGACCATTTGACCTATTTATTTAGTTATCAAAATACACCAAGTATTTCTAAATACAATTTAAATACGAAATAAATAAAAGAATTACCGTATTTCTACCAAGCCCATATCGAGGATGTTACAAATCTTCCCTCCTTAAGGAGATTTCGTCCCCGAAATCTCTTCACGCACGAAAGACTAGGATAACGCATCCTCATGCTAGACTCGGTCTCCCACGTAAGGTTTGGACCCAAACTATGATTCCATTTAACCAACACCATAAGGATATCTTTCTTACAAAGTTTAGTCACTTTACGATCTACGAGCTCAACAGGCTCCTCTACAAGTCTTTGACTTAGGTCAACACGTAAGTCTTGCAACGGAAGAACTTGGGATTGGTCCTCTACCTTGCATTTTCTTAGGTAGCACACATTAAAGGTATCATGAATACCCGCCAATTCCGGAGGAAGATCTAAGGACATCGTTTGATCATTGACGACTTGTCGAATTTTAAACGGTCCAATGAATCTAGGAGCTAACTTACCCCGTTTCCCAAACCGTATAACACCCTTCCAAGGTGAAACTTTCAAATAAACCAACTCGCCCTCTACAAAAGACACGGGCCGACGACGCGGATCGGCATATTGTTTTTGCCTATCACGAGCCGCTTTCAATCTATCACGGGCTATGGCTACCTTATCGGCGGTAATTTGAACTAAGTCGGGGCCCGAAAACTGTTTCTCGCCCGCCTCTAACCAACATGTGGGCGTCCTACACTTACGACCATATAATAACTCATAAGGTGGCATACCTATACTAGAGTGATACGAATTATTGTAAGCGAATTCGACCAACGGCAAGTGAGAATCCCATGATCCACCATACTCTAACACACACGCACGCAACATATCCTCCAAGGTTTGAATGGTGCGTTCCGACTGACCATCCGTCTGAGGGTGATAAGCCGTACTCAAATTAACTCTAGTACCCAATTCTCGCTGCAAACTCTGCCAAAAACCCGACACAAACCGAGAATCTCTGTCGGAAACAATCGATAACGGAATGCCATGTCGAACCACAACCTCATTGATGTACAGCTGGGCCAACTTACTCAAAGATGCCGACTCACAAGTAGCAAGAAAATGAGCACTTTTGGTTAGTCTATCTACAATCACCCAAATCATGTCGTTACCCTTAACCGTTCGAGGCAACTTGGTCACAAAATCCATGGTAATATGCTCCCATTTCCACTCGGGAATCTCGAGCTGTTTCAAAGTTCCGTAGGGTTTCTAATGTTCGGCTTTCACTTGAGAACAAACATGGCATGATTCAACAAACCGGGCAACATCCAATTTCAAAGTAGGCCACCAATACAAGGGTTTCAAATCCTGATACATCTTGGTGCTACCTGGATGAACCGACAATCTAGACTTGTGAGCTTCTAACAAGATCACATTTCGAAGACCACCAACCACAGGAACCCAAACTCGATTCTGAAAAGTCTTTAATCCACGAGAGTCATCAATCATCAAATCCTTTCTTTTATGTATAGCCTCAGATTTCAAGTTATGCTCCAACAATGCCTCCATTTGAGCTGATTTCAAACTATCAACCAAATCTGAAGAAACCTCCAATCGCATAAAACAAACTTTTTCTGGTTTCCCTTTCCGACTCAAAGCATCCGCCACAACATTGGCTTAACCCGGGTGATAGCGAATCTCACAATCATAGTCTTTGATCAATTCCAACCATCTCCTTTGACGCATATTAAGCTCCTTTTGAGAAAACATGTATTGAAGGCTCTTGTGATCCGTGCAAATAACACATTTAGTACCGTACAAATAATGTCTCCAGATTTTCAAGGCAAAAACCACAGCCGCTAACTCCAAGTCATGGGTAGGATAGTTTATCTCGTGAGGTTTCAATTGTCGCGAAGCATAGGCAATAACACGGTCACGTTGCATCAAAACACAACCTAACCCTGCAGACGAAGCATCACAATACACAATGAAATCATCGGATCCGTCAGGCAATGCTAAAACCGGAGCCTGACACAACAACTGTTTCTAATTCTGAAAAGCCGCTTCTTGTTGATCACCCCATAGAAAATTCACATCTTTACGAGTTAACTTAGTCAAAGGACCCGCGAGTTTAGAAAAATCCTTAATGAACTTTCGGTAATATCCAGCTAATCCAAGGAAACTCTTAATTTCAGAAGGAGATTTAGGCGGTTGCCAATTCATGACTGCTTCAATTTTAGATGGATCCACCTTAACTCCATCCTCACAAATGATGTGACCCAAAAACTGCACCTCGCGCAACCAAAACTCGCACTTGGAAAATTTTGCATACAATTTCTCTTTTCTTAAAGTATCAAGAACCAAACGTAAATGCATCTCATGATCAGTCTCGGATTTAGAATATACTAAGATATCGTCAATGAACACTATAACAAACTTATCGAGAAAAGGTCGACAAACTCTATTCATCAAGTCCATGAAGATTGCCGGAGCGTTAGTCAACCCAAAAGGCATAACAAGAAATTCATAATGCCCATATCTAGTGCGAAAAGCTGTCTTAGGAATATCCTCCTCACAAACCCGCACTTGGTGATAACCCGATCTCAAATCAATTTTAGAAAAATACGAGGACCCTTGCAATTGGTCAAACAGCTCATCAATTCGAGGTAAAGGGTACTTATTCTTTACGGTTCTCTTATTCAACTCCCTATAGTCAATACACATCCGAAGGGTGCCATCCTTCTTTTTCACAAATAATACGGGCGCACCCCAAGGAGAGGAACTAGGTCTAACAAAACCCTTATCTAGTAACTCTTGAATTTGACTCATCATTTCACGAATTTCGGAGGGAGCTAATCTATAAGGGGCTTTAGCTACTGGAGTGGAACCGGGAATCAACTCAATTCTATACTCTACATCTCTAATAGGAGGTAAACTGGGCAATTCATCGGGAAAAACATCCGAGTATTCCGAAATCACTCGGACGTCGGTGACCTTTTTCTTTTCTAGTTTAGCGTTAACAACATAGGCCAAATATGATTCACACCCCTTAGCTAGAGATTTTCTAGCTTTCATCATCGAAATTAAAGGAATACTACCGTTTACCCGCACACCCCGAGCCATGACATACGACTCATCCGAGGTAGGAAGCCTTATTAGCTTTCTATGGCAATCAATGTTGGCCTTATTTTGACTCAACCAGTCCATACCCAAAACCACATCAAATCCCGGAATGGGCATCAAAAGAAAAGAAACAGGAAAATTATGGCCTTCAATCAAAATACTAGCCCCAGTCACTGATGTGGTAACTGGAACCAATTTACCATTCGCTACTTCAACCTCAATAGGACTTGTAATAACAGAGGGAGTCAATTTCAATTTATCACAAAAGGTCATGGATATGAATGAACAATTAGCTCCTGAATCAAATAAGACACATGCCGGTACAGAATTTACAAGAAAAGTACCAGTGATGACGTCCTCTGTCCTGACAGCTTCATCGGCTGTCATTTGGAAAGCCCTGCCCGTTGCCAAAGGTGGGTTCTTTCTTTTCTGGCCAGAAGATGAGGAACCTCCGACTGTACCCGCTTTCTGTCTCCCAGTCTCCGGACACAAACCTGAACGGTGACCTTCCTTGCGACAATTCCAACACACTGGTTTAGGGAAAGTACAATCTTTGATATCATGGCCAAACTGCCCACACTTAATGCACCTAGCCGTTTGAGGAGTACAAGGACCCGTGTGCTTTGATTTACAATTAGTGCACCAGTTCGATTTATCCCCTATAGCACTACCACTTGAACCTTGTCCCTTACCACGAGAAGAACCATGCCACTTTTTCTTTCCCGGACTACCCGAAGACTCACTCTTGGGTTTCGTTTGAGGCTTATCATTCACCTCCAATCCTTGAGCCCTAACATCACCATCCACCGAACGAGCTAACTCAAATGCTTGGTTAAGAGTACCCGCAAGTCTAACAGTCGTCCGGTAAGCATGAGGCAACATACCAACAAAGTGATCAATTTTGGTCCTTTCATCCGGCACCCATTGGTGCACAAACCTCAATTTTTCAGAAAATTGGGCAATAAGGTCATCCATTGTTATTTTATCCGTCAACTGCATATCCAAAAATTCACGTCTAATACGGGTCATATCATATCCCGAACAATACTTTTTGCAAACCTCATTATAAAAATCAGTCCACCTGATAGAAGCCCGCTGCTGTGGCGACAAATGAGAAGTAATAGAGTCCCACCAACCCATAGCCGGACCCTTGAGAAGTTGCACAGCATAAGGGACCTTGACCTCATCCTCACAACGACAAACTTCAAATTTCCTTTCAACATCCCTCAACCAATCCAAAGTCACGGAGGGGTTAGAACTGCCATAATAGTTCGACGGTCCGCTGGATTTAAACGTCTTAAAAGAACACAGCTTATGTTGATACGGTGGAGGAAATAACGGAATTTGATAACCTGAAGGCCCGGAAGAGAAAGGGGTCGACGTTCGATAATTACCATCATGCTGCTGTTGATGATAAGGAGGCATAGATGTAGGAATCTGTGATGTCGCCACAGTAGGCGGTACCATGCTATAGACTGGTGGTGAAGTCCGAGGAATCTGCTGAGATAACCGAGCTTGTTGCTCTAAAAACTGTTGCTCGATAGCCTTGAGTCTAACATTTTCCCCCTCTAAGTGCAACAGATAATCCTCTTGGGTCATATCCTCAGCCGAGAAGGTGGTACCTGTTTGCCCTTGGATAACATGTTGAGTTTCAGGAGGAGAGACATCGGATACTGGAAGGTTAATGAAAGTAACGGTCGGGTTCTCATTGTCTGCCATGACCTGCACACCACATCTCACAACTCGTTAATTGTTAGTACCTACATACTAAACAATTATTCTATCTTAGCTAAATCCCGCACCCTGGAATGTTTGACTGACACTATAGATTTGGGATTGAACACTTTCAATTGTCCAATTCACCCAAACCTATGCTCTGATACCAACTTATAACACCCTCCAAAATACCAAGGCATTTTTTTTTTTATGTGAGGAAGCGTAAATAAGAGAAATACGACAAGGATTGCATATATTACATTTCAAAAGTGCAATCCCAAATACATACAATATTTAATACCAAATCACCACCAAAAGTATTAATACAATTTAGGTGTTATATAAAATCCGTGACATAATTGTTTGGTCCAAACATGTCAAAACAAAATCAGAGTGCGGTGTCAAACATTCCTTCAAACAACTTCTAGTACCCACAATCAAAAGCTAAACCTGCAAGAAGTTGGGGAAGAGGGATTAGCACAAAGCTAAGTGAACAATTCCAGGATTCACAATCTAACTTAGCATAACAAGTAACTACAACTAGCACATCTCAAGTAACATAGAAGGATTGGTGGTCCTTGAGGTACCTTCATACCGCGGTGGTTCCTCAAGTAACACTTATAACCACTGAAGGCCAAACAGTGGTTAGACCGATAGTTTTAGTACTAATACTACATACGACGTAATCTCAGTGCCCAACACATGTACAAATCAATTACGTTGTCCAAAGTAATAGTACCCAAACCCAACACATTAGTTGACCCTCACCAAAACAAATAGTCCAACTATCATAGCACATAGGACACCAACAAATCGTTCAAGGGATAACCGACATGGCAATATAATCTTAAAGCAATCATTGCAATAAACCAAATTACCCATTGTAACCACGATGTTACAACTAACTTAGACTGAGAGTCCAAGATTCACTCACCCTTGTCGACTGTAGTCTCCACTCAAAGATCTTATCTTATTGAGTCTTCTGGTTATCTGAGAACACTATCAAAACCCGAGTTAGACTCTCATGTTTAGAATTCATAGTATAACATTCACATAAACAGTGCCGTATAATGCTCATACTATACTTTCAATACTCGTTAAATAACATAAGCACACAAGTCACAAGTTGTCAAATTCGTCAAAGTAAGACTGACAAACGCGATCCGGGTAGGGTGTGACTGGATCGCGTTCCTTAACACCAAAATATTTTGTTACCAAAATACACTTGCAAACGCGATCCGGGACAAGGAGCTGGATCGCGTTCCAAGGAACAAAATCCGTTTGACCCAATTTAACACTATCTAACGCGATCCGGATGATAGGGGCTGGATCGCGTTCATACGCACAAAATCATCCTGGGATCAAAATACACATAGCAACGCGATCCGGGCAAGGGTTTCGGGATCGCGTTCCTATGTTTTTCAACAATGGTTCATACCTGCAACTAGTTTCAGCTCGAACCAAAAACCCAAATTTCATACAATTCAATCATCAAACACGATTTTGACTTAAAATTGACACCTATTAACATGTATAAACATATAACAACAACAAACAACAACATCTAACATCAAAATCCACACATGCATCAATTATCTAACCTAGTTTCTAACCAAACCCATTTCTTCAAACTATTAACTTGAAGAACACAAGAATTCACCACAATAAGCATGAAATCAGTTTATCAAAGATCACATCAACAATTTCAAGAACAATTTAACTTCAATGCTCACTAATTTAACCTAATTTAACCAAATCAAGCAAGAACACATAATTGGGCATAGTTTAGCTTACAATGGAGATGATGATCAGATGGAGAAGATGAAGGTGAGATACTAAATCCAAAATCACAGCTACAACAAGATGGAGAATGATTCTTCTTTAAATCTTCTAAGTGAGGTGTGTGTGTGTGTTCTTGGTGATATTTGATCAGAGTCTGGAAATGGGAAATAAAGGTCGACTAACTCATTTAACCCAACTCAAAGTAGTGTAATATAATACCCGTCCTAAATCTATTGTCTGGAACCTAAAAATCATTTGCGAGAAATAAGTTTTATTATACCGTCAACTAAATTAATTTACAACAATTAATAATTTATTTATCACAATAGGTGTAACACCCAGTATTTGGGTCTAGTAGTATTTAATATTTTCTGACTGTGAATTATTATTAAGTGTGTCAGAAAATAGGTGTGCTGCATTATTTGAAAATAAATGAGTAAAAGAGTCGAATAATTTATTGTGACTAATAAATTATTGATTGTTTTAATTTTATTTAGTTGACGGTAAAATAAAATAATGTTTCCCCGCAAATGGTTTTTAAGTTCCAGACTATGATAAGTACGGGGAATGAAAATTTACCAATTATATGGTACACTCCATATTTGAGTCGGTGTTTATTTTTAAACATATCTATATACACATATACATACATACGATCATATATACATACATACATGAAAACTAAACCCTAAATCCTTGAGGAATCATCAAATGGAAGCCATCAAATTCGAATTCAAGGTTCAAGAACATGGATTATCATTTCCCAACCCTCCTAATCATCTTGTAAGTTATCAATTCTTGAATTATATGAACCCTAGAATTTGGGGTTTTTAGTATTATTGATTTTAATACGAAATTAAACTTTGAAATGGTGAAATTAATGTTACCTAAGTTTATTAATGATGGTGAGTAACATGATTTGAGCTAGAGTTTAGGAATTGATTGAGGGTTCTTGATGCTAATGATGATTAGGGTAAAAGTTGTTTGATTAAGGTGAAATCAAGACTTGTAATCATGATAGAGTTGTTAGTTGATGATTATTTCATGATTATAAGTTAAACCCTATGTTAGATACGATATAAATGAATGATGATCATGAGTTAAGATATGGGTTAGTTGAAAATTTATGAATTAAAGATTGTAATCATGTTATAATGATTAGTTGATGCTTAAATGATGATTAGTATCTAAACCCTAAGCTAGAAATGGAAAAATTAAATGATGATCATGAAGAAAGTTTGGGTTTAGTTAATTATTCATGAAGTAAAGTTTGTGGTTATGTGAGGCTTGTTGATTTATGTTTAATACATGATTATAATCTAAGCCTAACATTTGATTGAAGAAAATGATTATGTGTTCTTGAGGTTAATGATGAATTTGATGATGATCATGGATTATATGATCAAATTAGCATTGGTTATAGCTAAGAACACATAATTGATGATTAAAGATGATTGTGTGAATTTAATTGTTAAGTATTCATTAGAATTGTAGTTTTGATGAATTAGTGATATTTGAGGTTAATAACCTTGGTGATGGTTTAACCATGTTGATTAGTAATAATTGAAGTAGATTAAGAGTGATGTTATGATTATAACTTGTTAAGTGAGTTTGAGTTATGTTGTTAATATTGGAATAATGTTGTATAAATCTTGAGATAAGTGACTAACTTGTATCATTCTACTGTATTCTCAGATGTGCAGAAGACTCAGTGATATTAGAATACTGAGTGGATGCCTGAGGTGGTCGGTGAGTGGATCTCTAATCCTCAGCTTAACTTGGTTGTAACAAGTTTGGTTACAACAAGTAATGTATTATTACTTCATTAGTTGCATTGATGATTATGTTGATAGTAATAATACTGTTGATATGTTGCCTAGTTGAATATGTGACTTGTTGATTACGTGATCACTTGAATTAATTGGCCTTCGGGCATCAGTTGTTGGCCTTCGGGCATCAGTTGTTAATGAGGCAACGAGTTGTTGAACTGTTGGTTGGGCTAGTTGGTTATCTAAAGTTTAACACACCTCCTGTGTTAGTTGAAGATAATCACTAGCTATCGGTCTCGTCCGTATGGCCATACGGTTAGGTTGGATAAGTGTTCTTGGGGAGCCACCCGGGTTTATGGTTATCCCCAGAGCCGCCGATCCTCATTATGGTGTTGTTGATTTGTTGAATTGTTGCATTGTCGAACTGATGTATAGTTGAGGTGTTGTATTGTGTACGTGATTGTTTTAGTGCTAAATGTTGTACACAAGGTTGTTGAGCTAAGTTAGGTTGTTGATTAGTTATCTGCTCACTTAGCGTTATGCTAATCCCCCACATTATCACTTCTTGCAGGTTTCGGTTAGAATAATGGGTGTGCAAGAAGTTGGGCTGAAGGAATGTTTGACCACGAGGCATTACTCTGATAATGGATTTGTATAATATAATGTTTTAAAATGTTTTATATAACACCTCGGTTGAAGAAATTGTGTTTTGAAAAGGTTGAATTTTATTAGTTGATAAAACTATGTAATTTAACACTATCTATTTGGACTTACGCTTCCGATTGACTATATTTAAATTAGTATAAATGAGGGGTGTTATAAGTTGGTATCAGAGCATAAGTTTGGGTGAATTGGACATTGGTTATGTTCAATCCCAACTCTATAAGATATGTCAAGTCAAACATTCCAGTGGGTGTGGGATTAGTGATTGTATGAAAATGTGGTTATTGAATATGTACTAACCCATAACAAGTTTCGAAGTTGTGTTTTGGTTGCAGAGACGGAGGAACATGAGGAACCTAAGGGTATTCTCATTGATTCCTCGATATTCGTCGGCAAAAGTGTATCAGGTACTTTTCGATAAGCTTGTTGAATTTAAATAAGCTTGAAGTGTTTACTTTGCTATGGTATGATGAATAGTAAAGTAAATTGAGTCAGACTGATATGAATCCCCAGTTGTGAGTCCTTGGTGATTATTACTTGTTAATGTGATGCTAGGAATGTTAATTGAGATGTTTAGCATCATGAGTAGTTCAAAATGAACTAGAAATGGATTTTGTAGACACCTTGTTGTATAAAGTGTAATAGTTGAATTAATTGGATTTAAGTGTGTCTACAATGTGAAAATAAAGTATAAATCATTGAGTGATTATGATTTGATAAATGCAAGGTGTGAGTATGAATTCTTGCTGAGAAATTATTTGATACATGAAAGATTTGTTGATAAGATTCCATATAGTAAATTTAATGGGATATGAAATGGTAGTTATATGGGTTGAAACCCAAATGGGTTGTTAAAGTGCCCAAATGGATCACTTGATGGTTAAACGGTTAAAATGAGTAGAGGATTGGTTATAACCAATGTAAGAGTGACTTTAAGTCCTACATATAGTCGGTTTATGTGTTGAAAGTGTTTTGGGTAATCAATGTGGTTGTTTTGTTAAGAATGCCCATTTGGACCCTTAAACGGGTCGACTAGTTAAAATATGATAGAATAAGTATATGAGTGTGATGAAAGTGCCCACACGTCACAAATATATGTATAAGTATGTTGGCAAAGGGTTGAAACCAGAAACTTAGCCATTTGGAATATGGCGTGTCAACCAAAATGGTCGAAAATGGTCAAAAAAATGAGTTATACGTCCGTTTTCTCGATAAACGTAGATTTTGAAAAAGTGTGAAAATGGAAAGTTGCATTTTGATTATATGAAGTTGCCTGCAAAATTTCAGACTCAAATTCTTTACGGTTTAGGAGATATGTGCGTTTGAATTTCGAAAAATTGCATTAAAATTTCAGGTCTGAAAAATGCATTGGGAACGCGATCCTGGCATGGGATCTGGATCGCGTTAGCATGTTGATTTCGGTTACAGAATATTTTGGCTTAATGAACGCGATCCCAGCCGAGTTTTCTCGGATCGCGTTTGCATGTGTATTTCGTGATTATCAGATTTCGTTCTTGGGAACGCGATCCCGCCCAGTTCTCCGGATCGCGTTGGTATGACTAATTTGGTAACAGAACAATTTTAACTAGGGAATGCGATCCTGAACCTGTTCCCCGGATCGCGTTAGTAATTGAAAATAAAATTTTTTCGACGTTCGACGTAACGTTTGACGTAGAATTTCCGTAAGGAAATTTCGGTGTCAGATCAAGACGAAATTTACAAGTCCACTCAAAAACGGCCCAACGGTCAAAGCTCATCGCTTTGCCATGAGCCCTGTCAGTTTTCGGCACTTCGGGGTCGTTTGGGGGCCGAAAATCGCATTTTATTGTTTTTCGGACCTTATTTTGAACTTTTAGCTTACGTTTTGTATTGGGCTTTTGTTTTATTGAGCCCAGAGATCATTCCTGTGACTATATGTAATATTAAAAGTTGATTTAAGAGGTCCACATATTTTATGGTGTATGCGTTGATTGTAGGCAGTTTATTTAACTGCAAAATATACCAGTAAATGGTATTGTTGATTGCTACTAGCAAGAATTAGTAAACATTGATTGTGGAATTAGGTGGACTATATTATGTGGACTAAATTGAATATGATGAAGTAATTGAATCATGTAGGGTATAAACAGGTGTTGAATTGAGTATTTTAAGAAATTGCGAAACAAGAATATAAGCTTATATTTATGTGATAGTAAAACATGGAATGCTTAATTGTAATTCGACTAAAGGTGTATAAAATTGATGAATATAGGTTGAATAATGCACTTAGCATTGACGAAGTGTTTGGTACTCAACGTACTATAAGTAGTAAGAGATGTAAATGGTAATTTAATATTATATCAGGTAGTAAAGAGGTTGATTGATGTATGTATATTAGACCTTACATCTATGTTAATAATATATTGAAAATGGTGTTGAATGTCTATGTCGACTGTACATACTTAATGATATGAGTAGTTATATATAAGGTGATAAGCTGAAAATGGTAGCAAGTTAATAATTGGTGATATAATTACTACTCAACGTTGTCATGATATATGTGGGAGTAAGATAAATACTTGCCTGTATACCTGTTGTTAAGGTGTTGTATATGTGTGTAAATTGAATATCACATTAGTGAGACATGTGAAAGTAAAAGAGTAATAACCTTGTAGATGGATGGTATGAAGTGGCCTGAGAATAAAGTGTGACTGACATAATATGAAGACGTCTGGCCAACGTATTTATATTATGCCATTTCACATGGAGTTGTTGAGGTTACTAAGTACCAGATAAAGTTAAATAGTTTTAAAATAACAAGTAAGATGTGTTGATCTGTAATTGATAAATAGTCAATGATGGACTAATATGAAAGAGTAATGAACCACTAAGTGGTTGTTGCTAATGTGATATCTATGGCACATTTGATGTGTATGTGTGATGCATTGTCAATAGTAAGAGTTAAAACTTGATTAAGCAAAGAAGAGGTAAGTTGAATATGAATAATATTGTGTTAATATTGTTGAATAGAGGTCTAATGTCAGCACCTTGTGTTGTTGAGATACCAATGATGATGTTTGGTATTAACAGGTGTTGAGTTAGCATCCAAGTTGTTGTGAAAGGGTGCTAGTTGATTATATGAAACTGGTTGTAACAATAAAAATAAATTGACCTCTACCTATTGCTTACTGATTTTCTTACTTGTTAGATGATTGTAGATTACTGTCAAGTAAAGGGTTTCATATAACCTAGTCGTATTTATAATTACAAGTTGTAAGGTTGTAATTAACTAGTTGCAAAAGTGAAAATTCACAACAAGTTGATAGCTAATGAAATATATAGTTGTTAGCCAAGTTGCTAGTTGATTATGTATATGTTGTAATTAAACAGTTGATGATGCTACATTGGGTGCTGAAAATAACATTTTGTGTCAATAAATTAAATAGAGGTAAAACACAAATTACTGATGGTGTGTAAGTTGATAATATGTATACACATTTTGTGTTTAGTGGTTAAATATATGCAAGTTGATTCGGGGGTTGTGTGATTACTGATATGCATGATGGTTATATGCATTAGTGAATTAAATTGGATGCATATATTAATGAGTAGTATACAATTAGTGTAATATGAAAGGATAAATATTAGCAAACTAGAAATAAAATGTGAGTTAAATCTCACATGAGGAATGTGAATAATAAGTGGTTGCGTTCTTATATCATATAAGTGTGATCAGATTTCGAGGACGAAATCTCTTTAAGGAGGGGAGATTTGTAACACCCAGTATTTGGGTCTAGTAGTATTTAATATTTTCTGACTGTGAATTATTATTAAGTGTGTCAGAAAATAGGTGTGCTGCATTATTTGAAAATAAATGAGTAAAAGAGTCGAATAATTTATTGTGACTAATAAATTATTGAGTGTTTTAATTTTATTTAGTTGACGGTAAAATAAAATAATGTTTCCCCGCAAATGGTTTTTAAGTTCCAGACTATGATAAGTACGGGGAATGAAAATTTACCAATTATATGGTACACTCCATATTTGAGTCGGTGTTTATTTTTAAACATATCTATATACACATATACATACATACGATCATATATACATACATACATGAAAACTAAACCCTAAATCCTTGAGGAATCATCAAATGGAAGCCATCAAATTCGAATTCAAGGTTCAAGAACATGGATTATCATTTCCCAACCCTCCTAATCATCTTGTAAGTTATCAATTCTTGAATTATATGAACCCTAGAATTTGGGGTTTTTAGTATTATTGATTTTAATACGAAATTAAACTTTGAAATGGTGAAATTAATGTTACCTAAGTTTATTAATGATGGTGAGTAACATGATTTGAGCTAGAGTTTAGGAATTGATTGAGGGTTCTTGATGCTAATGATGATTAGGGTAAAAGTTGTTTGATTAAGGTGAAATCAAGACTTGTAATCATGATAGAGTTGTTAGTTGATGATTATTTCATGATTATAAGTTAAACCCTATGTTAGATACGATATAAATGAATGATGATCATGAGTTAAGATATGGGTTAGTTGAAAATTTATGAATTAAAGATTGTAATCATGTTATAATGATTAGTTGATGCTTAAATGATGATTAGTATCTAAACCCTAAGCTAGAAATGGAAAAATTAAATGATGATCATGAAGAAAGTTTGGGTTTAGTTAATTATTCATGAAGTAAAGTTTGTGGTTATGTGAGGCTTGTTGATTTATGTTTAATACATGATTATAATCTAAGCCTAACATTTGATTGAAGAAAATGATTATGTGTTCTTGAGGTTAATGATGAATTTGATGATGATCATGGATTATATGATCAAATTAGCATTGGTTATAGCTAAGAACACATAATTGATGATTAAAGATGATTGTGTGAATTTAATTGTTAAGTATTCATTAGAATTGTAGTTTTGATGAATTAGTGATATTTGAGGTTAATAACCTTGGTGATGGTTTAACCATGTTGATTAGTAATAATTGAAGTAGATTAAGAGTGATGTTATGATTATAACTTGTTAAGTGAGTTTGAGTTATGTTGTTAATATTGGAATAATGTTGTATAAATCTTGAGATAAGTGACTAACTTGTATCATTCTACTGTATTCTCAGATGTGCAGAAGACTCAGTGATATTAGAATACTGAGTGGATGCCTGAGGTGGTCGGTGAGTGGATCTCTAATCCTCAGCTTAACTTGGTTGTAACAAGTTTGGTTACAACAAGTAATGTATTATTACTTCATTAGTTGCATTGATGATTATGTTGATAGTAATAATACTGTTGATATGTTGCCTAGTTGAATATGTGACTTGTTGATTACGTGATCACTTGAATTAATTGGCCTTCGGGCATCAGTTGTTGGCCTTCGGGCATCAGTTGTTAATGAGGCAACGAGTTGTTGAACTGTTGGTTGGGCTAGTTGGTTATCTAAAGTTTAACACACCTCCTGTGTTAGTTGAAGATAATCACTAGCTATCGGTCTCGTCCGTATGGCCATACGGTTAGGTTGGATAAGTGTTCTTGGGGAGCCACCCGGGTTTATGGTTATCCCCAGAGCCGCCGATCCTCATTATGGTGTTGTTGATTTGTTGAATTGTTGCATTGTCGAACTGATGTATAGTTGAGGTGTTGTATTGTGTACGTGATTGTTTTAGTGCTAAATGTTGTACACAAGGTTGTTGAGCTAAGTTAGGTTGTTGATTAGTTATCTGCTCACTTAGCGTTATGCTAATCCCCCACATTATCACTTCTTGCAGGTTTCGGTTAGAATAATGGGTGTGCAAGAAGTTGGGCTGAAGGAATGTTTGACCACGAGGCATTACTCTGATAATGGATTTGTATAATATAATGTTTTAAAATGTTTTATATAACACCTCGGTTGAAGAAATTGTGTTTTGAAAAGGTTGAATTTTATTAGTTGATAAAACTATGTAATTTAACACTATCTATTTGGACTTACGCTTCCGATTGACTATATTTAAATTAGTATAAATGAGGGGTGTTATAATAGGTCTTTTGACCATTTGACCTATTTATTTAGTTATCAAAATACACCAAGTATTTCTAAATACAATTTAAATACGAAATAAATAAAAGAATTACCGTATTTCTACCAAGCCCATATCGAGGATGTTACATTGACTATCATTTTTCACCAATTATTGTGTCTATCATACCTTATTCCATAATTAGCCTACATTTGTTACAACACATGTTAGAATACCTCCTTTGAGATCTCACTTGGTGCTCACGCCAAGACGGTGGAGATTTGATCCTTTTGCAAGCCTATGGTAACATGCATCACGACTTGGTTTGATTGAGTGTTACATCATTTACTTCCTTACCTTGTAGTTTTATAGGTTGAGAGTGAGTGACTAAACACTTATCCTTATGTGAGGTGCTAGGTCGTGCATTCGGGCTTGACAAACTTAAATCTCAAGTTTTTATTGCTTATGCATATTTTGCTAGCCTAATTGCTTTGGTAGTTAGTGTTGGTATTATTTTGGTAAACTTGATCTTCTCCTATAATGTTGCAAGAGCGGGTAATGAAATGAGAAATAATGGTTTGCTTGAGGACAAGCAAAGTTCAAGTGTGGGGATATTTGATATCGCTCGTTTTGTACATGTTTATCTCTCGCGATATCATTGTTTTTGTACTTGTTTCTAGTCGATTTCATGAACTTTTGGTACTTATTTAGTTGGAAATTGATTTCATGTGTTTAGGTTGAAGATTGAGAAAGAATGGATGAAAAGATGAGGATTTTGCTGATTTTGCTATGCTGCACCGTTTTGGCCATATCTCCCTCATACGAACTCGGATTGAGGTGATTCAAGCGGCCAAACGAAGATAACTCAGAGCTCTACAATTATCCAGAAGATAGTCAGCCTATCTGCTGAGATTCATAGCCGATCGGCTAAACTAAGCAGATCGGCTTGTTTAGTTCAAAATTCAGTCAGAAGTTCGACCTTGTGTACACACTTCCGTTTCCAAGTAGCTTAGCCGATCTGCTTTCCTTAAGCCGATCTGCTTTCCTTAGCAGATCTGCTAAGCCTTAGCCGATCTGCTATGATGCGCGGGGAAGTCTATTTATGTACTGTTTTAGGGTTCCACAAACAAAAAAAACTTTCATACACCCGAACCAGCAGCCCCCATGGGCGATTTTTAGGGTTTTTTGAGCTAATTTCATCATTTTGAAGATCTTCCATCATCCTTAATCATTTGGTTACGAAGAATCATCATCCAAACAATGTAATCACTCGGTTTGCATCTTTATTCGATTATAATTATGTTTACTTTGATTTCTCTTATTTCATGTATTTATCTTGTGGTTATGATGAGTAGTGGCTAGATTATTGTGCTTGTTTGGATGAAATAGCTAGTTGATTAGGGGTGTATCTTTTGGTGTTAATTTATGCTTTGAGTTTGTGAATCATCCATGAATTCGTATGTATGTGGTTTGTTGTTGTTATGAAACTTGGGCATTTTCACTAAGCGATTTTAGCGAACGTTTGTTGCTTATAAAAAATACCTAAATAGTTGTTTGTCATTTGTGGAACAAAGCATTTGATGATTGTAGCAACAACTAGTTAAATACAAACAAGTTAGCGATTATACCGAATGTTTGTCGTGTGGATGATTTGCAAACTCACAAATATCTAAATTTATGTTTAATCGGAGAACCTTGTGTGATTGAGTTTAATCTCTAGAATTTGGCCATTTGGTAATTTACTAATTGATATAGCGAACGTTTTCAACCAAGTAAATTGCTATTGATTATTTGTCTATAAATGATTGAACGAAATTGCGAATGTAATTTTGGAATGTGTCAAATGATTTAGCTAAATGGTGCAAGTTTGTAACCATGGCGAACGTCCGTTACTAGATTAAATCATAGGTTTGTTGATTGAAGTTGAACTATAGGTCTTAGCGAACGTTGAGCTTATGTTTGATGAATATTACCCTTGGCATATAGTATAACCGGCTATAACTATACACCCCGAAATCACTAGTGAAATAGTCCAAGCAAGCATTATTTTTAATATCTGAAATTTTTCAATCAATCAATTTGACTCTTCAGAGTCCACCTACCTAGATTAATTAAAGTTTGTAGTTTTAAGTAACGTGACAACTCGGTCACACAAAACCCCCACAGTTACTTTTCTGTATAAATTACTTGCACTTGGATATAATTCTTAAACTCACATTCCCTGTGTTCGAACCCGAACTTACCCAACTACACTACCACACGATAGGGTCCACTGCCCGGTTGTGTTTTGGTCTAGCTCGGTACTTTTTGGTTTACTTATCAACGATAAATTTTAAGACTAGATTCATCACATCACATGAAAAAAAGTTGCACGTTATATTTTAATGTCATTAAATGCAATCTTCATTTTACGTTGGCTAGCATTAAAGTATCTTAATCATTTTCTTTATATTTTAACACGATTGAATTCTCCTCCAGTCATTCTTTAGGCAATACCATTTATCAAATTGTTCAAATAACCATCTCAATCATAGAAACATGACTCGTGGTTAAGTGGATTAATTAATTTGAATTGCATAATGAGCTTAGTCTAATATTTTACATAGTTTGTGATTGTTAAGGATTTTACTGGTGCTATGTTTAAAAATGTAATTGCTCTTAATATATCGTCAACCTTTGTAATAAACTGTCAACTTCCTAGTAACCATAAACCACATTTAGTTAAATATGAGTAGTAAATTTTAACAAATTAAGTTAGTTATTTAAACACTTTTTACCAACCACCTGTTAACTAATCATAGCTCTAAGCACTATGTATAGCAAAATCCATCAGTTAACGATTAGGCCTCATATTTTGAGTTCGCTTTAGGCCCCTAAATACCTTGAGCCGCTCCTGATAACATCATATACTCCGTATCATCTATATAATTTTGTAGAGTGAGAATATATACTTACTAGCGCAACTATCTTATCTATCTAATGTATACAAACACCCGAATTATGTATACATCTAACTTTTGTTAGAATAGATTAAGGGCGCGTTAAGTTACGGAAAAGTTTCTCCATTTTTCCTTTTCCATTTCTCTAGAGAATGAGAAGTGTTTTACTTCTCTAGAAAAGCATGGAAAATCTTGAAAACGTGTTTAGTTGTAAGGGATAGAGTTTTCCTTTTCCTAGGAAGAGTAGAGATGAAAAACTTAGAAAACCATCAAAATTAGTTTTCAACTTTGTAGTTATAAAAAGGAAAACAAGAAGTTTCCTTTTCTTAGAAAATATTTTTAGAAAACTCGAATTTGAACACGTTTTCTAATTTTCTTGTTTTCTTAAAGAATTTTTATGAAAAAGTGAGGAGTTTTCTGTAACTAAACGCACCCTAAGCCACCGTAGAGATACTAATTTACGTATCTCGCGCTCAAAAACCCATAATTACTATCTTTCGAATAAGAATAAATTTATTTATATTCTTTAATTACTTTTACTATTTATAGTGTACTTGTTATTTATGTGGAATGGAATATTAAGTGTTTTTTTATTTATCAAATATAGATATCGAATGTGATCGACCTTGATTAAAAAATATTATAATAATGAAATGAAAATTAAAAATCACAAAAAGTGGATGACGAAATGATCAAAATTACTCAAAGGTCAAATAGCATCCACTCAGACTTTTCAGCATAATTCACTAGTCTTTCATTAGTCCATATATTCCATAATACTTAAGTACTATACTCCGTAAATTAAGAATGGATTAAAAATAATAATTAATTAATAATAAACTAAATAAAAAAGTAATAAAAAGGAAGAATGTTTATTTAATTAACTAATACTAATAAGGTAAAGGCCTGAAAATGAGGTTGCCGGTGAAGGAATGTATGATTGCGGTGGTTAAGTGGGTGGGGACTGGGGACCCGACAAACATCAAGTGCGCATGCCCCTTACAATCACAACCCGATCCATCCATCCATACGAATTGAATTATTCAAACCACCGTTGGATCACTTTTCTCATTAATATGATGTCACGTGATTACCCCCACTTTCCTCGGTGCTTTTCCACGTCATCACATCAAACCACCTATGTTGATTTGGGGGCTTTTACTATTTCCTCACAATCCTAACTCCAATTTTGTTAGGAGATACGTATAGGACATGTTCAATATCCCTATGTATAAAGTATGATGATATCTACGGGGCGAAGATAGGGGCAGCGTAAGCAGTCGGTCCTACAAGAAATTTCAAATTACGTAAAAAAAAAAGTTAATGTATTAATGACATTATAGAAATTTCGCCCCGCAAAACTATAAAAGAAATAAAAA
Organism: Helichrysum umbraculigerum; assembly: GCA_949592205.1. Lineage (NCBI taxonomy): Eukaryota > Viridiplantae > Streptophyta > Magnoliopsida > Asterales > Asteraceae > Helichrysum > Helichrysum umbraculigerum. The sequence goes on along the minus strand of CATIUR010000003.1, from coordinate 125,384,406 downwards.
TAATTTTTCCGCCCCTCTATTTGAATTTCCTAATTCCACCCCTGATCTACCTTTCATATTTTTATCTACTTCGATTTACTAACAATGTACAGTAATAAACTAATAATGAATTTCCATCACTTTTTAGGTTTTATAACTTTTATTAAAGAGTCGCTTTAATCATAATTCATATAATCATAATATATGATGATTGAGTTTGAAAAAAAAAAAAACTTGAGCCAAATTCAAAAGACCAAAAACGTCCAATTCAATAATGCACGTGTTATAAAGTTTGGAATCTACGTTAATTTGGCCCTTTTTTTAATTATATAAAGATTGGATGAAGAATTAGGCTAATTGCAAGAGTTTCAATATCTGATAATGTGGATTAGTAAACTGAACACAAATAACTTATTTTTATTTTTGTACAATTTTATTTTATTTTTAAAAAGAGATAATAACATGGGTTTGACTAATTTGTTCCCTAATGACACAAGCTAATCCTCATTAAATGTACTAGAACTTTCTTAATATATCACAAAATTCATTTATTAAATTTATTAATTTTCAATTATACATCTTTATTAATTACAATTTATATTATTTATAACAAATTTAACTTAATTAAATATTCTTAACTTGTGTCCTTAGGACACAAGCTAGATTTTCCCTAATAATATTTAAAAATGAATTGATAATGACAACCCTAGGGGCTAGGGCTGTCTATAAAAAGAATATAACGCATTAATTGAACCTAAAGTTTCCTTTGGAATCAAAAATTTCAATTAATACATCACAAATTAATAAAAGGAAAGTTACAGTGATTTAAATGCAAATCGTTAGTGGAGTATAATTTTGAATATATAAAAAAACTTTAAGTTTAATAAATGCAATATTATTGAGAGTCGTGAAGGTTGTCATTATCTATTCCCTATTTTTTAAAAAAAATTAAAATAAATAAATTTGATTAGTTTAGTGTGAGCCTAAAGAGGAAGAGTATGAGGTTGGGCTCATACATACATAAGCTTTATCTTACAAGCCTGCTACGTAAATCTGAGTTTGGGCCTCCTTAGAAATACTACGTAATATTATTGTATCCGGTTTTGGAAATGCAATTGTAATCGCATATAACTTGATAAAAATCGTCAATGAAAATTACTACGAGTAATAATAATTAGTTCCATTTACTGATACTCAAATGATTATTAAAAAATCACCTTTTATTGCACCATAATTTGATAGACTTTATTATTGTCTCACACGACATCTTTAATTTCTCCTTTTTCCGACAAGGATGTCAACCTTTTTTTTTCCTTTTTTTTTTAATTCAGTAAAAAAATAGTACTCCGATTGAAATAAAAATTGTTATCCACATATCATTTGTTATTATTATTTATTAATTCACATGACCTTTGATAGTGGGTGGACCCTTTGATTTCTGAAATTTGTGTACTCAACTTTGATACTTAAATACAATAACTTTTATTTTTTTTAACCTTCCAGATTTTTTTAGGGAATTATACATAATTTATTTAAATAGTAAATATTAGGATTAGGATGCTTTAATTGGTATTTTGGGCAAATTCATATGCATAAAATAAATTCCGAAAGTCAAATGCTAATAGTCAATACTACGATATACATCCTTGCTAGATCCCAATTCAAATCACTCTCACTAATCATCAAATTTATAGATATAGACATGTTATTGTACGGATAAATAATGCATATTGTGAACGGGTAATTAATTTAATTTAATTAGAGTATACGAGAAAATAAACATAACACCCAAATAAAATATAGAGGGGATTTTGTAGTTTACACTCCAAACGGGTCAACTAAGACCCGACTCAACAACTATATCCATAACTTATTTGGCGTACCTTTCTCGGAAAAAGGGGAACTCACTAGTCGTATTTTTTTAGTAATTTTTAATTAACTTGTTTTCTCCCACGTGTTTGACTTGGAGATATCCCGTGATTAACGGCGTTGACGCACTACGAGAATTGTAAAGTGATTTTACTGTGAGCATCCGTTACGCGATAGTCAAAATTCAACGTTTCCCTTCACGGGGTTGACACATGCAATTTAAAAAAGGTTACCATGCATTATGCATCTAATTTGAATTTCTTTACCAATAATCATGTAATTTGATAAAACTTAGTCTGCGTGATTTGTGCAATATGTCTCATTCGTATAAATCAGACAACTAATTTTGTGTCTTCAAAATTAGGTTTTTAGTAAGGTGATGAGATGGAAAAGATGCGTCTAATACCGATCAATGATTTGAGCGATACGTCACAGGTCAATTCCCTTTTTTGGAGCGTCTCGAATACATCCTTAATTTTGACCTGCTGTAAAAAGTGTCTGATAAACTACACTCTAAACACCCCGTCTTTCACATTTAGAAAAAGAAATTAGCATGAAAATCTAACTCACTTCATACGAATTACAAACAATTGATCAAATGAAAATTTTTATCCACCGATGAACCATCTAAACCGGCCATGTAATGCCATAGTGTATTATTGAAGATAGTGAGAATTCCGCCGTCATTGACATTCAACGCTTAGAATCGGCTGCTTCCCCATATTCTCTTAAACAAATTTCACAATAACGATAGATAGCAAGATTACTAAAAAAACCTATCTTAATTAAATAATATAGCTTTTACTCACTTAAAACAAATTTCAAATACTAAGTGTTTTGGTCAAAAATTACCCTAGCAATTAAGTGATCAAATCTATAAAGTGAGGTTTAGTGCTAGTAGTTACTTCCAAAATAATTACGTAGAAACACGATTATCTATATGAGTAAATGATAATTTTGAATGAAAAATATGGTTTATGTCTATATAAACGTTGATCCTTGTTAAATAGATGATTGATAACGAAAATAAGTGTTAGTAAACAGAATAAACGCAAAAGTTTAAGTTTAATGCAAAACGGTTTCAGGATAATGCAAGTTATGCAATAAAAATATGATTGCAATCAATAAATATGCATGAAACAGACTTATAATACTAATTTTATGATAAAAACGTGATCACAAATGAAATAAATACGTATACTTATGATAAATTTAAGATAAAATCGGGATAATGCAGAATTTATGATCAAAAGGTCAATGAAATGCAAATTAAACGACGAAAACGTAAAATAAATGCAATCGACACAAGGAAGTACGAGGAAAACCCTTGATCAAGGTTGATCGCCGGCATAAAACCTCGGGAAGGATCAATCGATCCTTGCCTTTGTTGATAAATTAAGTAAAAATGATAGATTACAAACTAAAGAGCACGAAGATGATTAAACTAAGTGAATTTGTATGTGATTCGGTGATGAAATGGTTAAGTGTTAGTGTATGAACGTATTTGAGCAGAGTATGGGTGTAATTGGGTGTGGAGAATGTGCAGAAGATAGCCTAAAATGATCACCTTCGCTTCATATTTATACTAAGGCTGAATAACAAATAATTCCTAAAAATCAGGGATCCTCCGAGATTCTCGGGATTCCAGTCTTCCATATTGACCCAGCCTTTTACACGTTTTTCTTGACTTCTTCTCGACTTGAATAAGCCTTGATCCTTAAATATAGGCATGATTGACCCACGTTTAACTCCTGGTAGACTCGGTCAATATACACAACGGTCAAATACAGATTAATGGCATTTCACTCGTATAACACCCCTCATTTCAATAACCATTATAATAATATTATTCGACTCGGAAGCGTAGGTCTCAATATGTTATCGTACATTACATCAAGATTCATAAAACTTTTTCAAACTTTATACATCACAGTTTATTATTTTTCAAATCAAAATACTACAAACGAGGTGTTATATAATCACAAACACTACTGATTTAATCAAATCAGATATCAGAGTATACGCACGTTCTTCAAACATTCCATCCAGGTCAACAGTTCTTGCTCAATCAATTATGTAATCATAACCTGCAAGAAGTATTTAAAGTGGTGGGATTAGCACAACTGCTAAGTGAGTAAATCAACAATCAACAGACTGACTTTGCTTAACAAACTTGTGCACAACAAATAATTATATGCACAACTCAACTGTTTATCACTTATCACATCACTGTCACTTTTCACATCACTATCACTTATCACCATAGAGGACCGGTGGTTCTTGAGTATTAGCCTCAAAGAACACTTTCAAACCAACTGCAGGCCCATACAGAGGTTTAACCGACTACTTGGTGCTATTACAATAGCAATCCAAGCCCAGCCCCATGCCTGGCCTCCATATCACTTATCACATAATCACAAGGCACTAATCATCAATGCACTATGGCCATATATCACGTAATCACTTATCGACACACTCAACAGGTCATCATATCAGGTCAACAATCTATTCACAGTATTATTACTAATAAACCATAACAATCATGGCAATCAAAGCAATAGTAATAATACAATCACCTGTTGTAACAAACCTGTTACAACTAAATCAAACTGAGGGTTATCGATCCACTCACCAATTACCTCAGTCGTCCACTCAGTAGTCTAATGTCACTGAGTCTCTTGCTTATCTGAAATCACCACAAGTATCACGAGTCAGTAACTTTGAAACGCCCCAAAAACAGAACCAAAATTTTTTTTTTTTTATAACATTCTTAATTTTAGGTCCCATTATTTATACAACGCGTACTAAATTCATTTAAACTTCTACTTCCAAAGAAAACTAATATGACTCGACTAATATGACGCGCTAAAAACAACTGGGTCATAAAGCTATTTCAAAAACTCAATTCCAAAAGAACTGGTAGCATCCCCGCCGGGTACAGGTCTTACCCGCCGGGTAGACCTGTATTCCAGCACTTCCAGCAGCCTGCATCACTTTTATGCACAAATCCGAATTTCTAATGCTCGTAACTTCTAAACCGTAATGAATTAAATCATGAAATTTTGCAGGCACATTCCTATGGTCCAAATAAACACTTCCCTTTTTACACTTTTCGAAATTTCACAATAACGCGGGATTTTGGCGAATGACTCTTTTCGGCACTAAAATGACCATTTTGAAATCATACCAAGTCTCAAACCATGAAGGCTGAGACATGGAGCTTTTGACCACTCATCATATACACCAAAACAGAGTTGCAAGACACTTCATCACACCCTTAACCCTTCTCTAACTCGTTTTAGACCGAAAATGTTTTTAATGACCCATATCGACCCTTTTTGACCCGCTGACCCACAAAGACTGTTTTGACCAATTGACTAGCCAATCACAACCCATAATTGACTAATGGAATGGTCAACTACATGTCAACACTCCATTTCAAATGAAAACACATTTGACCATTGATTCACTCTATTTTTATAAAACCAATCCATAAACACTAATTTAATTCAAATACTTATTTTAAAACTTCCAAACCATAATTTACATCATATTCATATATTCTTGACTTTAAAAGTCAAATCACAACAAAATTCACATGTCATGGCTCACCATGACTAACCTTTTTAAAACATATCATAAGGGCGATTTACACAAGATAGATCAAACGATACAAAAGAGATTACTTGCCATACTCTAACATCATGCAATCCACGCTATCCCCTTTTTAAACCGCCTTCCCTTTACCTTGTCCACTTCCACCTAAAACATAAAACACTTAAACAATAAGCACTTTTGCTTAGTGAGCATATAAGCAACTTAATCAAATAATACATATCATGGCTACATAAACACTATGCTAGTAAGACTAGCAACTCTATATCATAACTTCATAAACTTCATATCACTAACTTATGATTGTACCCACCTCTAGCTCGGAAGCTATCCGGTAACATGTACAATCACAATTCATATCACTATGATCATATACACATAATACACTAAATCTCCACTTGATTGTACCCACCTCTAGCTCGGAAGCTATCCGGTAACATGTACAATCAATTCGTATCATAACACTTTCACAAGTAACAATTTAAACAAATAAAGCATAATTAACTTCACATGATTGTGTGATCCTCTTACTCAAAAGTAATCCGGAAACACAAACAACTAATTACTTGATTAAATCCTTACACTACTCACCTTTGTCTTGAAATGATGATTCACAAGATACACAATTGATGAAATGCCCAACTCTTTAACACCTAATCATACAACACATAACAATACATTTAAGTCTTTAAACTTCAATAATCCTACTAATGACCTCTATGTGACATCTCCCCCACTTTGATTCAAGTAATTCCACTTATTAATCAATAACATATTCATTTAGTTTATCATCATAATCAAGATCATAATCATCTCTTGTTATCTTATCACAATCATTAGTATAATCACTTAAATTTCACTTTATTAACATTTTGCCTTTGAATTCTCATATAAACATGTTATTTACACTATATCAACATTACTAATAACATAATTAAACTTATTAACATCATTACACTAAATTTATCAAAACCCTAGAATTTCATTCAAGAACACTATCACTAATTAATCACTTTTAACATGTTATTTGATTACTATTAAGCTCATAAACACTAAATAACAACAACTCTAACAATTACAAACCCTAATTTCGTATTAAAGATCACTAATTTCACTAATTTTATAAAACCCCTCGAAACCCCAAAACTAGGTTAAAACATAAAGAAAGAATCAACTTACAATGATTAGAGATGAAAAGAGATGATTACTTGAAGTTCCTTAAGCTTAATTTAGGGTTTAATTTAAAGTTTTGGAGATGGGGAATGTTTCCTGCGTTTTTCTTAGCTTCTGAGAGTTACTGGAATGTTTTAAAATGAAAGAAATAAACACAGGCAGCCCACGTATCTATCTGACTCACTATTTTAAATTTCTATTATTTCACATTCTGGAACTGGTAATTCGTTTTACGTTTTTCACTATATCTCTTTATTTACACAGTATTACTTCATTATAAAATTATATCCGCGTACGAAATTAAATTCCTGATAAAATTGGGGTGTTACAACTCTCCCCCACTTAAACTGTTCGTGTCCTCACGAACACTCTAGGTACATACTATATCTTAATCAAATTTTAAGATTACTAATACATACATAACAACAAGAACACTAGAGATTCAACGACATCAGAGTCAAAATGTAAGCAGGTATGGGATTTAAGGATATAGGTACCTGACGTCACATTTGATGACTCCTTCTCTTCTCCCTCAGTTATCTGATAAGCACGAACCTTAGGTTTTGGAACAGTCATAGCTACCTTCTCTTCCATTCTCTTACGCCTATCTCTTGCCCGATCAGGGCAATCAGCCTGAAGATGATCATCTTTGAAACAATAATAACACAAACGAAGAAGACTTGGGCAATTTGATGCCATATGCCCCGGTCTTCCACACTTAAAACATTTGCACTCCCCTGTATGCTTTCTACCACATTTCTCACATGGGGGTATTTCTCTCGATTGGTTTTGAGCACTAACTTGCTGTAGTGGTTGTGGTTGTGGTAAAGTCTCCTCAAAACGTGTTTTCTTAGACACAATAGATGGTGAAGTGGTGTGTTCTACTTTTCTCTTACTCACTGATTCAGCAACTCTAGCTTGTAAATCCTTTTCACGCACTAATCCTCTATTTAAGATCTTAGCAATGGTATTATAAACAAGTGGGTCGATGGATTCATGAATCTCAAGGTTAAGATGACGATAGAAGTGGTCGGTCAACAACTTAGGATTGGAGGTGTACTCGGGACAGAACCTAGCTTTCTCATGAAATGCCTTAGAATACTCGGCAACTGACTTACTTCCATGCTCAATTGCTAAAAAGTCTCCTTTTAACTTCTCTAATTCTGCAGGTGGTGAAAATTCCTCTCTAAATATTTCTTTAAACTTATCCCAGGTAAACCTCGAAGCTACCTCAGGACCATACGTTTCTAACTGTGAATTCCACCACTCATGAGCATCTTTCTTAAGTTGATGGGCTGCAAATATCACTTTGGACTCATCCGGACACTTACACAACAAAAAGGTTTCCTTAAGTTCACTAATCCAACGATTACTAATAACCGGGTTTAACTCTCCACTAAACTCGGGCGGGTTACACGTAGCAAAACTCTTATATTCAAACTTCTCTTTCTCTTTATTCGTCTCGATATGAGTTGAGGAAGTACTAATATTTCTTAAAGGAGCTATATGTTGTCTTTCAAACTCACTAAACCTCTCAGTCAACATGTTTTCCATCCTAGTAATCATCGTTGGGGTAAAGGCTTCTAAGGATTGTCCAACTATCCTCTTTATCATTACTTCTTCCTCATGAGTCAAATTTCGGTTCTCCTCTTGCGGGGGAGAACGTTCACTGGTATTCTTATTAGCATCCATCTAACACAAAATCAATAACTCAATTAGTACTTTCAATCTCCACATAATATAAACAACAATTTAAAATGCATACACAATTTATCATAACAATTCTCTCTGCATTATGTTTAAGTACTATGAATCACCCATGTGCAATAGTATAATAATAATTTCGATGGCCAGACGAAATCATATTAGACTTACCACACACTTCTATTCATTACTCTTAAACACAATCAGTCATAACAACAAATCTTGAAATCATATAAAAAAAAACATAATCATGCATTCATAATAGTTTAAGACTACGCAATCCTAAAGTGGATTACATAATTCTCTTAAACTATCGCTCTGATACCAACTTGAAACGCCCCAAAAACAGAACCAAATTTTTATTTTTTATTTTTTATAACATTCTTAATTTTAGGTCCCATTATTTATACAACGCGTACTAAATTCATTTAAACTTCTACTTCCAAAGAAAACTAATATGACTCGACTAATATGACGCGCTAAAAACAACCGGGTCATAAAGCTATTTCAAAAACTCAATTCCAAAAGAACTGGCAGCATCCCCGCCGGGTACAGGTCTTACCCGCCGGGTAGACCTGTATTCCAGCACTTCCAGCAGCCTGCATCACTTTTATGCACAAATCCGAATTTCTAATGCTCGTAACTTCTAAACCGTAATGAATTAAATCATGAAATTTTGCAGGCACATTCCTATGGTCCAAATAAACACTTCCCTTTTTACACTTTTTGAAATTTCACAATAACGCGGGATTTTGGCGAATGACTCTTTTCGGCACTAAAATGACCATTTTGAAATCATACCAAGTCTCAAACCATGAAGGCTGAGACATGGAGCTTTTGACCACTCATCATATACACCAAAACAAAGTTGCAAGACATTTCATCACACCCTTAACCCTTCTCTAACTCATTTTAGACCGAAAATGCTTTTAATGACCCATATCGACCCTTTTTGACCCGCTGACCCACAAAGACTGTTTTGACCCATTGACTAGCCAATCACAACCCATAATTGACTAATGGAATGGTCAACTACATGTCAACACTCCATTTCAAAGGAAAACACATTTGACCATTGATTCACTCTATTTTTATAAAACCAATCCATAAACACTAATTTAATTCAAATACTTATTTTAAAACTTCCAAACCATAATTTACATCATATTCATATATTCTTGACTTTAAAAGTCAAATCACAACAAAATTCACATGTCATGGCTCACCATGACTAACCTTTTTAAAACATATCATAAGGGCGATTTACACAAGATAGATCAAACGATACAAAAGAGATTACTTGCCATACTCTAACATCATGCAATCCACGCTATCCCCTTTTTAAACCGCCTTCCCTTTACCTTGTCCACTTCCACCTAAAACATAAAACACTTAAACAATAAGCACTTTTGCTTAGTGAGCATATAAGCAACTTAATCAAATAATACATATCATGGCTACATAAACACTATGCTAGTAAGACTAGCAACTCTATATCATAACTTCATAAACTTCATATCACTAACTTATGATTGTACCCACCTCTAGCTCGGAAGCTATCCGGTAACATGTACAATCACAATTCATATCACTATGATCATATACACATAATACACTAAATCTCCACTTGATTGTACCCACCTCTAACTCGGAAGCTATCCGGTAACATGTACAATCAATTCGTATCATAACACTTTCACAAGTAACAATTTAAACAAATAAAGCATAATTAACTTCACATGATTGTGTGATCCTCTTACTCAAAAGTAATCCGGAAACACAAACAACTAATTACTTGATTAAATCCTTACACTACTCACCTTTGTCTTGAAATGATGATTCACAAGATACACAATTGATGAAATGCCCAACTCTTTAACACCTAATCATACAACACATAACAATACATTTAAGTCTTTAAACTTCAATAATCCTACTAATGACCTCTATGTGACATCTCCCCCACTTTGATTCAAGTAATTCCACTTATTAATCAATAACATATTCATTTAGTTTATCATCATAATCAAGATCATAATCATCTCTTGTTATCTTATCACAATCATTAGTATAATCACTTAAATTTCACTTTATTAACATTTTGCCCTTGAATTCTCATATAAACATGTTATTTACACTATATCAACATTACTAATAACATAATTAAACTTATTAACATCATTACACTAAATTTATCAAAACCCTAGAATTTCATTCAAGAACACTATCACTAATTAATCACTTTTAACATGTTATTTGATTACTATTAAGCTCATAAACACTAAATAACAACAACTCTAACAATTACAAACCCTAATTTCGTATTAAAGATCACTAATTTCACTAATTTTATAAAACCCCTCAAAACCCCAAAACTAGGTTAAAACATAAAGAAAGAATCAACTTACAATGATTAGAGATGAAAAGAGATGATTACTTGAAGTTCCTTAAGCTTAATTTAGGGTTTAATTTAAAGTTTTGGAGATGGGGAATGTTTCCTGCGTTTTTCTTAGCTTCTGAGAGTTACTGGAATGTTTTAAAATGAAAGAAATAAACACAGGCAGCCCACGTATCTATCTGACTCACTATTTTAAATTTCTATTATTTCACAGTCTGGAACTGGTAATTCGTTTTACGTTTTTCACTATATCTCTTTATTTACACAGTATTACTTCATTATAAAATTATATCCGCGTACGAAATTAAATTCCTGATAAAATTGGGGTGTTACAAACTTGTCAATCAACAATGAACTTAATATAGTAATTAACATATGTTATAATCATATAACATATCACATCATCTCAATTCACAATATAACATATCAATCTCATTATGTCACTAAATGAATACTAATCATGTTAAGCTACACATTTCTGTTTAATATATATTCATCATGTCACTTCACTCACTAGTCGCAGCTAAAACATGAAAAGATCGTTTGAAATAAGGTTTATACGAAAAAGGTCAATTTCTGCCTTGGGGACATTTAGCCGCCGGCTAAACGGTTTAACCGCCGGCCAGAGCAGCGTCATCATCACAAACCCAAAACAAACTCTTGACCGCCGGTCAAGCCTCTGCGATTTCTTCCTGTTCAACCCCAACAGCCTCAAATCCGAACCAAAACTCAATTTCAACATCAAACTTAAGCTCTAATCGGTTATATATGATGAATAACGATTTGTAACAGCAAGTATCATCATATATCATCAATTCAATCCTCAATTTACTAAACCCTAATGATTTCATTTAATTTAAATCATAAACTATATAAACACTTACATATTGATCAAGAACAATATGATGATGAAGATGAAATCTGATGATGATAAGGATTTAATCACAGAAGCAAATTATGTTCCTTTCCTCTCTTTTTCAATTTAATCTATGTATATGTATGTGTTTGTTTTCATCACGAAGGAACAAAAGAAAAAGAACGGAAATAAAGAATTTAAGGTCGGCCTCACTTAACCGACTTCACTTATACGGGTATAATTTAATACCCCTTCTCAACCTATTGTCTGGAACCCGAAAACCATTTGCGAGTCCAAACATTTTATTGTTCCGTCAACTATATTAATTTAAAACAATTAATATTTCACTAATCACAATAAGTCCTGTGACTATTTTACCTATTTATTTTCAAATATCCAACAACACTATTTCTTAACATTTTAACTAATCACTTAAAATCAATAAAAATATTAAAACAGCTAGGCCAGTTTAGCAGATGTTACAAATCTCTCCCCCTTAAAAAGATTTCGTCCCCGAAATCTAATCCAGCTCAATAATCCAAAATGATCCAACCGCATAGTATCCACAAGGATCAATAATACACCGGTTTATACTCAAATCCCAATGATCAGAATCCACTATAATATCACATCCGCTCTATGATAATCCATCATTATAATGATTTCAAATCTTTATATAATCCTCGAATACACAATCAACAAACACTTAAGAGTTTCAATTTAAAATCACATCTCCAATAACTGAATTCCATACAAGACTCAACAGTCTTTAATCCATTAACACAGATCAATAATAATTTCCGGAATTTAGATTATATTCTATCAATATTTCAAGCTAGCAGCTTTCAATCAATTCACTAATATGAAGAAATTGTCATATATATTAGACAATTCCCTTCAAAATCCAGCAACAGTTTCAATCATAGCAAGTCTCACAATCAAGTCTTTGATTTAATATATCCATCAACAATGTCTCTTGAGTTTCAGGCAAACAACTGTTATAACTTCCAAGTTAATGTAGCATCATCAACTACTTAATCATAATAGATACACACGTCACACGTTACTCCGTGAGTAACTTATAAATGTAATTACAGGTTTTGAATTCTTTCCACATGTACATATTTCAATGTACAAGCTTCTATCTGTTCCCCCCAAACACCAGTACTGGTTCACAATCGTAATTAATCTAAGAGATAATTATTCTCACATTCGCCAAATCAAATTATACAATTTATCTCAGAATTGATCCATTATCAATTTCCAGCATCACCAATTTGTCTCATTCATCAAATGTCAAAATCTTATTAAAAAAAAGATTGACAACAAAATTCAATACAAAATACAGCCCACTATCAAACACTAATCTCAATCACCAATGTGACAACTTAGATTATCTTATCCTCAATCAATTCTATTTCAACAGAATTAATAAACACAATGGGAGTAATCTCAAGTCATTTCATAACAACATAGTTCAATCATGTGAATTATATCACAACATAAAGTCAAAACTTGTTTCCACCAATTTCAACATCTCCCGAGTGATTAACAATCAAATTTGACTAAAAGGCTCAGTCAAAGTCACATCTCAAAAGTTTCAAATCTACTGCTCGAACTCAAGATTAATAATCTTTAATTCTCTAGAGTTGTTCAACAATCATTTAATACCATCTAAACACTATCTCCAGATTCACAATACGACATCAACTGTAAACTTCAAGTCATAATGATTGTTCCCTCTCAGGTAACTCAAGTTATCACAATTAATATCAATAATCTAATCTCTGTGCATCAAACACCACCTCATCTCAGCAAAAGTATATAATACTTTGTAAAGTCAATAAGTCCGTCCAAATGGTACAAAACAACGGTCAAATGCAAAATTGTTTCAATCAATTTCAATCCTCAACTTTGAATAATCCGCTTTAAACTCATTGCTACAATCAACATGTCTCAACTTTTCATCTATCAAAATCAAATTTACGAAGTTGATAAACTAACATAAGAATAATCTCCCTTTTTTTTTTTTTTTTTTTTTTTTTTTTTTTTTGTAGTTCCAAGAACTAGTCACAATCACATATATGCTCTAATCCAATCTTTAATCAAAATGTCATCATGTCATAATTTACAACTTGTCCAACAAAGTGACATATTCATATTATTTGATCCACTAAAATCACATGAGCATTTGTTAATCTCAATAATATAAGCAGACTTGTAACAATCACACTGATTCAACGAGCACTCATGATATCTCCTCTTTTCAACTTACACTCTGAATCATATCAATTCAGTAATTTATCATTCAATCAGATTAATTCAACAATTTCATCAAACACTAATAACTCCTATCAAATTGTCAACATATCCAGTTCAGCAAATTCCTATAACATTCTGAACTCAACAACATAATTATGTTCTCATATCCATCAAGTCAATCACAAGACTCATCTATCAAAGATATTTATTACTTTCTTTCACTATTCAATATTATTTACCCAATTTATTTCAAAGTTTGTATCAACTAAGGATTTACGCTAACACAGAGCATCAATATCATGACCCTATATCAAACACTTAAGTTCAGTCACTAACACAGTAACAGAAACTATTTCATTCTCAACTATCTTTATTCTAAAAGAATTATAATCACTAAGGGTCACTTTCAATTTATCACATAATTACAATATACATGAACATTTAGTTCCAATTTATATAAACACACACCAGTACAAGGTAAATACATAAATACCTGGAATGATGTCCACCATCCTGACAGCTTTATCAACTGTCATCAGAAAATCTACCAGCTGCTGACTGCAGATTTCTCCGCTTATGGCCAGAAGACGACGACGCACCGACCAACCCCGATCCCTGTCTTATCTCCTCTGGACACTGCCCTGCATGTTGACCCTGTCTCTGACAATTCCAACATACTTTCTCAGGATAAATACAATTCCTCACTTTATGCCCAATCAATCCACACTTAATGCATCTGGTAGTTTGGGAAGTACACTTTCCCGTATGTCTGGATTTACAATCATTACACCAAAGAGATCGATCACCCGAAACACTATGACTCTTTGACTTTCTGCTCTGTCTTTTATGTTTACCTTTATCAGAAGGTTCACTTTCAGCTGAATATACAATCTTTTCCTTTTTCTGAGCTCGTAAGTCACTATCCACCAAATGGGCTAAAGCAAAAGCATCTGCAAGAGAATTTGCCAATCTCACTGTAGTACGATACTCAGGTGGTAATGCTTCAACAAAATGGTCTATCTTAGTTCTATCATTTGGTACCCATTGCTGCACAAACCTCAATTTCTCTGTAAACTGGGCAATCAACTCATCTATAGTCATCTCATCGGTCAACTGTAATCCCATGAATTCCTGTCTAATACGTGACACATCAAACTCAGAACAATACTGTCGACATACCTCATTATAGAAATCACTCCATCGAATAGCTGCTTTCTGTTGTGGTGTCATATTTGATGTAATCGAATCCCACCAAAACATTGTCTGTCCTTTCAAAAGCTGTTCTGCATAAGAAACCTTAAATTCTTCCTCACAGTGGCACACCTCAAGTTTTCTCTCAGTATCCCGTAACCACTCAAGTGTAACAGATGGATTAAAAGTTCCATAATAATTTGAAGGTTTGCAAGACATAAAAGTTTTAAATGAATAACCCGTTCTCTGTTGATGTAGTGATAGAAACACTGGTACCTGATAAGTAATAGGCCCTGAAGATGACACCCTAGGCTATGAAATAGTGCTCATAACATGATATTGCGACTGTAAATGCTGTTGAGAAGATCCAACATGTAATACATACTCATCTCTAGCTGTATGCTCCTCCACTAAAAATGTTGTACCTGTCTGACCATGTTTCTCTGTATCTGTCTCTGTATCAAGGACATCCAATCTCGGGGAACTGTTGAGGGTACTGGTCAGGTGCTCGTTTTCTGCCATACCTGTACTAAAAACAACAACTCACAAATCTGTCAATCAATAGTACTTAATATACTAACCGATTCCCAACACAGCTAAATCCCACATCTGGAATGTTTGACCAACACAACCATAGATTTGGGATTGAACACCTACCACTGTCCAATTCCCCCAAACCTATGCTCTGATACCAACTTATAATACCCCTCATTTCAATAACCATTATAATAATATTATTCGACTCGGAAGCGTAGGTCTCAATAAGTTATCGTACATTACATCAAGATTTCATAAAACTTTTTCAAACTTTATACATCACAGTTTATTATTTTTCAAATCAAAATACTACAAACGAGGTGTTATATAATCACAAACACTACTGATTTAATCAAATCAGATATCAGAGTATACGCACGTTCTTCAAACATTCCATCCAGGTCAACAGTTCTTGCTCAATCAATTATGTAATCATAACCTGCAAGAAGTATTTAAAGTGGTGGGATTAGCACAACTGCTAAGTGAGTAAATCAACAATCAACAGACTGACTTTGCTTAACAAACTTGTGCACAACAAATAATTATATGCACAACTCAACTGTTTATCACTTATCACATCACTGTCACTTTTCACATCACTATCACTTATCACCATAGAGGACCGGTGGTTCTTGAGTATCAGCCTCAAAGAACACTTTCAAACCAACTGCAGGCCCATACAGAGGTTTAACCGACTACTTGGTGCTATTACAATAGCAATCCAAGCCCAGCCCCATGCCTGGCCTCCATATCACTTATCACATAATCACAAGGGACTAATCATCAATGCACTATGGCCATATATCACGTAATCACTTATCGACACACTCAACAGGTCATCATATCAGGTCAACAATCTATTCACAGTATTATTACTAATAAACCATAACAATCATGGCAATCAAAGCAATAGTAATAATACAATCACCTGTTGTAACAAACCTGTTACAACTAAATCAAACTGAGGGTTATCGATCCACTCACCAATTACCTCAGTCGTCCACTCAGTAGTCTAATGTCACTGAGTCTCTTGCTTATCTGAAATCACCACAAGTATCACGAGTCAGTAACTTGTCAATCAACAATGAACTTAATATAGTAATTAACATATGTTATAATCATATAACATATCACATCATCTCAATTCACAATATATCATATCAATCTCATTATGTCACTAAATGAATACTAATCATGTTAAGTTACACATTTCTGTTTAATATCTATTCATCATGTCACTTCACTCACTAGTCGCAGCTAAAACATGAAAAGATCGTTTGAAATAAGGTTTATAAGAAAAAGGTCAATTTCTGCCTTGGGGACATTTAGCCGCCGGCTAAACGGTTTAACCGCCGGCCAGAGCAGCGTCATCATCACAAACCCAAAACAAACTCTTGACCGCCGGTCAAGCCTCTGCGATTTCTTCCTGTTCAACCCCAACAGCCTCAAATCCGAACCAAAACTCAATTTCAACATCAAACTTAAGCTCTAATCGGTTATATATGATGAATAACGATTTGTAACAGCAAGTATCATCATATATCATCAATTCAATCCTCAATTTACTAAACCCTAATGATTTCATTTAATTTAAATCATAAACTATATAAACACTTACATATTGATCAAGAACAATATGATGATGAAGATGAAATCTGATGATGATAAGGATTTAATCACAGAAGCAAATTATGTTCCTTTCCTCTCTTTTTCAATTTAATCTATGTGTATGTATGTGTTTGTTTACATCACGAAGGAACAAAAGAAAAAGAACGGAAATAAAGAATTTAAGGTCGGCCTCACTTAACCGACTTCACTTATACGGGTATAATTTAATACCCATTCTCAACCTATTGTCTGGAACCCGAAAACCATTTGCGAGTCCAAACATTTTATTGTTCCGTCAACTATATTAATTTAAAACAATTAATATTTCACTAATCACAATAAGTCCTGTGACTATTTTACCTATTTATTTTCAAATATCCAACAACACTATTTCTTAACATTTTAACTAATCACTTAAAATCAATAAAAATATTAAAACAGCTAGGCCAGTTTAGCAGATGTTACAAATCTCTCCCCCTTAAAAAGATTTCGTCCCCGAAATCTAATCCAGCTCAATAATCCAAAATGATCCAACCGCATAGTATCCACAAGGATCAATAATACACCGGTTTATACTCAAATCCCAATGATCAGAATCCACTATAATATCACATCCGCTCTATGATAATCCATCATTATAATGATTTCAAATCTTTATATAATCCTCGAATACACAATCAACAAACACTTAAGAGTTTCAATTTAAAATCACATCTCCAATAACTGAATTCCATACAAGACTCAACAGTCTTTAATCCATTAACACAGATCAATAATAATTTCCGGAATTTAGATTATATTCTATCAATATTTCAAGCTAGCAGCTTTCAATCAATTCACTAATATGAAGAAATTGTCATATATATTAGACAATTCCCTTCAAAATCCAGCAACAGTTTCAATCATAGCAAGTCTCACAATCAAGTCTTTGATTTAATATATCCATCAACAATGTCTCTTGAGTTTCAGGCAAACAACTGTTATAACTTCCAAGTTAATGTAGCATCATCAACTACTTAATCATAATAGATACACACGTCACACGTTACTCCGTGAGTAACTTATAAATGTAATTACAGGTTTTGAATTCTTTCCACATGCACATATTTCAATGTACAAGCTTCTATCTGTTCCCCCCAAACACCAGTACTGGTTCACAATCGTAATTAATCTAAGAGATAATTATTCTCACATTCGCCAAATCAAATTATACAATTTATCTCAGAATTGATCCATTATCAATTTCCAGCATCACCAATTTGTCTCATTCATCAAATGTCAAAATCTTATTAAAAAAAAGATTGACAACAAAATTCAATCCAAAATACAGCCCACTATCAAACACTAATCTCAATCACCAATGTGACAACTTAGATTATCTTATCCTTAATCAATTCTATTTCAACAGAATTAATAAACACAATGGGAGTAATCTCAAGTCATTTCATAACAACATAGTTCAATCATGTAAATTATATCACAACATAAAGTCAAAACTTGTTTCCACCAATTTCAACATCTCCCGAGTGATTAACAATCAAATTTGACTAAAAGGCTCAGTCAAAGTCACATCTCAAAAGTTTCAAATCTACTGCTCGAACTCAAGATTAATAATCTTTAATTCTCTAGAGTTGTTCAACAATCATTTAATACCATCTAAACACTATCTCCAGATTCACAATACGACATCAACTGTAAACTTCAAGTCATAATGATAGTTCCCTCTCAGGTAACTCAAGTTATCACAATTAATATCAATAATCTAATCTCTGTGCATCAAACACCACCTCATCTCAGCAAAAGTATATAATACTTTGTAAAGTCAATAAGTCCGTCCAAATGGTACAAAACAATGGTCAAATGCAAAACTGTTTCAATCAATTTCAATCCTCAACTTTGAATAATCCGCTTTAAACTCATTGCTACAATCAACATGTCTCAACTTTTCATCTATCAAAATCAAATTTATGAAGTTGATAAACTAACATAAGAATTATCTCCCTTTTTTTTTTTTTTTTTTTTTTGTAGTTCCAAGAACTAGTCACAATCACATATATGCTCTAATCCAATCTTTAATCAAAATGTCATCATGTCATAATTTACAACTTGTCCAACAAAGTGACATATTCATATTATTTGATCCACTAAAATCACATGAGCATTTGTTAATCTCAATAATATAAGCAGACTTGTAACAATCACACTGATTCAACGAGCACTCATGATATCTCCTCTTTTCAACTTACACTCTGAATCATATCAATTCAGTAATTTATCATTCAATCAGATTAATTCAACAATTTCGTCAAACACTAATAACTCCTATCAAATTGTCAACATATCCAGTTCAGCAAATTCCTATAACATTCTGAACTCAACAACATAATTATGTTCTCATATCCATCAAGTCAATCACAAGACTCATCTATCAAAGATATTTATTACTTTCTTTCACTATTCAATATTATTTACCCAATTTATTTCAAAGTTTGTATCAACTAAGGATTTACGCTAACACAGAGCATCAATATCATGACCCTATATCAAACACTTAAGTTCAGTCACTAACACAGTAACAGAAACTATTTCATTCTCAACTATCTTTATTCTAAAAGAATTATAATCACTAAGGGTCACTTTCAATTTATCACATAATCACAATATACATGAACATTTAGTTCCAATTTATATAAACACACACCAGTACAAGGTAAATACAGAAATACCTGGAATGATGTCCACCATCCTGACAGCTTTATCAACTGTCATCAGAAAATCTACCAGCTGCTGACTGCAGATTTCTCCGCTTATGGCCAGAAGACGACGACGCACCGACCAACCCCGATCCCTGTCTTATCTCCTCTGGACACTGCCCTGCATGATGACCCTGTCTCTGACAATTCCAACATACTTTCTCAGGATAAATACAATTCCTCACTTTATGCCCAATCAATCCACACTTAATGCATCTGGTAGTTTGGGAAGTACACTTTCCCGTATGTCTGGATTTACAATCATTACACCAAAGAGATCGATCACCCGAAACACTATGACTCTTTGACTTTCTGCTCTGTCTTTTATGTTTACCTTTATCAGAAGGTTCACTTTCAGCTGAATATACAATCTTTTCCTTTTTCTGAGCTCGTAAGTCACTATCCACCAAACGGGCTAAAGCAAAAGCATCTGCAAGAGAATTTGCCAATCTCACTGTAGTACGATACTCAGGTGGTAATGCTTCAACAAAATGGTCTATCTTAGTTCTATCATTTGGTACCCATTGCTGCACAAACCTCAATTTCTCTGTAAACTGGGCAATCAACTCATCTATAGTCATCTCATCGGTCAACTGTAATCCCATGAATTCCTGTCTAATACGTGACACATCAAACTCAGAACAATACTGTCGACATACCTCATTATAGAAATCACTCCATCGAATAGCTGCTTTCTGTTGTGGTGTCATATTTGATGTAATCGAATCCCACCAAAACATTGTCTGTCCTTTCAAAAGCTGTTCTGCATAAGAAACCTTAAATTCTTCCTCACAGTGGCACACCTCAAGTTTTCTCTCAGTATCCCGTAACCACTCAAGTGTAACAGATAGATTAAAAGTTCCATAATAATTTGAAGGTTTGCAAGACATAAAAGTTTTAAATGAATAACCCGTTCTCTGTTGATGTAGTGATAGAAACACTGGTACCTGATAAGTAATAGGCCCTGAAGATGACACCCTAGGCTGTGAAATAGTGCTCATAACATGATATTGCGACTGTAAATGCTGTTGAGAAGATCCAACATGTAATACATACTCATCTCTAGCTGTATGCTCCTCCACTAAAAATGTTGTACCTGTCTGACCATGTTTCTCTGTATCTGTCTCTGTATCAAGGACATCCAATCTCGGGGAACTGTTGAGGGTACTGGTCAGGTGCTCGTTTTCTGCCATACCTGTACTCAAAACAACAACTCACAAATCTGTCAATCGTTAGTACTTAATATACTAACTGATTCCCAACACAGCTAAATCCCACATCTGGAATGTTTGACCAACACAACCATAGATTTGGGATTGAACACCTACCACTGTCCAATTCCCCCAAACCTATGCTCTGATACCAACTTATAATACCCCTCATTTCAATAACCATTATAATAATATTATTCGACTCGGAAGCGTAGGTCTCAATATGTTATCGTACATTACATCAAGATTTCATAAAACTTTTTCAAACTTTATACATCACAGTTTATTATTTTTCAAATCAAAATACTACAAACGAGGTGTTTTATAATCACAAACACTACTGATTTAATCAAATCAGATATCAGAGTATACACACGTTCTTCAAACATTCCATCCAGGTCAACAGTTCTTGCTCAATCAATTATGTAATCATAACCTGCAAGAAGTATTTAAAGTGGTGGGATTAGCACAACTGCTAAGTGAGTAAATCAACAATCAACAGACTGACTTTGCTTAACAAACTTGTGCACAACAAATAATTATATGCACAACTCAACTGTTTATCACTTATCACATCACTGTCACTTTTCACATCACTATCACTTATCACCATAGAGGACCGGTGGTTCTTGAGTATCAGCCTCAAAGAACACTTTCAAACCAACTGCAGGCCCATACAGAGGTTTAACCGACTACTTGGTGCTATTACTCATACAACACAGGCTACGACAATAAAACTTGTACTAAGACCCTGTGTTATCCAACCAATAGCAATCCAAGCCCAGCCCCATGCCTGGCCTCCATATCACTTATCACATAATCACAAGGCACTAATCATCAATGCACTATGGCCATATATCACGTAATCACTTATCGACACACTCAACAGGTCATCATATCAGGTCAACAATCTATTCACAGTATTATTACTAATAAACCATAACAATCATGGCAATCAAAGCAATAGTAATAATACAATCACCTGTTGTAACAAACCTGTTACAACTAAATCAAACTGAGGGTTATCGATCCACTCACCAATTACCTCAGTCGTCCACTCAGTAGTCTAATGTCACTGAGTCTCTTGCTTATCTGAAATCACCACAAGTATCACGAGTCAGTAACTTGTCAATCAACAATGAACTTAATATAGTAATTAACATATGTTATAATCATATAACATATCACATCATCTCAATTCACAATATATCATATCAATCTCATTATGTCACTAAATGAATACTAATCATGTTAAGTTACACATTTCTGTTTAATATCTATTCATCATGTCACTTCACTCACTAGTCGCAGCTAAAACATGAAAAGATCGTTTGAAATAAGGTTTATACGAAAAAGGTCAATTTCTGCCTTGGGGACATTTAGCCGCCGGCTAAACGGTTTAACCGCCGGCCAGAGCAGCGTCATCATCACAAACCCAAAACAAACTCTTGACCGCCGGTCAAGCCTCTGCGATTTCTTCCTGTTCAACCCCAACAGCCTCAAATCCGAACCAAAACTCAATTTCAACATCAAACTTAAGCTCTAATCGGTTATATATGATGAATAACGATTTGTAACAGCAAGTATCATCATATATCATCAATTCAATCCTCAATTTACTAAACCCTAATGATTTCATTTAATTTAAATCATAAACTATATAAACACTTACATATTGATCAAGAACAATATGATGATGAAGATGAAATCTGATGATGATAAGGATTTAATCACAGAAGCAAATTATGTTCCTTTCCTCTCTTTTTCAATTTAATCTATGTATATGTATGTGTTTGTTTTCATCACGAAGGAACAAAAGAAAAAGAACGGAAATAAAGAATTTAAGGTCGGCCTCACTTAACCGACTTCACTTATACGGGTATAATTTAATACCCCTTCTCAACCTATTGTCTGGAACCCGAAAACCATTTGCGAGTCCAAACATTTTATTGTTCCGTCAACTATATTAATTTAAAACAATTAATATTTCACTAATCACAATAAGTCCTGTGACTATTTTACCTATTTATTTTCAAATATCCAACAACACTATTTCTTAACATTTTAACTAATCACTTAAAATCAATAAAAATATTAAAACAGCTAGGCCAGTTTAGCAGATGTTACAACTCGGGATACCGAATTTATCCTGAATCCTGATCACCCGGGATCCTGAATATCCAAGATCCTGAACACAAACTAACAAATAAACATTAGTAACATCTGATCCCAAGATACTTAACATATCCGGGATCCTTATCATCCGAGATCCTAAACATATGTGAGATCCTGAGTATATTCAATATTATATAGTACTCAGGATCCTGAATATTTCTAAATACTCATCTATAATCGGGATACTTGATCCAAGTGGGGGATCTTGGATATATCAAAGATCTTGATTACTTGTATCATATAAACATAGAATCTCAGGATCCTTAGTCTTAGCTTTATCATGAACATATCTATAATCCTGGATATAATTTTCAATAGTAACTAGAGACTTCAGGATCCTGTATCCTAACTATAAAATTTAGTCCCAAACACTAAGGTAACGTAAAGACTACATTACTAGTATCTTTTAACTTTTTTCTAATTCTAATTTCTTATTTAAAAAACTATTTTTAAAACTAAAATCAATTTTTAAATCTTATAAAGAATCGTTACAATTCTAAAAAATAATCAAACGTGATTATTATGTTATACGATCATCTAAAATATATTTGATTATTATTCTAGCAATATCTATTTTGTGATAATCGCTAATCACACAAAAAAAGAAAAGATTAAAATAAAAAAAATCCACTAAAAAGGGTTTGCAATAGGTTTTGCAAATATTTGTACAAAATGACGTGAATCAGAAGTTAGCCCCATCAAATTCAAGTTTATTCCTTTTATCTTTTCTTTTAAATTTTTTCATTTTTTTATCGTTCTATATCTACGTGCTTTTTTACATGAGTAAGTATATAGATTTTGTAACTTTTTGGAATATATTTTTTTAAAATCGTTTTTAGAAATTTGATCTAAACGCAAACCTCGAAAAAAATTAGTTTGAAAAAAACTAATGAAATTCGTATGCTTGAATTTTGTTTTTA
The DNA here is from genome assembly GCA_949592205.1 of Helichrysum umbraculigerum. Lineage (NCBI taxonomy): Eukaryota > Viridiplantae > Streptophyta > Magnoliopsida > Asterales > Asteraceae > Helichrysum > Helichrysum umbraculigerum. Next base: position 125,360,155 of record CATIUR010000003.1, on the reverse strand, counting down.
GTACTTTCATTCAACTCGTATCGAATCGAATGTTATTTTATATCTATATATATATATATATATAGTGAGAGGATCCAGGGGGAAGTGGAGATCAAGAGGGAAGGGGGAAGTGAGTTTTGCACCATCAGATCTACTTAATATGCATTGTGATGAATATTAACAATAAATATTTTTCTAATAATGTGAAGTTTTAATATGCATCGTGATGCATATTAGTTAATATTCATCATAGTGAATATTAACAATTTTTTAAATAAATATTTATCAACTAATGTTATGATTTAAAAGTGATATTCATTCGTTAAAATATTCTTTGTAGCATCGATTTTGATTACTATTTACAAGTAAAAATAATTTTTTATTGACGTTTTGATTGATAATTGTAATATGCTTCTTGATGAATACTAAACGCTTCCCCCTTCCCTCAAAAAATTGCTTCCATCTTGATCCCTCCCCTATATATATATATATATATATATATATATATATATATAAAGCATCTTAGTAGTTTATTTATAGAAATTTCTTAGAATTAAGACTCAACATTTCTATAATTAGTTATCTAATTGTCATTCTTATTTTACAATAGAACCCCATCAATTTAACATATTTTTCTTTTTTCACTAAGTCTATCCCAAATCACAAACTTTACATACGCACAAACTAGGGTCGTTAGCTCACTATTACGGATAATCCAAACACATTAAAGTACTAAACTCCGCAGCATTGCGCGGGTAATACGCTAGTATATATATATATATATATCTTCTATGTATATATTAAGGGAGTATAAATAATGGTTCCATAGTTTGCCACGTAGGCAACAATGACACGTGGCAAGCTCTCGATTTTTAAAATTAAAGATTAACAATTGAGTTTAGAGTTAGATTCCAACCATGCAACTAAATTTTATATAAATTGCAAAGGGAAATTAATGAAAATGCCATTTTTTTTTCAAAGTATATTTCGTTTTGCCATTCGGGAAAAAAAAATTGAGGATATACCCCATGAAATGGCAAAAGCAAATTTGCTTTTGCCATTCCCTTTTTGCCATTTGCGACCAGTTCACTAGATTGAGCCCGATCTAGAGAAAACCATGCCATGGCAAATGACAAATAATTTTTTGCGATTTGCTTTTTACCTATGCACGGGATCGTTTTGCGATGGCACTGTCCGTGCTCGAGAAAACCATGCCATGGCAAATCGCAAATAATTTTTTGCGATTTGCCATTTGCCATGGCATGGTTTTCTCGAGCACGGACAGGAATCACGTGCCATCGCAAAACGATCCCGTGCATAGGTAAATGGCAAATCGCAAAAAATTATTTGCCATTTGCCATGGCATGGTTTTCTCGAGATCGGGCTCAGTCAAGTGAACTGGTCGCAAATGGCAAAAAGGGAATGGCAAAAGCAAATTTACTTTTGCCATTTCATGGGGTATATCCTCAATTTTTTTTTAGAAGGGCAAAACGAAATAGTCTTGAAAAAAAAAGGGCATTTTTTTTAATTTTCCAATTGTAAATTTGACCTAACGTAGATAGAGTCTAGATAATAGAATATATGGCATTTTTTTAATAAGAAGATGATGATATCTTCTAATAAACATTTCAATATTTTTGTTAAGAAGTTAGTATCCCATTAGACTAAGGACTCGGTTAATTGGTATTTAAGATGGGAGGAGATAAATTTTGTACCTATTCGGTCAGTGATTAAATCATTTCATTTTTCTAATGCTTCATCAATCGTAAGTAATTAATTAAGTATAAAACTTATAACTATGGCACTATATTATCGTTTTCGTTTTCGTTTGAACCCTTTTTTTCTTAGATTAAATGAAATAACGAGCCTTATCAAAAAAAGATTATTCGATTGTCCTGCTTTTAATACTTATTTCATTGACTTCTCTTTCTGACTTGTGTATTAAGACCTTTAAATTATTTGAATTGTCATCATATTTATATATGGTTAACAAAATAAGAAGAAAAATGTATAAATAAATGTAACTCGAATTGCCGTGTATCGTATGAGATTTTATCTAGTAAATAAATAAATATATAAATATAAACATGTACTTTTACACCGTAGGTATTTATTATTATTAAATGGGATTGGCTAACTTGTGCCCTAAGGGCATATGTTAGGCCTCATTAAATTTACTAAAACATTCCAAATATATCACAAAAATCATTTATTAAACTCACTAATTTCCTATTATACATGCATATTAATTAGGATTTATATTATTTATGAAAAATTTACTTCATTAAATGCTCCTTAACTAATGCCCTAAGGGCACTAGTTAGATTTTTCCTTATTAAATTAGTATATATTATTCTCATTTTTATATTAAAATAAAAAATAAGTGGAAATTCTACGCTTTCTTTTTTATATAGGCCAAAATGTATTTTACTACCCTGAACTTGGTTGACTAGGATTTTTTGTACCCTGAACTTGTAAAGGGATAGTATGGTACCCTGAACTTGTAAAAATAGTTGCTTTAGTACCTTTAAACCCGATCATCTATTTAACGGTGGGTTACTAAGTAACGTTAGTTTTAGAAGTGACAGTGCTTTCAAACTTCAACTTCCTTTAGATTAGATATCAAATCTCGTGTATTACCAAAAAAATTGGACATGAATTCTAAATTATAATTATAAATTGGTTGGTTTCCAGATGCCTATATCTACTCTATTTTTTCTATCTTAACGGTGCATTTTATATTTGTTTTTCTTCATCAAAATCAATTGCTCCTGTATTGACATCAACAAAATATATGAGAAATATATAGATGAAAAAGTAGGAGAATAGTTGCTATAAAATTCCCACAGTGAAACCTTCATAGTAGAAGCCTCTGATACTTTGACAAGGAACCAGGGGCTTCGCTTTTTCATTTCGAGAAAAACTATCTAATGAAAATTTGTTTGATTTGACGATAATGTTTTACTATAAAAATGAAGAAGGTGCATATCTATTGTAATGAGCAGTAATAATAAGAATCTCGATTGCAACAGAAACTCCAATTGTGGTTTATCCACTATGAAAATACCGAGTTACATATTCCCGATTGATTTTAGAAATGAAAGAATAAAATATTGTTAAATGTCTTTTATTCGTGAACTTCACATATTTTGAGATTGAGGCTATGTTTGGCAACGGAGTTTATAGTAGCTTATGGAAGCTTAAGCTTATTTTTTCAGCTTCAAGCTTTGTTTGGTAGACAAAATATTAAGAGCCAAAAAAAAAAATAAACTCTTAAAAAAGAAGCTAGTAGAACTAGCTTTTAAATTAAGCTAGGAGCTTATGTAATGAAAAATTACATAAATACCCTTTATATAATTATCTATCATATATTTGTTTGTCCTTTTATGTCAATTTACATATTTTAAGCTCAAGCTCCAACTAGTTTTATACAAACATTACAAAAAAGATAAGCTCAAGCTTCTAGCTTTAAATATAAGCTCCAGCTACCAGCTCCAGCTATAATGTAACACCCCTAAAATACGTAAGTTTTTATAGTTTAATATACGTTTACGTTTCAGTTTTTATATGTATTTAATATGTTAAATGTTTTAAGTAACGAAAAGTTTAGAATTTGGTTAGAGGACTAACCAATTAAAAGAAATCTTGTTAGAGGGGCCATATGTGTTAAAAAGTAAAGTTTAGGGGAGGAGAATGAAAAATGTTAAAACTTATCTCCTACAAACTTCAGAAAAGTTCCAGAGTTTATTTCATATGTACGTATGTGTGCGTGTGTTGAGAGGGAAAACAAGAACAAGCAAGAAATCAGAAATTGAAAAGGAAGGTGATTGATTTAGGGTTTAAGAACTGCAATTAAGTTTCTACAAGGTATGTTTAACCTTTCTAATGGTGTAATTATGTTAGGGTTTTAGTTTTTATAAACCCTAGATGATGGAAAGATCATGTATGTTAGTTGTGTTGTTAAATTAATGTTCCATGGGTGTTAGTAAGCTAATTTCTATACTTAGTTTATGTTAGTTTGATTAAAGAGTTCATGTTTATATGTAATTGGGTTTTTGATAGTTTATGTGTATATGAGAGTTTATGAATTAAGAAGAAGTGATAGTGATTATGTTTAGATAAGTGATGAATACCCAATTTCATATGATTATAAAACCTAATTATGGAACACTAGTGATGAATGATAGGTGTTAGTGAGTAACACCTACTTATAAGATTAAGTCAAGAAAGTAAAAGGTTATGTTAATTGATCATGCTATGTGTTTATATGTATAGGTGATCAAGCAAGAGAAGTTAGTTCAAGTTGTTTAAAGTTTCAAAATCAAGGTAAGTAGATGGATATAAATGTGGAGTCAAGTAATGGGTGAGCCATTAGCTTGACGGTTTTCCAAGTAATGGATCATGACCATTAGCTTGGTATAAATGTTAACTCTTAGTAGTTAGCATGATGATGTTTAAGGATCCTTAATGTGATGATGTTTATGTTTATGTTAAAATTTCCATTACTTACTAAGCAATTGCTTATGTGTTATGTTTAAACGTTTCAGGTGAGCCAAGTGTTAATAGAGGGGACTTGGGTAAAGGGCACGTGTGAAGCTTTTGGTGGAGCTTGTTACTTAGTTTGGTAACAAGTCTTATCTCTTTTAATCATGCTCATGATACATGTACACCTTTTTTTTTAGAGTTATGATACTAGCTTATGTTTTGAAAGGATGTTATGTCCCAATGGTAATGTTTTGTTGAAAGTTAAAGTTAGACTTAGTGGTCAGATTTTATGTAAAAAGTTTGAAAGTATGTGTAATGAGAAAGTATGCTTTTGAAAGTGGAATTAGTCAAATGTTGATGTTATGGTTAAATGGTTGATGTTAGCAAGTTAGTTTGACTTAGACAAGTCCATTAAATGAAGTTTGACTAAAAGAATGGGTCAATTTGGTCAGAGGCCCAATCGGGTCGTTTTGGTGTCAAAATGGGTCACCAATGGGTTTACGAGTCAAACTGAGTTAGACTTGATGAAAGTCAAATGTATTTATGTCCATAAGTCTTAAATGTGATGTTGAATAAGTGGTCGAAAGCCTAAACTCAGAAGTGGAGTCGTTTGAATTATAGTATGTCAAGATTTTTGGTTAAAATTAGCCGAAATCCAGTTAACGGGTCAAAACAAGATTTATTGTGAAATTTGAAAAAGTGGAATTGAGGAAATGTTTATATGGTTATAGTGAATGTGTGTGCAAAATTTCAGGTCCTAACTCATAACGAGTAAAAAGTTATGCATGTTTGAAGTTGGTTAAAAAAATTGAATTTTGGCTGATTTCTGAAATACATTAAGGAACGCGATCCTGAGAATTGAGCCGGATCGCGTTCGTAAGGCACAAAACTAAGGAACGCGATCCTGAGAATTTAGCCGGATCGCGTTCGCAAGGCAAAAATGGTGACAGAAAGTTTATAACTAAGGAACGCGATCCTGCCCACTTTTCCGGATCGCGTTTGATTGTAAAAACTGAAACTTTAGGTTTTAAAAGGCTCGTTTCAACTAAGGAAAGTTACTAAAATTAAATTATACAAATGGAGTAGTTATGGGACATTATTAAGAGTAAAAAAAAAAAAAAAAAATGGTCACGTTTTCGGGGTGTTTCAAGTTGGTATCAGAGCACGGTTTAAGGGATTCAGGTATCCACCATTAGTGGGTACTTGGACTTAGACCAATTGTATTATGATGTTGAGCATGACTTAGTAAGATATGTTTATGGGTTAATGAATTGTTAATGATTCCTTACTCGAAGTGTGGCGTGCAGATTATGGATGTGTTTAATGTAATACGATAATTAGAGCGTCTGGCCAACGCAATGATTACCATATTACCTTATATGTATCCATGGAAATCACGAGACATTAGAGGATTGAATGTTAACAAGTTATTAACTGTTTGTAACAAAGTTTTTGAAAAGGTAGATATTAAATGTTTAAGTTATTATGTTAATGTGTTATGTGAACTTTCAGATAAGATGAGTAAAGAAGTAGAGACTACTGATACAGGAGGCAGTCAAGATAGGCCTCAGTCTCCTGTTCAAGAAATAGATCCAATAATTGAAAAGATGAAGTCTCTCATTTCGCAAGAAATTGGTATTGCTCAGAAAGCATCTATTCCTCTTCTAAAGTCAACGATTATAGAGACTGTTAGAGAGGTAGTGAGTGAAGAATTTCAGAAACAGAAAGATAAAACAGTTGGAGTTAGTCAAGAAGTACCTTCTCAAGCTCCAATTTCGGAAGAAAGTAGAAAGTTTAGTTACAAAGATTTTTCAACTTGTAATCCACCTGAGTTTGAAGGGGATTTAGATCCGATTAAATGTTATATGTGGGTTATGGAGGTTGAAGGGGCTTTTACTACTTCACGTTGCCCCGCAGATTTGAAAGTAATCTTTGCTGCTAATCTCTTGAAGGCACGTGCTAAAAATTGGTGGGAAGTTCAACGCCGTACCTTAGGGGATGAAGCTATAAATAAGATGAGTTGGGATGATTTTAAGAAGATGTTTGAGAATACCTATTCTCAAGAAGCAGATTTGAAGAGAATTCGTCGTGAGTTTCTTGCAATGGAACAAACGACTGAATCAATTAACGAGTTAGTTGGTGTATTTCTGGATAGAGCTCAATTCTGTCCAGATTATATGGAGAATCCGAAGCGGCTTATAGATCATTTTCATGAAGTTTTAAAGAAAGAAATCAGTCAGTTTATTCAACCTAGCCGTTGTAAGTCTTTTGAAGAAATTGTGAATGAAGCTCGTTTTCAAGAGCTAGAGTTAAAGAAAGGTGAGAAAGCTGTTGCAAAAAGAAAAGCTGAATCAAGTCCTATTCCTTCAAAGAAGTTCAAAGCTAGTGAAAGTTCTCGTCGAGAAGAGAAGAAGACAGAAAAGTCTGTACCTCCAGAATGTAAGAAATGTCACAAGAAGCATTTTGGAGTATGTAGATTTGGGTTAAATGTTTGTTATCAATGTGGTGAGGAAGGTCATTTCAGCAAGGACTGTCCTCATCCATTGAAGGTATGTTATGGATGCTACGAGCCTGGTCATGTGAAGTCAGAATGTCCAAAGTTAAAGTCTCAGTCAGCTTCTTCAGCATATCGTAAGCCATCCGATAAGAAGTCGACTGAAGTTCCAAAAGCCAGGCCTCGTTCATTCCAAATCACAGCAGAGGAAGCTAAGGGGACCCCAGATGTAGTGTCAGGTACCTTTTTAGTAAACCTAATACCTGCATATGTTCTTTTTGATTCGGGTGCCTCTAGATCTTTTGTTTCAGAAAAGTTTAGTAAAAGTTTCATGATTCCACTTTCTGACTTAGACACTCCCTTAGATGTTGAAATAGCTGATGATAGAACAATATATGTCACGAAAGTTTATAGAGGGTGTCGGTTATAAATAAGTAATGAGCCTTTTTCCATAAATCTAATCCCTATGCAAATGGGGGAATTCGATGTTGTAATTGGTATGGATTGGTTAGCGGCTCATGATGCAATGATTCAATGTGAGCAAAAGATTGTAAGAGTTAAGTTACCTCGTGGTGAATTGTTAGATATTTATGGAGAAAAGAAAGAAATGTCTATCTCAGTTTGTACTTTTGCTAAAGCTAAGCGACATTTGTCACATGGTTGTCAAGCCTTTTTGGCACATGTGATAGATGCTCAGATTCAAATTCCAAAGATTGAGGAAATTCCGGTAGTAAGAGAGTTTATTGATGTATTTCCCGATGAATTACCGGGCATTCCGCCCGATAGGCAAGTTGAATTTAAGATTGAATTGATGCCTGGAGCTACACCTATTGCTAAGACACCATATAGGCTTGCTCCAACCGAAATGCAGGAATTAATGAAACAGTTGCAAGAACTGTTAGACAAAGGTTTTATACGCCCAAGTAGTTCTCCGTGGGGAGCTCCTATTTTATTTGTGAAGAAGAAAGATGGTTCAATGAGAATGTGCATAGATTATCGAGAGTTAAACAAGGTGACTATCAAGAATAGATACCCATTACCTAGGATTGATGACTTGTTTGACCAGTTGCAGGGTGCTAGTTACTTTTAAAAGATTGATTTACGTTCTGGTTACCATCAATTGAAGGTTAGAGAAGAAGATGTTTGTAAAACTGCATTTAGAACAAGGTATGGACACTATGAATTTGTAGTAATGCCGTTTGGTTTAACGAATGCACCTGCAGCTTTTATGGATTTGATGAATAGAGTATGTCGTCCTATGCTTGATAAGTTTGTGATTGTGTTTATTGACGATATCTTAATCTATTCCAAATCTGCTAATGATCACGATTATCATTTAAGACAAGTGCTACAGATGTTAAGGAAAGAGAAGCTTTATGCTAAGTTCTCGAAGTGTGAGTTTTGGCTTCGAGAAATGCAATTTCTAGGTCATGTTGTCAATAGTGAAGGTATCATGGTTGATCCAGTGAAAGTTGAAGCAGTTATGAAATGGAGTGCTCCAACAACTCCAACCGAAGTCAGAAGTTTTCTTGGATTAGCTGGTTATTACAGACGGTTTATTCAAGATTTCTCAAAGATTGCAATGCCACTTACAAAGCTTACAAGAAAGAATATCAAGTTTGAATGGAATGATCAAGCAGAACAAGCCTTTCAGATTTTAAAACAGAAACTCAGTCAAGCACCAGTCTTAGTACTTCCAGAAGGCACTGAAGACTTGGTGATATATTGTGATGCATCGTATAGTGGTTTGGACTGTGTTCTCATGCAACGTGGCAAGGTAATAGCATATGCTTCTAGACAGTTAAAAGAGAATGAGAAGAATTACCCAACGCATGATTTAGAACTTGCAGCGGTGGTCTTTGCCTTAAAGATATGGAGGCATTATCTCTATGGTGTGAAGATTTCCATTTATACAGATCACAAAAGTTTAAAGTACTTCTTCGATCAAAGAGATTTGAATATGAGACAAAGAAGGTGGTTAGATCTTGTTAAAGATTATGATTGTGAAATATTGTACCACCCGGGAAAAGCTAACATTGTAGCTGATGCTTTAAGTAGAAAGGCAGCTCATCTTGCGCTAACAGTTAAATCTCTTAGAATTAATGTTACTCCTAGCTTGTTTGATCAAATTAAAGAAACACAGCAAAAAGCTTGGAGAGAAAAAGATATTCGATCAGAACGGATCAAAGGTCAAGTTGATAGTATTGTGGAAGATTCACGTGGGTTAAAGACACGTTATGGTAGAGTTTGGATTCCAAATTCTTGGAATTTGAAGATATTGTTGTTAGATGAAGCTCATAAATCAAAGTATTCCATTCATCCTGGCGCAACAAAGATGTACCACGACTTAAGATCAGAATACTGGTGGCCAGGTACGAAAAGAGATATTGTTAAATATGTTGAACAGTGTTTAACTTGCTTACAGGTGAAGGCTGAGCATCAGAAGCCATATGGGAAGATGCAGCCTTTAGACATACCTGTTTGGAAGTGGGAACACATAACGATGGATCTTATCACCAAATTGCCAAAGACTCAGCGTCAGCATGATGCAATTTGGGTAATAGTGGATAGATTGACGAAAAGTGCATTATTTCTGCCGATTAAAGAAACGATGTCTATTGAAGCTTTGGCAGATTTATATGTTAAGGAAGTAGTTGCACGTCATGGTATGCCAGTATCTATTGTCTCGGATAGAGATAGTAGATTTACTTCAAGGTTTTGGGCCAAGTTTCAAGATGATATTGGTACACGTATTAATCTTAGCACAGCTTACCACCCGTAGACAGATGGCCAAAGTGAAAGAACGATACAGACTTTAGAAGACATGTTGCGGGCTTGTGTTATAGATTTTGGAGGTAATTGGGATGTGCATTTACCGTTAGTAGAGTTTTCCTATAATAACAGTTACCATGCAAGTATAGGTATGCCACCTTACGAGATGTTATATGGGAGAAAGTGTAGAACTCCAATATGTTGGGGTGAAGTCGGGCAAAGAGAAATGGGCAGCACGGATATAGTGCAACAGACGACAGAAAAGATTGATCAAATCAGAGAAAGGTTAAAAATTGCCCAAGATAGACAGAAGTCGTATGCCGACAAAAGAAGACGCCCATTAGAGTTTAAGGTTGGAGATATGGTTATGTTAAAAGTATCTCCATGGAAAGGTATTATCAGATTCAGGAAACGAGGCAAGTTAAGTCCTCGGTTTATTGGTCCATTTAAGATTCTCGAAAGAGTTGGTAAGGTAGCTTATCGTCTTGAGCTACCAAGTGAATTGGCAAGTATCCATAGCACTTTCCATGTTTCGTATTTAAGGAAGTGTTTAGTAGATGAGGCATCTTATGTGCCATTGGAAGAAATAGAAATCAATGATCAATTGAATTATGTTGAACAACCAATAGCTATCCTTGATGAGAAAGTCAAGAAGTTAAGAAATAAAGATATCCGGTTGTTTAGAATTCAATGGAAGCATAGAAAGGGTTCAGAGTTTACATGGGAGCCGGAGGAAGAAATCATTGTGTATTATCCGGCTTTATATCAAAAATGGATTGTGAGGACACAATCCTAAATAAGTAGGGGAGAGTTGTAACACCCCTAAAATACGTAAGTTTTTATAGTTTAATATACGTTTACGTTTCAGTTTTTATATGTATTTAATATGTTAAATGTTTTAAGTAACGAAAAGTTTAGAATTTGGTTAGAGGACTAACCAATTAAAAGAAATCTTGTTAGAGGGGCCATATGTGTTAAAAAGTAAAGTTTAGGGGAGGAGAATGAAAAATGTTAAAACTTATCTCCTACAAACTTCAGAAAAGTTCCAGAGTTTATTTCATATGTACGTATGTGTGCGTGTGTTGAGAGGGAAAACAAGAACAAGCAAGAAATCAGAAATTGAAAAGGAAGGTGATTGATTTAGGGTTTAAGAACTGCAATTAAGTTTCTACAAGGAATGTTTAACCTTTCTAATGGTGTAATTATGTTAGGGTTTTAGTTTTTATAAACCCTAGATGATGGAAAGATCATGTATGTTAGTTGTGTTGTTAAATTAATGTTCCATGGGTGTTAGTAAGCTAATTTCTATACTTAGTTTATGTTAGTTTGATTAAAGAGTTCATGTTTATATGTAATTGGGTTTTTGATAGTTTATGTGTATATGAGAGTTTATGAATTAAGAAGAAGTGATAGTGATTATGTTTAGATAAGTGATGAATACCCAATTTCATATGATTATAAAACCTAATTATGGAACACTAGTGATGAATGATAGGTGTTAGTGAGTAACACCTAGTTATAAGATTAAGTCAAGAAAGTAAAAGGTTATGTTAATTGATCATGCTATGTGTTTATATGTATAGGTGATCAAGCAAGAGAAGTTAGTTCAAGTTGTTTAAAGTTTCAAAATCAAGGTAAGTAGATGGATATAAATGTGGAGTCAAGTAATGGGTGAGCCATTAGCTTGACGGTTTTCCAAGTAATGGATCATGACCATTAGCTTGGTATAAATGTTAACTCTTAGTAGTTAGCATGATGATGTTTAAGGATCCTTAATGTGATGATGTTTATGTTTATGTTAAAATTTCCATTACTTACTAAGCAATTGCTTATGTGTTATGTTTAAACGTTTCAGGTGAGCCAAGTGTTAATAGAGGGGACTTGGGTAAAGGGCACGTGTGAAGCTTTTGGTGGAGCTTGTTACTTAGTTTGGTAACAAGTCTTATCTCTTTTAATCATGCTCATGATACATGTACACCCCTTTTTTTTTAGAGTTATGATACTAGCTTATGTTTTGAAAGGATGTTATGTCCCAATGGTAATGTTTTGTTGAAAGTTAAAGTTAGACTTAGTGGTAAGATTTTATGTAAAAAGTTTGAAAGTATGTGTAATGAGAAAGTATGCTTTTGAAAGTGGAATTAGTCAAATGTTGATGTTATGGTTAAATGGTTGATGTTAGCAAGTTAGTTTGACTTAGACAAGTCCATTAAATGAAGTTTGACTAAAAGAATGGGTCAATTTGGTCAGAGGCCCAATCGGGTCGTTTTGGTGTCAAAATGGGTCACCCATGGGTTTACGAGTCAAACTGAGTTAGACTTGATGAAAGTCAAATGTATTTATGTCCATAAGTCTTAAATGTGATGTTGAATAAGTGGTCGAAAGCCTAAACTCAGAAGTGGAGTCGTTTGAATTATAGTATGTCAAGATTTTTGGTTAAAATTAGCCGAAATCCAGTTAACGGGTCAAAACAAAATTTATTGTGAAATTTGAAAAAGTAGAATTGAGGAAATGTTTATATGGTTATAGTGAATGTGTGTGCAAAATTTCAGGTCCTAACTCATAACGAGTAAAAAGTTATGCATGTTTGAAGTTGGTTAAAAAAATTGAATTTTGGCTGATTTCTGAAATACACTAAGGAACGCGATCCTGAGAATTGAGCCGGATCGCGTTCGTAAGGCACAAAACTAAGGAACGCGATCCTGAGAATTTAGCCGGATCGCGTTCGCAAGGCAAAAATGGTGACAGAAAGTTTATAACTAAGGAACGCGATCCTGCCCACTTTCCCGGATCGCGTTTGATGGTAAAAACTGAAACTTTAGGTTTTAAAAGGCTCGTTTCAACTAAGGAAAGTTACTAAACTTAAATTATACAAATGGAGTAGTTATGGGACATTATTAAGAGTAAAAAAAAAAAAAAAAAAATGGTCACGTTTTCGGAGTGTTTCATATAAGCTTCCAGCTCCAGCTACCAGCTACTTTTACTAAACACACCCTGAAACCGGCAGATTGAAACCGGCAGAATAAAATACCCAGTTAAATGTCTTTTATTCGTGAACTTTACATACTTTGACCAACTATTGTAACCAGCAGATTGAAAATTTCAAGCTTCGGAAACACCATCGTTAAATAGTTAACAGAAAAAGGGATGTGATCGGCACATGACCAAGTCAACAGGTATTAAAACAACCATTTTTACAAGTTCAAGGTACCATGCAATCCTTTTACAAGTTTAGGGTACTAAAAATCATAGTCAACCAAGTTAATGGTAGTAAAATACATTTTGGCCTTTTATATAGATAGAATTACATATATCCCCTCCACAAACACCCTAAATTACATATATACCCAACCACATTTTTAAATTACATATATACCAAAATCCGTATTTTAAGTATACTAAAATTATAAATAAAAAAACAGTAAATATTATATATTTTAAATATAATCAATTGCTGGATTGAAAATTTTGTATAGTTCTGACAATTTATGCTATTTTTTATTTTATTTTAGTGTATTTAAAATATGGATTTGGGTATATATGTAATTTAAAAATGTGTTTGGGTATATATATAATTTAGGGTGTTTGTGGAGGGGATATATGTAATTCTCCCTTTTATATATTACCTAAATTACTTTATTATTATACTTAAAAAACACACCTGCACCTTCAATATTTTATAGTTGATGGTTGAAAATTGAAAGGTCGCGTGCACAACCACCGGAATATTCGTCACCACAACCGTTAGTTAAACCGTCGCGTCGGAGTGGGGTCTCACATTACGACAATTCTAGAGAAAGGCAATCCAAACCCGATTCCATCCTCGGGTCAGCCCGTTTCTGAAACGCTCTTTCTCGTCGGTTGCCTTGGTTTGAACGTTTCCCTATTAAGTCAAATATCGTTACTTTCATAATATATTTATACAATTAATTCCCCCAATTTCATCCACTATCAAGAAACTTAACTGTTTAAATAACTGATACTAATTACACCCGTCTTCAATTTTGCTATCCATTTGAACGTTGACTCAACAATTAATGTTATACACAGGTTAGTTTTTCATGTTTTTGTTAGAATTGTCACTTTTTATATCGTTTAATTGTGTGAATTTGATTAATTCTGTTTGAATTAGAAATATTAAAAATCCCCTTTTGTTGATCACGATTCAGGATTTTGAGTAATGAGTAATAATATGTATTAATTTCGTCTTTTTATGATTAGATAGTAAGAAGGTGAAGATTTGAGTGGAGAAAAATGGATTGGTGTAGTGAAATTGAAGATGATTTTCACGACACACGCGAAGTGCTTGATATATTGTCTGACTCAGAGTCTGAACGCTCATCTGATGATAGTTGTTCTACTTCTGGGTTCAGATTTGATTCCTGTTGGGTTGGTAATCTTGATAGTGTTGATGAACGTCGTAATAGGTTTATGAATTCTATAGGTTTGAGTTCTAAATGGCTTGTTGTTAAAGATGAACAAATCGAACCCGAAAAAGAACGTTCTGTTGGTGGTGGTTTGTATGATACAAAGGAGGAAAAACTTGAGATGTCTTTTGAGAAAAGTTTAAATCTTGATGATGATGGAGTGTTAAACCGGCAGCCTTCTTTATCTTGTTGGTCGAATACTGGTGTTGAATCAGTACCTGTAAAAGATAATGCAGAAAAACGAGAGGGAATAAATGAAGATGATGCATCAATGAAACAATCGTTCGACTTTGGTTCATCTTCTCAAGGTTCGTCACGAAAAGAAAGTGAAAATAGTAGTTTGTTGGACAGGAGAAAGAAAGGGAAAAAGGGATGGTTGCAAAAACTAAACGTTATGGCCCGAATCAGTGATCATCAAGTGGAATCAATAATATCAGATGGGGTAACGTGTACTCGAGAAGTTCATGTGCATACAAACAAGAAGAAATCGAAAGAATTGTCATCTGTTTACACCACACAAGACTTTTCAGCCCATAATGGATCTATTTTGGTACTAAAATTTAGTCATGATGGTAGATATTTGGCAAGTGCTGGTGAAGATGGTATTGTGCGTATCTGGGAGATAACAGAACGTGACGATGCAAAGAAATATGAGATTCATGGAAATGATCCTTCTAAATTATACTTTTCAACAAACCATCTTTCTGAGTTGGCTCCTATCAAAACAGACAATGAAAAGAATAGAAAGATCAAGAAATCATCAGAAATGACTTGTGTAATTCTACCACCAAAAGTCTTCAGGATCTTGGAGGAACCTGTGCATGAGTTCCATGGTCATGGTGGTGAAGTCTTGTCCCTCTCGTGGTCGAAAAAAGGGGTTAGTAAATATATAGGAACATATATATGTACAAATATTTACTAGGACTTTGTATGTTGCGTGATATTAAAATTGGCGTCATTTGAACTTTGTGTTACAGTATCTTCTATCGTCATCGGTTGATAAAACTGTTCGTTTGTGGCAAGTTGGACGGAATGAATGCCTCAAAGTTTTTACTCATAACAATTATGGTGAGTTTTGCTTACAAAATAAATGCTTTTTCATTATGTGTATGAGTGTATCTTCATAATTCCCACTTTTTTGATAAATTTACTTACTATGATTATCAATGCAGTGACATGTGTAGAGTTTAATCCTGTCGATGAAAACCATTTCATCAGTGGATCAATTGATGGAAAAGTACGCATCTGGGAAGTAAGCGGCTGTAGAGTTATAGATTGGATTGATAATCGAGAAATTGTGACTGCTGTGTGCTATTATCCAAATGGAAAGGTTTGTGTTAAATGTTCGTCTATACAATCTACTATATTTTATACTACTATTTCATATCAAAGTTAAAAAGATAATAACTAATGGTGATCTGTTCTTTATAACTTCAGGGTTGCATTGTAGGAACCTTAGATGGGAACTGCAGTTTTTATGATATCATTGGTATGCATTCCACTTGTTGCAACTAATCACAATAGTCATAGTTCAGTGTTGTAATTGGATGGGTGATTTTCATATGTCTAATTTTCAAAATTTTCTTTCAGATAAACGTCTGAACCTGGATACTCACACTTATGTAATGAGTAAAAAGAAATGGCCAAGACGAATAACTGCATTTCAGGTATAAATGATGTTTATTAGTTTCTTTTATACACATCGTTAGCCTCTTTCGTTACACGTGCTTATAAAAGATGTGATTTTTACTTCCAGTTCTGCCCAACCGACTCGAGGAAAGTTATAGTCTCATCTGCGGATTCACAAGTCAGGGTTCTTTGTGGAATCAATGTTGTTGGAAAATTCAAGGGAAACCGAAGTTCAGGAAGCCAAATGTCAGCATCCTTCACCGCAGACGGAAAACACATCTTGTCAGCTGGTAATGACTCTAACATATACATGTGGGACCACATTAGCTCGGATAAGCTCTTGTCAAAAGCCAAAAGCAATCCATCATGCGAAAGTTTCTTCGCTGAAAATGCTTCAGTTGCCGTCCCTTGGAGTGGCATTAAAAGCATAGCAGCAGCTTTCCCATCACCAAGGTTGACCACCTCCGCTGACGTTCATCCAAGAAGCACGATAAACTCTCCAAGAAAACCCTCGTTATCAACAAGCCGCAGCTTTTTCTTGGACTCGATGTTGAAGAGTCCGCCAACATTTCCTGCAGAAACACTCCCAGATTCGACTCAAGTTAGTGTTTCTCCATCAATGCGAAAATCAGAGTACAGGTTCTTGAGAAGTGCTTATCGAAGCACGTTTGTTGCACCACATACATGGGGTTTGGTGATTGTTACTGCGGGATTGGATGGTCGAATTAGAACGTATCTCAATTACGGGTTACCGGTCCGCCAATGAAACCGCTGAGTTTCATCATTCATTTAGACTTCTAAATAGCAATATACTACTATACTAGTACATATTACACAGTACATGTAATTTATATGTATAGAAACAAGATTGGTTTCTTTGTCAAGTTTCTGGTATTGGTTCATAATGTAAGACCAATTGACTCAATAAATCATTAAAACAGTGTTTGTTGGGTTTCACTTATTTTTTGAATTTTTTTCACTTTGTATATTTGTGAAAAAAAGATCAAAACTTATTTTTTGTTGGAAATATGTTATTGTTTTTCGTGATTATACAATTGTAAGAAATATTTTAGTCAAATGTGACAACTGCGACTAGTCTATGGGAGTTCGATATTCCCAATATGTTATTTATTATCAGTCTCGTTACTATTGAGAAAGGACCATATTGGTCTGTTCGTGTACATGGAAACAACATTTCACGAGTACAATCAATAATGATATTTGCAAGTGGTTGCAGGCATCAATACTGTATGCTATATTTATACAAGTCTCGTTTTAATAAAACTTCTGAAATATTGGAAAGTACTTGAAAAATTATACTAATTCATATATATGGAGTACAAGTGTACAACACAATAACTACGTAAAATTTCAAGTAGATGATTTGTTATTTCGTGTACTGAATTTTTTTTTTTAGGTGGTGGTGGTGGTGGTGGTGGTGGTGGTGGTGGTGGTGGTGGTGGTGGTGGTGGTGGTGGTGGTGGTGGTGGTGGTGTATAACCAAAACGCTTAGTGGAAAAACAGCCCACGCATGCCACCTTACGGGCCTGCTCCATTCCGTAATAGCCCACAACTTGATTGGCTTTCTTTCGAAGACTATTGTATCTCTTCCAATTCCAAAATTCTAGAAAGACAGGCTAGAAAAAAGTCGACTTAACGGAATCAAAGAAAATTATAGGCTAAGGTGAAACTAACAAGTCTGCTCGATGGTAAGCTCTCTTAAGACGCTCCACATTTGTGCCAAATGGCGTCGTAACATGATTACAGAGATTTGTATGGAAGTTTTTGATCGTCTCATTTGAAAGGAGTCCCACGTTCTTGTTCATTTTGAGTGCGCATAAATTGTCTCGATGCAATTCTTTTGGGGTTTAGGGTCTGGAAATGTATCAAACTTTGACCAAATGTCTATTGTGTGTACCCAACTTACATTTGCTAATTTTAATGCATACAACTTTCAAAAATGGTGTTTTGATGTACTTTGATGACGTGGCGAGCGCATAGCGTGCCACGTGGCGTTAGGAGAGAGTGACACGTCATCAAAGTATATCAAAACACCCTTTTTGAAAGTTGGATGCATTAAAACTAGCAAATGTAAGTTGGGTACACACAATAGACATTTAGTCAAAGTTTGGTACATTTCCAGACCCTAAACCCATTCTTTTGGGTTTCATTTGTTCGAGTTTATTAGATTATACTGTAGGATAGGTTAGCCCAACCCAATTGTATAGATGGTTGTGGTCCATTAATGTATTAGGGTTTTTATATAACGTTTTGTATTATAAATACCGATCAATGTAAACATAATACCCATGGGGAATTCATTATTTAACAGAGTTGTATGGTGATCGAGCTAATTTTTGTTAGTTGTTCGTTTTAAAGGGGTATTTTCCTGGCGGACTTGTGATAGGCATGTGGTTTGTAATGCATCTTGCAAGTTATAGTTTTTAATTAAGAAGAAACCCTGTTGACGTATATATTTCCCGGACCTATATCCGGACCTATGGACCAACGGGCCTTTATATGTAGAAGGATTCACCTTATTACCCAAGTGAGTCCTATAAATAGAACTCACCTCCTCACTCTCTAACATACACAACACATCTAAGACTCCCTCTCTTACTACTATCTCTCACACACACATACTCTTTGGAACCTTATACATGAAGGAGGTTCCCGACCTCGTGGCGTACAGACCGTGTCTGCCTATAAGGTAGACGCGGGTACCAGTTGGGAATCGACAACCGATAAGCTTTTAAGCTTCGGTCTGGGTACCTTTTCTACTCGAGCTTGAGCTTGGCTGCAAACATCAAATATAGGTTAGCAGAGGTACCCGGACCGAAGCTTAAAAGCTTATCGGCTGGTGATTCCCAACTGGTACCCTCGTCTACCTTATAGGCAGACACGGTTTGTACGCCACGAAGCCGGAAACCTCCTTCATGTAAAAGGTCCCAAAGAGTATGTGTGAGAGAGTTAGTAGTGAGAGAGTTAGTAGTAAGAGAGAGAGTCTGAGATGTGTTGTGTCTCTGTTAGAGAGTGGGGAGGTGAATCCTTATACATATAAAGGACCGCTGGTCCATAGGTTTGGATATAGGTCCAGGACATATATACGTCAACGGACTCACCTGGGTAATGGGCAATAAAGTGTATCCTTGGATACTTCTGAAGGACTGCTGGACAATAGGTCCGGATATAGGTCCGGGACATATATACGTTATCAAAATAAAAATAAAAACGTACCGTCCATAAAAATAGTAAGGCCTCGTATTAGTTCATTTCGTGTTGGTGCAAAATATTCCCTTAAACATAACTTTTAGCATATAGTAAGTTTTTGTCAGAAGTGGTCACAAAGGTTAGGTCCAAAATAAAAGTGGGCACAATGAGTCATGAATATGGTGATTGCTTCACTTGCGGTAGCAATGACTGATTCTCGTAACTTATTCTAGGGATTACTGCCAGTAAAAAGAAGCAACAGAACCTATGTTTCATTAATTATCATCGAATAGTAACTCGTAGTTAAAATAGGTTTTGTCGTGACAATTTTTATATTAATAATGTTTTTGTATCTTATGATTACACTAAAAGCATGTTTGTAACTATTAATGAATATTTACAATGATTGTAGAAAATAACAAGACATACATTTTCGTTAACAAATATAAAATTTTAAGCATATATAATTTTGTCTCCTATTCCCTCGCAAATATATGCATACGGATTCAAAACAAAACTCAATTAAACGATATATCTAGCATAAATAAGAGCACACGGAGTGGAGGCGTTCCCAACGCCGTTCAACATCAAGAATGTCGGAATCCGGCGTTCCGCCACTCGGCCGCCACGTTCTCAGTGCTGTTCAGCACAAAGTTCTCACACAGTGTCCAGGTTGAGACGCTGTAACTTATGCGTTTTCTTTTTTTTCTTGCTTATGAGATTAGAGATTAAAGCTGGTGATGCAATGAAGGAGGAAAAGAAAGAGATGTCGGCTGGCAAATAGAGGAGAAGAGAATTTAGGGTTTCTATAATATTTATAAATTATAAATATATAAATGTTTTAAGTTTAATATTTTTGCTGCGCTTTTTAGTTTTGCAATGGATTATTGGGCTTTTCAATATAAATTAGTTATTGGTATTAATTTTTTTCTTTCTTAACTAGAATGGGCTTATATAAATGTTTTTTTTTTAGTTTTTAGAACTTGTAACTTTGTTATATTTAATTTATTTTGTTATTTGTTTTAATTTATTCAATTATTTGTATTAAAAGTTTTGACAAAATAAAAACTCCAGAATACTGTCCAGAAACTGTCTACCACACCACCAAATCTTCAGCAACAATATTCTCATAATCTCATCAGGACATTGTGAAAATAGCTTCTCCACACCCTATGCTCTAAGGGTAATCATGTATATGTACTATAGTCTATAGTTTTTTGATATCATCAATTCGTACATATATGTACATATCAATACTTAACTATAATATCTTTTTTGTATAGAGTGAGTACTTTATATGAATGCACATCAATGCATGAAAATGTTATTGTTTCGTTTTTGTTGAAATCGCAATGTTATCGATCATATACTCTATTCGTCCCATAATAACTAGCTAGTGTCCACAATCAAAAAGCATAAAGCTTAAGAGATACGAATGTGGATTACATTATCTAGTGTAAAAATGACTATTTTACCTTTGTTTTTAAATTTAGAAGTCTTATATAAATCACCCTTAGACCATTCTCAACCCAAAAACCAACTGACTGACAGAGCCACGTCAGCTTTTTCACAAAACTGACTGAAACAGACAGACCACTCTCATCCCTGCTCCGTCACTTCCATTTTTTGGGACCCGCGACTTATTTTTAATTCAACAAAAATACAAAACTATTTAAATTAAACACAATATAATTTAAATAACACACATTCCATTAAAAATAAAAATTACAACAATTCCTAAAAAAATAAAAATTACAACAATTCCTAAAAAAATAAAAATTACAACAATTCCGAGAAATAAAAATTACCACAATTCCTAAAAATAAAAAATACTACGATTCCTACAAATAAAAATGCAAACAAATACGTTATTATCCAACAAGTCCTAACGAACACGGTAATTTGGTGGAAGTTGCGCAATGTGTCGGATTAGAGCATTGCGAAGTCGATGATGAACTTCCCGATCCCGTAATTCCTTGTCCATCCGCAGTTGAGTTGCAACTCTTTCTTCCCATGAGCGGTTTGGTCTATTCGACGGCTCCTCCGGATAATCTTCTTCAAGGTCACACATATTTCGCCAGTTATCCTCCGTTATCATGTTGTGTAGAATAACACAAGCATACATGATTCTTTTTATTCTATTTGTCCTGTATGGTCTATCCGGGTTCTTGATGATTTGCCAGCGGCCTTGAAGGACACCAAATGCTCGTTCCACATCTTTCCTTGCAGATTCTTGGTATCTCTTGAATCGAGCCTCAGCTTCAGTTAGTGGATGCCTGAACGACTTAACAATTGTAGCCCATTCCGGATAAATTCCATCCCCCATATAATACCCCTTTGTGAAATTTTGTCCAGCAATTGTAAAGTTAACTTGGGGAGCTCTATCTTGTAGCAAATCAGAGAACAAATCTGATTGATTAAGAACATTCAGGTCGTTGCTCGAGCCCGCTGGACCAAAGAAAGCGTGTTAAATCCACAAGTCATAAGACGCAACTGCTTCGAGCATGATTGTTGGATGACCTTGATCACCCCTAGTGTACTGACCTTGCCATGCTACAGGACGATTTCTCCAAGGCCAATGCATGCAATCGATGCTTCCGAGCATACCCGGAAAACCATGCAACTCGGAATGACGTTGATGTAAACGTTGCACATCTTGTACAGTTTGTTTTCTTAAATACACCGTAGAGTACAAATGAAATACACATTTGCAAAAATTATCCAAACAGTCGTAAGAAGTTTGTTCACCCATATGCAAGTATTCGTCAAACGCATCCGCGGCACAACCATACGCTAGTTGGCGTACGGCGGAAGTGCATTTTTGAAATACATTAAAACTTTGTCGGCCGAGTGCGTCAATACGTTGTTGAAAATATGCAAAGTAATCCGGTAACGGATCTTGAGGAAAATTAATAATATTTTAGCATATAGGGATATATAATGACTTACTCATCCGAAAACGACGCCGGAATACATCCGCCGGAAATGTTGGGTTGTCGGCAAAGTAATCTTGAAACAAACGTTGGCTCGTCACTACGCGATCTCTTGGAAAGTATCGACGGGGAGCTCGCGGGATAGGAATTACTTCTTCGTCTTCTGATTCGGAGGATATCGCGTTGATAACATTTATCGCCCATTCCGGATTGAAAATGTTGTTGAGCGCCTCCAAATCTTCAAGATCGGAATCCGAAGACATTTTTAAAATTTTAAAGTGTATAAAATTGTGTAGTATGAAAGTGTAGTATGATTTGTGTGAAAGTGTAGTATGAATTGTGTGAAATAGTTGGAAGAATATAGGTGTATTTATAGGAGAAAGTGAAAATTTAAAATTTTTTTTTTTTTGTTTTTTTCCTTGCCCCGCTCCTCCCAACGTTCATTTTTAAAAAAAATTTTTTTTTATTCAAACGGTACAAAACATAAAAAAAAAATAATCAAATGGGCCCCACTGTGAGGCGACGAGCCTCTTCGGTAAACCGAAGGACGAAGCCGACTGCGGCAACCGACGAGGCGGTGCCAACCCCGTCGGTTCGTCGCTTGGCAACCGACGGACAACCGACGTCAGGGTTGGGAACCGTCTTATGAAAATTTACATATAATCTGAAATGATAAAGTTAATATATTATTCTTGAAATCGAAAAATAAGTTACCTTTATTCTTGAAATTGATGATTTTAAAACTGTTACTAATAAGAATTTTTTATACGAATTTTCAAATTTATAACTTTACGTTATCTATCGTACTCTTGTTTTATTTGTGGCCGTCCAAATGGCAATGCTTTTATATTATTATTTTTTAATAAAAATTAAAAAACAATGATTCATCAAGTATATATGGTACATTTCATTTTGTTTGTTATTGTTTGTTATTTGACCAATAAATAGATGTAACTCATTAAAGTGCAGACCTTGAGTTGTCTATTTTGGCACTGAAAATATCTCTAAATATGTACTGATACAATATGAACCGTAGAAACTTATATTATATCATAGATCACAACTTTTTGATATATAATTTGCTTATCAACTTATCACGTACAATATACTCCGTATATAATAATTAGCATATCTAAACCTATTACTTCGTACTAATCAACAGGTTGGTTAACGATAATCGAATAAATCTTATGAATAATCTTGACATAATCTAGTTCATAATTTCTTCTTCACACCGATGACAACGCGTAAGAGTGAAATTTAAAATGTATATATTAATGATTGATATGATAGAATTATGATGAATTTTAGCCATACAATAGTGAAGAAACAAAATATATGATAATACAAACATGGGGTAGGGTTCAAATGAAAATAGGAATTTGTGTGAGAATGAGGGAACCAATGATATCAAGCCATGTGTACAAAGAGAATGTTCCACATGTACAAAACTCATTTATCCCCAACATCAATTATCTCACAAACGACAAATCGAAAAATTATGAAAATTGCACCATTAAATTCGTCGTTTTCTCCTCTTCGATTTGCCGTCCCTCAAGACATACTTTCGAAAAGTTTTTTTTTTTCATTTTTTTGATGGGTTTCACATTTACTAACACATGTGTTAAAGTGTTGCGTTTAGGGTTTAGGGCTAAACCCAAACCTCAAACCCTAAACCCTAACCCCTAAACCCTAAACCCTAAACGTTTTACAAAACGCTAAACCCTAAACCTTGAACCCCTTCTAAACCCTAAACCCTTATAAACCCTAAACCATAAACCCTACTAAACCCTAAACCTAACCCTAAACCCTAACCTTAAGCACAAATTATATGTACAACTAATCACTAACACATATGTTACTAATTTGTGAAACCTACCAAAAAATGAGAAAAAAAAAGTTGTCAAAAGTATGCCTTGAGGGACGGCAAATCGAAGAGGAGAAAACGCTGAATTTTATGGTGCAATTTTCATGATTTTTCGACTTACCGTTTGTGAGATATTTAATTTTTAAAAATGTGGAGGAGAGAGAATAAAGTGTGGAGGAAAGAGAATAAAGTGACACATGACAGAAATCTATTGGTTCCCTCATTCTCACTCAAAATTGGTATACTCATTTGAACCTTACTCTACAAACATATATCATTAAATGTATAAATTACAAAAAAATAGAAGTTTCTTTATGTTCATACAAAGGTATGAATGTCCATGTGAAATGGTTATAATTCCCCATGTGTTTTTGTTAGTTTATGCAACACATTATGCCATCTTTTATCATTTTTATGTGGTTGAAGATCTATTCGTTAATCTGATTTTATTAATATTATACTGATATATACAAGTGGAAAAACCAAATAAATAAAGATAATACCAACAATTCATATTACACGTCTACAATACATGTACATACAAATACAAGTTTCATCATGTGATTTATGTCCACATGTTACCTTTTGTTAGACTCATGCTCAAGCTTAAAATATAACGTGCTGAAACTACACACGAAGACGAGCTCCGACTAGGTGCGATTCGATTCAAAGTGTCATTAAGCTTTTCGAGTCCTATGCTCCTATGTGATTACAGAGTAATGTTTCTAATACACGGAGAATATAAAAGAAAGGAGATTCATGTGTCATCAAAGGGCAATTTGTTTAGTGGTATCGAGTTAATCTTTTCAATAATGAGATATTGGGGTTCAAGTCACGTGAATGAGACAATTATATATATTCATGAATTATTGTATCCAAACGTGTTAGCAATATGTGTGACAACTTGTATTTTTAAATAAAATAAATCATTAAATAAAATTCATGTGTTGATTCATATTTTTACTTCTTATTACTTGGTTTACAAATATTCTTGACACTTTTACATACTATTTCTTATACAATTTTTAAATGCTTAGCTTACTCACCCTCTGAAAATATAGGTTAAGATGGGCATGTGAGTAATGGGTCCATATTTACATACCCTCCTTTTTGTATTTTTTCCCATCTCCTACTCCCCCTCACCCATCTAATCAATCACATCATGCTTTTATTTTTAATTTTCTCAGTATACTCCCCTTTTTTTCTAATTCCTACCTCCTGTTTAATCTAAATCTGAAACTAATTTTGTACTGAACTGGACCGATCTTACATAAAACGAGAACTGAAAAAAGACTGAACAGATCCACTCTAATTTGGGGGTATCTTTATAATTCCCCTATATTTTCAAGTTAAACACTTTATATCTTTTCTAGAATAAAGTTTAACTAATAATTCAATGTCATTAAATGCTTAGAACATAGTACAATTAAATTACGTATTATTACATTAGTTTAATACTACTATGTGAAATAATATCAACAAGTCATTTAGGGATGGCAATCAACATCCGATCCAGTGGATATCCATCCACCCGATCCATCAGTGATGGATATGGACAATCTAAATGGATGTATATCGGATATGGATATGGATGTGGATGATTAGTGGATTGGATGTGGATTACCAATTCTCATCCATGGATGCACCCATTATCATCCGAAATACATATATACGCGTACATATACTTACACTTTGAACTTATAAATAGTATAATATT
Organism: Helichrysum umbraculigerum; assembly: GCA_949592205.1. Taxonomy (NCBI): domain Eukaryota; kingdom Viridiplantae; phylum Streptophyta; class Magnoliopsida; order Asterales; family Asteraceae; genus Helichrysum; species Helichrysum umbraculigerum. The sequence goes on along the minus strand of CATIUR010000003.1, from coordinate 125,334,645 downwards.
ATAATTAGTTATGAGGATTGTTCTTATATCTTTACATCCCCCAAATATAATTATCTTTCTATCGTAATTTATCATCATTTATTTTTAGTATGTCAAAATTCTTACATCTCCATTTATAGCTTAACAGCACGTAGATAAAATTTTATTCCTACTATATTTCGGAGGTCACTAATAGATGAAAAACAATAAACACGTGATTCGTATCTTTAGAAACCATGTTTTACCTATATTCTGTATCAAATTATGTCAAGATTATCACAATGTTTAATAAATTTTTTAATATCCAATGGATATCCATGAACCCACTCCATCCATCGGATATGGATGTGGATGGATGATTTGTCATTTTAATGGATATGGATATGGATGCGGATGAAGAAAAATAAATGGATATGGATATGGATATAGCGTCACCCGATCCATATCCGATCCATTGCCATCTATAAAGTCATTCTCACTACTTTTTGTATACTCCGTATCATTTAGAATTCTAAACATAGATCCAATAATTAACACGGAGAGATGAAAAACGTGCAAATATTGAGAAAGGCATTTATAAGTCCACGATTGGTCACCGTTTCTTCTTATATCACAACAAAAACTCACACCACTCAACTCTTACTCTCCTTTACTATCATCTCCACCGTCTGCCACCACAAACCACCACCAAACGCCACCCAAAATGGGTAGAGCACCTTGTTGTTCTAAAGTCGGTTTACACCGTGGTGCGTGGTCCTCCGATGAAGATAAACTCCTTACTAATTACATTCAAACTCATGGTGAAGGTCAATGGCGTTCATTACCCTCTAAAGCTGGTACATTAATTAATTATCAACCTTTTAGATTAATTATCAACTTACTTATATCATAACATGAAAATGACAAAAAAAAAAAAAGTACCACTCCTACGATATGTATTTACTATAATGCGACACGCTAAAATAAGTGTGTTGTTACTATTTTATGATACTTATTTTAGAACGTCGATATTACTCACACCCACCACGAATATAAACATTTGTCCACGATGAAATAATGAGCTTTTTTATTTTGGTATGGATGTAGGGTTGCTTAGATGTGGGAAAAGTTGCCGGTTGAGATGGATGAATTATCTCCGCCCAGGTATTAAAAGAGGAAACTTCACGTCCGATGAGAATGACGTCATTATCCGGCTGCATACTGTGCATGGCAACCGGTGGTCTCTAATCGCGACTGAGCTACCGGGTCGAACCGACAATGAGATCAAGAACCATTGGAACGCTCATCTCCGGAAAGTGGTTGAAAACTCCGGCAACAAGGACCGGAAAACATCAAAAAGCAGCAAGAAAGTGAAAAGGAAAATAAAACTAGATGATCAGAAAGCAAAAACAAAAAGTCAACAAAAGTCAAAGAAAGTCAAAGTTCTTGACTCTTCTTCTTCTTCCTCTACTACTTCATCATCTAATTCCTTTTCGATGTCATCTTCGAATTCGAGCAAGAATGAGAGTGTTGATAATGGGATGACGAGTGGTGCATCATCGAGTTGTACGGTTGAGCTTGGAGAGTGTGACTTTGACTTTTCATGGTCAAACTTATCGCCATTTTTGGAGGTGGCAGGTACGAGTAGCATGATCGACGGACAGAATGATGATGTTTTATTAATGGACGGTTGTGAATATATCATGTCAAAAGATGATGAAAGTTCGATGCTCGAGAAGCTCTATCATGAATACCTAAATCTACTCAATTATGATGATGTGGATGTGACTGGAGTTATTTAATCAATTAATTAGTGGATTTCAGCGCATGTATTGTTTAATTAATTAAATAAAAAATAAATAAATCGTTGAAATTCTAAACAAATTTAATGTGAGCTAAGCTACTTGACAATTTGCAATTTTTAATTCATTTTATCCGTATTTTTGAGTATTACTAGAAAAAAAACGGTCTAGATTTGAGAAAATGTTGGGAGCAAGATCACTAAAATGTGATTTAGAGTGTTATAACATACAATATTATACTCTCTCCGTCCCATTTAAAATGTCCACTTTGACTTTGCACGTAGTTTTAGGATTCTCCACTAACTCTACTTTTCACCAATCAAATATTAAATCCACCCACTAAAGTCTTTTTTGATTGGTTAAATATCAAAGTGGACACTTATAATGAGACATCCCAAAATAGTCATGTGGACATTTCAAATGGGACGGAGGTAGTATAACATTATAACACGATTAGCAATGTATAATTTTTTTTAATTGCGTACGAATCACGTCTTAATGAATGAAGAAGTCTCAAATCAGAGAAGACGGTGTTCTTGACCCCATAATAATGATTTTAAAATAAAAAATTAGTATATTGCACGATTCTTGAAGGCTTTTTCTCTCCATACCATTTTAATTTACTTCCATACCATTTTTTAAATTAAAAAGTACAGAAAAGTACGGAAAGAGTACAGAAAAAGTACAGAATGTAAGAAAAAGTGAAAGAATAAAGTACAGAAAAGTACAGAAACATTAATTTTAAAATAGATAAATGGTATGGAGAGTAGGGGCCTTCTTGAAACTGCAACTCCGTGACACATGTTTTTATTTTTTTAGTATTATTATTATATCTTATAGGCTTCTACTCTTCATACCATTTCTTTATTTTTAAATTCACTTTTCTGTACTTTTTCGGTACCTTTTTAAATCATTCTTATTTACATTCTGTACTTTTCTGTACCTTTTTCTGTACTTTTTATGTACTTTTAAATGATTAGTGGTATAGTGAGTAAATTTAAATGGTATGGAAAGAAACACCCATCTTATATCTTATATTAGTAGTAAAAAGTGTCGAAATCGATCTATTCTCATAGCACTAAGATTCTCTAGCCTTAGCACGTTATATCGTTTCCTACTCCAAAAAGTATAATATTTTTTACGCTATCTTTTTTCAGTAAATAAATGTACGGAGTATATTTTAATAACAGGTCGTCATATGGTTTAATGGTTTAAAAATAATATAGGAGTACGTTGGTGTCTCAAGTTTCTATGAATTTGGCGTATTATGAAATATTTTATTATTTGGAATTAAATGTACAACAACGTTCTTTGAACCAATTACAAGTATTTTGTGGAGTTTAGAAGAACCAATAATATTATGATATTTGTACAAAAACTTATTTACCTTCATCTTTTTAATTACTTAACAATCTCACAAACGCCAAATCGAAAAATTATAAAATTGCACCATAAAATTCAACGTTATATCCTCTTCGATTTGTCATCCCTCAAGGTATACTTTCGATGATTTTAATTTTTCTTCAATTTTTGGTGGGTTTAACAAATTACTAACACATGTGTTAAAGTGTTGCGTTTATGGTTTAAGGTTTGGGATTTGGAGACCGTAAACCCCAAACCCTAAACCTTAAACCCCAAACCCTAAAACCTAAACATTTTACAAAACTCTAAACCCTAAATCCTACTAAACCCTAACCTAAATCCTAAACTAAAAAGCCTACACCTAAATTAAATGTACAATCAAGCACTAATACATGTGTTAGTAATTTGTGAAACACATCAAAAAACGAAGAAAAAATTCGTCGAAAGTATGCCTTGAGAGATTGCAAATCGAAGAGGATAAAACCCTGAATTTTATGGTGAAATTTTTATAATTTTTCGATCTGCCATTTGTGAGATAATTAGTTTTTAAGATCTTGGGGATAAATGAGTTTTTGTACAAATGGTACAATCTCATTGTTACTTTCATTCTTTCAAAAATTCTTAGACTTTATTGAACTTTTCTCTTATAAAATTACCACTTGCTTATTGAATTATAAATTTTAGTGTCGCTTTACTGTAACACACCAAATTTTTAAGGTATTATTTTGATGAATAAATATATAATTATTTTTAAGTTATCACTATTATAAGTGATATAAAATAATAGAAATCGTAAATATTTTCTAAGTTCCAGACAATAGAATTTGAAGGGAATAAACTTAATTATACACATACGTTTACAGTTCCATCCTCATCCAATTTTCACTTCTAGAAAACTCAAGAAAACGCGAAGAGAAAACACAGGAGCAAAACCCAAGCTTCAAAACTCAATTCCAAATCTTCAATCCAAACTTTCAAGATTCAATTCATCATTCTTCATCTTCCTAAACCTAAGTAAGTTTAATTCTTCATGTTTCTAACCTAGAAAATGGGTATTTGATGGGTTTTGAACACCTAGTGATTCTAGTATGAAATTAGGGTTTAAAAACATTGAATTGGTGTTAGTTTAGCTTGTTAGTTGTGACAATACTCAAATTAGGGTACTAATTTTTACCTAATTACAAGCATTACCTAGAGTAATTCCCTGATTAGTGAATTCAAAACGATTTTTATGTGTAAAGTTTTGTGAAACTTACTATGTGATACGTGACGTATTAGACTTGTAGTTATATGTATATATAATTACGTACGAAATGAACATATTAAACTCGACAAACTGAATACAATATAGTTGGTGATACGAAATAATTAATAATTCAAAAATTATTAATTACAAATATTAGATATTTATATTATTGAAATAATATAATAACTTATACGTTTTATATTAAACGTATCAAACGCGAATTATAAAGTTCCAAAAAGAACTTCAAAATACTTTTGAATAATTTTTGTTTGAAATTATTAAAGAAAAGTATTATAACAAAAATAAAACGGAAACCTTTAGACTGCTATTTAGGACGCGTTATACACGAACAGAAACAATTATAAAACGTACCTAAAGGTCGAAAATAATAAAAGTATTTATTTTCCCGTTACTGTTTTAGTATTTGGAACATTACTTCAAAATATAAATTCGAAATTTAACTGAAAATTGGCACACAATTGGACCCGTACACGGAACTAACGGGTTAAAAACCCAAACAATTAACACACTCAAAATATCTGTGCGACACAATTTGTAACACACCACTCCCTCCCTTTGAATTTTGGTCACTGGTTTTATTTTATAATACTCTCTCCCTCACAAACCCACAGCTACCACCAATAATTCACACTGGTTTTTCCTTGCTCTCTGGACTCCACGGCTGAAGGCAACAAGCAGGAAAGAAGCATCATTTTCACCTTCATTTTTCTTTGTCATCACCTCTTTAAACCTTCAAAAATTCAAAGTAACAACAAAAATGGGTTCTTAAACATCACCTACATCTTGTAATAATCATCGGAGGCATTAATCATCATCATCCAACTCATTGTAAGGATTTAAAACTTCAAATTCCATATTTATATATTTTCATAATTCTTGAATTTTGATGATCTTATGTATGTAAATATATGTTGGTGATGATGATGATAAAATGAAACATAAAACTCAAAAATGGAGTATAATGTATAAGTTATATATTGTGAAATCAAAAGCCCCCATAACTGATATGTTAAACAAATGTATACGAATGGATACCTTGGGTGTGAACAAATCAAGATTTCTTTTAATTATTTAATATAACAATTTCTACTTTTAGCAAGTGCACTAGCATTCTATTAATTATATAATAGTATTATTATATTTAACATTGAGATTATTAGTACTATTTTTGGTCTTGGGGGAGTACTAACCGAACGGTTCAAACATAGTGAACCGATCGGCTTGAGCTGCTAGCCGATCGGCTATGCAAGCTCAGCCGATCGGCCGTGGTTGCGTACAGAACGAGTCACGTTTTATATTTTTTTTTAGCCAAACAGACAATGTTATTTTGTAGTACGAAAATATTAACGAGTACACGATATAAATTTTGTCAAGCTATAAATTTTATAAAACTTTAGGATACAAAAATTTGTACTAAATTGTACACAACCACGGGACAATATTTTTATATAATTATTAAACGATATAACTTTTTGGGCCAAACGGGTCAAATATAAAACGGACCAAAATTATTAGTTTGTTAATGGGCTAAAGTAATTAGTTAATGTATTCGGGCCGCATCTATTTGGGCCTCATTTTTGGGCTAAACTATTGGACTTTGATGTTGGGCCGAACTATGTGGGCCAAGCCCCTGACGGGCCACGTGATTCCAAAACGCAAACTTAAACCGGTTTATATATTAGTAACACGACAAATGGATTATATCTATAGTCGACGATTATAATTTATATATAGTTATATAAATGGATTACGACAATCGCATTAAACAAAGTTATTTTTATAACAAATGTACTTCTCTTTTTTTTTAAAACATAAACAACAACGATAAACAATATATATATACGCGACATTAACACATGAATAATGTATATATATACACGACAACGACAATTAATATATATAAGAATATATATATTCAACTAATGAGTATATATAGGTATACACTTACAATAATGAAATACTCAACTCATCTATCACCAACAACCAAATCGTATAAGCTATTAGTCGAATACTTATATAAGTATACTTCTTGCGTCTAGGGCCTTGAAGTACACTGTTTGGACGACTACTATTACTAGCTGTTATATTTCGCTGAAGACCGCTACCAGTGAGTTCACAGCCCCTCTTTTACTCGTTTTAAATGCTTTTAAAACCAGGGGTGGAAAACATAGAACTATGTGCTCTAACATGCAACTTGATTTATATAATTGCTTGACATGCTTTTATATTCAACTGCTTTTGTAAATGCTTAACATGCTTTTATATACACAACTGATTAACATGAACGCTTTCATACTATTATACACAACAGTATATATGAAATGTTTTCATATCGTTATACTTGAACTGAATATATGAAATGATTTTTCATAACTACTTTGGGAATTAAGACAAAACAAATCTTGGTACGAACCTAGGTTTACATGAGGTAGTTGTAGTGCACATAAGTCCCAGTGCTTACAACCTATAACCATTAGCTAGGTGACTCTAGCCACTGAGTATACAGATAGTACTATCGATTTGACAACCCTCCCAGGATATAACTCGTTGGTCATTCCAACCACACGACGGCAGTCGTAACGAGGAGTGTATACTTACTGTGTTACTGAGGCAACAACAAAACAACTAGTCGTGGTTTGGTTATAGTACTAGGTGTCGTACTTTAACTCTAAAGGTTTAGCTCACCTTAGAGGGATCGTAGTCTATATTTCCCACTAAACAACAAAACAACAACAACTTGATTTGGAAAGGGTATTTCCTGTATAACTTGATTTGGAAAGGGTATTTCCTGTGCATACTTGATTTGGAAGGGGTACTTCCTGTGATACAAACTACTTGAAAAGGAAATGTTTACTTGAATGTTAAACCTGTATTTCCTACAAACTACTTGAAAAGGAAATGTTTACTTGAATGTTAAACCTGTATTTCCTACAAACTACTTGAAAAGGAAATGTTTACTTGAATGTTAAACCTGTATTTCCTACAAACTATTTGAAATGGAAATGTTTACTTGAATGTTAAACCTGTACTTCCTACAAACTATCTATATGGAAATGTTTACTTGAATGATAAACCTGTATTTCCTACACACTATATAAATGGAAATGTTTAATTGATTGTTAAACCTGTATTTCCTGTGATAACTAATAGGATAAGAGTTCCTACACGATAACTATTTTAGAAATGTTTTCCTTGATTGGATAAACTAGTATTTCTAACACATAACTATTTAGAAATGTTTTCCTTGATTGGATACCAGTATTTCTAACGCTTAACTATTTTTATAAATGTTTTCCTTAATTGGATAAACTTGTATTTCTTACAAAGTATTTAGGAAATGTTTATCATATTTGAATAGACCTGTTTTTCCTTCTAAACGATTAACTTGTATTAACAACGACTATTAAACTACAAACTTAGTTTGGAAATAGCATTTTCCTGAGATTACTTATTTGGAACTATACAACTGATAGGAAATGTTTACTTTGATTAGTTAAAACTTTATTTCCTGCGAACTACTTATTGGGAAATGTTTTTGATTAAACTTGTGTTTCTTAACACATATATTGAAATGTAGTAAGAATGACCTTCTTACATTTAATAGGAAATGTTTCTTTAATTTAGAATACTTGTGATTCCTACTATACATATAAACATTATGTTTGTGTACATGAATGATTTATACAAAACTTGATTTAACTACGTATATACAAACCTGTGAATTCACTCAACATTCAATGTTGACGTTTTACTATGTTTTTCAGGGAATTAGGACTCAGGTATTGATGCATGCATAATGGACGTAAGTTACCCACGACGAATTAGGATGCCACTTTTGGGACAAAATGTATTCTACAATACTATTACTTCTATGACTCGACAAGTCGTAGTTTTTTTTATAATCACTTTTATATAAATGGCATCTTAATTACTGTTCTGCAATGATCATAAGCTCTGATACGATGAATGCATACTGCTAACGTCAGCACCCCCACTGTTTACTCAAATGCTTCCGCTAAGTATTTCATAAACGCGATTACCGATTTTGGGGGTGTGACAGACTTGGTATCAGAGCCATTGGTTATAGCGAACTAGAAGTCTTTAAGTTACCTGAAAGCCTTAGAGACCTAGACTATAGCCTTGGCTAGAACACTTATGCATTCATACATTGCATAACTCTATATCACTACGTAGTTACTAAATATATTATGAGTGTGTTTAACGAGAGTCCTATACGCGTGATCGACTCCGACGAGGAACCGCCCGAGCACAACTGTGATGTCGATGCTACGACTATCAATGAAAACTTAACAACTATGCTTACTCCAACGTCCAACATGGCACATGGTGTAGATGAAACAACGAACATGTTTGAGGAACTACTGAAGGGACTACCTCTTAAGAAAATCAAGAGTACCCATGCTGCATGTGCCCGAGTACAGACGCTAGAAGAGCGTGCTCGAGTGGCAGAGAGTGTAGCTGGGGTCAGCATGATGATGACTATAATAGGGTAGTTATAGGAACGTACTTATCCTATCTTCGTTAAACTTACAAATGGCGGGCTGTGTCGATGTTGTACTATACTAAAACTTATACTCGATGGATATATATAAATCTCATCACACTTTAGATGAACACTCTAGTATGTACATGTTCACTGCTTGCCTTCTTTGAATCACTCACATCTATATCCGTATCTCTTGTATTGAGTTTGTATGAACCTGATCGTATTAAGCGGTGATGAAAAGAAGTATGTATTTAGCATCATATAATGACGCCTGGCCAACGTGATTATATTATACTATGTACATATGGGTGTTTCAAAATCGTAAGATGCGTAATAGGGGATAACAATAACCTTTTCTTATTCATCCAATAATTTAGCAACGAAACATTTGGAACGATCGACGAAACGACACACTACTCACGATAGTAGCAATATGAGAAATCATTAATTAATGAGTAGCTGAAACTATTACTCGACACGAGGTGAGTCGTACTCACAACAATGCCATGAACGATAACCGAAACATTTTATGGAAACCCAACTAAAGGAAAAAGCTTGGAAAATGTGAGAGACGCCACAATGAAGAGTGTACTCTCAGTGGTAAATGCGAGCAGTAGGGTCATCAAACCCAATATCTCTGAACCAACCTTCCTACCAGAGCCAATGATGAGCGACAAAGCAATGGGTGTTTCGAGTGTGGTGACCTAAAACCACTACCGAAACCAGTGTCCAAAACTCAACAATTGCAGCAACAACAACATTATGCCCCTATGATATTGATTAGGATGTCAATTTGAGTTTATGTCTTGTGAAGTTAGACCACTCTTAGACATTTAATCCCGTAAGTTGGATAACAAGTACACTATAGAACTAACCGATGGTAAGTTGATCGAATCAAGAAAAATAGTACCGGAATGTGCCCTAACGTTAGAGGGACATTTCTTCGAAATAGACTTGTTATCGGTAGAATTGGGAAATTTTCGTCATCGTAGTCGGTACGGACTAGTTGTCGAGGAATCTTGCAAAGATTGCTGTTTTGATAGATTGGTACGTCTACCATTATTGACAGAGGAGAAACTTGGGGATACAAGAAGATAAGAGATAGAGTGTCGTAAAGATGATTACTTGCTTAAAAGCCGGTAAATATCTCCGAAAGGGGTATCCAACATTTTGGCACACGTTGTAGAAAAGAAAATCGAGGAACGATGCATAGACAACATACTTATAGTGCAAGACTATCCGGGAGTGTTTTCCTGATGATCTTCTAGGATTACCACCTCCGCGACAAGTCAAATTTCGCGTCGATCTGGTGCCCAGAGCCGCACCAATCGCTCGCTCACCTTATCGTTTAGCTCCGCCAGAAATACAAGAACTGTGTACACGGTTGCAGTAGCTTCTAGATTTTGGATTCATCCGACCGAGCTTTTCACCTTGGGGAGCTCTGGTTTTGTTTGTCAAGAATAATGATGGATCCATGCGGATGTGCATTGACTACCTAAAATTGAACAAGATAACCATCAAGAACCGATATCCGTTACCACGCATCGACGTTCTTTTTGATCAGTTACAAGGATCTAGTTACTACTCTAAGATCGACCTTTGTTCTAGTTACCACCAACTGAAGGTTCGAGAAGAGGACGTACCGAAGACCGCGTTCAGGACTCATTATGGTCATTATGAGTTCCTAGTCACGCCGTTTGGATTGATTAACGAGCCTGCAGTATTCGTGGATCTCATGAACCGAGTGTGCCAACCTTATTTAGATAAGTTTGTCATTGTATTCATTGACGATATTTTGATTTACTCAAAAACGAAAGAGGACCATGAACAACACTTGAAACTTATCCTCCAACTACTCGAGAACGAGAAGCTATATGCTAAGTTCTCCAAATGCGAATTTTGGATACAAGAGGTTCATTTCCTTGGTCACGTAATAAATGATAAAGAAATTCATGTGGACCCGTCTAAAATAGAGGTGATCAAAACTGGGAAGCACTGAAAACTCCCACCGAGATTCGACAATTTCTTGGTCTGGCTGGCTATTACCGTCGATTTATCGAAAATTTATCAAAGATAGCCCAGTCACTTACTACCTTAACTCAGAAGGGTAAGAAATTTGAATGGGGAAAGAAACAAGAGAGGGTCTTCCAACTGTTGAAACAAAAGTTGACCAACGCATCAATTCTATCTTTACCCGAGGGAACAGAGAACTTCATCGTTTACTGCGATGCCTCGCACCGAGGATTAGGTAGCGTTCTGATGCAAAACGACAAAGTTATTGCTTACACTTCTCGTCAATTGAAGATTGACGAGAAGAATTATACAACTCATGACTTAGAGTTGGGAGCAGTCGTTTTTGCACTAAATATCTGGAGACACTACCTATATGGTACAAGGTGTATGATCTTCACCGACCACAAGAGCCTACAACACATATTCGACCAGAAAGAGCTCAACATGAGACAACGACGTTGGGTCGAATTGCTGAACGATTACGACTGTGAGATTAAATACCATCCGGGCAAGGCTAATGTAGTAGCAGATGCCCTGAGTCATAAAGAGAGCATTAAACATCGCAGAGTTCGAGCTTTGGTATTAACAATCTACTCGAATCTCATTACTCAAATTCGCGACGCACAACGAATAGCTTTCACCGCCGAGCGCATGAAAGGAGAATCCTTGAGAGTAATGGAGAAACAGCTTGAAACTAAAGAGAATGGAGTACTATACTTCATAAATCGAATTTGGGTACCGTGCGACGATGAGCTACGCACGTTGATTTTGGACGAAGCTCATAAGTCCAACTACTCAATTCATCCTGGTGCAGACAAGATGTACCAAGATGTGAAAGGTTTTTATTGGTGGCCTAACATGAAGAGAGACATCGCTACTTATGTCAGTAAGTGTCTAACTTGTTCAAAAGTCAAGGTTGAATATCAAAAACCTTCAGGACTTTTGCAACAACCAGAGTTGCCACAATGGAAATGGGAGCACATAACGATGGATTTTATCACAAAACTACCAAAGACAGCCGCTGGGGCTGATTCGATTTGGGTGATTGTCGACAGACTGACAAAATCAGCTCACTTCATTGCTATCAAAGAAAACGACAAGTTGGACAAACTGTTAAGGATTTATTTAAAAAAGATCGTTACTCGACATGGAGTGCCGCTTTCAATCATCTCCGATGGAGATAACAGATTTACATCTCGTTTCTGGCAAACACTACAACGGGCTTTACGTACTCGACTCGACATCAGTACATCTTATCATCCACAAACCGATGGCCAGAGCGAACGAACGATTCAAACGCTCGAAGACTTGTTGCGAGCGTGTGTGATTGACTTTGGAGGAAATTGGGATGCTCATCTCCCACTAGCAGAATTCTCCTACAACAACAGTTATCACACCAGCATACAGATGGCGCCATTCGAAGCATTGTATGGACGCAAATGCCGATCACCACTTTGTTGGGCAGAGTTGGGTGACAGACAACTATCCGGACCTGAGCTTGTCCAAGAAACCACGGGCAAGATATCTCAAGTACTCAACCGACTTAAAGCGGCGCGAGACCGAAAAAAGAGTTATGCTGATAACCGTCGTAAACATCTTGAGTTTCAAGTAAGGGACAAGGTCCTACTCAAAGTATCACCTTGGAAAGGGATAGCACGATTTGGCAAACGAGGAAAACTGAACCCGCGATATGTTGGACCTTTTGAAATCCTTGCCAGGATTGGTCCTGTCGCTTGCAAACTCAAATTGCCACAAGAGCTTAGTAACATTCACGACACTTTTCACATCAGTAATCTTAAAAAGTGTCTGTCGGACGAAACAATCATCATTCCGATCGGCTGAGCTTGCATAGCCGATCGGCTAGCAGCTCAAGCCGATCGGTTCACTATGACGAAACAATCTTAAAAAAATTTAGTTTTGAGTCAATAAAGATCTGCTTGAGCTGCTAGCCGATCGGCCGTGGTTGCGTACAGAACGAGTCACGTTTTATATTTTTTTTTAGCCAAACAGACAATGTTATTTTGTAGTACGAAAATATTAACGAGTACACGATATAAATTTTGTCAAGCTATAAATTTTATAAAACTTTAGGATACAAAAATTTGTACTAAATTGTACACAACCACGGGACAATATTTTTATATAATTATTAAACGATATAACTTTTTGGGCCAAACGGGTCAAATATAAAACGGACCAAAATTATTAGTTTGTTAATGGGCTAAAGTAATTAGTTAATGTATTCGGGCCGCATCTATTTGGGCCTCATTTTTGGGCTAAACTATTGGACTTTGATGTTGGGCCGAACTATGTGGGCCAAGCCCCTGACGGGCCACGTGATTCCAAAACGCAAACTTAAACCGGTTTATATATTAGTAACACGACAAATGGATTATATCTATAGTCGACGATTATAATTTATATATAGTTATATAAATGGATTACGACAATCGCATTAAACAAAGTTATTTTTATAACAAATGTACTTCTCTTTTTTTTTAAAACATAAACAACAACGATAAACAATATATATATACGCGACATTAACACATGAATAATGTATATATATACACGACAACGACAATTAATATATATAAGAATATATATATTCAACTAATGAGTATATATAGGTATACACTTACAATAATGAAATACTCAACTCATCTATCACCAACAACCAAATCGTATAAGCTATTAGTCGAATACTTATATAAGTATACTTCTTGCGTCTAGGGCCTTGAAGTACACTGTTTGGACGACTACTATTACTAGCTGTTATATTTCGCTGAAGACCGCTACCAGTGAGTTCACAGCCCCTCTTTTACTCGTTTTAAATGCTTTTAAAACCAGGGGTGGAAAACATAGAACTATGTGCTCTAACATGCAACTTGATTTATATAATTGCTTGACATGCTTTTATATTCAACTGCTTTTGTAAATGCTTAACATGCTTTTATATACACAACTGATTAACATGAACGCTTTCATACTATTATACACAACAGTATATATGAAATGTTTTCATATCGTTATACTTGAACTGAATATATGAAATGATTTTTCATAACTACTTTGGGAATTAAGACAAAACAAATCTTGGTACGAACCTAGGTTTACATGAGGTAGTTGTAGTGCACATAAGTCCCAGTGCTTACAACCTATAACCATTAGCTAGGTGACTCTAGCCACTGAGTATACAGATAGTACTATCGATTTGACAACCCTCCCAGGATATAACTCGTTGGTCATTCCAACCACACGACGGCAGTCGTAACGAGGAGTGTATACTTACTGTGTTACTGAGGCAACAACAAAACAACTAGTCGTGGTTTGGTTATAGTACTAGGTGTCGTACTTTAACTCTAAAGGTTTAGCTCACCTTAGAGGGATCGTAGTCTATATTTCCCACTAAACAACAAAACAACAACAACTTGATTTGGAAAGGGTATTTCCTGTATAACTTGATTTGGAAAGGGTATTTCCTGTGCATACTTGATTTGGAAGGGGTACTTCCTGTGATACAAACTACTTGAAAAGGAAATGTTTACTTGAATGTTAAACCTGTATTTCCTACAAACTACTTGAAAAGGAAATGTTTACTTGAATGTTAAACCTGTATTTCCTACAAACTACTTGAAAAGGAAATGTTTACTTGAATGTTAAACCTGTATTTCCTACAAACTATTTGAAATGGAAATGTTTACTTGAATGTTAAACCTGTACTTCCTACAAACTATCTATATGGAAATGTTTACTTGAATGATAAACCTGTATTTCCTACACACTATATAAATGGAAATGTTTAATTGATTGTTAAACCTGTATTTCCTGTGATAACTAATAGGATAAGAGTTCCTACACGATAACTATTTTAGAAATGTTTTCCTTGATTGGATAAACTAGTATTTCTAACACATAACTATTTAGAAATGTTTTCCTTGATTGGATACCAGTATTTCTAACGCTTAACTATTTTTAGAAATGTTTTCCTTAATTGGATAAACTTGTATTTCTTACAAAGTATTTAGGAAATGTTTATCATATTTGAATAGACCTGTTTTTCCTTCTAAACGATTAACTTGTATTAACAACGACTATTAAACTACAAACTTAGTTTGGAAATAGCATTTTCCTGAGATTACTTATTTGGAACTATACAACTGATAGGAAATGTTTACTTTGATTAGTTAAAACTTTATTTCCTGCGAACTACTTATTGGGAAATGTTTTTGATTAAACTTGTGTTTCTTAACACATATATTGAAATGTAGTAAGAATGACCTTCTTACATTTAATAGGAAATGTTTCTTTAATTTAGAATACTTGTGATTCCTACTATACATATAAACATTATGTTTGTGTACATGAATGATTTATACAAAACTTGATTTAACTACGTATATACAAACCTGTGAATTCACTCAACATTCAATGTTGACGTTTTACTATGTTTTTCAGGGAATTAGGACTCAGGTATTGATGCATGCATAATGGACGTAAGTTACCCACGACGAATTAGGATGCCACTTTTGGGACAAAATGTATTCTACAATACTATTACTTCTATGACTCGACAAGTCGTAGTTTTTTTTATAATCACTTTTATATAAATGGCATCTTAATTACTGTTCTGCAATGATCATAAGCTCTGATACGATGAATGCATACTGCTAACGTCAGCACCCCCACTGTTTACTCAAATGCTTCCGCTAAGTATTTCATAAACGCGATTACCGATTTTGGGGGTGTGACAGACTTGGTATCAGAGCCATTGGTTATAGCGAACTAGAAGTCTTTAAGTTACCTGAAAGCCTTAGAGACCTAGACTATAGCCTTGGCTAGAACACTTATGCATTCATACATTGCATAACTCTATATCACTACGTAGTTACTAAATATATTATGAGTGTGTTTAACGAGAGTCCTATACGCGTGATCGACTCCGACGAGGAACCGCCCGAGCACAACTGTGATGTCGATGCTACGACTATCAATGAAAACTTAACAACTATGCTTACTCCAACGTCCAACATGGCACATGGTGTAGATGAAACAACGAACATGTTTGAGGAACTACTGAAGGGACTACCTCTTAAGAAAATCAAGAGTACCCATGCTGCATGTGCCCGAGTACAGATGCTAGAAGAGCGTGCTCGAGTGGCAGAGAGTGTAGCTGGGGTCAGCATGATGATGACTATAATAGGGTAGTTATAGGAACGTACTTATCCTATCTTCGTTAAACTTACAAATGGCGGGCTGTGTCGATGTTGTACTATACTAAAACTTATACTCGATGGATATATATAAATCTCATCACACTTTAGATGAACACTCTAGTATGTACATGTTCACTGCTTGCCTTCTTTGAATCACTCACATCTATATCCGTATCTCTTGTATTGAGTTTGTATGAACCTGATCGTATTAAGCGGTGATGAAAAGAAGTATGTATTTAGCATCATATAATGACGCCTGGCCAACGTGATTATATTATACTATGTACATATGGGTGTTTCAAAATCGTAAGATGCGTAATAGGGGATAACAATAACCTTTTCTTATTCATCCAATAATTTAGCAACGAAACATTTGGAACGATCGACGAAACGACACACTACTCACGATAGTAGCAATATGAGAAATCATTAATTAATGAGTAGCTGAAACTATTACTCGACACGAGGTGAGTCGTACTCACAACAATGCCATGAACGATAACCGAAACATTTTATGGAAACCCAACTAAAGGAAAAAGCTTGGAAAATGTGAGAGACGCCACAATGAAGAGTGTACTCTCAGTGGTAAATGCGAGCAGTAGGGTCATCAAACCCAATATCTCTGAACCAACCTTCCTACCAGAGCCAATGATGAGCGACAAAGCAATGGGTGTTTCGAGTGTGGTGACCTAAAACCACTACCGAAACCAGTGTCCAAAACTCAACAATTGCAGCAACAACAACATTATGCCCCTATGATATTGATTAGGATGTCAATTTGAGTTTATGTCTTGTGAAGTTAGACCACTCTTAGACATTTAATCCCGTAAGTTGGATAACAAGTACACTATAGAACTAACCGATGGTAAGTTGATCGAATCAAGAAAAATAGTACCGGAATGTGCCCTAACGTTAGAGGGACATTTCTTCGAAATAGACTTGTTATCGGTAGAATTGGGAAATTTTCGTCATCGTAGTCGGTACGGACTAGTTGTCGAGGAATCTTGCAAAGATTGCTGTTTTGATAGATTGGTACGTCTACCATTATTGACAGAGGAGAAACTTGGGGATACAAGAAGATAAGAGATAGAGTGTCGTAAAGATGATTACTTGCTTAAAAGCCGGTAAATATCTCCGAAAGGGGTATCCAACATTTTGGCACACGTTGTAGAAAAGAAAATCGAGGAACGATGCATAGACAACATACTTATAGTGCAAGACTATCCGGGAGTGTTTTCCTGATGATCTTCTAGGATTACCACCTCCGCGACAAGTCAAATTTCGCGTCGATCTGGTGCCCAGAGCCGCACCAATCGCTCGCTCACCTTATCGTTTAGCTCCGCCAGAAATACAAGAACTGTGTACACGGTTGCAGTAGCTTCTAGATTTTGGATTCATCCGACCAAGCTTTTCACCTTGGGGAGCTCTGGTTTTGTTTGTCAAGAATAATGATGGATCCATGCGGATGTGCATTGACTACCTAAAATTGAACAAGATAACCATCAAGAACCGATATCCGTTACCACGCATCGACGTTCTTTTTGATCAGTTACAAGGATCTAGTTACTACTCTAAGATCGACCTTTGTTCTAGTTACCACCAACTGAAGGTTCGAGAAGAGGACGTACCGAAGACCGCGTTCAGGACTCATTATGGTCATTATGAGTTCCTAGTCACGCCGTTTGGATTGATTAACGAGCCTGCAGTATTCGTGGATCTCATGAACCGAGTGTGCCAACCTTATTTAGATAAGTTTGTCATTGTATTCATTGACGATATTTTGATTTACTCAAAAACGAAAGAGGACCATGAACAACACTTGAAACTTATCCTCCAACTACTCGAGAACGAGAAGCTATATGCTAAGTTCTCCAAATGCGAATTTTGGAT
This sequence comes from Helichrysum umbraculigerum, assembly GCA_949592205.1. Lineage (NCBI taxonomy): Eukaryota > Viridiplantae > Streptophyta > Magnoliopsida > Asterales > Asteraceae > Helichrysum > Helichrysum umbraculigerum. The sequence goes on along the minus strand of CATIUR010000003.1, from coordinate 125,316,630 downwards.
ACAAGAGGTTCATTTCCTTGGTCACGTAATAAATGATAAAGAAATTCATGTGGACCCGTCTAAAATAGAGGTGATCAAAAACTGGGAAGCACTGAAAACTTCCACCGAGATTCGACAATTTCTTGGTCTGGCTGGCTATTACCGTCGATTTATCGAAAATTTATCAAAGATAGCCCAGTCACTTACTACCTTAACTCAGAAGGGTAAGAAATTTGAATGGGGAAAGAAACAAGAGAGGGTCTTCCAACTGTTGAAACAAAAGTTGACCAACGCATCAATTCTATCTTTACCCGAGGGAACAGAGAACTTCATCGTTTACTGCGATGCCTCGCACCGAGGATTAGGTAGCGTTCTGATGCAAAACGACAAAGTTATTGCTTACACTTCTCGTCAATTGAAGATTGACGAGAAGAATTATACAACTCATGACTTAGAGTTGGGAGCAGTCGTTTTTGCACTAAATATCTGGAGACACTACCTATATGGTACAAGGTGTATGATCTTCACCGACCACAAGAGCCTACAACACATATTCGACCAGAAAGAGCTCAACATGAGACAACGACGTTGGGTCGAATTGCTGAACGATTACGACTGTGAGATTAAATACCATCCGGGCAAGGCTAATGTAGTAGCAGATGCCCTGAGTCATAAAGAGAGCATTAAACATCGCAGAGTTCGAGCTTTGGTATTAACAATCTACTCGAATCTCATTACTCAAATTCGCGACGCACAACGAATAGCTTTCACCGCCGAGCGCATGAAAGGAGAATCCTTGAGAGTAATGGAGAAACAGCTTGAAACTAAAGAGAATGGAGTACTATACTTCATAAATCGAATTTGGGTACCGTGCGACGATGAGCTACGCACGTTGATTTTGGACGAAGCTCATAAGTCCAACTACTCAATTCATCCTGGTGCAGACAAGATGTACCAAGATGTGAAAGGTTTTTATTGGTGGCCTAACATGAAGAGAGACATCGCTACTTATGTCAGTAAGTGTCTAACTTGTTCAAAAGTCAAGGTTGAATATCAAAAACCTTCAGGACTTTTGCAACAACCAGAGTTGCCACAATGGAAATGGGAGCACATAACGATGGATTTTATCACAAAACTACCAAAGACAGCCGCTGGGGCTGATTCGATTTGGGTGATTGTCGACAGACTGACAAAATCAGCTCACTTCATTGCTATCAAAGAAAACGACAAGTTGGACAAACTGTTAAGGATTTATTTAAAAAAGATCGTTACTCGACATGGAGTGCCGCTTTCAATCATCTCCGATGGAGATAACAGATTTACATCTCGTTTCTGGCAAACACTACAACGGGCTTTACGTACTCGACTCGACATCAGTACATCTTATCATCCACAAACCGATGGCCAGAGCGAACGAACGATTCAAACGCTCGAAGACTTGTTGCGAGCGTGTGTGATTGACTTTGGAGGAAATTGGGATGCTCATCTCCCACTAGCAGAATTCTCCTACAACAACAGTTATCACACCAGCATACAGATGGCGCCATTCGAAGCATTGTATGGACGCAAATGCCGATCACCACTTTGTTGGGCAGAGTTGGGTGACAGACAACTATCCGGACCTGAGCTTGTCCAAGAAACCACGGGCAAGATATCTCAAGTACTCAACCGACTTAAAGCGGCGCGAGACCGAAAAAAGAGTTATGCTGATAACCGTCGTAAACATCTTGAGTTTCAAGTAAGGGACAAGGTCCTACTCAAAGTATCACCTTGGAAAGGGATAGCACGATTTGGCAAACGAGGAAAACTGAACCCGCGATATGTTGGACCTTTTGAAATCCTTGCCAGGATTGGTCCTGTCGCTTGCAAACTCAAATTGCCACAAGAGCTTAGTAACATTCACGACACTTTTCACATCAGTAATCTTAAAAAGTGTCTGTCGGACGAAACAATCATCATTCCTCCTGACGAGATCTTTATTGACTCAAAACTAAATTTTTTTGGAGGAACCCATCGAAATAATTGACCGCAAAACCCACAAACTCTGACGCAGTCGGATCAAACTCGTCAAGGTTCGTTGGAGCTCGAAGCGCGGTCCTAAGTCTACTTGGGAATGCGAGGATGAAATGCGAAAGAAATACCCTCAACTTTTCGAAAACGTGACCGAGACTCACGACTTAACTTAAATCTCGGGACGAGATTTCGCTAACGGGGGGAGAATGTGACAATACTCAAATTAGGGTACTAATTTTTACCTAATTACATGCATTACCTAGAGTAATTCCCTGATTAGTGAATTCAAAACGATTTTTATGTGTAAAGTTTTGTGAAACTTACTATGTGATACGTGACGTATTAGACTTGTAGTTATATGTATATATAATTACGTACGAAATGAACATATTAAACTCGACAAACTGAATACAATATAGTTGGTGATACGAAATAATTAATAATTCAAAAATTATTAATTACAAATATTAGATATTTATATTATTGAAATAATATAATAAGTTATACGTTTTATATTAAACGTATCAAACGCGAATTATAAAGTTCCAAAAAGAACTTCAAAATACTTTTGAATAATTTTTGTTTGAAATTATTAAAGAAAAGTATTATAACAAAAACAAAACGGAAACCTTTAGACTGCTATTTAGGACGCGTTATACACGAACAGAAACAATTATAAAACGTACCTAAAGGTCGAAAATAATAAAAGTATTTATTTTCCCGTTACTGTTTTAGTATTTGGAACATTACTTCAAAATATAAATTCGAAATTTAACTGAAAATTGGCACACAATTGGACCCGTACACGGAACTAACGGGTTAAAAACCCAAACAATTAACACACTCAAAATATCTGTGCGACACAATTTGTAACACACCACTCCCTCCCTTTGAATTTTGGTCACTGGTTTTATTTTATAATACTCTCTCCCTCACAAACCCACAGCTACCACCAATAATTCACACTGGTTTTTCCTTGCTCTCTGGACTCCACGGCTGAAGGCAACAAGCAGGAAAGAAGCATCATTTTCACCTTCATTTTTCTTTGTCATCACCTCTTTAAACCTTCAAAAATTCAAAGTAACAACAAAAATGGGTTCTTAAACATCACCTACATCTTGTAATAATCATCGGAGGCATCAATCATCATCATCCAACTCATTGTAAGGATTTAAAACTTCAAATTCCATATTTATATATTTTCATAATTCTTGAATTTTGATGATCTTATGTATGTAAATATATGTTGGTGATGATGATGATAAAATGAAACATAAAACTCAAAAATGGAGTATAATGTATAAGTTATATATTGTGAAATCAAAAGCCCCCATAACTGATATGTTAAACAAATGTATACGAATGGATACCTTGGGTGTGAACAAATCAAGATTTCTTTTAATTATTTAATATAACAATTTCTACTTTTAGCAAGTGCACTAGCATTCTATTAATTATATAATAGTATTATTATATTTAACATTGAGATTATTAGTACTATTTTTGGTCTTGGGGGAGTACTAACCGAACGGTTCAAACATAGTGAACCGATCGGCTTGAGCTGCTAGCCGATCGGCTATGCAAGCTCAGCCGATCGGCCGTGGTTGCGTACAGAACGAGTCACGTTTTATATTTTTTTTTAGCCAAACAGACAATGTTATTTTGTAGTACGAAAATATTAACGAGTACACGATATAAATTTTGTCAAGCTATAAATTTTATAAAACTTTAGGATACAAAAATTTGTACTAAATTGTACACAACCACGGGACAATATTTTTATATAATTATTAAACGATATAACTTTTTGGGCCAAACGGGTCAAATATAAAACGGACCAAAATTATTAGTTTGTTAATGGGCTAAAGTAATTAGTTAATGTATTCGGGCCGCATCTATTTGGGCCTCATTTTTGGGCTAAACTATTGGACTTTGATGTTGGGCCGAACTACGTGGGCCAAGCCCCTGACGGGCCACGTGATTCCAAAACGCAAACTTAAACCGGTTTATATATTAGTAACACGACAAATGGATTATATCTATAGTCGACGATTATAATTTATATATAGTTATATAAATGGATTACGACAATCGCATTAAACAAAGTTATTTTTATAACAAATGTACTTATGTTTTTTTTTTAAAACATAAACAACAACGATAAACAATATATATATACGCGACATTAACACATGAATAATGTATATATATACACGACAACGACAATTAATATATATAAGAATATATATATTCAACTAATGAGTATATATAGGTATACACTTACATTAATGAAATACTCAACTCATCTATCACCAACAACCAAATCGTATAAGCTATTAGTCGAATACTTATATAAGTATACTTCTTGCGTCTAGGGCCTTGAAGTACACTGTTTGGACGACTACTATTACTAGCTGTTATATTTCGCTGAAGACCGCTACCAGTGAGTTCACAGCCCCTCTTTTACTCGTTTTAAATGCTTTTAAAACCAGGGGTGGAAAACATAGAACTATGTGCTCTAACATGCAACTTGATTTATATAATTGCTTGACATGCTTTTATATTCAACTGCTTTTGTAAATGCTTAACATGCTTTTATATACACAACTGATTAACATGAACGCTTTCATACTATTATACACAACAGTATATATGAAATGTTTTCATATCGTTATACTTGAACTGAATATATGAAATGATTTTTCATAACTACTTTGGGAATTAAGACAAAACAAATCTTGGTACGAACCTAGGTTTACATGAGGTAGTTGTAGTGCACATAAGTCCCAGTGCTTACAACCTATAACCATTAGCTAGGTGACTCTAGCCACTGAGTATACAGATAGTACTATCGATTTGACAACCCTCCCAGGATATAACTCGTTGGTCATTCCAACCACACGACGGCAGTCGTAACGAGGAGTGTATACTTACTGTGTTACTGAGGCAACAACAAAACAACTAGTCGTGGTTTGGTTATAGTACTAGGTGTCGTACTTTAACTCTAAAGGTTTAGCTCACCTTAGAGGGATCGTAGTCTATATTTCCCACTAAACAACAAAACAACAACAACTTGATTTGGAAAGGGTATTTCCTGTATAACTTGATTTGGAAAGGGTATTTCCTGTGCATACTTGATTTGGAAGGGGTACTTCCTGTGATACAAACTACTTGAAAAGGAAATGTTTACTTGAATGTTAAACCTGTATTTCCTACAAACTACTTGAAAAGGAAATGTTTACTTGAATGTTAAACCTGTATTTCCTACAAACTACTTGAAAAGGAAATGTTTACTTGAATGTTAAACCTGTATTTCCTACAAACTATTTGAAATGGAAATGTTTACTTGAATGTTAAACCTGTACTTCCTACAAACTATCTATATGGAAATGTTTACTTGAATGATAAACCTGTATTTCCTACACACTATATAAATGGAAATGTTTAATTGATTGTTAAACCTGTATTTCCTGTGATAACTAATAGGATAAGAGTTCCTACACGATAACTATTTTAGAAATGTTTTCCTTGATTGGATAAACTAGTATTTCTAACACATAACTATTTAGAAATGTTTTCCTTGATTGGATACCAGTATTTCTAACGCTTAACTATTTTTAGAAATGTTTTCCTTAATTGGATAAACTTGTATTTCTTACAAAGTATTTAGGAAATGTTTATCATATTTGAATAGACCTGTTTTTCCTTCTAAACGATTAACTTGTATTAACAACGACTATTAAACTACAAACTTAGTTTGGAAATAGCATTTTCCTGAGATTACTTATTTGGAACTATACAACTGATAGGAAATGTTTACTTTGATTAGTTAAAACTTTATTTCCTGCGAACTACTTATTGGGAAATGTTTTTGATTAAACTTGTGTTTCTTAACACATATATTGAAATGTAGTAAGAATGACCTTCTTACATTTAATAGGAAATGTTTCTTTAATTTAGAATACTTGTGATTCCTACTATACATATAAACATTATGTTTGTGTACATGAATGATTTATACAAAACTTGATTTAACTACGTATATACAAACCTGTGAATTCACTCAACATTCAATGTTGACGTTTTACTATGTTTTTCAGGGAATTAGGACTCAGGTATTGATGCATGCATAATGGACGTAAGTTACCCACGACGAATTAGGATGCCACTTTTGGGACAAAATGTATTCTACAATACTATTACTTCTATGACTCGACAAGTCGTAGTTTTTTTTATAATCACTTTTATATAAATGGCATCTTAATTACTGTTCTGCAATGATCATAAGCTCTGATACGATGAATGCATACTGCTAACGTCAGCACCCCCACTGTTTACTCAAATGCTTCCGCTAAGTATTTCATAAACGCGATTACCGATTTTGGGGGTGTGACAGACTTGGTATCAGAGCCATTGGTTATAGCGAACTAGAAGTCTTTAAGTTACCTGAAAGCCTTAGAGACCTAGACTATAGCCTTGGCTAGAACACTTATGCATTCATACATTGCATAACTCTATATCACTACGTAGTTACTAAATATATTATGAGTGTGTTTAACGAGAGTCCTATACGCGTGATCGACTCCGACGAGGAACCGCCCGAGCACAACTGTGATGTCGATGCTACGACTATCAATGAAAACTTAACAACTATGCTTACTCCAACGTCCAACATGGCACATGGTGTAGATGAAACAACGAACATGTTTGAGGAACTACTGAAGGGACTACCTCTTAAGAAAATCAAGAGTACCCATGCTGCATGTGCCCGAGTACAGACGCTAGAAGAGCGTGCTCGAGTGGCAGAGAGTGTAGCTGGGGTCAGCATGATGATGACTATAATAGGGTAGTTATAGGAACGTACTTATCCTATCTTCGTTAAACTTACAAATGGCGGGCTGTGTCGATGTTGTACTATACTAAAACTTATACTCGATGGATATATATAAATCTCATCACACTTTAGATGAACACTCTAGTATGTACATGTTCACTGCTTGCCTTCTTTGAATCACTCACATCTATATCCGTATCTCTTGTATTGAGTTTGTATGAACCTGATCGTATTAAGCGGTGATGAAAAGAAGTATGTATTTAGCATCATATAATGACGCCTGGCCAACGTGATTATATTATACTATGTACATATGGGTGTTTCAAAATCGTAAGATGCGTAATAGGGGATAACAATAACCTTTTCGGTTTCTCCATACGATACTTGTAAGATCTCGTTACCTTTGAAAATACTTGTATTATGTTTTTTTGCATGTTAGTATGTTCATCCAACTTGAAAATGTCCAAACCAAAAGCCAAAACTCGTTTTTCAAGCTTATATATATATGTACTTTTCTAGGCAATAATTTGGTGTTTGGTAGAAAATTCATATAAAATCGTATACTCAAAATAAATGTATAAAAAATATGCCAAAATATTCGTATGTTCGTTTTCTACAACTTTCATGTTGAACACTTCCTCCACAAATACACCGATTTTTACAGAAAATTCGATTTCTACACGACAGTCCGTTTTGGCCGAAAATGGAACTCACTTGTTTCTTGATTTTATTTACCTAACGAAACAACCTCTAAAATTCACGAAAAAATTAGGTAAAATACTAGACATATAGTAGAATATGTGTGATTTTTGTTGGAATTGATTTCGAGCTAGAACATGTCGAAATCGAGAGGCGAAACAAGTCGCCAAAACCGAAAACATCACCATGGGACTGTTTTGAAATTTTTATAAAACCGACACTTCGAGTCGATCACAAAACGTAACAACAATTTTCTAAGGCATATTTAACATATTTAAGATTTGTGTAAAAGTCTCGGGTCAAACCGAATATGTTTGACCACCAAACCGAACTTGAAAGCATCATCAGCCCTTAGTGTCGCTTCGGACCAAATCCAATAGCGACCCTAGCCCAATGTCGCCAAATCAAATTGTGTGTCGCCACAGCGACACTAAACCTGGTCGCTAAAAATTGATTGCATCTCAAATTGCGACACTGACCCTGTGTCACTACTCCCTTGAATGTCGCCTATAGCGACACTAACCTCTGTGTCGTCAAAATCTATTTAATGTCGCAAATAGCGACACTTACCTTTGTGTCGCCATAATTGACCAAGTGTCGCCAAACTAGTGACACTTAACCAAGTGTCGACAAACTAGCGACACTCAACCCAGTGTCGCTATTCACAGATTTTTGGAAATACATTTTTACTAAGTGTTGAATATTTCCGACAACTAAACCTTATACGATAATACTCGAACATGATAAACATATACTTTGATAAGTATACAATACAATGATACATATAATAATAATAACACTTTCGGATTATTATTACAAACCGTCGCCCACGGGCCGTACATGTTTTCAAAACACAATCAATCAAACCAAATTATTTGGACATTACTAGTTGAATGGACAACTAGCATAGGTAATCTTTTAAGATACCTACTCATCATCATAACCTTGCACGTTTAGGACGCCCGACAGGTTACAGTCGTTTGGACGACGTCATTTCCTTGTACTTCATCATTACTGCTTGATAGCAACACTTCAGACTCAGGTGAGTCTAATAGCCCCTCATTTTACTGTTTTAACCCAGGGGTGGGAATACATGCTTGTTTTGTTTTTACATATGAACGCTAGTATCAAAATATCGCTATATACTGCATGAGTTGTTTTTCTCTAATCAATTTAAGTCCTCTAGCATAGTTTGGTAATACTTTTGTAGCGTGAATGTTAGTGTATGGTACCATATGGGATTGAAAATACCCGTCTGGGTTGGAAGCCCCAACTGGTCAAACGGACGCATTATCATTTGTTCATACGAGTGTAGATTAGGCACTCGTAGGGAGGCACCTCGATCAGGCACTTGATTGTGACCCTGACACCTCAGTTAAGCTCAGACTATGTGCTCATGACAGTGATATACACTTACTTATTTGCTTGGTTGCAAATATTTTTTAAATCTTGTGGTTCATACATTATGTTTATTCATACAAACCTGTGAGCTCACCAGCTTTTAACTGGCCTTTTAGCATGTATTATAACACCCCTCATTTAATACAACAATATTATATTAATTACCACGGAAGTGTATTCTTAAATATATATTTCATAAAACTTTGCCATGAAATTTTCGCAAACCTTTACACAACCTGTTTAACTACTAATTCAAACATAGTTAACTTGTTTACAAACAGGGGCATTATATATTACAAAACATTATTTATAACAAACAAAATCAGAGTTGCAAGTTTCAAACATTCCCAGCATCAAAACGTCCCTTCCTGGCTACCCACATAATTAAACATAACCTGCAGGAAGTAAATTGAGGGATTAGCACAAAGCTAAGTGAATGAATAATCACTACAATTCAATTTAGCTATCAATTTGTTCACAATCAATAATGCAACAAATATCGTCAAGAGGAACGGTGGTTCCTAGAGACCCTGTTCCGGGTGGCCCCATCAGAACACTTAAACCAACTGTAGGCCAAAACAGTGAGTAACCGCTAACTCATTGCTAATTTTCATCAACACATGTACACAACCCTGTGTTGATCAACAATAGCAAACAAGTCCAACCAACAATCTAGTTGACCTCTGTATTTAACATTCCATTCCCAATGTTTATCAATCAACCATTCAAATGGCTTATCAATACAAATTAGACAATCTATCAGTAATAATCCTGTAATTACTAATTGAAATCAAACTGTTATAACCAATCAAACTGTGAGTTCAAATCCACTCACCTGATTCGTATCAGTTACTTACTCAGCAATCTTATCTCGCTGAGCCCTTGGATTATCTGAGAACACAAAATCAATCATAAATTAGTAATTTGTTTCCTATTAATAGTAATTATGTAATTAAACACATTACATAAGTAATCACATTGTTAATCAATTCCAAACATAAGTAACAATAATATTTATATTTATTGTATAAGCTCAAATCCACAAACTATCATAATTATCAAAATTATAAAGACAAACGCGATCCGGGTCTGGTTAGGTGGGATCGCGTTACACAGAATAAAACATTCTGTGACGGATTTACACTTGGCAACGCGATCCGGATAACATGGCTGGATCGCGTTCACAAGAAGAAAACGTTATGTAATCAATTTTCACTAGGCAACGCGATCCGGGCAAGGGTTCAGGATCGTGTTCCCATGTTTTTCAGCTCTTATATGAACCTGCAAACACACAGCTCGAACCCATGTACTTATATAACCATTTTAGCTCAACAATTTCAGTTTGTAAACTACCAAATCACTCAAATATCAGTATATACATACACTAACACTTCATTCAAGTTTCAAATCACATATACTTCAATAATTTGCATAATCACACTCAAAACTCAATTTACATATTCAAACACTTACCACTTGATATAAGAACAAGATGATTATGATGATTAGATAGCTAAGATCAAAATCAAAATCAGCTCAAGATCACCACAAGATCTTTGATTTCTCTTAGTTTTGCATATAGAAGTGTTTAGGTTTAGAGTTCTAGGTTTGCAAGAAAGTGAAAACTTTCCTATTTGGGAAAGTTAATATAAGTCGGCTCAATATTTCCACCGACCCGTATCCACTTAAAACTAGTCCCCTTTCAATCTATAGCCTGGAACCTAAAAACCATTTGCGAGAAACTTATTTTATTCTACTGTCAACTATAGTAAATTACAACAATCAACAATTTACTAGTCACAATAAGTCCTGGGACTTATTAATCTAAGTTTCGTAATAAAACAATAATATCACATAATTTCTAATAAAATTAAATATATCAATTAAAATTAGAAATTACCGGACGCAAAGAGAGGATGTTACATGTATTCTCAGGTACTCAGCAGCAGTAGGTCTGCTCAGGATTAGATAGCTCGAGTCGCATACAGACATCAGGAGATTCCCCTGCATTTCTACATTTTGTAAAGCTAGAATGCCTTAGAATCTCTTACATTTGGCTTACGAGCTTTTGTAACTATTACAACATTGTAAAACTGTTATATCATCAATGGAATTTGTAAACGACGCATATAGAGTTGTTCATTATATCTTACGTGCTGTGATTACCGGATTAGTCGCGCCCCGACCCGAACCGCTTCCGCACAGAAAATTTGGGGTTGCGACATAATTCCAATGACTAAACACTTGGAAATAAATTATGATCAAGAAAAATGAGGTGGTGATTAGTTGAGTTAAAAGTCCAACTAAGTCAACCCAAAGTGGGGGAGGGTTGAAGATGATTACTAGTTAGTTTTTATGATTGTTAGACTCTAAATGTGTTATTATGTTGATATGTAATGTATACTGGGTGTTAAAGGAGTGGCATTCGTACGTGATCATTGATGTGTGTTAAGTATAGGCAATTATAATCACAAGTTTTAAATTAAGGAAATACTCAATAATACTATCACACAATTCAGGCAAGATTAACCCGTTCGTATAATATAGCTTATAAGTAAGTCCAAATTCGAACACAAGGAACACAGGAAACGTGATTCTATTATATTATAACTAATTATCTAACTATTTACAATTATTTACAATATACAATAATATACAAGATAAAGGATCCAATGTACAATAATATACAAAATAAGGGGGACGTTTTAGTTCCGAACGAACATATTTATAATTGATACAGATTCTAATAGATAAGTTTCAGGAACAACTTAAGAATACTCAATTGGATAGAAGATTATAATTATTCAAACTATTATTTATTAAACATATTATATTTACTTATGTTTATTTGCTTGTTGGCTATTATTACTGGTGAATTACTAATGTAGAAAATTACTTAAGGTTAAGCTAATCTTCATCATAGCAACACAATCATAAGGTTACGCAAAGTATTACTAATTAATAAGATCTATCAGCAGTTTATTAATACAATTTCATCGGTATGGCGTGAATCACAATATTACTTTATATTAATGAATAATTCTTCGTCTATCGCATAAGGTTAAGATCAAGACATAAACACAATCACTTAATTTATAAAAACTTAATATGGTCATCCTCGTTTAATATAAATCAGTTTAACTATGTCAAGAATAATTATTAATATATCATAATATAGACAATTCTTGTATAATAAACATTCAATAATATAGTTCCAACATAAACATAAATTCATATAATAAACTCAATAAACATTCATTCAAATAATTATAACGAAAACCTAATTAACAAGTAATTCAAATAAACAATATCCATAAATTAACTCAATAAGGTTATTAAAGTTACAAGGATAAAGAAACCGAAACCAATTGTCGAACCAGCTTTTCCTAGGGTTAAAAACCTTCAAACCCTAGCTCCTTAGCCTCCAAAATCGCACCTTAAATCGACCTTAAACCCTAATAATCGAATTTTGTTTTCTTGAATCGTATATCCTTAAACCTAAACTAGGCCTCTATTTATAGTTTTCAAAACCGCCAGTCCAACCGCCGGTTGGAATTTCCAACCGCCGGTTGGATCAATTTGTGTCATGGTCTAACTCCGCGTCTTCCACCGCCTTAACCCTTTAATAACCCAACCGCCGGTTGGTCCTGATTTCCAGAATCTTCCGACTTCGGGTTTGGGCTTCATTTTTGGGTTTCTTCTTTTCACTCACGGATTTTAATCTTCATTTTGGCCCAATTCTTCAATATTAACATTTAAGTCTTCATTTCTTTAAGGTTTAAGCTCCATTTTCTTCATTTCTTCATTTTCTTCAGTTTTGGATTCGTTCTCGTTCCTTTTTCTTCAATCTTTAATTAAAATACATTCCTGCAAATATTAACAAAATAAGTATCTAAAATCATATAAATGCACTAAAATGTATATAAATATAGGAATAATTACTATAAAATATACTATCTATTTGATTCTTCAATCTTTAATTAAAATACATCCCAGCTATTTGGTTGGATCGCGTAACATAACACAAAATGGTCACAGTGGATTTCTCAGTGTAAATACGCGATCCCATATGTTTGGTGGGATCGCGTATGGCAGTGTCTTACGCGTTCCCATGAGTTGAGTAGGATCGCGTAACATAAAGGGAAACGGTTACAGAACAGAATCCAGTGCAAGTACGCGATCCCATGGGGTAACCAGGATCTCGTAATGTAAAATAAAATTTTTTTTTGGAGCGTTTCATTTACATTGACATATTTATATTATTTTATTACAGAGTAGTACCAAAAAATATTAAAATAATTACACAAAAGAGGTAAATATTGATTAATTAATTTGGATCGGTCATTAGGTCTATCCCACGTAAACTATGATCTTTTGAGACCACTCCCATCCGTGATAGAAACCGACGCGTCACATTAGCTTCACGTCAGTTTTTTCAAAAACTGACAGAAAACTGACTGAAACTGACAGGCCCATTGATTGGACATAAAAAGTCATGTTTTTACGTACATAATTCCCATCTTTTTAGCCCCAAATTGGATGAAATCATTCAATATCAATACTTTTTCATCATAATTCACCAACAAGGCTAAAAACAAGGCGTTGCTTAAAAAATCAATTAAAATGGCTAAATAACGTACAAAATAAAGCATAAACGATACAGTCACGTTCTATGAGCACTTTTAAGCATATTACCTTGAAATTATTCTTTGATTATCTCATTATGATCTTCAGGTTATTACGAACGCGTGGATATAAAGAACGCTGAAAACGGACCAAGAATGAAGAAGTTATGGCCAAACGAAGTACGACTAGGCGACCAAGACTTACGATCCAGTGCACAAGACAACGACCCGTGGCATACCACCCCTACAGGGCCGTATACCACCCCTATGGGGGCGTATACGACCCCTATATGGCCATATACCACCCCTATAGGGGCATATACTACCCCTAGGTGGTGGTATACCACCCCTTTTGGTGTCTAATACCCCCTCGTAGGTGTTGAATACACCCTTTATGGTGTCCGATACTACCCTTACGGTGCCAAATTTCTGAGCTAGGTGTAACATCCTCTCTACGGCTCTGGTAATTTCTTATTTTAAATTGGTTATTTAAATATGTTAGAAATTATTTGATATTATTTGTTTAATTGTGAAACTTAAGTAAATAAGTCAATTTACTTATTGTGAATAATAAAATATTAGTTGCTTTAAACTAATATAGTTGATGGTAAAATAAAGTAATTGTTATCGCAAATGGTTTTTAGGTTCCAAACAATAAGTTTAGAAAGAGATTGTTTTAAGTGGATACGGAGTCGGTTTGGAAAATTAAGCCAACCTATATTTGGCAACTTTCCCAATTAGGAAAGTTATTTCACTTCACTCCCTTGAAATTCAAACTAAAAACTAGAACTAAAATCTTCCTACTAAACTTGAAATCAAAAGGTAAAGCTGTGATCTTGAAACCAATTTCATCATCATCACCACTTTGTAATCTTCTAATTGTAAGTGGTTCATCATGTTTAGATTCTCATGTTTATATTCAATCATAAATGGATTGATTAGATCATAAACTTGAATTGTGATTTAAAGTTGTTGTTACATGATGATAGATGATAGTTGTTGAATTCTTGTGGTTATATGTTATTGTTGTTGAATTAGAATGATCATAGAACATGATTGAGAGTTTAGACATGAAAAACCTGGGTTTTGGGTTTTCTGGGCGAAGGTTGCTGGTGCAGGGTCATGATCTGGCGGATTAAGTGGTGATCCGGCGGATCCTAATGGTGTTCACTGAGGATCCGGCGGATCCAGTATTGGATCCGGCGGATACTCAATGGTCGGTACTACATTTTTATTAAGCACCAGAAAATATTAATTTTTGGACTAATATATTTGCTGTATCCGGCGGATCATGGTTGGATCCGATGGATCAAGTAAGAACTTCGGGTTAGATCCAGCAGATCAACAAGGGATCCGGCGGATCCTGGGACTATCCGGCGGATCCTTTGCTGGCCATAATATGTTTCAATTAAAGTGATACATTGATTCTTTGATTGTTATATGCTATGATATACATACAAGTTAAGTCATAGAATTCATGGAACAAGTTACTAACTTGTGTTGTGATTTCATTCTTAGATCAACAGAAGACTCTGTGATATTAGACATCTGAGTGATTAGACTAAGATTAACAGGTGAGTGGATCTGGAACTCACAGTTTGATTTGGTTGTGACTATTTGGTTGCAACAAGTACTCGTAGATATGATTGTTAGACTGTTTAGTCTGCATTGTTATTTATGAATCTACGTGCTATCTGGCCTTCAGGCATCAGTTGTTATTGAGGTCAACGAGTTAGTTGGGTTAGTTTGTTATTATGTGAATTACACAGGGACTTGATTCATTTGTTGTGTGTAGTACCTGTGTTTGATTATAATAATAATTAGCTATCGGTCTATTCTGCATTGGCCTTACAGATTGACGGTAAGTGTTCTTGGAGAGCCACCCGGGTATTATGGTTTCTCAAGAGCCACCGATCCTCATTGATTGATAAAGTGTGTTTACAATTATTTGATGTAAACTGATAGTTAAGCTAAGTTGAATTGTTAGTGACTTATTCATTCACTTAACTTCGTGCTAATCCCTCAATTTACTTCCTGCAGGTTATGTTTAATTATGTGGGCGGGCAGGAAGATGATGCTTATGCTAGGAATGTTTGACCAGCTGTGAACTCTGATATGTTTTGTGATAAACAGATTTTTGTTGAAATTATGTAACACCTCAGTTACTGTAGTTTTTTAATAGTTTTAAACTATGAAGTAAGATATTTTGAAACAGTTATGTACATTTTGTATAATATATAGTAATCAAGTATGTTTTCAACCAACGCTTCCGAGTTTAATTATGTAAATATTGTGGTTTAGATTGAGGGGTGTTATAAGTTGGTATCAGAGCACAAGTTTGGGTGATTTAAGCATTGTAAAGTGTTCAATCACAAATCTTGTTTCTTTGTTGAGTCAAACATTTCTGGGTATGGGATTTAGCATTGTATGTGAATCGTTTAGTAGGTAGGTACTAACAATTAACGAGTTGTGAGCTGTTAATGTGATTACAGATATGGCAGATAACGAGCAACCGACCGTTACCCTTAATGATGCCTCTAGGACTGAGGTTCCTTCATAAACTCATGATGATAGGCCTGGTCCTACTGGTACTTCTTTCTCTGCCGGTGCAGAATTAGATAGCGATGAGTATGTTCTTTGTTGGTACATGTTTAGTGTCTGTCAGTTGGTCTAGCTCGTAGTTTGTAATTAGATTGAGTTTCCTGACTCCTGCGACGTAGCGCGTAACGTCGCAGGTGCGACGTCAGGTATTGGGCCTGCGACGTAGTCTACGTCGCATGGGCTTGGGCCTGCGACGTCGTGTGCGACGTCGCAGGTGCCAGATTTTGGATTTATGCAATTTACGTTTTCTGTTTTAGGGTTGACGAAACCCTAAACGCTATTTGTCGAAATCCCTGTAATCTGATCGATTATAATACAATATAATACGTTTCGTTTGATATTCATTGAGTATTTGATTATTCGTGTGATTGTTAGTGATCTAATTGTTATTTCCGCTAGCGATTAGATTGACTCGGTTCTTACTAGATCCAAGGTTAGGGACAAACAACTGGTATCAGAGCAGAAAGTGCTCGTTTTGGCGATTCGGATCGAGTTTGGGATTTAAAAGGACATGATATTCGTGATTTTTCGTGTTTATCACGTTTGTTTTGTGTTTTTATAGGTTTTCGATCATTATTACTGGGATTATTGAAGGTTTCTGTCGTTCGACATTCGTGGTTTTGGTTTTAGGGTTAAAAATTCGTTTTTAGGGTTTGTGGCCGCTGCTCAGCGCGTTTTGCGACGTTACCTGCGACGTCAGCTGCGACGTCGCGTGCGACGTAGTGTTTTGGACTTTAATTAGTCTGTGCGACGTACTGTTGCGACGTCATCTGCGACGTCGTTATTTTGACTTTAATTAGTCTTCTGTGACGCTGTGTTGCGATGTCTTGTTGCGACGTAGTGTGTTTCTGCGACGTCCTCTGCGACGTCATCTGCGACGTACCTTTCAACGTCGCATATTTCTGATTCTTAATTGAATCCTTTGCTTTTTGCGACGTACCTATTGCCGTCGCATAATCTTTGTGCGACGTACTCATCTACGTCGCTAAGATCAGAAGCTTGTTTTTTTTTTTTCGATTAAGTAATTACAATGGCAGTTGATAAAGAGGATATTAGAGGTCTGAGAGAAATGATTAAACAAAGTAATGACATAGGTTCGAGTAATAAACCTCCACTATTTACTGCGGACATGGATTATGTATACTGGAGAGACCGGGTTGAACAATACATTGATTTTCATTGTCCAGAATTATGGGGACCATTACGTGAGCATTATGTACCTCCTTTAGCTGAAGGGGAATACCGTGGTATACGTCCTGCTAAGACCTATAAAGCTATGTCTCCCGAGGAGAAGAAAGATTTTGATACTGAAAGAAAGTCATTTTCAATGATTAAAATGTGTTTAACTAAGGATGTTCTATGGCTTTTCAGAACTCATGAAACAGCCTTTGATTTATGGAAGGCAATTGAAACTCGTTGTGGAGGAAATGATAAGTACAAGGAAGCCAAGCTTGAACTAATTAAGAAACAGTACGATATCTTTGACATCCTTCCTGATGAAGACTCAACTTCTTTATTCACTAGGTACTCACGGTTAGTAGGTGAGTTGTTTGAAGGGGGTTATACTTTTCCTGCAATTGAAGTCAATAAGAAGCTACTGGATGTGTTGCCGAGTTCTTGGGATGTTAAAGTCCAATTTTTAAAAGAAAATGAAGAACTTGCAAACATGTCTTTGGATACTTTGATAGGGGATCTTCAAGCTCACGCGATGGAGATTAAGAAGAAAGAAACTAGGTCTGGTGCTGCTGTTCAGAATCCTAGTGTCTATGGTGTTCAGCTTAACTCTGGAAAGACTTATGGATCTGGAGTCGCCTTTGTAACAAATACAAATGCTTCATCGACTTCTTCTTCTTCTGATGGGATTCATTCTGTTTTCATGTCTGGACCTTCTTCAAATCAACAACAGGTTCAAGTCTCACCTGCTATTCAGGAGCAAGCTGCAATTTATACAGCTTTCTTAAGCTCATACAAGGATTTGGTTACTCAACCGAATCTTACTTTGGAATTGACTAAGGAAGACTATGCTCAGCTTGATGAAGATGATCTGGAACAAATGGATCTAACTTGGAATGTGGCAATGATCACCCGCAGAATTCAAAAGTTCTTGCAGAGGACAGGGCGTAAAAGCTTGGAAGGTGATGGAAAGACTGGCTTCGGATTTAACAAGAGTAAGGTCCGATGTTACAATTGTCAAAACTTGGGTCACTTCGCCAGGGAGTGCGAGAAACCCAAAATGCCAGCATCAGGATTCACAACACCTTCTACTCCTCAAAAGACCAAAGAAAAGGAAGTTTCTAAGAAAGGGCCTGCTGATAATGCCCTGATTGTCTTCGAGCCCACAAGTCAGGATTGGACGGCTGTCTCCCAGCATTACCAACAGTGTCTGATGGCTCACATTGTGAATGAGGTACCTGATGAACCGTTAAATTGTATTTCATGCATTAAGTTAACTGAATCTCTAAAGGCATATCAGACAGACACCGCTGAGTTGAGGAAAAAGAATGAAAAACTAACCGAATCAAATAATTTCTTAAAAGCTAATGAGAAACTTTATGAAAAACGTCTTGAGGCTCATCGGTTAGATACTCAGAAATATAAATCAAAGGTTTTTAGTCAAGAAGATGCCATTAAAAGCTATCTTGTTGAAATTGAGCTTCTAAAGAAAGAACTTACAGATTTAAAAAATGAGTATGAGAATTATAAGAGTAAAATCTTAGGTTCAAATTCCTCAACGGTTGTCTTTAATGAAATTCTTAGCAAGCATGGTACTAGTGGGAAAAAGAATGAGGGATTGGGATACCACTCAGTCCCTCCTCCTACTACTCACTGTCCCCTGCCTGTTAAGGAAGGCTTTGAAGAGATTCCAGTTGATTGGTCAAAGCTTTATGGTATAAAAGCTAAAGATGCTAAAGAGACCAAACACAACAAACCGGCAAAGGAGAAAACCAAGCGGCCAGAGTACCCCTTGCCAACATTTGTTAAGTCTGTGCATGAATCTCCTGTTAGTGTTAAGGAGAGTGTTGAGTTAAAGAATGAATCTCCTGTAAGTATTGAGGAGATTGTTGAGATTGAGGACATTACGGATCAGGAGTATCCTGAGGTTAAGAAGGTTGCAGTTAAACCTGAAAAGGTGATTTCAAAGGTTGAACCTGAAATTAAGGTTCAACCAAATAAGGGAAAAGCCAAGGTTTTAAACTCGAAACAACAAACTTTACAGTCACCTGTAAAGATTTTGCAAAGAAAATTATTAAATGAAAATGTTTCGTATGATAAACCATCAACTTCAACCTCTCAACCAAAACAAACATCTTCTAAGACGTGTACTCAATGTTCATGCTCTAGAAATGTTTCTCCACCTCCTGTGGTAATTCCTCAGCCTCAACCGTTTGTTGAGACTCGTTCTTGTTTCTACTGCAAGAAACAAGGACATTTAATCCGTGAATGCCCAAAGCTGTCAAATCAGCGCTATGGGAGAGAGATGCCTAGGACATCTGTTTATAGAAATTCTTTTTCAAAATCTCCACCTAGGCGTCACTCAAACTCTCCCAAGCCTGTTTTAAAGCCAAGTAATGTTGAGCAAAAATCTTTGTCAATTCAAAAGCCCAACATTACTTCTAATATCAATTCCGAACCTTCTAAAGTTTGGAAACGAAAAGAGTCTGATGTTGACTCTTCAGTCGTCAACAATAACACATCAGATAAAAATTCTAATTTGTTTAAAGATAAAATCCTATCTGACGTGCTTATTGTTGATGACCACGGTCGACCTAAGTCTGTAAAGGCTTGGGTCACCGTTTCTCACTAATCACCTTCGTTTGTGTGCTGCAGCAGTCAGAACGTGTTAAAGATAGTGAATGGTATTTAGATAGCGGCTGCTTGCGACATATGACAGGCGATGTATCTCTTCTTGTGGATATTAAACCATACGCAGGAGGATATGTTGCCTTTGCTGGAGATACTGGGGGAACCATTTCTGGAAGAGGACCGCTAACTAACGGCAATGTTAGTTTTGAAAATGTGAACTACGTGGAACAGCTTACGCACAACTTGCTAAGTGTTTCACAGGTCTGTGATAAAGATTATACCACTGCGTTCACAAAGACAGAGTGTGTGATACTGAAGCCTGGGTATGTCATTCCAGAAGAATGGGTGTTACTGAGAGCACCAAGAAAGAATGACACATACATTCTGAACATGAGAACTGTTGAGACCTCGAACGAGTATACGTGTCTCTTGTCTAAGGCTTCTGAAAAGGAATCACTGCTTTGGCACAGACGAATGGGACATATTCATTTCCGAAAAATGAATTTCTTGACTAAAAATGACCTAGTGCTAGGAGTTCCGAAACAGTCATTTGCTCTAAAGGATGACTGTATCTCCTGCCAAAAAGGAAAGCTACGTAAGAAGTCCCATAAGTCTAAGCAGGTGAATTCCATAAATGCTCCATTGGAACTACTGCATATGGATCTTTTCGGTCCAGTCTCTACAAAGAGCATTGGTGGTCGGTCTTATTGCTTGGTAGTTACTGATGACTACTCAAGGTTTTCGTGGGTTTACTTTTTGACCACAAAGGGGGAAACTCCTGAGATTCTGGTGTATTTGTTGGACAAGTTAGCAAATCTGTGCAACTTGAAGGTGAAAAGGATACGAAGCGATAATGGAACTGAATTCAAGAACTCAACTCTCGAATTGTTTTGTGCTACAAGTGGTATTGAGCATCAATTTAGTGCTCCGAGGACTCCACAACAGAATGGAGTTGCAGAGAGAAAGAACAGGACAATCATCGAGACTGCTCGGACTATGTTAGCTGACTCCAAGTTACCAATCATCTTCTGGGCTGAGGCAGTTAATACTGCCTATTATGTTCTCAACAGAGTACTCACGGTTAAGAAAAAGAACAAAACATGTTATGAACTTTTCAATAACCGTAAGCCAAATCTGCAGTTCCTAGAACCATTTGGGTGTCCATGCCTGATCATGATAACAAAAGATAAGGTCTCTAAGTTTGGTGATAAAGCTGTTGAAGGGATTTTTCTTGGATATTCAGTCAACTCTCCGAACAAAAGAGTCTTTAACAAATCAACGAATCAGATTGAGGAACATTTTGAAGTGAAATGTTTAAGGTATACGGAACCTCCTCAAGGAACGGGTCCGGATTGGTTTTTCAACTATGGAAACCTCTTCAACTTTTTCAATATTCCGGAAGAAGATGAAACGGAAGAATTGGTTTCTATACTTCATGAGCTTGATCTTACTCAAGATACACCTGTAAATAATAAACCATCCGACCCATCTCCCAATGCAACACCCGCACCTCCACCGACTAATCCTACACCTCCACCAACTACACCTACACCTTCACAAACAACACCCACACAACCACAACCAACAACCAAATCACCACCAACTACACCATCTCCTACTCCACCATCTTCGGCTGCTCCTTCTAAAACAATTTATAACTACACAAAGGAGCTTCCATATGATCCAAACATGCCTCCTTTAGAGGAACCTCAAGAAGAAGATGAAATGGAAGAAACAATGGCCTACTCTCACTTATTTTCTCCTGAAGATGAAGGAGAAGAAGAAGAGTTAGCCTCTCATGAGTCTGCTGCTACTCCTGAAACTGAGGGAGATTTGAACAATCTAGGTGTGGATGTTGTGCCAACTGCCATACCAGAAACTCGTATACATAAGGATCACCCCATTGATAATATCATTGGTGATCCTCATGCATCTGTTCAAACACGACAACAAGCAAAGCAGAACTCAGCTCAGCAGCTCTTGGGACTTATTGCTCATATCGATTCATGTCATTTGTCTCAAATTGAACCTAAAAAGGTTGAACAAGCCTTAAAGGATCCATCTTGGGTCGAGGCTATGCAGGAGGAACTACAGCAAATAAACAAGATGAATGTTTGGGAAATTGTTCCTCTACCCAAGGGTGCTCACTTGACGGGTACTCGTTGGGTTTACCGTAACAAAATGGATGATCGTGGGGCGGTTATTCGAAATAAAGCCCGTCTGGTAGTTCATGGATATAGTCAATTAGAAGGTATTGACTATGATGAAGTTTTCGCTCCTGTCGCTCGTTTGGAATCAATTCGGATTTTTCTAGCCTATGCTTCTTTTAAAGGATTCCGTGTGTATCAACTTGACGTGAAGTGTGCCTTTCTATATGGAGATGTCGACGCAGTGATTTATGTGTGTCAGCCTCCTGGTTTTGAAGACCCAAAGCATCCTAATCATGTTTGCAAACTGAAGAAAGCTTTGTATAGTCTTCATCAATCTCCTCGACTTTGGTATGAGCGACTTGCCAAGTACTTGCTGAAGAATGGTTTTGACAGAGGACAGATTGATAGCACGCTTTTCATCAAACGGGAAGGAGCGGATTTGTTACTTGTGCAGGTCTATGTGGACGACATAATTTTTGGATCAACTAATGATCAGTTGTGCAAGGATTTTGAAAGACTGATGAAATCTGAGTTTGAAATGAGTGCTATGGGGGAACTCACGTTCTTTCTGGGACTACAGGTTGAGCAATCTGACAATGAAATTTATATCCACCAGTCAAAATATGTCACTGACATGTTAAAGCGATATGAATTGCTCAACTGTAAACACTACGGCACTCCAATTGAAGCAAGACACAATCTTGGACCTAATGAGGACGATGAAGATTGCAAGGAGAAAGACTATCGCTCAATGATAGGCTCTCTCATGTACCTGACTGCCTCAAGACCAGATATAGTTTTTGCTGTTTCTCTCTGCTCACGATTTCAAGCAAATCCGAAGGTGTCTCATATGAAGGCAGTAAAACGCATTTTTGGATATCTCGCTTTTAGGCCATCTCTGGGTCTATGGTATTCAAACGAGAAAAACTTTGAGTTAACTGCCTATTCGGATTCGGATCTTGGTGGCTGCAAGATAGATATGAAGTCAACTACTGGAGGATGTCAGTTCCTTGGATCGCGCTTAGTTTCTTGGCAGTGCAAAAAGCAGACTGCGGTTGCTATTTCCACAGCTGAAGCCGAGTATGTTGCTGCTGCAAGTTGTTGTTCTCAAGTTCTCTGGATTCAGCATCAGCTGCGTGATTACGGGTTCAATCTCTCTATGACTCCTATTTACATTGATAATACATCTGCTATATCTATAACACACAATCCCGTACAACACTCTAAGACCAAACATATTGAACTTAGGTTCCACTTCATACGGGATTGCTTTGAGAAACACCTTATAGATGTCGTACATATAGATACCCTTAAGCAGTGTGCGGACATTTTCACAAAAGCCTTTTTGCGATCACGTTTTATTGAACTGGTCAATCTGATAGGTTTAAGGTTCTTTCAGTCAAAGAAATGATTTGTGACTTGGATTTTTGAGTTTTTAAATTCAATTTAAAAAAAAAAAAAAAATTACAATCGCAACAGCCACTCTTTATACTATTTAGTATTAAAGAAAACGCAAGGTTGCTACATTTTTAAAATAGACGTTGAAGTTGTGTCTGTAAACAACTTGGGATATGATAGTACATCGGGTGACATGCACAAAATGGAATTTTAAGGTTTATCTTGGATGTGTCAGTAGGTTTATTTGACACACTTAAAACAATTTCTATCAAAATTATCTTCATCACACGATGTATTGGTAGGCATGATACACACCGGTTTGTGAGTAAGTAAGAAGTAATATTAAAACTTGTCTATTATTTTGTGAAAATTGTTATATGATATATGACATAGGTCTTAATTGATAAATGGAAGTACTGTCATACACTGTCGTAATTACTATGTAAATGTAAAATTGGCATATAGTAATAATATGGTTATTCGCCTAACTAATGGTGACTATTGTTGTACTCTCGTACAGACCTGAATCCATTAGTTATGCAAATAGTCTCAAACTTGTTATGTTCATACTAAGGGACCCTCTGTTGTACTAAGTACAGATCTGGGGCCACTAGTATCTTCATAGTTGGTTTGATGTATGCCTAACTTTGAAGGGCAAGTGTATGTTACAAGAGAGCCGAGAAATCTTGGTCTTGTAATCTCTACCTTGCGAAAATATGCAGTGTTTTGTGTTTTACTAAAGTTTATCAGTATATCATATAATAGGTTTCACAAAATTAATATTCATACTAACAATAACAGTTAGCTCACAAATACGAATGTAACATGTTTAGGTGGACAAACAATACCAATAATCGTCTTGAAATAATTTTTATAAAAGGTGTTTTAAATGTGCCACGTAAATTTAAAGTGGACAAAATATACTGATGATCGAAATAACACTTACTATTCCTAATAATTGCATGTTATTCCGATATGATCCCTAATCAGACAAAACAACTCCGTCACCAAAAATAGAGTGTTAGTAATTTTATTTTGTTATACTTTTACTTTTTGTGATATTAAAAAAAAAAAAAATACCAAAAAGATTTTTTAGTTTACTTATTTCATTTTATGCTTTATTTTATTCTAAGTTATTTTTCCCAAGTCATAAGTCATTTGAATAATCATTGCTAAAATAACGAGTAAACGGTTCTTAAAATTCGAAATCGACTCAAATCACATCCTAACTGCTTTATGCGACGTCCCACTCAACGTCGCCTGCGACGTCCCAGCCTTCGTCGCACATAGGGTTAGACTATATATAGTCTCAACCGCGACGTAACACGTCACACTATTCAATATACACCTGCGACGTAGCCTGCGACGTACCATTTGGCGATTTGCGACGTAGCAATTCTTCGAGCATTTTCGTGCTTTGTAGCCGTTTTCACTCCGATTCACTCTCGTAGTTTACTTCTACTCGTTATTCCGCACACTTAGGTACCAATCTTACCCTTTTTCACCGTGTATTTTACCTTTAATCGTTAAATGTATATTGCGGGTTTTAGGGTTCTCGGTTTGGGTTGATTTAGTTGTGTAATCGTGATCTAAATATCGTATAATTTATGTTTTCGTGATCACCATTTAAAGCCGCACCTTGTGGTGTGTTTTGTTTTGAAAACCCCCAAATTCGAAAGTTAGGTTTCTGGGTTGGGGATGAATGTTCGTCAGTGCGACGTACATTGCGACGTCGTGGCCTACGTCGCTCTAAGTAGTTATTCTTACTTGCCTACGTCGCCCTTCCCTACGTCGCCTTCACCGCGACGTCCTATGCGACGTCCCGCACTACGTCGCTACTTTTATTACTGTGATTAAATTCACAATAAATAGCAAAATGCGACGTCCCCTTTAAAGTCGCTCAAATTTTTGTGCGACGTCACGGGCTACGTCGCTATTGTTATTATTCTGATTTTCTGCGACGTCCTTTACTACGTCGCTATTTGAAATGCGACGTCATCGCCTACGTCGCTTATTACAGAAAAATGACATTTTTTTTTGTTAACAATTAAATGTTACGTTTTTCTGACTTTTAAATTCTGTCCAGCAATGGCGAGTGATTTCTTTCAGTTCCTAGCTGAACGATAAAGATAGTGCTTACTGCTTCAGCCCAAAAGAGTGTCTCTACTCGCCTGTCCGTGGCTAGAAGGATCTTCTTCCGGTCGTGGATTCTTTTGCGCTTTCTGGTGGTCCAGCACCTTAAAGTTTTTATCTGGTCACTTAGATTTGACCATTTTTGTCTCAGTTGGCTAATGATCCGGTGGAATTCTCTCTTTGTCCTGAATCTTGGTTTTCTGATCTGGAGGAATCCCTTTACCGTTATGTGGAATTCTCTCTTTGTCCTGAATCTTGGTTTTATGGTCTGGAGGAATTCCTTTATTATCCTGGATCTCGGCCTTCTGGTCTGGTGGGATACCATCCCTGTCTTGGATTTTAGCCTGACCTTGTCTTGGATTTTGGCTGTATTCGTTTAACCAGGATCTTCGATCTAGGTTTAGGTTTAGGGTTTAGGGTTTAGGATTTGATATGTGTGTTTATAACTTTGTACTTATTTAACATATCAATGAAACCTTTCGTTTGTGATAAGTTTGGAATACTTTGTTTGTTCAAACGCTTTTCGAGAATATCTTCTATGTTTCTGTTTTTGCAGATATGGCTCTTGTTTTCGAAGCGCGTCATAATACTGCTGCTTACCTTGATGATACTTCTGATAAAGCTGCACCGTATCGTCAGATGATTGCGTTTTTGAGGCGTTCAAGGGTATTCCACGCCATTTCGGATAACATTGTGGCTTTTGGAAATCTGATCAACCCTTTCTGGAGAAACGCAAATGTTGTTACTGATAACGACATTCGAAGACTGGTTTCAACGGTTGCTGGTACGTAAGTCACTATTACAGAACAGAGTATTCGAGAACTGTTACAGCTGAACGATCAATCAAATATGCCAGTCGGTTTTGATCATGTTTTCGTTTCGGGAGCTATGCAAAGGATTGGATATCCCGGGATTCCCACTGATCAGTATAGGAAAGCGAACCTCACACGTGTTTGGAGATATCTGATGCATGTGATTATCGTTTGTTTGGGAAATAGAAAAGGTGGAACGGATGGTATGAGCCGAAGTTTGGCTTCTGCTATGTTAGCATTAGTGTACAACAAGCCGTTCAACTTCTCGGGTTTTATATTCAAGGCTATGGTTGACAATGCAAATGCCGGGGATCAGAAATGGATCTTGTATCCGAGGTTTATTCAGCTGCACATCAATCGCTATCATCCAGATCTTCAGGCACAGGGTGATATTGATCAACAATTAAAGATTTCACCGATGATGAGTCGGATCTTTACCATTTGTGCAGGTTTTGAGAAAGGGGTTCAGGCGGCAAGGGATGATCCCTTATTTGGTGCTATTGTGGATGAGAACTATGTACCGCCACCGGAACCTCAGTATATGGACATTCCGGCACCCCAACAACCGCAGCAACCATTTGTGAACGTTCCTGTTCAAGCTGCGGGGGAGAAGGTAGATGCTCTTTTGGAGAACATCGAGCAGTTTGGGCATGTTGACTCGGACAATCCAGCATCTCATGACACGGTTGAAAGTTCTGATTCTGAAGAAATTCCTATTCAACAACCTGATGATGGCGGGCCAACGCCTTCGGATTCTGATGGTGCGGTCCCGCACCCGTCTCAGATGGAAACAATTCGACGTCAGTTTTCTCAGAGGTACAAAAGAATTCAGCGTCGTTTGAAACAGGGGCGTGTGTATGTTCCAAAGAATACTGGCAAACGTATTCGAGACGGTGATGATCCTAAGGATGTAGACTTTGAGCCTCGTCGTCGTGTTCGTCGTTCCTCATCTGCAAGAACTCCAGTCAACCCATCGCCGCAAGCTGATTTTGAGATTCAACCGACTCCAGCATTCATGCAAAAGATTATGGAAGATATGCAGAAGATGAAGCAAAAGCTGGAGGCTCAAGACGAAAAGATTGCTGAACAAGCTGCGCTGATTGAGGTTCAATCTAAGGAGCTTGAGGAAACGAAGATTAGGGTTAATGTTTTGGAAGGCAGGTTACTTGCCTCGGGGGAGTCTGGGTCTGGGATACCCACTTTAGAGTCAAGTGAACCTGTGTCTGTAAATCCCAACCCTGTACTTGAAACTGTTAATGAAAATATTTATGTTTTGGATTACTTTTGTGTTGATGATATTCCAGGGCAACCGAGACCGCTGGCTGTTGACTATTCATTTGCGGACTTATCGTTTATTCAAAGAATGGCTAGTGGAGTTGGCTCTAAGGAAGAAACGGATAATGATTTTCAGATGAATGAGGATGTTTCGATTGAAGAGGAACAGTTGAATTCAGATGAAACATATGATGATGCACATTCTGGGGAAGCTTATGATGATGCACCTATTATAGAATCTGATTCAAGTGACGATGAGAGACCTGCTAAAGCTCAACATGGAGAATCTAGTTCTGCCGCAACTCCAGCTCCAGAGACACAGGCACCGGACTCAGCAGTTCCTGAAACTGAATCTTCTGATATTCCTAAGAAGAAATTAACTGCTGAAGAAAAGAGAGAAAGAAATAAGAAATGGTGGCCTAAGGGACGAAATCCAGTTCCTATTCCAGTTAAATGTCAAGTGTACCGGGTTAGTCGAAATTATACCGGAGTTATTAAAAGCTGGAAGTGTCAGAGGAATCTTTTTATGATTAAGAGAAAAGATGGAGTTCAGTACTTCAGAATGCGTTTTGATAGATTGAGCACGTTGCCAAAAGGAGAGATTAATCGATTAGCTCAGCTTAAATTGATTAATCTGTTCGAGAATGATTATGCCGAGTTCATTCAGAGAAATTTACGTCGGGAAGTGTTATCGAAGACATATTCTAAATTGAAACCGACGTTGGGCACTCGGTATACGTTCAAAAGGAAAGTTGATCCAGTTACCAGGAAGCCTATGGTTAAAGTTCACTATCCGCCTGCTAACTGTTTGACCGAGATACCTCTGGAACCAGTTCCTTATTATTTTCTGAGAAGACTTGTAAAATGGGAACTTGATCCACAGACTGGTGAAGCGGTTATTACTTTCGTTCCAGATTCTGAACCGTGGCCAGAAGTTGGAGGTATATGGAATTTGAAGCAAGCAACGTTTAGACTGTATGATCCGATGAGTTTGATTAATTTTCATGAAAAAGATTTAAGAAAACTCTATGATGATCGGATTCGTGTTGGTCAGAAGAATGAGTTCAACAGACGTTTAGCCGAGCAGTTTTACAATGTTGTTACTGTTTGTGTGGCTAATGGAATTCATGCTGACGGCCAATTTCCTGCGGGCTGGGTTTAAAGAAGATTTTTGAAGACCAAGCTGAAGACACGGGGGAGTTTGTTGGTACATGTTTAGTGTCTGTCAGTTGGTCTAGCTCG
This sequence comes from Helichrysum umbraculigerum, assembly GCA_949592205.1. Lineage (NCBI taxonomy): Eukaryota > Viridiplantae > Streptophyta > Magnoliopsida > Asterales > Asteraceae > Helichrysum > Helichrysum umbraculigerum. The sequence goes on along the minus strand of CATIUR010000003.1, from coordinate 125,287,664 downwards.
TAGTTTGTAATTAGATTGAGTTTCCTGACTCCTGCGACGTAGCGCGTAACGTCGCAGGTGCGACGTCAGGTATTGGGCCTGCGACGTAGTCTACGTCGCATGGGCTTGGGCCTGCGACGTCGTGTGCGACGTCGCAGGTCCAGATTTTGTATTTAAGCAATTTACGTTTTCTGTTTTAGGGTTGACGAAACCCTAAACGCTATTTGTCGAAATCCCTGTAATCTGATCGATTATAATACAATATAATACGTTTCGTTTGATATTCATTGAGTATTTGATTATTCGTGTGATTGTTAGTGATCTAATTGTTATTTCCGCTAGCGATTAGATTGACTCGGTTCTTACTAGATCCAAGGTTAGGGACAAACATTCTTCAACTAGAAGATGAATTACAAACACTCACAAAGTATAAACAACAGACGGAGATTGGAACTTCTCAGCCACCACAACCTGTATTTGGTACTGTTCCACCATCTTTGGTGTCTATGTTTCAGACATCTACACCAGTTCCATTTTCTTCTTCTGGACCGTTTGATTATCGGATTCCTATGTTTTCACCGCCCAAACATAATAAGGTGTGTTCTTTTAGAACTTTCATGGCTAGTAAACCGTCTGAATATCAGGGTAGTTCAAATCCTTCGGTGACTCTTGACTGGTTGAGGGATATTGAAAGAAAGTTTGAGGTATATCGCTGTGAGGAAGAAGTCAAAGTTCCATATGCTGTTCAACTTCTGAAAGGACAAGCCATGACCTGGTGGGACTCAATTACTGCAGCTTTGACACCGCAGCAAAAGGAATCTATACGATGGTCAGATTTTTATAACGAGGTTTGTAAGCAGTTTTGTTCAGAATTTGATATGTCTCGGATAAGAAAAGAGTTTATGGATTTACATATGACAGATAAAATGTCTATTGATGAGCTGATTTCACAGTTTTCTGAGAAACTAAGGTTTGTTCAATCATGGGTTCCAGATGATAAAACCAGAATAGAAAATTTTGTTGGTACTTTACCACCCAGTTACCGGACCACCATAAGATTAGCTGGTTCTCTTTCACATGCTTTTAATGTTTCTCGTTCAGTTGATAGCGATTTAAGAGCTGGTGATGATCAGAACAAGGATAGATCCTCTCAGAAATCTAGAGGTGATTCCTCTGGCAAAGGTAAACAAAGATAGCAGAGTAATAAACAGAATCAGAGGTCTAGTGATAAAAGTGGTTCATCTGACAAATCTACTTGGTGTAGCACTTGTAAGTCTAAGCATACTAGACCATGTACTGCACAGACAAAACAGTGTATTAAATGTGGTGAACTTGGTCAAAAGTTTAAAGCTTGTAAGTATCCGAATTATGTTTGTTGGAACTGTAAGAAAGAAGGGCATCGAGCTGGTGCTTGTCCTGAGGCGAAAAGACAGGGTTCTGTTTTGGTCGGGAGTTCGTCATCTTCCGGGCAAAAGCGGAAGAATCTGCCATCAGCAGCGAGTAGGGCGTTTCAAATTATAGTTGATGAGGCTGTCCACACAGATGATGTTATCACTGGTACTTTTCTTATAAACTCTGTACCAGCATGTGTTTTATTTGATTCAGGAGCAAATTGTTCCTTCATATCTGTGAGTTTTTGTGATAAACTGAATTTGATCCCTACTGTGATTACTAAATCTGTTGAAGTAGAAATAGCTTGTGGCAAATTGGTACCTGTTACCACCTCGGTGACTGGAGCTAGTATTATGATAGAGGGCTAGACTTTCCCTGTTTCATTGTTGTTGATGCCAATCCCTAGTTTCGATGTGGTTATTGGTATGGATTGGTTAAGCCATAATAGGGCCAGTATCGATGTGGTTATTGGCGGATCAATAAGGGATCCGGCGGATCCTAGGGACTATCCGGCGGATCCTTTGCTGGCCAATTTATGTTTCAATTAAAGTGATACATTGATTCTTTGATTGTTATATGCTATGATATACATACAAGTTAAGTAATAGAGTTCATGGAACAAGTTACTAACTTGGTTTGTGATTTCATTCTCAGATCAACAGAAGACTCGGTGATATTAGACATCTGAGTGATTAGACTGAGATTAACAGATGAGTGGATCTGGAACTCACAGTTTGATTTGGTTGTGACTATTTGGCTGCAACAAGTACTCGTAGATATGATTGTTAGACTGTTTAGTCTGCATTGTTATTTATGAATCTACGTGCTATCTGGCCTTCGGGCATCAGTTGTTATTGAGGTCAACGAGTTGTTGGGCTAGTTTGTTATTATGTGAATTACACAGGAACTTGATTCATTTGTTGTGTGTAGTACCTGTGTTTGATTATAATAACAATTAGCTATCGGTCTATTTTGTATTGGCCTTACAGATTGACGGTAAGTGTTCTTGGAGAGCCACCCGGGTATTATGATTTATCAGGAGCCACCGATCCTCATTGATTGATAAAGTGTGTTTACAATTATTTGATGTAAACTGATAGTTAAGCTAAGTTGAATTGTTAGTGACTTATTCATTCACTTAACTTCGTGCTAACCCTCAATTTACTTCTTGCAGGTTATGTTTAATTATGTGGGTAGGCAGGAAGATGATGCTTATGCTAGGAATGTTTGATCAGCTGTGAACTCTGATATATTTTGTGATAAACAGATTTTTGTTGAAATTATGTAACACCTCGGTTACTGTAGTATTTTAATTGTTTTAAACTATGAAGTAAGATGTTTTGAAACAGTTATGTACATTTTGTATAATATATAGTAATCAAGTATGTTTTCAACCAACGCTTCCGAGTTTAATTATGTAAATATTGTGGTTTAGATTGAGGGGTGTTATACTAGGGGTGGTATTTCAGTGCAAATCGGAAGACTCGAGTGTCAAGTTGAGGAAGCTAGTGTAGGATGCCTTTGCCTATAAATTGAGGGCTTAGCCTCCTTATTTCTCATTCCATTCAACAACTCTCAATCCACACAACTTACACACATTCTCTCACTAGTTTCTCACTCTGGGTTAGTTAGTTAGTAGTTAGTTTCTCGTTAATATTTAACGGGACTAACGGAGGGGCTACTTTGTAATATTTGTTGGAGGTACTTGGAGGGGTGCTTTTGTAATATTCGAAGCTCTGCTTGTTGTAATCTTTCAGCTTATATTCAGACTACGCATTTATCACGGTTATCTTTTTCCTTATCTGTTATAATGCATGCTATTGTTATTATGCTAGATTTAGAATTCGTTACCATGATTAGTGAGTAGTTAGCTTGTGTGTTTGTTGTGATGTAGTTAGCCGTTATAATGGGGGATGACGTTAATTTAATAATATAAAACTATGTTCTGTTTAACTTTTCATCTATGATTATAAACTGTTTATCAAACTATCGCCTTTCCTCCAATAAACGAGGTTAAAACTCTAAAAGATAAGGAGTCGCGAACCTTGTTCTGTGAGTAATTAATTATCTGTGTTATCTATGCATGGTCTGATTTCGAAGCTTTGGAAATACTGTTAAACTAATGTATAGTACAACGTGAATTAGTCAGGGATTTATTGGGTAATATTAAGTGAGGGCTGGTTTATATCATAGATGGGTAGACTTTAATACAAACTTAGTTAAAACGGGTTTAGAGTGACCTGAATGTGCAATATGCGTGGAACACCGTAAAATGTCCTATTACTTAGTATAGTGCTGGAACCACCCCTGGTGTAGTACAAATGCATGGAAGCTACGGAACGGCCATCGGTGTATACACTCTAACTTGAATTAGTGCGCAAGGCATGGAATGCCGTAAAACGTCCTAGTACCTCGTTTAGTGTCGGAACCATCCTTCTGGAACGGTTCCCATACACCAAAGCTATGGAACGGCCGTCGGTGTATACATTCTGAGCAGCACTGCGAAAAGAGAATTGAAAATCTCATTCCCTAATCGTCTAAAGCAAAAGTACAAGGTCAATTCCTTCAAACTTGACTCAAAATTCTTAGACACCGTGTCTAGAATTCCTACCAGTACCAAGTACATTTGACGAATGCTTTCTACCAAAGATAAGATACCCGACGTATCTAAAATCCCTCTGAACACGGAATGTTCAGCCATCATAAGAAACCTGCCTGAAAAATTAGGAGACACTGGTCGTTTTACTTTTCCCTGTTCTATCTATCAGTCAGGCATGATCCGCTCCTTGGCCGATCTTGGAGCTAGCATCAATCTCATGCCATATTCTCTATATGTCAGATTAGAATTAGAATACCTTAAGCCTACAAAGATGAGCGTGCAGCTAGCCGATCAATCAATTCAATATCCATGAGGAATAGCCGAAAACATAATGGTTAATGTTGATAAATTCTTTTTTCCCACTGACTTTGTTGTGATAAATATACAGGAAGACATCAATATACCAATCATCCTAGGCAGGCCTCTCATGAACAATGCTCGCGCTATCATTGATGTATATTCGCAGACTATAAGCCTTCGAGCACACGGAGAAACCATTTCTTTCCAAGTTGACCAGGCTGATAGTTCTCTATTAGAGCAAGCTGAGATATACACAATCTCCACTAGCAGAATCACATCTGACGATGATACATCCGAGTCAGAGCCTTCAGACTCATATGTACCTGATGAGCATACCTGTCTCATCTTTTCAACAGAAGAATCCGAATCTGAAGAGATGGAAGACTCTGAGTCAGAAGCCAATACGGAAGAGGAAATGGAAGAATCTAAAGAAGAGCAGGAAGAGGATGAGCAAGAAACAGAAGAAGAAGAGGATGAATATCAATCTACACCGCCTCAAAAGTACTTCCCTGATTCTCATTTTCTGACAGAAGAAATCATGCAACTCGAGTACATTCAAAATCCAATCATTCTATCAGATGATGATTCAGAAGAAGACCCACTGATTGATCACTGTCATTCTGACACTCAGAAAGAAAGAGACATCGAGATGGACTCTTCTCAGCCAACATCACAAATCGTCGACGTAACTCAGCTACCATCCAATACTGTTGAGTTCTCTGATTCTCAGGATTCTGATACTCCAGCAAAGGATAGTGACGAGGATGACGTTTTCTTCATAGATATTCCGATAGATGTTCGTTCCATACACCTTCGTGCATCTCCTCCCATTCCTGACCTTCCTCTCGAAATCATCCAAGTCCAAGTCGTTTCTACTCATGAAGAGATTATCAGAGCTATTGAAAGATTTGAGGATGATTTTCGAATGATAATGGCTGTCATCAGAGACTCGACCAATGAATACACTCCACGACAGAGAGAGCTAATCGAAGAAATCACTGTGGAATATATGGTCTATCGTGCTAATAACTCTAGAAGTCCTCAATTCCTACAAAACCGCATTCATGCCTTCGCCGAAGATCTAGCAACTCAACTCCTGAACGAACACTTTGACAATGAAGAACCAACTGCAGACGAGTTGGAGTTCTTCGAGGAACAGAAAGTCATATATGGTAAGGTTTATGAAGCCCTAATCAGGTCCGCATTTCCATATTCAAACCAGCAAATCAGTTTGCTACACTCTTACAGGTATAATTTGGACTATGCTTCTGGGAACCCTGATGAGGAAGTAGACATTTAGATGATGAATGATCTTAGGGGATTGATGGATTCCATAGCCGATAACGATCACATCAATGACACCTCACCACATAGGTTTTACATCTACTGCACCATTGAACACCACGCCCACAAGATTATCGAGAAGCTCGAGTATGTAAGTTTTGACAAAAGGACGCGTGCCATCCATTTTTCCATACCAGATGGAACGACGATCAACGCCGCAAACTTTGTCACAGAACGACTCTCAGAAATCTTTGGTACTGTTCCCTCAGAAGAGCCCAGGCAGCTATTCCCTGATGGTTTACGTGAAGTCTACTACATAATCTTGAACATATTTCAGAATCCCAACCTCACGTATTCCGATCATCAAAGACAGTTTCTCCAGGGTATTCAAGGATCCATCCATGCACTAGGAAGAAACCCCAGCACAGCCGATCATGAAGATGTACATCGACGCTTCTTTGGTTTCATGGATTCATTAAGAGGAGAACGTCCCGAGCGTGAGGTTATCAGATCTAATGGGATCCTCATCTTTGATCCCAACGGAGTCATCTCAAAGTCAGTCGATGATATCAACTAGGATCTCCTTCACTTGCAAAGAGTTGCTGAAAAACACTTTTAAAGCTTCCCTCTTCATGTGGAAAGGATCCCAAACATCACTCAGGTTATCACCCGCCACTTCTTAAAGTTCTATACCAGGGTTCCACCTTCCAGCACCATTGGCCCTGGAAGATCCACTACCCACTGATTCTGAAGGAAGGAAAGTCGAGCTCTCGACTCTAAAAGCAGCGCTTTTCGGGAGGCAACTCGTGCAATAAAACGTGTGTTATTGTGTATTAATAATTGAAGAAAATCTCCGAATATCCTTCACACTTTGATCAAATGCTCCGAGGTTACGCCTTTTTGGGGGCTTCATACCTCAAAATGTTTTCAAAATATCTTTTGCAAAATTGCTTGTCTCAGAAAAATAGGAAACACTTTTCAAAAAAAAAAAAAAATAGTTCATATGTTTCGAGCATTTGAGGTACTTGCATAGTACTTTTATGCATTATGCTCGAATTCGTATAAAAACATATGTTCTACAAAATGATTTGTAATAGAAAACATCTTTTCATTCTGAGACAGTGATTCCCTTTCATTGCAAAAATATGGAGTTAAAAGGTCTATCCAACGTGTTCACACTTAAGAGATTGATTCGCAAATGACGATTGAAATGGAAGGCAAGTTTCGTATTTAAAAGCAAAGCCCCCCTAAAAAGCTGAATAACCTTCATGGAGTTGTCGCAAAACAAAGACTTTCTACTTCTCGGCGCATATTCAGATCTTCAACTTTAGCTATCTGGGGAGTTTCTTCATCCTTTCTCTGTTTTTTTCTTTTTGCTTTACTCAAGTACTGTTAATTAATAAAAGTAACCTATACCATATCCTAAGCTTATCACTAAGTGTGGGATTCCAGCCCAAAACAAACACTTGAGAAACATTTTCTAACATGTTTAAACTCTAAGTGTGGGATTTTCACTTCCAGTTAAATCTCTACTAAATAGAACATTAGGGACAATGTTCCTCTAAGTGTGGGATAGCAGTATAGAATACCTTAGATAGATTTTTATGTCCAAATAGCAACTCAGAAAATGTTCCTCACTTTAAAAATTGATAAAAAAATTTCAAAATTTCCGCTTTAAACAAAGAAAAGCATAAGCTTAACTTCGACAGTAGATAGCTACTTATTCAGTTAGCTTTGCTATTTTTGAATTTTGATGTTTTTAAGAGGAGCCATTTTTAATATGAGTAAGTTATTTTGGAAAATAGTGTAAATAAGGTAGAAATTTCTCAAATTAAGAAATAATTGTCTTAGGGGCAGCGCATGACTAAGCACATACAACCCATATTAATTGCAGTGAGATATCTTGAGCCTATATAAGCATTCATTTTAAATGCTTCACTATTCATTTGTTGTGTGTGCCGATGCATGAATTTCTGAATTAGAACTTACTCCTGGTATGCATTTCGAGAGCATATTCGTGAGTACCGTATGCGGTATAGGTGCAATTAGATGACCTTGACATTCCCTAGGAAATAAACCCATTTTCTCATATCTCTTCAAGCCTAACCCTGCCAATACTCATTTTTAGTATCGATGATCCGCTTAGTGAACCCTGTTGAGCCTTAACCTTTTTTTTTCTTGAAAACCCTGAATTAAAACCCATTCACCTCCATACCCACCAAAATATTATCTTGGAATTTTAAATTTTTGAAAAACGCTATTTAGATATTCTTTTTCTTTCACTCAAAATTCATAAATTTCGTGTTTTACTCAAAGCTTCTCATGTGCGTTTCCATAATCAAAATCTCAAAAAGATCGAGAATTCTAAGGTGCGAAAAATTGGCACCAAGTGAAACCCGAAATATCAAAAGATTGAAAAATGAAAGTAAGAAATGATCTCAAAAAGGCAGTATGAAAAATAAAAAATCCCTTAGAAATTCTTTGGCAAAGAAATTCTAAGCCAAAAATATGTCATCCAAAATAAAGCTAAGTGCTTCAAATCTCTCGAAAACTCCGATCTCTGAAAATATAAAATCTTCCATGTGTTTTCAAAAAGATAGAAGTCAAAATAGCTATCTTCCTCTCCTATCGTTATCCGTTTCCGTTTTCATTAAAAAGTATATCTAAATAAAAAATTTCATAAGTTTAAAAGTCCTGAGATAAGCATAACCCTTCAACCCTGAAAACAACCACTATCCATACCCTTTGACCTTCACTTCACACAACAACCCGATGAATGTCCTGGGATAATTAGCATAGTCCTCACTAAAGTGGTGGAGATTTGATTCTCGATCAAGCTTATGACGATGAATGCTGCATGACTGGATTTTGAGCGATTTCGTTTGTTTAGAATGATAGGAAACCCGATACACTTTTGAGTGAATTGAGTGACCACCTGGTGAGATTGCCTAAGTCATGTGTATGCCAAAGATCACGAGAATCATAAGCATGCCCAAAGATATTCATTTCTTATTTCTGGAACATATATCTTATTTATCTCAATTTTATGAAATAGGTTACTTGTATAAAGGAATGGCTGTTCTTAGAAATATTTTAATTCGCAAAAATCGGGCCTAAAAACATCTTTTTAAGTGAGGACATTTAAAGTATTGCTTGAGGACAAGCAACATCTAAGTGTGGGATATTTGATTGGACGTAAAAAGTCATGTTTTTACGTACATAATTCCCATCTTTTTAGCCCCAAATTGGATGAAATCATTCAATGTCAATACTTTTTCATCATAATTCACCAAAAAGCTAAAAACAAGGCGTTGCTTTAAAAATGATATAAAATGGCTAAATAACATACAAAATAAAGCATAAACGATACAGTCACGTTCTACGAGCACTTTTAAGCATATTACCTTGAAATTATTCTTTGATTATCTCATTATGATCTTCAGGTAATTACGAACGCGTGGATATAAAGAACGCTGAAAACGAACCAAGAATGAAGAAGTTATGGCCAAACGAAGTACGACTAGGCGACCAAGACTTACGATCTAGTGCACAAGACAATGACCCGTGGCATAGCACCCCTACAGGGCCGCATACCACCCCTATGGGGGCGTATACTACCCCTAGGTGGTGGTATACCACCCCTTTTGGTGTCTAATACCCCCTCGTAGGTGCTTAATACCCCCTTTATGGTGTCCGATACTACCCTTACGGTGCCGAATTTCTGAGCTAGGGGTGGTATTTCAGTGCAAATCGGAAGACTCGGGTGTCAAGTTGAGGAAGCTTGTGTTGGATGCCTTTGCCTATAAATTGAGGGCTTAGCCTCCTCATTTCTCATTCCATTCAACAACTCTCAATCCACACAACTCAAACACATTCTCTCACTAGTTTCTCACTCTAGGTTAGTTAGTTAGTAGTTAGTTTCTCGTTAATATTTAACGGGACTAACGGAGGGGCTACTTTGTAATATTTGTTGGAGATACTTGGAGGGGTGCTTTTGTAATATTCGAAGCTCTGCTCGTTGTAATCTTTCAGCTTATATTCAGACTACGCATTTATCATGGTTATCTCTTTCCTTATCTTTTATAATGCATGCTATTGTTATTATGCTATATTTAGGATTCGTTACCATGATTAATGAGTAGTTAGCTTGTGTGTTTTTTGTGATGTAGTTAGCCGTTATAATGGGGAATGATGTTAATTTAATAATACAAAACTATGTTCTGTTTAAATTTTCATCTATGATTATAAACTGTTTATCAAACTATCGCCTTTCCTCCAATAAACGTGGTTAAAACTCTGAAAGATAAGGAGTCACGAACCTTGTTCTGAGAGTAATTAATTATCTGTGCTATCTATACATGGTCTGATTTCGAAGCTTTGGAAATACCGTTAAACTAATGTATAGTACAACGTGAATTAATCAGGGATTTATTGGGTAATATTAAGTAAGGGCTGGTTTATATCATAGATGGGTAGACTTTGATACAAACTTAGTTAAAACAGGTTCAGAGTGACCTGAATGTGCAATATGCGTGGAACATCGTAAAACGTCCTATTACTTAGTATAGTGCTGGAACCACCTCTGGTGTAGTACAAATGCATGGAAGCTACGGAACGGCCGTCGGTGTATACACTCTAACTTGCATTAGTGCACAAGGCATGGAATGCCGTAAAACGTCCTAGTACATCGTTTAGTGTCGGAACCATTCTTCTGGAATGGTTCCCATACACCAAAGCTATGGAACGGCCGTCGGTGTATACATTCTGAGCAGCACTGGGTCAACCACCAGCTCTGAACCCTAACAAGCCATCGATGAAAAGTTAACAGACGCTTTTCGAATTAGGTATTAAATGCTCCACTTGAATTAGAATACTTTATGGTGTAAAGAACGGCCAGAAATTAAATATCGGTCTGTTACCTTATTCATGCGCCCAGGGGATAACCCCAAGAAGTGTCACTTGTCTTCACAGACAGTATTGGGGGTAGAGCAGCCTGATCTGATCAGAATCATGATAGCCTAGTACTCAGTGATATACCGTCTGAGAAATCAGATAGTAGGGTGCTAGTGTTTACACCATAAGTATCTGAAACTAGTAGAACACAAATACTTAGAAAGAACGTTTTTAAAACATCAATCCAAACATCATCTCCCCTTGAGGCTAACGAAACCACAATAAACACTCCTCTCTATACTGATTATCATCTATCATTTTATTTTGTTGTTTATTTAGTTTAATTTAGGACCTAAGTAATTAAAAATAAAAAAAAAAATAAAAAAAATCAAATCTCTTGTTTACAAACTCTACTAAATCGAATCGATCGTCTTGACTGCTTGGTTTCACAATACGGTTGATCTTAAGAACGACCCTGAGTCATTATTTTCCGCTATAAGTAAAACTTAGGTCCCTAGCTCTATAAATTTAAAACCACCCATCCGATCGTGTGCCCCGACGGGAAGTTCCGCGACGACAGGAAGCTATTCTTGAACCGACCGCTGGGGCGCGATCACCCATGCTATCAGTCATCCGTCACTTCATTTTTTCTAGGACCTACTGACTAATTAATTAAATAATTAAAACACAATAATGAAAATAATACACATTTTATTAAAATAAAAAATCAAAGAAACTTATGTATTTTTTGAATGAACTCACTATATATCTATTTTTTTAACAAAAAATTCTTTAACTTTCTTAACATGTTTTTTAAAAAAAGTATAGTCTTGTATCAATTTGTTAACATTTTCCAATAAATAAGGGGTTAATTTTTTAACATATTCTAATAAACAAGGGGTTAACATGTTAACATATAAAATTTGAGGGTTTTTTTTGCATAATTGTTAATAATATGGGGTAACTAATGAAACCCTTTTAAAACGCTACCAACTTCTTTCAGCCGTCATCTTCTTCATTTCATCCTTGCAACAAAACCAAACCTATATTTTTTCCTTCGATAAATCTGATCCTGATTCAAATATTGAAAAGAAAACAAAAGGAAAAACATTAAATCGTATGCCGGTCCCACACACTCGAACTCACGAAGCGTCGGTTTTCCGACGGAATCCAACCGACGGCCGAACCGATGGGCCGATGCCATCAGTGTCGGTTCCGTCGGCTGGAACCGATGGACAAAGTGACGGGTCGATGGCAGCCGTCTGATTAGTAAATGAAAAATGATTTTGGGGTTGAATATACCGTAATTTGTAAAAAAACGTTTTTTTTTAAGTAACTAGGATATTGATAAAAAAAGGAAAAAAAAAAAGAATAATAAAAAATGTAACTAGGATGTTTGGCGTCACGTGACATGTGAACACCCCTCGACGTACATTTCCTCTATGACAAATCACTTCATCTCACGTGCCTTGTCAAGTTGTCAATCATCTTTTCTTTCCGATTCATAAATTGATACTCCGAGATACTATGCAGTATATTTTTGTTAAGTTCTACGAGGATAAACACTAGACACTCACATTAGAGTTGAACCTACAACCTCCAAGTTTATGGATTACCTCAATACGATTAGAGCAATAGCCCTTTGGTATTTCTCTAATTGGTATCAGAGCCTAAGGTTATAGTGAACTAGGTTGCATTTAGTGGGCCTAGACTATGACCGTTAGGCAGTATTTCCTTATTAGATATGATTGGATCAGGGATTGCATCATACGTGTTTAATTTAACATAGCCTGATCAACTATGTACAATTAAATAAAGATGATGTAAGAGCTGAACGGTTATGTTGCCTATTTAATGATATATAATTAATTATTATATATTTTACTATAAATCCGTGCATACATGTAACGTAAAATAATTATTCGAATAAAATTAATATAATATTAAGTTTTTGTGTTTGCTAAACTTGTCGATTTTTTCATGTATATAAGTATGTTCATAATTGCAAACGACCCGTATTAAATTGAGAAATTTTAAGGGTTTTGTTTTTAAAATTAAGCAAAGTTGAAGGACTAAATTGATTTATTAAAACTCTAAGATTTATGACATCATAAAGGTAAATCATATATTATATTTAATTTAAGATTTTAAATCCGTGCATACATGTAACGTAAAATAATTATTCGAATAAAATTAATATAATATTAAGTTTTTGTGTTTGCTAAACTTGTCGATTTTTTCATGTATATAAGTATGTTCATAATTGCAAACGACCCGTATTAAATTGAGAAATTTTAGGGGTTTTGTTTTTAAAATTAAGCAAAGTTGAAGGACTAAATTGATTTATTAAAACTTTAAGATTTATGACATCATAAAGGTAAATCATATATTATATTTAAGATAAGATAAGATACGTATATGAAAGCAAAATCATTACGAAAAAAGATATTCGTAGTTATTAAAGAAGTACTTTTTATTGTAAAAGGGTCACTGAAATTGCTATTTTGTTGGACTTTTGGCAGCCTTTCTATATGCCATTTTTGTAGTAACATTATGTCATTATCGCCTAACTATAGAACGCCTTAAAACAATAATTTGACAAGTTACATTAGGTAAAAAAATACACCTTTTTTAATGATTATGAAACATATATATATACACTAGACTTTAAACCCGTGTATATACACGGGCCGTTGATTTTTAATATAAAATTCCGTATTTAGTATCCCGTTGCTGATAATTAAGTGTGTAAGTTGATAAGTATATTAAGCAATTAGTTGGTTTCATGATAATATTACTTTATGTATATGGATTTATATAAGTAGATATTAAAAATTAAAAGATTTTGAAACCAAATTAGTAAAAAAAATATATTTTTTTAAGTCTATATTAATCTTTTCAAGTAAATTTATTACTACTTGATAAATAAAAAATAGAAACATCATGGATCGATTTAGATAATGTTTTAATTAATGGATTAAATTTATTTTGATATATAAGTGTGTAATTGATTAAAAAAATTCCTTTTTAATAAGTTAGGGATCTTATTTTTAAATTTAATAAAATTAAAGGATTTAATTGACAAATTAAAACTTAATTAAATGATGACATCATAAATATGTTTCCTATATATAATCTAAGATATATATATATATATATATATATATATATATATATATATATATATATATATATATATATAGGAAAGTTCAAAAAAGAATGGTAAAAAAATGAAGAATAGAAGAACCAATAGGATTGCTCCATTTCAAAAACTCATTTTCACCTTTTTTTTTAAAGTTAAATATCTCACAAACCGTATGTCTATAAATTATAAAAATTACATATTCGGAATCAGCGTCTTTTTCTCTTCAATTCTTACAAGATATATTTTCGACAAAGGTTTTTTTTTCATTTTTATTGGGTTTTAAAAATTTGTAACGTGAAATCACATGTAATTTAACTCTAAAAAATAATGACACCCGCTTATATCTCCGATTAAACTTTAAATTCAAATCATTGATGATTTAAAGCAATTAAAACATGAAAAACTAAGTTGTAATCACATGCGATTGAACATCAAAGTATCAATCACATGTGATTGTAAAGTAATAAAATAAGGATTTTAAAATCATTAACTATAATTATACAGTTAAGTAAAAATCAAGTTGAAATCATACATGAATTGTCATATATTAGTAAATTTCTCATCAAATATCAATTTTTAAATGAAAATCATATGTGATTATATACAAAATCATATATGATTATATGACAAATCACTTGTGATTAAATATACAAATAACAATCACATGTGATTTTTAAAGAAAACTAATGCAATTTTTTATTTTTTATTTATAACTATTAATGTGGATGAATATTAAGTTGTAATCACGTGTTAAATAATATATACTATGAATAAATAATCGTGAACAAATTTTAAATTTTTTTTATCATAAATCACATGTGATTATATTGTAGATTCAGATAAAAAAATGAAGAAAAAAAATCCGTCGAAAGTATAGCTTATGACATCTTTAATCGAAGAGAAAAAGACGCTGATTCCGAATATGTAATTTTTATAATTTATGAACTTACGGTTTGTGAGATAATTAACCATGAGGTAAAAATATAATTGGGTTTTGTAGAGAAATAAAACAATCCTATGGGTTCTCCCATTCTCTATTTTTGTTTTTGCATTTTATAAGAATCCACCTCATATCTATATCTATATATATCTATATATATATATATATATATATATATATATATATATATATATATATATATATATGGATGAGTTCTGGTGAAAATAAGGAGATAAAAAACCCAGTGAAAACACATCTCCACCCTCCATCTAATCTAACATATATATATATATATATATATATATATATATATATATATATATATATATATATATATATATATATATATGTTGAAACATAGTTTGTGACAACAGATCTAGCTTGAAATAGGACTGGTGTAATTATTATCATGTTTGTACATTGGTTTATATTTGTAAATGAATATTTGTTTTGTTAGTAATATTCGTTAAATATATTACTGTGTTAAAATTAAACGAATGTTAAATACGAAATAAATATACGTTTGGTGCGAGTCGAGATCTCAAGTCGCAGCGAGTTGAGCTGCGAGGTGAGACCTGAACTCGCAAAGGGTCATAATGATCTTGGCAAGCCGAGTCTTGGTGGGCTTGGGCTGCAAGGCGAGTTGGGCTGGACTCGCAGGCTCATGCAAGTCGAGACGAATTTAATATATAAATGATTTTCGGTTTAGAAAATCATTAAGAACTTTTGTGAAAACATCAGACCTGCGATTTTCAGTTTACCAGAGAAAAACCTAACGACTAACGGCTAGGCTTTGATTGTTTGAAGATTAAAGCAAAGCAAATTAGTTATTAATCCTATAAACGCGAACTTATTCGTTGTTAGTAAGATAACATCGTATTAAGGGATTCCGCACCTTAATACTACAGATAACGAAGTTATCGATCCTAAGAACTAGGGACTTACATCTGGTATCAGAGCTTTTGGGCAAAATACGAGTAAAGTTTGAAGTTTTAGGGTTAAACGCGTTTGATTCGGATTGTTTTTGCGTGCATAAGTACATATTAACGATCAAAATCATTCTCTGGACGATTTAGGGTTAGTTTACGGTCGAAATTCTCTGTTTCAATCGTAAAAATACCTTAAATTTTCGTTTTCGGGTTTTTCAGCCGTTTCGCGAGTCGAGATTAGGGTTTCAGCGTCGTCTGCGAACCGAGTTGAACTTGCGAGTCGAACTGTAACTTGCGAGTCGAACCGAGATCTCTTGGATATCGAGATCGCTTGCGAATCGACATCACTGCAATCCGAACTGAGACTTGTGGACCGAGATTCTGCGAGTCGAGCTGAGATTGCGAGTTGAGCTGAGCCTTGCGAATCGAGATTTTCTTTAATTCGCGAAACTGTTTAACTTCACATTTTTAAGATGTCTGATTTAAGTAAAATGACCGAGATGGAACACGAGGTGGGAAAATCAAACGTTCAACCTAAGTTGTTGAAGATCGAAGATTACTATAACTGGAAGGACAGATTTGAATCTTACTATAGATTCCATGATCTGTCGATCTGGATGTGTATCAAGAATGGATACACGGCACCTACTCAAACGGTTAATAATGCAATTGTTACTTTAACTTATGCCCGGATGAGTGATCAACAAAAGGAGGAATATAAATTGGAGAATAAGTCTCATCTTGCAATCAAGATGAGTTTACCAAAGGAGATAAACCATCAACTCAAGTCTTTTCAAACTGCTAGAACGCTCTGGGAAGCGTTAGAGAAAAGATGTGAGGGAAGTCCTCAAGTGAAGGCAACCAGGAAGAATCTTCTCAAGAAACAGTTTACTGTTATAAAAGCTTTAAAGGGAGAAGATCTTGATGCTTATATCACTAGATTCTACCACTTGATAAGTGAGCTTGACAACCATGAGATTGTTACTACTGAGACTGAAAGAACCGACAAATATATTGAGGGTTTACCGTCTAAGTGGGAAATGTATGGTGTAATGCTCAAGGACAACGATGAAAGGTATGCAACCATGACCTTAGAGCAGGTCATTGACAAGCTAAAAGGTTATGATTTCACTAAGAAATCGAGAGAAATCGATTCTGATCAGGTTCAGAATCCTGGGGTATATCATGGGAAAACAAATCTCTCAACTTCTTCATCTAGTTCGACCACTGCACTTTTAGTTGGTAATATTGATGAAAATTGTGAAATGATAACAGATGACTTGTGTCTTCTTACCTCATCAGGTAATGAGACTAAAGGTACACCTGCTGAGAAGTCAACTCAAGGACATCAAAAGATGCCAATGAGTGTGAAATCTGCTGAGCAACAGTTATCTGTCCTTGCATCCTTTGTTGCTTCCTATGAAAACTACATTCAGGGTAAAATCAATGATCCAATTATGTTTGATGAAGACTATGATCAGATAGACCCTGATTATCTTGAGGAAATAGATCTCCAGGATCAACTTGCAATGTTATCAAGGAGAGTTAAAAATTTCTTAAAGAGAACTGGTAATAAAGTGGTGGGAAATCGATCAGGGTTTGATAAAACCAAGATCAAGTGTTTTAACTGTCAAGGTTATGGACACTTTGCTCGTGAGTGTCAAAGGCCTAAGGTTGAAACTGGCAATAGCAAACAAGGTTCGGGAAGTACTCTAGCTTCCAAAGCCTTAGTTGTGAAACAGTTGGATGGATCTTATGATTGGCAAGCTCAGTCTGAGGAACCTCTCATGGCTGAGATTGAAGATCAAGAGATAGCTTCTGAGTCCAAAAGCTATATGCCTACTGATGTTGAAATAAAGGTGCTGGAGATTCAAGAGAAAGCAAGTGATGATGATGTGCTGTATATGGATTCAACTGCTGATATGAGTCCAGATGACTTTGTGGCACGCAGCCACGCATGGCTGAAGTACAAACTGACAAGAAAAGGGTATGTTTGGATATTCTTACTCTTGCTGATGTTTGTTACCTAGTTACTGATTTACAATCTCAATTAAGTGTCTTAACTGTATCTAATCAGAATTTGTCATCCCAAGTTAGCACATTTAATGATTCTAATAAGACTATAATATCTGAACTTGAACAAGCTAAAAGTGATGTTCTTAGGTTAAGTACAGATAAGGTAGATCTTAAGAATAAGATTAAGTCTGATAGTTCTGATAAGATTGCACTTAGAGATACCATAAATGAAAAGGCAATAATCATAGATGGTCTCTATATGAACATTGATGACTTAAATCAAACAATAGCTGATAGGGATAGAGAGCTAGCTGAGCTTAAGCATAAGTTAGTTGAGCAAAATCGTAAGATTGAGTCTTATAGAACTTTAGAAATGGATAAAATGCTAGATGCTCAACGTAGTGTAAAGGACAAGACTGGGATAGGATACAATGATGTACATCATCCTTTTAATGCCAATTACACTAGTACTCCTGAAGATTCTGAAATGACAGATACTAATCCTCAGAAAGAAGTAACTAACAAACCTGAACGGTCAGAGGCACAGAAAGTTTCTGTTAAGAATCTATCATCTGATAATAGTAAGATATCACATCACACCAAAATACAGTTTGTATCGGGTGGAGTGATTAATGATACTAAGACTGATGATGAGGTTTATAAGGAGAAAACATCTGATCCTTTAGTGCCTAAGACTCCAAATGAGAAAGCAAAAGTTAGTAAATCACGTAAACAGATGTCTTGCTTCAAATGTCACCAAAAGGGACATGTGGCTTCGTGTTGTCCAAACAAAAAGCCGGAAGCATCATATAAGTTAGTGATTAATGACTAGACACAGACCAATTCTAGTTCAGTTGTGGACAGGTTATGTAACATCTGTAATTTGGGCCTAGGAGTTATATATTAATTACTGATTTTAAATTTGTTATTTAAGTTGTTATGAAATAGATTTGGTTGATTTGTTGAAAAATAAATAGGTAAAGGAGTGACAGGATTTATTGTGACTAGTAAAATATTAATTGTTTTAAATTAATATAGTTGACGGAACAATAAAAGGTTTGGACTCGCAAATGGTTTTCGGGTTCCAGACAATAGGTTGAGAAGGGGTATTAAATTATACCCGTATATTGAAGTCGGTTAAAATTTGGAAGCCAACCTTTTTATTCCTTATTTCCTCCTTAATTCATTTCTACTTCCTGATGCAATAAAAACTCAAAATAAAACACATAGTGAAATCAAAAGAGAAAGGAAAGTGATCTTGTTCCTGTGACTAATCCATCACCTTCATCATTAGATTACTATCTATTCTTGTTCTTCAATTCATGTAAGTGTTCTTGCATATTTATATATCAAAAAGTTAGGGTTTATGAGTATATATGAAATTGATGTTAGAAACAATGATATGTGATTATAGTTGCTGTTAGAAATCATTATTCATCGTATATAATCGATTAGAGTTTGAGTTTGAGTGTGTTTGATTCGGATTTTGGGGCTGCTGGTTTGAACAGGAAGAAATCGCAGAGGCTGCCTTGGCCGGCGGTCAAACCATTTAGCCGGCGGCTAAATGGCTCCAACGCAGAAAAATTGACTTTTCATTATAAATCTTATTTTAAACGTTTTCTTCATGTTTTAGCTGCGATTAGTGAGTGAACTTAAAGCAATAATGATAGATTGAAATGAGGTATTGATCATGAACTAACTTATGGTTTAAGATGATTAACATACATTTGATGATATATTGAGATAAGTGGTATTACCAATGTGATGACATAAGTGTTGGTTATCATTTGATAATCGTTTATCATGATTGACATGATATGTTGATATATTGAGATAAGTAGTGATATAAATAAAATGACATAAGTATTGTTTACTATTTACTAAGTGTCATCAAGTTTGATGTAAGATATTGTGAATTGAGATGATATGATATGTTATATAATTATAACATGAAGTTATTATTGTTGATTGATAAGTTACTGACTTGTGATGTTTATGGTGATTTCAGATAAACAAGGAGACAGCTCAGTAACATTAGATCTCTGAGCTTGCAGCTGAGGTAATTGGTGAGTGGATCGATAACCCTCAGTTTGATTTAGTTGTAACAGATTTGTTACAACAGGTGATTGTATTATTACTATCGTTTCGATTGCCATGATTGTTATGGTTTATTAGTAATAATACTGTGAATAGATTGTTGACTTGATATGATGACCTGTTGAGTGTGTTGAAAAGTGATCACGTGATATATATTGCTATAGCGCATTGATGATTAGTGACTTGATGATTTGTGATAAGTGATATGGAGGCCAGGCATGGGGCTGGGCTTGGATTGCTATTGGTTGGATAACACAGGGTCTTAGTACTAGTTTTATTGTCGTAGCCTGTGTTGTATGAGTAATAGCACCAAGTAGTCGGTTAAACCTCTGTATGGGCCTGCAGTTGGTTTGAAAGTGTTCTATGAGGATGATACTCAAGAACCACCGGTCCTCTATGATGATAAGTGATAGTGATGTAATAAGTGATAAACTGATGACTAGTGTGCATATAATTATTTGTTGTGCACAAGTGTGTTATGCTAAGTCATTCTGTTGATTGTTGATTTACTAACTTAGCAGTTGTGCTAATCCCACCATTTTAAATACTTATTGCAGGTTATGATTATATAATTGATTGAGCAAGAAGCTGTTGACCTGGATGGAATGTTTGAAGAACAAGCGTATACTCTGATATCTGATTTGATTAAATCAGTAGTGTTTGGATTTGTATAACACCTCGTTTGTAGTAAGTTGATTTAAAAAAAATAATAAACTGTGATGTCTATAGTTTAGTTTGAAAGAAAAAGTTTTATGTAAATTTGTGTAATGTATGATAATATATTTTAAACCTACGCTTCCGTGTCGAAATTCATTATTATAATGATTACATAAATGAGGGGTGTTATAAGTTGGTATCAGAGCATAGGTTTGGGTGAATTGGACATTTGTAAGTGTTCAAACCCAAATCTATGATTGTGTTGGTCAAACATTCCAGATGTGGGATTTAGCTGTGTTGGGAATCGGTTAGTATATTAGTACTAACGATTGACAGATTTGTGAGTTGTTGTTTTGAGTACAGGTATGGCAGAAAACGAGCACCTGACCAGTACCCTCAACAGTTCCCCGAGATTGGATGTCCATGATACAGAGACAGATACAGAGAAACATGGTCAAACAGGTACAACATTTTTAGTGGAGTAGCATACAGCTAGAGATGAGTATGTATTACATGTTGGATCCTCTCAGCAGCATTTACAGTCACAGTATCATGTTATGAGCACTGTTTCACAGCCTATGGTGTCATCTTCAGGGCCTATTACTTATCAGGTACCAGTGTTTCTATTACCATATCAACAGAGAACGGGTTGTTCATTTAAAACCTTTATGTCTTGTAAACCTTCAAATTATTATGGAACTTTTGACCCATCTGTTACACTTGAGTGGTTACGGGATACTGAGAGAAAACTTGAGGTGTGCCACTGTGAGGAAGAATTTAAGGTTTCTTATGCAGAACAGCTTTTGAAATGACAGGCAATGTTTTGGTGGGATTTGGTTACAGCAAATTTGACACAACAACAGAAAGCATCTATTCGATGGAGTGATTTCTATATTGAGGTATGTCGACAGTATTGTTCTGAGTTTGATGTGTCACGTATTAGACAGAAATTCATGGGATTACAGTTGACCAATGAGATGACTATAGATGAGTTGATTGCAAAGTTTACAGAGAAATTGAGGTTTGTGCAGCAATGGGTACCAAATGATAGAACTAAGATAGATCATTCTGTTGAAGCATTACCACCTGAGTATCGTACTACAGTGAGATTGGCAAGTTCTCTTGCAGATGCTTTTGCTTTAGCCCGTTTGGTGGATAGTGACTTACGAGCTCATAATAAGGAAAAGATTTTATATCCAGTTGAAAGTGAACCTTCTGATAAAGGTAAACATAAAAGACAGAGCAGAAAGTCAAAGAGTCATAGTGTTTCGGATGATCGATCTTTTTGGTGTAATGATTGTAAATCCTGACATACGGGAAAGTGTACTTCTCAAACTACTAGATGCATTAAGTGTGGATTGATTGGACATAAAGTCAGGAATTGTAATTATCCTGAGAAAGTATGTTGGAATTGTCAGAAAGAAGGTCATCATGCGGGGCAGTGTCCAGAGGAGATAAGTCAGGGTTCGGGTTTGGTCGGTGCGTCGTCGTCTTCTGGCCATAAGCGGAGGAATCTGCAGTTAGCAGCTGGCAGATTTTCTGATGACAGTTGATGAAGCTGTCAGGACGGTTGACATCACTACAGGTATTTTTGTATTTATCTTGTACTGGTGTGTGTTTATATGATTTGGAACTAATTGTTCATTTATATTGTGATTATGTGATAAATTAAAAGTGACCCTTAGTGACTCTAAGTCTCTTAGAATAAAGATAGTCGAGAATGAAATAATTTCTGTTACTGTGTTAGTGACTGAAATTAAGTGTTTGATATAGGGTCATGATATTTGATGATCTGTGTTAGTGTAAATCCTTAGTTGATACAAACTTTGGTATAAATTGGGTAAATAATATTGAGTAGTGAAAGAAAGTAATAAATATCCTTGATAGATGAGTCTTGTGATTGACTTGATGGATATGAGAACATAATTATGTTGTTGAATTCAGAAAAGTTTGAGCGGATAATATGAATTTGCTGAACTAGATATGTTGACATGATGAATGGATTTATTATTGTTTGATAGAGATTATCGATACAGATTAATTCAATTATGTGAGATATTCAGTGAAGGAAAATGGTTATTATCTTAGATTTCTTGTGACTGTGTTAACAAGTGACATCGATATAAAGTGAAAGAAATCTGTTCTGATGTGTGAAATTACCAATATTGAAAATTTTGATGAGTTATTTAATTAACTCGATTGTTTGATAAAATACTGAATTGATATAATTCAAAGTGTATGTTGAAAAAGGGGATATACCAAGACTTCTTGTTGAATTAGTTGTAATTATTGTAAGTTTGGGTATATCATAAAAGTGAATAAGTGTTCATGAGATTTTAGTGGATCAAATGATGTGGGTATGTCAACTTTGTTGGACAAATTGAACTTGTTGAAATGCTGATATCTCGATTAATTATAAAGATTGGATTGGAGCATATATGTGATTGTGACTAGTTCTTGGAACTATAAAAAGGAGATTATCTTTGTGTTAGCTTATCAACTTCATAAATTTGATTTTGATAGATGAAAAGTTGAGACATGTTGATTGTAGCAATGAGTTTAAAGTGGATTATCCAAAGTTGAGGATTGAAATTGATTGAAACAGTCTTGTATTTGACCGTTGTTTTGTGCCATTTGATGGACTTATTAACTTTGCAAAGTATTATATACTTTTGATGAAATGAGATGGTGTTTGATGCACAGAGATTAGATTATTGATATTAATAGTGATAACTTGAGTTACCTGAGAGGAATTAATCATTATGACTTGGAGTTTACAGTTGATGTCATATTGTGAATCCGGAGACAGTGTTTAGATGGTATTAAATGATTGTTGAACAACTTTAGAGAACTAAAGATTATTAATCTTGAGTTCGAGCAGTATATTTTAAACTTTTGAGATGTGACTTTGACTGAGCCTTTTAGTTGAATCTGATTATTTATCATTCGGGAGGTGTTGAATTGGGTTGAAACAAGTTTTGACTTTGTGTTGTGATTCAATTCACAATATTGAACTATGTTGTTATGTGATGATTTGAAATTACTCCCATTGTGTTTAGTAATTCTGTTGAAATAGAATTGAAGGATGATAAGATAATTCAAGTTACCACTTAGGTGACTGGGGTTAGTGTTTGATATTGGCCCATACTTTTGTGTTGAACTTAATTGTTGTCAATCTTTTGTTTAATAAGATTTTGACATTTGATGACTGAGGCAAATTTGTAATGCGGGAATTTGATGATTGAGTAAAATTGTGAACTAGTACCTGTGCTTGGGGGAAAAGATAGAAACATATATATCTTGGGATATGTGAATGTGGAAAGAATTCAAAACATGTAATTACAATTATAAGTTGCTCACGGAGTAACGTGTGACGTGTGTATCTATTATGATTAAGTAGTTGATGATGCAACTTTTGATTTGGAGTTTATAACGATTGTTTTGCATGAACCTCATGGAGATATTTTTGATGGATATATATTAAATCAAAGATTTGATTGTGAGACCTGATATTATTAGAACCGTTACTGGATTTTGAAGGGAATTGTCTAATATGTATGACAATTTCTTCAGATTAGTGAATTGATTGAAAGCTGCTAGCTTGAAATTTTGATGGAATATAATCTAAATTACGGAAACTATTATCGAACTATGTTAGTGGATTAAAGACTGTTTAGTCCTGTATGGAATTCAGTTGATTTGAGATTATCGAGATATAATTTTAATTGAAACTTTCGAGAGGTTATTGATTGTGTATTCGAGAATTTTAAAATGATTTGAAATCATCATATTGATGGATTGTCATGAAGCGGATGTGATATTATCGTGGATTCTGATCATTGGAATTGAGTATAACCGGTGTATTAACTGATCCTTGCGGATATCATGCGATTGTGTTATTTTGGACTTTGAGCTGGATTAGATTTCGGGGACGAAATCTCTTTAAGGGGGAGAGATTTGTAACATCTGTAATTTGGGCCTAGGAGTTATATGTTAATTACTGATTTTAAATTTGTTATTTAAGTTGTTATGAAATAGATTTGGTTGATTTGTTGAAAAATAAATAGGTAAAGGAGTGACAGGATTTATTGTGACTAGTAAAATATTAATTGTTTTAAATTAATATAGTTGACGGAACAATAAAAGGTTTGGACTCGCAAATGGTTTTCGGGTTCCAGACAATAGGTTGATAAGGGGTATTAAATTATACCCGTATATTGAAGTCGGTTAAAATTTGGAAGCCGACCTTTTTATTCCTTATTTCCTCCTTAATTCATTTCTACTTCCTGATGCAATAAAAACTCAAAATAAAACACATAGTGAAATCAAAAGAGAAAGGAAAGTGATCTTGTTCCTGTGACTAATCCATCACCTTCATCATTAGATTACTATCTATTCTTGTTCTTCAATTCATGTAAGTGTTCTTGCATATTTATATATCAAAAAGTTAGGGTTTATGAGTATATATGAAATTGATGTTAGAAACAATGATATGTGATTATAGTTGCTGTTAGAAATCATTATTCATCGTATATAATCGATTAGAGTTTGAGTTTGAGTGTGTTTGATTCGGATTTTGGGGCTGCTGGTTTGAACAGGAAGAAATCGCAGAGGCTGCCTTGGCCGGCGGTCAAACCATTTAGCCGGCGGCTAAATGGCTCCAACGCAGAAAAATTGACTTTTCATTATAAATCTTATTTTAAACGTTTTCTTCATGTTTTAGCTGCGATTAGTGAGTGAACTTAAAGCAATAATGATAGATTGAAATGAGGTATTGATCATGAACTAACTTATGGTTTAAGATGATTAACATACATTTGATGATATATTGAGATAAGTGGTATTACCAATGTGATGACATAAGTGTTGGTTATCATTTGATAATCGTTTATCATGATTGACATGATATGTTGATATATTGAGATAAGTAGTGATATAAATAAAATGACATAAGTATTGTTTACTATTTACTAAGTGTCATCAAGTTTGATGTAAGATATTGTGAATTGAGATGATATGATATGTTATATAATTATAACATGAAGTTATTATTGTTGATTGATAAGTTACTGACTTGTGATGTTTATGGTGATTTCAGATAAACAAGGAGACAGCTCAGTAACATTAGATCTCTGAGCTTGCAGCTGAGGTAATTGGTGAGTGGATCGATAACCCTCAGTTTGATTTAGTTGTAACAGATTTGTTACAACAGGTGATTGTATTATTACTATCGTTTCGATTGCCATGATTGTTATGGTTTATTAGTAATAATACTGTGAATAGATTGTTGACTTGATATGATGACCTGTTGAGTGTGTTGAAAAGTGATCACGTGATATATATTGCTATAGCGCATTGATGATTAGTGACTTGATGATTTGTGATAAGTGATATGGAGGCCAGGCATGGGGCTGGGCTTGGATTGCTATTGGTTGGATAACACAGGGTCTTAGTACTAGTTTTATTGTCGTAGCCTGTGTTGTATGAGTAATAGCACCAAGTAGTCGGTTAAACCTCTGTATGGGCCTGCAGTTGGTTTGAAAGTGTTCTTTGAGGATGGTACTCAAGAACCACCGGTCCTCTATGATGATAAGTGATAGTGATGTAATAAGTGATAAACTGATGACTAGTGTGCATATAATTATTTGTTGTGCACAAGTGTGTTATGCTAAGTCATTCTGTTGATTGTTGATTTACTAACTTAGCAGTTGTGCTAATCCCACCATTTTAAATACTTATTGCAGGTTATGATTATATAATTGATTGAGCAAGAAGCTGTTGACCTGGATGGAATGTTTGAAGAATAAGCGTATACTCTGATATCTGATTTGATTAAATCAGTAGTGTTTGGATTTGCATAACACCTCGTTTGTAGTAAGTTGATTTAAAAAAAATAATAAACTGTGATGTATATAGTTTAGTTTGAAAGAAAAAGTTTTATGTAAATTTGTGTAATGTATGATAATATATTTTAAACCTACGCTTCCGTGTCGAAATTCATTATTATAATGATTACATAAATGAGGGGTGTTATAGGTTAGGTACCAAACAGGGATTAGGTAGTAAACCTGTAAATATTCTGAAAAGAAATGGTAATCATAGTGTCTCTCCACCTAAACCTAAACGGCCTTATTCTCAATCTGAAAATGTTTTAAATAAATCTAGAGATAAGACACCGTCGAGATTTAGGACCCCTTGTAGAAACCACAGTCAGTTTGAGAGTGGTTCTACTTCACGTGCACAAGGACAAAGTTATGTGCCTAGGAGGTTTTCTACTCACTCTCCTCATAGGCAAAAGACTTCTGATCATCAACAGCATCAAACTCTTGTGAAAGTAACCAAGACTCCTGATGAGAATAGTTATGGTTATTTCAAGGAAGTTCAGATTGTTGATGATAAGGGACAAACCAAGACCGTAATGGCTTGGGTCCCTCTTGAAGACTAATTGTGTACAACTTGTTATGTACAGGAGCAGACTGTGAACAAGGACAGCTGGTGGTATGTAGACAGTGGATGCTCAAGACACATGATAGGAGAGCGAAGTCTATTGACAGACTTCAAGGAAGGTCTCAAGGAAAAAGTCAATTTTGCAGGAGATAAAGGAGGAGTAATTACGGGAAAAGGAAAAGTTTCAAATGGAACTTTGACTCTTGAGGATGTGAATTATGTTGAAGAACTAACTCACAACCTAGTGAGTGTTTCCCAAGTCTTTGATAAAGGTCATCCAGTTTATTTTAATGAAAAGGAAGCCTTAGTCCTGAAGCCAGGATTCACAATTCCAGAAGAATGGATATTGATGAGGGCATCAAGGAAAAAGGACATATATGCAATCAACATGGGTGTTCCTAACTCTTCAATGGTGTCTACATGTTTATTATCCAAGGCTTCGGAAGCAGATGCGTTATTATGGCATAGGAGAATGGCACACCTGAACTGGAGAAAGATGAATTACAAAACCAACAATGGTTTGGTTCTAGGTGTACCACAAAAACGTTTCGAGTCTGAGGATAAGTGTGTTCCTTGCATGAAAGGAAAGCAGCACAAGAAACCACACAGATCTAAGACTGAAAACTCTATCTCCTCACCATTTGAGTTGATACATATGGACATCTTTGGCCCTATAAGCAAGAGAAGTCTAGGTGGCAAATGATACTGTTTGGTTGTCACAGATGATTATTCTAGATTCTCGTGAGTATTCTTTTTGGGATCTAAGGATGAAACTCCAGGAATTCTAATTGAGTTCTTTGATCTGGTAGAGAATGTCTATAAAAAGAGAGTGAAGCGTATTCGTAGTGACAATGGAACAGAATTTAAGAATTCAACGTTGAATATCTATTGCTTAAGCAAAGGGATATTAAATCAATTCAGTGCACCGTATGAACCTCAACAGAATGGTGTTGCTGAAAGAAAGAATAGAACGTTGATTGAAGCTGCAAGAACAATGCTTGCTGATTCAAAGCTTCCGGTCATCTTTTGGGCAGAAGCAGTGAATACACCATGTTATGTTCTCAATAGAGTTCTTACGGTTAAAAGACATAACAAGACTTGTTATGAGCTTTTGAACAATAAGAAACCTAACTTAAAAGGGTTTGAACCCTTTGGAGTTTCATGCACCATATTAAAGACCGGACATCAAGCAAAATTTGGTGAGAAGGCTGACGAAGGATTTTTCCTAGGTTATATGCCCAATTCGCCAAATAAAAGAGTCTTTAATAAAGTCACAGGACGTTTGGAAGTAGTTTATAACATTGAAGTTACGAGCTACACACCGGATGTTCATAAGGGCTTAGATTGGCAATTTGATTATTCTGATCTTTTTGCATCATTTAAAGTTCATATTAGTGACTATGTCAGTGATTCAGAGATAGCTGAACATTTAGTGTCTGAAGACGTGGATACTGGCCATACTTCAACCTCTAGTGTTCCGAATTCTGGAATCAAGACAAATGTTGATCCAAATCAACAATCTACTAGTGGATCTCAAAAATCCAAAGTAGATACTCCTCTAAATGAGGAAGAGCTGACTAAAAAATTAGTGGATGAAATCCTCACTCCACTGAGAGAGTTAAGGATATCTATGGGTATTGATAACTCACAGCTATCTAGAGAGGGTGTACCAGATTTGGAAGACATTCCTGAACAACAAAGTGTTCTTGAGGAAATCGGTACTAACTTAGGAGATGAGATTCCAGTTGAGCCTGTTGCTTCAACTAGAACGAGTAAGAATCATCCCGTTGAAAATATCATCGATGATATTAATACTCTTGTTCAAACAAGGACTCAATCAAAAGCTAGTACGTCTGAAAATTTAGAATACCAAAGCTTGTATACTGCATTGAAAGAGACAGGGATTCCTAATCAATGTCTACATTCATGCTTTATCTCACAAGTTAAGCCTAAAAATGTTCAAATGGCTTTTAAAGGAAACTCGTCGGTAGAAGCAATGCAAAAAGAACTATCTCAGTTCTCAAAATTACAAGTATGGGAGTTGGTTGACCGACCAAAGGGAGAATATCCAATTGGGACTAGATGGGTATTTAAGTGCAAGAGAGATGATAAGGGAATCGCTACTCGCAATAAAGCTCGTCTAGTGGTTCAAGGTTTTAATCAACAAGAGGGTATAGATTACAATGAAGTGTTTGCACCAGTTGCTAGGCTAGAAGCAATTAGGGTGTTCTTAGTATTCACATCATATTATGGTATAAAGGTTTATCAGTTGGATGTTAAGAGTGCCTTTTTGTATGGCAAAGTGGAAGAATTGGTGTATGTTTCACAACCGCCAGGGTTTGCTGATCCTGAGTATCCAGATAGAGTATATCGTTTGAATAAGACTCTATATGGATTACATCAAGCACCAAGGATGTGGTATGGAACACTATCAACGTATCTACTTGAGAATGGATTTTCAAGAGGATCGATTGATAGTACACTGTTTGTAAAATGGAATAAGAAAGACTTTCTTCTCGTGCAAGTTTATGTTAATGACATTATCTTTGGATCGTCTGATGAAAAGATGTGTCAAGAATTTGAGAAAGTCATGAGGAAAAGGTTTGAAATGTCTGCAATGGGAGAGTTGAATTTCTTCTTGGGATTACAAGTTGATCAAAAGAAGGATGGATTCTTTATTCATCAATCTAAATATACATATGAGCTATTAGAACGCTTTAAGATGGATGAAAGTAAGGTCTACAATACTCCAATTCCAGTCAATCATGGACTAAGTCCAGATACATCGAGTGATAGCAATGTGGATCCAACTCTTTATAGAGCCATGATTGGATCACTAATGTATTTAACAGCCTCTAGGCCTGACATAATGTTTGCTATTTGTTTATGCGCAAGATATCAGGATAATCCGAAATAGTCACACATGCAAGCTGTTAAACGAATCTTTCGTTACCTCAAAGGGAAACCTAAGCTGGGTCTTTGGTATCCAACTGATGAAGACTTAGATCTCGTAGTTTGTACTGATTCGGATTATGGAGGATGCAATCAGAATAGGAAATCTACGACCGGAGGATGTCAATTCCTAGGAGGTAGATTAGTATTCTGGCAGTGCAAGAAGCAAACCTTGGTAGCCATTTCTACATGTGAAGCTGAGTATGTTGCAGCTGGCAGCTGTTGTTCTCAAGTTCTATGGATTCAACAGCAACTGCGGGATTACGGGTTAAATATAACCAATACTCCTATGATGATTGATAATGAATCAACTATGTCGATCACCAATAATCCAGTGAAGGACAGTAAAACTAAACACATTGATATTCGACATCATTTTATTAGAGATTGTGCTGAGAAGAAGTTGATAAAGTTAGTTAAGGTTCCATCATTGGATAACTTAGCAGACTTATACACAAAGGCGTTCGACAAAGCAAGATTTGAGACGTTGGTTCAACTGAACGGAATGAGAAATCCAGAGTGATTAGTCTTCCAAGGGTATTTTTGTAATAATTAGTATTTTTATGTGTTATTAAAAAAAAAGACGTATGGCATTCATTTGCTTGTTACCTGAGGGGAATCGCCTCCGATAAAAGAACAAAAGTAGTCTTTTAGAAAATGTTTAAGTTTTTATCTACAAAACTAGGGAGATGATAGTACATTAAGAGAATAAGCTTCACAATAATAAGCTTAAGTCCTAAGGATGATATGTTAGTAGGTTCAAATAAAGTTACTTTAGAACTACAGCGGTTCTATCAGGTATGTGTTTATATTTATTTGATTATACACCTATATCCACAAGTTATAATTTGTCTATTTTATTTAAAAGATTAGATGGCTTCATCATATGATGTACTGGTAGGCAAATTATACGACATTTTCTAAGACTTAAGAAGTTAATTAACAACTTGTTTATTATCTTGTGTTACTATTCTATGATGTATGACATTAGTCTTAATTGTTGAATGATGGTATTGCCATACACTGTTATCATGCAATTTTTATTTCAATTGACAAATAGTAGCAATATGGGTATTAACTTAATTACTGGTAACTTTGTTGTACTGAGTACAGATCTGAAGCCTTTAATTAAATTAATATTCTCAAATATATTTTGAATTATGCTAGAAGGGATCCTCTGTTGTACTATGTACAGACTTGGATAACATAGCATACTCAAGGTATGTCTGATATTTGTCTGACCTTAAAATTCAAGTGTATGTTATATGTTTCGAAAAGATACATCATTTAATAACCGCTACCTTGAAATTAAACGATGCAGTGTTATGAGTTTTACTTGAAATTCTTCAGTATGTCATATAATAGGAAGCACCTGATAATATTCATACTAACAATAAAGTGTTTGCTTAGAATGTCTTGTATAATTTGTTTATGTGGATCATAATACCAGTAATCGTCTTGAACTGTCTATAATTAAAAATATTCACTTTAAGTGAGTAATGTGTTTATTGATTATGCTATGTGGATAAAGGTACATAAGATATAGTTTTATAAATATAAAGGTATAAATGATAAACTTAGCTGTAATTTTATGGTAATTTATTTGAATTTCATGAGGTATGTATACTACCAATCTACTTAGACTTTTTAATAAATACTTAATTGCTTATTCTTTCTAATATGATCCCTAAGTAGATAAATTCTTATTCATTTTGTTTATGTATTTTGTTTTGCTCAAGTGATTAATAAAATGGTACTTGATACCAATGTTTATATAATTGTGTTTTTATCTTATTTTATTTTATTTTTTATCTTTATGTTTAAATACAGTTTTTGTGTTTATTAGATTTTACCCTTTGGAATTAAATTATACTGAATATTTTCTATTTTGAGTTGAACAATCGTAACAAATACAAGTGAAAAATAATTATATTTTAGACTTGTACAAATTATGGGTTTTTAATTTATACTTAGCATTTAATTCGCATTTTTATTTCATTCTGCGAGTTTGACTAGTCAAACCTGCGGATCCACTTGAAATCTCGCGAATCGAGTGAATAGTATAAAAGGGTGGTCAACCGAGTCCACAGTCACCGAGCCCACAACACATTCGCGAGTTCACTTAAGCTTGCGAATCCACTTCACGGCGAAACGAGGCGAAAACTTTATTTTCGTTTGATTTCGATCTTATACACACGGGAATGAGTTTTAGAATCCGTAGGTTTTATACACCACTTCATTGCGAACATTTTGAGGTATATAACAACGAGTTTCACCGTATAATTAACTCGAAATCGAAGTTTTCAATAAATTAGGGTTTCGGTTTAATGTTTGATCGATTCACAAAGATTAAAGGACTGCTAGAACACGAATCCTTGTGGTTAATGTTAAACGAACCTTAATAAGCGTGAATGTATCGATTGATCGTGTTAAAACTAACAAAATCATCGATTTTAAATTTAAACTCGCGACGGAAGTTCATCAAACGAGTTGAGTTTACGATTGAACTCGCAGCTAGTTGATTAGCGGATCGACTGGCGAGTTGATTTGCGGATCAACTTGATTTGCGAGTTCAATAGGCTGCGAATTCAATTGCGAGTTGACTGGCGAATCGAGTAATACTCAATTCGCATGTTATTCTGCGAGTCCAGGATTTCGAATATTTTTTAAAAAAAAATTAATATATATATGTTAAGACTTTTTAAGTAATAACTTGTATATATTGGACTCCTATTACAATGTATATATTTATATCGAAAGTCTACCGATTCAAAACGTAATCGAGTGGCGTGTCCTAATTTTGTGTTAGCGGTATAATATATATATTAGTTTTATAAAACGTTAAAGACTTGAGAATTTCCTATTAACAAGTAACTAACGGAAATTACATATTGGACTTACGACTTATTAGTTATAAGTTATATATGTTACATATTTATGTATACGACTTGAGACAATTATGTAACAAGTTATATAAATAATTTAAAACTAAGGTGTTTGATGATTACTTTTTCATAATATGTTATAGTTTAAAATCTGTTAACGTGCTTTAAATTGTTGTTGTCATTTGTGTTTTTATAGATATGGCTCGACAATTTGATAAATGTCACAATATTCTTGTTGATCTTGATGTACGCGCAAAGGGAGCTAACAGTGTAGCTTAATTGCTTACTTTTTTGGCACGTTCACGTATTCGATATGCTGTTACGGCATCTCCACCTATTTCTCAGGCAATTCTGAATGATTTCTGGATGGATATTCAGTATGACCAATAGGTCAATCCACCAGAGATTCGAACAACGGTTAATAACCAACCGATTGTTTTTACGGCTGGTAATCTTCGAGAGATTTTACAGCTAGGAACGGAAGAGCAAGAGAATGGGGATTTGGAGTTTCCCATGGATTTTATCGAGGGAGCTATCAGTCGTATGGGATACACGGGTGATAGACGAGGACGTCAATTCCAGAAGCCTCTCGTTATTGGACAATGGAGGTTTCTATGGCACGTGATCGTCACGGTTTTTGCACCAAAGAAGGGAGGTTTAGATGAGTTAAGCCCTGCCCTTGTATCAGCTGTACTGTCACTGGTTTATAACAAACCATACAGTTTTTGTGATTACATTTTTGGAGAGTTGGCTAGACAGATTTCGGGTTCTGTCAGATCACGATTTCTGGTTTACCCGCGTTTTTGTATGCTGATCATTAGAGCTCGTCTGCCAGAGCTTGTTATCCCTGAGCCGCACTTACATGTTGATACTATTGGGCTTAGAGGGTACAACGCTATGTTTTTGCAGACAGTGAGGAAGGAAGGGGTAGTGAAGCCTGAAGAGAGAAATCTTTTTGGGTATATCGTCGATCCTGCCTATGTGACGCCACCAAATCATGGTTGGCTAGATGTTGCTGCTGTTGCTGTTCCAGATCCTGTAGCTGATGTGGGTCATGCTGAAGGTCCACAAGAGCTTCTGGAGGATGTTTTGGAACAACCTGGACATGCTGAGGAACAGGTGAACTCAGATGTTGCTGTACAGGTGGTGCAGGAGGTGCTAGGTCATAATGACGAGGCACAAGATCCCGAGTTGAGGGAAATTGATCTGTTCTTTGAGATTGCACCGGAACAGGTATTATTTCCATTATATAATAGTATAGATACTTAGTTGATAGATTACTTTTATTAATCATGTAGTATAATATTATTATATATTTATACTGATATTAGATATTTAGTTAATTGGATAATATTTCTGATTATAAAATATAAATATCATTAAATAAACAGGTAGCTGAAGCTGAGGCTGCAAACCCAGAGGTTGCAATACCTAAGGGGGAGCAGAGACAGCAAGATAGATCAGTTGTTGTACCAGTTAAGGTATTATATCTGATTAATCTTAAATATATAGAACTTATATGATAGAGCTTTATGCTAATCATAAATGTTTAATATATTAAACATTTAGGATCCTGTTGGATCATCTGGAGGTCGTGATGGTGAGACGGCTTCAGATGAGGATTCTGAGAATACACCTTCTCCTCTTCCGTCTATTTCTGAAAAGAAGAGGAAAGGCAAGAGTATTCTGGAGGAAGGTCCTGAGGAGGTTAAAACTCCTTTGAGGAAGAGGTCGAGAAATTTGACCATTAGAGAAGGTTAGTATTATACAAAGTTAGATAATCTTAACTTGTTGTTTATCAGGAGTTAAACTGAGACAGTTAATTCTGTGACAGTTGCTCAAGATACACCGCAGGTCGAGACGGTGATATCGGTAGAGTCTGAACCGATGTATGTGCCTGCTAAGGTATGAGATATAAGTTTAGTACTACAAGTATTACAAAATTACTTAGAGATTGAGACAGAGTAATCTATAACAATTACTTATTTAATTTTTGTCTAATGTTTTTAGGAGATTGTTGACTTAGTACGTTCGGAGCCGATTCCGACTACTACAGCAAGCACATTTACAGCTGATCTTCTGACGACATCTTTGACTCAGCCACTTCCACCGCGTACATTTGAGTCACATGTTGCTTCGCTGACACCACCTGGACCGACGATCATTCCTATTACTCCTATGACTGATGCTGAAAGGATTACATCCTTAGAGTCGAAAGTGAAGGAGTTAGAGAAGGTTGTTGCGAGGGTTCCAGAGTTGGTTGTGAACAATCTTACTCTTGGCCAGCAAGTGCTTCAGCAGAGTCAAGCTTAAAAGACCCTACTGCAGACTCACAATACACTACTTGATGATTTTACTGCCCAGCGACTGAAGCTTGATAACTTAGAACGTTTGGTGTTGAGAGTTAATTCAGGACAGTCTGCTCAGGGGAGGTATTGGTATATTTGGAGTCGTGCAAGCAGGATGAGCTGAGAAGGAAAAGAGACTCTGATAGAGACGATGATCCCAATGCACCGAGTGGTGAGCAGACCGGTCCTTCAAAGACTGGTGAGCAAGCTACAACTCAGGGGGAGTCTGGTGCTGAAGCTAGTGGTGCTGGAGCAGGAACAAGTACAGATAAGACCGTACCGGGTGATACTGAAGCTGGTAAGATAGCTTAGTATTAGCATAGTACTGTAATATTTGTAATAATTTGTATTGAACAAATATAAACTTAATATTATTGTGTAAATATATTCGGCTTAAGATTATTATTATTTTAAGTAAAATATGCTTTATGTAATTTAAGTTTATATAATTTGAGTTATGTTAAGATAAAATAGTGATCGAAAGACTTCCGACTCATTGAGTAGTCGAGCGGCGTGTTCCGATTAATATCGGCGGTCAAAATTTTTATATAACATATGCATTTTAGACTTGAGAGTTGGTATAACTGACAAGTTAAAAATGTTATAACTAGGTAAATGATATATAATTTAAAGATATAGTTGAAAGTTAAGTTTTTGGAAAATATAACAGTTCAATTAAGTCTTAGAAATTATATAAGTTAATTAATAGTAAACATGAATGTTTGGTGATTGTTCACAAGACATTAGAGTTTAAGTTTAATTAATATTTACTAAGTGTTTGATATAAGACTTTAGAAATCTTAGTTTGATTCAGGGTAATCAATAAAAGATTTAAAAGGTTATATAGAATGCGTTTATATTATTAGGTTTAATAATTCAAAAGGATTAATAAAGAAATTCTTAGATTGGTTTAGGAAAATCAATGAAGAATTTGAATTGTTGATATATTTGTATTTATGTTTTTTTCTAGGATTGGAAATGCTTGATCTATCAGATTTAGAAGATGATATTTTGGATGAGATAGATGAAGAGATTGATTATGATATTGAAGAAGGAGAGTTTAAACTTTCAGAAGATTGGACTGCGGTATTTGAATCTGTGATAGATGAAGGTGTTGATCTGGATGCAAATGTAGATGAACATGTTGTGAATCCGTCAACGACTGGATTTGTTTTTGTAAATGAACAAGGAGAATCACTTATTGATTTAGAAGCCTTTGAGAATGCTTCTGAAGATTCAGATATTGAAGTTGAAGAAATAGAGGACAAATACAAACATTTGGTTGGTAATCCAATATTTATCCAAGAAATGCTTAAGAAGAAAAAGGAAAAGAAGCCACGCATTTTGAAAGAAGTTGATATTACTGGAAAGCGTGTACTTAAATCTGGCATTATTGGATGGTATTATGACTCTGACTTGAAGCTCTTCGCGATTAAAAGGTTTGACGGAGTTCAATATTTTGAGAAGAAGTTTGCAGTGTTTAGTTCGTTGCCTCGATATGAGATTCGAGACTTGGTTAGATTAGATATGATCAATCCGAGTAATGATGATTATGCTAAGTATGTTAAGCGTATCATTAGGACTAAGGGATTATCTATGAAGTTTTCAAAGATTAAGCCAAGGAAAGGAAAAACGATAAAGCTGAACGAACTAAGTCAGAGAATTGGAAGAAGAGGAAGAAAGAAGGTTTATCCAGCAGTCAAATGTATTAAGCAAATACCTATGAAGACTATGCCTCGGAATATTTTGGGAAAATTGAAATATTGGGGGGTAGATGCTGGAACAGGAGAAGCCTTTATGATTGAAGCTGATGATGATTATCCTGATGGCGAAAAAGCGATCCTTCGTGTTTATGATCACCGACATCTGATGAATTTGTCAAAGACATATCTGATTATGTTATACAAGAACAAGATCATATCTACTATTGCTTGGGGTGATTTAGCACGAGATTATCACAGGATAGTTAAAACATGCATCAAGCTTAAGATTTTTGCAGGTAGTAGGATTTACACTTGAAAATCAAGGACAAGCGTGAAGATAAAGACGCTAGAGCTATTGTCAAGGGGGAGTCTGTTGAAACATAGTTTGTGACAACAGATCTAGCTTGAAATAGGACTGGTGTAATTATTATCATGTTTGTACATTGGTTTAGATTTGTAAATGAATATTTGTTTTGTTAGTAATATTCGTTAAATATATTACTGTGTTAAAATTAGACGAATGTTAAATACGAAATAAATATACGTTTGGTGCGAGTCGAGATCTCAAGTCGCAGCGAGTTGAGCTGCGAGGTGAGACTTGAACTCGCAAAGGGTCATAATGATCTTGGCAAGCCGAGTCTTGGTGGGCTTGGGCTGCAAGGCGAGTTGGGCTGGACTCGCAGGCTCATGCGAGTTGAGACGAATTTAATATAGAAATGATTTTCGGTTTAGAAAATCATTAAGAACTTTATTGAAAACATCAGACCTGCGATTTTCAGTTTACCAGAGAAAAACCTAACGACTAACAACTAGGCTTTGATTGTCTGAAGATTAAAGCAAAGCAAATTAGTTATTAATCCTATAAACGCGAACTTATTCGTTGTTAGTAAGATAACATCGTATTAAGGGATTCCGCACCTTAATACTACAGATAACGAAATTATCGATCATAAGAACTAGGGACTTACGATATATATATAAAAGGGGTGGGGATAAAAAAAACGGTGAAAACACTTTTTGATTCACAATTTTTTTAAGTTGTGAACCTTTATTCTTTTTCGTTTCACATATGAATTTTTTTGTGAACCCTTATATTTTTTTTGTTTCACATAAAATTTTCGACGTGAACCTTTAATTATTTTTTTTGCTTCACACAAAGTTTTTAACATTTTTAATTGTGAACCTTATTTTTTTCAAATAAATTATTTTATAATTTTTTTCACGAAATTTTATTGTGAACTTTAATTTATTTTTTTTTGGGTTCACAAAAAGTTTTTAAATTTTTCAACTGTGAACCTTAATTTTTTCGAGTTCATGGAAAGTTTTTAATTTTTTCAATTGTGAACCTTTTTTTTCAACTATGAACTTTAATTTTTTTTAGGTTTACGAAAAGTTTTAAAAATTTTCAATTGTGAACCATTTTTTTCAACTATGAACCTTAATTCTTTTTGAGTTCACGGAAGGTTTTTAACTTTTTCACGTGTGAACCATAATTTTTTTTTAGTTCACTAAAAGTTTTTAACATTTTTAATTGTGAAAAAAAAAATTTCAATTGTGAACCTTAATTTTTTTTTTAGGTTCACGGCTAGTTTTTAACTTGTTCAATTGTGAATCTTTTTTTTCAACTGTGAATCTTTTTTTTTTTTTTTTGTTCAGGTAAAGTTTTCAACTTTTTCAATTGTGAACCTTTTTTTTTTGTCAACTGTGAAACTTAAAGTTTTTTGGGTTCACGAAAAGTTTTTAACTTTTTCAACTGTGAACCTTAATCTTTTTTTAAGTTTTACGGAAAGTTTTTAACTTTTTCAATTGTGAACCTTTTTTTTCAACTGTGAACCTTAAGTTTTTTTGGATTCACAGAAAGTTTTTAACTATTTCAACTGTGAACCGTAATTTTTTTTTAGTTTCACAAAAAGTTTTTAACCTTTCAATTGTGAACCTTTTTTTTTTTCAACTGTGAACCTTAATTTTTTTTTTGTTCACGGTAAATTTTTAATTTTTTCAATTGTGAACCTTACTTTTTTGTTTTGGGTTCACAGAAAGTTTTAAGTTTTTCAATTGTGAACCTTCAATTTTTTGTTTTGATTTTCGGATTTGACTTTATTTTATTTTTTTCCACAAAATAATATTTTTTTTGTGTGAACCTTAATTTTTTTGGTTTACTTCAGAAAAAAAAAAGTTTACAACTTAAAAAAAAATGTGAAGAAAAAAGTGTTTTCACCGTTTTTTTTATCTCCACCCATTATATATATATATATATATATATATATATATATATATATATATATATATATAGTAGATTAGATCAAGGGTTGAGATCTGTTTTCACCGGGTTTTTTTTATCTCCTTGTTTTCACAGGATCCCATTCCTATATATATATATATATAGTCCCAGGTTCAAATGAGAAGGCTAATTTTTGTGAGAACGTGAAAAACACTTTAAAATCACTTTTTAACTATCCAAAACATGTTTTTTTACAAAATTTTCTTCGTAGCTTATTTTTTAAATAACTTTTAGAAGTTATTTGACGTTTTATTATTTTTTTATTATTTTTTGTTAAATTTTTTATTCATAATAATCACATTTTATAACTTGATAATCACATGAATAATATGTGATTATCATGCCATATTTTGTGATTATCTCGAACACATGATAATCACATTATAATAGAGAATAATCACATGTGATTATCAGGTTATATTTTGTGATTATTTATATAATCACAACAGTAACGACTATAAAATAAGTTCGAAAAAAAAAAGTTAATATTTTTTATTTATATTTATATCATAGCTTCCAAAAGTTATTTTAATAGTAATCATTGAAAAACTTTTATAGAAAACTGTGTTTCGAATAGTTAAAAAGTAATTTTGAAGTGTTTCTCACGTTCTCATGAAAATTAACCTTCTCATTTTAACACACCTCTCTCTCTCTCTCTCTCTCTCTCTCTATATATATATATATATATATATATATATATATATATGTTGAAAAAGTTTGTTAACTTACTTAAAAAAAAAAAAAGAATAAAACCATAAAAGTCAAATATAATCGGCCAGCTCAAATGCTCAATGGTAACCCAACCACCTACATCAATAAGTTTGAATTCGAGTTAAAAGAACTTGAGATAAAATACAGTAACATAAGACAAAAAACAGTATAACATAAAATGACAACAAAACAAAACTACTGTCAATATCTATCTAACTTTACATTTTACACATGTTAATCTTAAAGACGGATCCGATGCATGCTTCCAGAAAAGGAAAAGAAAAACAAATTATTTTGTTCACACACTATCTGGTTGTAATTTTTGTGTTACCTTTATTTATGTTTTACTTGTGGGGTTTTCGGTAAGATAAGGTAATTTATGTTACATTTCTGCCAACTAATCCAGATTGATGACAACATACAATTTTTATTAAACATTTTAAAAATAGGATTTTGTGTTAAAGGTGACTTAATATAAATTCAAAACACAACAAAAGTCTACCAATAATTAAAAGACCCAAATCGTACCAAAAATGAATCACAATCTGAATGAGAACCTAACAAATACAAGCTTTAACAGGGCCCGCAAATGAATTTAGGTGATTCCGTGCGATATTAAAAAATAGGTCCCCAGTAGAAAAATTCTCAGGTTCTCTTTTCTTTTATGTTTTCCGTATCCACGTATATGTTTTCTCTTGGCATAACCTAAAGTTTAAAAGGAAAATCTAATTAATATACTATAGAGTTTAAGAAACTTATACATAAATTATGTAAACATAAAACACATTAACTACAAAAAGACTTATGTATCAATAAGATCAAACTACAACATTTATCTAAAATATTTTATTCAAGAGAACATTATATTAAATCATTAACTTAAATTAACAATCAAAATCATATTTTTCTATATCCTTATCAAATCAAAGCACCTAAGGAGTCAAGTAGATGAAGTGATCGACAATAAAAGATTTTTTTGTCCGATTATGAATCGGATAACAGTTAATATTATGTGAGGTTGCCTTGAGTTTTTATTAGGGATTCAACCTTATATGACTTGAGCTAGAAAATTTGAAGACTATATAATTAACAATAGAAGGTTCCAGTTTCTTATTTTTATTATAAATTTCTGAACAATCATTAAAAAAAATTTCATTTTACCACACTTTATTCTCCAAGCTTTTAAAAAGTGTGTGAAACTTTTTGAAAAAAATAAGATTTTCACACTTATATATGTAAGAAAGAAACGTTCACACTTATAAGTGTGAAAAAATTACAACTTTTTAACATCTAAAAGTATGGAAAAAAGTGTTGACAAATTGTAATTTCTCCACACTTTTAAGTGTAATTTTTTTTCTCACATTATATATGTGAAGATTGTGGTGATTTTCACACTTATTGATGTAATAATTTTCTACACAATTATAAGCGTGAATAATTTAATATATTTCCACACATTTTTAAAAAGTGTGGATAAATGATATCTTTGTTGTAGTGAATAGTCTTATTCTTCACATCAAACCTATACTCATTACTCATATAACCCTCTAAATTTGGTGGCCATGTGCGTTGACACATACAGCACATGCCAATATTTTCCGATGGATTTAACAAATTCGTATGAATAAAAAAACTTGCAAATAGTCCGTACAGTAAAACTACGCAAATGATTCCGTGTAACTGAAAGGTCATTGTATATACATACATCAGGGGATGCATTTTTACTGTTCATCCTTATTATTTATAGGATGTGGTAAGCTCCACCATATTATTGTGAGGATCCAATTTTGATTGGATGATGAAAAAAAAAACTGGCTGCCTCTCCATTGTTTATATTTATCAATTTACACATCATACCCTTATATATTTCACAAAAATCAATTAACCCTCTAAATTTTACCTTATGTTTAATATTAGT
Organism: Helichrysum umbraculigerum; assembly: GCA_949592205.1. Taxonomy (NCBI): domain Eukaryota; kingdom Viridiplantae; phylum Streptophyta; class Magnoliopsida; order Asterales; family Asteraceae; genus Helichrysum; species Helichrysum umbraculigerum. The sequence continues at coordinate 125,246,188 of CATIUR010000003.1, read as the reverse complement.
CCAAATTTATTCAGTTATTACATATTAACATTTTTCTTATTTCTTACCTCATACATCAAGAGAAAATCACAAATTTGATCCTTTGACCAAATTCAATTAACAAAATAATCCCTTGACTTTTGTTTTTAAGAAACTAATCCAACTATTCGCGCTATAAAAGGCGTGAACGGCGCGAACGAGTAAAATAAGGCAATTAAATCAATAAGTCAAATCCACAAGCCTGATCATTTCAAAAATTGGTGGGCCCGGCGCGTGTCAGTGTGGGGCCGACGCGAAAGTTGATTTCAAAAATTGGTAGTCTCGGAACATATAAATCTAAATATACCACTATGACCAGTTTATTTTTATCTACATTTTGATATATAAAAAAAGTTGATTTCGAGACTAAATACATAACATATGACGATATAATTTATGTCGAAATGTAGATAAAATTGCACTGATCATGAATATATATTCGGAATTATTTTATACATTGTATATAAAAAGTTATCAAAGAAAAACGAAATACTACGTTAATTAAATATGAAAAATATAATATATTAAATTTTTTTTTCTTTTTTCCTCCCTCTCGCGCCGGGCCAATGTTGTTTTTTCCTTTCTCGCGCTTTTTCAGGTACTCATCACGTGGCAGCAACCGAATGGATGTGTCAGTCTTTCGCGTCGGCCCCACACTGACATGCGTCGGGCCCACCAATTTTTGAAATAATCAGGCTTGTGGGTTTGACTTATTGATTTAATTGCCTTATTTTACTCGTTCGCGCCATTCACGCCTTTTATAGCGTGAATAGTTGGATTAGTTTCTTAAAAACAAAAGTCAAGGGATTATTTTGTTAATTGAGTTTGGTCAAATGATCAAATTTGTGATTTTCCATACACTAATTAGCTACATAAATACATATAATCTTGCTTTTAGTTCTTAATAATTAACCCATTAAATATATCTTCTTATTATGCTCACAATGAACTAAAAAACATAATATTTGTTAACACTTATAGTACATTTTACAAAAAATTTCCTTACCTTTATAAGTTTGCCTACCTTATAAATTTACAAAACACATCTTATGTTTGAAATCCTAATACTTTGTTTTTAGATATTATATCCTATTCTCCTAATTAAAAGTGAATTTAGAGTTCACATTCATAACCTTTTCTTTTAGTAAAATCCATTTTAGCTCTTTTTTTCACCCCATATTTCATTCTTTCCATAATTCATTGAACCGACGAGGTAGAAGAATCAACTTAAACAATGTAATACGTATTGGTATATGTTCGGTTGGTTGGTAAATCACGTGAGTACTACACTATGATGTTAATGTAATATTTATAATATTTTCTTATTTACTAAATTAAGAGTTTTGTTGATGTAACTCTATGTTATATGTTATTTACAAATATTACAACGCATTTAAGAACTGAACTACTCCCAGCGAATCGCGATTAACGACCCTTGTTTATTTACATAATTGGTTAACCATTTAGTAGTAGAAGAAGTCGATAAGATTAAATTCCATTTTGTAGTAGTAGATCATGCATATTAGGGGTGTAAAAAAAACCCGAACCCGAATAGATAACTCGAACCCGACCCGACCCAACCCGAATTCGAAGCTTATTTGGCCACCCGAACCCGAATAACCCGAACCCGAATAACCCGCTTCTTATTTGAGTCGGGTTTCGGATAAAAATTTTTCAATTCGGGTAACCCGAATAACCCGAATAAGCTAATAAATTATTTAATTTAAAAAATATAACTATATATATAAGTTATTTATAGTTTATCCATATATAATATACATATATAAGTTACTCATGATGATTTATATAAGCTATTAGTGTCATTTTGTAAAGTTCAAGTTTTATTATAATTACGAAAATTTGGAATATCATCTTATTCGAGTTTAAATGAATAACCCGAACTCAACCCGAACCCGAATAACCCGACCTTATTTAAATTGAGTTTCGGGTTAGATTATAAACATGAAAAACCGAATAACCCGACCCGAATAACCCGAAACCCGAATAACCCGTCCCGTTGACACCCCTAATGCATATAACATATAGTACCATATTAAAGTGATACGAGCATTTAAATTTCACATTCAATTCGCACAAGTCTCGTTCTAAGGCCCACACCACAGTGCACTAGCTGGATGCAACTAATAGCTGATCGAGCTTTAATGAAATACGTACGGCAGTTATAAAAAAAACTTACCATCATTGTTGTAAACAATGATTTTTTGAGCAAATTAAATATATAAAAATATTTTTTTCCCAACAAAAGACATGAATATAATCACTTAACAATTTATATTATTCGAAAAAAAGGTTAAGGGAGAATATCAAATATCCCCTCTTTAAACATCCTAATTACATATTTATCCAACTAAACACCCTAATTATATATATCCCCAATCTAAACCAATAATCTCTCATATTTACCCGCTTCTTTAAATTGACCATAATTAATGCTTTTAATTATTTTAAATTGATGATTAATGACCTAATTACCCTATTATTCTCGGTCAAAAACACCAATTCAAATGAAATGAGACAGGTGAGTAACAAGTAACGTGCAAGAAGCCAAAGAACAGATGGAGGCTACGTGTGTTCCCAAGTACTGGGGCAACCTTCCCAACTCGGTGGACCAATGACAACGACCTTTTGGAGACGACCTGCTGTTTTGTTTCTAATCCCACGAATATATTTTAGGCCTTTATTATTTTTTACTTAGGTCATATTAAAAACACTAAAGGTGTCACGTTCGAATTATATTTGGAATTAAGGCATATTTTTAAAAGTGATAATGAGAGCTCAAGACCACTGAAAGTGTAGTAATAATGTGGAACTCATTTGATTACCTACAATGTAAATCGCATTTTTTATTGTGTAACAAACTATTCGAGCTTTTAGTGTGTGTACTGAACTTGTTATCATATTACTATTGTTATGTAGTTTTATACTTTTATTTACACGTCAGTTGTATAAGGTGACATGTGATTGTTAGAACCGTAGTGCAGAAATTATGTAGAAACTATAAACTAATAGAAATATAAATGAACCAAGATCATGATATAACTAATAGAAATTATGTAGAAACTACTTCGTTGTTGGGTTAATGGCTAAGACCCTCCCAGGACCATCTTGATTCAAGAGATGTGGGCAACGAATCCATAATCTCTTCCTAAGAACATTTTGTGAATTTGCAGAATATATAACATGAATATGTGTGTATATGTGATTAAGGGATGATTAAGATGTATTTCAAACACCCCCAAATGGCATATATACGCTGCCCCGTCCCGTTTCCACAACTGTGTGGGACGCTTCAAGTTTTAACGTGCTATAATGGTCATTATTCCAACATATTAACGATGATAAACTGTTAAAAGTATTTCCATATCGAAAACATTAAAGTGATACTGTATTACTGTTTATACTTTAAAGTTTTAGTGACATCAAATCGAAAATAATGACATATTGTCAAATAACCAGCTTAATTTGTCGGTTACCTGTCATGTTGATTGAAACTTTAGTGATACATATATCATTATATTATCAAAAGGAAGAAACTATAGCATGTATACCAGATTAAAACAAACTATAAGTATACTGTATATCTAACGGAGCTTATGCGAAACACTAAAACTGGGTATCTATCAAAGTTGTCAAAATCTAGATCTTATGTAGGACAACTTTTATATTGGCAAGATCGAATCGACATTCTAATTTATGTAGCTCAAACAAGAATCGGTGATTGCAACTTCAACCAACCTTTATGCATCGCCTTTGGTGATCTCCAATTAACTTTACAACTATCATTAGTAATTAATTAGGCTATTAATTAAGCTTAAGCATTTGATATTTTGGGCCACATAAGTAAGACTAATTGCCAATGATGTCTAGCTCAACTGGTCAGAGGCTTGGGGGTCAATGATAGGAGACCTAGGAAACCCAGGTTCGATCCTTGAGGCCAGCGGGTTTTACCATTAATTCGTTGTCGAGCCTTCGGGCGGACGGATTAGTGGGTTTTTCCCGGATTTGGAGTAACTTGGGGCGCTTAAGGGCTCCGTACGGCTGGATTGGGCTAGTATATGGAGACTTAGCCATTGGGTCTCCCCGTACGGAGTACCTATGCGATTTCTGTTAGCCTTTCAAAAAAAAAAGTAAGACTAATTGATTAACCAAAAGCTTAAATGAGTGGATGTCGTACCTCATCCGTTCCTATGATCCTATCTCCGTATCTATCTCAAAAGTAATCCTATTACAATCCGATTATATTTTCATTAAGATCGTAACATCTTGCGATCAAATTATATATCTTGATAACCTTCGTATCAACGTTTTTAAAATATGTGGATATGAAGTCCTAAAAAATGAATTCTTGTATGAATGACGAACAGAAACCAAATTTAGTGAAACATATATCATGTTAGATTTAAGGAAAAGGCGCGTCAAACAATAAACATAAACGTAAACATAAACAATAATAATAAATGGATACTAGAGTGTCGATTTGATATGTGATGAGTACAACATATGCACATAGAGGCATTTCAGTAACTTTGGATTTGGACATATTCCAACAATCATAAATGATATAATTGACATGAAAGCAACTTGCTAGAATAAGTCCATCACAAGAGTTGTTATATAGTACCATATCATTGTCATAGTTTTCTTAACGAGATCGTTTAACTTGACGTCGAATAAACAAAAGTCATCAAACCGGACTTTTTGATACAATTCAGTCTAGTACAAATTGTGTGTACATTACAAGTTTTTAACGTACAGGTTTAGTGGATTTATTACTTGTAAAAAACTTTTGTGAAAATATCACCAAACCATTGATAATTGCCTTGAAGAATCTCTTCGTTTCTGTTAAAAAGTGAAAACAGAGTACCTATTTAACAGCAAAAAAATAAATTATTACCGAAGCATTAATCACATCATTGATTTCTTGTGGGGTAAAAAACTGATCCCCAGAGCCCAATGACCATACCCTGCTAAAAAGTTTTCTTTTTTTGGTCTCGTGTCTTTGTAATTTGTCCAATGAACACCCCTTTATGCTTTAAAGGACTCCTGCTGGATTTATTATAGCTTGTACCATCCTTTTGGGATAGGTACAACTCAGCTAAGCCACGTCGACAATGGTCAATAATCAATGGTCAAAACTTCATTTTATTTTTACAGATTCAGCAAACAAAATTAATTACAGTACATAAAAAGTTATTTCGATCAGAAGGGCCAGAGATCACCCCATAGCGATCTTCGTGCTTGATGATGCAGTGTCGGGTTTTTGCTTTTTGTGACAATCACCCTCTCGAAACGACCCTCGGTTCCTTCATGATCAACGGCTCGACAAACATCCATTTCAATCCGTTTACCCCTTCTTATTGGAGAGTAAACGATTCTTCCCCAACCACTTCCAAGATCTGCACGTGTGGACTCGTCTGCTGTTTCTCCCTCTGCAACATCACTTTCAGTTGTGGCGTATGGTTCATTGATATCTGACTCGTACTTCATCAATGTTTTATCATGAACTATTTCCTCAGGTTCGGAATCAATTTGATCATCTGTTTTGACACAAATTATAATTACAAGATAAATGACTGGACCTTACTATCTACAGTTTATTTTGATATTGGACATAAAAGAAGCAAATGATGGTGTGTGGGGAGGGGTATGAGTTACTAAATTATACAATCTTTGAATCATACCCTTTCTGACCCCTATCATGATGATGCAACTTTAGCTTTTTCGGAATGATAGTACAATCATTATTTTGAATTATAAGAAAATGGCAAAGAGGTACCAACCATAGTCGCTCTCAAAATCCTCAGGTTCCATTTTAGCTTTCTGCTCTTTTAGTGTATCAAACTTCATACCATTAAGTGGCCATGCTTCACTGTTGGAAAGAAATTTATTATACACAAGAGTGGTTAGTGTCACGACCTAAAGCTAATGAGAGTGGTGATTGTGACTCCACTATAAGTGAAGAAAGTTCGTCGTACGATTTGCAGGAAAAATTTCAGGTTTCTTCGTATAAAAGCGTAAAATGTATGGACTTATGGACCAACCACTAACATGCTATCACATAGCTTGACATGCATAAGTGCACAAGTACTTGATATTGTACTGGATAAAAATACTCTGTCCGTAACATTAAAAATGCAATAACTTAATTATCAACATGTCAAGTGAAAGTTAGATCTCTTCCGGTTTCAAAAGTTTTTAAGTTTTATAAGGTTTGATCTAGTTTCACAAGATTCACTAATATTGCGATCATATGACAAGTCTAATGCAATTATGCCGTTCTAAATGCTTTCATAAGATTCACTATTATGCAATTATCATATGACACATAATTATGTGCATTCATGAAACCATGTATCTAATCAGTCATTGCAATTTCCATGGGGCAAAGGTGATCTGATGTCACAAGAAAATTGAATCTTTTAAAAGTATGTTACGATGTGAATTTGACACTATCAAGAATCTTTAATAGAGCATAATAATATCATCTACCTAAGTTAAAAATAAATATAATATTAAGTAATATAATCACTTGCCTGGGCCGAGGACCTCGTCTGAATACAACATAAGAAAATTTCTCATCTTCAAATCCACGCAGAGGCACACCATTAGATTGCTATATAACGAACCAAATTGCCATATAAATAGTAATCGAATTATTTCTTAACATCATAGAAGTGATTCCACGTGATAAAGGAAAAAATAATACCAACAATTTGTTTATGCATTTTTAAACCTAAAGAAAAAAACTAATGCAGGGAATAAATCTAGCAAGCTGGAGATAAATCCGCTTGATCCTATTAATTGTTTTCTTTTTTTAATCGATACTTGAGCCTATTAATTTAACGATGGATCAAATGGTCTTAGTAGCTTTCATAAAATATAATAAAACTAACTCAGACTCGTTCATGTTAAATTTAGCTTCTAACTATTGAAGTCCAGTTACTTTGAGCCCAATTTAAACCAAGCAAACATATTTATACTCCTAAAATGAAAACTGGGTGACGTTGATTGGCCGAAGCCTAATAGGAAAAAAAAAAAAAAATTGGACTATCATAATTTGAGATTTCTGCCCTCCTAAGTTAACAAGTCTTTTGACATGTGGACCAATTTTTATGCATTCGCAGATATGTTGAGTTTTGCAAGAATTTAGAAAACCATCAGTTACATTTTACCCAACCAAGTTATGTACGGCTTCTCTCAGTCTCAAGCTAATTTTTATATTACTTCCGACTTTCCAAGAAACAGTAACAGACTAACAGTCATTACAATTTCTAAATGATATACCATACACACTTTAATGCTTTATAAAATAATATAATTACTACATTTTATGAGCATAGTTGAGGTAGAAACCTTGTATGCAAGCTGTGATGTTGTTCTCTGCAAGCGTTGAACAAAATGACAATATTTCCCAGTGTTGTCTAATGGACAAGCTCCGTCATGAGGACACTGCAACAACAAATAACGATATATGAAAATGCAGCGCAACCATATCATAAAGTGAAACTTACAAAACCAATAGTATCAGTTCTCAAATTACTGGTGCTACTATATGTGCGCCACATTTGTGTGTCATTAAATCCTTGGAGACTTGATTGGATGCCTTTGCTAATTTGCGGCTTTTCTGGAAAGCCAATGACATAATTAATGAAAATTTCAAGATAAAATGTGCAGCCATGATTAATTAATATAAACAGATAAAAACATAGACAACACTTCGTTGATTTAATTAGGAGTAAACTCACTCACCCTTTTCTCCATCCAAAGAATGTGCGATCGCACTTGAGATATAATATTTGATCCATGGGGTGTTCCAGGTTCCATCAAAACCTGTTCTACATTAGAAGTAATTGCATAAAAACCACATTTAGTTTTATCAACTATAATGTTGTATTCGCATATAGTTTGAATGTGGCTACTTATGTCAAACTATCTTTTTAACTTAAATTCATGCTTATAATAATGTTTAAAACTTGAAACGGGGAGAAAATATACCAGAACATCTTCTGTAAGATCCCACAGCTGGCGCACAATGGTTATTCTATCCTTAAATGATGGTATTTCGCCAAGTACATATGACTAAAACATTTAGATAAAAACGTAACAAACGTAATTAGAGAGGTTTATGCAAGACCATAAATACACTCCGCACAAATTGAATACGGTGACCGAAAAGGTGCTTACAGCAATGACAAGGTCGTGCTTTCTTTCAGACTTGCTTATATTTTGACTTAGTGACTGAATGCTACCATAGCTCTGAATATGTGGCAAATTCTTAAGATCTGAAGCACAGAAGATGCAATTTTTATATTGTTTATTGTATGAAAGAGATCACAGATGGGTCAAGACACATACCTTTTATAAGGCTCTGACCTGCACGTTGCATAGATTGTGATGGCTCAATTATATTCAATTTTTCTAAAGAGTGCGGCCATACTTCACGCAAAGCCCTGGACAATGTTTTCAACAAATCATTGTGCAAACAACTAAATTACCTATTAATGCACGACTGTTCCAGAAATATACAAAATTGATGTTCTACTGGACAAATTCCCTAATATCAACAAACCTAGAAGTATAGGTTGCTCCTCTTAAGTTATTTTTTTTCTAGAAACATTAGATAAAATATCAACTCAGATAGACTACTTATACAATTGTATATAGCAAGTGTGCTAAAGGTAAAGAAGTACGATCTTGAGAATGTTTCAGCAACTACTATGGTGTAGTAGTAATTCTTACCAGAAAGCAGAGCCAGTACCAGCCCCAAAATCCAACACTCTAGTCGGAGCAAACCCAGGAAGTCTTCTATTAACCTAATATATAGCTCAATACAATTGAGAGGAAGTTTAGTTTCTCGAATAATCTTAGTGACAAATGGATCACAGAATCAGCGTATGAAATAAATGCATTATCTGTAACTTCTTTTCACAATTAGCTTATGAAATTAGTTTTTTTTTCCTTGCATTTTCTGTGTATGCTTACTGGGTCTTGAAAATAACCAAGTGTTACTCAACCACATCCAAACAAAATATCATCTTGATAGATGAACAACAGATGTTATCCATGGTTACTCTCTTACAAGGAGAATGTGGATAAGTTGCTATAATAACATAAATATAATTTAAAAAATAATTAACTTTTTAAGCAAATTGAAGACGGATATACCTCAGTAAGGATTCTATGGCAAGCTGAGAAAACTGCAGGCATCCGAGAAGCAACATAAGCAATCGTCTGGTCATCTCTGTATTTCAGACCAATGTCACCATAGCTGCTCTTAATTTTCCATCGCTTTGAGCACCCAACATATTTGAAAGGATCTTCAATCAGCTCCCTGGCGGTAGACGCAGTTAGCTGCAAATTAACGTCCTTGATAGTATTGAACGATTCTGATAACCTCGACACCTTCCTTTTCATGTGTTGGTCTTCTTGGTCTGTAATTCCATTTATAAATTGCATTAATATAGGAATATCAAAGCAATCAACCCAGTAAAAATCCTATAGCTCATGTTCAAGATACCCATTTGATAATAATATATAGTTCACATTTATGTATAATTTCTGTTAAAATTGATTAAGCACGACAAACTTCTAGCCTAGCAGTATATACAAATGTTCCTGTACCCTACGATTGTGGATATTATAAACAGTCATAGTGGGTCCTTTATAAGAATGAAGTCCCTTGGGAGTAGGTTGATGTGACACACATATATATATACAATGTCGTGGCAATTATGGTAAGAGTAATGCTAGTAACTTCCTTATTAATATAAGACTGCATCAAATGTCAGATTATTATATCTCTCTATACATTAGTTATGGTCTTAAGGATGAGCTCGCATAAGACAATTAATGCAAAGTCTAATGGTGTATAATTTACTTTGATAGTTGATGGAATAGGTAATTTATGCAACCATGACAATCATGGATTAACGAGAGTACCAGCACAAAACAGAACTCTTCATTAGAAATGCTATCAAGGCTACAACCAATTATATCAAGTGCAACTTCGATTGTGTTGGTGTAGAGTATAAATATATATGGTATTATGGTAAGCACTATTCAACCCAAAAAAAAGGATACTGTCTAGTAGTTACAACTTACAAATGATGAGGCAGAGACTAAATGAAATGTTAGAGGTTAGAACTACAGACAACGAAGAAGCAACAAGCTTCGAGAGCCTTTTATGAAACAATAAAATCCTGCTAAAACTAAAAGGTAAGTATGACACCAATACCTACTACTCGTATGATTCACAGTATAACATGTACTACACACTATGATTATAGCACACAAATCGAAACACCACATTACATGATTCAGCTATCTAATTTCATTTCTTGCAACTTTCTTTCCTTAATTACATTTTCACACATACTCCTAAACAAATATAATCAATAGTTGACCAATTCCTACAATCGATTATTTAGCTCTATCTAGGGTTTGATTCCACCTCATCCTTAGACTAGGTATAGTGATTTGCATTACAAGGTTTACAGTTATTGAGATCGAGACTAAAATTAAGTCATAAATAGTGAGTGTGTAGATAATGAGGAGAAATGACCTCGGATATACTTTTTGATGGCTCGTCGGAGACGAAGGGGAACGACGTAGCATCCTTTAGATTGTTTGCTTGCTGCTTTTAGCGTTTCGGCGGTGAATCGATGGACCGTTTCCGATATCGCAGCCGCCATATTTTGCAGTCAGCAATTGGTGGGAAGGGGAAGAAGGTTCTGTGAATTGCCAAATCTGAGAGATAACAGTTATTTCCCGGTAGGGCTTTGTAAGAAAAATAGGGTTTATGAATGTTAGTGTTAGTTAAATATATGATAGTATATGTTACTAACAATAATAACATTCGTCAAATTTTATGTCAATTTAACATTCATTATAATAAATGTTAACGAGTTTTCATCAAGCTTTCTATAGTTTTACAAATCAAAAAAGTAAGGTTGGGCTCCAATTGAAGAAATATAAATATTACATCCATACAATTCTTACAAAATGAATTGTATCAATTACATTACATCAAGTGAAAATAAGAGAGAATTTTAAAATGCATTTAGTCGGTCCACATCTTATTCCATATCATTACATGAAAATGCTTTTTTTTTTTTTTAAAGGCTAACAGAAATCGCCTAGGTACTCCGTACGGGGAGACCCAATGGCTAAGTCTCCATATACTGGCCCAATCCAGCCGTACAGAGCCCTTAAGCGTCCCAAGTTACTCCAAATCCGGGAAAAACCCACTAATCCGTCCGCCCGAAGGCACGACAACGAATTAATGGTAAAACCCGCTGGCCTCAAGGATCGAACCTGGGTTTCCCAGGTCTCCTATCATTGACCCCCAAGCCTCTGACCAGTTGAGCTGGACATCATTGGCCATGAAAATGCTTTTTATATATTTATGTGATTCTATCATTTATCTTCAAGAAATATTTCTCCCTTTCGGAAAAAACCAATAACATTGTTATGTTAGGTTGGAGTTTCATAATCGTAATCTGAGCCATTTCATTAGTCAATTGGGATATTAGTACATTACAACCATTTTATAAGGACGAGTTTAGTTATGAAAATTTTTCATTTTAAAAAAAAGAATTATAAGAAAATTGATAAATTAAAAAACGTGTTCAAGTTGGAGTTTTCCGGGGAAGTTACTCAAGAAAATAGAATCTATGATACATTTTAAAAAATGAAAACTCCATCTCTTACATTTGAACGCGTTCTCTAAATTTCTTACGGTGTGTTTAGATCATCCCAATGACTAATTTATAAAAGCTTTTTGTAAAGCTTTTATAAAAGCATTTTGATATAAGTTATCACTCCAATGATAAAAAGCTTTGGAAAAGCTTTATAGTACCTAACATCATTAAATGCTGATAAAATAATCAAAAGACATAGGATCTACTATACCTATAGCTTAGCAAATCTCAAGCGTTGCTAGAAAAAATACAATAGGAACTCAAAAGTTTTTTTCAAAAGCTTTTTATAAAGCTTTTCTAAATAAAGCTTTAGAAATATATATCATTGGAGATGCTTTAAGTCTTTTTAGTAAAGGATGAGTGTTTTACATCTCTGGAAAAACAATAAAAATTTGAAAAATGCGTTCAAATGTGATGGATGAAAATTTTCCTTTCCAAGAGAAAATAGAGATGAAAATTTAGAGAACAACACGTTTTCTAATTTTCTAGTTTCCTAGATAAGTTTTCTGGAAAAATGGGGAAGTGTTCCGTAATTAAACGTGCCCATATTATTTTGAATGAACAAAACACTTTAGTAAAATGGAAAAGGAAAAAATGAAGATATTTTTCCATAACGAAATGTGTCTTCCTTACTTTTCAAAATTATATAAAATAATCTATATATATATATATATATATATACACACACTAATATATAAAGCATCTTAGTAGTTTATTTATAGAAATTCTTAAAATTAAGACTCAACATTTCTATATTAGTTATCTAATTATCATTATCATTTTACAATATAACCCCATCAATTTCTCATATTTTTCATTTTTCACTAACTGTATCCTGAATCACAAACTTTACATACGCACAAACTAGATTATTAACTCACAATCACGGGTAGTCCAAACACATTGAAGTACTAAACTCCGCTGCATTGCGTGGGTAATACGCTAGTGTGTGTGTGTATATATATATATATATATATATATATATATATATATATATATATATATATATATATACCTTATAATTGGTTTAAGGATTTCATTTGATGTCTTACAAAATTAAAGATTGGAAAAGAGAAATATGCCCTCACTAAAATTATTAAACGCTATTTATATTACAAATTCAAATTGTTAAATTGTCAACTTTTATTATACATAAATGATGATTTGCCTATTCTAAAAATAAATGATGATTTGCAAATAATTTCTATATATAGAAGTCAATTAACTTTCAACTATTAAGAATAAAACTCGAAAACATGTTAAATGCTGGTATGTTCTAATCTCCAATAACAAATAAACATGTGACATGTTGTTCAAAAAAATATTTGATTTCATATAGTTATATAAAAAAATGTTTGGAAAGTTAAACATCATATGAATCCATGCTAAAATTAAAAATATAAAATGCTCTATTATGAGATACACGTTTTGCTAATTCGTGATACCAAATCACACACTAGACAGCTAGAACATAGATGATTTCTATTCATACAACAAGACATCCATGTTTACGTATAATCTATGCTTTTATATTTTTAATAATACTAATACTAATACTATACTATACAAATACAAATATTAAGACCGCTCCCAATCTTGATTGAATATTAGAAAATAAAGAACTTATAACCTTAATCAGGAGACATCTTTTATTCATTAATTTCACCATCGTCTTGTATCAAGAAAATTATTTACATAACTACCCGCTACAATGTGCGGGTATTGTGCTAGTATACTATTTAAAGCATTTCATGCTTTTATTTTAAGTAACTTTTAAGGAAAAAAAATATTAAGACTCAACAATTAATTTTAGAAAGTGTATAGTATTAATAATTCAATACATGACAAATTTACTTTCTCCATCATTAAATTTCATTTATTTAAAATTTGACACAATACTAATACCAAACGGGCTATCGAGGGTTGATACGCACATTGAAAAAAAAAACAAGATTTGACACAGTACTAACACGATTCACCACTTTTAATATATTTTGTTTTCCGCTGCATTGCGCGGGTATTTTGCTAATAATAAATAAAACACTATTACTTATTTAAAGGTTAAATCTACAAATTGGCAACAAACTTTCAATTTTGTAACGAGTTCCGTAACAAACCGATTTTATTATCAATGCCGGCAGCGAACTTTCAAATTTTGTGTCAAGGGTTAGGTAATATATATTACGTGGCATATTACTATAATGCCAGGTTTTTTCAAACAATTATAATGATGTCACGTAATACATATGACCTAATTTGACACAAAATTAGAAAATTCGCTACCCACATTAGTAATAAAATCGGTTCGTTATCGAACGTGTTACAAAATTAAAAGTTCGTTACCGATTTGTAGCTTTAACCCCTTATTTAATGTTAAAGATGTAAAAAATAACTCTTTGCGTTTGTGAATTTTTTTTCTTGAGTTTTTATAATGTTGGGTTTAGGGGTGTTCATCGGTTAGATTTTCGGTTTCCTCGGTTTAATCGGTTCGGTTTATTCGGTCTTTGATGTTTTTGGAAGCAAAATCGAAAACCGAACCGAACACCGAATTTGTATTCAAAATCGAACCGAAAACCGAATTCGAATTCGAATTCGGTTTGGTTTCGGTTAAAACCGAAAAAACAACAAAATTATCATTTTTTAAAAAACAACATTCAACATACAAAACTATGATATATGAACGATTATACGATACAAATTATATAAATCTAACTATTAATAATTGTTATTTGTTAGCAAATTCGAGTTTAGAAAGCATAAAATTGTCAATGTATGTGAATTTCAATGTCCAAACAAAATATTTATTTTTCAAAAACACTTGGTAGCTAAACAATTTTTGTTTTCAATATGTTGAACTCTTCAAGTCTTCAATCGAATTCGAAAAATCACATATATATATTAATATATAAATTATAATATATTTATTAAATTGAATTCGGTTTAACCGAATTCGAAAAATTCAAAACCGAATCGAATTCGATTTAACCGAATTCGAAAAATAAAAATTCAAAAACCGAATTTAAATTCAATTCGGTATTCGGATTAAACGGTTTCAAATCAAATATTCAACGCCTCTAATTGGGTTTATTCTAATTGATCAACGTAGGTTTGATTTGATTTTTCTTTCTATGATGCTAACTTTGTGAATAACAGTAGTTCCCTATTAGGTGATCGTAGAGGACTAGAGGGGCACAAATTGTATTTCAGAGCCCAAACAGAAAATTAAAATGGACATTCCTTAAAGGGCCATGTTGGTTCTCCTTTAAAGCCCAAAACATTCCATCTATTCTATATCTACGGAAACCAAACTTTAATGTAACAACCTTCCGAAAAAATCGATGATCCGAGTAATTATATAAGAAGATTATGGAGTATCAAGACTATATTTGAATTTAAATACCTAGTATTTTAAGAGTAGATTAAATTTTTATTGACACACAATGTCGACATTTATATGAAACGCTTCTTATTCTGGATCAAATCATCGCCTAGCCCCCCAATTTGAGTTGAGTTGAATGGCTTCTCTTGATACAGATGTGACAATGGTTCCGGCTGAGGGTTCGGGCGGAGAACCGTCTTCTTCTTCTTCTTCTTTAACTTCAACGAAGAAATCTGCTGCTGCTAATAATAATAAGCATTTTGAGTTAAAAAAGTGGAACGCTATTGCTCTTTGGGCTTGGGGTACCTCATCTGCGATATTAAATCCACTGTATTACGCTAATATATTTTTATATACCTATTTTTCTTGTTTCTAATATTATAATTAATATAATGTTTGATGATGTAGATATTGAGGTTAATAATTGCGCAATTTGTAGGAACCACATCAATGATACATGTGAGTTTTGTTTAATCTCATCCATCGGTCATGACGTACTGATGAGTTTGTATCTGAACCTAGAAAAGAGGCTAACTGTAGTCAACTTGATAATTGGCAGGCATTGAATGTCAGGCTAACCAAGCAAGTGCTACCATTGAAGATTGCTCAATTGCTTGGGGTACGTTATACGACATACTGATATATGCATTCTATTTGGATAATGGTCAATTAGTAGTACTTCCCTTCATCTGTTACCATATGTGAAGTCTTATAATTTATATTTTCATGGTAACAAGGTTTGTTTTAGTAACCAATTACATTAACTGTCATGTTGTACTTGATGATCAGGTGTTGAAATATTGTTTGAATGTTTATGATTGCGATTTGAGGAACAAGACTAGCTAGATTGTGTGCGGTGGGTTATTTTATAATGCTTATTGAAAACTGTTAGCTTAGATTATAAAGTTTTCACAATACGCGAAGATCATTCATCAAATGCATCTGTAAAGCAATATAGAAAGTGGTCTCGTGTTGGCAGTTGTTTGATTGATTTTGAACCCGATCGATCTTTTCAGTATGGTTTATGAAAACAAATATTTTTGAACCTGTTTTCATTACATTTCAAGTGATGCTCCATCCTTTGTTTTGTAAATTATGTAGAACATCGGTCCAATTAAGTTTAATTCGCCTTTTTTTTTCGTATATGATATGTAGGGGTTTGCAATCATGCGTTTCACTTTCACTGTATTAGCAGATGGCTTAAAACTCGTCAAGTCTGTCCATTAGGTATGCCAATCTTTCACCTTTGCTTCCTGGATCTGATGTTACGCAACATTATTTTTACACCGTTTGTTTTTGGTCTCTTTTTCTTCAGATAACAGTGAATGGGAATTCCAGAAATATGGTCATTAGCTAGAAACATTCTGCATTTGAACCATTGGAGCAGCTAACCCTTTTCTCTCTTTTATGTTCAAGTGATGCTTATTTAAACAACTTTGTTCTCCTATTTTATCTGAAGATGTTTTTTTAATTTACTCGTGATTAGGGGTGTTCAATCGGTTGGTTATTGGTTTATTCAGTTTGGGTCAGTCGGTTTTGAGAATATTTTAGAACCACCCAATATCCAAACCAAATGTAGGCAAAACCAAACTAAACCAACCAATTAACCATCGGTTTAATCGGTTTGGGGCCCAAAAAACCGAAACGTATGAGTAACTCGAAATCGTGTTGGAAGAAATGCTTTGAAAACGGAATCCTCTTCGAATTATCAACAAAAATATGAGCCGAAGTTCAAGAGTTAGAATACGTAACACCTTTTAGTTATATACATATAGATGGTGTTAAGGTTCATATATAAACTTTGATTTGGTTCCACCTGTTTTAACTATTTTTTTTTTTTTTTTTTTTTTTGGAAAAGCAAAGCGAAGCTCATATATATAAAATCAACCGTGCCCAAATGGCGGGTCACACTACAAAACCAAAGCGAGAGGCCTCTAAGATGGAGACCAAACGTTCCAACAGATGATACATGACTTACAAATAATCATAACAGAATACAAACCCAGCCATACATAAATAAAACTTGATGTTAAACTCTAATTATTTTATGCAAATCTCCCATGGTTTGCTTACCCAATTACTCCATATTGCATTTTTTGCTGAACATCGATGAGAGATCCATTGTTTTGCCTAGCGTTGAACCGAAGGAAACAAGTCTTCATGCAAAATTGATCGACAGTGTATCGTCCTGAGTTGCGTGAGCACTCTGTTACACCAACCCCAAATAACCTACATGTTTTGACTATTACTATGCGTAATTGTTGAGATTAATCAATGAATGAATATGGGATGCAATATCTCTAAACGGATTTCTTTAGTGCTATTATTACTATACAAAGCCAATAGAATTGAATAGAGATAGTGAATATATAGAGTCTGGTACGTGTTTAATTAATACATTGATTCATCCAAAATTTAGGTTTCAATTAACCCTTTCTAATTCCTCTTTAATGTCGAAATAAAGTTATTAGAAAATAATAAAATGTTCAATAAGTAATCGGGTATTCTGTTCGGCCCCGAAGTCTAGAATTAATAAACAAAACCAAACCAAAATCCGCTATTTTAATTCGGTTTTAACCAATACCCGAACCATACCCAAATAACCCAAACCTAACTGAACCAAATATATTTGGATTGGGTGGTTATTCGGGTCAAACCGTTTAATGAACACCCCTACTCGTGATGCAACTATGGACATGTAATATTAGGATTACTGATTCTTGTTGCCGCTCTTCTATATATAATTCTTGTCGCTCTTCTATATATAATTCATAAACTAGCGTGATACCCGCGCAATGCAGCGGTATACGATATTTTATTGTATATAGCGAGTCGACGATAGTCGTATATTATATATGGTCTTCATGAGTTATCCACGATGGTGACTCAATAACAATAGGTTGCTCGTATGTAAAGCTGATGATTCGGGAAACGGAGGTGAAACTAATAATATTAATACTAAATGAAAATCACGTAAGTTAATTTTGGAAATGTTGAGTCTTATTTTTAAGAGTTTCTAAATATAAAATATCAACATCAACATGCTTTATATATTAATATAAAAGTATAGATATGCCCACTAATATTACCAAAAAGCGTTTAACCTAGCGGTATGTGAGTTTTCCATCAACCTATGGGTTCAAGCCTAGTGGGAGGCATTGTGTAAATATTTGTGGTTATGTGTAATGTGTGGGGTAGTTATAGGTGGATATAAAAAGTGTTGTAACATGTTTGAAATTAGTTTTGCACAATGCTCTAATTAAGATATATTGTTACATACTGCTAGGTAGATACACGCACACATTACAATTTTTAAGCCGAGTTGTGTGATTGAAGAATAATACACTACTATATAGTCAAATCAAAATAAAAGTTAACATTCTGTTTCATTGCAAGGGTATTTATACTAGTTTTGTAAAATATAAATATATGTTTTAGTAGTAACAGAAAGTAGAGTCGAACGGATTTGAGGGTGTGCAAGGTAAGCTATTGCACATGGTCTCTTTGTTTTTTGGGGCCCAAATTTTTAAGTTTTAAGCTGTAAGTAGGTTGATTTTTATACTTTTCAATCTCATTAAACAAAGTTTTATGATGCTAAATACAATAATTATTTGAATGTAGACAAAAATGAAGTTTTATGTACGTGTTTCAATGGAGGATGTGTGGTTACAAGTCTAGTTTGGGGAATAAGACCCTCTCTCAAATTCTCCTCTAATTTTTAAAGGGCCTAAAAATTTTTTATGGCACATGGCACCTAAAATCAACGAAACGGCCCTGAGTAGAGTAATGTACGTCTTTTTATTGATGTTTTTTTATTTTTTATATCACCTACCGACAGGGGCAGATCTAAGATTTATTAATTGGGGGGGATTTTTTTTTTTTGTTTATTTGTTCAATTATGAGGGCAAAATTTAAAAAGTATCATAAATACCCTTAAAAAATTTTTTACATGATTTGAGAATCTTAGAGGGGACAGCTGCCTCATGACCCTCTGCATCCCACCTGCCTACCGATGGAAGATGTTAAATACCCTTGGAAGTTAGAGTTATGTTATCTACAAACAATGTCGCATGTGCATTGTATGATTAGGCTGATGTTTTAAACACCTACAGATGGAATCATGATATAAAACTCGTGCACGATGTGTTACGATTGGCATGTGTTTATTTTTTTGCTTCTCATTATTTATTATTTATTCATTTTATTCAAATTTAATTAAAAGACATATCATGCATGTTAAAAGTGAATCTTACAAATATCATACGTCTCTTGTAAGTTTAATGTTATCATGATTTGCATCTAATGTCTATCTATTTATATTTAGTTATTAAGTACCCAGCAGGTCAGCAGGCTCGGACATGTTATGTATATATACGGATGAATGGGATATGGATCGGTAGAGTTATATTCATATCCATTTATTTTTCTTCATCCATATTTAAATCATCCGTTCGTATCCATATCCGTTGGAAGCAGGTTAATGAATATCTATTTTGAATATTAAAAAAATCGGTAAACATTGTGATAATCTTGATATAATTCGTTACAAATGCATATAAAATATAGTTTTTGGAGAATTTAAAGCGCGCTTTAATAGTCATTTATCATCATTTAGTGAGTTCTACTTTATAGTGGTAATCAAAACTTACCTCGACATTGTTTTACAATAGATAGGGATACAGGAATGCCGGTTTACAGAAAATTATATATAAAAGAAATATAAATATTTAATAAAGATATTAAGTTATAAGAATGATCAACTTAAATCATAAGAAATTTATACAATTGATAAGTTTATAACATAAGTATATATATGTGTATATGCATTTCATGTATTAATAGGTGAATCCGTGGATGACAGTTAGTAATCCATATTCGATCCACTAATTATCCACATCCATGTCTACTATACATTTATTTAGATCATCCACATCATTGATTAATGGATCATATCGGGTAAATATATGTTGGATCGTATGATGATTGACATTTCCTAGGTAGGAGGGGTAGGCGATCTAAGTAGTTATGTGATCTACAACACATATTTGTTGCATCGTAACAAACATTGCACTTTACGTAAAATGTAGTGTACTTGTGATACGTGTAAATTAATGTAGTGTTGTTATGATGAAACGAAATTAGGCTCTAAAAATCAACGTCTAAAATCTTCTATCCTTCTGACCCACAAAATGAAGATGATCCTCATATTCACACCTTTTTTTTCTTGGAAAATTGGCAATGCATTAGAAGCCCACAAAGGTGCAAAACCGATTAGAGGTCAGGCTCCAAAAAGGAGGACTTGCGAAATGAGAACAATATATAGTCTTACAAAGAAAAATAAAAAGAGAAAACGAAATATAACCAAAGAAACACCATCATACATCATCCAAGTATCCAACAAAGCAATATCTTGAGCTAGAGATCCAATTCGACCAGTCCACATCCAACTTCTTATATCTATTCGAGATCCAAAGAAATGAAACTATTTGCACATGAGGAAAAATTATAGGAGATGATGTTATTCATTTCGATAACAGGATCATAGATTATAGAATTATGCCATTTCCATATTACCCACAATAAAACCAAATTAAATAAAGATTTAGTATTCACATCATATTTTTATTAAATGTTTTTCAACTTTGACCTTAAATATTTTTGTTTGTGTTTTATAATAATTGATGCAAAATATATGAATGGATTGAGTTTTAAATGTATTTTCATTGGTATAATTTTCATCAAATATTATATAACACAAATAAAAAATATTTAAGGTCAAAGTTGAAAAACAAAAACTTCAAAAAGTCAAAACATAACAATTATTTTGGGACGGAGAGGGTAGTAGAAACATATTTAATTATTATTTATATGTGTTTCCATAGAAATAAAATCTTTATTCAAAATATGAAAAACAATATGGAGTCATGCATTAGGTTATTTCTAGGTAAGGTTAAAAATTTTTTTCTTAAATTTGCATTTTAGGTTTGATAGGTACTTCTAAGCTTTTTAGTTGCAGTGGGTTGGTTAGACTTAGAGCACACGGAGTGGGCATGAATTCGTCGCCGTTCACTATCCAGAACGCCGACACACGACGTTTTCCCACTCCGCCTCGCCGTTCCCACCGCCGTTCCCGACTGTGTTCAAGGTGAACCGTCCAAAATCCGACGCCGAAACGAATTGCGTTCTTGTTTTCTTTTTCTTTTCTCTTTCTTTTTTCTTTATACTTTTTTTGGGTGTGTTTGTATATTGGCTGTGTGTTTTTTTGCAGTGTATGTGTAGTGTGTGTGGTAAAAGTACGCAGGAAGAAGAAGCCAAGAAGGAGGAAGGAGACATAGGGTGCTTTAGTTACTGAAAACTCCTCACTTTTCTAGAAAAATTCTCTATGAAAACAAGAAAATTAGAAAACGTGTTCAAATTCGAGTTTTCTAAAAAACTTTTCTAAGAAGAGAAAAATCCTTGTTTTCATTTTTATAACTACAAAGTTGAAAACTAGTTTTGATGGTTTTCTAAGATTTTCATATCTACTATTCTTTGGAAAAGAAAAACTCATCCCCTTGCAACTAAACACGTTTTCAAGATTTTCCATACTTTTCTAGATAAGTAAAACACTTCTCGTTCTCTAGAGAAATGGAAAAAGAAAAATGAAGATAGTTTTCTATAATTAAACGCGCCCATATGGTTTTTTAATAAATTGGGCCAGGGTTTTTTTATTGGGCTAAATTTTATAATTGAATGGGCCAACAAAATGGGTTAAGTTCTTATCTTTTATGGATTATTATGTAATTAAAATGTAACGTATGTTTTAATGAATTAAATATTGCTTTATTTAATTTATTTTTTTAAATATTAATTTATACAATTATTTACATTAAAAAAAATAATTAAAACAAATAATAAAAAACTCCAGAACACTGTACAGAACATTGTTACCACACCACACAATCCTGAGTTCTCCATAACACTATCATAGACACTGTGGTGAGAGTGTCACCGCTCCTTGTGCTCTTAAAGCATCCTTCTTCTTTGTAATTATTTTTATTGATTTATTAGATATATATTTTATTATTATTAAGGGATTTGATAAACAGAGCCCTAACGGCCTTGGTTAAGGGATTTTTAAAAAAAAATTAATAGACAATATATATGCCCACAACCCACGTATCTCTCTCTGGTCAACCACATTCCACTTTTTTCTCGTAAGCAACCAACCCCACCCCCCACGGCCTCTTAAACAATTGACTTCCATTAATTAATTTAATTTCCATAATTAATCGTATGGATTTGATAGCCCGAACTTCAACATGTATAAGTTGGACCAACTAGTGTTAAACATCGTAGTGCACATAACTATAAAAATGAGGTCTAATTCACCAAATTACCAAAATTATACGATAGCAACATAGTTATATAGTCACACAAAATAACCAAGTCTTACATCTACACAAAAATAAAAATCCTAAGCGCAGATTCAGATTAAAGGGTTGCTTGATTCATAATTTATTGCAGAAGCATGACGAACTATTTTATACGATATTGAATTTAATAGTAGATGAATTAATTTGAAGTACATGAATTGTTCTGGAAAAAAAAGTGGGAAGTTAGTTTTTACCAAACAAGATGGAGGGAAGTTGTTGACCAGAGAAATACGTGGGTTGTGGCATGTATATTGTCTATTAATTTGAATTATTTTTTTTAAAAAAAATCCCTTAACCAAGGCCCTTAGAGTACACGGAGTGGTACCGTTTTTGTCTGCGTTTTTGGTCCAGAACACTGTTGGACAGTGTTCTACCACTCCTTGTCGCCGTTCCCAACGGTGTTCTGGACACCGTTTCAACACCACCGTCCATTTCAAGAATCTGCAATCCACAAAATCCTTTCTTTTTTTATTATTTTTTTTACTTTTTCTTTTTTTTTTTTTGTTTTTGTTCGGCAGTGCTTTTCTTCTTTTGGTTTTATTTTATTTGTTTTTTTCTTGTTTAACTTCTTGTTGGTTCACGAGAAGGGATATACTACAAAAAAATGCAAATTGTGTTTTGATTTTATTTATTTTGTTTTGTTGGGTCACGGGTGTAGGAAAGAAAAAAAATACATTTTTTGCAAGTGAAACCAATATTTTTTGCTTTTCTATATATACACTTCACAAGTGAGGTTCACAATCAATTTCAACTATCGTAAAATTACTCAAATATTCACGATATATACATTACTTTCAATAATTCAATAAAATGTCATCCGATTCATCCTCCTCCGACGACGAAACTACGTACAAACTTCTTTTGGCACTTGGTAAATATCGTGAACATCAAAATACTAAGCAGTGAGAACAGCCTGGAAAGGTGTCAGACCACTAAGCAGTGAGAACAGCTCAAAATACTACTGGCAGCGAGAACTGCACTGGCAGTGGGAACGGAGTATACGGGCAGCGAGAACCATGAACTATCAGTGAGAACGAGAAATGCACTAGCAGTGAGAACAAAGCTAGCAGTGTGAACACTTCAGTAATGAATATCTCCATGATTACTCATCTGATGAAACTCAAATTTTTACACGAAGTCTATTAGTGTATCATTAACATCATATCCAAAATTCAGCTCGATCCAACGGTTAACGAATGCCCAGTAATTTCCTGACTTCGTGCAGCAAAAACCGATCAGCAGATACTTTGTAATTCCATATCTCATTGTAGAAACATCCAATGACTATGAAATTTTGACACAATGTAGAAACATATGCCATCTATAACATATCCAAAAATCACAAGAATTCGTTGGATAACGAAGACACAGTGATCTTTTTACTTCTGCTTAATGCTGCTGTTCCAGAAGCTAATTCAGCTTTCTGCAATGAATTTCGACTTTGAATATCTGTCAATCAAAAGCTCAGATCGAAATTTCCTCCCGTCGGAATGTTCATCTATATGTTATGAAGTTACAGTTCAAATTTCAAGATGATTGAACGGCTAGATAATGAGAACCGGATTTTTCTTCATCGCTGCGCAGTAAGAGCTGTAACTTGTGTTTCCTAATCGGTTTATTTCGTTTTAATGAATTAATTAAATTAAATTTTGTTTTATTTAATTTATTTGTTTTTTATATATTAAATTATACAATTATCATCATTAAAAAATAAATCAAACAAATAATAAAAAATTACAGAACACTGTCCAGAACACTGTCCAGAACACTGTTACCACTCCACAAAATCCTCACCACAAATTTCTCACTCAGAACATCGTGTTTAGGCGGTTACCACTCCGTGTGCTTTTAGGGCTTTGTTTATCAAATCCCTATTATTAATATATGTTTTTTTTTAAAAAAAAAAAAAAAAAAAATCTTACGAAAAGTCAACATTGTTGTCTACGTGGAGGGAGGTGCGGCCGTGGGGATCTTCGCTGTCCCATTGATCGTAGCGTTCAAGCTATCATCTCATATTCTAATTGTATTGCCGCCATATCTAAACCTTGTGTTCTGCGTACACTCTCCTACTCTCACTTCCATCTAACCAACCCTTCGTGATCAGGTCTTACCATCATTACAACTCTGAATTCTACAATCAGGAATTGATAATCGATTGAACAAGATGAGGTTATTGAAGGTAGCTACGTGCAATTTAAATCAATGGGCAATGGAATTCGATTCCAATTTGAACAATATCAAAGAATCCATAATTAGGGCTAAACAAGCTGGTGCTGTTATTAGGCTTGGTCCTGAACTCGAAATCAGCGGCTATGGTTGTGAAGATCATTTCTTAGAACTCGATACCGTTTCTCATTCGTAAGATTCTTTTAAATTTCAGATCAATATTTCTATATTCATAATGATTAAGTGGTTTTATGTAATTCATATTAGTTACTTAGTTGTGATTGAATTAGTGAGTATATTATGTTTAATTTATAAAATTGCAGTTGGGAATGTTTAAAAGAATTGCTGCTTGGTGATTGGACTGATGGTATATTATGTAGTTTTGGGATGCCTGTTATTAAAGGTTCTGAGCGTTATAACTGTCAAGTTATATGTATGAATAGAAAGATAGTAATGATACGGGCGAAAATGTGGCTTGCAAATGATGGAAACTATAGGGAACTCCGATGGTTTACTGCGTGGAAACAAAAAGATCAGCTTGAAGAGTTTCAGTTACCGAGTGACATATCCGAGGCTTTGTTGCAGAAAACAGTTCCTTTTGGATACGGATTCATGCAGTTTTTAGACACGTAAGACGAAAGTTTTGTGCTTTTATTTCGGTTGAAGTATGTAAAGTGAGTTTTGATGTTTGAACGTTTGTTGTTTTGATAAGAGCTGTTGCTGCTGAAATATGTGAAGAGCTATTTACTCCAATTCCACCTCATACGGAGCTTGCGTTGAATGGTGTTGAGGTGTTTATGAATGCTAGTGGAAGTCATCACCAACTTAGGAAGCTTGACCTTCGCATTCGTGCTTTTATAGGTGCCACAAACACTCGTGGTGGAGTGTACATGTATAGTAATCATCAAGGATGTGATGGAGGACGCCTTTATTATGGTGAGTAGCTTCCTTCACTTACCTGTTCATGTAGTAAGTTCATTTATCTTGCGAGTGTGACAGTTCAACCATTTTAATTGTAAATTTGTTATTTTAGGATATGTTGTTTTGTAATGGGTCAAGGAAAAATTAAGAAATAGCTTAAACAGAAACTGATCAAAAGTTACCAAAAGGATACTATTAGTCTATTAATGGTTAAAACATCCATGATTAATTTAGTCAGTTAATTAAACCATTCGTGACATAATTTCTGTGATCATACGTGACACACTATTAATCATAAAAAAGAAAACAAATGGCATTTCAGGTCAACCCACCTGACCAATGCTGATCTGCACAACAGTTACCCGCTTTGACCCGTTACCCAGTCCTTTCAATCGGGTTTGCCTCTTTTAGTGAGGACTCTTCCCTCTCACACACACACACACATGGAAGTTTATTGCTGATGCTTTATATCACAAATTCTGTTTTCTTGAAGCGCGATGATTCTTTTTATTGCAGATGGATGTGCATGTGTTGTGGTTAATGGAGAAGTAGTAGCACAAGGGTCGCAATTCTCATTAAAGGATGTAGAAGTGGTGGTTGCTCAAATAGATCTAGATGCGGTATACTTTATGTTTGCTGAATTCTTATTTGTTTATTTATTTTTGATAGATTTATAGTCACCTGTCTCTTCCATGTTATGCACATTACTTGTTTAACCTCTTAACGAGCCTGCTAATTCATGGCAGGTTGCTAGTCTTAGAGGCTCAATAAGTAGTTTCCAAGAGCAAGCGAGTTGTAAACGATCTGTTTCCTCTGTAGATGTGCCGTACAAGCTTTGTCAATCATTTAACCTCCAGATGTCTCTTTCAAGTCCATTGAAAGAGGTCAGTCACTCGTTTAATCATCTACTTCTATTATTTTGTGACATTGAAGACATTTTTATAATACATATATCCTCCTGTTATCTATAGTTATGTTCTGTCAGCTTCATTTAAATTTATTATTTTACAGATTAAATATCATTCACCTGAAGAGGAAATAGCTTTTGGACCTGGTTGCTGGCTTTGGGATTACCTACGAAGAAGTGGGGCATCTGGTTTCCTTCTTCCACTTTCTGGTGGAGCTGATAGCTCTTCGGTAGCTGGTATTGTTGGATGCATGTGTCAACTTGTATTAAAAGGTCAACCTTTCCCATAATGAATAATCTATATAGCTCTCTTTGTGTATATTTAGGTATAGAACAAAAGAGAATATTGTTAAATGCTAC
Source organism: Helichrysum umbraculigerum (assembly GCA_949592205.1). Classification (NCBI taxonomy): domain Eukaryota; kingdom Viridiplantae; phylum Streptophyta; class Magnoliopsida; order Asterales; family Asteraceae; genus Helichrysum; species Helichrysum umbraculigerum. The sequence continues at coordinate 125,219,302 of CATIUR010000003.1, read as the reverse complement.
TTTTCCAAATACTAAGATCGTGGCTCAGTTATAATCGTGTAGTGTATTGATGTTTTATATCTGTATGAAGAGATCGCAAATGGAGATGAACAAGTGAAGGCTGACGCTGTAAGAATTGGCCATTACACTGATGGACAGTTCCCTACTGATAGCAAGGAATTTGCAAAACGCATATTTTACACAGTTTACATGGGAACTGAAAACAGGCAAGTCCATGTGCTGTATATCTTTTTCTCGATGTACTATTTTATCAGAATTAGTATAGATGGAAAGATGTAACAGGTCAAAATTGGTTCGGTTTGTAACCAATCATTTTTAGCTAATAGAGGAAACGTGCTGGACCAGGCTGGAGTGACCTGCAAACACTTATTTGTTTATATTTAAATCTTTAATACATGTTTTATGTGTTAAGTATTTTTATAAAAACATTAATTTTCGAAATAATAATCTATTGATTGAATTACAACGATTTAGGAGGTTGTGTATATATTTAAAAAAGACTTTGGCCGACATTCCACATCAGACCCATTTTACCTGTTATCCTTTTAGCTTTACTTTTTGATTTGAACCATCTGAGATAAAACACAACCCCAACTCATCCCATTTGACCCGTTTATAAATGAATGGGTCTAAATTGCTGCCTCTAATAGTTAGTAAAGCCTTTTTTACTTTTTCGTATTACTATTCAGGAAATTAGCTTTTATTAGGCTCTTCATTTCCAATATATTTTCACTTCATTAGTCATTATTCTCATAAGTTCAGTAGTTGATTTCTTATAAACATGGTGAGTCTCCTTGTTAACATCTTTTGCAATGACTCCGTCACTATACCACTAACGTGGCTCGTGTACATAACAGTTCTGATGCCACACGATCACGAGCCAAGTTACTTGCTGATGAAATTGGATCATGGCATCTTGATGTTTCTATAGACACTGTGGTATCTGCCTTCCTGTCTTTATTTCAAACACTGACTGGGAAGCGTCCCCTCTACAAGGTAAAACGCTGAGAAGTATCTGTTATAGAGATATTGTACCCTAAACATCCGATCATAAATCTTCTATGTTGACTTCCAATGATCATACTTAATGCAATACTATATTTTCTCATTTTTTACAGGTAGATGGGGGTTCAAACATTGAAAATTTAGGGCTCCAAAACATACAAGCTCGAATTAGAATGGTTTTGGCGTTTATGTTGGCATCATTGTTGCCATGGGTTCATAGCAAACCCGGATTTTATCTTGTGTTGGGTAGCTCCAATGTGGATGAAGGGTTGCGTGGTTACCTAACAAAGGTATTCTATTTATTCATCTCACTATACGCTTACTTTTCTGTAGCAATTTAGACTGTATATAAGTTATTGGAGTCGATTAAACTTTGTATTCAATATTCCCGTGGCTTCAAATTAAATTAAAGAACTAGTCTTCGGCTGATTGTGGGATATATGTATTTTGTAGTTTTCTTAATCTCTCTATATTTTTTGTAGTATGATTGCAGTTCTGCAGATATTAATCCAATTGGAAGTATTAGCAAGCAGGATCTCCGTATATTTCTGCGGTGGGCCGCCACCCATCTTGGTTTCTCATCTTTAGCAGAAATTGAAGCTGCTCCACCAACTGCTGAGCTGGAGCCTATACGATCCAATTACAGTCAGGTAGTCATCAATCTTTAGAGGTGGCAATTTCAGTCCATTTACCTCTGAATGGGTTAAATGGGGCTATGTTTAATCTCTAAACGGTGTACTGGGTTCAATACAAATAAGAGAAAGTATCTTAATAGGAAATGGGTCAATACCTCATACCTGCCCAGGGTGCTTTTACGGAAAAAAACCTTTTAAATGATTAATAAATTATATTAAGGAAATTGGAGTATTATTGAAGTATAACATTTGATACCAATCGTTTGTAAAACTACTATAACTATTGGACAAAAAAGCGATTTGGTCGACCCTACCTGGTTTTGACCCATGCAAAATGTACCCATATTAACCCGTTACCCAACTTGATGTCCCCACTCCCCAATTTTCCAGCTCTAATAGTTTTTTACTATTTCTGGTTACTGCAATCCTTGTTGGCATAAAGGAATCATAATCTGAACTTTAATTTCTTCAATAAATTTGGATGGACAGTCATCAGGCATTGCAAATTTATTCAGTACCTGGTTACAAATATCTTAGACTTTTTGACTTTTTTGAGCATTTCTAGTGTCTACATCTTATGAGAAAATGTTTTGGCGTATCTTGCTACTGAATTGGTTTGTATATGCAACCGTCATGTGATTCTGACTCCTGTAATTTTGCGTGAATCAGCTGGATGAAGTTGACATGGGAATGACATACGAGGAACTTTCAGTATATGGAAGGTTGAGGAAGATTTTTCGATGCGGTCCTGTGTCTATGTTCAAGGTTTGTCTTATATCATTATTGCAATCATATATATATATATATATATATATATATATATATATATATATTCTCAATCATAATTAACGGATAAATGGATAAATGTGTCCTGATGAGGCCCACTTCATTCTGACCTGTTTTGAACCATTTCCACATGCCCATCTTGCCACGTCTAGTTTCTGGATTATTGTTATGCTAATTACCGGCAGACCCTGTGATTTTTTTACAGAATCTTTGTTTTGGTTGGGGCTCGAAACTGAGTCCATCTGAGGTAGCCGATAAAGTGAAACATTTCTTCAAATACTATTCCATCAATCGACATAAGATGACTGTGTTAACACCATCATATCATGCTGAGGTATTATTTTTTGTTTGTGAAAAATCTTCATTCTCTCACACTCCCATCTTTCTGATAAGTTTCCATGCAACTATGTAACGGCACAAACTTCCCTTTTTATTTGCAGAGTTATTCACCAGAAGATAACAGATTTGATCTCCGGCAATTCTTGTATAATTCAAGATGGCCTTACCAATTTCGCAAAATAGATGAACTTGTGAACGAGCTTAGTGTCGATAAAGGTGCATCTACTTCAAATGGTGTTGGAATTGTAGCAGCTGGTTCAGCCAATCCAAAAGCCGGCATTTAGTGACTCGATCTGACAACTATGCTGTCAGTGATCATTTCAAGTTACAAGCCGTAATTCTCGTTTAGTAGTCCAACTTGTATTTTTCGATTTATTTCACATTTAAATACCCTTGAATGTAAAGTTAGTAAAAGAAATATACAGAAGAATACCAAGGCTGCTGCTGGTGTAACTTTTTGCCTGAAGTATTCTCTCTTTTGTAACAATAATTAAAAATTAAAATTTAAAAAATCATCCGATCTGCAGTTGCATTCACATTCACATTTTTAACATGTAACTAGATTTATTCTTCCCTTCCATCATCATTCATACCAAAAGCTATCCTCTTTCTTTTTAACTTGTTTCGTGATACTTCTTGTTTCTGATCAGCAAACATCAAAAACCGTTTTACACGATTCGAACGGTACCCTATTTGTCTTGGCTTCCTCATTCTGGGATGGTGTCTTCTGAATTTGTCAAGTGTCATACAGAAGTGTATAAAAAGAGCAACACCACAAACTACTCCAAATATAAGAAACAGTCCCCAAAAGTGTTGTAGTTGAAGTTTATCAGATACCAACAACGAGCTCTGTGGGCCACACGCTTGTTTATTTAGCCAACGATCACGAATCTTCTGAAGTTCACCACTTTCTGTTAATTTGAGTATGGCCGTTGACATGTCAACCGCCAATGGAGAATCCCTTGGAAATGCCTGAGAAAAGAACCACAAACCACAATATCAAATTTATGACGATTAAAATACGGTTGCATCAAACTTTAATTGAGTAAGATACTTACAAATCCGAGACCACTTTTCGTGAACTCCTCCCCAACAACCTGGAAGCGGCAGTAGTTTGAAAGAAAAAGATCCACATATGGCCTCTCTTCAACAACAGCAGCAACTTTTCCGGACTGTAATTTCTCAGCATACTCTTCAGGAGACCCAAGAGCAACGAGTCTCGACGATGGGAAATTGAGTTCTTTCACCAAATAACTCTCAACATATGATCCCATAGAAAATCCTATAAGTTCATTGCCAATGATCAGTGATTCAATTCCGCTGATGGGTGATTGTAGTTGTTGCACAGTTAGAATTGATGTCAGACTCGCCGTGTAGCTTGAGTTAACAATTAGAACTACGAAAAGCCAGATAAATACAACCATACGCCCGAGGGTGCTTACAGTGTTTTCTCCTGACACATTCAAATCAATGACTAATTAACTCTCTAGATGATAAAGAACGGAAAGAAAAAGATCCAAAATATGAGAGATGGCCCTTACGTTGTGCAAAAAACATAGTTGAAAAGGTAAACCTGCAAAATTCAGAAGTACAACTTTTCTCAAAGGGTGATGACTCAAACTATAAACTAAACACACGAATGAGGTGCCTTAAGTGCTCACCACACTACAGTGACTACTTGTCGCCTGGGTGGGCCCCTAAATTCATCATTGTGCCTGTGTTCTAATAACCACACGACTGCTCCAACAAAGAGGAAGAGAAGAGCAGTGACTCCCCACATTGGCGGACTAAATGGCTGTAAGTAAGCCCAAGAACTGGAGTGTGGTTTATGTATGCGGACGACTACAACTAAGCCTGACTCTATGAACGGCTGTGTGAAATCCACAGTCTTTGTACGGTTAGTTATGATCGTAATATCACCAACAACAGCATCAAACACCTGCAAATACATATAGCAGCTAGCTAGGTGACCAACTTGTAGCCAATAGATAACAATAATAACTAAAATAATCAATAATTACTCACATCGGATGCAATCTTGTTTACAAGCTCAGTATAGCTGGGGTTCTTGTGACCATCCCCAAACATGATGAACTCGTAAGGAAGTGGATATGGAAGTAACTTTCTGGCAGCATGGAAGACTTCTATGCTAAAACCACCAACTTGGTCTGAACCAACCATTTCCTTAAAACTAGCTCTTAATGGAACCCCAATCCTCAAAGGTCTGCCATTGTTCACAAATTCCCATCCACGAGGTTTATCTTTCGTGTGACCAGGCCATACTACACTTTCCAAGTCTTGTTTTGAAGGTTTCACATTGTAAGAAGTATTTGGGGTGTGAACTGATAGCCCAGTGTAGTTGGACCAATATCCAACTAGTCTACCCTGTGTTTGTAAAATGTTGATGACATCAAAACTCGGGTTTATCAAGGATCTATCTGGACTGAACACAATGGGGCCTGTTAGACCAGTCATATTTGTCTCTAGTATGTTTCTAAGCAACTGTTTTCCGCTGTCAAAAATGCTAAGAGTTTTAGGATTTGGATATCTGGTTGTCACCAATTTATTCAATTCCGAATCTTTGGAGAAGGAAATTTTGCCGCCTTTTTTTAGTAAGTTGTCAATTGCATATGCAATCATCCATATAGTATCATAAGCATATAAAGCGTAAGTGTTTAGTCCAATAGAGCCCTTACTAATACTCTTCCATCGCTCTATAAAAGCTGTTTTCTTGTAGGAATCTGGAGTGTGGGGACGACGAGTGAGAATACCATTCAGAAAATTACCTTCCTCGGGAGTAATACCATTCGTATCTAAATAAGTTGATAGCCAAGTTGTAGCAATCCATACATACCCTTTTTTCATCATCTGAAGACTATTTGCCATCTTAAAAATATTAAGGCCAGTTTCAAGATACGTGTGTATGATAATGACACGAGATTCCATTGACTTGACTTTAAGCAATCTATCTTTAATGATATCATGAGTTACTTTTGAATCAGGTGGAAGTGGTGCTCTACCTGATAGCCTGCATCGCTTCTTTGCAAGTTCATTACTCAACACATTTATACCATTACGAAACTGGTCATCATCAGTGTAGATTGCAGTTACTTCACTGTAACGGAAATAGCTTACTATTGCAGCGATTGCAATCATCTGATAATGATCATTTGGGGCCGTTTGGAGAAAGTATGGGTACTGGAGAGGTGAAAGTGCGGGGTCTAGACCATGGAATGACAACACTGGGAAATGAAGTTCATTACCATAATGTGAAAGCAGGCGAGCAAACTCAGTACTTTGTGGACTGATAATTGCTATGGTAGGGATCTCCAGGTACTTCAATGCTGAAAAACTCACAAGTAAAGAACTGGATACTTTGCATATAAAGATTCACATTTACATAAACGACAATAGAAATTAAGTTACGTAGAGAGCATCTGAGAATATGCAGAGAGTTAACTAAATTAGTATGTTCACACAATATTGTCTGTTAAAACTTTTACCAAAGATTATTTTGAGAAAGAAATAGAGAGCTGTAGCTAAATTAGTATGTTCACAAAAGTCACATTGAATAGCGCTAACAGAGTTTATATATCGTGTTCGTTATTAGTCGTTTATTATGAACTTTGTGAATGATACCAGATTCAATTTACCATCCTATCTTATGAATTCCTCATTTAAGTTTAGCTTTTATCACAATATAATGATATATATACAAAAAGGAATTATGATTAGATAGTTATTTTACCGCTAACAATGCTGAAGATACCAGTCCAGTTTGCATCATGAACGGAAATGCTCAATTGTCGTCCTGGTAGAACGGTTGGATCAGAATTGACATCATCTACAGCAGCTTTTGTGGCAATGGTCGAGACTTTTCCAACGATGGTTCGCTGATTAAAAATTGAACCAATGTTTACGATATCAGTTTTTGAATTTATAACTGACAAGGCTCCAAGAATTAGTAGAACTAACAACAAACTCATCGTTGTTGTATCGTGTTGATACATGTAACTCCCTCTTCTAAATATGGTGTGATCTGAGGTTGTAGATATGAGAAGGGCTAAATATACAGTATTTAATATGAAAAAAGTTATGGTAAACCCTCTAAATCTGTTAAGAATCAAACAAATAAACTTATATATAATGGGAATACTGCAAAAAGATATAAGCTAATCCAAACATGGAACAAAAAGGAACCCAAAAGGGTTCTTAAATACAAAAGTGTTGATCAATGAATTAGCAAAATGAACATACTATGGCATACCATGTAAAGCAAAAAAAGAAGAAGTAACATAATTATTGTAGTCTTCACCTCCAAAAGGAAAGTTTACTTATAAAAAAACACAAACCCATGACACTAGAACAGCATAAATTCCTTATGTTTAATTGCTAATTATAGTATTAAAGTGCATTTTAAAATTTGTTTGTAGGTCAGGGTGAATGTTTATGGTAAATTATTGATTGTTTGTTTCTGGCTTATGGAAGAAATAGACAACAAACATTGTTTAAACAGTAGATGGATGGATGGATGGATGGATAATACAGATTAAAAAGTATGTTCATCACCTAAAAAGTGCAAAATAAGAGAAAGGGATCTATCAATCACATGTCATCTCCCTCAAACTTAATGTAATTAATCCCAAAATTATACTAATCCTATCCTCTCATCTCTCTGTATTACCAAACAAACAAAAACATCCTAAAGTTCATCATGTTCATCGTCATCCTCTGTTGATTCAGCACCGCCACCCGGGGCCCCACCAGATCTCTGATAAACAGCGGTTACGATAGGATTACAAACAGCTTCAACTTCTTTTAACTTCTCATCATAGTCCTCTTTCTCAGCTGATTGATTATCATCCAGCCATTCAAGTGCTTCCTTTGTTGCTGTTTCGATCTTCTCCTTTTCATCTTCCTCGAGCTTGTCGGCCAATTTATCTTTGTCGTTGATTTGGTTCTTCATGTTGTAGACGTAGGTTTCAAGAGCGTTACGCGCGTCAATCTTTTCTTTCACCTTCTTGTCTTCCTCAGCGAACTCTTCTGCTTCCCTAACCATTCTCTCAATTTCTTCTTGGCTCAAACGTCCCTTCTCGTTGGTGATTGTGATCTTCTCCGACTTCCCAGAAGCCTTGTCCTCTGCCTTCACGTTTAAGATACCATTGGCATCTACTTCGAATGTGACTTCAATTTGAGGAGTTCCCCTGGATTAAAAAGTAAAAGTTGTACGTTTTAGCCACCAATAACACAAATGCAAATAAAATAAATTAACTCGAAAGATACGTAGTAGTTAATAGGTGACAAACCTTGGAGCTGGAGGAATTCCAGAGAGATCAAATGTTCCAAGAAGCCTACAATCCTTTGTGAGACTTCTTTCACCTTCATAGACCTATTACCAAAATACAAAAAAGTTAAAATGAGCATTTTTTTTAAGATACAATGCTTAAAACTCAAAATGGCCAGAGCATGCTGGTCCGGTAACAGGTCAAATAGGTTCGCATCAAAACAAGAAATATGCAAATTTGGAAGAAAAATAGTACCTTAATGGAGACGACAGTCTGCTGATCCTGGTAGGTAGTAAATACTTGAGATTTCTTGGTTGGTATGACGGTGTTTCTCGGAATCAATTTAGTCATCACCCCTCCAACGGTTTCAATACCGAGGGTAAGAGGAGCCACATCCAAAAGAAGGATACCTGAGGTTTCATCACCACCCTCTCCACTCAAAATGCTTCCTTGAACTGCAGCACCAAAAGCGACAGCCTCATCAGGGTTCACACCCTTGTTTGGTTCCTTTCCATCAAAGTAATCCCTGAGGAGCTGTTGGACCTTCGGAATCCTAGTACTACCACCAACAAGAACAATTTCATCGATCTGACGCTTCTCCAATCCAGCGTCCTCCATGGCCTTCTTCACTGGTCCCATGGTCTTTCTGAACAAATCATTGTTAAGCTCCTCAAATCGAGCCCGAGTCAATGGCTCAGAAAAATCCACACCGTCAAATAGTGACTCAATCTCAACACGGACTTGATGCTGACTACTCAATGCTCTCTTGGCACGCTCAGCTTCCCTTCTAAGCTTTCCAAGAGCTCTGTTGTCCTTGCTAATGTCCTTTCCATGCTTCTTCTTAATCAACTTGATGAAGTATTCCATAATCCTTTGGTCAAAGTCCTCACCTAAAAGATATCATACATCATTCATGAACACATTGAACGAATAATTTGCATAAAAACCAGGTATTATAGCAGTAATTTCAAACAAAATATTTATCCTTACCTCCAAGATGGGTGTCACCATTTGTGGCAAGAACCTCAAAAACACCATTATCAATTGTCAAAATACTGACATCGAAAGTTCCACCACCAAGATCGAACACAAGGATGTTCTTTTCACCACCTTTCTTGTCTAGACCGTATGCTATAGCAGCAGCCGTAGGCTCATTGATGATTCTGGCAACATTCAAACCAGCAATCACACCAGCATCCTTGGTAGCCTGCCTTTGGGCATCATTGAAGTACGCTGCACACACAATTAAAAGACAAACGATCAACAAACATAATTCATCCGAGGCAAGCTTTCGTTTTATGGCTTGCAGTTCAAAAAAGATTGTTAACACAGGATAGGATGCAAGTTTGGCAACCAAATGGAAACTTTAAATGTGTTTTCTGTGATATCTGTGCTGATTCGCATACTCACTTATTTTTTCAATGCGATTATCCTTGCAAAGTGTGTACTACATTAAAAGGAAAACTAATGTTTAAGGGATTGCAGAATGATTTGACGGATATCGTAGATAATCTTGCTGGTTATCCATTTAAGAACAACATTTGGTTATCCATTTAAGAACAACATATGGAGTGTGCTAAACAGGTTGGTTATAGCTGCTGTGTTGTATTTTGTATGGCTGGAAAGGAATGCAAGACTGTTTAAGAAAGAATCAAGAAGTGCAGAAGCCGTAATCAAACTAATAGAGGAAAATGTTAAACTCAAATTAATGAGTTTAAGTGTGAAAGAATCAATGGCAGTCAAAAAAGCTGCTGCAATGGAAGAATAAGCAATTGCAACTCAGATAAGAAGAGATCATATCAGTTTTAATTGAGATATATTGACTTAAGGTTAGTGAGTCATGAAAGATGGGACTACTTCCCTTAAGTCCATATTGAATTTCTGCTAGTTGTTGATCAAAAGATTATGTTGCATAGTCTAGATTCTGAGTGTTAGCAGGGTAGTGTTGAATGATGTTTTTTGTTTTGGTTTGGTGGTTAAGGGTCTGTCCTTAGCTCCTTGAATTCTTGTATCATTTTATAGTTGTGATTAATATATTTTTTTTACCCTAAAAAAAAAAACAAACATAATTCAACCGTAGAAGTTACAACACAATACTAAGCTCAAGAGTTTTCGCAATTTACTAACCAGGAACTGTGACAACAGCATCCTTAATCTTCTTCCCAAGAAAAGCCTCAGCTGTCTCCTTCATTTTGGTCAAAATCATAGCACTAATCTCTTCAGGACTGAAAACCTTAGTCTCCCCATCCTTGAGTTTAACTTGAATATAAGGCTTCCCATCTCTATTCACAATTTTGTAAGGAACAAGCTTCATATCCCTCTGAACCTCTTTGTCCTCAAACCTATCATTCATACAAATTTATAAATATATACATTCATTCAACAAACATAAAACAACAATAATTCGATATATGCAAACAATCAAATTAAAAGAGATTCATACTTTCTTCCAATCAATCTCTTAACATCAAAGATGGTTCTTTCGGGATTAACAGCTGCCTGATTCTTCGCAGCCTCACCGATCAACCTCTCGGAATCGGTGAAAGCCACCCATGATGGAGTGATACGGTTTCCTTGATCATTCGCTATAATTTCCACATGTCCATTTTTATATACACCAACACAAGAATAGGTAGTTCCAAGATCAATGCCAATAACAGTTCCTAACTTGCTAGCTTCTTCTTTCGCAGTTGAAAACACAAATAAACAACCTACCACACACAACCATTAGTACATAGAAATCAACCTTTATTGCAATTTCATCCACAATTCAATAACATGAAATTAAATACTACGGAGTATATTTGAACCAGCAATTCACATATATATAATCAGACGTATAGCCAAAATACTGTACGTTTATGAATTTGGAAAATCTTTCATAAAAGTTAACAAAATTAACAACAAAAGGGTATGTAACTCGCTTCCATAAAAGGTTTACGAAATCTGAATTTGCAGAAGAAAATGATCATTCGCCAGAAGTAGAACACAATTGCACACTAATTAGAATACAAAATATATTTATATTGAATTTTTACACTAATAATTTTGCCATGCATCACTGAAATTCACACGAAAATGGTAATCACGTAGCTAATCGGCTTAATTAGACTAATCAATCAATGTATTAATTAGATCTCAAACACGAGCTAATTCTCAAATAAGCAAATATTAAAACAGAGATAAAACCTAGATCTACATTCATCACATCGATATTCATGAATCCAAAATTGATTACAGAAACAAATGAAAACATACCGATTAAAACAATCGCAGTAATAACGCCGGAACGGCCCATGATTCACCAACGTGCGCTCTAGATCACTTGTTAATTGCTGTTCTTTGATGACTCTAGATATAGAGAAGAGGTTTCGGGTTTCAGAAATATGAATGAAGGAATTTTGAGAACGCGAAATATATATACGTATGATATGATGGCGCGTATAGGTGCGTGTAATTCCAGAAGATACTGGGGTTTTATGTCATTGTTGATGAGCTGGACCAATGAAATCGAAGGAATGAGTTTTGTAACCAATAGGAATGCAGGGAGTGTTATGTCCGACGTGGTCTTTCCTCATTTGTTTTGATTCGTCATCAATTGAGGTCCCTGAAGTTTTGTAATTTGTGATTTAACCCTGACGTTTTAGTATTACTAGTTAAGTGACCCGCGATAACACGGGTTTGTTAAATACTACTCCTATATTTACAAAATTTGTATATGTATATACGGTAATATTTATGCAAATGATTTGCAGCATTTAGTGTTTTAAATCTTGAGTTATTATGTTGTGTATTTTTAACTTATATACATGTTTATAGGATTTGCCATGTTTGTTTATTTATTTATTTGTTTCTTTCCAGCTAAATGGATGCAAATAAATAATGGAAAAATAGTTAAATATTCATTCTCGTGGCCTGGTGAACATAAGCAACTCAATAGCAAAGTTTATTACCAAACCATATAAGTAGCCCATTTGCAACACTCATGCCCAGGTGAACATAGAACAACTTTGCATAGCAGTAGCAGTAGCTTTTTTCTTTTTTCTTTTTTAAAGGAAAACAGTAAGTATATTACAATATATATATTTAGAACTCGAACTCGAAGTACATACGTATCTATATGTACATATAGTTCCAACTACCTACGTTGATTAACCGCATTTACTGGCTAGCACATATTTACTTACAAACCATTACTACCACACCTACAAGTACAACATTAATAAAAATTAACTGGTTACATTGTTCTTGTACTTTTTGGACTATTTCAATCTATATAACCATCATTCTTTTTCTATTGCTGTCATGCCTAGCTTCATTCCCCATCTCATGTGACCAACTTCAAGACAACTACCACTCGATCAGTTATCCATTGTAATCTGTAACCACCGGATATTCCCTTTTTCAGTCTTCCTTGAATCCATTCCAAACAACGAAATCTGTATTTCTTGAAATAGTCATGCCTAGCTTCATTACCCCATCTCATGTATTCCTTAGAACCAAAGACCTTGCAGTTTCTATTCCTCCAGATATAGTAAGTTGTTATCCAAACCACTGCTTCCCGGCACTCTTTTCTTTGCTTTGTTGTAGTGCCATTTCCCACAGAATTCATAACTTCCCTAATACCTACTGAATTCACGGTACCTCGTTCCTCATTTCAACTATTTTAACACTTTAATCCAAGTATCCAATACCTCTTTGGATAATAGTAGAGAATGATCAACGTTTCTATTTCATCTTCGCAACACAGACACAAAACAGAACGTAACTCGACAACTCTTTTGTCCAGCTCAATTCTAACTGGCAGGCTACCTTTCGACCCGTTTGCTGATTCGCAGCCCCACTGTCAAGTACGACTCCATCTATCATTTTTGATAATGATTTAACTGACAATACTTCATCGTCACCCATAGTCCACTGCCACCCATAGTCCACTGCCACCTGTGCCTACAATCTTTTAACGGAATAAATGCATAAAGTATATTTATAAGTTCCTCTAACTCGCCTTCAGCACGTCCTCTTAGATTCCTAACCCAACCTCTATCCCAAAGCCATGGCTATCAACCCACATACGTCACCTGTCTTTCAAAAAAATATTGAAATAAAGATTTTGATTGTTTTTCCTTAACTAGACAGATTACTAAATAACATATGTATATGATTAACACCTCAAAAAGTAAAAAAAATAAAAAAAATCTATCCATTGAGCGAGCGAAGTATAGGAAATGAAGCAAAGAAACTTACAATTACTTCAAAGACAGCACATGAGACTACTACAGATGTAGAGAACGTTCTGAAGTAGCCTTCATTTGAGGTTTTTATATGATTAAACAGTAGTGAGCATTCCATATGAGATCATGAACTACCTGGCACTGAAAACTACCTTAACCTTGCCAGTTAAAACCATACGTACATACCATGCCGACATCAACAACAAAAGGTTATCATTAACTATTTCCATGCATTATCCCTGTTTTAATCCATATCATACCACCAAATCAAGTTATATATCATTATCCAAATAAAAAACTTAGTGAAATTAAGAGAGAGAAACAGAATTCAGATTTACTTAAGAGTTTAAAAGTATATAAAACCCTCACACATTCATACACGAATCTGAGACTCTAAATATTTATATTAAAACACTTGATACAAAATATACAGACAACTTAAAAGACAACCATATAAATCCAATGAACATCGAACCACACACATCATATTTTAGATTATATGTCTACAGCCTTATGCTACTTAGCTAACTCAGCTTGACCCACCCATTCTCTCACCTCTACAAAAAGGGTCAAATGGTTTGAAGTTTGAACTAATAGGTTGAAATACGATAATCATAACATAAACAATCAAAGAAATAGTTAGATACAATCGATGGTAAATCTTCTATTGAACCCTTCATTTATAGTTTTGTTGACGGTGAAAACATATTACTTAACCATTTCAAAGTCCTGAGAATTTGCTGCCTTACGCATAACAGGGTGACCAAAAACCCTTCAATCTATCATTTTCCAATTCTGGTACCTAGGGATCCAAAAAAGACAGCCGAGCCTCCATGAATTTAATACCTGTTTTGCATAGCCATCATTACCAATAGCCAGAATTACCTATTGAAAACTAACCATATAAAAAAAAAACCCTGCAGTTTTCAAAAATAATTTTCTCACAAAAAAACCCGTGAAGTAAGATTGTAAGAACCAATATAAGAAAAGAATCTGAAAATATAAAACATGCATACACACATGAAGCAACAAAAAGTAAGAGCGCGCTCCCACAAAAGCAAAGAAAAAACATGTAATTAATGATCACTCATTAACACTCGTAGATGACTTAGCCCTATACGATTCTTGATTTCATCACAACAACTTAGAAACAGAACAGAATTATATAGAGCTTTATGACAGACTTGAATTATCGGAAACTGACACCGTATAACAATCTTCAACAAAACTGCAATTACCAAGACATGCAAATCTTCACAGTTGATATTACAGTTTAAGTGTGTGCTTAAAAGTATGCCTTCCTTTATCTTCTAAAAACGTATTATTGAAGAAGTACCTGCAACCGCATTGACATCAAGACCTCCAAGCAGTTGTTCCTTCCACCTTTTCAAAGCTCTCATCATCCTGAAACAACACATATAACCAAGAACATTTAATCATAAAAAGTAAAGAAAATTAGTAGTTTTATGGATTAAAAATCCATGAATCGTATCATTTTCAAGGTGCTCTCAAATGCTAATTTTGAGACCCAACTATACATGAGCATTTACATCATCTTCTGTTGCATAAAAGAAGCTTTCACTTGCATCTCTACTTAGAGCCTCTTTAGAATTAGAGGCATCATATTTATCTTCATTTTATCATCACTCATTAAATCTGAGAACAATGTGTGTCAATATATTCCCATAAATGATTAGAATCCTACTTGTTTGGGAGAGACAATGAAGGGTACATATGAATCGATTGAAAAGCAGAATAACAAATTTTGATTGCATCTTTCAAACACATTAAATTCAAATTTCTCAATCCACTAACCCATATATATATATATATATATATATATATATATATATATATATGTATATATATCAGAGAGCTAGCCATAGACATTTTTGTAGTGGCAACACATAAAATTCCACATTCTGCACTTTGATCAATAAATTTGAACCTTAATACCATTCTCTAAACCAAACATTGATTTAACGATTATGAACACAAATGACATTGGGGGCTCTCAACCACTGTCATAGCCGACAAAATCCTCTAATTAACAACACAATCTACTGAGTTTGCTGCTCTAGAGAAAAAAAAAATCTCATTACACTCTAGAAGTAGCCCCAAGAACAATTTAAACCCTTAAACATGAGAAAATCAATAACATAAATCAGATTTTTGCAATAGCAACCAACAAAGAACCATCTGAACATATATGTAATCCAGCAATAGATCAAACATATAAGACCTACCCGATCACCCATATGGAGATACTACATAAAATCAGATGCAAACGCTTACACAAAGATAGAGCAGTCAAAGAAAACAACTGTTGAAAGTTAAATTTAAAAAATAAACAAATAAAGAATCAAGGAGTCAAAGAAAACAACTGTTGAAAGTTAAATTAAAAAAATAAAACAAATAAAGAATCAAGGGTCTGAAACTCAAAAATCAAACATTTCAAGTCATGATGCTTACATGAGTCAAATGGGTGAAAACTTGCACAAGTGTGTTTCTACTACATAATTAGTTGTAAATTTCAAAGTCCGAACAAAATAAGAAATCGCCTCTAAAACTCAGTAAGAGATATTAAAATCTTTAGGTGTAAAAAAAATGATACCTTACACCTGCCTATAGCCAAATTCATCATCATTCCATCAAATACCTGGTGTGCGTCCAAGAAGATGATTATCTTTTGTTTAAATTCACCAAATTTGACATTTCTAATACACATATTAAGATTACAGGAGCATAAATAGCATGATAAATTAGGTAAAACTGGAATGGAGAAAAGGAAGAACAACAAAAAAATCGAGGAAAAAGAAGGTACACTGGTCAATGGTACAGTAGCAAGCTAGCAAGATATTCAGTCTTCCTTCATATGAGTTTTCCCGAAATTGACATTGCAGAAAACCAACCGTTATAATCTTAGAAAATACAACATGAATGATAACCATTAACTTGCAATGCAAATGCTTCAATCATAAACATACAAATTGTATATTCGTGCAGTGCAAATGTTTAAATCTTCATGATGCATATTAGGTTTAAGAATTGATAAAAGTAGGAATGGAAAACTTGAAAATTACTGCTTAGCATCCAAATCTGAAAAAATGAAACAAAACCCTATAAACTCTGAAAATAAATTATTACATAGCAGTGAAAAAAACTAAACAAAAAGCTAAGATTGACCCTAAAATTAAGATCACATCATAAACCTAAACAAAACACCAATGTAAACAAATGAACAAAAACTCACCACGATTGATTCTACTTCTTCTTCCTCTGAAGTGTCTTCTAATATTCCAAATGATAATTCTAATCCCTCTTCTTCTTCTTCTGATATTTTTCTTCCTACTCCATCTAATTCTTCTTCTTTTTCACCTTCTAACTCCTCTCATTCCTCTACAACTCCTCCCAATTCACCTACACCTTTAATTTAATTCCAGAAAAGTAATGCTACATAGACCTAATTAGCTATACCTAAAAATAAACCTAATACATTCATTGGATAATACAGTTTCTCTCTCCTAATCTTACTGGTTGAACTTGACATATATCGCTCTTACATTTTTAGGTCCACATTAGGTCTATCTAATTAGTCCTCCCAATCATTTTCCATTCCAGAAACCAGAAAGTCTACCAGACATCATGCACCACCAAGTTACTTGAAAGATTATGTTTGTCCTCCACAAGTCAACAAACATTGGTGCAATTTAGTTGCTTTTTCTTCCTTGTCTAATGTTCATCAGTCAGTTGCTTTGACTGCTTCATCCATAATTGAACCAAAATCATATTTAGAAGCTTCTTGTGATCCAAAATGGGTTGAAGCAATGGACAAGGAGCTTGCTGCATTGCAGTTAAATAATACTTGGGAAGTGTGTGATCTTCCAACTGGAAAAAAGGCATTAGGCAATAAATGGGTTTACAAAGTGAAACTTAGATCTGATGGTTCAATAGAAAGGTTCAAAGGCAGATTAGTTATCCAAGGTAATCATCAAAAATATGGCATAGATTACTTGGATACTTTTTCACCTGTTATCAAAATGCCAATCATTAGATGCATATTGTCCTTAGTAACTTCTAAAAAATGGCCTATTCACCAATTAGACATTAACAATGCTTTTCTTCATGGAGATTTGGATAAAGAAGTTTATATGAAAGTGCCTCCCGGTCTCCCTAATCCTGATAACAAAGTCTGCATATTGAAGAAATCTTTATACGGCTTAAAACAAGCCAGTAGACAATGGTTTCATAAGCTTTCCACTGTTTATCTGTTCAAGGCTTCATTCAATCCAAAAATGATCACAATTTGTTCATTAAAAGAAAAAACTCTCACATTACTATTGTTGCTGTCTATGTTGATGATATAATAGTGATTGGCTCAGATTTTTCAGAGGTACAAAACCTCAAAGTTTTCTTACATCAACAGTTTACCATTAAGGACTTGGGTCTCATCCACTATTTCTTGGGCTTGGAGGTTCATAATACTCCAGATGGTATCATACTCACACAAAGAAAGTTCACAAATGAGTTATTGTGTCGCACCCCCAAATTCGGGTTGCGGAAGCAGTTTGGGTCGGGGCGCGACTAATCAATAATCAAAGCACAAAGATGTATAGCAAACGACCTCTAAATGAGACGTTTGAAAATATTTATTACATTTCCAAAATAAAATGTTTACCATATTGCGAGTTCGCAAATAATTCCAATACATAATCTGAAATACAAAAAGTTATGCAAGGAAACCCATGTGTTTGAAAACATGCGACTCGAGCTAGCATATCTTGTAGTAATCCTAATCCTGCTGGGCACCTGAGAACACATGCTAAAACGAGTCAGCTATAAAGCTGGTGAGTTCATAGGTTTATCAGTAAAACGTAAAGTATAGACTGTATGTATTTCAAAGGTAGTTTATAAAACTACGATTTTAAGCTATAATGTCATATGATTGTGACACCAATGTGTAGTCGATATGAAGGTTGTTATAACCTTATGACCTAATCCGATGGGTTTAGTCCTAATGAGTTCTCTAAGTGTTTCCATGTTTGTACTACTTTTCGGAGTACTCCAATACCAAGCCTAGTACTCAAAACTCATGGTGATGTCTGAGGTAGTACAACGTACTCAGTGACCTATCAGGTTATCATGTAAGTATATAAGAATCGGGAGTGGCAACACGTGCCTATCAGTATGATTATGTATACATATAAGAGTCGGGGGTAGCACTTCGTGCTCAAACAGGTAGTCATGTATGCATATGTATCAGAAGTAGCACCGCGTGCTTGGTGGTGTAATCATGTATGCATATAGTAATAGGATGTGGCACCTCGTTCCCAACAGTGTGATCATGTATGTATATAAAGTGTACATGTATATATAACAAGTGTGCATGTAAATCGGAAGTAGCACATCGCGCCCGGAAGTAGCTCATCGAGCCCGGAAGTAGCACAAAGTGCCCGAAAGTAGCACAGCGTGCCCGGAAATAGCACAGCGTGCCCGGAAGTAGCACAACGTGCCCGGAAGTAGCTCACAGAGCCAAACAGTATATACACATAAATAACGGATGCAATCACAGCACAGTGTTTAACCAATGTATTACCCTATGGTAATATAGTAAGTGTGTATCATAAGCAAGTACCAATAATTGTCGCGCAACAATCAGGTGTAGCACAATGTATCTAAGCAAGTACAGTCATCACCTAGATATAAAGTGTAGCATAACGCACCTAAGTGTGTATAACCATCACTTAGTTGTCAGGGGATAGTATAATGTGTTCAACTAATGTAAGCTACAATCGTGTATTAATAATCTCGACCTTAGTAGGTATGTTGCTATCCCTAGATAATGTTTACTCAATTACTAGTAAAGATCTAGTGTTTGTAGAATATAAGTGTAAAAAGACCGGTAGTCCCTAGGAGGTTGTACCTGTACATGTCTGGGTATTTTCTAACTCTGGAATACTTAGTACCTTTAAGTATATTAGGAAAACTCTGTTGATGTTAAAACATAACATGTTTATCGTAATGTCGGTTAAATGTTTTGTTTATACAATTAACAATGAAAAGCGAGTAAGACATGAGCATGCGTTCTCACCCCAAAATTGATAAAACAGTGAAAATGTGGGGCTATGAACTCACCTGTAGGAGCTAGCGATCCTAGGTACGCGCGTTGTCCCAAAAATAACCTTCTAGCATCCTAAACACGTGAAGTTACATAAGTAAGAAGCAAATCGGTTTGAATAAGCGAGTTGTGCAAGTATTCACTTGTTTAGTTTTAGCAATAGTGTACGGCCCGTTGGTGACGGTTTGTATTAATCATTCCTGAAAACATTATTATCGTGCTTGTTTCGTTGTACTTTTATAAAGTATAAACTGTGTACGGGGGTCCGTGGGCAGCGCCCCTGGTAACGGGGTTCCAGGGGTGGCAACCCCTGGCGGGGTCCAAGGGGCAGAGCCCTTGGCTGGGTGAAAAATGCATCGAAAAATTAAATTCGCAAGTCTCAACTCGCAGAAAATGTCAATTCGCAACTCAGTTTGCAAGTCAACTCGCAACTCAGTTCGGCTCGCAAGTGGTTCGGCTCGCGAGCCAGTTCAATTCGCAGTTTTCGGATAAGGTTTTGCGAGTTGAGTTCGAATGGGGTTTTGCGAGTTGAGTTCATCTCGGTTCGCACGATGAACTGGTGGGAATGTTGAGGTGGGTTTCGAGTTTTAAAGCGTTTTCCACGGTTTTCTTGGACATAATCAGTTGATAGAACACTTATACATGATGTTTTAAACATTCCTAACACGAAAAATTAAAGAGGGAGTGACGGTTTCTCACCGAGCTAAAAAGTGACGGATCGGGATGAAGATGATGATGTTTGGTAGCTTCAGCTGCTGCCAATCTGCTGTTGTTATTGTTGTTGTTTTTCGGTTGGTGAAAGAAACCGAGAGGAAGAAAAAAGGAGAGATGGGAAGGGTGTGTTTGGTGTTTGTGATAAAATGGAGGAAATGAAGATTTGGGGGTTTTATAAATGGGGGAGGGCTGGGTTCGCAGCCCACGAGCCGACCCATTCGGGTCTCGGGCTCGCGTGTTTCTCGTTTTCTAATCTCGTGTGGTATAAGTTCAAATGAATAACGCCTACTTTTCAACAAAAATAGATTTATGTTATTCGTAATGAAGTGTCACCAACATCCACAATTGTATAGTCGGGTTCTATCCGAGTTGTTGTCGCGCGATTCGTGTGTATATATAAAATATACGAAATGAGTATATGTACTTAGTTCTAATTCTGACTAATACATATATTAATGATATAATTAGGCGTAATAATGATGGCCTAAAATGCCAGGTGTCACATATTGTCAGAAACTCGTTTCTTATCTTCTACTCCTTGTGTTACTCCTTTACCTCAACATCTGAAGTTTACAGATACTTCCAGTCCTTTGCTTTCAGATCCATCTATCTATAGAGTGCTAGTTGGTAAGCTAAACTTTCTTACTAACACTAGACCTGACATTTCCTTCTCCGTTAACACTTTAAGCCAATTCATGCAACAACCCAGACATATACATTTGGAGGCTGTTCATCACCTATTAAGATATCTTAAAGGCACTGCTGGTCAGGGTATCTTATTAAACAATTCTTCAACTATTAACCTTCACGCATATTCTAATTCAGATTGGGCTTCATGTCTAATGACGAGAAAGTCTGTTACTGGTTATCTTTTACTTCTTGGAGGTTCATCTATTAGTTGGAAGTCAAAGACACATACCACCGTAGCTCGTTCTTCTTCTCAAGCCGAGTACCGGGCTATGGCTCAAGCTGCTGCAGAAGTCACTTGGCTTGTCCGTTTATTGGATGAATTAGGTGTATCCACTTTGACACCTGTCACACTTCATTGTGACAATCAAAGTGCTTTACACATTGCAAAGAACCCCGTTTTTCATGAAAGCACTAAACACATTGATATTGATTGCCACTTCACTCGAGAAAAAGTGATGGAAGGCTTGATTCAACTGAGTTATTTGCCTACATCATCTCAGTTAGCTAATGTGTTAACCAAAATCATGCTAGCTGCACAGTTTCGTCTTCTACTATCTAAGTTGGGTATGGTTGATCCCCATCCTCCAGCTTCAGGGGGGTGTTGGAATATCTACGAGTACAGGGATCAAATATGTAATTATATAAAAGTGTGATACTACAGGGATCACATGTGTAATTATGTTATAGTTCAGGTCTGTGATGTAAATAGGTCGGTCAGTTTCAGTTTAAGCACGTAGAGTAGTTAGAGCAGTTAATTACGTCTTCTGTATGATACTTGGTAAACTCTCTGTAAATTTGTGCGTTTGATTCAATGGAAAGGATAAGTTTTCTATAAATTCGTTTCATGATTCTTGATTTTATTAATCTAGACGACCAATCAGAGACAATGCTTGATATTATCTAACAAATAAACCAATAAAAGTAATGATTTTTGCAGATATAGAGATATAAGAAGGATTAAATAAAAAGACCCAAGAATAAGGTACAGTGGAACCATTCTTTTTTCATCCTTTTTGTTAACCCAACATGCAAGGCTGCCTAGGAACTTGAAAAAGAATACATGCAAAAGAAAATTAGCAAATGTGTGTGGGCAACCAAATAAAAGATGGTTGCATACAAGTTAAATAATTAGAATGCATGTTTGCCTATTGCCTAGTACAGCATAAGCAACATACATGCAGTTAAAACAGATCCAACCCAATGAGCATTTTTATACATTCTAATTGATAAAACTCAAAATTCTGTGAAAATTTCTTTAACCACAGCATGACACCTCATCATCGAAGCAGCTCACGATTGGGGGATGGCTGTAGAATGACGTCAGCCTCATCCCCCGTATAATATATAGCCTCATCCCCCGTATAATATATATATAGATAGATGTTGTTTGCCACCTCAAAGTTGTTTAGCGTTCAAAATTTGTGATTACCCTACAAATAAATTAGCAAAAACCTGCGCTATGTGTCGGATAAGAATTTGAAATCGATCAAGTGATATTGTGATTGCCACGTTAGTTGCAATAATGTATCTTATTGTTAAATTGATCATACTGAAGTTTAACTCCATCTTTATAACAACTGAAAATAAGATTCATGTTGAGTATCTGAACAAAATAAGGTTCGATAATGTAGCACCCCCAAATTTACTGTTGGCGGAAGCATACTTTGGGGTGCTACTAATCAATAATCACAGCACATAAGATAATAATGAACGACATCTACATGCGTCATTTTGATAGATACATTAAAATAATAATAATACATAAGTTTTACAAAAGCATTGAGTTCACATGATTGATTTGAGAGATTTTAACACATATCTAATTATACAAAATGTAGAAATGCAATGAAATCTCTTGACAACAGTGTTTGCATGTGACTCGAGCTAAGGTCCTGAGTGGGCAGTCCTACTACTGCTGATCACCTGAGAATACATGTAAAACGGGTCAGCTAAAAGCTGGTGAGCTCACAGGTTTAATTGATACAGTTTAATGTATGTTACGCAAGATTTAGTAAATTGATTTGCAACCAAGCAAATAAACAATGTATATATATCACTGCCATGAGTACATAGTCTGAGCTTAACTGTGGTGTCAGGATCCGCATTCAAGGACCTGATCGAGGGTGCCTCCCTGAGAGTGCCTAATCTACACTCTTATGAACAAATGCTAATGCGTCCGTTTGACCAGTTGGGGCTTCCAACCCGGACGAAGATTGTCAATCCTATATGGTACCATATACTAACATTCACGCTACAAACCGTATTACCAAACTATGTTGTGGAGGGCTTTAGTGATTAGATAAACAAACTCATGCAGTATATAGCGATAATTTGATACTTGCGTAATATGAAAACAGATTGAGCATGTATTCTCACCCAAAAACAGTTCAAATAAGTAAAAGTGGGGCTATGAGACTCACCTGAGTCTGATGTGTGGCTGTGATGTGAGAGCTAGCGAATATTAGTAAAAATGTCGCCCAAGTAATGTCAACCTATACGCAATAGGTGTATTAACATAAGTACTTTGATAGTTTGTCAAACTATGTTAACTATTTGATTGGTTTGAAGAATTGTTGTGTTTATAGTTTGTACGAATCGTTGGTGATGATGTGTAGAAAAATAATTAATATTTCCCAATTATGTTTATCGTCGAGTATAAACGTTACGCAAGAATTCGTTGTATATAACTATATATATATATATATATATATATATATATATATATATATATATATATATATATATATATATATATATATATAAATACACTTGTCTTAAGTCCGCATATATATATATAAGTTTATAAAAATAACATTTTATATGTGTCGTAATGATTTAAAGCTAATTATTCGTTTTTGTTTATTAATACGCGTTTCAGTCTATTAACCCGGTTCACGTTTGGGTTTTGTAATTACACAGCCCATTGGGCTTGGCCTAACACGCTCGGCCAAATAAGTACGACCCAATTAATCTACTAAACCAATTCGGCCCATTTCATAAATTTAACCCGGCCCAAATATAAATGTAATAGTTTTGGCCCAACGTGGTTTCGGCCCAAACGTTTAATGTTTAACATTTGTCGTGTCCAATTTATAGTATTACCGAATAAATATCTGTATAAAATAATGTCCCGCGGTCGTGTACAATTTTAGTACCAAATTATGTATCGTAAAGTTTTATATCAAATATAACTTATCAAATATTTTGAGTCGTACCTCTGAAATAACTTTGAACTAAAATATGTGGTCATGTATAGGGTTATACGCTCCCCTTAAACTTATTCACTATGGTCATACGTTATCATGATCATCAAATTAAAATTTACCACGTGATCATGGATTATTAAATATATGATCATGGTTCTAGTTTTTAAAATAATGAATGAGATGCAAAACCAAGTGTTGAGTTGAATATCACAAAATACATGGTGCTTTGATAAATAGATACTACGTGTGAAACTATTTTTAATGAGCCACACGATCTTGCAAAATATATTCTTGCTATCCTAGTTATTTGCTAACAAACTACGCGGTTCTGTATTTGCAATATATGTGGTCCAACCATGGATCCAGGATCGTGTTTGGATGCTACCTGTGTAGACCCATTCGGGTCTGGAAATTAACCCATCCGGGTATGGTTTCATCACCCATATGGGTGTAGGAGTTCACCCTTTCGGGTATGTGTGTTCTACCCGTTCGGGTGTCGTTTTACCGGTGTATTTTTCCGTTTGACAGTATAATCCTTTCAGCTCAGTTCTAATTTTCTTGAGTGTTTTAGCTTTCAACTTTTGTATACATAATTTCTACTTAGTTATATTTCCTTTTTGATGTTCAACAACACATACATGAAACCAATACATAATATAATAAAATTTATGGAAGTAAATAAAATGGAGAAAATCTCACAGTGGTATATAAAAAAAATGATGCTGATGATGGTTAAGTTGATGATGATGTTGCTGTAAGTGATGATGAAGGCGATGGTGATGATAATGCTAAGTTTCTTTTGGAAATCAAATTTCTTCTGCTGCTTCTTGCTACATCCGTGAGATGATACAGAGGAAAGGAAATTTAGGTGGATAGAATTATTGATGCATGTGAAATGATGGAGTATGGAGTATGTAATATTTATAATTATAATGGTTAAATTTGTCAACTAAGGTATGGTATAACGCAGGAAATGTCTATAGATATTTTAGTTGTTGGTAAAAGCTTGGTATTTAGCCCGTTAATTTTGTATACGGGTCCAATTGTGTGCCAAATTTTATTTAAATTTCGTAGTTATATTTTGAGGTAATTCTCTAAATACTTTAACAGTAATAATAAAAATAAAATTTTTATTATTTTTGATCATCGAGTATGTTTTTGTATTGTTTCTGTTCGTACAGTACGTTTTATATAAAACGTATAATAGTTTTCGTTTCATTTTTGTTTCAACTAGTTATTATAATATTTTTGAATAAAAATATTTAAAAATATTTTCGAGTTCATTTCAGAACTTTGTATCACCAACAATTGTATTTGTTTTTGTGTCGGATTCATTCCGATATTATTTCGTATTGTTTAATTTATAATTATAATAAATTATAAATTTTCGAATTACTTTTTGTTCAACGGTTTTGGGCAAGCCAGACTTATCTCACATCAAAGGTTTAGTTTAAATTTGTAGTGAATTAGTGTAATAAATGTGTGAAATTAAGTATAAATATATACCTAATTTGGAGGAGTGTCACATTCTCCCCCCGTTAGCAAAATCTCGTCCCGAGATTTAAGTTGAGTCGTGGGTCACAGCCGTTTGCTCGAAAAGATGAGGATATTTCTTTTGCATTTCATCTTCGCGCTCCCATGTAGACTCTGGGCCGCGTTTCGAGTTCCATCGAACTTTAACAAGTTTGATCCGACTGCGTCGGAGTTTATGTGTTTTCCGATCAATTATTTCGATGGGTTTCTCCACAAAATTGAGTTTCGAATCAATGAAAACTTCGTCAGGAGGAATGATTAAGGTTTCATCCGAAAGACACTTTTTGAGGTTACTAACGTGAAAAGTGTCGTGAATACTGCTGAGCTCACGTGGCAGTTTGAGCTTGTAAGCGACAGGACCAATCCTTGCAATAATTTCAAACGGTCCGATGTATCGTGGGTTCAATTTCCCTCGTTTACCGAATCGTGCTATCCCCTTCCAGGGCGATACTTTGAGTAGGACTTTGTCTCCTACTTGAAACTCAAGAGGTTTACGGCGGTTATCAACGTAGCTCTTTTGTCTATCTCGTGCCGTTTTCAATCGTTGAAGTACTTGAGTTATCTTGTCAGTGCTTTCCTGGACAATCTCAGGTCCAGATAGCTGTCTGTCACCAAACTCTGCCCAACAGAGCGGTGATCGGCATTTGCTTCCATACAACGCCTCAAATGGTGCCATCTTTATACTAGTGTGATAACTATTGTTGTATGAAAATTCTGCTAAAGGGAGGTGAGTATCCCAACTACCTCCAAAGTCTATCACACAGGCTCGCAACAAATCTTCTAGCGTTTGTATCGTTCGCTCACTTTGGCCGTCGGTTTGAGGATGGTAGGCAGTACTCATATCTAATCGAGTACCAAGTGCCTTTTGAAGTGATTGCCAGAAGTGAGATGTGAATCGGGTATCTCTATCAGAGATAATGGATAACGGTACACCGTGCCTGGAAACAATCTCCTTTAGATAGATTCGAGTCAGCTTTTCCATCTTATCTGTTTCCTTAATGGCTAAAAAGTGGGCTGATTTTGTCAGTCGATCAACAATCACCCATATGGTATCTGCTTCAGATGTCGTTTTGGGTAACTTCGTGATGAAGTCCATCGTTATTTGTTCCCATTTCCATGTGGGCATCTCAGGTTGTTGCAAAAGTCCAGACGGCCTTTGATATTCAGCTTTGACCTTTGAACATGTCAGACATTTACTAACATAGGTTGCGATATCTCGTTTCATGCCAGGCCACCAATAAAAATCTTTCAGATCCTGGTACATTTTGTCTGCACCAGGATGTATCGAGTAGTTGGACTTATGAGCTTCAACCAAAATTAGCTTACGCAATTCGTCTACGCACGGAACCCAAACTCGGTTCATAAAGTACAACACTCCGTTGTCTTTCTTTTCAAGTTTTTTTTCCATCCCCTTCAGGGATTCGTTTTTCAGATTTTCTGGAGTGAAGGCAATTTGTTGTGCGTCATGAATTTGAGTAATGAGGTTCGAGTGGATAGTCAATCCCAAAGCTCGTACTCTACGAGGTTTGACTCTTTCCTTGCGACTCAGGGCATCTGCTACAACATTCGCCTTGCCCGGGTGGTACTTGATTTCACAGTCGTAGTCGTTTAGTAGTTCGACCTAACGTCGTTGTCTCATGTTGAGCTCTTTCTGGTCGAATATGTGTTGGAGACTCTTGTGATCAGTGAAGATCGTACACTTCGTACCGTAGAGGTAGTGTCTCCAAATCTTAAGTGCAAAGACGACTGCTCCCAATTCTAGATCATGAGTCGTATAGTTTTTCTCGTGCACCTTCAGTTGGCGTGATGCATAAGCAATGACTTTGTCGTTTTGCATTAGAACGCAACCCAATCCTTGATGCGAAGCGTCGCAATAAACTATGAAGTTTTCTACCCCTTCGGGTAATGACAGGATGGGTGCGGTGCTCAGTTTCTGCTTTAACAGCTGGAAAGTGTTCTCTTGTTTCTCGCCCCATTCGAATTTCTTGTCTTTTTGAGTTAGAGTGGTAAGGGGTTGGGCTATTTTTGAAAAGTTTGCGATGAATCGCCTGTAATAGCCAGCTAGACCAAGAAATTGTCGTATCTCGGATGGGGTTTTCGGTGCTTCCCAGTTTTTGATTGCCTCAATTTTGGATGGGTCCACGTGAATTCCCTTGTCATTTATCACATGACCAAGGAAATGAACCTCTCGCATCCAAAATTCGCACTTAGAGAACTTTGCATACAGCTTTTCTTTCTCAAGTAGTTCGAGGATTGTTTTCAGGTGTTGTTCGTGGTCCTCTTTCGTTTGCGAGTAGATCAGGATATCGTCAATGAACACAATGACAAACTTATCCAGGTACGGTTTGCATACTCTGTTCATGAGATCCATGAACACTGCTGGTGCGTTTGTCAGTCCAAAGGGCATGACTAGAAACTCGTAATGACCATAACGAGTCCTAAACGCAGTTTTCGGTACATCCTCTTCTCGAACTTTCAGTTGGTGGTAACCAGATCGTAGATCGATTTTCGAATAATAGCTTGACCCTTGGAGTTGGTCAAACAAATCGTCGATACGTGGTAACGGGTATCGATTTTTTATGGTTACTTTGTTCAGTTCTCGGTAATCGATGCACATACGCATGGATCCATCCTTCTTCTTGACAAACAAAACCGGAGCTCCCCAAGGAGAAAAGCTCGGTCGGATGAATCCTAAGTCTAGGAGTTCTTGCAACTGCGAAGACAACTCCTGCATCTCTGATGGAGCGAGGCGATAAGGTGCGCGTGCGATTGGTGCGGCTCCGGGCACCAAATCAATATGAAATTCAACTTGCCGTGAGGGTGGTAATCCTGGTAATTCCTCGGGAAACACTCCCGGGTAGTCACGCACAATAGGCACATCGTCTATATGTCTCTCTTCGGGTTTCTTCTCCACAATGTGTGCCAAAAACGCTTGGTATCCCTTTCTGAGATACTTACTAGCTTTCAAGCAAGTAATCATCTTAGTGGCACGCTTTCGTTTCTCACCTTGTATCACCAAGGTTTCTCCTGTCGGTAATGGTAAGCGTACCAACTTTTCGAAACAGATAATCTCGGCGTGGTTCTTTGACAAGCAGTCCATACCAACTACGATGTCAAAACTTCCCAACTTAACCGGTAGCAAGTCTATTTCGAAGAGATGACCTTCTAACTCTAAGGTGCATCCCGGTACTATTTCTCCTGACTCGATCAACTTACCATCGGCTAATTCTACAATGTATTTGTTATCTAGCTTACGGGATTCAAGTTCTAATAGTGGTCTAAACTCAGTAGACACAAAACTTAAATCAGCACCCGAATCTATTAACACAGAGGCATAATGGTTGTTTACTAGAAACGTACCAGTGACGGTGTTAGGGTCCTGGCGTGCCTCCTGTGCTCCGATCACAAATGCCCTTCCACGAGCTGGTTGGTTGTTGCCTTTGTTCTTCAGCTTCGGACACTCATTCCTGAAATGTCCAGTGTTGCCACACTCAAAGCAGGCTCGTGGTTGGTTGGTGTTGTTATTGGTATTGGTTTTGGGTGATCTGCAGTCCTTGGTAAGATGTCCGTACCGCTTGCAGTTGTTGCAAGGAGTACTGCAAGGACCATCATGATGACGGTTACACTTGGAACAGTAAGGCTTATTCCCAATGTAGCATCTCTTTTCTCCAGACCCAGTAGTGTAAGCCTTAACAATCTCAGGTTTCTTGGCGGTTTGCTGGTTTTGGTTCGAGTTTCCAGACCATTTTCTTTTGTTACTCCCAGAGTTGTTTCCAGTAGATGGTGCAGGTGTTCCACGACGAACAGCCTGAGCCATGAGTTCATGAGCCATACGAATGGCACTCTGAATTGTTCCAGGTTTTGACGAAGTGACGTTCCCCTGAATGTTCTCATGAAGTCCGCGGATGTATCTCTCGATACGTTTGCGTTCAGGGTCAACCATGGATGGGCAAAGTAGAGCAAGTTGCTGGAAGCGAGTGGTATAACCAGTGATATCGGTTCCTTGCACACTCAGATGCCAGAATTCATCTTCTAATTTCTGGAGTTCTTCATTGGGACAATACTCGTCCCTCAACATCTTTTTCAATTCTTCCCATGGAAGTTGATATGCAGCATCAATTCCCACAGATTGCACATAAGAATTCCACCATGTCAGAGCACCTTCCAGGAAAGTACAGGTGGAATATTTCACTTGGCAGTCTTCTGTGCAATTGTTGATTCTAAAGACTGACTCCATTCTTTCAAACCACCTGATTAGTCCAATGGCACCTTCCGTGCCCTTAAAATTCAGAGGTTTGCACTTGAGAAAGTCATTGTAGGTGCAAGGTTTAACGACAGGAGCATCATTAACAGTGTCATTACTTCTTCCGTTATTTCTCCGTGATGATTGAGCAGCCAGAGCTTCGGCTACTCCTTGAGAAACGAATCGTGAGAGTTCAGCAGCAGTGAAAGTTTGTCTTCTTGGCGGCATGTTCCTTCAAGAAAAAAAAAAGAATGAAAGGAATGTGAGATTCTTTACGAGTGAAATGATCATCATAGATGTATGTATACCAGTGATAATATACAACAGAACGAAGTGATAATCATGATTCATTAGATAATAAAGTTGGATTACAAGGTACGAGTTTGCGAGAGAGCGAGTTAACGCTTTGTTTATGGAAACCTAGAAGTCCTTCTAACAACAGGTTTTACTTGTGATTCCGAAGAATAAAAATGATGGAAGGAATACGAAATGATATACTCCTTGTGAGCACATGACGGTACAACGGAATGCGTTGTAAGTAGTTACGCGCATATAAATAGATAGGCGGTAGTAGATGAGGGCAAAGTCCCGTTCTATGTATCGAGTGATGTTGTATTAGCTATACTTGTCATTTTCGGTGATGTGAGCGTTAGCGAGCGTGTTTTCGTGTGAGACCTATTCATATATCTTCAATATATAATAGCCTAAAGAGTAATACGTAGGTAAGGCTTATGTATGTATATACACCTATATCATATAATAGCCTAGTGTGTGTATAGCACAAATCACGTATAAGTCCCGGTTCTCTCGTGGTCAGAGTTAACTAGTGTATTCCTGTTCGACATAACCCCTTTCAGATCTCACATCATCTTCGTTTAATTGTACATAGTTGATCATGCTATGTTAAATTAAACTCGTATGACGAAATCCCTTGTGACAACCGTCAAATTAGGACTAGAATTTAGTACCTAATCAAGTTTTAATACATGTAATTAGTTCTGTGTTAGGCTAATTAATGTATCAAATATTATATATATTGTTGAATATATATCTACAATTATGCGATTTGTTTAAATCGTACGAGTTTCAAATCGAATGAATTGCGATAAAATAAATACGGACGTTGGTGAACAATTGATTTAAGTAATACAAGGATTTTTAATAACGTTTTTGTACTTAAAAATATTATGTCAATAATATTTTGTATCCAAGTTTTATCACACAATTTATATAAACGCGAATAAAATGTAATTGCGCAAACAAAACGAGACAATTCACCATTTATAATATAATTATTAAATGTTTAGTCAAATGCTTTAACAAAAATACTGAGTAGTTATTCGTATTTTAAAACGTATATTAAAACATAGAAAATAAATATTTAACGTTTAAATGACGGAGTAAACGAACACCGCACAGAGCGCGGGGGTTCAGGCTGAGAGTGGAACTCCCAACCAAAACCCCCTCCCTTTTTCATTTTCTTTCATTTCTCATCTTCTATCTCTCTCTCTCTCTCTTTTCTTTTCTCTCTAAACAAACAAAACCACCAAACCATTAAAATCGCAAATAACACCACGAAACGCAACCGTATCATCAATATTTTTAGAGATTCACGACCACCTCGCGACGATCTACAACACTACCATTCCGGATTTTCATTTCGGCAAATTGTAAGTTTCCGACAAAATCCCGAAACCTCTCGATTCTTAGTATTTTTCATTTGTGGTTGTTATTATAACTAATATATGTCCATTACCATGCATAGAACACGAAATTACAGCTTAAAAACGAGTTTAAAACGGATTTTCGGTCGGAATTATCGTGACAGCCGGATTTCTGGGCTGGTGTTCATCCATGCGACACAAGCCTTGTGTCGCATGTTGTGTCGTATTTTGGCCCTTGTGTCGCATAAACTCCCTTGTGTCGTACCTTGTGTCGTATCAACTAATTAGTGTCGCAAGTTCTGCGACACAACCACTATGTCGCATACCCCATACGACACAATCACTATGTCGCTGTTGAATCAGCATTTCGCATCCATGCGACACAACCCTTGTGTCGTATGGACATTGTGTCGCACTCCTATGCGACACAACCCTTGTGTCGCATAACATCTTTAGTGTCGCATATTGTGTCGCAAAACACAGAAAACTCAGATTTTTACTAAGTGTCGAGACCTAAAATTTTATCACTTGATTTCACCCAGATTCAAGTCCAGATGCGTTATTCCTTAAAGCAATATAGTAGAAATAAAAATTTTCCAAGCTGACCTGGCAGCTCGACCCCAGCCAGGGGCTCTGCCCCTTGGACCCCGCCAGGGGCTGCCGCCCCTTGGACCCCGCTACCAGGGGCGCTGCCCCCGGACCCCCGTACTTAGATTCCGTAAGCACGTTTTTTCACCAAGTGTCAAACTTGTACAACTTCAAAACACTTATACGATACAACTTTTCAAACATAATGGAATTTGTTTTTCAAGTATAACGCTTCGAAATAAATGTGGTAACATCAAGACTATTGTTACAATTAATCACCAACGGGCCGTACATGCTTTCAAACATATTTCAGAATCAAACAAGTCGTTGTAACTTGTATCAATTCAATCAAACAAGTCGTTGTAACTTGTATCAATTCAATCAACCAAATCGTAGTAATTTGGACATATATATAAAGTTGTATAACAACTACAAAGGTAGTCTTTCGAGATACCGGTACAATTAATAACAATCAAGTGTCGTGAACACATTCAGGTTTCAAGTCTTTGGACATCAATTCACCGCTAATTACTTCAAGTTTATTAAATTAAACACTTCAAGACTCAGGTGAGTTTCATGGCCCCATTTTCACTACTTTTACCAGGGGTGTGATATTACTACTTCATTTTGTTTTACAAGTAGAACGCAAGTGCCAACTATCGAATACTACATGAGTTTCAAGCTAATCAATTTAAAGTCCTCCATAAGCATAGTCTCTAGTATTTTATAGCGTGAATGTTAGTATATGATATCATATGGGATTGACAATCCTCATCCGGGTTAGCACGCACTAACCGGTCAAACGGATGTATTAGCATTTGGGAAGACGAGTGTTGATTAGGCACTCGTAGGAGGCATATCAAGTTAGGTTTCCTTAAGTGGGCCTGACAAATCAAGTTAAGCTCAGACTATGTGCTCATGGACAGTATAACTTTTATTTTGCTTAATTGCATTTTAAATTCAATATAAATCTTGCGGTTCTTACAACTATACCTTGACATACAAACCTGTGAGCTCACCAGCGTTTTCGCTGACCCATTTTAGTATTTATCACAGGTACCCAGCAGTAGGTTGGCTGCGCAAGCAGGAAATTATTAGCTCGAGTCAGCATTCATACAACTAGAGATTTGATTGCATTATTATATTTTGTAAAAGTAATTATGCTATGTAATCTCTCACTTTCAGGAATCGAGCTAATGTAACTATATTTTGATGTAAACATTTACTTTATCTATACAAGTTTAAAACGACGCATATAGTGGTCGTTCATTATATCTTATGTGCTTTGTATATTGATTAGTGACACCCAAATCAAGCTTCCGCAAATCATTAAATTTGGGAGTGTCACAGATTGGTATCAGAGCCTAAGGTTATAGTGAACTAGGTTGCATTTAGTGGACCTAGACTATGACCGTTAGGCAGTATTCCCTATTAGGTATAACCAGTTCAGAGATTACAGCATACGAATCTAATTTAACATAGCCTGATCAACTATGTACAATTAAATAAAGATGATGTAAGATCTGAAGGAAGTTATGGCTGAACAGGATACATTAGTTGACTCTGACCTCGAGAGAAACGGGACTCAAAACATGTCTGTGCTAGACACTCAATAGGTTATTATGTGATATACATATATATACATAAATAGACCTCACTTACAATCTTAGGCTATATTGTATTATATGAATATAGGCCTCATTCTTTCTAACACTTTGTCTCAGAATGGCAAACACACCACCCAACTCATCTCGTTCTCATCCGTACGAGTCACAAAGTTCAAGGGTAGCTAGGAGGAACCCCAGGTTGCCTCGAGCGAGCCCATACTCTAATCAATTCACTCTAACAGATTTGGCCGCTAGGCTACACCATCACGATCAACAACTGCGTGACATGGACATCGAGTTGCAAGAGACCCGAGAGAACTGGACACTCACCCTAATGGGACAAGTTGCTCAGGTCTCTGGGGACCATGAAAACACTATCAATAATATGAACGTTCTCGAAAATCGAGTGGGTGAAACCATCGAGACCATGGAGATCGTCCACAATCAAGTGACTGGCACTCACAACGAAATCACTGTCCTGCGATCAAGGTTGACTCAGTGTGAGACACGCCTGAGGGAAACCGAAGAGGCACTCAGAATGGTTAGCCGACTTGCAGAATCCGTTGACCATCTCACTGCCTTAATGCCACGACTCAATCTTAGTCAGAATTAGCTTAGGCTGAATCTGCACTCCATAACGCTTTCGTAGGACTAATGTAAATTGACCGGATGAAACAATTCCCGGAACTTTTGGCACAATATCTAAGTCTGTAACCTTTGAATTCAACAAACCCGAAATTGTCTGTAATCATTTAACAACGTAATATCAATTGACAATTTCGATCGATTTAAATCTATATTATAGAACCTTTATGCTTGTGATGTGTATATTGTCGCTTTAATACATACATCCACTGCAATTATCATTCTGGTACAATTTCTTACGTACCTATTGTTTCTTTTCTTGAAGAATCATGCCACCGAAGAAAAAGAGTTACAGTGAAGCCGAACTCGCTGCTGCCGTTAATCGAGCCGTAGCCGACGCCTTGGCCGCTCGGGATCCAATCCGAACGTCCGAGGAAACAGCCGATACCACCGCCACCACTCATACTGTCAAGCCTTGTTCCTACAAGGACTTTCTCAGCTGTAAACCCCTATATTTCAAGGGCACGGAAGGTGCCATTGGTTTAATCCGTTGGATTGAGCGTATGGAATCTGTCTTCAGTCTCTGCGACTGCATTGAGAATAACAAGGTCAAATTCGCTGCTTACACCTTTCAGGAAGGTGCACTCACGTGGTGGAAAACCCACGCAAACTCCGTAGGTCTTGAGGTTGCAAATCGGCTTCCTTGGGCCGAACTGAAGAAGAAACTGACAGAAAAATACTGTCCTGAAGAAGAGCTGCATAGGCTGGAGGAAGAATTCTGGCACCTGGCGGTGCAGGGAAATGATGTTGCTGAATATACCATGAAATTTCAGCAGTTTGCTTTACTATGCCCGAGTTTGGTTGAACCGGAAAGTAAGGGCATTAAGAGATACATCCGCGGACTCCCTGAGAACATCCAGGGAAATGTCTCCTCATCCAAACCAACCACCACTGAGAGTGCCATTCGATTGGCCCACGAACTCATGGCTCTGGTTGTCAGCCGTGAGACCTCCAACACCTCATCCACCAACAACCACAAACGCAAATCCACTGAACACCACCACAACTCAAACAAGAAAAACAACGCCATCCAAGTCTACACCACCAACTCTGAATCCAACCGCAACTACACCGGGGACAGGCCTTATTGTCCCAAGTGTAACTATCACCACTTTGGTCAGTGCAGGACCCCTTGCAACAACTGCAGGAGGTTCGGGCATTCGACTAAGGATTGCCGAGCCCCCAAATCCAACAACAACTCCTCTAACAAAAATGCCCAACAACCTAAGTCCTGCTATGAATGTGGGAACCCAGGACATTTTAGGGATACTTGCCCAAAATTAAAGAATAAGGGCAACAACAACAACAACAACAACAACAACAGCCGCAACAACAACAACGTCAAAAGTAGCGCCTTCGTGATCAACTCAGGGGACGCCCGTCAGGACCCGAACGTGGTCACGGGTATGTTCCTCCTCAACAATTTAACTGCTTCTATTCTGTTTGATACTGGTGCCGATAGAAGTTTTATTTCCGATGAATTTTTCCCTCTACTTGACATCACACCTGTTGCTTTAGACGTTAAGTACACAGTAGAGCTAGCGAATGGCAAATTGATAGAAACCGATAGTGTGATACCTAATTGCACTTTAAACCTAGCCGACGAACTCTTCTCCATAGACCTTATGCCTATCGAGATAGGAAGTTTCGATGTCATCGTAGGCATGGACTGGCTATCCAAACATCGCGCTGAAATCATTTGCTATGACAAAATTGTTCGCATACCTCTCGCCTTCGGTAGGATCTTGGTCATACAGGGGGAGACCGGTGGGACGAGGCTTAACCTCATATCTTGCCTAAAAACAAGAAAATTTCTGAGAAAGGGTTATCCAGCAATCCTCGCGCACATCATGGAGAAAAAGTCGAAGGAGAAGCGACTTGAGGCTGTTCCAATTGTTCGAGACTTTCCAGAAGTCTTTCCTGAAGAACTACCTGGTCTACCACCACCAAGACAGGTTGAGTTCTCAATCGATCTTGTACCAGGTGCTGCTCCTGTGGCCCGGGCACCATACAATTTAGCTCCATCCGAACTTCAGGAGTTGTCCACCCAATTACAGGAACTCCTGGAACGAGGATTTATCAGGCCGAGTTCTTCACCTTGGGGAG
This sequence comes from Helichrysum umbraculigerum, assembly GCA_949592205.1. NCBI lineage: Eukaryota > Viridiplantae > Streptophyta > Magnoliopsida > Asterales > Asteraceae > Helichrysum > Helichrysum umbraculigerum. Next base: position 125,182,907 of record CATIUR010000003.1, on the reverse strand, counting down.
CTCCGGTCCTATTTGTTAAGAAGAAAGACGGTTCTTTTCGAATGTGTATCGACTACCGAGAGTTGAACAAGTTAACTGTCAAGAACCGGTATCCACTCCCTCGAATCGATGACATGTTCGACCAACTTCAAGGATTGAGTTGTTATTCAAAGATTGATCTTCGATCAGGTTATCATCAATTGCGAGTTCGCGACATCGATATTCCAAAAACTGCTTTCAGAACTCGTTACGGGCACTACGAATTCCAAGTGATGCCCTTCGGTCTAACCAACGCACCGGCTGTATTCATGGACCTCATGAACCGGGTGTGTAAACCTTACCTCGACAAGTTTGTCATTGTTTTTATCGATGACATACTCATTTACTCGCGCAACGAGCAAGAACATGCGCAACACCTCAAAACCATCCTTGAACTACTTAGACACGAGGAGCTTTATGCCAAATTCTCTAAGTGTGAGTTCTGGATTCGAACCGTTCAATTTCTTGGTCACGTGATCGACAGTCAGGGAATTCACGTTGATCCGTCAAAAATCGAGGCTATCAAAGACTGGCAATCGCCAACCACTCCAACCGAAGTACGGCAGTTTTTAGGACTTGCCGGGTATTACCGACGATTCATTGAAAATTTCTCCAAGATAGCCCTACCACTCACGACTCTAACCCAGAAAGACAAAAAGTTTGAATGGACTGATAAACAAGAGTCGGCATTCCAACTATTAAAACAAAAGCTTTGCAGTGCTCCTATTTTATCATTACCCGAAGGCACCGATGACTTCGTGGTATACTGCGATGCTTCTCATCAAGGTCTCGGTTGTGTGCTCATGCAACGAGACAAAGTCATAGCTTATGCTTCCCGACAGCTCAAGATTCATGAAAAGAATTACACCACCCACGACCTCGAGCTAGGAGCTGTCGTTTTTGCCCTCAAAATCTGGAGACATTACCTTTACGGTACTAGATGTACAATCTTTACCGACCATAAAAGCCTTCAACACATATTCGATCAGAAGGATCTCAACATGAGGCAACGTCGATGGGTCGAGTTGCTTACCGATTACGACTGCGAACTCAAATATCATCCAGGCAAAGCAAATGTTGTTGCTGACGCCCTCAGTCGAAAAGAGCGAGTGAAACCACTTCGGGTTCGAGCCCTCAGTATGACCATTCACAACAATTTAAACATTCAAACTCTCACTGCTCAACTCGAAGCCTTGAAACCTGAAAATGTCAAAGATGAAGCCTTGCGGGGCATGGATAAACAATTCGAAATCAGACCTAACGGGATTAGGTATTTCTCAAACCGAATCTGGTTGCCTAAATTTGGGAACCTACGAGACTTGGTGATGGATGAAGCTCACAAGTCCAAATATTCTATCCATCCGGGATCCGATAAAATGTATCACGGTATCAAGGATTTCTACTGGTGGCCGAACATGAAAGCTGAAATCGCCACCTATGTCAGCAAGTGCCTTACTTGCTCCAAGGTTAAAATCGAATATCAAAAACCCTCTGGTTTACTTCAACAACCCAGTCTTCCTGAATGGAAATGGGAACAAATTGCCATGGACTTCATAACCAAACTACCCAAATCCTCGAGCGGTTGCGATACCATTTGGGTGATCGTAGATCGTCTCACAAAGTCTGCTCACTTCCTGGCAATCAAGGAATCCGACAAAATGGAACGCCTCACCAGAATCTATCTGAAGGAAATCGTGACCAAACACGGTGTTCCAATCTCAATTATCTCCGATAGAGATAGTCGTTTCACTTCACAATTTTGGCAATCACTTCAAAAATCTCTGGGTACTCGACTTGATATGAGTACCGCATATCATCCTCAAACCGATGGCCAAAGTGAACGAACAATTCAAACACTTGAAGACATGCTGCGGGCCTGCGTAGTAGACTTCGGTGTAAACTGGGAAAAACACCTACCATTGTGCGAGTTCTCGTACAACAACAGTTATCATACCAGCATTAAAGCTGCACCATTCGAGGCGCTGTACGGTCGTAAGTGCCGGTCACCTATCTGTTGGACCGAAGTTGGGGATAGCCAACTCATAGGTCCAGAAATCATTCACGAGACGACCGAGAGAATCGTCGAAATTCAAAACAAGCTCAAGGCCGCGCGTGATCGTCAGAAAAGTTATGCTGACGTGAGACGCAAACCACTCGAATTCCAAGTTGGAGATCGAGTACTACTCAAAGTATCGCCTTGGAAAGGCGTAATTCGATTTGGCAAACGAGGGAAGTTAAATCCCAGATACATTGGACCATTCGAGATTCTCGAGAGAATTGGTCCAGTAGCATATCGATTGCAGCTGCCATCCGAGCTCAGCAGCGTGCATCCCACATTTCATGTTTCAAGTCTGAAGAAGTGTCTGTCTGATGAGACACTTATCATTCCACTCGATGAAATTCGAGTTGACGAGAAACTTCACTTTGTTGAGGAACCCGCCGAAATTATGGACCGTGAGGTCAAACAACTTAAACAAAGTCGTATTCCCATTGTCAAGGTTAGGTGGAATTCGCGGTGCGGTCCGGAATTCACCTGGGAACGAGAAGACCAAATGCGACTCAAGTATCCTCAACTCTTCACTGACTCAACCTCAAACACGACTTCAACATAAATTTCGGGACGAAATTCTTCTAACAGGGGGAGAATGTGACAACCGTCAAATTAGGACTAGAATTTAGTACCTAATCAAGTTTTAATACATGTAATTAGTTCTGTGTTAGGCTAATTAATGTATCAAATATTATATATATTGTTGAATATATATCTACAATTATGCGATTTGTTTAAATCGTACGAGTTTCAAATCGAATGAATTGCGATAAAATAAATACGGACGTTGGTGAACAATTGATTTAAGTAATACAAGGATTTTTAATAACGTTTTTGTACTTAAAAATATTATGTCAATAATATTTTGTATCCAAGTTTTATCACACAATTTATATAAACGCGAATAAAATGTAATTGCGCAAACAAAACGAGACAATTCACCATTTATAATATAATTATTAAATGTTTAGTCAAATGCTTTAACAAAAATACTGAGTAGTTATTCGTATTTTAAAACGTATATTAAAACATAGAAAATAAATATTTAACGTTTAAATGACGGAGTAAACGAACACCGCACAGAGCGCGGGGGTTCAGGCTGAGAGTGGAACTCCCAACCAAAACCCCCTCCCTTTTTCATTTTCTTTCATTTCTCATCTTCTATCTCTCTCTCTCTCTCTTTTCTTTTCTCTCTAAACAAACAAAACCACCAAACCATTAAAATCGCAAATAACACCACGAAACGCAACCGTATCATCAATATTTTTAGAGATTCACGACCACCTCGCGACGATCTACAACACTACCATTCCGGATTTTCATTTCGGCAAATTGTAAGTTTCCGACAAAATCCCGAAACCTCTCGATTCTTAGTATTTTTCATTTGTGGTTGTTATTATAACTAATATATGTCCATTACCATGCATAGAACACGAAATTACAGCTTAAAAACGAGTTTAAAACGGATTTTCGGTCGGAATTATCGTGACAGCCGGATTTCTGGGCTGGTGTTCATCCATGCGACACAAGCCTTGTGTCGCATGTTGTGTCGTATTTTGGCCCTTGTGTCGCATAAACTCCCTTGTGTCGTACCTTGTGTCGTATCAACTAATTAGTGTCGCAAGTTCTGCGACACAACCACTATGTCGCATACCCCATACGACACAATCACTATGTCGCTGTTGAATCAGCATTTCGCATCCATGCGACACAACCCTTGTGTCGTATGGACATTGTGTCGCACTCCTATGCGACACAACCCTTGTGTCGCATAACATCTTTAGTGTCGCATATTGTGTCGCAAAACACAGAAAACTCAGATTTTTACTAAGTGTCGAGACCTAAAATTTTATCACTTGATTTCACCCAGATTCAAGTCCAGATGCGTTATTCCTTAAAGCAATATAGTAGAAATAAAAATTTTCCAAGCTGACCTGGCAGCTCGACCCCAGCCAGGGGCTCTGCCCCTTGGACCCCGCCAGGGGCTGCCGCCCCTTGGACCCCGCTACCAGGGGCGCTGCCCCCGGACCCCCGTACTTAGATTCCGTAAGCACGTTTTTTCACCAAGTGTCAAACTTGTACAACTTCAAAACACTTATACGATACAACTTTTCAAACATAATGGAATTTGTTTTTCAAGTATAACGCTTCGAAATCAATGTGGTAACATCAAGACTATTGTTACAATTAATCACCAACGGGCCGTACATGCTTTCAAACATATTTCAGAATCAAACAAGTCGTTGTAACTTGTATCAATTCAATCAAACAAGTCGTTGTAACTTGTATCAATTCAATCAACCAAATCGTAGTAATTTGGACATATATATAAAGTTGTATAACAACTACAAAGGTAGTCTTTCGAGATACCGGTACAATTAATAACAATCAAGTGTCGTGAACACATTCAGGTTTCAAGTCTTTGGACATCAATTCACCGCTAATTACTTCAAGTTTATTAAATTAAACACTTCAAGACTCAGGTGAGTTTCATGGCCCCATTTTCACTACTTTTACCAGGGGTGTGATATTACTACTTCATTTTGTTTTACAAGTAGAACGCAAGTGCCAACTATCGAATACTACATGAGTTTCAAGCTAATCAATTTAAAGTCCTCCATAAGCATAGTCTCTAGTATTTTATAGCGTGAATGTTAGTATATGATATCATATGGGATTGACAATCCTCATCCGGGTTAGCACGCACTAACCGGTCAAACGGATGTATTAGCATTTGGGAAGACGAGTGTTGATTAGGCACTCGTAGGAGGCATATCAAGTTAGGTTTCCTTAAGTGGGCCTGACAAATCAAGTTAAGCTCAGACTATGTGCTCATGGACAGTATAACTTTTATTTTGCTTAATTGCATTTTAAATTCAATATAAATCTTGCGGTTCTTACAACTATACCTTGACATACAAACCTGTGAGCTCACCAGCGTTTTCGCTGACCCATTTTAGTATTTATCACAGGTACCCAGCAGTAGGTTGGCTGCGCAAGCAGGAAATTATTAGCTCGAGTCAGCATTCATACAACTAGAGATTTGATTGCATTATTATATTTTGTAAAAGTAATTATGCTATGTAATCTCTCACTTTCAGGAATCGAGCTAATGTAACTATATTTTGATGTAAACATTTACTTTATCTATACAAGTTTAAAACGACGCATATAGTGGTCGTTCATTATATCTTATGTGCTTTGTATATTGATTAGTGACACCCAAATCAAGCTTCCGCAAATCATTAAATTTGGGAGTGTCACATCCCTGAACCAGTTATACCTAATGAGGAATACGGCCTAACGGTCATAGTCTAGGCCCACTAAATGCAACCTAGTTCACTATACCCTTAGGCTCTGATACCAATCTGTAGCACCCACAAAATTACTGTTGGCGGAAGCATACTTTGGGGTGCTACTAATCAATAATCACAGCACATAAGATAATAATGAACGATATCTACATGCGTCATTTTGATAGATACATTAAAATAATAATAATACATAAGTTTTACAAAAGCATTGAGTTCACATGATTGATTTGAGAGATTTTAACACATATCTAATTATACAAAATGTAGAAATGCAATGAAATCTCTTGAAAACAGTGTTTGCATGTGACTCGAGCTAAGGTCCTGAGTGGGCAGTCCTACTACTGCTGATCACCTGAGAATACATGTAAAACGGGTCAGCAAAAAACTGGTGAGCTCACAGGTTTAATTGATACAGTTTAATGTATGTTACGCAAGATTTAGTAAATTGATTTGCAACCAAACAAATAAACAATGTATATATATCACTGCCATGAGTACATAGTCTGAGCTTAACTGTGGTGTTAGGATCCGCATTCAAGGACCTGATCGAGGGTGCCTCCCTGAGAGTGCCTAATCTACACTCTTATGAACAAATGCTAATGCGTCCGTTTGACCAGTTGGGGCTTCCAACCCGGACGAAGATTGTCAATCCTATATGGTACCATATACTAACATTCACGCTACAAACCGTATTACCAAACTATGTTGTGGAGGGCTTTAGTGATTAGATAAACAAACTCATGCAGTATATAGCGATAATTTGATACTTGCGTAATATGAAAACAGATTGAGCATGTATTCTCACCCAAAAACAGTTCAAATAAGTAAAAGTGGGGCTATGAGACTCACCTGAGTCTGATGTGTGGCTGTGATGTGAGAGCTAGCGAATATTAGTAAAAATGTCGCCCAAGTAATGTCAACCTATACGCAATAGGTGTATTAACATAAGTACTTTGATAGTTTGTCAAACTATGTTAACTATTTGATTGGTTTGAAGAATTGTTGTGTTTATAGTTTGTACGAATCGTTGGTGATGATGTGTAGAAAAATAATTAATATTTCCCAATTATGTTTATCGTCGAGTATAAACGTTACGCAAGAATTCGTTGTACATAACTATATATATATATATATATATATATATATATATATATATATATATATATATATATATATATATATATATATATAAATACACTTGTCTTAAGTCCGCATATATATATATATAAGTTTATAAAAATAACATTTTATATGTGTCGTAATGATTTAAAGTTAATTATTCGTTTTTGTTTATTAATACGCGTTTCAGTCTATTAACCCGGTTCACGTTTGGGTTTTGTAATTACACAGCCCATTGGGCTTGGCCTAACACGCTCGGCCAAACAAGTACGACCCAATTAATCTACTAAACCAATTCGGCCCATTTCATAAATTTAACCCGGCCCAAATATAAATGTAATAGTTTTGGCCCAACGTGGTTTCGGCCCAAACGTTTAATGTTTAACATTTGTCGTGTCCAATTTATAGTATTACCGAATAAATATCTGTATAAAATAATGTCCCGCGGTCGTGTACAATTTTAGTACCAAATTATGTATCGTAAAGTTTTATATCAAATATAACTTATCAAATATTTTGAGTCGTACCTCTGAAATAACTTTGAACTAAAATATGTGGTCATGTATAGGGTTATACGCTCCCCTTAAACTTATTCACTATGGTCATACGTTATCATGATCATCAAATTAAAATTTACCACGTGATCATGGATTATTAAATATATGATCATGGTTCTAGTTTTTAAAATAATGAATGAGATGCAAAACCAAGTGTTGAGTTGAATATCACAAAATACATGGTGCTTTGATAAATAGATACTACGTGTGAAACTATTTTTAATGAGCCACACGATCTTGCAAAATATATTCTTGCTATCCTAGTTATTTGCTAACAAACTACGCGGTTCTGTATTTGCAATATATGTGGTCCAACCATGGATCCAGGATCGTGTTTGGATGCTACCTGTGTAGACCCATTCGGGTCTGGAAATTAACCCATCCGGGTATGGTTTCATCACCCATATGGGTGTAGGAGTTCACCCTTTCGGGTATGTGTGTTCCACCCGTTCGGGTGTCGTTTTATCGGTGTATTTTTCCGTTTGACAGTATAATCCTTTCAGCTCAGTTCTAATTTTCTTGAGTGTTTTAGCTTTCAACTTTTGTATACATAATTTCTACTTAGTTATATTTCCTTTTTGATGTTCAACAACACATACATGAAACCAATACATAATATAATAAAATTTATGGAAGTAAATAAAATGGAGAAAATCTCACAGTGGTATATAAAAAAAATGATGCTGATGATGGTTAAGTTGATGATGATGTTGCTGTAAGTGATGATGAAGGCGATGGTGATGATAATGCTAAGTTTCTTTTGGAAATCAAATTTCTTCTGCTGCTTCTTGCTACATCCGTGAGATGATACAGAGGAAAGGAAATTTAGGTGGATAGAATTATTGATGCATGTGAAATGATGGAGTATGGAGTATGTAATATTTATAATTATAATGGTTAAATTTGTCAACTAAGGTATGGTATAACGCAGGAAATGTCTATAGATATTTTAGTTGTTGGTAAAAGCTTGGTATTTAGCCCGTTAATTTTGTATACGGGTCCAATTGTGTGCCAAATTTTATTTAAATTTCGTAGTTATATTTCGAGGTAATTCTCTAAATACTTTAACAGTAATAATAAAAATAAAATTTTTATTATTTTTGATCATCGAGTATGTTTTTGTATTGTTTCTGTTCGTACATTACGTTTTATATAAAACGTATAATAGTTTTCGTTTCATTTTTGTTTCAACTAGTTATTATAATATTTTCGAATAAAAATATTTAAAAATATTTTCGAGTTCATTTCAGAACTTTGTATCACCAACAATTGTATTTGTTTTTGTGTCGGATTCATTCCGATATTATTTCGTATTGTTTAATTTATAATTATAATAAATTATAAATTTTCGAATTACTTTTTGTTCAACGGTTTTGGGCTAGCCAGACTTATCTCACATCAAAGGTTTAGTTTAAATTTGTAGTGAATTAGTGTAATAAATGTGTGAAATTAAGTATAAATATATACCTAATTTGGAGGAGTGTCACAGATAAAATTAGTCACGTTTGTTGTTTGTTGCCAATAAGTTGAACTATATCTTGATAACTACTACTGTAGTTAACTTAATACTTTTTTCCATTTTTATACGTCGTAGTATTTTAAAACCATTTCATATATTGTTCATATTCAGGAATATCTAATACTCCAAAGATATCCGTTAGAAGTATCTTATAAAGAGACCATGTGTTAGATATATTTTCTATCTATCATTGAATATAACTAAGACATATCAAAACCAGATAAAGATTTTAAAAACATCAGTTTAATTTTCAATAATGAACATATATAGCTTGATCCTTTAATGTGGATTGTTTGATTAAGACGTGATATCGATATGTATTTTAAATTGGTTTAACGTTGTAGTAAATTAGTAATGAGTTGTTGTAGTTGTCTGATTAGTTGACTCACTGTCAGGAGTAAATTATATACGGAGTATTTCGTATCTTCAAGGTTGAAGGTTAATACGGAGTAGAATATAGTACATTTATGGGTTAATTGTTTCGTTATGTATTTAACTTTACCTCTTTTACTATTGTATGCAACCAACTTTCAAACGTTCTATTGTATGTATCGAACTTTTCAAAAATGTCTATTGTATGTATTGGGTGACCTTTTTGCTGACAAATCAGCGCCACGTAGGATGACAAATCAGCGCCAAGTCAGCAAAAAGGTTATCCAATACATACAATAGACATTTTTGAAAAGTTCGATACATACAATAGAACGTTTGAAAGTTGGTTGCATACAATAGTAAAAGAGGTAAAGTTGAATACATAACGAAACAATTAACCCTACATTTATTATTCAGTAGGCCGGGAAATTTTTTAATGTATTGGATTATTTCCAAATTTACACTTACGAACTAAATTACATTAAGTCTAATGCTATAGATCGTTTCCAATGCCGTTTCCTAAGACTAATATTCCTTTGATTTTGATATATCTTGACTACTATAGGTCTATAGGTCGTTTTCTAAGTTAGCTAAGAGTAATATGGTTGATTATGTTGTAGATATGGGTATTCGTGTCATTTATGTTCTTCAAGCTGTTAAGTCGGTGAAGAAAAGGTGTAAACAATTTATAACGTTGTAAGATAAGATGTAAGATATAACCTGGTAACAGTTTTTGTCTACAAAGTAATATACGGAGTATTATGTTGTTTAATTAGTAACATTTTTTCATCAATTTCTTCATAAGTTTTATCATTAAAACGTCAACGTATATAACTTAAAATAACTTATACTTCATCCTTCCCACCCAAAGTGTCTTGATTACTATTTTTTTATGTCTCATTATAAGTATCCATCTTGTTATTTAACTGATCAAAAAGGGCTTTAGCGGGTAGAAATGATATCTGATTGGTGAAAAGTGTAGTTAATGGAAAATTCTTATAGTCAAAGTGAATATTTTAACTGAGACGAAGGGAGTATAACTTAAAATAAAGTCGGAGTCTGTGATGATCAAACTCGTATACATCATTTTAAATATATTCATCCATTGGTTAATAAACAACTAAAAGTAGTCATAAGTTGGTAGACAACAAAAATGGTCATCTTTTCTTATACGTGCTCACACATATATGTCAACGGGGTGTGGTGTCATTATGGAACGTGTACGTCGGGACATGATTTGTGGAACGAACAACATCGCTAGTTATCAATTTTTTATTTATTTATTAATAACTCAAAGATTTTAGTAAATTGAAAAATGACACCTACAAGAAGCTACAGTATGCATCTCTGAGGATTCTGGTAACTAAAAATGTCAAGTGCGTAAAAAGATTTTTGAGATAATAATTATCTTACAAATGGTTGGTTCAACCGGTCCAAGAACAAAAACCGAAGTTCAATCCCAGTTGATCATGGGCTAGGTGCACGTAACTGGACTCTTACTCTTAAACACTTGAGGTTAGGCGTGAACATATAAACCGGTTTTAAAAACCGACCCGGCCCAAACCCGGAAAACCGACCCGGTAAGAACCGGGTATAACCCAACCCGGTTCGGGTTTTTTCACTACCCGGCGGGTAGGGAACCGGGTAGAGGTTTCGGATTTCAAAATCGGGTTGGGACCGGGTAGGGGTCGGGTCGGGTTGGAAAACCCGGTAAAAAACCCGGTAAAACCCGGTTGAAATGGGTCAAAAAACCCGGTTCGGGTCGGGTCGGGTAGGTCAACGAACCGGTTTTCATTTTGTTGACCAAAACCCGGTTCGGGTAATGGGTCGGGTCGGGTTGGGGAAAAAACCCGGTTTGTTCACCTTTACTTGAGGTGGTGTTAAGTAGTCTTGAGCTAGGAACTTGTTTGTTTGATGGCTTTTACCATTTCTCATGTGGTCCATATCAATTGTTCTTAATCTCACTTAGCGAGGGTGGCTATGAAAATATTCGGGATCAAATATATATATATATATATATATATATATATATATATAGGATTAGGATCTATGGAGAAGGATTTTATGAGGGAGAAGAGGGAGAAGCATTTCTAACCACCCGATCTTTGAATCAACGGATGAGATCAATAAATGGCAAAATTGTAATATTTTGTAACTGATTTTGAATTTTCAAGGGCAATATTGTACATTTACTTGATTCATAAAAAGTAAAAAATAAATAAAATAATCATTTTTCATATTAAGATGGATCCAAACCGGCGCATAAATTAAGAGATATCAGTTTAAGATTCATATTATTTTGAAAACCTCTCCTTTTTGTTATATATATACGTGCAAATCTCCCAGAAATTGGGGACTATTTTTCAAATAAAAAAGAATCACAAGCCATTTGCTTTTAGATTCAATTTTGGAATTAGAAAAAGGAATAGAAACTGTGGAAATCTACAAGGATACGAAGTCCGCTATTAATTTATTTATTATTATATATATTTTTTTTTTTATCATTTTCCATGTATCTAAATTTTGTTAGCCATGTTAACAATTTTTCCTTTTATTTTTTATGGAACGAATCATCGATGGCAATTTATGTGTATATTTGAGATACTGAAGCAAATTGATAAATACACATAGTTGGCTGAAGTACGTGATTCATTTATTAACATTTGTATTATTTGGAATTTCTGAATCAATGTTATATGATGTATGAATCAATATGCTAAAACTTTGTGAATCAACGTTACAAATTCTGAATCAATGTTATAACTTGTTGAATCAATTGGTCTAAGTTACCGAATCAATCTTATAATATGTTCCTTTGATAATTACGAATCAATGGTTTATTTATATTTTACTTTATTTTACTGAAACACTGTATGATTAAGAATCCATGATATTGGTTCTTTTTAGTTATATTAAATATTAAATATTTGTTTGTTGTCCTATACGAAGAATATAATTTCATTGTATGAAACCTCAGTTTAAAAATTACTCATAATCTGACGTAAGTGGAGACCATTTTTTTATTAAACAAATTTTGTGTTCGTGAAAATAATCGTAGATGTGGATGACAACAAAGACACATGTAATAACATTGATTTATCTTCGTCACTTAAAAGATCAAATTTCAATGAGGTAAATGTAAATGAGAATATATAACTGATCGTCCATTAATTCAGGGTGTTTAAACAAACTGCCATATAAGAATTAATTAATTAATATTAATTAACTCTTTACCAAAATACCCATCATGCCCTTTTTTGATCTATATAGATGGATGGTCAAGATTGCTTTTCCTCCTTCTCCATTAAAGTTTTCTTTTGATCCTCCAACTATATATATACTAGATCATAACCCGCGAATTCACGGGCTATCACATTTTTTTAATACAAATTTTATACTATATTTGATTTTAATATGTTTTTTCCGTATTACAGAGTATGTCTGAAGAAGTGTTGAAATGGCCGTTGTCATGCAAGGAACTAATGCTCAATGAACTACTGATTAGTCCTTAACAAAAAACATAAAAGTAGGATTGTCATTCATCTATTATGGTATATCATGTGCCCTTTAAATAGAAATGCATAAATGTATACCATAATTAGCTTTTATACTCAAATTTAAGCATGCTAATTATTTCTTTAGAACATTGTAAAAAATGTGATGAATCTGGTGGACTGTAAACACACAACACAACCCACCCATATTGCCACCTCTTCTTGATTGCGGAGTACATTTTATTTTTCTAACCTTAGTCTAGATTAAAATTAGTGAAGGGGCATATAAGCTTGATCCTTTTAAAATGAATAATTGGTCGTGGAAAGATGTCAATTTTAAATTAATATACCTTTTGTCCGACGGCAAATGCAGAATGCTTCGGAGTCGTGTCATCGAATGGTGTTAATGTAGTTAAAAGTTGCCACAAAACAATTTCAAAACTGTAAATGTAGATTTTGTTTGTATGTCTCTTCTTTCTAATCATTTATGGTGCCATCTTCAATCCCTTTTGCACTACCTCATTGACATGTTAAACATGAGATGCCAAAATCGGCTACTTTTAAGCTCATACTGTCACGTAGCAGTTGATTTCCAGATTTTAGATAAGTGTGAAGTACACCATGAGATTGAAGATATTGCATCCCTCATACATGTCAAGGTCCAGCTTTATAACTAAATTAGGAAGCATTGAATACGGCTCTTGTTGATGAAGATATGCCCCGCGTGAACCACCCGCTAAGTTCTCACTGATTATGCAAAATACAGGAGGTTTCAACGAAGCTGAAATCAGCTGCATGAAAAACAATATATGATAATTAATCGTATGTTACAAAGTACAATGAGAAGATTTAAACCATCCATGATATTATGTAATCTTCCATTATCGCAAGAAAAGCTTGTGGATGCTGGAACACACTATATAAACTGTTACGCAAAAGTAATTACGATACCAGGTATAGGTTGAAGGTAAAAATACCTCCTGAGAGCAGAATCAAGAAATTTCTAGCTAGCTAAACTTCATATATATACAAAGGCTCCCAGCCTCCATAAGATCCCGTTAATGATACAATTATGCACTAAATGTTAAACTATTTCAAACTACACATTCTTGGCAAAATGGATGTGACGAATAATGGGTCAAAAAGAGTAATTTTATTGGTCGGGTTGACTCATAATTTTTTCCAACCTTGCAGCGAGTTCAATATGATGACAATAGTAATGATTTCAATAAAAATGAAACCTTTCTCTTAAGTTGATTTTGGATGCTTCATGTATAGAAACTACACTTTGGGCGACTATCGAGATTTGACCTATTTGACCACATTGCCTATTTAGCTGATTGTTCTTGTTTTTCTACGGACTTCATCTATTACAGAAAAAACATTACCTTATTACTTTAAGCATATTTTCTATTACAGTTGACCATAATGTTTTATATAGATAGCTTCATGTCTTGGCATCTCAAAAATCTAAATACAGAAAACAGTTCTATATGTATAAAGGAAAAAAGTATAACTTTTTTCACATGTGTAGTTATAATTTACCTTTTAAATGGGATCGATAATTACATCATTCACATTATAATGTATATTAAAACTCTCTTTAAGCACCCCAAGCCCCGTATTGAATCGAAAAATCTTCAATAGCTGCACTCTCAGGCTCCAAAAGACTAAAAAGAAAACTTTAGGCAAATAAAGTGAAATAAAGACTATATACTTGCAATAAAATGTATTCCGTAAAAGATAACTTGCCTTGCGTCCAATAAGATGATAGAGTAGCGGTTGTAAAGAAGGCAATTGTTACACGTGTTCCTTACTTTAAAGATCCCTTGTTTTGCAATACCCATGCATATATAAGTGATATTGCCTTTATAAAAAATTTATATCGCCTTTTGCCTGGTATTATACTAATAGCATATTTGATAATTATTGAAATGAAAATTAGCAGCAACATACAGATCAAGAGTACATGGTACATAAGAAATAAAATTGGTACGTTGAGTATAGCCTCAAGCAAGTTCTTCAATTGCACAAGAGTAGTCCCATGTGCAATATTATGACTTAAAGACATGAGCAATATGGCTTGCGTATATATATTCAAAGACTAAAAGAATGTCAAATACTATTTAAGAGAAACAGTAGCAAAGACAGAAAAAAGGGAAGTGAAGTACATATTCTTTTCGTGATGGTCTCGCAATCAAATCAGAGCGAGTCCTTTGGCTCAGGAAGCTGATAAAAGAAATAGAATTCGATTCAGGAAGCTGATAAAAGAAACAGAATTTGGTTTTAATTACCAAATAAATGCGAAGTAAATAAAAAAACTAAGAAATAATACACCCAACCCGCCCAGTTTGAAACCTCTTTTAATGAAAGTCAAAAGAAAGTCAATTACCAAGAGGCCGTCAAATCTTCGAAGATGGATTTCATCCACCTTGCAAGGGCTATCAAGGACACAAGTTTCGCCATGAAAAAGGTAGGCTATCTAATCTGCACATAAAACCTAAATTAATATTACATACAGAATGATAAAAAATCAAATTTTAGACAAATAACACCAGTTGACTTAAAAGGATTGTTTTTGGCTAATTAGAAAGTAACTAAGAAACCACTTAGGACTTCAATGGTAATGTGGTTCCATCACCCTACATTTGATATGAGATCCTTCAACCACAAGGTTGACAAAACGTGCATATATTTGATACATATTATGTATTAACTTAAACAGGTCAAATGAGTTAAAAATCATTACGAAAGAAACGGGTTAAAAGACCCATAATGTAATTTTAAAGCAGAACGGACCATAAAAAAAGGAACTAAAATAATATAAAATAACCACATGCTAATTTTAAACCACTTTTTACCAATAACCTGTTGTTTTGGTCTAACATAAGGAGAAGAATCACCATAAACAGCATTATATGATATTATGATTGTGGCGGCAATAGCAAGAGTACAAGTACAAATTCATAGAGCTCACATATTTACTTCATAGGATGCAAATACGCATCATAGAACTACATGGCAATTAAACTTACCACTGTTAACTTCATCACTTTCCAAATGGACAAACCTGTACTTGAAAATCTTACTGAAATCTAAAACATGGAAAAAAGTTAAATTTATTATCTAACTACTTACTATATGTTCGTAGTTTTAAACAGAATGACTTACATTAAGGAGATGAGATGCACCTGAAAGAATCCCATCTACGTGAAATCATGGCTGACATCAAGTGCTTCCGGACAAGTATTTGACGGTCATAGTGCAGGATAACCAATCCCCCTCCAAAGAAGGATCTTCATTCATATATTTTCAATGTATTTGAATTATGTGTAATAAATATCATGGGACTTTTTAATCGTATGTCCAACATGAAGGCTTGGTGAGTAATACATATATTATTGACTACCTCTGACTTAATCGTTGTCACTGGAGAAGAGGTATCTCTTCGCATCAAAAGATTGATTTTTTGAGGAAGAATCAATATCCATGAACTGCATTGGTGCGACAAGCAAATCACATATTGGTTAGCTGAGTATGACTAAAATGTTCTTAATTCAGATAATTTGTAATTGACTAAAGGGATATCATTTTGGGAGCAATTTTTATTTATCAATTTGGGCTCCTTGTGAGGGATATATAATTTACCAAGTATGAAACATGAACACTACATGTGGAAATCTTGACCTAATTACTTATGAATGGGTCAATTAAGGTTCATTTAAACATAAATAAATAAATAAAATAGATAATTAGTTAAAAGGAGGCACATGTCCAATAAGCCAAAGGTACTTGTAATGCATACCATATCATTTAGATCAAATACGTAGATTCTTTTTGTAATGATATCAATTTTCGCAATGATGGTTAACGCCTATAATATATATATATATATATATATATATATATATATATATATATATATATATATATATATATATGTAAGGTTGTGAAAATCAGACAAAAAAATGATTTTGGGCAACCCAATCCACTAATCTGGCCATCTCTACTCATAATAGAACAACGTACCAAAAATTTGTAGACATAAAGGGTTAGAAGCTTATGATATATATACACTCATTATGAACAAAGAAAACTTGCATAAATTGTAAAACGTGTGATGAGTAAGATGTAGTTATTGAAAAATCCTTCAACAGTGGCACAAGTAAGTGATTCATAATCAGAAAAAAAGGGCAATGGGTATACTGACCTAAATATTCAAAAATTTAATCTATTGAAAGGAACATTAAGAACCTTGTATCTTCTTCGAACTTTAGTTTATCCATGGTTTTATTTCAACATAAGCCTGCATTAAATCAACCAACATATGGCACATGTTAAAACTACCAAAAACTCTATTACACAGATGATGACCCTTTGGATCAATGGGTGTTTAATGTTTTTAACTTTAGTACTTCATATAGTATAGAAGGGCTAGGAATCACCTCCCAGGCTTGCTCTGATGATGCATATAATTTTTTTTTTTTAAAAAGGCGCCTTTTTACATCTTATAGAGTGGTTTGTTGAGTATTAGGCCAGATATAATTAATATGTAAATTAATCTCTTGGAATTAACATCTTGAAGTTACATGATAAGGTGTTGTAATGTCTGATTTCTGCAAACCCACAATGATAATATCATAATTCTGCTCGAAAGTTTCGCTCCCCTTAGCTGTGGATCTGAAATCAGTGCTTGTGTAGACAATCCAAATCAAGCTTCAGATCCAACAAAACTAAAATATGGACCAAATTAATGAATAACAGATAATAAATAATAGTAAGATACCAAATCACTATGAACAGAATTATGCTAAGGGGTTTCTAGTTTCTTAGGACGAAAAGTATGTGACGGGATCATTTAATACACTAACATTCTACCTGTTAAGATGAATAACTGTAAAATCTGATTTTGAAACAGTCACAACTAATTAAACACTGATAATACTATGGCTGTCAATAAAACACTTAATGGTATGCATCACCTAACAGTAAAGAGATGATAAATAAATCAAATTAATGATGATCCATACATAAATAACAGGACCCTTTACACAGAAATATGAAATCTCACATGAAACTGTATACATCATTGTGTAACAGCTAAGAGATTTTAAGAACAATATTGATACCTATGTAAGAAACTAACCGGCATCAAAAGAGCTTAGAATTACCACCTTGGAAATAAGTGTGGCTAACACAAATGTTTCTCTATTAGAACCCATCCAGTTAGCAATTGTGTGTGCTAACACAAACATTAATTATGCTTATACAACTGAATCATTATGCTTAATGCCCCTGATATATCATTCCTTCTATTGCAAAGAATCACCAATCTGATAGCATAAAAAAGACACAATACTTATCGGAAACCAAAGCAAGAACTTTAATAAAAAAATATTACAGTTACCCTCTAACTTGGAATCTTACCACTCAGATAAATGATTGTGTTGAACGAAGGTACTCAGACTTCAAACGTAGACCTGCTGCATATACAAATACCACAAGAATAGCGTTATTCAAAAAGTGTGCAGCTTGACATCTCAGTTATAATCAGATTGTAAACATAAATGACTCTAAAAGAACAAAATAAGACATATTGAATGACACATGGGTCCATTTGGATTCCGATACCAAGTATAGTAATGGGAGGCAATAAATACTCAATCCGATCAGATATAGATGCTTTACCTTAATTCCATGTCTAGGACAATTTCAGTTAAATCGATTTTATTTAATCTGAACGGGATAATGATCACAATGCCACCTTTGTTTGCACCGCCAACCTACAACCACTATGCAACAAAGCAACGTATTACAAAAACATGACCTGTCACAATAACCAGCTTTACTATTTCTATTGAAGTGGTACATATTATTAAACGAAGCGTAAATATATAAATAGACCACAATTGTATGATGTTAAACACACATATACTACATATCTCAATACAAGAAAGCTCTAAAGTACCCATTAAAATCAAAGTTGTGATAGTCTAGGAAAAGAGCACAACTAAGATATCGATACGAAAAAACATTGAAGCATCAGGTTAATTGAGAACAAAAGTTGCAGTACCTTAAGGTATAACAGTTGAAATAAATTGTATCAATACTTGCATATCACTGAAAGAAGCTAAACATTATGGTAAGCAATAAGTAATCGACAATCTATCTATATATTTATAATTAACTAAGAATGAAATCAACACATACATATAGAATATACTATTTGAGGAGTAAATTGAGATAGTTCAAAGCTATATAAAAGTTAGGGTGCTGGTACCGAGTAAGGGCCCGGCGGTGGCGCCATTCAATCATCGATCAGAGAGTTGGATTTCGTCGGTTGATAGAGTAATCCAATCGAATAACGTATTATAAGCCCTAAAATTTGGTGGACACTATTATATTACAGGATCATCGTTTGTTCGATTGAATCCTTTCACACTGGAGAAAATAAATATCTCATTGCTTGAATTGATTGTTGAGGAATTGATGATGTAAATTGCAAACCAATTGGAATATGAAAAATCTTGATGTGTAGATACGTGATAAACCAATCGCAGAGACAACCCGAAAACCTTTAAAAGTGTAGTAAAAGGAGAAAATAAACCCCTAGTTACATTATTATTATACATTTATATTTTAAAAACGAATTTTGAATTTAAAATTTTGAAATTCGTTTTTTTTTTTTGAAATTAGTAATTTAAATTTAAAATTTAAAATTTAAATTAGTTAGGTTCCTATTATTTCGAAAAAGAAGTTATATAAGTTCAAAAATTGGGTTGCAAATTTCAAACTTTCATTTTTGTTTTGAAATTTTGAAATTTAAATTTAAAACTGAAATTAGTTAGCTTCCTATTATTTCGCAACCGTAGGGGTATTATAGTAAATTTAGACGATAAAGGATGAGATATTACGTAAACAATGCTGAAAATCTAAATCAACGGTTCAAATTGATTTATGAAAATCATTTAATGGGTGAGATCAATTCAAACGAATCTAATTCAAATATGTATACGTATTAAGATGCGTCCAATAAATATGAAAGGAGATATGTGTGTGTGTGTGTGTGTGTGTGTGTGTTTTATTTGTGACAAAGATGTCCCATGTCTAAATTATCTAAAAACGAAGTCATCCCTATTAAATAGTTATAAACTATTTCTCCCTTTCTTTCAAACATATACCCGTTCATAATAATACTAGTTAATTTATTAGGCTGTGCATAGCACAGCCCACGAAGATTAATGTGATTTTTAAACATAAGAATAATATATGTCATGCACAACCCATAAAAATTAGTAATCCATTTGTCTCATAATAAGTGTCAACAATCAATTTTTATGAAATTTAAGAAGTTAAATTATTAATTACCTAGAAGTAAGATGACACTATTACATTTACTATTTGCACGGACTTTCATGTATCATTTTATAGAAAAAGTAAATTTATGATGGTAAGTAGTAAGTTAATATACGGAGTATTACTTTTGAAAATGAACACTTATTTTAAGATAAATTTTAATAATAAAATGAGCACTTACTATAAGACAGAGATGGAAGGAGTAAGATTTATTGATTTTCCACGAAGATTAATTTGATTTTAAAACATAAAAATAGCATACGCCATGCAAAACCCAGAGTAACCAAAATCTACTTTGGTTTTTAATAACATTATTAGAAATATTAATATGATTCTAAATTATCTGAACAATCTCACAATTCATAAAAGAAAAATGTGATGGAGATAGTTTATTATATGTGGATATAATATATACATTCAACAAAATATTAATTCAGTGTTGTTGGAATTAAATATTTAGTGTAATAACTTTATTTACCTTGCACTTTATTATATTTAGTACCATTAATAAGAGCGTAATATTTCACCTAAATATTGTTAATTACGGAGTAAGTTCATTTTACGTGTTACTCCTACAGAAGTTTATAAATTATTTATACATGACATTATGTTAGAATTTATATGATAGAAATCCGTACACGTAACATTTAATCCGTACACGATACATTTTGGCGCCATCCGTGGGACACGCTAACGTATTCCATGAACTCTACAATTCGCTGACGTGTTTCATGAACCATTCATACCCTTCTTCCGGTTTACAGGTTCTAGATCTCTAATCTTTAGACTATTTATGATTTATGAGATTTTCATCTTAGGAAGAAACCGGATATATTCGGTAAGAACAAAATATAACCTTTTAATAATTGAGGGCAGAAACTCTAATACTTATGCTTTCCTTCATACTTTTGGCTGACTCTTTCATGCTTTCGGTCAACCCCTTCATGTTATATATTGACCATTCAGACCTTTGATCGTTCAAACATGCTACATTCAATAGATACCTTCATGGTTTTAGATTGTATGTGCTAAATCTCATTTTTACAAGGAGAGGGGGTGTGTCCTTTTGGGCGAAATCATACACCCTTCGGCCAAGGCTACTTGGTCAAAGCGATAATATGTACATCCATCAATTTAGAACCCTTAGCTCTAAAACCCTTCGGTTTTTACACTCTTTGGCCCTCAACCCTTCGTTTTGATTTTTGCTCGTAGGTGTTTCGGTCGATGTGTTTTTGCATAAAGGGGGTGGGGCTGCTCGATTTGTCTGTATATGAAGGGTGGGGCTGCTCGACTTGTTTTTACGTGCAGGGGGTTGGGCTGCTTAATTTGTTTTTGCTCGAAGGGGGTGTGCCTTCGGTTTTGCTTTTGGTAGGGGGTGCATCGATTTTTGGTTTTGGTAGGGGGTACTTTTGTTGATCTCGCTTGGGATTCCCTCGGTCAATTTGGGTACGTTACTCTATTTTCTAGGGTTAATTGTTTGGTCACCCCCTCCTTCGGCCTCCTCTAAGCTAACACTTTCAGTTCGCTACCCTTGACTACCCACCGACTTTTGGTACACCACCTTTGGGCTACCACTTTCGGGCCACCACCTTCGGCACGCCAACTTCCAGCACCTCCGACTTCATCCTTTAAACACCTTCATGCTTTTGATATATATGCCCTTCGACCTTCATGCTTTCAATCAAACCTTCCATGCTTTATACTGGTCCTTCGGCCCTTTCATGCCTCTAATTGGCACTTTCATGCTTTTGATCAATCCAACCTAGTAAGATACATTATGTAGTTACATTTCAATTGTAAAAAAAAAAAAAAAAAAAAAAAAAAAAAACCTCCAAGTGTTGGTCTTCGACCTAAAAGAAAAAGTAGGAAAAGAAATAAGGTTGGAAGTATAACGCGCCTCAGTGCCTTTCGGTTATAAATAAACCGGAAGAGGGTTTTGTATAAAACAACACCACCCTTCGGCCCAATAAATGTATGCCAAAGGAGACATAGTCAAAATGTGTCGATCAAAGGGAAATATGTTTAACAATAAATGACACTACCCCTCGGCCCAATAAATATGTGCCGAATGAGACATAGTCAAGACGTCCGAAAAGGGGAAATACTCCATAACCACACTTAAATGGTGTGACCCCCTGCCTGGTTCCTATTTCAACCCATACATATATATAGGTTATTGGTGATTTGGTATGACCCCCTGCCTGGTTCCTATTTTAACCCATACACATATATAGGTTATTGGTGATTTGGTATGACCCCCTGCCTGGTTCCTATTTCAACCCATACACATGTATAGGTTATTGGTGATTTGGTATGACCCCCTGCCTGGTTCCTATTTCAACCCATACACATGTATAGGTTATTGGTGATTTGGTGTGACCCCCTGCCTGGTCCGTATTTCAATCCATACACATATATAGGTTTTCAAGATCTCATATAGTGGATATTATTCAAAATAAGATTAGGAATCCTATGATCTACCCCTCTTATCGGTTTTCTGAGAAATATGTCGGTTGAATACGTAAAATAAACGAAAATTTATATCTCTCCATTTCCGATTCTGACTAGCTACATATGCCCACATTCGGATTTATATGCCCTCCGGTGCTATCTTTGCTAGACCACATTCTGGTGATGACTTCCGTCACCCTCCTTTGAATATATACTCCTACTATTCTACCATCGGATATTTGAACAGCACACTCACATAGCTGCAAGCCTGAACGTCGCTAAGAGAATAGAGATACTCGTGACTTCGATGCCACAACAATATTCGAAAACCAACATCTATTTTCCCTTTGCGGACCATTCCCTTCGGACAAACAGAAGAAACGCTTTTTAGCCAAAAGCCGTATCAACCTTTTTCTTTAAATAACATATCTCTTTATTTATTTTTTTCGAAAAGTTAACTACCAAACACTGATTTCGTACAAATCAAAGCTACAATTTTGGCCATTTGTATGAGAATTACCAACGTTGCTCACTAAATAAACCGATGGACCCGTAAAAACACGATTTATGAATCTAGTACGATGCGCTTACGAAAGCATCATCGGGGCTGATGACGTACCACACCTTCGGTAGCGATCCAAGTCGAAAATATCTCTATGCCAATCCAAGATGTACCCACGTCTAGTAACAAGGAAAAGATCACCTATGCCAACCCTGGAATAATACGAAATAAATATATGAATACCCTTCGGTGGTGCGAACCCGAAGGGACTACCAGTGGGTAGAATATAACTAGAAAGGCATAATATACCGTGGTCCAATAAAATACCATGGCACCATTGGTCCAATAATATACCATGGTACCATTCGTCCAATAATATACCATGGTACCATCGATCTATTATTATACCATTGTCAAAAATAGCGTACAAGCCAAACTAAGTAATGGCCACCCAAGGGGAATCGCTAACAAAAGACAATAAAAATAAATCTAGTATGCCATATGCTAAGAAATGACACACTAGATTGGGGGGCTGATGATGTACCACGGTACCACCCCCTCAGTGGTATATAACACACCTTCGGGTCATGTACCACCCCTTCAGTGGTACATAACACCTTCGGGTCATGTACCACCCCCTCACTGGTACATAACACCTTCGAGTCATGTACCACCCGCTCAATGGTACATACCACCTTCGGGACATGTACCACCCCCTCAGTGGTATATAACACCTTCGGGTCATGTACACATCAAAGGGAAACAAGACAAAGGATGATGATAGCTAGGGTGTAGTCAAAACTATAGAGGATACATTGGAAACACAAAAGTTAGCATCGGGAACGTGCAAAGACTGCCTTGGATGAATAATAACTACAGCCGAGGCATTCATCAAAATAGCAAAATGTATCCCCAATGTACCAAAAGCAACGTTGGAAGCTAACTAATAATATAACAAAGAGATGCAGTGATGAGGGTATAAATACCCAACAACAATCACAAGGGAGGGGGAATTCTGATTCTCTCTATCATTCTCTCTAGAATACTACTTCTAACATAATCAGATTTCCTCCATACTGAAGGAGGTCTCTGACATTCGTGGCGTACAACCCGCATCCACTTAAGCGTGGTTGGGGTTACCAGATGGGAATCACAAGCCGAAGGGCTATTCAGCTCTTTGGTTCAGGACCTCTCGTAGTGTATGATTCAACCCGAAGTGCCCCTCAACCCTAGGCGCCCTTCAACCCTAGGTGCCCTTCATCCCTTACGTGCCCTCTGACCCTAGGTGCCCTTCATCCCGAAGTGCCCTTCGTTCGGGGAGTGCCCTTTAACCATCTACTGCACTGCTCCATTTCGATGTAGCAACAAATATTGTTACCTTCATTCAGAAAAACATTTAATTTGGCTTTGTCTAACCATACCCTCCCATGTCTCCTCATCATACCCCCTTTTGATTTTTTTTTTTTTTAAAAAGTGGTAGAATAAAGTACAGAAAAGTACAGAAAAAGTACGGAATGTAAGAAAAGCTTGTGGAATAAAGTACAGAAAAAGTACAGATATAAAAATGGGAGGTATGAAGAGTAGAAACCTTTAATTTTTGTAACAAGAAGTATATATATATATATATATATTCAATTGTAATCAATACAACTCAAAGACTGTATATTGTACGATTGTGGCTTTAAAAAAATGTTGTACTACTACAAATCTACTCATATACTCGTAGTATATAAAAGATTTCATGTACTGCAAAAGATCGTCCCAAAAATAATCTGATGTGATGGGACAAGAAAGTCAAAGAAGAGGTATGCCCTTCCATTCTCCTATTCTCTTCCACCGAGATGGCCTGTTTCCAGTTTTCACCCACTGTGACCCACCAAATCTGTCCTTGCCCCCAACCAACTCGATCTATACTAATACCCCAGCATGACTGTCATAGTGTCATAGCTTTGATATAATTTTGATATTTACTTGTACTTAATTAACTTTTTGTTTATAGCTTTGTTGAATAAAATTTGCTACATAATACGCGTAAAAATAATATGACGGTACTTGCTCTGTAAATAAACACAAATATTGACCTTCATGTAAATAATAATACTGTAATGAAAAAGTTTCATCACTTCGTTAGTTCATTAATCTGCAAATATGGATGTAAGCTCGTTAAATTCTACGAAGTATTTATCAAGGATAATAACTACTATAACAAATAAGAAAGAAAAAAAAATACAAATCATAATAAAATAAAATACATTTTACTCGGTTAATGCACCAGTGTATGGTTTGTGTCATGCTCCTCCATCGTCACCATATGCACAATTGAAAAGCAAAGATCGTGTGGGAAAAAATATGAACTTGCATATTTAAAAATGGTAAGGAAGAAAGACAGTAACTTGAAGCTCGTCATCGAGGTCAGATGGAGCCGTTTGATGGCGGACCTAGGTGGAATTGTAAGCTCGTCATTAATTCTTCCTCCACTTGACAGCTTCAAAGGTTAAGTTTCCTTTTTCGTCTCATCCTGCCAACGAATCTTCTTGCACGCGTACACAACTACATATATAAAAATGAGATATGTTTCTTACTTTCTTCCACAAAATTCAGAAGTCTAAGAGATCTACAAAAGATTTCATGATAATAAACTACTTACCAGTTAACACATCCATTCCAACATTCCATGTTAAACACTGCACCGACAAAACAAGCAAACGTCAGATCATAAAAGGAAAACATATATATATACATAAAACATAAAATGATACTGTAAATGTTTAAGTGATACTAAAATCTATATACATACTATAGATTATATAAGTTGGTATGAATTAAATGAGAAGCACTTTCTTCTGCTTGTTGCATTTAGACAAGAAATAATCCAAAAAAAGAAGAAGAAGAATAAATGGAGAAAGATTTGAAAGAACATGAGAATGAGAGGAGGAGGAATGGAAGAGGGTTAAGAATGAAGAGCTTAGTTCCTCAACTCTTCAAGTACTCAACAAATGACTGGAATAGTATCACACTATTCAGAGCTGACATGGCGTTGTTTGTGAATGGTTACAGTATTTTGTGCCTACCTTTTATACAATAGGTAGATAGATAGATAGATAGATATACGCCACATACAAAGAATGTTGGTTGTTTTATTTATAATTTATAATAAACTAGGCCTTGAGCCCGTGCGATGCACGGCCATTTAAAAATATTGTCGTAGGTTGTTCGATTTGTAGTACATGATTCGACACCTACATGAAATAGGTAATAACGATAACATTTCTAATCGACATTAAACAGTATATATCAAATGAGTAAAATGACCATATATTACCATTTAAAAGAGATGTTTTCAGATTGAGTAGAGTGGGTAAGGGCTACGGGAATAAGAGTTGTATGATAAATGTGTTGTTCGAGTTGTATCAAAATTCCCAATAATTGGAAAACCATTACATATTGAGATACAATAAAACGATAGATTGCAATGCAACAAACCAACAAAATACAGGAAGTATACGATTTAATATATCCGAGAAAGGACCTGGGAAGGTAGCAGTGCGAGATTCAGGTTCATGTCGGTTTTCAATTAATTTTTCACATCTTCTAGCGAGCATACTATCTTTTCAAGTATTCCTTGTGATGACGGGATTGGAGGTTGGTGGTAACACAGATTGTATATGAGCAACTGTGCATGGTAAAATGAGTGAATATATTTAACATATATCTCATATGGATATTATCATATTTATATCAGACAGAAGAGTAGTGTGATGAAATTCAAATAATAGACGTCATATAAGGAGTACTAAATGACAAAATATTAGCTAAAATTTAAAGATTTACTAACGGAAACTACACGCTTCATTATTAAAATTGATGTGAGTCGACTGAAGAAACATAGATATACACTAATTAGACTTATTATTACAAAGTAAATGTTAACCAATCATCTTCCCTTCACTGCATACCTGATACACATGTAGTTCATGGTGACGGCGAACATCCATCCGTGGATATGTTGGCTAGTAGCTGCATCCAGAGAAGCCCTTCAGTTCCATCACGAAATGAAAACAGAGGATCAGTAAAAGGTGGCCTAATGGAAAGAGTTTAATAACATGTCAAAACGGGTACTTTTAGTACTGGATGGAACACCCAAAACTTGTACAGTTAAATTAATAATTAATTTGTCAAATATGATTTCAATGGTTAAAGGTTGGTTGTAAGCATTATAATAGCATTAATTTGCAAGATGTACAACAACTAATGGTAAAAACTATTACTGACTCAGTGCTTTCACCAGAAGGACCAATATATTCATTCTTATAAATTTAAGCCTGAAACAGATTAACAGATAAGGATGAAATAGATAATTCTTGGTTTCTGGTCCCATTATACCATACTCCTTCATTTTGGTACCAAGTTGTTCATGTGTAAGATCATCGAGAACTGCAAGAACATTCTTCAGTTGAGCGGCCTTCTCCACACTCATAGTCAGTTCCTTCTCAATTTTCTCTTACAATGATCATTTAGTAAGTGGTCAGCTCTGAAACAAACACCAATCTTATAAATGATACTAATCTTATATCGTAAATATAATCTGATATATTAGATAATCAGTCTTACATACACACTTCGTCCCACTATTGACACGTTTGAACCATTAGAGACTAAACTACCCCGAATAGACCCTTACAGGGGTATGTAGCAGGTTAATCAAAATGTAATAAGGATATGTTAATTTTGGTACGCAGAGGGTCATATTGCCACATGTTAGAAACTCAGCATTTGTACAGTTGATTTCACATCAACATAAACGATATAAGTTGCTTTGAAACGGAGATAAGTACAAATCTTTTGTATTGTGGGTTATAACAAAATATGAAAGTAACTATTTTTAGCAATTATATGAATTTTTAGTACCCGTATTCCATTTGATGTTCATTGCTACTTCCTCGGTGTAACACAAATAATAGCATATAAGTCTATATTTCTCGGCCATTTCTTCAAACACTTTTCATGCACTCAAATTGTCACCATCTAATTGTAACATGTAACTTGCCGCACCTGCATTTGATCCATATATATAAAAAACATGAAAGTTGATATTTGAAAACTGGAAGCAACAAAGCAGATTGGATTCCAAACACAATCTTATTAAACGCTTTAAAGCAAAAGACATAAGTGTGTGATTTTGTTTGATCGTACAGCCCACATATATATACACCCAATAACCATCATCCAGGAAACTGAATGTAATCACACACACTCTTAACAAAACTCGCCCACAATTGATGTTAATTTTAACACAATACTAACAAAATTCAGTTTTATTCAAGCACGTTTATGGATAGTGGGAACTAAGAAAACATGTGAGGAAGTTTAATCAATCGTAGAATGCAATCTGATTATCACAAAAACGCCAAAAATAACTAAATTAAAACCTAAAACACGAACACCCACATTATTGTACTTAAAAAATTGAACTTAGATGCTTTCAAATCAACGATTTAAATCTTGAAATTTCAGATAAGCCAAACCTGATCGATTTTGTGTAGACTGTGTAAACCCGGCGTTTCAAGGCGGCGTAGACCTGGTTTTGATCGGATATTGAAAGATCATCGGCGACGTATATCCAGTTTTGATCGGATCTTTGGAAGATGAAGATGATTTGGGGTATTGGCAACTACTCCGTATTATTGTTTTAAGCTTTCATAGGTGGGTGGGTGTTAGAATTATAGGGTTTTTGCATTAGCGGATTGTTTTGTTTTCAAGAAAGAAAAGAAGGTAAGAGAATACTTTTAGCCACGTGGCATAGGTAAGAATGAATTATTTGGTTTTTTATTCTAATTGCCTGACAACTCAGATTAAACATGCTATTAATTGTGTTTTAAGATGCCACGGAAAATCTTTGTTTTATAAGAATGAATAGATAGATAGATAATATGTGGCTGTGATAAGTGTACAATGTATTTTAGTGCATTCACCAAAGTGTTATATCAATAATTAAAGCCTGTACGACTCGTTTATGCATTATTCTTTGGGGTAAGCATTAAATTAAATAAAAATAGATAATATATACATTAATGAATTTATCATCTCCCATAATAATAACCCAAAACATTATCTGGTCATATTACAGAAAGATGGGTAAACTTGGGTCCAAAGCCCAAATAAAAAATAACATTCAATCCACTCCCACTCTCAAAATGTAATCAAGTTTGGGCTTTATTTATGTAATCGATTTTGGGCTCATTGTAAACCATTTAGCTGTGCTTAACTGCTTACTTAGGTTTAGGGCCTTTTGCAAGAACCGGATGGATTCGATGATACATCCATAATTTCGGTCTTGTCATGACTCATGAACACTATCGATGCATCTCCATTCACCAAACTATATTCAGGGGTGGAGACAGAGATAGAGCGGAGACACCATAAGTAGCTGCCCTCACACAATATTTTAAATTACTTAAAAAAGAAATTTTTTTAAAGTATCAATGACATTTTAAAATTTTCACCCCCATTAAATTATAGATGAAACGAAAATAATTTTTTTCTCCCCTCTCGATAATTTCCTGGCTCCGCCCATGACTATGTATATTTATGTTTTATACGAAGTAATCATATATTTCTAGTTTCTACTCACAAGTAGCAGAACATACTTCTAACTGATTTAGACCCAAAAGTATAACTTTAATCATTGAAGCATGACAACGGGTGTGTTTAACATAACTAGCTGGTAGCTGGAGCTGTAAGTTTATAGCTGGTAGCTAGAGCTTATTTTTGGAGTTGAAAGCTGTAGCTTATATATTTTTTTAGAAACGTTTGGTAAAGTAGCTGGAGCTGGAGCTTTATATGTGAATAGAAATGAAAGGACAAAAAGTAAAACACGGAGACATGTAGAGGGGGTACTTATGTAATTTCACATTCTATAAGCTTGTAGCTGATTTTAAAAGCTAGTTGGAGTAGCTTAATTTTTAAAAGTTTATTTTTTCTATAAACTCTAATCTTTTTGTTTACCAAACAAAGCTTGTAACTTGAACTTATGAAGAAAAAAAACAAGCTTAAGCTTTTATAAGCTCCTAGAAGCTTATCATCCAAACGCACCCAACTATGACTTTAGTCAAATCTGAAATCTAACCAAAACGGATCGAATATTCTTTTTGTTGAGTTAGCTTTTCTAGATCTCCGGTGAAGCTTACATGTGTTTACTCAGGTCAGATGTCTTTTTATCATGGTTTTTGGAAAGTTGAAAGCAACATATTTTTTCAAATAACAATTATTAGAAGTTATTTGTATGCATTTTGTTTTTCGTTAATGTGTTGCGACAAAGCCCCACGGTCCAATCTACTTTCGAATGATAAATTCGGGTAAAGAATAGTGTTGCATAGTTTAGTTAGTTAAACACTCAATCACACACGGTTACGATCAAACGAAAAAATATCAACATAAAGGTCGAACGAGATTCGGCTAAGATGCCTATGTCAGCTTTAAGATAAAACAAAAAAGAATTTTGATTATAGCTTGGTTACTGATTCTTTTGTATCGTGTATAAGCAGCAAAATGAATGGGTCAGGTCGGGTCACGGGTCAAAATGAATTTTGATTGCAATCAACCGATGAGAGTAGTGTGAGAATATTCAAAAGTGTCAAGAGTTGAGTGTCTCTAATTTTGTAATATCTTTCATATAGTGGATGTTAAGTGACCCATGGATCCCGTGGTTTTTACTCTCCCTTAAGAGGTTTTCCACCCAAAAACGTTCTGTGTTCATGTTTTTTCCGTTTCATGCATGATTAATTGTTGTCTTATACAATGTTGTGTGATTTGTTATGGTGGTGATCGATCCCAACGAGTGGAATGAGATCGGGGTTGATCCCAACAAATGGTATCAGAACGAGGTT
The DNA here is from genome assembly GCA_949592205.1 of Helichrysum umbraculigerum. NCBI lineage: Eukaryota > Viridiplantae > Streptophyta > Magnoliopsida > Asterales > Asteraceae > Helichrysum > Helichrysum umbraculigerum. The sequence continues at coordinate 125,152,269 of CATIUR010000003.1, read as the reverse complement.
CGTGGAAAAGAATCACATGGAGGAAGTCAATACGAGAGAAAATAGTGTGATTCGTCATATTCGACGCGACGTCAGGAAAATTGATGGTGTGGGATCGTTAACCGTCGGATCGTAGAATTTCAGACTGTAATTTCATAAGAGTGTGATCTACGATCTGACTATTGTGATTTGCGATTAGACTTGTCGATAGAGAGATGTGTGGTGGCAATGTTGGCTACATCATTATGGATTTTTGTTTACAGATTAAATAAGTAATTGTGATAACAAAAAGGTCTAGATCACGACTTAAAATAAATCCAATCATAAAATAAAACAATGTTTGTGGCTTTTTTAACTAAAAATAAAAAGAAAGTAAAGCGCTTGCAACGTACATGTGTAACATTGATATTGACTCGGGTCTAAAGTGCTACCGGCATTTGGTAGGCTCTGTAGTTGGATACTTCCGAGTTGCGACATTAAAAGCATTATCACTCCATTGCTTTCAGCAATCGAAGGTTGTCACTAATTTATTGGCTCTCTTTACATACAAAATGTGATGTCTCAATTACTTCAAACCGTTGAATTTTAACAATAACTTTTTACTCATGAAATCACTATACAAAAGTTATATCAATGATTTCATACTCGACGTTTAAATTTAACAATAAAAAAAAAAAACAAAATCGTTGCTCCCAAAAGCTCATAACATGTATGAATGTATGATTCGAACCCGCTACGTGTCAAAAACCGACTACGCGATCACATTTGCCATACTTCAATCACAAAGCAAAGAGTCGTTTGATAACTTTCACATCAATATAAACTTAATAGCCTACTAAGAACTTTATAAATTATATTCATAATTGATGTAGGAACCTGATGTTACTAAGTAAAGTCTCTTTCGAAATTAGATTCATGGACACATCATGAAAAGAATATATGTACGCATTTGAAATGAAAGATCGAATGAATACAACGTTTTTCTATCCTTCATGTTGAAGCACAATACCGCCCACTCATGTTTTTCTATCCTTCTTCCTAACCTTTTGTCTTCAATTATCATATAAAAATATGTCGTTTTTCGATTTATGATAAATAATTCATATAGATTCGCAAGTAATAGATGATTAGATCCATCTGATGCCAAATCTTCGTTTGTACGTGTATGTATCGTACCGTAGATACTTTAGTAGAATTTGAAACAAATGTTTTATGATTCCAACTTGACTCGATCATCGTCTAGTATGACATACTCGTTTATAAACGACGTCACGAGTTTCATTTGATCACTTAGTACGCAGCCAAACTTGTTCGTCGATCAAGTTTGAAGTCTATGTTACATGATAAGCCTAATAGTCGTATTTTATGTTACTATCTCCGTCCCATTACAAGTGTCATGTTTTCACTTTTCAAAGTCTTTCTTTTTCAACTTTGACCTTAAATATTTTTGTTTATGTTATATAATACTTGATGAAAATTATACCAATGAAAATACATTTAAAACCCAATCCATTCATTAATTTTGCATCAAGTAATATATAATACAAATTAAATAAAAATATTTAAAGTCAAAGTTGAAAAAGAAAGACTTTAAAAAGTCAAAACAGGATACCGGAGTACATTTTATACCGAAACATCAAGAGGATTTATAACACGGATGACTAATTTATTTTTATTTTTAGTTTCATTAGAAAAGAGAAGTATAAAAAGTAGAGTTTATTACAAGAAATGTCTTCTTCCCGAAAGAGGTTGATGTCGTGATGGATCATGTGGGCTCAAAGTTTTAATATGTTGTGGGTCAAAACAGCATATAATCAAACCTTTTAAAAAGTGATCCAACATCAATCTGACATGTTTTAAAAAGTGATCCCAAACTAATTTGAATCACGTAACATTTTGTTTAGTGAGTTTTACAGATTCTTTGTATCTGGCTTTCAGTACATTTTTTCTTTTCGTTTATTTACGTTGATTTCCGAATACAAACGTGAAGTTATACTCCACCTGTCCCGAATTTATATTACGTTTCTTTTTTGTATCCAATTCAATTCTCTACCTTTGAAAAATAGCTAACTATAATAAACTAAATTTATTTGATTACCTATAACGCCACTCTCGGTGGAAGCGTTGGTGTGGCGTCAGTTTGAACCGATGGAACAGACACTGATGGCGCGCCCTCGTTGGTTTGTGCCGTCGGGTTTCCCAGTCGGATATCCGGTGTTCAGTGAGTTTGGAGATGGTGGTGTCCGCTTATATTTAATTGTTTTTTTAGTGTATAGAAGTAAAAGTAAATTGATAAATGTGAGATTAAAAATTGAAGTGACGGTGCCATTGATGACATGGTCAGTCATTTTTGAAAAAAGTTGATGGGGGTGTTGAGTTGATACTAACTGACTGGCCGGTTGCAGTCACCTGTTGTGGGAGTAGTCTAACATGTAAATATATGACCTAAAGAAATCTGTAAAGTTAAAGGTAAAATTATCGAAAATGTAATCTTATAATTATATACGTTTTTTAAATCGCGTGTTCTTTGTCCGTTATCAATAAATTTTGATAGGGAGAGAATATATTAGAGGAGATCATATCTTCTGAATATATTAGAGGAGATCAATACCTAAAAACATGTAATGATCTTGAAACCGATACAGAATATATTTCAGAAGATAGGCTTACTTTGCCGTACATTATATGTGACACGTGGACTGATATGACACTATATATATGACACGTTGAATGATACGTGGAATCGTCGACATAGAGTGATGTATTTTGACAATTAGAATATATATTTTCTTTAACCAAAAAAGAATAATTAATGTAGTTAAAATTGTTCTGACGTACCGCTCGAAATTTAAGAGTATGGTCCCTGGCTCAATTACTGTCACGAGTCATGATCGAATCATGATAAGTTGTAAAATCTTGTAATTGAAACCTAGTAAAAAAAAGGTCGACGCCTTTCGCGTTATTTGCTCCATTTTCTTGTCGTAGCTATAGTCTTTTAATGTTAAAATTACCTCAACGAATATCGTTTAGCCGAAGGTCATTTGGTAATCTTTGTTGCTTAAACGTGACCCAAATTAATTATTGATATTTGTCGTCATATATATGGGGTGACCTAACTAACATTTAGGACCAGTCGAAGACTAGTGGACGGTGGACTTACGTAACACATTGGGTATACCATCATGACATTGCATGCTTTAATCATATATGTAAACGTTTTTATGCTGTTCTTTTCTTACACTTACCTAAATAAATCTTAATCGATTGAAAGATATATTACTTAATTAATTAATTACGCTAGCTATATACAGCTATGTTGGTCGTGAAACTGGCTGGTGTGAACCCATCGACCCACTTCTTTAGCACTAAGCTAAATACATAAATAATGTAATTATTTTAACTGTTTTATATTTATTAGTTATGGGGGCAATAAGTAAATTATTTCAATATAAAATTTTTCTCGACTCGTAAAAACTTGGTGGGGGCGGATGCCCACCATACCCCCACCTTAACTCGCCCTTGGGTGGATTACCCTTTTAATTACGCTATGTCGTAGGGTAGTTCCGTCTATTGGCTAACGGCTATTAAGGGCATTTATGTCATTTCACAAAAATCATATTAATTCCTTTATAAATTGGGACATTATCGCCTTCCAAACAAATGACATGCAAGCTTATAATTAATCATCTCCTTTTCTCTCTCTCTCTCTCTCTCAAGAAGAAGTTAAGTCTCAGCTCATTGTCAGTATGGGTTCTGAAGAAGCTGTCCGTACAGCACTCGGTGTTGCAGGTACACTCTTTAACCTTTATATGTAGTATGTAATAAAAACACTTGTGTATACGTAATTAAATACAGTATTATCAGTTTAATTTTGCAAAGTACGTATAGTAGTATTTTTCATGGATATTCATGATTAATGTACTTTAACAACCTGACGACAATTAGGAATATATATCAACTTTTAGATACGATTTTAAGGCTATGAACGAGAACGAATTAATGGAATAAAAGTCGATTGTTATTTTTTTTATATGTTAATGTTAACGAATGTTGAAATGATTTTTTTCGTGACAGGGAACATCACTGCAGTCACATTGTTCTTGTCAACCGTGTAAGATTTCTATGAATATACTCCAAAAAGTAACGTCATTTAATTTTATTTTGAAGATTGATTGAGGATTTGGATATTTTCTTTGATTTTAATTAGCTTTTAAACGATCAGTGTAATTGTATCATATGATTTCCTAGGATCATTAAAAACCTGTAGTAAAGGGTGATTGAACCTTCGACGATGGGGATGAGACAATTATATATATTCGTGGATCAATGTATATATTTGTAGTAGTGAGGTGGGTGGGTACTTGTCTTTCTAAAAATATTGTATATATTCGTAGATTAGTGTAAATATCTAGCTCCGTTCATTTTTGTTTTTGAGAGTATTAAATAAAATTTGATTGATATGTACATGTATCATTTTCAGGCCAACGTTTTACAAAATATGGAAAAAGAGGAGTGTAGAGCAATATTCACCGGTACCATATTTGGCTTCTTTTTTCAACTGTGGATTATGGGTGTTATATGGAATGCCATTTGTGCACCCAAATAGTTTACTTGTGGTAACCACCAACGGAGCTGGGTTTGCGATCGAGGCCGTCTACTTGACCATATTTCTCCTGTATTCGGACACGAGAAAACGGCTTAGAGTAGCGTTGATGGTGCTAGTTGAGATTTTAGTACTTGGTGGACTTGTCTTATTTGTTCTAACTTTGGTTCACAAGATACAAAAGCGATCAACTATTGTTGGAAGCATAAGCGTTGCGGCTAATATCCTTATGTACGCTTCACCATTATCGGTCATGGTATGTTACAAATTTCATGTAAATTGATGTTTGGGAATTTAGTTTTTGAGATTCTATATGGGGTAAATGTTACTTGCACCTAACAACACGTAAGGTTATGTGATGTTAGCAAGTTAGGCTTAAAATTAGGGGTTAACAGTAAAAGAAATGTTGAAACTCAGAGGATCAATAGTTTATGTCTCAAAACTGGTTGATGATAATCGAACTTGTTGTTTTGTAAGTATGTGAAAACTTATCTTTTAAATATAATTAAAATATTATACACTAACTGGCGATTTTGTGAATATATTGCAGAAATTGGTGATCACAACCAAAAGTGTGGAGTACATGCCTTTTCTACTCTCGTTGTTTTGCTTCTCGAACGGCCTTTGCTGGTTTTTGTATGCACTTTTCCCCTTCGATCCCTTCATTGCGGTAAATTAACATCCTTTTTACGTGTAATAATCAATAGATTGAGTTTGTGAGTTAGATCATTCATATATTTTTGTCATTTTGAAATGTTACATATCCCAGCCGAGTCGTTTATCTGGTTATCATTCGTCAAAACAATTTTTAAAAATATTATTTGGTTGATTTGGGAACAGGTGCCTAATGGGATAGGAGCACTTCTTGGTATTATGCAACTGATACTATATGCAACGTTTTATAAATCTACGAAGAGAATGTTAGCTGCAAGAAAAGAAAAGGGTGAGATGGGCATGGCTGTAATTGACTCATCCAATATGCATGATACCAATGATTCTAAGGCTTAGATCATTGGCCCAATGGGCTACAACTTGCTTTCAACATTGGTTCATTAGAATGTGACCGTGTGTCTAGTCAAATATGAGTTTGACTTTTTGACTATCATGTTTATTCTTTTTAACCTTTGTTAACCCATAATAGTGTTTTTTTCATGTTAATTAACTTATTATATGCAATTTCCTTTTCACCTTTTTTTTTTAATAAATATTTTAAGTAAGGTATATGGCTGAGATAGAATAAGCACTCTGATTATGTAATGTCAAGTAGTGAGCAAGAGAAACCCATTTGTAATTAAGTAGCTAGAATGGTAGTTTGGTTGGACTTCAGAACAAATACAGTAATTACAAAGTTGACGGTTTTTATAATACGTATATATAGTCAGTAGCGGATTCAGAAAATTATTTTGTGAAGAGCATACAACTTACGATTAGGCAAAACGTACAAGTTTTATAGTATTACGATTAAGTCCACCAACACGTATGAAGCACGGTAGATACTATATATTGCGTCCAAATATCATATCAAGTGACTAGCTAGGTTTGCATTGCACTTGGTTCCTGCATGTCAATATTTTTCAACTAAAAAACCAAAATGTATGTGAACAAACAAATGAAAAGTCTAAATTATAGATTTCGCATTCTAATCATAATTGTGAAACATTAAACCAACATGTAGGATGATAATAGCGATTGGTCATCTTTTGTACTCCGTAATATGTAACGAAAGATACTCATTACTTGAAAATCTAATAGCATTCGAATGTGTTTTCTTAATCTTTCAATTATATACTGTGATTAAGCTCCAAATTAAAACATAAATATCGAGTGCGTATAGTAGTTGTTTAATTAAGCCTTATAGAAATGTGCATGAATGCATGCAAATTGATGGTGGGGATAAGATATGTGTTGACTTAAATAGTCAAATTCAATGCTTCTTGTAAATCAAATTCACCAAGTAGTCAACTAAATCCCGGTTGGATTCAAGTTGTCGTTATCTTCTCTAGGATAAATTCTTTGATTTGGGTTTTCTATACAATTTTTTTTTTTTTTTTTTGTAAGGCATATACAATTATTATTTGGTTGTATCATAAATAAACTATTCTATATTGCCTCTACATGATAAAGATAGTACGAATAAATTAAAGTCTTTTTAAAGATAGAAAGATGCATGAAGTAATTTGTATCACGTGTCCTTTCCAATTTTTCTTTACGATTTACGAATGATCAAATTAATTTGGTAGATTTACAACAAATTATATATGTACGGTAAAATATACTCCGTATAAATGAAAGAATTCCTTCTTCACTCGGTTTCGGGTCCTCGACCACCACAGGCCATCCATACAACCGTGCTCCGGCCACCGTTGTTATTTTATGCAACTAATTAAGCAATGCCTGATAAACGTCACGTTTTACCCTAATCTTTTTTCTTCAAACATCTCATATGTACGTTCAATTCAATTGAACCTTCATCCTAGCTTGTTTTCATTCACCTCCTTTTATGTCATATATACTCTATAAACACATTTATCTCGTGTAGATGACATAAAGAAAATAACGTAGAGCTAGCTAATTATACTTTTGTTTTTATTTAGTTTCTTTGGTTCGTTTAATTTGTCTCAAAAAGAAAATAAAAAAATATATGAATTCAAGTAGCCAATTAAGAAAATTACATAGAACTAAGTGCCTTACCTATCGTCTTCAATATAACCTCTGTTTTTCCCATCTCCATTTCTGACTATTCATCTCATCCAATACATTTCATGCAAATCGTGTAGACCCCACCCAATTTATTTATACATACATGACATGAAGAATACGAGTTTCACAATTAGCAAAGGTAAATGGAAAAAATTTCATCCGTTACATTTGAACGTCTTTATAAATGTTCATCCGTCTTTAAGAAACAACACTTCTCAATGTAAAAAAAATATATGTAAAAGTGGGAAAAGTCACTCACTGTTTCTATAACCCAATTTACTTTTTTTTTTTTTTTGAAAAAACTTCACCCGTAGTATATGATTAGGCATGCCAAAATCATACTATATTCATAAAAATAATTAGTTATAGTTTTAGAAGGCTAATTAATCTATCCATACCAATAAATTATACTTATCATACCATTTTTGAATTAAAAAAGTACAGAAAAATACAGAATGTAAGAGAGAGTGATAGAATAAAGTACAGAAAAATTAATTTAAAAATAAATAAATGATATGGAGAGTAGCACCCTTAATTTAGCATGGTATGCGTACCCGGAACCTTATCAAAATCCGAAGGAAAATAAAATAAAATAAAATATACTAGGGAGTACGAAAATTATGTAATAAGAGCACAATATTGTGTATATATGTTTAGTGATTAATAGCTAGCTAGTGTGGTTGTGTACATACGACTTTCCAATTTCTCAGTACAATTTCTCGTTATTTTTGTCTACATTCCCAAATTGTTGGGTCAAGTGTTACTTTGTTCTCTTTCCTTTTTATAAACGTTCAACTTTAATCTTTAATAATAAAATAATTGAAATATAACTTTTTATTCCTTGACTAAATTGAATAAATATCAACATGTCACCTTTTTTAGTAAGACTTTACATTAACAGTTTCAATAGCTTAATTAAGCAAAATATGACTAATTTAGTCATACAAAGAACTTCACAATTTTCTAATTCATTAAACATTCTCAGCATTCTATATTTTCTAAGTTCTTTGTATGACTAAATTAGTCATATTTTGCCTAAAAGTTTGGTTAATTTTCACATATACGATACTCACTTCTACTACTAAATATCTATAATTATTTCATCAATCAATTCAAGTAAGTGATAAGATAGGAGAATGCATGTTTTACTTAGACCGCTCACTATATATGGTTGACGCAAACTGACGCATCAGTTGGTGCCATATCAGCGTCACGTCAGCTTTTTCCAAAATTGACACAAACTGACGCTTCACTACCTACAGTGAACGTCACTTCAGTTTTTTCTGGACCCACATTTACCAACATACCTTTATTTCCATATACTAAACAAAAAACAAATTTAATTTTTATTTGCTAGCGACCCCACCTCTCCAAACCGAAATACGTCGGGAAACCGAAGAAGAAAACTGATGGAAGCAACTGGTTGTGTCACCAATGCCGGTTCCAAACCGAAGGAGCAAGCGACGAACCGTAGCGAGCAGCCTTATGATTTATGAAACAATTGCCAATTCCGTTACCATATATTCCGTATAAAATATTGAGAAGAATAATAATGTCAAAAGGTACAGTAAATAGTTAAAAGTAAATGTTAAAATCGGTGAAAACAAATTAATTAAACTGCACATTCGTCACCCTTTCTCTCTCTCTAGAAATATCATCGTCTATAAATAGTACCCCCTTTTCTCTCGTTTCATTTCACTTCCCAATTAACTACACACACTAGCTAGCTAATTTCCTTCTTCAATTCGCCATGGTTTCTGCAGAACTTGCTCGCACAACGGTCGGCATTATCGGTAATTAACTAAACACGTATACATCATTCAACTCAATCTTCATGTGCTAGCTAGCTTCAATCACCGTTTTCCTAATTTCGATTTCAAATAACATGAATAATGTGATTAATTCAGTTATGTCATTCCGTATGCTGATTTCGATTGCTACCTGTGTATTTGACCTAATTTTTGTTCCATTTTCAGGAAATGTGATTGCTCTCATCTTGTTCTTATCTCCTGTGTAAGCTAATTTTATCTGTACAATTCGTTCATCATACATTCATACCTATATATATATATATATATATATATATATATATATATATATATATATATATATATATACACACATATACATATTTACGTGTATCTACATCTGTATCTGTATGTATATCTGTTGCTATTGATTTTTAGTAAAACGGATATTTTTAGCACTTCTCCACCGTCATGCTATACGAATGCACACTTCATGAGTTCAATATGTGTTAGTGCTAAATGACAGATTTACCCCCTCTCAGTTGGAATTGGAATATACTATATGCTAGGTTTAGGAGAAATGCCAATTTAGTTTCTTCAAATGTAGTAAAAGGGTAAATTGGACCTTACATTAATGAAGGTGTGAAAGGTGAATTCCAACTACCTAGTTCCCCTATTAGTCACCTTCTTTTGGATCTTTATCCTTCCACCTTTTATGAGATATTCTCAATATAACAGCTTAATCAGTTTGTCAATGTGGTAGTAATAGTAATGCAAGAAGAATAAGGATCAATCGTTTGATTGCGAACAAAATGAATATGAATAAAAGATTCTGAATCTCATCCCGATTCGCATAAATACTGGACCTTAAAAATAAGGCTTAGTAAGAGACTTATTGTAGCATTTGTTCCGTTTTGTGGCGTTATTTCGGTTTTCTTTCTAGGGTGGTTCTTTAGATGCTAATATTTTGAAAATTGTCTTGGTGTCCATTTTTAGAGTGTGAATTCAGTTTGTGCTAGTTTAGGTACAGTGTATTGGTTTCATCTTATTTTATCTGTGCATTGTAGCCTTTAAATTCTTGCTAGTTTTTTAAAGCCATTAAAAAAAAACATGATAGTTTGATTATGAAAAGTCAAAGTAATGTCTATTGCATTTGACTAAAAAAGTCAAGACTCATAATAGGTTAAAAAATATACTGTACATTGCAGGCCAACATTCATACAAATAGTGAAGAAAGGGGCGGTGGAGCAGTTCTCACCAGTACCATACCTAGCCACATTTGTAAACTGTGGGATATGGGTGCTGTACGGACTACCAATGGTGCACCCACACAGCTTGTTGGTGATCACAATCAATGGCACAGGCTTCTTTATTGAGTCTGTATATCTGCTGCTTTTCCTAATATACTCTGACCGGAAACAGAGGCTCAAGGTGATGCTTATAATGCTTGCTGAACTTGTGTTCCTTGGGGTTCTGACTGTGTTGGCCATGACTGTTGCTCACACCACTAAGGTCCGGTCAGACATTGTTGGTAGCATTGCTATTGTTGGCAATATCATGATGTATGCATCTCCATTATCTGTTATGGTATGTCTCCCTTACTATACTTTATTTATTTTATCATTAAAAAAAAAAATATATATATATATATATATATATATATATATATATATATATATATATATATATATATATATTTGAAGGACTTAACGATGCGTTAACTTGGGTTAATTCTCTGCACAAGGCAGCAACTAACAACTTGCCTTCGATCATTTTATATTTCAGAAAGTTTTTACATAGTCAACAATAAATGTTTTACTCGAAATAGTGCAGTTGTAACAACTTTACCTTAGCAACACTAGACAAGATTTAGTCATAAAATATATGGAATTTGAAGTGTTCTAAAAACTATTGTGAAAGTACTAGATTCTTTCTAAAACGGAAAGGCGTAATGTTCATATGATAATATTAATTTGACCGGTAAAGTTTGAATAGATTATGCCAAAAATGACATTTAGCTTCAGTAGTATGTAATTTTCTATATATATGTTCATATTTAGAGTTATGAAGTTAATATAGTTGATCCCTTGATGGCAAGTTGTTTATAAATGAGACTGATTTGTATGATATAGAACTGACAGAAGATTTTTGGTATGTATTTGTGATGTAGAAACTTGTAATTACAACCAAAAGTGTGGAGTATATGCCCTTTTTCCTGTCTCTATTTTCACTACTCAATGGCATAAGCTGGACTATCTACGCTCTCATTCGCTTTGATCCCTACATTGTTGTAAGTCACTCTTTCCGCTCTCTATTTGACTCGAACTGCAAATTCGGCATGTTTCATTTTAACATTTTTTACTACAACTTCAAACATTCTCCATTTAAACATTCCAATTTGTGAATGAATATTGTAACATCGTAGTTAAGTAACTTTGTGTAAGTTTGTAAACAGATACCTAATGGACTTGGATCACTATTGGGAGTAACCCAGTTGATACTCTATGCAACCTTCTACAAATCAACAAAACGACAATTGGCTGAGAGGAAAGCAGTTGCAGAGATGGGCTTGGCTGAGATGGGCCAATCTCTGGGCTCTTTGAAGAAAACTAATGCAGTCCATGATGAACATCCTTAAAAAGATTTGAAGTGGTAATTTTACATTTAGGCCCAATGGGCCAAACTCAGCATTCTTAGGAAAACATGGATTCGCAGATGTTGTCTTTTTTAATTGCCAAGTGCATGATGGCATGATGCAGGCCGGAGATGTACGTGTTATACAAAGCTCTAATGGAGTAATGGGTAGGAAATATTATCAGTAATTTTCTTATTAAATGTTATGTGCGTTATTTCATATATTAATCGATCGATGGATTTGGTGATAGAGCTTGATATTATCAATCAACTTTATATAAGATACAAATGTCATTGTAAATCATGCATTTTCATATAATACGGACGAGTGTGACATGCAAAAAAACAACAGCAAAAACAGTTATTTAGTTGCAACTTTAATCATAATATTGTTACCACATGCTTCTCAAACTTTAATCATCTTGATCTTACAAGCTACAATATTCACAGTTATAATTATGATTTGTGAGTGCTGTAAAATTGAATAGATCGAGCGACCTCAAGACACAGTGTCGATCTATTCTAGCCAAACACGAAACACTATAAAAAGTCTTGTTTATTGGCCGATAATTGATTTAAACACTCGGGATTTATATATTCATCGCATCTTTTATTGTTTTAAAATAAACGTTTGACTTGTTTGGTATCGTTAGACAAATCCTATTTTCATTGGTCGTATTCTCACAATATATATATATTTAATTACTTGAAATTTAAATGGAGGATTTTGACCTTAGTGAGGTGTGAAAATTCAAAATAGCATATTGTATATCGTATCGATCGTATGAGAAGATAAACAAGTCGTATACGTCAGTGTATTTAGTAACATATATATACTCTATATTTGGTGTAACAATTAGGGAAAGTATTTTTTGGGTAAGGGTTGAAGTGTAATATTCATTATGGAGCATTTTAACTTCGCCAATACAAATGTCAAAAATTAAAGAGAAAAAATTAATAAATGTTATCGTAATCGATGCTATGAATGTTACGCTTCTGTGATAAATTGTTTGTGTAAGCTATAAACATCAATTGATAAACATTATATCCAAAATCGTTAATATTCATCGTGGTGAATGTTAATTAAAATTCATTATGATGAATATTAAATTAAAAATATTTGTCAAGATTTTATATTTTAACATTCACCGTGAAGAATGTTAAGTTAACATTCATTATGATAAATGTTAACAATTTATTAAATAAATATTCATCAACCAATGTTATGGCTAAAAAATGAATTTAATCTTAGAATATATTATTTATAGCATCGATTTTGATTACTATTTATTAGTAAAACTAATTTTGTTTTGACATTTGTATTGACGAAGTTAAGATGCTCTATGATGAATATTACACTTGTCCCTTAAAAAAGTATTCCTTCTTGAACGCTCCCTTATATATTTGTAAGGGAATAGGAAGTTCTCACAGTTCTCACATATTTATAGTTCTCAGAGGATCCTCACCCTATATATATATATATATATATATATATATATATATATATATATATATATATATATATATATATATATATATATATATATATATATACATATATATATATATATATATATATATATATATACATATATACATATATATATAGAGAGAGAGAGAGAGAAAATTGTCCGTTTCATCCCTGTGTTTGTCCAAAAAATCACAATCCATCCCTTATTTGAAGAAATGTCACTGGTAATCCCTATATTTGTCATTTTAGCTCATTAGTCGTCCTTGACCCTAACGACTTTAAATATTCTTGTTAAAACCAATCATGTACCAGGCATACGAGGGTATTTTTGTCCTTTCTTTTACTTTATTATTGATGTGAACTTGAATATACGTACACTGTTAATAATAGTGTACACCACTTTTGATACACTACTAACACACACTCTCTCTATCTCTATCATTTTTCATTCCACAAAATGATTTCACACACATACGCAACAGAAGCTCAGACAAAATCCGGCAACCTCGCCGCTACAATCGCCACCGCTTCATCACCGGAACAAATTGCCACCGCTTGCGCCGCCGCAATCCCACGACGACTTCCTACGAACTGAAAACCTAATCGTCGGCCAATAACACCTGCAAATCGGAATCACGAACGATTTTTTATGGTAGAGGGAGATCTCGGTTTGGCACGCGGAATCAATCACGATGATGAATAATCACGATGATGAATAAAAAAATCCCTCGATTTGGAGCGCGGAATCAATCACGAGGGAGATCTCGATTTGTAATGATTTTTCATATCCAATTTCGATTCCTTCAAATTAAATCACGATGATGAATAATCATGATCAATATAATCAATCACCACACAGGTAATCATTGCTTTAAACAAATTTGAAAAACGATCTTGAACACCCCTGAACAAAAGGTAAGATGTTGAACCCTTTGAATGATAATTGCCTTTTTTGTACCCTCTTCGGAATTAAAACGAAAACATCTTTGCTCAAGTGATTCAGAACGAGAGGTGGGTTGTGGCCAGAAAACCCGGTCGTCGTATGTGTGGCGGTACGACTTTGATGTCTGAATCTTTGATTGGTGCTACGACGAACCCGTATGGGGTGGTGATTGGTGTAACAGTAGTTGTGTGTTCAACATTTGGTGCTTGCGGTGGTGGTTGTTGGTAGCGTGGAGGTAGGTGGCCGGAGGTGAAGGGCTAGAGTCGGTAGTAAGGATCGCCGGAGTTGTAACTTTTTCGGAAAAAATGGAAGGTCGCCGGAGTTATGATTTTGCAATATTGCAGGTTCATTGTGGAAGAGGAGGTTTCATGGTGGTGACAAAGAATGAAATTCGGGCGAAGTCATCAACAGATCTACCACCATCACCTCCGAAAAATGCTACATGGGTTGTGGCAGCTCGTTCTTATTGTGTTTCTGATTTTGATCTAGTTTAAAATTGATTTTGATACAATTCCGATTTTGAGATTGGTTTTGCGTTTGAAATATACTTCATTTTGATACAATTGTGATTTTGATGATGCAAGAATATGCAAGAATGAACTTAAAGTTTGGATGATGATGATTTGATGAAACTGGGTTTTGTTGGTGATGATTTGCTGCTGTATATATGAAATTGAAGAAGGAGGAGGATATTTTGGTCATTTTACTTGACTTAACGGAGGAAACTAACAAAATCCGTTAACAGGGATGACTAGTGAGCGAAAATGACAAATAGATTACCAGTGACATTTCTTCAAATAAGGGACGGATTGTGATTTTTTGGATAAACACAGAGATGAAACGGGCAATTTTCTCATATATGTGTATATATATATATATGTGTGTGTGTGTGTGTGTGTGTGTGTGTGTGTGTGTATATATATATATATATATATATATATATATATATATATATATATATATATATATATATGGGAGGGTTCAAGAGGGAAGCACTCATTTTGAAGGAATGGAGGAAGTGTAATCTTTATCACGGAACATCTTAACTTTGTCAATACAAATTTTAAAAAGAGAATTAATTTAATAGTAGATAATAATCAAAATCGACGCTATAAAGAATGGGAGGTGATCTATACACCACCAACATTTTGCCATTCACCACCAAATTTTTTATTTAGACCCTTTTGCCCTTACCTAACCTAAATTAAGTCACTAGTTGTTAAAGGGTCCAAAGGGTAAAATGGTCCAAATAAAAAATATGGTGGTGAATGGCAAACTGTTGGTGGTTTAGGGATCACCTCCCATAAAGAATATATTAACTAATGAAATTCATTTTTAAGTCATAACATTAGTTTAAGAATATTTATTTAATAAATTGTTAGCATTCATTATAATGAATGTTAAGTAACTTAACATTCTTCACGATTAATGTTTAAAAATTAACATTTTCACAAATTTAACATTCATCATGATGAATTTTATCTAACATTCACCTCGGTGAATATTAACGATTTTGGATATAATATTCATTAATTGATGTTATAAACTACAAAAAGAATTTATCAATAAAGCTTGACATTTATAGCATCGATTCTGATCTACATTTATTAATTTTCACCTTTTATTTTTTGACATTTATATTGACGAAAATTAAAATGATGAATATTACACTTCCCCTTCCCAAATGAAAAATAGTATATATTTATTATTAATATTACGTAGTAGCTAGGTATTAAATAGATAAATCCATGTGTAAATTGTTTACGAATAAATCTGATCAATTCAGATAATTTAGATTTAGATAAACATAGAAAAGACGGTTTTAGTTGTTCACGAGTTATTAGCATGGCTTCACCTTATACATAGCAAACGATGCCTTTTGACACATGAAAAAAAATTCGATCGGAAAAAAAAAAAGGTCGTCGCTGCAATTAGTTAATTCTATTAAGGTAATTAGTCTTTCTCCAAGTTAACTTTTTCTTTCTTTTAACTTTGTATGTTTTTTTTTAATCTTAATTACTCTTAAATCCCAGTTTCTTCATTTGGTGTTAATTAGTTGGAATTTTTTTAAAACACAACATACCTCTTAGAGTTATTCATACGAATAATTAACAATGTAATTAAAGAACAATGCAAGTATAGAGTTAGGCAAAGTACAAATTGATTAAGATATATGCATAATGCATGTGTTACGTTTATTCTAAATGTTACGTTTTCTTTTCTTCTTATTTCAAGGGTTTACCAATGGGGCTTTGCCTCAGTGGTACCGTCGCCGCAAATCCCCACGCCCCATCCAGGTTCAAGCCTCTGGGAGTACAAAAAATCCCATGCTCCGTGTGTGGGGTCACTGGGGCCAGGTGTTTAGCCGGACGGGTTGCCTCTTGCGGGTGGGGCTCCGTGGATCTACGGATCCGGGGTTAAAGGTTCCCTCCAATAACCTTTTTTTTTTTTATTTCAAGGGTTTGTTGAATCACCATGGTCGGTAATAATGCGCGTGTGCAACCATCCGAGTTAACTGTTGACACCAATCTCACACCAAATATCAATAATCCTGATCATGATAAGATTGATATCTATAGTTTGATCGAAATTATCGCCTTAGGAATGTCTATCATTCTTATGATCACTGTATTCGTTGTATTAAGTATTTATGTAGCTAGATCAGATAATGACCCTCCAAAACTAGATTATTCGCTGGAAATAAATAATGATGATTACGTGACGACAATGGTGACCAAGGAATACAAAATCGAGTTTTATGTGAGGTCTTCATATGAGTTTGATCAAAAGTATCCTCCTGAAACTCCTGCACGAGCCGATATTGAGAATACCATAATCAAAGATTATGTGCATACGGTCCAAGAATACTGCACTTATGAACAGAAATCGTTTATAAGACGTCCAGATTTTCCAACTCCTTATTGTAGCATGCTTCAAAGCATGGTGATACAAGAAAAAGAGCTTGGAATACATTAAGCCGGTCGGTTGCTTGATTGTTTAGATATATATCCATTGCTTTTATAAATTCTTAGTTTTGTCTCTTATGGTTTTGAATATATAATAATTGAGAATTCACAACTGAATTTCAGTAATTTCTTCATGGTTGATATTCCAAAGTGATGTGAATTAAACTTTCGATAACAATCATCCCATCCCGTCTCATCCCATTAGAAAAGCAAAATCCCAAGATATAACTAGTTACAATTGTTGTTCTTACTTGACTTGACTTGACTCGTGATTTGGAATCTCGATAAATTAACTCTGGACTCGATTCATATGAGTTACTAATTTACCATAATATATATATATATATATATATATATATATATATATATATATATATATATATATATATAGGGAATAACTTAGCTACACCTTGGTGTAGCCAACTTAGCTACACCAAAACGACAATTTCAAGCATAAAACTATAATTTTTGATGTCGTTTTGTATCCTAAACTTGTTAATATCTGTAATCTATCCTAAACAACATTTATAATTAATCTATTTTTCGTTTTCATGTGCTCCCTTAAATTTGGCCAAAATCTACATAAAAAAACAACCATTTTTAGCCAAATTTAAGGAAGAACATGAAAACGAAAAATAGATCAATTATAGATGTTGTTTAGGATAGATTAGAGATATTAACAAGTTTATGATACAAAAAGACATCAAAAAATATAGTTTTATGGTTGAAATGGGTATTTTGGTGTAGCTAAGTTGGCTACACCAAGGTGTAGCTAAGTTATTCCGATATATATATATATATATATATATATGCATATTATCATTAGAAATATTATTTTCTTAAGAGAAGTAAAATATGGTTAGAGTTGATAGCTAAGTCGTTCACAGACAATCAATACAAAAGTTTAATTTAAATTTGATTATTGTCATTATTATTTGTTTTTTGTATTACATTATATTACACTAAAAGTTTGTATGGTTTGCTGACTCGTAAGAGTCGTACAAGACCCGGAAGAGTGACACACGGCTTGTAAAAGTCAATAAACGACTTTTAAAAGTCAAAGTCATAAAAGTTGAGGGCCAAGTCTCATTTTCCGATAATCAGTGTGTGAATTCGAAAGAGCAAAAGGCAAACATTCTGAGTAATGCGCTAGCAAGGGTGAACTTCATCGAGATGCGTAAGGAACTTGGAGTACTCAAGCTCGGACTAGGTCTAATTTAAGGGGGAGAATGTTAATATTAATCTGTACTTCGGTTGGTCCAGTAGAAAACAGGCCCAACTTTGGTGACCCAAGTTTGGTTGCTGGCTTAATTTTTCTACACGCTAAGGAGGTTCCAAAACTTACTGGAAGTGGTTGAATTATGGAGGAGGTAGTGGCGTAAAATCCTCCCGCTATCTGATTTATTTTATTAATTTTTTGGTTATGCTTTATCTATTTAAAAGAGTTCTTCTCTCTGCATGAAAACAAGAGTTAGAAACTTTCAGTATTTTACGTATTGTAAATTTCAATTCAGTCAATTAGTTCCTTTTCAATTTACGTATTGTAAATTGTAATCCGTATATTATCTAGTGGTCATTTGGTTCAATTGTATAGTTGGGCTAGGTCCATTAGGTTTTTGGTTAATCTTTGTACTCTATAAAATACTTACTTCTTAGTGTAATAAGAAATAGCTACCGGGGTTGTCATTGTTTAACAATTCTTACTAGCTATCTAGAGGTTGGGTAGTTGTCAGTCAAACAATGAAGTTACCGAATTCACTAACAAAAACGTTAACCCGTAATTCAGCGAGCCTATATTTTAGCATTTTGTTTTTTTCTCTATAATGAACCCAAACAAACCATATAGCGTGAATAATCAATTTACCCAATTCACAAGCGAATCACATTAAACGGTTAACTTCTTTAAATTTCGGGTTGTATAATTAAATGCAACATTTATTTTGAACATACATAATTGAAATAGCGTCTAACAATCGACATTTTAATCATCACAGGGTCCATCCGATTCTAAGAGCTGCTAAATAATTACGCGGTACTCATAGAAAGAAATTAAGTTGTACGTTTCATCATGTTCCCACTTAAGGTAGGCCGGTAATCAAGGATTAAAGAAAATCGCACCACACTTGCATTTCCAGCCTTCGGGCTCATAGTTGGCATATTGACATTGTAGGCTAACATGAGCAGTAGGGACTTGAATTGGGCTACAGGGGGCGCACCCGCTACACTTGTGCTCACATCTTGGTGGTCTTGACCCAAGTCTACTTAGCATTTCTTCATCTTCCTTTGCTTTGCTACCAATTTCCTTCTTATAAATTTCACGTACGAGACTTTTTAGAATTTTTGAGTGGCAATCTTTAACAACTTAGATACGTAAAACTAACAAAATCAAGTGGTAACGGGTCAAACGAAAGGCAATTAGAATGTATTCATTCAAATAATACTTTAAAAATCAATAAAATCGAAGCTTATATTATTATTATTATTTATATTTATAAAAGATATGATCATCTAAGAATTAGATTGCCAAAATACTATATATGCACAATACTACAACAGTGCTAAAAAGGCCTTAACTCATTTTGACCCGTTACCCAACCCTTACGATCCGTCCGTCTATTTTGTCACCGGATTTACATTTTTGTTTAATTTTATACTTGAACTGTAATAATCTAATTAGCATTTTTACTTGAATTAATTACCTTCTGCGCAACAAAAGCAGTCTGAGGAGATTGCAAATTCCGGCCTGTGAAAATGTTACATGGAGAAATTAAATTACAAAACTGCATTTGAAAGTGTGCACTTGTAATTGTGCTTTTTTTTCTTTTCACAATGACATACCAACATTAGGTAAATACATTAAATCATATAGTTAAATGATTGGAATATATGGCACTAACCTTGGTGAAGTACTGAATGCATATTTCTTGCGCATACCCAACTCATATGCCAAACAATTAATAAGAACAACCAAATTCTTCCATCCATTTCAAAGATGGCTGGCGAGGTGGTAATGAAGAATCTATATATATCTACATCTATATATATGTATATTTGTATTTACAAATACTACTGTATGTGTTTTGGGTAGAGATAAATTGGAAGACAGAGACAAAAAGGGGTTGTCAAACTGATGTTTTGACTTTTGACTGCAATTTTTGCTTTATTTTCTATATGACATGACAAATCACATACTGTATGATATTATAGGGTGTATATTTATAGCTAGCAAGCACACAAAATCTTGAAATATGACGTTGGTACACAGTGCATGAAAAGTAGTACATAGTCATAGCTTTCTATTTGCATGACATCTATAGTGCAGCATGCATGCAAATATCTCAGTTTTTAAAAAGAGAATCTGAAGATGACTTGATGTTTGTACGGAAATCAAGGGCCTACAAAACCATAGATGATGATCCTTCTACAGTATTCAAACTCCACATATTAATAAAAGAAACAACACATACATAGCATACAAACATGCATACATATTTTATTCAATTTCAAGTTTGTAGTGATGAGTTGTACAGATATAAATAAAATCAAAAGAGTACACATACATCATATCCAACTATTGTGCAGACTCGATCACTTGTACCCATACAAAATGCAAGTAGCTAAAGGCCGGGTCTAGCAAAGTCTGTAGTGATGAGTTGTACAAATGCAGTTCCAAAAGGCTGTTTAATTGTACTGTGATCACTGTGGTCAGCTTGATTGGAAAATATTGCAATCAGATTTTATTACCAACAACATAGTGGTTTTATTAATACGTTCCGAAACAGCTAACCATAAATTAATCAATTACATCTAAAATCATGATGATTTGTAACCATTATTGATTATCAAGCTAGCATACATAAATAAATACATATATATTATTATACTCGTAGTAGTTATTTCATTTGTGATGCAACTATATTTTAAGTTTGAAGTATATATGTGTTTCAAATTAATTAAGGTTAATGTTCAGGTTGCTAATATCGAATTAATATCCGAAGATATGTAGTTCATGATCGATGAGTTGCACATGTTCGATAATATTATCAATTTGTCATGAGAAGATGTGAAGAAGACGTACTTACATGCATGATACATACAAATACACACGCTAGCCAATGTTTGTTACATAATATGTCCGTAAAAGACAAATTATCAAAAGTCATGGTTGATTTCTACAGGATAAAGTCCTTCAAATAGATAAAAATGATAACGTGTTATATATTATAACAATAATTAATAATAGTTATTAGTATTAAGGTGAAGCTCGGATGTGTACATTGGCCTATAAATATGGAGCGAGTGGCATCGAACACTTATGTAGGTAACAAAACCAACATATATATATCTTAGCTCCAATTCAAAACCTGTTATTACAATCAAACTGCTAACTCAAATATGTCTCCTCCAAAACCCAAAGAGCAACCTAAGCAACCTAAGATCAAGACGTCGACGGCAGATAAGCCAACTGGATCCGCACAGTCCGACAAAGCAAACACTATTGAGCGAGCCAAAGAACGTGAAGAAAAAGCTTCTGCGAATAATGTTTACACGAGTGTCAGCAAAAAATGAATCGAGACTTCGTACGTGTGCATGCTAATTAGCTTTATTTGAATAAACACTAGGAATTAAGTAAACTAAGAACTATATGTGTGTGTGTGTGTGGTTTTAAGTCATTCTGATGTGCGTATCTTTTGTGTGGCTAGTTGTTGGGTGCTATATATATGATATATTGTAATGTGCACGTACAAGTGATCGATATGATAAGTAATCATGAAATATATAACTTTTATATTTATATCTAGCTAGCACGATTGTCTTCCATGCATGCATTGATTCAAATTAATCACTAGAATATTATTGTTATGATATATATGTTAGAACAAGTGTGTTATATATAGTCCTTACTTCGAATACAAGTTATAGAGCTATATATATATATATATATATATATATATATATATATATATATATATATATATATATATATATAATGAAAACGAAAACGGGTTGGCTGGTTCGTAGGGTACGTGAAGTGTAACACCCCCGAAATTCACTGTTTTGCGGAAGCATAGTTTGGGGTGTTACTATTCAAATATCACAGCACAAAGATAAAGTAAACGACATCTATATGCAACGTTTGTAAATTTGTTACATTCCATAGATATATAGTTTGAAAACTTAGTGTTTTAATACACAAAAATGTAATTTCCCTAGAGTCCGCGCGTGTAGCGGGAGATTCTATTTCATAATCCAAATATACAAAAGATAATGCTAAGAATCTCCGTTAATGCAGTTGTGTTGAAATCATGCGACTCTAGCTAAAATCCTGGAGTAATCCTACTCCATCTGGGTACCTGAGAAAACATGCTAAAAAGTGTCAACCAAAGGTTGGTGAATCTCACAGGTTTGTAAGTAATATCGGATTTGAACACGAGATTTCATTAGTAATGCCCGTAGGCGTAAAATCAGCCATTGCAATCCAGCAATCGTTAAATCAGTATTTGCAATCCAGCAAATGTAAATAAGTAAGTTTATACCGTTGCCATGAGGCTCATAATCGAAGCTTAACCCGTAAATAATAACTTTGCTCCCGTGACATGCTCGTAATTGAGCAAGCATCCGTAACGAATAAGTAGTCACCCGTTTCTACGTGTAAATCAGTACGTGGCAGCGCTACTGCCCCGGGTGGGGAGGGTCATTTCCCTAATGGATCCATTAACTAGTGTTCGCGCTTAAGTCCATAACTAACGATATATGATGGAGAGACTTCTGTAAAAGTAAGTACTCATGCAATCCCGTATAGTAAAATGAGTAGTTTCGTACTTGTGTTCAAGAAAAGTAAGCAATGTATCTCACCCCGTATGTAAAACAGTAAAAGTGGGGCTGTAAGACTCACCTGAGTCTGGTAATATGCCGTAGCAAATAGCAAGTAGTAAATATAGCAAGTAGGTTCTCCGAACCCGTAACCTTCAAATGCCTATTCATATGAAGTTATGTAAGTATGCGTCTCACGAGTCGTTTCGTTTAGTTGTACACAACTAGTATAGCCAATGTTTGTTCGTATGTTTGTAATTGTTCGTTTGTTTGTAAAACATGTTTGGGCCCGTTGGTGACTTAGTTGAAACGTTAATCTCGACAGTTATATACTAGTTTGAATTGTTGTGCTTGAAAAACATGTTTCAATGTACCTTAGATGTTATATCGTATAGTCGTTTGAAGTCCGAAATGTATAACACTTAACTTGGAATTAAATTTGTAAATCTGTTGTGTTTTGCGACACAAAATGCGACACTAAAGTTGTCATGCGACACAAGGATTGTGTCGCATGAAGGATGCGACACAAAGTCCATACGACACTAGGGTTGTGTCGCATGGATGCGAAATGCTGATTCAACAGCGACATAGTGATTGTGTCGTATGGGGTATGCGACATAGAGGCTAAAATACGACACAACATGCGACACAATGCTTGTGTCGCATGGATGAACACCAGCCCAGAAACTTACGGGTTTCAAGAATTTTCGACCAAAAACGCAAATCTAACCCATTTTTGAGCTATAAAATCGTGTATTATTCATGTATTAGGTTATATCTAAGTTGTGTACACATCAAAACATCAAAACATTACACCAAATTGAATAGATCTAAGATTTTAGGATTTTCTTACTTTTGCAAATCGAGCCAAATGGAGGATGAAATGATGAAAACGATCTTGATGTTCTTGCTCCACTCGTGATGGTGATTCCGAATATGTAAATTTCGGGTGTCGGTTTGGATTCCGAAAATTGGGTGTAGATTGGTGGTTGAGAGAGTTTTTGAGAATGTGGGTGTTTTGTTGGAATGAAAATGAAAGAGAGAAGTTGGGGTGGGGGTGGGGTTTGGCTGATCCCACAAGGAAGGAGGGGGAAAATACTCCCCAAAACGCGGTATTTACTCCGTGTCCTAATCGGTTAAGCACTAAATTTTAATATTTAGTCAAACGTTTATATTCTTAAAATGTAATTAAAGTATTTAAATAAAAATACTTTGGAATTTATAGTAAAACATTTGTCGCACTATTTTAATTATTTAAGTCGCGTTTATTACGTTTTGTTGCTTTAGTTAAAATGTCGTCACGATAATATATAAATGATGCTCGTTCGGTTGCGTATTTTATATAACAAAATACGTTCTCATTATTTAAGAAAATTTCTGTCACCAACGTCCAAGTAAACTGTGTCGGACTCTGTCCGGTTAATTTGCACGATTCATCCAAATCGCGTAAGCATACACACATATATATATAATTCACCTTATATATATACAAATAGAGCATGTAATTAGTCCTATTACATACTAATTACAACTAGTTACAAACAATTAGGCATAATTAATTATCCTAATTATGCGGGTGTTACATTCTCCCCTTGTTAAAGAAATTTCGTCCCGAAATTAGCTTGAGTGCACGGACGGTGCGTTATCTGGGAAGAGATGTGGATATTTCTGTCGTATTTGGTCTTCCCGTTCCCAGGTGAACTCAGGGCCGCGCCTAGAATTCCACCTGACCTTTACGATGGGAATACCACTCTGTTTCAATCGCTTGACCTCACGGTCCATGATTTCCATAGGTTCCTCGACAAAATGAAGTTTATCATCGATTCGAATTTCGTCGAGCGGTATGATCAGTGTCTCGTCAGACAGACATTTCTTCAAGTTAGAAATGTGGAATGTGTTGTGTACGCTGCTAAGTTCGGCAGGAAGTTGCAGGCGGTATGCCACTGGACCAATCCTTTCAAGGATTTCGAATGGTCCGATATATCTAGGATTTAGTTTGCCTCGTTTTCCGAATCGAATAACACCTTTCCACGGTGCCACTTTGAGAAGTACCTTGTCCCCTACCTGGAACTCAAGGTGTTTGCGTCTCACGTCAGCATAACTTTTCTGACGATCACGTGCGGCCTTCAGCCGGTTTTGAATACCAACGATTTTCTCAGTAGTTTCTTGAATGATTTCTGGACCTGTGAGTTGGGAATCTCCTAACTCAGTCCAACAGATAGGTGATCGGCACTTACGTCCGTAAAGTGCCTCGAAGGGTGCAGCCTTTATGCTGGTATGGTAACTGTTGTTGTACGAAAACTCGCACAACGGTAAGTGATTTTCCCAAGAAGTACCGAAGTCAACTACGCAGGCTCGTAGCATATCCTCCAGTGTTTGAATAGTTCGCTCGCTTTGGCCATCGGTTTGCGGGTGATAAGCAGTACTCATATCCAGACGAGTACCAAGAGATTTTTGTAATGATTGCCAAAAGTTAGAAGTAAAACGGCTGTCCCTATCCGAGATGATCGAGATAGGTACACCGTGTCGCGAGATGATTTCTTTGACATAGATGCGAGTCAGACGCTCCATCTTGTCGGTTTCCTTGATGGCCAGAAAATGAGCAGATTTCGTGAGACGGTCCACGATCACCCAAATGGTATCGCAACCACTCAAAGTTTTCGGTAGTTTGGTAATGAAGTCCATGGAAATCTGTTCCCATTTCCATTGAGGAATTTCAGGTTGTTGGAGCAACCCCGAGGGTCTTTGGTGTTCGGCCTTGACTTTGGAACAGGTTAGGCATTTACTGACGTACAAGGCAATGTCAGCTTTCATGTTAGGCCACCAATACAACCCTTTGACGTCGTGATACATCTTGTCAGAACCAGGATGTACAGAGTATCGAGATTTGTGAGCTTCAGCCATCACCAAATCTCGCAAGTTTCCGAATTTGGGTAACCATACCCGGTTAGAGAAGTATCGAGTTCCATCGGGTTTGATTTCGAGTTGTTTATCCAAGCCTCGCAAGGCTTCATTTTTCAAGTTTTCATCGTTGAGTGCTTCGAGTTGAGCGGTAAGGATTTGAGAAGGGAGCTCGTTATGAATTGTCATAGAGAGTGCTCGGACTCGAAGGGGTTTCACTCGTTCTTTTCGGCTTAAGGCATCGGCAACTACGTTAGCCTTGCCCGGATGGTATTTGATCTCGCAGTCGTAGTCACTAAGTAACTCAACCCAGCGACGTTGTCTCATGTTTAGATCTTTCTGATCGAATATGTGTTGGAGACTTTTGTGATCGGTAAAGATAGTGCTTTTCGTACCGTAGAGATAATGTCTCCAGATTTTCAATGCGAAGACCACAGCACCTAACTCGAGGTCGTGGGTCGTATAGTTTTTCTCGTGGGTTTTCAGTTGTCGTGAGGCATAGGCAATGACTTTTTCCCGTTGCATCAACACACAACCAAGTCCTTGGTGTGAGGCGTCGCAGTAAACTACGAAATCGTCGGTGCCCTCGGGTAAAGACAAGATTGGTGCACTGCAAAGTTTGTTTTTCAATAGCTGGAAGGTTGACTCTTGTTTATCCGTCCAATCGAACTTCTTATCTTTCTGAGTCAGTGTGGTTAGGGGAACAGCTATTCTTGAGAAGTTTTCGATGAATCGGCGATAATAACCAGCAAGACCTAAGAATTGTCTCACTTCGGTTGGAGTGGTCGGTGACTCCCAGCCCTTGATTGCTTCAATCTTGGCGGGATCAACGTGAATTCCTTGGCTGTCAATCATGTGCCCGAGGAATTGAACGGTTCGAATCCAGAACTCACACTTAGAGAATTTGGCATATAACTCTTCGTGTTTAAGAAGTCCTAGAATGGTTTTCAGATGTTGAGCATGTTCCTGCTCGTTGCGAGAGTAAATCAGAATATCATCGATGAACACAATGACGAATTTGTCAAGATATGGTTTGCACACCCGATTCATAAGGTCCATGAATACGGCCGGTGCGTTAGTCAACCCGAATGGCATCACTTGGAATTCGTAATGCCCATAACGAGTTCGGAAAGCTGTCTTTGGGATATCATTGTCACGGACTCGGAGTTGATGATAACCCGACCGTAGATCAATCTTTGAGTAAACACTCGATCCCTGGAGTTGGTCAAACAGATCATCAATTCTAGGAAGTGGGTACCGATTCTTTATGGTTAGCTTGTTCAGCTCTCGGTAGTCGATACACATGCGGAAAGATCCATCTTTCTTTTTCACGAATAAGACCGGAGCTCCCCAAGGCGAGGAACTTGGTCGAATGAATCCTCTGTCCAGGAGTTCTTGTAGTTGATTAGACAACTCCTGCATTTCGGATGGTGCTAAACGGTATGGGGCTCGTGCCACGGGTGCAGCTCCGGGCACAAGTTCGATTTGAAATTCAACTTGTCTAGGTGGCGGAAGTCCGGGCAAGTCTTCAGGAAAGACTTCCGGGAAATCCCGCACGATCGGAACATCCTCAAGTCGCTTCTCCTCCGACTTCTTCTCCGTTACATGTGCGAGGATGGCTTGATACCCTTTTCGTAGGTATTTTCTCGTTTTCAGACAGGATACAATATTCAGATTCCGTCTACCGGTCTCCCCTTGTAGGACTAAGGTTCCACCGGAGACAAGAGGTATGCGAACGAGTTTGTCATGACAGATGATTTCAGCTCGGTGCTTGGATAACCAATCCATACCGACAATAACATCAAAGCTGCCGATCTCGACAGGAATTAAATCAATGGGAAACGTTTCGTTCGTGAGGTTAAGTGTACAGTTGTGTATGATGCTATCAGTCTCAATCAGTTTGCCGTTAGCTAATTCAACAATGTATTTAGCATCTAAGGCAGTGGGAGTAATATCAAGTAAAGGGCTAAATTTCTCAGAAATGAAGCTTCTATCGGCACCGGTATCAAATAACACAGAAGCAGTAAGGTCGTTGAGAAGGAACGTACCCGTCACGACGTTCGGGTCTTGTCTGGCTTCCCCAGCCTTGATAACGAAAGCTCTACCGCGAGCAGGGTTGTTGTTGTTGTTTTTCAGCTTTGGGCAATCTCTCTTGATGTGCCCTGAATTTCCGCACCCAAAGCAGGCCTTTGGTGCATTGGTGTTGGGAGTAGAAATGTTGGTTCGGCAATCCTTGGCTAAATGCCCGAACCGTTTGCAGTTGGAGCAAGGGCAAGAACCGTCATGATGGCGGCTGCATTTGGAACAGTAGGGCTTGTTCCCGCTGTACCCTTTCTTTTCCGAAGTCCCCGATGAATAAGCCTTAATGTACTCAGGCTTCTTGTTGGAGGTTTGGTTGGATGGGTTGGGGTTTCCTTCCCACTTGCGTTTGTTGTTTGCAGATGGGGTTGAGGTTGTACCGCGGCGGACAGAATTTGCCGTTAGTTCATGGGCCATACGGATGGCGCTCTGAATAGTACCCGGTTTAGATGAAGTCACCAGGTCCTGAAGTCTCTCGGGAAGTCCGTCAACGAATTTCTCGATCCTTTTATACTCAGGATCGACCATGGTTGGGCACAGAAGTGCCAGTTGGTGAAAACGGTTGGTGTATCCGGTGATGTCATCACCCTGCATCTTGTGGTTCCAGAATTCCACTTCTAGTTGTTTCAATTCATCCCTGGGGCAATACTCGCCCCTCAACATCTTCTTCAACTCCTCCCACGGGAGTTGGTAAGCAGTAGCAACACTCACAGTCTGGGCATAAGTGTTCCACCAGGTGAGTGCGGTGTCAGTGAAAGTACTAACGGAGAACTTAACTTTATCTCCCTCCGCACAGTTGCAGATCAGGAATACAGACTCAACTTTCTCGATCCAGCGTACTAGACCGATAGCTCCCTCAGTACCTGCAAAGTTTAGAGGTTTGCAGTTCTGGAAGTCCTTGTAAGAACAAGGTTTAGCAGCAGAGGTTTCAGCGGCATCGCTGTTTCTTGAGGAGTTGGGTGGGGTATTGAATGCCAAGGCTTCAGTAACAGCCTGGGTGATAAGGGAGGTAATCTGGGCATCAGTGTAAGGTCTTGACTTTGGCGGCATGATTCTTCAATAAAAGAAATGAAGATACATGAGATTTTGTAGGAAATTGTAATGGTCACAGATGTACATGTATAAAAGCAGCAATACATAACATCAACATGGAAAATGACAATTTATGTGAGTTGAAATAGCAAGGAAAGTTTGATAGATAATGTGGGTTCAAAGGTTACATCCTACAGAGATATTACGAAAGGCGTCGGGAATTGTTACATCCGACTAGTTATAGAGTAGATCATTCGGTGTTGTTCCAGTTCAAGATTTTCGAGTCTTTATTCCTGACGGCAGAATTGGGTAGTCAATGCTGGCAACGTAAGATGTGCCGAGTTCTGAGAGTTATGTACAGGATAAGGCTGTATCGAGGTGATCTTGTGTTCCTCCTGGCTACTCGTGGGTTCCGTGACCCATGTGAGTGAGAGTGTGACGGATTAGGTGGTGTGTTTGCCATCCTGTGGCAGAGTGTAATTATGACGAGGCTAATATATATATACACATATCATATCCAGCCTAGTGTCTAGCACGTATCAAGTAATGGTCCGGTTCTCTCGTGGTCAGAGTCTACTAACGTATCCCCGTTCAACATAATCATTTCAGACCTTACATCATCTTTCCTTAATTGTACATAGTTGATCAGGCTATGTTAAATTAAAGTCGTATGCTGTAATTCCCGAACCAGTCATGTCTAATAAGAGAATACTGCCTAACGGTCATAGTCTAGGCCCACTAAATGCAACCTAGTTCACTATAACCTTAGGCTCTGATACCAATCTGTAACACCCCCGAAATTCACTGTTTTGCGGAAGCATAGTTTGGGGTGTTACTATTCAAATATCACAGCACAAAGATAAAGTAAACGACATCTATATGCAACGTTTGTAAATTTGTTACATTCCATAGATATATAGTTTGAAAACTTAGTGTTTTAATACACAAAAATGTAATTTCCCTAGAGTCCGCGCGTGTAGCGGGAGATTCTATTTCATAATCCAAATATACAAAAGATAATGCTAAGAATCTCCGTTAATGCAGTTGTGTTGAAATCATGCGACTCTAGCTAAAATCCTGGAGTAATCCTACTCCATCTGGGTACCTGAGAAAACATGCTAAAAAGTGTCAACCAAAGGTTGGTGAATCTCACAGGTTTGTAAGTAATATCGGATTTGAACACGAGATTTCATTAGTAATGCCCGTAGGCGTAAAATCAGCCATTGCAATCCAGCAATCGTTAAATCAGTATTTGCAATCCAGCAAATGTAAATAAGTAAGTTTATACCGTTGCCATGAGGCTCATAATCGAAGCTTAACCCGTAAATAATAACTTTGCTCCCGTGACATGCTCGTAATTGAGCAAGCATCCGTAACGAATAAGTAGTCACCCGTTTCTACGTGTAAATCAGTACGTGGCAGCGCTACTGCCCCGGGTGGGGAGGGTCATTTCCCTAATGGATCCATTAACTAGTGTTCGCGCTTAAGTCCATAACTAACGATATATGATGGAGAGACTTCTGTAAAAGTAAGTACTCATGCAATCCCGTATAGTAAAATGAGTAGTTTCGTACTTGTGTTCAAGAAAAGTAAGCAATGTATCTCACCCCGTATGTAAAACAGTAAAAGTGGGGCTGTAAGACTCACCTGAGTCTGGTAATATGCCGTAGCAAATAGCAAGTAGTAAATATAGCAAGTAGGTTCTCCGAACCCGTAACCTTCAAATGCCTATTCATATGAAGTTATGTAAGTATGCGTCTCACGAGTCGTTTCGTTTAGTTGTACACAACTAGTATAGCCAATGTTTGTTCGTATGTTTGTAATTGTTAGTTTGTTTGTAAAACATGTTTGGGCCCGTTGGTGACTTAGTTGAAACGTTAATCTCGACAGTTATATACTAGTTTGAATTGTTGTGCTTGAAAAACATGTTTCAATGTACCTTAGATGTTATATCGTATAGTCGTTTGAAGTCCGAAATGTATAACACTTAACTTGGAATTAAATTTGTAAATCTGTTGTGTTTTGCGACACAAAATGCGACACTAAAGTTGTCATGCGACACAAGGATTGTGTCGCATGAAGGATGCGACACAAAGTCCATACGACACTAGGGTTGTGTCGCATGGATGCGAAATGCTGATTCAACAGCGACATAGTGATTGTGTCGTATGGGGTATGCGACATAGAGGCTAAAATACGACACAACATGCGACACAATGCTTGTGTCGCATGGATGAACACCAGCCTAGAAACTTACGGGTTTCAAGAATTTTCGACCAAAAACGCAAATCTAACCCATTTTTGAGCTATAAAATCGTGTATTATTCATGTATTAGGTTATATCTAAGTTGTGTACACATCAAAACATCAAAACATTACACCAAATTGAATAGATCTAAGATTTTAGGATTTTCTTACTTTTGCAAATCGAGCCAAATGGAGGATGAAATGATGAAAACGATCTTGATGTTCTTGCTCCACTCGTGATGGTGATTCCGAATATGTAAATTTCGGGTGTCGGTTTGGATTCCGAAAATTGGGTGTAGATTGGTGGTTGAGAGAGTTTTTGAGAATGTGGGTGTTTTGTTGGAATGAAAATGAAAGAGAGAAGTTGGGGTGGGGGTGGGGTTTGGCTGATCCCACAAGGAAGGAGGGGGAAAATACTCCCCAAAACGCGGTATTTACTCCGTGTCCTAATCGGTTAAGCACTAAATTTTAATATTTAGTCAAACGTTTATATTCTTAAAATGTAATTAAAGTATTTAAATAAAAATACTTTGGAATTTATAGTAAAACATTTGTCGCACTATTTTAATTATTTAAGTCGCGTTTATTACGTTTTGTTGCGTTAGTTAAAATGTCGTCACGATAATATATAAATGATGCTCGTTCGGTTGCGTATTTTATATAACAAAATACGTTCTCATTATTTAAGAAAATTTCTGTCACCAACGTCCAAGTAAACTGTGTCGGACTCTGTCCGGTTAATTTGCACGATTCATCCAAATCGCGTAAGCATACACACATATATATATAATTCACCTTATATATATACAAATAGAGCCTGTAATTAGTCCTATTACATACTAATTACAACTAGTTACAAACAATTAGGCATAATTAATTATCCTAATTATGCGGGTGTTACATGAAGAGATGAAGGTTTCATGGCATGGGGTGTTGGGTTTGATCACTTTCAAGTTTGGTGATTAAAACGAATTTTAAGCTCCTAAGATACAAAACTTGTTTCAAAACATATACTCCGTATATCATAACAACATCGATCCAATACCTTTCTAAAATCTAGATAGTAACGCAATATTCATGGAAACATAGCTAGGTGTGGTGCATGTTCATAAAACACGATCAAGGGTACCACTACAAGAATCTAGACCATTAGCGACGATAGGTTTTAGCGACGACAGAAAATCGTCGCTACAACTCACTAAACGACAAAAATGATAGTTTTTTTGACCAAAACTGAGTCAACACTTTGACCAAACCCTTTACCGACGATATTATCGCCGCTAAAACATTTTATATTTATTTCCCTTTTCATTTTCGGCTAAAGGAAAATAATGAATTTTTTTTGGGTAAAAATTAAATTTCCCCCCTTTATTATTTCATTTCCCTCGGTTTTATTTTAATTTCCGGGGCTACCAATAAATGAGAAACCCCTCCCTTTCTTCTCCAAAAACCCTCTTTTCTCTCATAACGGCGCAGCTCCACCTCCATGTGACAATCAAATCCGCAACTAAAATCCACCAAATCCACCTTCAAATTCACCGAATCCACCACTACTACCCTCGTTCTCTTCCTCCCCACTGAAAACCTCTTCTACATCACCATCAAAACCCCCCATCCGCCACTGCTCCTTCGCCGCCGCTGCTCCGACGCCGCCACTGCTCCGCCGCTTCTCTTTCTCTATCAATGCTCCACTACCGAAACCCACCTCCACTAAAGGTTAGTTTTGGGTTATGGCTTTTTTCTAGCGGGTTTCGTTTAAATGATTGTGTATGTGTTAAATGTTACCATGATTTTGAAATTGTAGTTAGTGCTATAGCTTTCATTTTCTTTTCAGTTTGTTTTCTTTAAATGATTGTATATGTGTTAAATCTTGCCTCTATACCAAGTGGGTATCCCCAGTGAGTTGTTGACCTATGTATGCATCCAAATTAATCGATTACCATGATTTTGTTTTTTGGTCGATGTAGTGGAAAAACACTTTACAATCAAACAAGTGTATATTATTTTTATTTCTTATGTCACTGCCCATTTGGAATGATGTTTTTGACTGGATCGAGTCAAAAGTATTTTTTTATTTATCAATTTGTAGCCCACTAACAATTTGTGGAATGTGTACAGACATAAATGTTCTGCAGCTACATAATATGTCATGAAAGTCCATTATTATTGGGATATTAAGCAAAGAATAAATTGTAATATTTGATCATATTATTTGATTTATAAATTTGTTAGATTCCGTTAGTTATTGTTTGCAGTCGAGCATGGTTTCTGTTTAACACTAATATTTGATAGGATATATAGTTTGAGGAACTTAAAGTTGTTTGAAAAATATTGGAAAGATTTGTTATAGTGTTTGAGTGTCACTTATGCCATACTGTCACCGCTAACAGTTGTTGATAGATTTGCTAACGAGGTACTTATTGAAGAATAGTTTGATATCTGTTTTTGTTAGTATAGTACCTGAATCTATATCTGTTAGTAGTGTATACCACTGGCCCAAAAGCTTATTTTCACAGACTTACATGCACTACTATTAAAATGTTGTACTTTATTGTTATGTAGCTGTTAACAGATTCCTCAAAAGTAGGTTATTGTAGTGTTATATGTTTATAAAGTGTATGTATGTAAACTGGAAATTGCACACTTACTTAGTGGAGTAGGCGTTACTATAACTAACTCTTAAAGGGTCATATGTTTTTAAAGTATATTTATTTGTTAAGGTTTATAGATGTTTTAAAGTGTATGTATGTAAACTATTTAATTTAGTTAATTTAATTATAAGGGATAGGATTGCTTGACGTAGATACCCATGGGCAAATTGTAATTTCGACTTTAAAGTTGATACTAGCTTATAATTCAAGTATAAATTTCGCAGTTATGACAATTGATAAGAGGTGGACTACGATTAGGAATCGTTTCTCTGATGAGTTTAAAAATGGTCTTGACATATTCATTGAGAGGTGTAAGAACCACTTGAGTGAAGACGGTCAATGTCTTTGCCCATGTCAAAAATGTCTTAACCATAGATGGCAATATCCCGACATAATTCATCGTCACATACAACGTTGGGGGTTTAACGAAGCTTATGTGATATGGAGGCATCATAGTGAACAATTAGATCCCCCAGTAGTGCACGAAACAACTAATGAGATGGTTGATTTCCTCAACGATGTTCTTTTGGAGAATATTGGCAATGAACACAACATGAATAGTGATGAGACAAGTAATCAACCAACCGATGCGCCTAGTGCTCCAAAAGATGATATTGATCAATTATTTGCATTGGCCGAAACCGAGCTATACCCTGGTTGTAGTTGGATGTCTTCATTAGACTTTTTGACAAAGATATCACATATGAAGGTCATGAATAAATGGACAGATAGTTCATTTGATCAATTGCTTGAATTTTTCAAAATTGCATTACCAAAAGACAGCAAAATTCCAACGTCGCATTATGAAGCTAAAAAGATGATGAAAAAGATTGGGTTAGGATACGAATCGATCCATGCTTGTAAAAATGACTGTTGTTTATTTTGGAAGGAGAACGAAAACATGCAAAATTGTCCAATATGTGGTGAGAATAGATGGAAAGACAAAGACACAACATGGAAGAAGGTTGCTAATAAGGTCTTACGTTACTTTCCTTTGACTCCAAGACTAAAACGTATATATAGCTCTAGACACACTGCAAAGTTCATGAATTGGCATTCTACTGGACAGTTGGAAGATGGTAAGATGTGTCACCCGGTTGATGGCAAAGCATGGAAAGATTTCAATAAAAGGTTTCCTGATTTTGCATCAGAAACTAGAAATGTGAGATTGGAGTTAGCTGCTGATGGTTTCAATCCGTATGGCAACATGAGTTCAACTTATAGTATGTGGCCGGTCATATTGACAACGTATAATATGCCCCCGTGGTTATGTATGAAAGAGTCTTCTTTCATGTTGACGTTGTTAATTCCTGGTCCTAAATCACCAGGGAAGGACATTGATGTTTTCTTGAGGCCTTTGGTTGATGAATTGAAAAGTCTATGGTCTGTCGGAGTCCAGACCCGAGATGCTACTACAAACACTTTCTTTACAATGCGTGCAATGCTTTTATGGACCATCAATGACTTTCCTGCTCGTAGTAGTTTGTCTGGTTGGAGTGGTCAAGGCTACAAAGCATGCCCTACGTGTAATGAGGACACTCCATCTACTCGTGTGATTGGAAAAATAGCTTATGTTGGTCATCGAAGATTCCTACGCCCGAATCATGCTTGGAGGAATAACCTAATGTTCGATGGTAAGATCGAGAAGACAAAACGCCCTAGAAAATTCAGCAATGATGAAATCTTACAACAACTTGCTCGATTGCCGTTACGTATTCCGGGGAAACATCCTAGTTTTGGGGGTGTGAAGAGAAAACGTGATGTAAACGAGTTGAATTGGAGCAAACGTTCTATTTTCTTTGAGCTTGATTATTGGTCTTCTCTTCAACTAAAACACAATTTGGATGTCATGCATATCGAAAAAAATGTGTGTGAGAGTTTGTTGGGTACCTTATTAATGAACGACAAATCCAAAGACACAAACAATGCAAGAATGGACTTAGAAAATTTGAAAATTAGAGAAGATTTATGGCTCAAAAAGAAAGGAAATGGGAAGTCATTAAAGCCTCATCCTAAGTACTCGTTTACAATTGATGACAGAAGACGTTTTTGTCAATTCATTAAAGGAGTTAAACTACCTGATGGATTTGGATCAAACTTTAAGCAGAAAGTAACCGAAAATGATAACAACATAACAGGCATGAAGTCTCATGATTGTTATTTTACGTGCTTGAAATATGCGAAACAGGGAAAACTGGGAAAACGGAAAAAACGTTTCAAAACTAACAGTACCTTTAGCGACGACTTTATCGTTGCTAAAAGTATTTTCAGCACCAATTAAAAATATTATATAAAATGAATTAAAAATGCTTTAGCGACGATAAAATTGTCGCTGTTTAGGGTTATTACCGGCGATATTATTGTCGCTATAGACAATAAATAAAATTTATTAAAATAAATAAAAAATGCTTTAGCGACGATTTTATCGTCGGTAGTTAACTTTTGACCGGCCCTTGAAGTGGGCCCACATTTTCGTCGCTAAAAAAATTTATCGTCGCGAAAGGGAAACAGATGCGAGGCAGTAGCGACGTTTTTTAGCGACGATATATCGTCGGAAAAGGGTTTTCGCGACGATAATGTGGGCATTAGCGACGTTTTTTATCGTCGCTAATGGTCCAGATTCTTGTAGTGTACGCAGGGGCGGAGGTAGAGGGGGGGCATGGGGGCTGCTGCCCCCTAAGAATTCTCAAAACATGTAAAAAAGAAATTATTTTAAGGGTATTTGCGATATTTCATAAGTTTTGCCCCCTTAAAACATGAACAAATAATTTTTAAATTTTTTTTGCCCCCTACTTCTAAATCCTAACTCCGCCCCTGAGGGTACGGTTTAAGAAAATTGAACTACGCTTGCATTTCCAGCCTTCAGGCTCATATATAGACTATAGTTGGCATATTGATTGTGGACTAACAGTAAGGACTTGAATTGGGATAATAGAAACTTTGATTTTTTATAAACACATAACCAATTATGTATACGGAGGGATAACATTCGAACCTCATAAAATCATGAATATATGTATAATATACTGCACTATCATATCATACTAGTTAATTGACCCGTGAATACACGGGTTTGACAAACAAAAAAATATATAAAATTTATTGATATATTTTCTATCAATAAGTGTATATAAATAAATACAAACATTAAAGTTAACAACGTATATTCGTATATGTAAAAATGACTTAACGATAAGGTATCGTAACCAAGTAATGCTATAAAAATAACAATCAAAGAAGTATATGTTACATAAAGACACTTTGAATTATAACTTATAACCAGTATTAACTTCTCATATATAAAAAGGAAAACTATTCAAGCTACCAACACAAACTAAACTAAGAAAAGTTACTTAGCCATACTTATTTACTCTTCATTGTTCTCAATCCATTCTAAAGAATAGAATAAGCTACACATAATAAAGTACACATCAACCTACCCAACGATTCTAATTATGAAGCTGACTACATATGAAAGCTGAAGAAAGCACCAAATCAAGTTGACCATAGTTTAAAATAGAACCCGAACAAAACTGAGCCAAAAGTATCTATAAAAAATAAAAACACAAAGAATAGGAGGTATTAAAACCGACATATTATATCATCATCATCATAATTAATGAATGGGAGATATGAATAACCAACAGTAAGGCTTCATGTCAACTTCAATATCTGAAACAAAGTATAGAAAGAAATGTAAGGGGGCAAAATCTTTTTAATCAAAATAGTGAATGCTTTACTTGGTCAAAGCATTTATAACCTATTTAACAACTGAAAAATGACCAAAAAAAGAAATTAAAAAAAAAAAAGGAGAGCTGTGGGTATGCTATTAGCCTATTTAACAGAGGTGGCTTGATAACCTATTTAGTGTTTACCTATATATGGGCTAATTTGGATGTTGTTTATCGGGTCTAACAGGTCATACGGGTAATATGTGAAACGCTTGCCATTCATGTCAACTTCAATATCTGAAACAAAAGATAGAAAGAAATGTAAGGGGGCAAAATCTTTTTTATCAACATAGTGAATGCTTTACTTTGTAAAAGCATTTATAACCTATTTAGCAACTGAAAAATGACCAAAAAAAGAAAAGAAAAAAAAAAGGAGAGCTGTGGGTATGCTATTAGCCTACTTAACAGAGGTGGCTTGATAACCTATTTATTGTTTACCGATATATGGGCTGATTTGGATGTTTGTTTATCGGGTCTAACAGGTCATACGGGTAATGTTTTGGATATCTAACTAATTAATTTAACATGTCAAACGGATGGAACGCTGTACAAAGTGTACCAAAATGCATACATTGTGAATCACTTTAACATATTAGATAACCAGTGCGATAATATAATCTTTATAATCAAATAAACGTAGTAATTAATTGTAACATATAAAAAGAAACAATAAAGTTTACGCAACCCTATTTTTAAAATGATTATTTTGTTTAATCCTTACCTTCCTATGCCTGCCACAATGCCACACCACTGGTTTCTCAGCAAATATCTGTTATCAAATATATCATTTTAGAAAGCATCCAACCCTTTTATTGAAAGAATTAAACCATAGTTGTGATTGGAAACATCCATACATTACGCAACTTTCAATTTAAAAAAAAGTATAAATTGACAACGTTTCAACAGATATATCCTATCTATCTAAGAGTTCTTTAAAAAGTTTTTAATCCAACATAATTGATCAACCTTTTGTACCTGTGTGCGCTCAAGTTAGGATAGCCTCTTCTTGCAAACCTACAACACAATAAAACCAATAGGTTTAAGTGTTTAACTATAAGCAATAAATACACAATTAACATCATTGCCATTGCCCATGAGAGTTTCACACTTTCACTGCTTGAATCCTATTATATTTAATTAACGCCAAAACAATAAGCCTCTAAAATACATTACGGGTCCTGAACCTGAAACCACACACTATTCAAAAAGTTGTATCACATTTGAAAATGGCAACCCGAATAAAATAAACAATACCAGTTTTCGAAGCAACACTCCTGTTGTGCAGAACAATAATCTTGTTTGTTCAGAGCGTTTTGACTCCAAACGGATCTGATAACCAACAGATTCACCAAGGCTTTCACCCCTTTCATTGGATATTCAAGCAGCAACAGATATGGCAGATATACGGCGAGGTTGGGTACATATAATATTGCATGTTCAAGCCAACTCAATGCATATATAGAATGCAAGGTTTTATTATATGCACTCCGTATTACAAT
This sequence comes from Helichrysum umbraculigerum, assembly GCA_949592205.1. Taxonomy (NCBI): domain Eukaryota; kingdom Viridiplantae; phylum Streptophyta; class Magnoliopsida; order Asterales; family Asteraceae; genus Helichrysum; species Helichrysum umbraculigerum. The sequence goes on along the minus strand of CATIUR010000003.1, from coordinate 125,113,271 downwards.
ACATTTAGTACTTTTGGTAGTTTGAACATATATCACATCCAAATCTTATTTATTGAATCAAGAATTAACATACCATCTTACCAACATTAGTGCATAAATTTAGGCTAATAGGATCTGAACCATAACTATTTCAATCGGTATCCACAAGCTGCAAATATCAAAAAAGGGAACAAAAACAAAAATTAGAATACAAAAACCGAAACCCATGAAATGGTGAAGCACAAAAGCCTTAAAAATTGCATAGAGAAACCGATATTACCTGGAACAATGAAGAGAGGGAAAAATCAAAATGAAGAGAAAGTATATGTGCACACAGATGGTTTGCATAGAGAAACAAAACCCAAAATCCCTTCTTCATCGATGTGTCCTTGTATATCTTGATAAAAATCGCAAATCTCAGGCCCTAAATCAGAGTATCAAAGCATCAGAAATGGAAATCAATGACATAACGGTACCTACATATAAATGGTGAAATTATCTTCTTCTGTTTCAAATAGCTAATATCTTTATGAAATAGCATCCAATTAAACCTCAAAAACCTTCAATTGAAAATGAAAAAGAAATTCGAAGAATGAAAGAAGGTTTATACCGGATGAATCATACTGAATAGATGAGCGAACGGTCATCATCACCATCATCTTCCAAATCTAAACAAATATACAACCAAAACGAAAGTTGTGTGCGTGATAAAAACCCTAATTTATCATATAGCCAAATAAGAAAAACGACCGGCAATACTGTACGAATCAGATAACTTACCGGAGAGCGAAAATTCCGGCAACTTAAGCGAGATCAGACGGTTTCCTTTCTCATTCCAGCACGAAACACCGGCGAACTTGCAAAGTGAAGTGCCGTTAGTGAACTGCCACGTGTCGAGTTTGTTTTGTGTGTCCGTGAGTGAGGTTTTGAGACCTTGAAGACACCGTACGTCATCTTCCATTGCAGCGATTGTAACGATGAATGTGATTGTGGATATGATGATGATGAATGTGTGGAAATGAGGTACCATTGGTGAAGAAGGTGAATTGATTTACCTGCAATAGAATGATGGAGTTGGAGAATATTATGGAAGGGGAATTTTTAATAGGGTACACTGAGAATTACTCAGAGAGAGGGAGATAAATTTGAATTCTCGATTGTACCAACACCAATCAATGAAAGATGTGGGCAGTGAACTTTGCAAGAAGCGTGCTTATCACATTTATTGAAAAGAGCAAGCTGTATATCTTGAAAATCACATAAAAGAGAGATTAAATTAATTTTCAGAATTCTTATGAGTTTATTTTCCTATGTCATGCTGACATAAGTGGTTGAATCTAATGATGACACATCAGCAATAAAACATACCCTATAAGAGGACACATCAGCTACATGATGTCAGCCTTAGTGTCAATTAGTATATAGTAAGATGATATCATGATAATGCTCAATATACGTCATAGTTGATAGTTGATATACATTTTTGAAAACGAATTTATTTTCCACTTTTAGCCATTTGATATATAAATTACTTTTCTTTTATGTATTATGCCTGGATCATATTAAATATTTTTTACATTTAACATAAAAAACACTAAATCATTAGTATTATTATGGGGAAGGTTCAAATGAGAACCACTTTAAAGTTGAGAACTGTGAGAACCACAATGAATACGTGTTTGTTCACATGTGATTAACTTCAATCATATGTGAACATAGATGTACGTTCAATTGAAAAAGAAAAAAGTCAAAAAAAATCTTAAATCATATCGAAAATCGCAAAAAACAAATACATGTTCACATGTGAACGATAATGTGAACAAATCGGTTAAAATGTGTTTTAAGGCGTAAATTTATGATTTTTTTTTTACTTTTTTCTTTTTCAATTAAACGTACATCAATGTTCACATATGATTGAAGTTAATCACATGTGAACAAACACGTATTCGTTGTGGTTCTCACAGTTCTCAACTATAAAGTGGTTCTCATTTGAACCTCCCACTATTATTATAAACTGTTCATTTTTATCGTAAAATATACGTACATTGATTGATGAAATGCATGGGTTCATATTGTAATTTGCTAGTGTGTTCAGAAGAGATAATGAGTGATCTTTCATTTTTGTAGCATAGAACATGTATATGTGCTGACGTGATAATGGAAGATCTTAAGGTTGTTCAAATGGATGGATCGGTTCAAAACCGATTCATATATATATGAATCCAAATGGATTATGGTTTCGAAAATATAAATCTGATCCGTCCAAACAAATTCAAAAACCGAACCAATCCATCCGAATTATTATTTGGATGGATCGGTTTGGTTTTTGGATATCCAAACACATACATAAATATATATATTCAATATCTACTAAAAATATGTTAGATATTATAATAAAACTATACAAAGTAGATGGTTCTCATTTGCACCTCCCAGTACATAATCATTTGTGTGTAGTATAATAGTAAAATGTAAAACGAAACTATTAATTACCTACATATATAAGTAAACAATATTGTAAATTATAAACTACCTATTTTATTTGGATATTTATAGAATATTAATCATTTAGTAAACTATTTTGTATGTTCATCGGTATATATAATGTTTGAAACATATATATTTATTTGTTATTTGGTTTTTTTGGATAATCCGGTTTGTAATTTACAAACCAAAACCAATCCGTGATCCAAAATAATAAGTTTGGTTTTGATCCGAGCCGATCCAAAAATCAAATTATCCAAACCATATGATCAATTCCGAGTTATCCAATTGGATAATTCGATTTTATCCGAACTATGAACAGCCCAAGAAAATCTAAGATCTATTATTCACCGGGAGGGTGCATGTAAGTTACTATGAATAGTGAAAAAAAATTCTTTTAGAAAATAAAAATATAATAAACATTAAAATCATTTTAGCTAAAATATTTGAATCTTTTATTTTACCATGCAAAATCATAAATAATAAATTACTATACTTTATCTATAAATTTTTAAGTGTACGTTAGTTTTGTAAATCACATACTCCATATATTTTACCCAATAAAACTTTCAAAACACTCAATAATCAACGTGTTATCTTTTAATTAATCATTTAAATCGAATTGACAAAAAAGTACAAGTTAATGTGTTTTATTTAACGTAAGTATCCACTTTTAATCATTATTGACATAAAAAAAAATAAACAAAATGATAAACCGTTTGATCCCAAATTACACTATTAGCTTAGTATACATGAGTCACTGACACAAAGACAATGATTATAATGTCATTGTTTAAATTAAGGGGATAGTACAATAAAAGGTATTATACTTATCACATATTCCTATTTAAGGTACACAACTTTAAATTTTTTAATTTAAGGTATCGAACTTTCAATTTGTAATCAAGTTAGGGATACGAATTTCACAAACGACGAGTTGTCACCGAATTTTTTTTTTGTAAGTAACTGTAACACCCATCAAATTAGGACTAGTAATTAGTGCCTAATCATATGTTAATACATGTAATTAGTTCTGGGTTAGGCTAATTTATGTATCGAAATATATATTGTTGAATATATACGAAAATGCGATTTGATTAAATCGTACGCAATTTAAATCGAATGTATTTCGGTTCTATAAATACGGATGTTGGTGACACAATTTACATTTAAGTATATAACATTGTCTGAAAACATTACTGGGTCCGAACTTTTGTTTTAATTTTATTCTCAAAGTTATCCCGCTTCGTACAATTGAAACTTACCAAATTAACAACAAAATACGCAAATTATTTAAATCACATTTTAAATCTTTAAATTATTAGATAACTGGGTAAAACAATTTAATTAAATTATTAAACAAAATTCGTATTTTAAAATGGATAATTAACACGCGAAATATTTATTAAAACGTTAAACGACGGAGAAAACGAACACCACGCGGAGCACGGAGACGGAGACTGAAAATGGGGGACTTAACCTCCCATTTTCTTTTCTTTCTTTTCATTTCTAATTACCTCTCTCTCTCTCTCTTACTTCTTTTTCTCTCATTTTACAAAACCACCAAATCACCACCATTCACTAAATCGCTAAAAAGGAACACGAAACGCGTTCGAATCACCATACTCGTTTGGAAGAAAACGTTCACCATCTCACGATCTACAACGCTATCTTTTCGGATTTTCAATCCGGCAATTTGTAAGTTTCCGACAAAATCCCGAAACCTCTCGATTATTTTGTATATTCACTTGTTAGTTGTTTATATAACATATATATGTCCATTACAAAGTGTAGAACACGATTTTATAGCTTAAAAACGGGTTTGAATTGGGTTTTTGGTCGGAAAAATCGCGACAGTCGGACTTTCTGGGCTGGTGTTCTTCAATGCGACACAAGCCTTGTGTCGCATGTTATGTCGTATTTTGCCTCTTATGTCGTATGAAACCAGTTATGTCGTACCCTATGCGACACAATATTGTGTCGTACCTTGTGTCGCAAATACTATGCGACACTATCACTATGTCGCTGTTGAATCAGCATCTCGCATCTATGCGACACAACCCTTGTGTCGTATAGATATTGTGTCGCATTTCTATGCGACACAACCCTTGTGTCGCATATCAACTTTTGTGTCGCATATTGTGTCGCAAAACACAGAAAACTCAGATTTTTACTAAGTGTCGAGACTCGAAATTTATCACTCGATTTTACCCGAATTCAGATCCCAGATGCGTTTTTCGTCAAAGCAATATAGTAGAAATAAAAATTTTCCAAGCTGACCTGGCAGCTCGACCCCAGCCAGGGGCTCTGCCCCCGGACCCCCGTACTTAGATTCTGTAACGGCTTCTAAAACACAATCAAAACACATTTTTCAAGTAAAACGCCACGAAATCAAAATAATAATAGTTGAGATTATTATTACAAATCCGTCACCAACGGGCCGTACATGTTTTCAAACACTTAACAAATCAACCAAATCGTAGTAATTTGGACATATATATAGTTGTGTAACAACTACAAGGGTGATCTTTTGAGATACCCAATCATGTTTATAACCATCGCGTGTCGTGGACACCCTCAGGTTACAAGTCTTTGGACTTCATACTCGGCTAATCAACTCAAGTTTATTAAGTTAAACTCACAAGACTCAGGTGAGTCTCATAGCCCCTCTTTTTACTATTTTACTCAGGGGTGTGATATACTGCTCATTTTAACATGTGAACTCAAGTACAAACATTTCATATACTACATGAGTTTTTCACAACTAATCATTTAAAGTCCTCCGTCAGCATAGTTGTTAATACGTTGTAGCGTGAATATTAGTATATGGTACCATATAGGATTGACCCTCCTCGTTCGGGTTAGCAAGCACTAACCGGGTAAACGGACGTACTAATATTTGGGAAGACGAATGTTGATTAGGCATTCGTGGAGGCACCTCGCCCGGAATTCTCTATAGGGGACCCGGCCCTCGAGTTAAGCTCAACTATGTGCTCATGGCTGTATACATATACATTATCAATTGCTGGATGCAATTCAATCATTATTAAATCTTGCGGTTCATACTATAATACTTGATTTCAAACCTGTGAGCTCACCAGCTTTTAGCTGACCTTTTAGCATGTATCGCAGGTACCAAGCAGTAGGATGTTTCTGCTTCAGGACATTTAGCTCGAGTCAGCATACAGACGATTGAGATTTTCTTACATTAGTATATTTTTGTACAAGTACTTATGTACTGAAATCTCCTTTTATTTAAACTCGAGCTATGTAAAGCTTTAAATGTTGTAAACATTTCAATTATCAATATATTTTGTTAAAACGACGCATATAGAGTCGTTTACTATATATCTTTGTGCTTTGTTATTGATTAGTAACACCCAAATCAAGCTTCCGCACATCATTAAATTTGGGGGTGTTACAGATTGGTATCAGAGCCTAAGGTTATAGTGAACTAGGTTGCATTTAGTGGGCCTAGACTATGACCATTAGGCAGTATTCCTTATTAGGTATAACTGGTTCAGTGATTACGTCATACGAGTTTAATTTAACATAGCCTGATCAACTATGTACAATTAAGCAAAGATGATGTAAGATCTGAAAGTAGTTATGGATGAACAGGGTACAATAGAAGACTCTGACCTCGAGAGGACCGAGACTTAAACATGTTTGTGCTAGACACTCAATAGGCTATATTATATAGGAACTATATGAATATAGGTCTCACTCTTACTAACGCTTTGTCTCAGAAATGGCAAACACACCATCAAATTCATCTCGCTCTCAATTTGGGTCGCAGAACCCAAGGGTAGCTAGGAGGAACGCCAGGTTGCCTCGAGCCGGCCCGTACCCCACTCACCTCACCTTGCCGGCCTTAGCTGCTAGGGTGAACCAACACGAGCAGCGACTTCGCACCATGGATGTCGTGTTGCAAGAAACCAATGAAAACTGGAGACTTACATCTCTCGAACGCATTGAACAAGTCACCGAGGATCACGAAACCACCGTTAACAATGTAGACATTCTCTTCAACAAAGTGGTGGAGATAAGCGTAGAAACCGCCCTCTTGAAACATCGGCTTGAAGAATGTGAGCAATGCTCATGGGAAACGGATGAATATACCCGTGGATTGGTACAGCGACTAGCGTTGTGTGACAACCGTAAAAATTAGGACTAGTTTTTAGTTCCTAATCATTTAGAAATACGTGTAATTAGTTCTATGTATTAGGCTAATTGTATGTATCATTACGTGTATTTTATAAATATACGCATTTAAACGATTAAGTTTAATCGTGCATTATTATATCGGCCGAACTCCGATACACTTTCATACGGACGTTGGTGAAACTTTTTAATAAATAACATAAATCTATTTGATAATTAAATAGTAGTTATTTACATTATATTATTATGCATTAATAATATACGAAACAATGTACGTTTTGTTTAAAACGTAACCGACACGAATAAAACGCGCGAGGCGCGTCCGACAAACGAATAAAGTTCAAGATATGTGTTCATAACTCCAAATAAAGTATTTTGATTAAATACTTCAATCAAAAATATCGAGAATTAAATCGTTACTTAAAACACAAACGATAAACGTTTAACGTACATATAAACGTCGAAACGAACGGGTAAACGAACACGAAGCTTAACGCAAATTGGGGAACAAGAAAATAACACACCACACCCCATAAGGGACCCACTAGAACCAGCCACATGAGGGAGTATGGTGCTCCATACTCCTTGTTGTTGCTTCTTTAACAATAAGTCACCAAACACCCACCCTCAATCATTCATCAACTACCATCTCTCTATCTCTACTCTATCTCCCTCCCTTATCCACGTTTTTGATCAGCCACAAGACAACCACCATCATCCACCACAAGCCACCATACTCATCTCCATCATCCACCATCGGTTTTCGAAGATTGAAGCAAGGAAACGGAGCACGGAAGCAAACCGAGTAGCATTTCCCCATCTTCACCTTTAGATCATCATTTCTTGTAAGAACACATCCTTTTATCTCTCTAGAAATATTTGCTTATTGATATATAACATGCTTAGTAGCTCATCTAACAATAAAATGTCCAAAAACAAAGCTTAAAATACGTTTTTGTAACACATATATGTTAACAGCTTTTCTGACTAGAAAAATGACCTCACTAAAACGACTATAACTTGAGTTGTAGGATGAATCAACGCATGAACTTTATACCGAAATCTTCGTGTGAATGTCTTATAAAAAAAAAGTTCTTCTATGGCCACCTCTGAAAATACACGGTTTTTAGTGTAGAGGCTAATCTTTGAGCCGAGGCCTATTTTGAACCGAAACCGACCACTCCTCATGTTTATTTTTGTTAAAAATAGTAAATGAGCTTATAAAATCTCCATAAAGTGCAGATTTACACTAGATTCTTAGGTGAATAAGTGTGATTTTTGGTTAGACTTGAATCGGTCTAGAAGTTGGTTAAATAGAGTGTTCATCGAGTTAAAAATCTAGAAACTATAACCTTCGGCAGAAACTATAACCTTCGGCAGAAACTATAACCTTTGGCAGAAACTATAACCTTCGGCAGAAACTATAACCTTCGGCAGAAACTATAACCTTCGGCAGAAATTATAACCTTCGGCAGAAACTATAACCTTCGGCAGAAACCTTAACCTTCGGTAGAAACTATTCGGCAGAAACCATAACTTTTGGCAGAAACCTATAACTAGCAGTTTTAACTATAACAATTTAAATACGATACAACAATCAAAGTATAATAATAATAGTTGAGATTATTATTACCAAAAACTCACCAACGGGCCGTACACATCTTTCAAAAACTCAAATCTAATCAGTTAAACCAAATCATTTGGACATTACTAGTTGGATGAACAACTAGCATAGATGATATGATAAGACATCTAATCATTTTAAAACCTTGCGCGTTTAATACGCCCGGCAGGTTCAATATCTAATCATTATCAAAACCATGCGCGTCTAAGACGCCCTGCAGGTTCAGTCGTTGTAACGACATCAAATCATTGTGAATCATTATAATTGTTGGCTAACAATTCATCAGACTCAGGTGAGTTTCTGTAACAACCCCAAAATTAGGATCAATTTAAAATTTTCCTAATTACGTGATTATTACTTGTATATAATATGAAATAGGATTATATACGTTATTTACTTATTATATATATATGGATGGAATATATATATATATACGCGTATACGATTCGTACAGATCGTATAAAACAAAAATCGTACAACTTGCGTACATTAATAAAACAACTATTAAATAATGTGAAATTATTTAATTACTTTGATCATTACTTTATATTATGTTTATAATATAACGGAAAACGTACGTTTTAATTAAAACGTCACCGAACTCTCCGAAAACTTGACCAACCGACAAAACGAAACTAAGTTATGTTTTTATAACTTGAAAACTAGTATTTCGATAAAATACTTCAACTTAATAATCGAATATTATTTCGTATTTACAAACGTATATGTAATCGCGTATAAAATGATTTTAACGTCTAAACGACCGGGGAAACGAACACCGCACGGAGCACGTACGCGAGGGAACAAAAAAATGGTAAGACCACACCTTGTGGCCCCACCCAAAAACCGGCCCAAGGACATGGGGCATCACCCCCATGCCCTCTCATTCAACCTCACACACAAACACAACTCACACTCAACCTCTCTCTCTCTCCATCGGTTCTCTCTCTCTCTCTCTAAAACCACTCTCAAAACACCCTAAAAACTACCCTTAAAACTCACCGGAAGCTAGGCTCGGTTTGGAGAAAAGCGATCACGAGAACGAGGGCTACAAACCCATCTTTTCGGTTTCTCGATTCGACAATTTTGTAAGTTTTCCGGTGACCTCGAAACTTTCCGATTACATTTATTTTGCTAGATTATTGTTTCCCTAACTTAGTAATGTCCAAATATGTAATTTAAACTCGTTTTTGAACACTTTTACGGAAATGTCGGTTTTGGTTATTTTAAAGAAAACGACACCACAAACTTTAAAAATGACTACCAATGGTTATTATGGACTTGTTATAACATATTAAAACTAGTATAAAAGTTCTAGACCCAACGGAAACCGGAAAATACGTTTTCGGAAACTAAATTTCCGAACAGACCTCTTGTGTCGCATCGGACCGAAATTTCATGCGACACAACACTATGTCGCAATGTATGCGACACAACGCTTATGTCGCATTATATGTCGTACCATCTACGACACAAAGTTTACCTATCGCTTGATTGCGACACAACGACTATGTCGTATCATTGTGTCGTACCCTTGTCTGCGACACAACCATTGTGTCGCATAAACACTAAATCAAAAACAAATCCATACGACACAGACCTTATGTCGCATACGGTCTGCGACACAAGCCTTGTGTCGCAGAAAGCCCAGATCAGAAAACAAAATATACTCTAAGTGTTAGAATCACTTTTCAACTACTAAATCAAATACGATGCTACTTATACCTGAAAATACTATACTTTTGAAAGTATACAACAACACTTGAATACGTACAAGACTATGCTAAACTAACGTGAGATTTCACTCACACACGCACACGAGTTTACACTCGAAATACTTAGGAGATTACACTCCAACGAACTTACAATTGTACATTACACGGGATTGCATCCGATACGAACTTACCAGTTCACTCACTAGTTACGTGCTGGATTACACGTTAACTGATACGATCATACACACGAATACTTACGAGGTTTCACTCGTACCCTTTGGGGTTTAAGCCATTGGAACTTACACAAATGATACATGTTGTAATACAAACAAACGATAATACGAGTATACTTTACAACTGTACAACTACTATGAATACATAATAATAATGGATGGAATTATTATTATACAACGATTACAAACTTACAAACAAACTAATGGACATTAACTAGTTTGGGAACAACTAGCGTGGATACTTTACAAGTATTCCATTTACTTACTAAACCTTATGCGTATTAGGACGCTAAGGGTTGCTAGTTCGGGATACTACTTGCTTACTTACTGCATTGTCTGCCAGACTCAGGTGAGTCTTACAGCCCCTACTTTACTGTTTTTACTCAGGGGTGAGATGCATTACTGTTTTACATGAACACATAAAACTTACTTGCTGCCATGATTTACTTACTGTATGAGATTACGAATACGCCAACTGCATGAGTTTACGACTAATCCAATGAAATCCTCCTGAACCATAGTTGTTAGTTATGTGATAAGCGCGAGTTTTAGTATATGGATCCATATGGGACTGACAATCCCCGCCCGGGGTAGCAAGCACTACCACGAACCGTTCCTGTAGAAACGGGCGTTTCTTACTCGTTCCGTATGAATGTTTTGGATTACATTCATGAGGGGGTACCTATAAATACTGTACGTTAAGCTTCAACTATGGTGGCTCATGGCAATTGTATCAAACGGTTAGCATAACCTGCAACCACCCACTTATTAAAACTTAAGTAAACGATGAGCATAACCTGTGATCGTTACTTACCGGCTGGCTATGATTTACAAATACTACTTGTGTGTTCAACTGTTTACTTACTTACAAACCTGTGAGATTCACCAACCTTTTTGGTTGACCGTTTTAGTAATGCTTCTCAGGTACACAGCATCAGTAGGGATGCCCAGCAGGATAAGCTTTCTTAGCTCGAGTCGCATGCATTTACAAGCTTGGAGATTTACATACATTACTTTTGTACTTACTGTTATGTATTAGAATCTCTAGGATTTTACTTGAACTCGAGCTTGTATTTTGAAACTACTTATGTATTAATGTAATAACTTTTCGAACGTCTCATTTAGAGTCGTTCACTGTATCCTTTGTGCTTGTGATTATTGATTAGTAACACCCAAAAACGTCGCTTCCGCAAACTGTTAAATTTGGGGGTGTTACAGATTGGTATCAGAGCCTAAGGTTATAGTGAACTAGGTTGCATTTAGTGGGCCTAGACTATGACCGTTAGGCAGTATTCCTCATTAGGTATAACTGGTTCAGGAATTACAGCATACAAGTTTAATTTAACATAGCCTGATCAACTATGTACAATTAAATGAAGATGATGTGAGTTCTGAAAGGGGTTATGTTGAACCGGAATGCATTAGCTGACTCTGACCTCGAGAGAACCGGGACTTTTACGTGATTGTGCTAGACACGAACTAGGCGGTTATGTGATATATATATATATATATATACATAGGCCTCTTTCCCCGATACGATACTCTCTCGACTACTACGAAATTAATATTCCTTAACATTTCATCGAACAAACGACGACTCGATTCTCGTCATTCTGTCTTTATTTAACTTTTATGAATTCACGACTACCGGCTTACGTCCGAAGACTTCCACACCGTTATAACCGACAACCATAGTTACTCGAACATCCTTCGATATGAAGATCGAGACCTTGTTTTCATTTGCTATTCCTATCTAATTCTACGTTTGTAACATTCTACAATGTACACTACTGTACCGTTAGGTGTAACCTAATAAAACCATTTTCAGCTCAATTTTCGTCAGATTTCAAATTATACAACCGACTTTTACTATCAAAATTTTATAACAAATGTATTTTTATCAAACTTGTTACAAAATTTCTCACGAAAATGTTTTATAAAATTTTCAAAAACTTCAAAACCGTATAAACTTATTTATAGTACACAACTTTAAACAACCTTCAAACTTTTGCATATTTTCTCTAAACTTACTAAAACCATCACAATCATAATTCTTGTTCAAACCTTCACATGTTCTTTATTTATTGTTTCAAGGAACATGCCTCCTCGACGACAAATCACTCTTACTGAAGCCGAAGTAGCGGGTATAATTGCCCGTAGTGTGGCTCAAGCTCTAGCTACCCGGACTTCAGCCCCTGGTAGCGAAGATACCGCTAATACTGGACCATAACCCAAAACCTGCACCTACAAGGACTTCCAAAACTGCAAACCCTTAAGCTTTGCAGGTACTGAAGGAGCGATTGGTCTGATTCGTTGGACCGAGAAAATCGAGTCAGTATTCCTCATCTGCAACTGCAAGGAAGAGGATAAAGTTAAGTTCGCCACCAGCACTTTTTCTGACACCGCTCTTACCTGGTGGAACACCTATGCACAGACTGTGAGCGTTGCCGAGGCTTACAAACTACAGTGGGATGTACTGAAGATTATGCTGAGGGGCGAGTACTGCCCAAGAGATGAGCTGAAACAATTGGAAGTAGAATTCTGGAATCACAAGATGCAGGGTGATGACATCACCGGCTACACCAACCGTTTTCACCAACTGGCACTTCTGTGCCCATCCATGGTTGATCCTGAGTACAAAAGGATCGAAAAGTACGTTGACGGACTTCCCGAGCGACTACAAGATTTAGTAACTTCGTCCAAACCGGGAACTATTCAGAGCGCCATTCGTATGGCTCATGAGTTAACGGCTAATTCTGTCCGCCGCGGCTCGACTTCAACCCCGTCTGCGAGTAACAAACGTAAATGGGAAGTGAGTCCCCACTCATCCAACCCGACTTCTGACAAAAAGCTTGCAATTGTCAACGTCAATGACTCAAAGGCTTACAAGGGGAGCAAGCCTTACTGCTCCAAATGTAGTCGCCATCATAATGGCTCCTGTCCCTGCACAAAATGCAAGAAATTCGGGCACCTGGCCCAAGACTGTCGAACCAACCCCACTGGTACTGATACTCCTGCACCCAAAACCTGCTATGAGTGCAATGGTACCGGGCACTTCAGAAAGGATTGCCCAAAACTGAAACTCCGAACCAACAATACAAGGAGTAGAGCTTATGTAATCAACGCTAGGGAGGATGACCCAAACCCGAGACTTTGTGATTTGCTTAACCCGGGTACGCTCATTCTTTGATTTCTCGAAACTGTTTTCCATAAATCTCTCGCTTAATGACTTATGTATAACTGTATTTTATTCTGTGTGTTTTCTTTGATCCTAAGTACCCAATAGGATTAGAAAACGATCGACTATACGGATTCCGACTATATAACTTGTATTACACTTTGATTTCCACGAACAAATTCCCGTCCCAAATATCTCACACTGGTTGAGACCGGGAACTCGTATATTATTAGTTACTTTAAACAATTCATCTAATAGAAATTCAAATTTCTTGTAACGATTCTTAAATAGAACCCTTAATTCGTAGGAAATGACAACTCACCCCGTCAACAACCCTACACTGCAAGATGAACTGCTCAGCGAGGAACCGAAGATGTTTCCTTATCTCCTCGAACTCGAGTGTGATACAGAACACTCCGTTGAATCAGCAACAGCACCTGCTTCTCCTGTTGCTCTAACTGCTGCAAAAGCACCAGTTGATATAACCTTGACTACTGAATCAGTCAGTCACCTTAACCAAAATATTGAATCGTTGCGAAAACAACTGACTGAAGCACGGAAAGACATTGATGACCTACGACGAATTGCTTTCCAAAATGACATACGTATGCGTGAGTACGAGCTACGTTTGATAGCTTTAGAAAACCCTACTTCACCACCAACTTCACAAAGTACTCCTACTGAAGAGGATACCGACACTGACTGTACGTCACCTCCAGCAAAAAGGGTGAAGATTTCTCCCTTCAACTATGCAGGAAACTACTTGGGAAAGAAACCTTACTGTTCTAAGTGCACTCGGCATCATGAAGGACCGTGTACCTTACCTATCGGTCGATGCAAGTCCTACCCTAAGAATACTAACTCCCCCAAGGCGAAACTCTGCTTCAACTGTGGGAGTGCTGGCCATCTCAAGGCCAAATGCCCACTACCTCCCGGCAACAAAATTTAGGGTACGTTACCACTTAACGATTACTTGATTTCAAACACTGTAGGACCTACCCTACAACTGTAGGCTGCTAGTACACATTGTAGCTACCTGACTAGTATAGAACTACCGATTACTACTTCGAACAAATTTCGGGACGAAATTTTATTAACAAGGGGAGAATGTAACAACCCCAAAATTAGGATCAATTTAAAATTTTCCTAATTACGTGATTATTACTTGTATATAATATGAAATAGGATTATATACGTTATTTACTTATTATATATATATGGATGGAATATATATATATACGCGTATACGATTCGTACAGATCGTATAAAACAAAAATCGTACAACTTGCGTACATTAATAAAACAACTATTAAATAATGTGAAATTATTTAATTACTTTGATCATTACTTTATATTATGTTTATAATATAACGGAAAACGTACGTTTTAATAAAAACGTCACCGAACTCTCCGAAAACTTGACCAACCGACAAAACGAAACTAAGTTATGTTTTTATAACTTGAAAACTAGTATTTCGATAAAATACTTCAACTTAATAATCGAATATTATTTCGTATTTACAAACGTATATGTAATCGCGTATAAAATGATTTTAACGTCTAAACGACCGGGGAAACAAACACCGCACGGAGCACGTACGCGAGGGAACGAAAAATTGGTAAGACCACACCTTGTGGCCCCACCCAAAAACCGGCCCAAGGACATGGGGCATCACCCCCATGCCCTCTCATTCAACCTCACACACAAACACAACTCACACTCAACCTCTCTCTCTCTCCATCGGTTCTCTCTCTCTCTAAAACCACTCTCAAAACACCCTAAAAACTACCCTTAAAACTCACCGGAAGCTAGGCTCGGTTTGGAGAAAAGCGATCACGAGAACGAGGGCTACAAACCCATCTTTTCGGTTTCTCGATTCGACAACTTTGTAAGTTTTCCGGCGACCTCGAAACTTTCCGATTACATTTATTTTGCTAGATTATTCTTTCCCTAACTTAGTAATGTCCAAATATGTAATTTAAACTCGTTTTTGAACACTTTTACGGAAATGTCGGTTTTGGTTATTTTAAAGAAAACGACACCACAAACTTTAAAAACGACTACCAATGGTTATTATGGACTTGTTATAACATATTAAAACTAGTATAAAAGTTCTAGACCCAACGGAAACCGGAAAATACGTTTTCGGAAACTAAATTTCCAAACAGACCTCTTGTGTCGCATCGGACCGAAATTTCATGCGACACAACACTATGTCGCATGTTATGTCGCACGTTATGTCGCAATGTATGCGACACAACGCTTATGTCGCATTATATGTCGTACCATCTGTTGGTGCATTTTGTGTGTCAGTCAGTTGGTCAAACTATTGTAATTGTCAAAGTCAATTAGTCTACGAATGTATAGTGTTTAGAGTGTGTATTCGAGTCTGTAAATGAAATATACATAGAATGGTGACATTGTAATTGGGCCTGCGACGTCGGGTCAGACGTCGCAAGGGTCTGGGCCTGCGACGTTGGGCTTAACGTCGCAGGGTCCAGTAGGTCGATATAAATAGCGAGTTACAAGTTAGTTTTAGGGTTGGACGTCATATAGAGAGTGAGGTGAGCCGTTTTTGGTGTGAGAGAGACAGAGTTCGTGTTTGTAAAGCTTTATTCATCAATTGTGAATATATATACAAAAGCTTATAGAAATCGTTTGTGTTCGTGATTCATATATTGATTGTTTATCATTCCGCAATAGCAATCAATCAAACGATCCGATCAGATCCCACGAGTACGGGACTATCAACTGGTATCAAAGCCGTAGAATCAAGGATTCGTCGGTTTCGGATCGTTATTTTGGGCGTTCTCGATTGATTCGCGAAGGTATTAATTGTTATTAATCGTTTCTAAGTTGATTTGCTTGATTAAGATCGATTTCTGGAGGTGTTTTTGGGTTAGATCGACGTTTGGTTTTCGAAATTTCGTTAGGGTTTCGAAAATTTTCGATTTTTTGGTGTTTTGGCCGCTGCAGCCCGATTGTGCGACGTCACCTGCGACGTCACCTGCGACGTCGCTAAGTTTTGCGACGTTACCTGCGACGTCAGCTGCGACGTCGCGTGCGACGTAGTAATTTGGACTTTAATTAGTCTGTGCGACGTACTCTGCGACGTCATCTGCGACGTACCTCTCAACGTCGCATAGTGTGATTCTGCGACGTCCTCTGCGACGTAACTCTCAACGTCGCATTTTCGATTCTTAATTGAGTCATCGGACTTCTGCGACGTACCGCTGCGACGTTGCTATTTTTTCTGCGACATTAACCTCGTTCTAGTTAAAAAAAAAAAAAAAAAGTTTTTTGGCGGGAAAGTCCAAAATTTTTTTGCGTTTTCAAATTTTTTTCCATAGTCTTAAAAGTGTTCAATTTTAGGCTAGAAAAAGTTTCATCAGACTCAGGTGAGTTTCTGTAACAACTCCAAAATTAGGATCAATTTAAAATTTTCCTAATTACGTGATTATTACTTGTATATAATATGAAATAGGATTATATACGTTATTTACTTATTATATATATATGGATGGAATATATATATATATACGCGTATACGATTCGTACAGATCGTATAAAACAAAAATCGTACAACTTGCGTACATTAATAAAACAACTATTAAATAATGTGAAATTATTTAATTACTTTGATCATTACTTTATATTATGTTTATAATATAACGGAAAACGTACGTTTTAATTAAAACGTCACCGAACTCTCCGAAAACTTGACCAACCGACAAAACGAAACTAAGTTATGTTTTTATAACTTGAAAACTAGTATTTCGATAAAATACTTCAACTTAATAATCGAATATTATTTCGTATTTACAAACGTATATGTAATCGCGTATAAAATGATTTTAACGTCTAAACGACCGGGGAAACGAACACCGCACGGAGCACGTACGCGAGGGAACAAAAAAATGGTAAGACCACACCTTGTGGCCCCACCCAAAAACCGGCCCAAGGACATGGGGCATCACCCCCATGCCCTCTCATTCAACCTCACACACAAACACAACTCACACTCAACCTCTCTCTCTCTCCATCGGTTCTCTCTCTCTCTCTCTAAAACCACTCTCAAAACACCCTAAAAACTACCCTTAAAACTCACCGGAAGCTAGGCTCGGTTTGGAGAAAAGCGATCACGAGAACGAGGGCTACAAACCCATCTTTTCGGTTTCTCGATTCGACAATTTTGTAAGTTTTCCGGTGACCTCGAAACTTTCCGATTACATTTATTTTGCTAGATTATTGTTTCCCTAACTTAGTAATGTCCAAATATGTAATTTAAACTCGTTTTTGAACACTTTTACGGAAATGTCGGTTTTGGTTATTTTAAAGAAAACGACACCACAAACTTTAAAAATGACTACCAATGGTTATTATGGACTTGTTATAACATATTAAAACTAGTATAAAAGTTCTAGACCCAACGGAAACCGGAAAATACGTTTTCGGAAACTAAATTTCCGAACAGACCTCTTGTGTCGCATCGGACCGAAATTTCATGCGACACAACACTATGTCGCAATGTATGCGACACAACGCTTATGTCGCATTATATGTCGTACCATCTACGACACAAAGTTTACCTATCGCTTGATTGCGACACAACGACTATGTCGTATCATTGTGTCGTACCCTTGTCTGCGACACAACCATTGTGTCGCATAAACACTAAATCAGAAACAAATCCATACGACACAGACCTTATGTCGCATACGGTCTGCGACACAAGCCTTGTGTCGCAGAAAGCCCAGATCAGAAAACAAAATATACTCTAAGTGTTAGAATCACTTTTCAACTACTAAATCAAATACGATGCTACTTATACCTGAAAATACTATACTTTTGAAAGTATACAACAACACTTGAATACGTACAAGACTATGCTAAACTAACGTGAGATTTCACTCACACACGCACACGAGTTTACACTCGAAATACTTAGGAGATTACACTCCAACGAACTTACAATTGTACATTACACGGGATTGCATCCGATACGAACTTACCAGTTCACTCACTAGTTACGTGCTGGATTACACGTTAACTGATACGATCATACACACGAATACTTACGAGGTTTCACTCGTACCCTTTGGGGTTTAAGCCATTGGAACTTACACAAATGATACATGTTGTAATACAAACAAACGATAATACGAGTATACTTTACAACTGTACAACTACTATGAATACATAATAATAATGGATGGAATTATTATTATACAACGATTACAAACTTACAAACAAACTAATGGACATTAACTAGTTTGAGAACAACTAGCGTGGATACTTTACAAGTATTCCATTTACTTACTAAACCTTATGCGTATTAGGACGCTAAGGGTTGCTAGTTCGGGATACTACTTGCTTACTTACTGCATTGTCTGCCAGACTCAGGTGAGTCTTACAGCCCCTACTTTACTGTTTTTACTCAGGGGTGAGATGCATTACTGTTTTACATGAACACATAAAACTTACTTGCTGCCATGATTTACTTACTGTATGAGATTACGAATACGCCAACTGCATGAGTTTACGACTAATCCAATGAAATCCTCCTGAACCATAGTTGTTAGTTATGTGATAAGCGCGAGTTTTAGTATATGGATCCATATGGGACTGACAATCCCCGCCCGGGGTAGCAAGCACTACCACGAACCGTTCCTGTAGAAACGGGCGTTTCTTACTCGTTCCGTATGAATGTTTTGGATTACATTCATGAGGGGGTACCTATAAATACTGTACGTTAAGCTTCAACTATGGTGGCTCATGGCAATTGTATCAAACGGTTAGCATAACCTGCAACCACCCACTTATTAAAACTTAAGTAAACGATGAGCATAACCTGTGATCGTTACTTACCGGCTGGCTATGATTTACAAATACTACTTGTGTGTTCAACTGTTTACTTACTTACAAACCTGTGAGATTCACCAACCTTTTTGGTTGACCGTTTTAGTAATGCTTCTCAGGTACACAGCATCAGTAGGGATGCCCAGCAGGATAAGCTTTCTTAGCTCGAGTCGCATGCATTTACAAGCTTGGAGATTTACATACATTACTTTTGTACTTACTGTTATGTATTAGAATCTCTAGGATTTTACTTGAACTCGAGCTTGTATTTTGAAACTACTTATGTATTAATGTAATAACTTTTCGAACGTCTCATTTAGAGTCGTTCACTGTATCCTTTGTGCTTGTGATTATTGATTAGTAACACCCAAAAACGTCGCTTCCGCAAACTGTTAAATTTGGGGGTGTTACAGATTGGTATCAGAGCCTAAGGTTATAGTGAACTAGGTTGCATTAGTGGGCCTAGACTATGACCGTTAGGCAGTATTTGCTGTTAAGTGTGATTGGTTCAAGAGTTACGTCATACAAGTTTAATTTAACATAGCTTGATCAACTATGTACAATTAAATAAAGATGATGTAAGGCTTGAAATGGTTATGCTGGAATAGGAATACATTAGTTGACTCTGACCTCGAGAGAAACCGGGACTCATAATTGTTTGTGCTAGACACTCATAAGACTATTATGTGATATAAGTATATATACATAGTTAGTCATCGATCAAGCACAGTACGCTAGTCTATTATATATTATATATATAGACACTCACATATTCAAACACTTTGTCATAGAGATGGCAACACACACCCACCGAAACATCTTCTATTTCATCCCGCTCTCGACAACCTCTCTTGTAATCACGAAACTCATAGGTAGCTAGGAGGACCACCGAGTCACTTCGAGCGAGACCTTACCCAACTCAAAACAATTCAAATAACCAGGCTAGTTAGCACGTAGTTGCTAGTCAGTAGAGATGGTTATTCAACTCCTCTTGATTGTTCTATAATGTTGATTGTCATATTGTGATGTTGTATATTACCGCATTTGTATATGTACATCTATGATAATCATCATTTATGGACAATCTCTCACGAACCCTATCATTCTATTCTCAGGAAAATCATGCCGCCAAAGTCAAGGACTTACACTGATGCCCAGATGGCATCTATCATTTCTCAGGCTGTGACTGAAGCCTTGGCGCGACATTCGTCAGAGACCCCCGAAAGGAATAGTGGTACTGCCAATACCCCTCCCACTACCAAGCCTTGTTCCTACAAGGATTTCCAAAACTGCAAACCCCTGAGCTTCAAAGGAACTGAAGGAGCCATCGGCCTAATCAGATGGGTTGAGAAGATGGAATCCGTCTTTCGCATTAGCAAATGTGCGGAAGGGGATAGAGTTCAGTTTTTCACATGCACCCTTGCTGACGGTGCCCTCACCTGGTGGAACTCGTATACCCAGTCTGTGGGTATAGATACCACCTATCTACTTTCCTGGGAAGATCTGAAGAAAATGCTCACAGATGAGTATTGCCAATCTGAAGAACTCGAGAAGCTAGATGAGGAGTTCTGGCATCTCAAGGTTCAAGGAACCGACATTGTTGGTTATACCACTAGGTTCCAACAACTGGCAACCCTCCGCCCAGCCTTAGTAAGCACTGAGACCGACAAGGTCAAGAGGTACATTCACGGTCTTCCGGAACCTGTCAAGGGGAACGTCGCTTCTTCCGGCAAAACCACCATTCAGGGAGCAATTCGATTAGCTCATGAGCTCATGGCTATGCAAGAGAGCCAAGGAAACCCTGTCTCATCTTCTGGGAACAACAACAAGAGAAAGTGGTCTGGAAATCAGAACCAGCAGACCTTCAAAAGGACTGAGACTGTCAAGAATGACACATCAGGTTCTGGAGAGAGGAAAGGGTACACTGGAAGTAGACCCTACTGTTCAAAGTGCAATCGTCATCATGATGGTCCTTGTAGTAACCCCTGTAACAACTGTAAGAAATATGGACATCTTACCAAAGACTGTCGAGCACCAGCAACCAACCTCACCACCAACACCAACACCAACAACAACCAACCCCGAGCCTGCTATGAATGTGGAAACACTGGACACTTCAGAAATGCGTGTCCAAAGCTGAAGAACAAGGGTAACAACAACAACAACGTCGCTAGGGGCAGAGCTTTTGTGCTGAATGCTGGAGAGGCCCGTGAAGACCCTAATGTGGTCACGGGTATGTTTCTTCTCAACAATTTAACTGCTTCAATTTTGTTTGATACTGGTGCTGATAAGAGTTTTATATCTGCGGAATTTAGCCCACTATTAGACATTCCCCCTGTTGCCTTAGAAGCTAAGTACACTGTAGAGTTAGCTAATGGCAAATTGATCGAGGCCGATAGCGTAATACCAAATTGCATCCTAAACCTCGCAAATGAACTATTTCCCATAAACCTCATACCCATCGAGATTGGAAGTTTTGACATAGTAGTAGGCATGGATTGGCTATCCAAGCATCGAGCTGAAGTTGTATGTCATGACAAGATCATTCGTATTCCTCTCGTCACTGGTAGTACTTTGATCATACAAGGGGAGACCAGTGGGACGAGATTGAATATCATATCCTGCATGAAGACTCGCAAGTACCTTAGGAAAGGGTATCAGGCAATCCTCGCTCATGTTATTGAGAAGAAGTCTGAAGAGAAGCGACTTGAGGATGTGCCCATCGTCAGAGACTTTCCAGAAGTCTTTCCTGAAGAATTACCTGGTCTTCCACCACCAAGGCAAGTTGAGTTCTCAATAGATCTTGTGCCTGGGGCAGCACCCGTGGCACGAGCACCATATCTTTTAGCCCCTTCAGAACTTCAGGAGTTGTCTACTCAGTTGCAGGAACTCCTGGATAAGGGATTCATTAGACCGAGTTCTTCACCATGGGGAGCTCCAGTCCTGTTTGTGAAAAAGAAGGACGGTTCATTCAGGATGTGTATCGACTACAGAGAGTTGAACAAATTAACCATCAAGAACCGTTATCCACTTCCCCGTATTGATGACCTGTTCGACCAACTCCAAGGGTCAAGCATCTATTCAAAAATAGATCTACGATCGGGTTATCATCAGTTACGAGTTCGCGATGAAGATATTCCGAAAACTGCTTTCCGAACTCGCTATGGTCATTACGAGTTTCAGGTTATGGCCTTTGGTTTGACTAACGCACCGGCAGTATTCATGGATCTTATGAACCGAGTGTGCAAACCATATCTCGACAAGTTTGTCATTGTCTTCATCGACGACATTCTTATCTACTCGCGCAACGAGGAGGAACATGCGCAGCATCTCAAAGTCATTCTAGAACTTCTCAGACACGAAGAGTTATATGCTAAGTTCTCCAAGTGTGAGTTCTGGATGCAAACTGTTCAATTCCTTGGTCATGTGATTGACAGTCATGGAATTCATGTTGATCCCTCAAAGATTGAGGCTATCAAGTGCTGGCAAGCACCGTCAACGCCGACAGAAGTACGCCAATTTTTAGGATTGGCTGGTTACTATCGACGCTTCATTGAGAATTTCTCCAAGATAGCACAACCACTCACAACACTGACTCAGAAAGAGAAGAAGTTCAATTGGACCGATAAGCAGGAGTCAGCGTTCCAGTTATTAAAGCAAAAGCTTTGCAGTGCGCCCATCCTATCACTACCCGAAGGTAACGAGGACTTCGTGGTATACTGCGATGCTTCGCATCAGGGACTTGGTTGCGTATTGATGCAACGAGAGAAAGTCATAGCTTACGCCTCCCGACAACTTAAAGTTCACGAGAAGAACTACACAACCCATGATCTCGAATTAGGAGCCGTAGTGTTCGCACTCAAAATCTGGAGACATTATCTGTATGGCACAAAATGTACCATCTTCACTGATCACAAGAGTCTCCAGCACATATTTGATCAGAAGGATCTCAATATGAGGCAACGACGATGGGTCGAGTTGCTCACCGACTATGACTGCGAAATCAAGTATCATCCGGGCAAGGCAAATGTAGTTGCAGATGACCTAAGTCGAAAAGAGCGCACCAAACCTCTTCGAGTCCGAGCCCTCAGTATTATCATTCATAATGATCTAATCATTCAAATCCTCACTGCTCAACTCGAAGCATTGAAACCTGAAAACATCAAGGAAGAGGCCTTGCGAAATATGGAGAATCAATTTGAAACCAAACCCAATGGAGTCAAGTACTTCGCAAACCGAATCTGGTTACCCAAGTTTGGGAATCTTCGAGACTTTGTGATGGATGAAGCTCACAAGGCCAAATACTCTATACATCCTGGATCGGACAAGATGTATCATGGCATCAAGGGACTGTACTGGTGGCCGAGCATGAAAGCAGAGATTGCCACGTACGTCAGCAAATGCCTCACATGTTCTAAGGTTAAAGCCAAATATCATAAACCCTCCGGCTTGCTCCAGCAACCGGAAATCCCTCAATGGAAATGGGAGCAAATCTCCATGGATTTCAACACTAAACTCCCGAAAACATCAAGTGGTTGCGATACTATATGGGTAACAGTTGATCGTCTAACCAAATCTGCTCACTTCCTTGCCATGAAGGAAACCGACAAAATGGAACGTCTCACACGAATCTATATGAAGGAGATCGTAACAAGGCACGGCGTTCCAATCTCAATTATCTCTGATAGAGACAGCCGATTCACATCTAACTTTTGGCAATCATTACAAAAGTCATTGGGTACTCGTTTAGATATGAGTACAGCCTATCATCCACAAACCGATGGCCAAAGTGAAAGGACAATTCAAACACTGGAAGATATGTTACGCGCCTGCGTAATTGACTTCGGTGCGAATTGGGAACAGCATTTACCATTGTGTGAATTCTCATACAACAACAGCTACCACACCAGTATTGGAGCTGCACCTTTTGAGGCACTGTACGGTCGTAAGTGCCGATCGCCTATTTGTTGGACAGAAGTTGGAGATAGCCAACTCACTGGTCCTGAAATCATTCATGAAACCACCGAGAAGATCGTTGGTATCCAGCAACGGCTAAAGGCCGCACGTGATCGTCAGAAGAGTTATGCTGACGTGAGACGAAAGCATCTCGAGTTCTAGGTTGGGGATCGAGTAATGCTCAAAGTATCACCTTGGAAAGGTGTCATCCGTTTTGGTAAACGTGGGAAGTTAAACCCTAGATACATCGGACCTTTTGAGATCCTTGAAAGGATTGGTCCAGTAGCTTATCGATTGCAGCTACCTCCAGAGCTCAGTAGCGTGCATCCCACATTTCACATTTCTAATCTTAAGAAATGTCTGTCCGACGAGACACTCATTATTCCGCTCGAGGAAATTCAAATCAACGACAAACTTCATTTTGTCGAGACACCAGTGGAGGTCATGGACCGTGAGGTCAAACAGCTTAAGCAAAGTCGTATCCCAATTGTCAAGGTTCGGTGGAATTCGTGGCGTGGTCCGGAATTCACCTGGGAACGGGAAGACCAGATGCGACTCAAATATCCACATCTATTTTCAGACTCCACTCACACGCCAACTTCGAGTTAAATTTCGGGACGAAATTCTCTTAACAAGGGGAGAATGTGACAACCATAAAAATTAGGACTAGTTTTTAGTTCCTAATCATTTAGAAATACGTGTAATTAGTTCTATGTATTAGGCTAATTGTATGTATCATTACGTGTATTTTATAAATATACGCATTTAAACGATTAAGTTGAATCGTGCATTATTATATCGGCCGAACTCCGATACACTTTCATACGGACGTTGGTGAAACTTTTTAATAAATAACATAAATCTATTTGATAATTAAATAGTAGTTATTTACATTATATTATTATGTATTAATAATATACGAAACAATGTACGTTTTGTTTAAAACGTAACCGACACGAATAAAACGCGCGAGGCGCGTCCGACAAACGAATAAAGTTCAAGATATGTGTTCATAACTCCAAATAAAGTATTTTGATTAAATACTTCAATCAAAAATATCGAGAATTAAATCGTTACTTAAAACACAAACGATAAACGTTTAACGTACATATAAACGTCGAAACGAACGGGTAAACGAACACGAAGCTTAATGCAAATTGGGGAACAAGAAAATAACACACCACACCCCATAAGGGACCCACTAGAACCAGCCACATGAGGGAGTATGGTGCTCCAT
This sequence comes from Helichrysum umbraculigerum, assembly GCA_949592205.1. Lineage (NCBI taxonomy): Eukaryota > Viridiplantae > Streptophyta > Magnoliopsida > Asterales > Asteraceae > Helichrysum > Helichrysum umbraculigerum. Next base: position 125,087,841 of record CATIUR010000003.1, on the reverse strand, counting down.
ACTCCTTGTTGTTGCTTCTTTAACAATAAGTCACCAAACACCCACCCTCAATCATTCATCAACTACCATCTCTCTCTCTCTACTCTCTCTCCCTCCCTTATCCTCATTTTTGATCAGCCACAAGACAACCACCATCATCCACCACAAGCCACCATACTCATCTCCATCATCCACCATCGGTTTTCGAAGATTGAAGCAAGGAAACGGAGCACGGAAGCAAACCGAGTAGCATTTCCCCATCTTCACCTTTAGATCATCATTTCTTGTAAGAACACATCCTTTTATCTCTCTAGAAATACTTGCTTATTGATATATAACATGCTTAGTAGCTCATCTAACAATAAAATGTCCAAAAACAAAGCTTAAAATACGTTTTTGTAACACATATATGTTAACAGCTTTTCTGACCAGAAAAATGACCTCACTAAAACGACTATAACTTGAGTTGTAGGATGAATCAACGCATGAACTTTATACCGAAATCTTCGTGTGAATGTCTTATAAAAAAAAAGTTCTTCTATGGCCACCTCTGAAAATACACGGTTTTTAGTGTAGAGGCTAATCTTTGAGCCGAGGCCTGTTTTGAACCGAAACCGACCACTCCTCATGTTTATTTTTGTTAAAAATAGTAAATGAGCTTATAAAATCTCCATAAAGTGCAGATTTACACTAGATTCTTAGGTGAATAAGTGTGATTTTTGGTTAGACTTGAATCGGTCTAGAAGTTGGTTAAATAGAGTGTTCATCGAGTTAAAAATCTAGAAACTATAACCTTCGGCAGAAACTATAACCTTCGGCAGAAACTATAACCTTCGGCAGAAACTATAACCTTCGGCAGAAACTATAACCTTCGGCAGAAACTATAACCTTCGGCAGAAACCTTAACCTTCGGTAGAAACTATTCGGCAGAAACCATAACTTTCGGCAGAAACCTATAACTAGCAGTTTTAACTATAACAATTTAAATACGATACAACAATCAAAGTATAATAATAATAGTTGAGATTATTATTACCAAAAACTCACCAACGGGCCGTACACATCTTTCAAAAACTCAAATCTAATCAGTTAAACCAAATCATTTGGACATTACTAGTTGGATGAACAACTAGCATAGATGATATGATAAGACATCTAATCATTTTAAAACCTTGCGCGTTTAATACGCCCGGCAGGTTCAATATCTAATCATTATCAAAACCTTGCGCGTCTAAGACGCCCTGCAGGTTCAGTCGTTGTAACGACATCAAATCATTGTGAATCATTATAATTGTTGGCTAACAATTCATCAGACTCAGGTGAGTTTCATAGCCCCTCTTTTACTGTTTTTACTTGTTTTAAACTGTTTTGGGGTGGGATACATGCTCAAACTATTTTATGGAAATCGTATTTGAAAACATTTCTACATATTGGCATGAGTTGTTTTCAAAATCCTTTAAAGTCCTCTGAAGCATAGTTCTGTTAATATGATTTAGCGTGAATGTTGGTGTATGGTACTATATGTGATTGATGAATCCCGTCCGGGTTAGCAAGCACTAACCTGTCAAACGGACGTATTATGGTACCATATGGGATTGACAATCCCCGTCCGAGTTAGCAAGCACTAACCTGTCAAACGGACGCATTATCATTTGTTCAAACGTATGTTGATTAGGCATACGCATAGAGGCACCCTCGATCAGGCACTTGATTGTGATCCTGACCCCTCAGTTAAGCTCAGACTATGTGCTCATGTTAGTTGTATCAATCTTTACTTATTTGTTTAATTACAAATATTCATGTGATACCCATCAATCAATTATTTACATGCTTTGTAAATCGAATCATTAAATCTTGCGGTTCACAAATCATATATTATCATATCAAACCTGTGAGCTCACCAGCTTTATAGTTGACCTTTTAGCATGTTATCTCAGGTACTCAGCAGTAAGTTGGACTGCCCATCAGGATACTGTAGCTCGAGTCGCATGCAATCATATAATCATCAAGAGATTTCCTTGCATTTCTATATTTTGTATAAATTAGATATGTATTAGAATCTCTCAAATATCTATGCGAACTCATCTTTTGTAAACCATATGTAGACTTTTACGTTAATCAATGTATTTGTAAAACGACGCATGTAGTGGTCGTTCATTATGTATCTATGTGCTTTGTGTATTGATTAGTAACACCCAAAGTATGCTTCCGCGATTCATTAAATTTGGGGGTGTTACACGTTGGCTGAAGACAACGCCCGACAGGCTAGCAGGCTTGCGAACACTGTGGATCGCCTCATTGAAATGATGGAACAGATTAATCTACGTTAAGACTAGGGTAGTCTTTGTCTTGTAATCTATCTTGTAGTCTAATAACTATCTAAGCGTTACTCTATAATTCGATCGGATGTAACAATTCCCGACACCCTTTTGTAATACATCCATGAGATGTAACCTTTGAACTCATATTATCTATCAAATATTCCTTACTGTTTCAACTCATATAAATTGCCATTTTCCTTTTTCATATTGATGTTATGTATTACCGTCTTTATACATGTACATCTGAGACAAATACAATTTTCTTACAAAATCTCATGTATCTTCATTTCTTTGATTGAAGAATCATGCCGCCAAAGTCAAGACCATACACCGATGCTCAGCTTACATCGCTCATAACCCAGGCTGTGACTGAAGCCTTGGCTCGGAATACTCCACAGAATTCCGCAAGAAACAGCGATGCCGCTGAAACCCCTGCTGCTAAACCTTGTCCTTACAAGGACTTTCAGAGCTGCAAACCCTCAAGCTTCAAGGGTTCTGAAGGAGCCATCGGACTGATCAGATGGTTCGAAAAGATGGAAACTGTTTTCCGTGTCAGCAAATGCGCGGAGAACGACAAAGTAAACTTCGCCACCTGCTCTCTCGAAGATGATGCCCACTCTTGGTGGAACTCATATACCCAATCAGTGGGTGCTGACATTGCCTACCAACTCTCTTGGGAGGACTTGAAAGCAAAACTCACTGCCAAATACTGCTCTATCGCCAAACTCCAAAAGCTGGACGAGGAGTTCTGGAACCTAAAGGTTCAGGGTGGTGACATCGATGGTTATACCACCAGATTCCAACAACTCGCTGCCCTCCGCCCAGCCATGGTAAGCACAGAACCTGATAAAATCAGGAAGTACATCCTTGGCCTTCCTGAGCCTGTTCGGGGGCATGTTGCCTCTTCAAACCAAACCACCATTGATGGTGCAATTCTACTGGCCCAAGACCTGATGTCAATGAGCCAAGATTCTGAACCACTCACTTCATCCTCCCACAACAACAAAAGAAAGTGGTCTGACTACCACAACCACCACTCAAACCAACAAAACAAGAAACCCGACACCATCAAAGCCTACAACACCACCACAGACATCACACGGGGCTATACTGGGAGCAAACCCTATTGTTCCAAGTGCAGCCGCCACCACGAAGGTTCCTGTGGTCCCTTTTGCAACAATTGCAAGAGGTACGGCCACCTCACCAAAGATTGTCACTCTCCTGCCAACAACCATTCCAACAACAACACTAGGCCACCCAAAGTCTGCTTTGAGTGTGGGAACCCCGGGCACTTCAGGGACACGTGCCCAAAACTGAAGAATAACAACAACAACAACAACCGCAACATCAACAACAACAACACCCGAAGCAGAGCCTTCGTCATCAAATCCGGGGACGCCCGCCAAGACCCGAATGTGGTCTCGGGTATGTTCCTCCTCAACAACTTAACTGCTTCTGTTCTATTTGATACTGGTGCTGATAGAAGCTTTATCTCCGATGACTTTTACCCATTACTTGACATCACTCCTGTTGCCTTAGATGTTAAGTACACTGTAGAGCTAGCAAATGGAAAACTTATAGAAACCAATAGTGTGATACCTAATTGCATTTTAAACCTTGCTGACGAAACCTTTTCAATCGATCTTGTACCCATTGAAATCGGGAGTTTCGAAGTCATTATTGGAATGGACTGGTTGTCCAAACACCGAGCTGAAATCGTTTGCTACGATAAGATCGTCCATATTCCACTCACCGTCGGTAGAACCTTGATCATACAGGGGGAGACCGGTGGGACGAGACTCAATATCATCTCTTGCTTAAAAACCCGAAAATTTCTGAGAAAGGGTTACCCTGCAATACTCGCACACATCACAGAGAAGAAGTCGGAAGAGAAGCGACTTGAAGATGTGCCAATTGTCAGAGACTTTCCCGAAGTCTTTCCGGAAGAATTACCTGGTCTACATCCACCTAGACAGGTTGAGTTCTCAATCGATCTCGTGCCGGGTGCCACACCGGTGGCCCGCGCACCGTACCGTTTAGCCCCATCCGAACTTCAGGAGTTGTCCGCCCAGTTACAGGAACTTCTGGATAGAGGATTCATTAGACCGAGTTCTTCACCTTGGGGAGGTCCGGTCTTATTTGTTAAAAAGAAGGACGGTTCTTGCCGAATGTGCATCGACTACCGAGAATTGAACAAATTGACCGTCAAAAACCGATACCCACTTCCTCGCATTGATGATCTATTCGACCAACTTCAGGGTTCAAGTTTCTACTCAAAAATCGACCTGCGATCAGGGTATTATCAGTTACGAGTTCGCGACACCGATATTCCAAAAACTGCATTCAGAACTCGTTACGGGCACTACGAATTCCAAGTGATGCCCTTTGGCCTAACCAACGCACCGGCTGTATTCATGGACCTCATGAACCGGGTGTGCAAACCTTACCTCGACAAGTTTGTCATTGTCTTTATCGATGACATACTCATTTACTCGCGCAACGAGCAAGAACATGCGCAACACCTCAAAACCATCCTTGAACTACTTAGACACGAGGAGCTTTATGCCAAATTCTCTAAGTGTGAGTTCTGGATATAAACCGTTCAATTCCTTGGTCACGTGATTGATAGTCAGGGAATTCACGTTGACCCATCAAAAATCGAGGCTATCAAAGACTGGCAAGCACCCACCACTGCAACTGAAGTACGTCAATTCTTGGGTCTTGCTGGGTACTATCGGCGATTTATCGAAAATTTCTCCAAAATAGCTCAACCACTCATGGTACTGACTCAGAAGGACAAAAAGTTCGATTGGACCGGTAAACAAGAGTCAGCGTTCCAATTATTAAAACAAAAGCTTTGCAGTGCTCCCATTCTATCCTTACCCGAAGGCACCGATGACTTTGTGATATACTGCGATGCTTCCCACCAAGGTCTCGGTTATGTGCTGATGCAACGAGACAAAGTCATTGCCTATGCCTCACGACAGCTGAAAATCCACGAAAAGAACTACACCACTCATGATCTCGAACTTGGAGCTGTTGTTTTTGCTCTCAAAATCTGGAGACATTATCTCTACGGCACTAAGTGCACAATCTTTACCGATCATAAAAGTCTCCAACATATATTCGATCAGAAGGATCTCAATATGAGGCAACGTCGATGGGTCGAGTTGCTTACCGATTACGATTGCGAGATCAAGTACCATCCAGGGAAGGCTAATGTGGTAGCCGATGCCCTCAGTCGAAAGGAACGACCAAAACCACTTCGAGTCCGAGCCCTCAGTATGACTATTCACAACGATCTTACCATTCAGATTCAAACCACTCAGATCGAAGCCCTGAAACCTGAAAACATCAAAAACGAAGCCTTACGGAGTCTTGACAAACAATTTGAAACCAAATCTAACGGGATTAGGTATTTCTCAAACCGAATCTGGTTGCCTAATTTTGGAAACCTACGAGACTTGGTGATGGATGAGGCTCACAAGTCCAAATACTCTATCCATCCGGGATCCGATAAGATGTACCACGGCATCAAGGAATTTTATTGGTGGCCAAATATGAAAGCCGAAATCGCCACCTATGTCAGCAAGTGCCTTACTTGCTCGAAAGTCAAAACCGAACATCAGAAACCTCCTGGTTTACTCCAACAACCTGAAATCCCTGAATGGAAATGGGAACAAATTGCCATGGATTTCATAACCAAACTACCCAAGTCGTCGAGCGGTTGCGATACCATTTAGGTGATCGTCGATCGTCTCACCAAATCTGCTCATTTCTTGGCAATCAAGGAAAACGATAAAATGGAACGCCTTGCACAAATCTACATCAAAGAAATCGTTTCTCAACACGGTGTTCCAACCTCGATCATCTCCGACAGAGATGCCCGTTTCACCTCTCACTTTTGGCAATCACTTCAAAAAACAATGGGTACCCGTCTTGATATGAGTACCGCATACCATCCTCAAACCGACGACCAAAATGAATGAACCATTCAGACACTGGAAGATATGCTACGCGCCTGCGTAGTTGATTTCGGTACGAACTGGGAAAGACATCTACCATTGTGAGAATTTTCCTACAATAACAGCTATCACGCCAGCATTAAGGCTGCACCTTTTGAGGCACTGTACGGTCGTAAGTGCCGATCACCGATCTGTTGGACTGAAGTGGGAGATAGTCAACTCACTGGTCCTGAACTCATACACGCCACCACTGAGAAAATTGTGGAAATCCAAAACCGACTCAAGGCCGCACGTGATCGTCAGAAAAGTTATGCTGACGTGAGACGCAAACCACTCGAGTTCCAAGTTGGGGATCGAGTACTCTTAAAAGTATCGCCTTGGAAAGGCGTCATTCGTTTTGGCAAATGCGGGAAGTTAAATCCCAGGTACATCGGGCCTTTTGAGATCCTAGAACGGATTGGCCCCGTAGCTTATCGATTGCAGCTGCCATCCGAACTCAGCAGCGTGCACCCTACTTTTCACATTTCTAACTTGAAGAAATGTCTGTCTGATGAGACGCTAATTATCCCACTCGATGAAATTCGGGTTGACGACAAACTTCATTTCGTTGAGGAACCCGCTGAAATCATGGACCGTGAGGTCAAACAACTAAAACAAAGTCGTATTCCCATCGTCAAGGTCAGATGGAATTCGCGGCGTGGTCCGGAATTCACCTGGGAACGGGAAGACCAAATGCGACTCAAATATCCTCAACTCTTCACTGATTCTACATCAAACGCGACTTCGAACTAAATTTCGGGACGAAATTCTTCTAACAGGGGGAGAATGTAACACCCGTCAAATTAGGACTAGTAATTAGTGCCTAATCATATGTTAATACATGTAATTAGTTCTGGGTTAGGCTAATTTATGTATCGAAATATATATTGTTGAATATATACGAAAATGCGATTTGATTAAATCGTACGCAATTTAAATCGAATGTATTTCGGTTCTATAAATACGGACGTTGGTGACACAATTTACATTTAAGTATATAACATTGTCTGAAAACATTACTGGGTCCGAACTTTTGTTTTAATTTTATTCTCAAAGTTATCCCGCTTCGTACAATTGAAACTTACCAAATTAACAACAAAATACGCAAATTATTTAAATCACATTTTAAATCTTTAAATTATTAGATAACTGGGTAAAACAATTTAATTAAATTATTAAACAAAATTCGTATTTTAAAATGGATAATTAACACGCGAAATATTTATTAAAACGTTAAACGACGGAGAAAACGAACACCACGCGGAGCACGGAGACGGAGACTGAAAATGGGGGACTTAACCTCCCATTTTCTTTTCTTTCTTTTCATTTCTAATTACCTCTCTCTCTCTCTCTCTCTCTTACTTCTTTTTCTCTCATTTTACAAAACCACCAAATCACCACCATTCACTAAATCGCTAAAAAGGAACACGAAACGCGTTCGAATCACCATACTCGTTTGGAAGAAAACGTTCACCATCTCACGATCTACAACGCTATCTTTTCGGATTTTCAATCCGGCAATTTGTAAGTTTCCGACAAAATCCCGAAACCTCTCGATTCTTTGTATATTCACTTGTTAGTTGTTTATATAACATATATATGTCCATTACAAAGTGTAGAACACGATTTTATAGCTTAAAAACGGGTTTGAATTGGGTTTTTGGTCGGAAAAATCGCGACAGTCGGACTTTCTGGGCTGGTGTTCTTCAATGCGACACAAGCCTTGTGTCGCATGTTGTGTCGTATTTTGCCTCTTATGTCGTATGAAACCAGTTATGTCGTACCCTATGCGACACAATATTGTGTCGTACCTTGTGTCGCAAATACTATGCGACACTATCACTATGTCGCTGTTGAATCAGCATCTCGCATCTATGCGACACAACCCTTGTGTCGTATAGATATTGTGTCGCATTTCTATGCGACACAACCCTTGTGTCGCATATCAACTTTTGTGTCGCATATTGTGTCGCAAAACACAGAAAACTCAGATTTTTACTAAGTGTCGAGACTCGAAATTTATCACTCGATTTTACCCGAATTCAGATCCCAGATGCGTTTTTCGTCAAAGCAATATAGTAGAAATAAAAATTTTCCAAGCTGACCTGGCAGCTCGACCCCAGCCAGGGGCTCTGCCCCCGGACCCCCGTACTTAGATTCTGTAACGGCTTCTAAAACACAATCAAAACACATTTTTCAAGTAAAACGCCACGAAATCAAAATAATAATAGTTGAGATTATTATTACAAATCCGTCACCAACGGGCCGTACATGTTTTCAAACACTTAACAAATCAACCAAATCGTAGTAATTTGGACATATATATAGTTGTGTAACAACTACAAGGGTGATCTTTTGAGATACCCAATCATGTTTATAACCATCGCGTGTCGTGGACACCCTCAGGTTACAAGTCTTTGGACTTCATACTCGGCTAATCAACTCAAGTTTATTAAGTTAAACTCACAAGACTCAGGTGAGTCTCATAGCCCCTCTTTTTACTATTTTACTCAGGGGTGTGATATACTGCTCATTTTAACATGTGAACTCAAGTACAAACATTTCATATACTACATGAGTTTTTCACAACTAATCATTTAAAGTCCTCCGTCAGCATAGTTGTTAATACGTTGTAGCGTGAATATTAGTATATGGTACCATATAGGATTGACCCTCCTCGTTCGGGTTAGCAAGCACTAACCGGGTAAACGGACGTACTAATATTTGGGAAGACGAATGTTGATTAGGCATTCGTAGAGGCACCTCGCCCGGAATTCTCTATAGGGGACCCGGCCCTCGAGTTAAGCTCAACTATGTGCTCATGGCTGTATACATATACATTATCAATTGCTGGATGCAATTCAATCATTATTAAATCTTGCGGTTCATACTATAATACTTGATTTCAAACCTGTGAGCTCACCAGCTTTTAGCTGACCTTTTAGCATGTATCGCAGGTACCAAGCAGTAGGATGTTTCTGCTTCAGGACATTTAGCTCGGTCAGCATACAGACGATTGAGATTTTCTTGCATTAGTATATTTTTGTACAAGTACTTATGTACTGAAATCTCCTTTTATTTAAACTCGAGCTATTTAAAGCTTTAAATGTTGTAAACATTTCAATTATCAATATATTTTGTTAAAACGACGCATATAGAGTCGTTTACTATATATCTTTGTGCTTTGTTATTGATTAGTAACACCCAAATCAAGCTTCCGCACATCATTAAATTTGGGGGTGTTACAGTAACATATCTATTTAATCGATTAATATTCCTCGATCAATTTTAAAAAATATTGAGTATAATGAGAGATATTAAAGTTGAAAGTGGTAATGAGTTTTTGTTAACTTTTATATATTAATGTTTGTACATTGATTTAGTTTCTTTAATCTACTATTTGAATATAAGATTTGATGTTAGAGCACAGGGTGTGGTACACGGTGTTCTGGACAGTGTTCTGGAGAATGTTGAAAGTGAGAATTTTTTGGTGTGGTGAAACTGAATTCACAGTGTTCTTGACAGTATTCTGGAGTTTTTAATTATTTGTTTTATTTGATTTTTAAATGAAGATAATTGTATAAATTAATATATAAAAATCAAATAAATTAATTAAACAACATTTAATATACTAAAACAAAAAAAAAATTAATAACACAATAAAAAAAACGTTACTTATAGTTAATACTTACAATTTAAATAAAAAAAAAAAAAAACAATAAAAGAATAGGCCCAAAAGAATAGCCCATTATAATTAAACCTATATCTTCTTCCTCACACAAACCCATCTCCCGAATTCCTGCTCCTTCTTCATCGTACACGGAACAAAAAATACAAACAAATAATTTTTTGCTTATTTTCGGAATAAAAGGGGTTTTTTTTTTGGTTAATTATTTGGTTATGTATCTAACTTTGCCTTTTTTACTATTGTATATAACAAACTTTCAAAACATCTATTGTATGTAATAAACTTGTAAAAAATGCTATTGTATGTAACAAACTTTCAAAACATATATTGTATGCAATGAACTTGTAAAAAATCTCTATTGTATGTAGCGGGTTACCATGTGTACATGCCAAACTCAAAATGGCTCTTTAACATTGGTTTGTGGTGGCACGAGCAAACTTGAGGAGATCATTGACTACCGCACCATACGATAGCGATTTTTTACAAGTTTATTGCATACAATATATATTTTGAAAGTTTGTTACATACAATAGCGATTTTTTACAAGTTTATTGCATACAATAGATGTTTTGAAAGTTTGTTACATACAATAGTAAAAAGTACAAATTTAAATACATAACCAAACAATTAACCCTTTTTTTGTGTTTTACCAGTGACAAAACGCAGCAACAGCAACGAAGAAAAAAAAAAGCCTGAACGTTGGATTCTTCAGCGTTTGTATGTGGACGGTGGCTGCTGAACGTTGACCAGAACACCGACGAGAATGCCGGCACGATGCGGCCAGAACGCAGTGGCACGGTGTTCTCGTCTAAGAACATTGATGCCACATAGGATCATACCGTGTGCTCTTAATATTTTCATAATCAAGTTTAATATTCACGTATGATAATTGGTATGTAAGCTAAGTATATATATTTTGATATGTTAAAATTATAATTTTTTTCTATTTCGTTGCAAAGTGTGGATAAAAACAACTTATTTATCCTATTGACTTATCGTACTCGCTGTGGTCCCATAATCTTTGACATGCAAATATTTCTGTTGAAACTTTGGGTACACGGAGAATAAATATTTTACTCTCTCTTAAAAAATGAGATTAAGGAAACAAAAATATACACATGTTATAGTATTTTTCGCACAAACGTAAGGAACCCACACTTTACTTTTCCATTTAGTAACGTGCATTCATTTAATGTATCGAACTTATACCTTGTAAAAGTTATTATTCATTTCTTTTTTTAGGATTACATATTACATACTACCAAATAATGGATAATGATGAATATATAGGTATATATATATATAGATAATTAAAGTACATTGAAGGATGGTTTTTGTAACATCCTCGATTTGGTCCTAGTAGAAATTCGGTAAATTCCTTATTTTATTTGATGATTTAATTGCGTTTCGAATTAATTGGTAATATATGATACTTGAAATAAATAAGTTAATTGGTTAGATAACTTATTGTGGATAGCGAAATATTATTTCTTTTAACTAGCCTTAGTTGACGGAAAAAATAAAAGGTATTGTCTCGCAAATTGGTTTTAGGTTCCAGACAATAGGTTTAGAGCGGGTATAACATTTCACTACCTAATGAGGAGTTGGTTGAGATATGTCAACTAACTCATTCACTTTCCCCATTTTCTTTCTTTTCTATCTCTACAAACACACACACATGCTTTTAAAGAAAATCAAAAGAGGAAAACGAGTATTGATCGAGTGAAGCTTGGAATTTTGTTTGTTGATCATCATCATCATCTACCTTGTTACTATCTTGATTGTAAGTTCAAATGCTTCAATATATGTGTATATATGTTAGGGTTTGAAGAAATTAGATTGAATGAGTAATAATGCATGGATTTGAGGTTTGATGAAATTAGTTGTTGCTAGAACATGTTATATGTTTATATTTGAGGTTGCTTATTTGTGAAAATCGTTGGTGGTGTTCGAAATTGAGATTTTGGGTTTTGGTTCGTGGTTTTTGGAAATTAGCTGTTGCTGCTGCTGTTTTGATGAACAAGCCGGCGGGTTCAAGTCCCGAGCCGGCAGCTCGTTTGAAATCCAAAAAGAACCGGCGGGTCATATACCCAGCCGGCGGGTCCCATTACCCATCCGACGGCTCATAGGCCAAAACGGCGGCTTGTTTTGGCTTTAAAACGCACTTTATTTCTGTTTGTGAAAAACCCGTATTAACCGGCGGCTTGTGTATTCCAGCCGGCGGCTAGTGTAGTGGAACCGGCGGGTCCAGTGACCCAGCCGGCGGCTCCTTAGTCGTTTTCAGCAAACCAATTTAAAGTCTCACATATCCTTATGATTAATACGTTATATGTTTATATGATTAGTAACATGTATATGGTGTCATGATAGATTAAATTATGAACTTATGTATATGTTGAGGTGTTGTAAATTGAGTTATCATGCTTGACGACCATGGTGCACTTTTATGCAAGTCGCGAATAACTTAGATACGATATTGACTTGTATACATCTGTTGTGTTTTCAGATACGACGAAGACTCAATAATATTAGAACTTTGAGTGGAAACAGCATTCGTCAAGGGTGAGTGGATCTTGGACTTTCAGTCTAAATCAGTTGTAACGATCTGGTTACAACGGGTAAACTTGACTTACTGTTGTATCGTTTAAGTTACATATTGACATGACGATTATGGATTATGTGAATTTTTCAGAGGTCAATTGCGATTGGGTCTGGGTACTATTACTTGGATAACATCAGTGCTCTGTACATGTGTTGTTCATTGAAATGATGTTGGAAGTAGTACTAGTACCAAACCATCGGTTAGATCACTGAATTGGCCTTCAGTGGTTGTAAGTGTTGCTTGGGGGCCACCGCGGCAATAGGGTGCCTCAAGGACCACCGATCCTCTTTGAAGTTATTTGTTTATAATGCTTAGCTGTAAATCATTGTGAATCTGAGTTAGGTTGATAGTTAAAGATCTATTCACTTAGCTTTGTGCTAATCCCCCTCATTACTTCTTGCAGATTATCTTTTGTATGTGGGTTAACAAGATGATGGGAATGGAATGTTTGAGGATGCCTACTTTGATTTGGATAAACATGTTAACTGTTTATTATCTTGTTTGACATTAATAACTCTAAGGCTTATGTTTTGAAAGTTTGTAATAGGTTAAGCATCTCGATGATACGGTGTGGATTGCACTTTTGATTTAATATGCAATCTACATGGTATCATTTAATGTAACTTTGGTGATGCTAAGTAATCCAAGTTGTGAATGTTAAAGTACGCTTCCGAAATGAAAAAAAAAAGCCTTGGTAAATTGGAGAGCGTTATAAATTGGTATCAGAGCATAGGTTTGGGTGAATTGAGCATGGGTTAAGTGTTCAATCCCAAACTTATTGTGCTAGTTAAACATTCCAGGGTGCGGGATTTAGCTATAATAGGAGAACTGGTTAGTATGTAGGTGCTAACAATTAACGAATGGTGAGATGTGTTTTAATACAGGATATGGCAGATAATGAGAACCAGACCGTTACCCCCAACAACAACAACATTTCAGAAACGAATGACGCTTCTCCCAAAAATCAAAGTGTTAGTCAGGGTCAGACTGGTACTTCTTTCTCGGCAGGGGAATTAAGCCAAGAGGATTACGTGTTGCATCTAGAAGGGGAAGTGGTGAGGCTCAAGGCGTTTGAACAACAGTTTCTAATAGATCAACAAGCTCGAACATCTCAGCAAATTCATCAGACTTTACCACCGTTTATTAGCACTGTACCACCTTCATTAGTGACATCACAGATTCCCACATCTTTGCCTCATTATCATCAACAGCAGCATGATGGTAATTATCAAACATCGGCCCCGTTCTCTTCCGGGCCTACAGGTTATCAATTTCCGGTATTTCTTCTACCGTATCAACATAAGTTGTGCTCGTTTAAGACTTTTAAATCTAGTGGACCGTCGGAGTTTCATGGAAATACAAATCCCTCCGTTACTTTGGATTGGTTGAGGGATGTAGAAAGAAAATTAGAGGTGTGTAGGTGTGAAGATGAGGTAAAAGTTTCTTATGCGGTTCAACTCCTCAAGGGCCCGGCAATGGGCTGGTGGGACTCCATTACATCACATTTCACCCCGCAACAGAGAGCGGCTATTAGATGGTCTGATTTCTACAATGAGGTATGCAAGAAGTACTGTTCTGGATTTGATATGACCCGCATACGACGTGAGTTTATGGATTTGCAAATGACGGATCGGATGACAATGGATGATCTTATTTCTCAATTCACCGAGAAACTCAGGTTTGTGCAACAATGGGTACCGGATGAACGTACCCAGATTGACCATTTTGTAGGAACGTTGCCCCATGATTATCGGACGACAGTGAGACTCGCGGGTTCCCTTACCCAAGCTTTTGAGTTTGCCCGATCTGTGGATGGAAATGTTAGGGCAAAGGATTTGGGAATTAAGGATAAATCTGCATTGAAACCAAAGAATGATTCTTCGGGGAATTCGGAAAAGAAGAAATGGCATGGATCCTCTCAGAGTAAGAAACTAAGTTCTGGTAGTGGTGTTAATGTGGATAGAACTAATTGGTGCCAAAGTTGTAAGTCTAAGCACACGGGGCCCTGTACACCGCAGACTCGTAGATGTATTAAGTGTGGGCAGTTTGGTCATGATTTTAAGGATTGCACTTTTCCTAACAATGTTTGCTGGAACTGCCATAAAGAGGGTCATCGGGCAGGACAGTGTACTGTGGCTGGTAGACAGAGAGTGGGTACGGTTGGTGGTTCTTCATCGTCGGGCCAGAAAAGAAAGAATGCACCGTCAGCATTGGGCCGAGCGTTTCAGATGACAGCTGATGAGGCTGTTAGAACAGAGGATGTCATAACCAGTACTTTTCTTATCAATTCTGTACCGGCATGCGTTTTATTTGATTCAGGAGCCAATTGTTCTTTTGTATCTATGTGCTTCTGTGATAGACTGAAATTGACTCCCACTGCTATTACAAAACCTATTTAAGTTGAGGTAGCTAATGGTAAATTAGTTCCCGTTACCACATCGGTGACTGGAGCTAGTATTCTAATTGAAGGACATAGTTTTCCTGTTTCCTTTCTTTTGATGCCTATTCCCGGTTTTGATGCGGTCTTAGACATGGATTGGTTAAGTCAGAATAGAGCCAACATTGATTGTCATGGAAAAATAATAAAAATCCCAATTTCGGATGAGTTGCATGTCGTGGCTCGAGGGGAACGGGAAAGGGGTAGCATACCTTTGATTTCCTTATTAAAAGCTAGAAAATCTCTAGCTAAAGGGTGTGAATCATACTTGGCCTATGTTGTTGACGCTAAGTTAGAAAAGAAAAAGGTCTCTGATGTTCGAGTGGTTTCTGAATACTCGGATGTCTTTCCTGATGAGTTTCCTGGCCTACCTCCCATTAGAGAGGTGGAGTATAAGATTGATTTGATTCCTGGTTCTTCTCCCGTAGCTAAGGCTCCTTATAGATTAGCTCCTTCAGAAATTCGAGAAATGATGAGTCAAATCCAGGAGTTGTTAGACAAGGGTTTTGTAAGGCCTAGTTCTTCTCCTTGGGGTGCACCTGTGTTATTTGTTAGAAAGACGGATGGCACCTTTTCGTATGTGTATTGACTATAGGGAGTTGAATAAGAGAACCATAAAGAATAAGTACCCTTTGCCCTGAATAGATGAGTTGTTTGATCAATTGCAAGGGTCTTCTTATTTTTCAAAAATCGATTTAAGATCGGGCTATCACCAAGTGCGGGTTTGTGAGGAGGATATCCCTAAGACAGCTTTCCGCACTAGATATGGTCATTATGAGTTTCTTGTTATGCCCTTTGGTTTGACCAATGCTCCGGCGATTTTCATGGATTTAATGAATAGAGTTTGTCGACCCTTCCTTGATAAATTTGTTATTGTATTTATCGATGACATCTTGGTTTATTCTAAGTCTGAATCCGATCATGAGTTACACTTGCGTATGGTTCTTGATACCTTGAGAAGGGAACAATTGTATGCTAAGTTTTTGAAATGCGAGTTTTGGCTTCGTGAAGTTCAGTTTTTGGGACACATCATCTGTAAAGATGGGGTTAAGGTGGATCCATCAAAGATTGAGGCTGTTATGAATTGGAAAGCACCTAAGTCTCCTTCCGAAATTAAGAGTTTTCTGGGATTAGCGGGTTATTACCGGAAGTTCATAAAGGATTTTTCTAAGATCGCGGGTCCTTTGACTAGGCTAACTCAGAAAGATGTTAAATTTCTGTGGACTGAACCGCAAGAATCGGCTTTTCAAACTTTGAGGCAGCTTTTGTGTCAAGCTCCTATTTTAGCATTGCCTGAGGGGTCCGATGACTTCGTTGTTTATTGTGATGCTTCTTCTTCCGGTTTAGGTTGTGTTTTGATGCAACGAGACCGTGATATTGCCTATGCTTCGCGTCAATTGAAACCTCATGAGATTAATTACCCTACCCATGACTTGGAGCTAGCGGCCGTGGTTTTTGCATTGAAAATCTGGAGGCACTACCTTTATGGCACTAAATGTGTCGTTTGTACGGATCACAAAAGTCTCCAGTATATGTTCACTCAGAAAGAGCTTAATATGCGACAAAGACGATGGCTGGAATTGATTAAAGACTATGATTGCGAGATCCGTTACCACCCGGGTAAAGCCAATGTTGTGGCGGATGCGTTAAGTCGGAAAGGAAAATCAGAAAAGGTTTGTTTTATGCGTTTGGAGGTTTCTTCCGATTTGATTGATCAGTTAAAAGCGGCTCAAAGGGAGGCGTTGATGGATGATAACTTGAAGTCCAAGGTTATGTTGAGAAGAAAGGATTTATTGATTGATGATTCTCGGGGGCTGAAGACCTTTCAGTCCCGAGTTTGGGTTCCTTTGCTTGGTGGACTTCGAGATGTGATTTTGTTGGAGGCTCATAAATCTAGATTGTCGGTTCATCCCAGGAGCACGAAAATGTACCATGATTTAAAACCATTGTATTAGTGGCCTACTTTGAAATTGGATGTAGCTCGGTTTGTGGAAGCATGTCATATTTGTTCTCAGGTAAAAGCCGAACATCAGAAACCATATGGAGCTTTGAAACAACTTGAGATTCCCGAGTGGAAATGGGAACATATAACTATGGATTTCGTAACCAAATTGCCTCGAACAGTTAAGGGTAACGATATGATTTGGGTAATTGTGGACAGATTAACCAAAAGTGCACACTTTCTGGCTACTTGTGAGACAGCACCATTGAATAAGTTGGCGCAATTGTACGTTAATGAGGTGGTTTCTAGACATGGGATTCCGTTATCCATTGTTTCCGACAGAGATCCTCAGTTTGTATCGGGTTTTTGGCAGAGTTTACAAAGAGAACTGGGTACTAGAGTTAACTTGAGTATGGCTTATCATCCTCAGACTGATGGTCAGTCTGAGCGGACTATTCAGACCTTAGAAGATATGTTACGAGCGTGCGTTTTGGAATTTGGTGGGTCTTGGGATTCTCACTTACCTTTGGTTGAATTCGCCTATAATAATTCCTTCCATTCTAGTATAGGCATGCCACCCTATGAGATGTTGTATGACCGTAGGTGTAGAACACCCACTTGTTGGCTAGAGGCGGGTGAGAAACAATTTGCGGGTCCTGACATAGTACAAATTACAGCCGATAAGGTAGCCATAGCCCGTGATAGGTTAAAAGCTGCCCGTGATAGACAGAAACAATATGCCTATCCGCGTCGTCGACCCGTTTCGTTTGTAGAAGGTGAGTTGGTTTACTTGAAGGTTTCACCTTGGAAGGGGGTTATTCGGTTTGGGAAACGTGGTAAGCTAGCTCCTAGATTCATTGGACCGTTTGAAATTCGACAAGTCGTCAATGATCAAACGGTGTCCTTAGATCTTCCTCCGGAAATGTCGGGTATTCATGATACATTTAATGTGTGCTATTTAAGAAAGTGCAATGTGGAGGACCAATCACAAGTTCTTCCATTGCAGGATTTGCGTGTGGACCTAAGTAAAAAGCTTGTAGAAGAGCCCGTAGAGCTAGTAGATCGTAAGGTGACTAAACTTCGAAAGAAGGATATTCCCATGGTGTTGGTTAAGTGGAATCATAGTTTGGGGCCGAACCTTACGTGGGAGACCGAATCTAGCATGAGGACGTGTTACCCTAGTTTGTTTGGGCAAGGCGAGATTTCGAGGACGAAATCTTATTAAGGAGGGAAGATTTGTAACATCCTCGATTTGGGCCTAATAGAAATTCAGTAAATTCCTTATTTTATTTGATGATTTAATTGCGTTTCGAATTAATTGGTAATATGTGATACTTGAAATAAATAAGTTAATTGGTTAGATAACTTATTGTGGATAGCGAAATATTATTTCTTTTAACTAGCCTTAGTTGACGGAAAAAATAAAAGGTATTGTCTCGCAAATTGGTTTTAGGTTCCAGACAATAGGTTTAGAGCGGGTATAACATTTCACTACCTAATGAGGAGTTGGTTGAGATATGTCAACTAACTCATTCACTTTCCCCATTTTCTTTCTTTTCTATCTCTACGAACACACACACATGCTTTTAAAGAAAATCAAAAGAGGAAAACGAGTATTGATCGAGTGAAGCTTGGAATTTTGTTTGTTGATCATCATCATCATCTACCTTGTTACTATCTTGATTGTAAGTTCAAATGCTTCAATATATGTGTATATATGTTAGGGTTTGAAGAAATTAGATTGAATGAGTAATAATGCATGGATTTGAGGTTTGATGAAATTAGTTGTTGCTAGAACATGTTATATGTTTATATTTGAGGTTGCTTATTTGTGAAAATCGTTGGTGGTGTTCGAAATTGAGATTTTGGGGTTTTGGTTCGTGGTTTTTGGAAATTAGCTGCTGCTGCTGCTGTTTTGATGAACAAGCCGGCGGGTTCAAGTCCCGAGCCGGCAGCTCGTTTGAAATCCAAAAAGAACCGGCGGGTCATATACCCAGCCGGCGGGTCCCATTACCCACCCGGCGGCTCATAGGCCAAAACGGCGGCTTGTTTTGGCTTTAAAACGCACTTTATTTCTGTTTGTGAAAAACCCGTATTAACCGGCGGCTTGGGTATTCCAGCCGGCGGCTAGTGTAGTGGAACCGGCGGGTCCGGTGACCCAGCCGGCGGCTCCTTAGTCGTTTTCAGCAAACCAATTTAAAGTCTCACATATCCTTATGATTAATACGTTATATGTTTATATGATTAGTAACATGTATATGGTGTCATGATAGATTAAATTATGAACTTATGTATATGTTGAGGTGTTGTAAATTGAGTTATCATGCTTGACGACCATGGTGCACTTTTATGCAAGTCGCGAATAACTTAGATACGATATTGACTTGTATACATCTGTTGTGTTTTCAGATTCGACGAAGACTCAATAATATTAGAACTTTGAGTGGAAACAACATTCGTCAAGGATGAGTGGATCTTGGACTTTCAGTCTAAATCAGTTGTAACGATCTGGTTACAACGGGTAAACTTGACTTACTGTTGTATCGTTTAAGTTACATATTGCCATGACGATTATGGATTATGTGAATTTTTCAGAGGTCAATTGCGATTGGGTCTGGGTACTATTACTTGGATAACATCAGTGCTCTGTACATGTGTTATTCATTGAAATGATGTTGAAAGTAGTACTAGTAACAAACCATCGGTTAGATCACTGAATTGGCCTTCAGTGGTTGTAAGTGTTGTTTGGGGGCCACCGCGGCAATAGGGTGCCTCAAGGACCACCGATCCTCTTTGAAGTTATTTGTTTATGATGCTTAGCTGTAAACCATTGTGAATCTGAGTTAGGTTGATAGTTAAAGATCTATTCACTTAGCTTTGTGCTAATCCCCCTCATTACTTCTTGCAGATTATCTTTTGTATGTGGGTTGACAAGATGATGGGAATGGAATGTTTGAGGATGCCTACTTTGATTTGGATAAACATGTTAACTGTTTATTATCTTGTTTGACATTAATAACTCTAAGGCTTATGTTTTGAAAGTTTGTAATAGGTTAAGCATCTGGATGATACGGTGTGGATTGCACTTTTGATTTAATATGCAATCTACATGGTATCATTTAATGTAACTTTGGTGATGCTAAGTAATCCAAGTTGTGAATGTTAAAGTACGCTTCCGAAATGAAAAAAAAAAAAAAAAAAAAAGCTTTGGTAATTGGAGAGCGTTATAGTTTTGTTGACAGAGACATTTGAAATTGTTGATCCCATTCCCGAATGAGGTTGTTCAGTTCTTCAAGTTATTATTAAAGAAAAACCGAAAAAACATGATAAATGAAAAGTAACAGTCTACCATTGATCCAAGGGCCAGACTGTAAATATAAATATGGACTAATTATAGAAAAAGATAGAGTTATAAATAGTACTTTAACCGTCACAAGAAACACGCAATTTAAGAAAACATCATTATTGCACTGTAATTTTCTGTATTATGTCAGTTTTACCATTTCTTTTTACCTACATTTTATAAGAAATACACATAAAATAAAATAGGAAGAACATAGATACTTCAATTAATCATACACACAAATAAGGATGGTTTTGTTATAAGAGTCTGACCATATTCCCGAATGAGGTTGTTTAGTTCTCCAAGTCATTATTAAAGAAAAACGAAAAACATGATGAATTAAAATTACTGCAACAATCTACCATTGAAGGCCAGACAGTAAATATGGAGTAAATACAGAAAAGAGATAGAGGGACGTAAATAGTAAAATTTCTACCATTTGGTTAAGGACAGACTGTAAATACTAATACTATAAATGCAAAAAGATTTTATACGGAGTATATTTATTTATTTATTTATAAAGAAAAAACGGCAGATATATAATAATAAATATAAAATTAAAGTCCAAAAATAAATGTTCTGCTACTTGATGTTAGAAATATAATAATAATAAAAGCATAGAATGGAATAGATGATCTACAGTGATTTATACGAGTAGTTTTTTTTTTTTTTTTTCGGAATCACGTTTCGCTTCAGAATGGTAAAGCTCATCCGTAAAGCCTCCATTCTCCACCGTAACAAAAATGGAACCTACGCCGTCCAAGGTCGCGTCTTCATCCTCCGCCATCGCAAACCCAAAATCATGATACTCCGACGTCGGAAATTTAAAATCCACAACCACCCCCTCCACGGTCGTAAAGAGGTGTCTTGTATTGGTAAGTAATTATATATAGTATATCAGTTTTATGTTTGGATATAAATATAATAATAAATTATTTAACAATTAGTTAATGTTGATTGATATGATAATTAATAAATATATGGCAGTAGTTTGGAGTGTGGAAGATGATGAGTTGGAGAAGAAGTTGTATTTGAAGAGCATGTTGCAGTGTGAGATGAAAGTTGGTGATTATATGAATTTGATGCAACCTGAGTTAGACGATACAAAGAGGGAGTTCTTAGTAAATTGGGTTGTCAAGACTCACACTAAATGGGACTTAGCTCCTGAAACATTGTACTTATCAGTCAACATCCTTGATCGTTTCTTGTCTCATGAAACTCATGTATCCATACATGAATTTCATTGTGTTGGGATGACTGCAATGCTCATTGCCGGAAAATACGAAGAGTTGCAGAATTCCCCTGTTCCCACCGTTGCCAACTACATCTATTACAACTATGATCAGTACACCCATCAACAGATGGTGGCCTTGGAGAGACGAATCTTGAATCGATTGGCTTGGAAATTAACCCTCCCTACGCCCTATTCGTTTCTCCCTCATTTCATTCAACTCTCTGTTTCCGATCACAACTCCCCGTCAATCGTCAGTCTTAATTTTACTTCCTTCAATTCTTTACAATATTAATTCTTAATCTTTTCTTTAATTTGTTGATATATAATATATAGATGGAGAATATGACTTATTTTTATGCGGAACTGGGCTTGATGAATTATGAGATATCAACAAGGTTTTACCCTTCAATGTTGGCAGCAGCGGCGGTGTATGTGGCACGCGCAACATTGTTAAACGAAACTGGTCATGTGTGGCCGCACGAGTCATTGGAAATGCACACTGGCTATACAGAGATGCAAGTGATAGAATGTGCAAAACTGATGGTGGCGTATCGTTTGCTTGTCAATGATTATGAAAATATTAGGGCCGTTCTCGATAAGTATTCGAGTGAGACCCGAGATGCTGTTGTGCATTACTCGCTACCCACATCCCTGTTGGACCCGTCACTCACTCAATCATCATAAACAGTGTAGTCTGATCAGAGTTAATAGTCAAATATAGATGAAATTAATTGAGTGTCATCTAAAATATTTATTTGTTTTGATCAAGCGTATATAAGTTCAACATAACTGAACATGAGAACGTGGTGTTTACTGATGATCAAGTATTGATCCCTAATGCTATGTAAAAATTGGGCTGCATTTATTGGTCGAAAAATCTTGCTATGCTATCTCAGCTCATTTCAGTGGCGGATGTATTTGCTCCGACCCAAATATATAAAAATCAAAGTGTAATGTATTTACTCTATCCATACTAAATAGTACATATCCAGGTCTATTTGTCGTCTTTACGCCTAACTCAAACTTTGAAGCAAAAGCCAAAGGTGACTCAAGTACTTTCTGTGATGTGCTTGACATGAATGGCAACATATATATAGTCATTGGATTTTGAGAAGAATTTGGTCTATCTGTTGGAAGGTCAAGTTTCACCGCATCTACCTTTGACTCGTAATTTGTTACCTTCACCCTCCAAGTTGCTTAACTGAGACGTTCCGGTTCCCGTTGTTCATCTTGATAAAAGATCCAAGTTATAAATGGTCCAAACCAGGTTTTTACCAAATGACAGAAAGTTTATTCCACGTGGAATCGCTGGAGGTGTTTTAGTAATTTCTTGGGAATCTTGAACTACAGGAGGTGTTTTCATTACTTCTTTGACCTGAGCATCAACCTTGGGAGACAGGCGGGATTCTAGAGGGACCCTTTCTCGAGAAAGAAAGCTTATACCTTTTGGTGGTCGAACATATAGTTTTGGTGTAGTGTCAACCACATTCCTTTCAGTGTCACTAGTACCAAACATATGGGAATTGAACAAGACTTTGTGTCTTCCTTTTCAGATCCCGAATTTGACGGAGTCTTTTGTTCAGGCTTCAACTGGTTTGAAACATTTAATGGGGACTCAGTCTGATGCAGTTTTTGTAAGCGATCAATGGCTCGAGAGACTCATGATTAACAAAGACGATAAATCGAACCAATGGTTCCAAGAACAATGTTCTTAATATTCAATAATCAACAAAACTCCTAAAACATGAAACCCTAGATCCCTATTTATACTAAATAAAATATAAAGTAGGAAACAAATAAGATAAACTAGGAAATTGAAATTTAAACAAATAATAAAAGATAACGTCTTGATCTTATCTAAATAAAACGCCACCTACATCATACTCCCCCTCTTCGAAAAAAACTCGTCCTCGAGTTTTTCGTAAACTTAACCACTCGAATCCAGACTATAACCACCAGGATCAAAAGGAACATCAACCCTCTTCCTAATTATTTTCATCACAGCTCGCTTAAACAATTTAACTTCACCAGTTGTCTCACCCCAACCCGACGCTGAACATATCCCATAACTGTTAACCCCATGCGTTGCTAAATTGGGTTGTGACCCAAAATTATTTGTGATGCATTCTAGGCTTGGTTTAGTCGTGTAAGGCTCACCTCCATTGTTCTTTTTTCCATACGCATGAGTTGAACCAAGATGACCAAGAACATCATGCTCTTTATTACTAATTCCAGAATATAGATCCACCAATCCATTGACATAATTCACACTTGTAGAAAAGCCACATGATCCGATAGGTTGTACACGTATGCTTGCACCATTTTTGTCAACCATATTATCTAATCTCATGAGATCACACTTTCCAACAACACCACACATATTATTGGTAACATGGAAATTTGCATTTAGAAGTTTATTTCCTTCCATCTGACGATCCATAATAGTAGGAGATATCGTAACGAAGTCATCAATATTCCCTTCCACAATTATCGGCTGCAATAATGGAGTTTTCAAACCAACGCCTCCAACCGCATGGTCATCCATAACCTCCTCATCGCCGGAAATATCCACCACATCGCCAGCAATATCCACCACAACACCATTATCAGCCATTGCATCTGATAAAAGTTCTTCAAAAATAACCGTAAGAACTTCCTCTTCGTTATCACTTTCGTCCCAGACGACGACACTCGGATCATCAATATCAACCCCATCTTCATCGAATCTGGGTTCATATTCAGATAAACATTCCTGACCAGACTCGTCTTCATAGATCGGTTCGAAGAACCGAGGGTTGGGATGACTGAAAGGATGCTCCTCTTCCCCGTTCACCTCGTCCCAGACGATGGTTCCCGATTCGGTTTCCTTAACCCGTCTCTCCCGTTGTAACTCAAGATCTCGGACTCGTTGACGGAGTCGTTTGATATCTTGTTTTATTTCAAGATCTCGGACTCGTTGTCGGAGCCGTTTGATCTTAAGAATATCCCGTGGGTCACGGTTCCCGATCACGTTGCCTCCGGCGGCGAATCTACGATCACGGTTGAATCGATCCTCACGAGCACGTGAATCACCAATGTTCCTGTCGATGCCTCGGTCGGCGACTCTTCGAACAAGAAAACACTCGCTTCCACGTCGAGCCATTTGAGAACCAAAAGCTCTGATACCACCTGATGCAGTTTTTGTAAGCGATCAATGGCTCGAGAGACTCATGATTAACAAAGACGATAAATCGAACCAATGGTTCCAAGAACAATGTTCTTAATATTCAATAATCAACAAAACTCCTAAAACATGAAACCCTAGATCCCTATTTATACTAAATAAAATATAAAGTAGGAAACAAATAAGATAAACTAGGAAATTGAAATTTAAACAAATAATAAAAGATAACGTCTTGATCTTATCTAAATAAAACGCCACCTACATCACAGTCGGTTGCACCTGAAAATTTAAAAGATGTGAAGAGCAAAAGTGGAAAGCGTTTTACTTCATTAGATGAAAAGGGCAAATGATGTACCTCATGAGAGAACATACAATCTGAACTATGGTTGCAAAACCCTTTCGACAACTGGTTATTTCCGGGAATACTTAGAGAGTTGATGATCGGATGGACACTTATCGCCTTTCATACAAGCATGACAAGCAAAATGACTGCACTGCTGCAACACTAATAAACATCAATCACACAACGAGCTACAACTTCACCAATAAACATCATGGGCTGGTTGAAAGGGTCAGGTCAAGCGAGGTTGGCCCAAAATACTTTTTGACACAGGTCATCTTGGCAATTACGACGGATTGAGTAGTGTACTAAATATGCATATAATTAATCAAATGTTATACGTTCAGTAAATCATTTATGTCATATTTTTCAATTTCCTAATTTGAAGTGACAATTTATGTTATACGGATTGAGTAGTGTGTTTTCATTTCCTTCGTGATTCTTTGTTCTATAGCAAGTACATTTCATCAAGCAAACTATGTGAATCATTTCTTCACGCACATAACGGTCATTTGTTAAATGCTAAACTATCTGCTTTTTTGCGATACCACAAGGTCCACAATATACCTATTGATAGTTAACGTTATCATATATATCACTTTAAACTTTTTTATTTATTTCCTATGCAAATTAGTCTCACAATAGCTACCTAATATTGATGGTATTATTCACAAGTCTCTGTAGCCTTCTTATAAGACAGATAGTCACTTACCAAACATTGTATTGAAAAAATTGCCAATGCATCAAGATCGTAAGTTAAAAAATGGTTAAGATGTAACCAGTTATCTACTCTTATTATAAGCATGGCACATGGAACAATTTGAGACATTTAAAGTCATCCATACATTAAAAAATTTGCTTATAGGGAATTATATAAGCTAAATTTGCTTTGTCAATAGCTATTAGTTCAACCTCTACTTTAGCAACTTTCAGATGCAACGTACATATACATAGATTATGTAAACCAACAACATGGATATAGCACATGTGCATCTTTTAAGTTCAACTCAAAATAACACTTCAAAAAGTCCATCAAAGAAAATTAGAGGTTACCTTTTTCTTAGCTTTTCTTTCCTTGGTCAAAACCCGCTTGTTTTTCTTCTCATTAGAAGCATCCCGTTAAAATAATACCAGCCACTAATCCGAGCACTCCCGAAAATAGAAGCATAAGAACATCATGGTTATGATTAGAGTATTAATGAAAAAACTTATGCATGATACTACAAGCACATTGCTTGTACCCTATGACTCTGACCCATTTTGACCTTTACCCAGCCCACATGATGTAACGGGACAAAAATATGGTACCTTGTTTGCAGATGCATCAATAACTTCTAGAGAGGTTTCCTCAAGCCGGGCACCAAGCGATTTTGGATTTTTAGAAGAGGGGGTCAGGTCAGCAGACTTCTTCGACTTATTACTTATTTTATGTTCTTCAGCGTGAGATCCTTCATCCTTGTCTCTTTCTATTATTTTGGGCATTAACATCCTGTCACGCATGGAAAACATCTTAGTAGGAGCCAAAAGTACCCATATCAAATGAGGTATCCAGTAACGATGTAATGAGGTTTTAACAAACAGAGGCCATAATAACTCTTCAATCAAAAAGTATACAAGTAATAGGACAATATGACTTCCAAACAATCGTGTTTGGCTTTTCAATACAAACAAATCACTGTCGCTGTAATGATGAAAATACACTACACATTGCAAGAACAAGCACATTTTGAGCAAAATGCGACACATTTATCCAAAATAGCTCATTCGTGCACACTAGTGTCTTTTAGCATTTTTGCAAGAACAGTAGCCACTTTGAGACGATAAATAAATGACTATCATATGAAAACTCAATCAATTAATCTAATACTCGTAGTTGTTATGAATTCCATAGATCAATCTCTTTGACTATGATATCATACAAGAACCAAAAATGCCCTTCTAAGTTCTAATCTGATAACAAATAAAAAAAATTATTGTGTTTTGCCTTTGTTACTCTTGTACAAAATGAGACACATTTATCCAAAATAGCTCATTCATGCACACTAGTGCCTTTTAGCATTTATGCAAGAACAGTAGCCACTTTGAGACGATAAATAAATGGCTATCATATGAAAACTCAATCAATTAATCTAAAATTCGTAGTTGTTATGAATTCCATAGATCAATCTCTTTGACTATGATATCATACAAGTACCAAAAATGCCCTTCTAAGTTCTAATCTGATAACAATTCAAAAAAATTATTGTGTTTAGCCTTTGTTACTCTTTACAAGAGATACCGACGTATTATAATTTTTTAGAACCGTGCATTTGTAGATCCAGATGGATAAAACAGAAGAGCCAACCCAGGATGGGACCATGCAAAACCGAAACCGACCATATTCAGTTCGGTCGGAGAGTTGTGGAAAAACTAATTCTCGGATACGTTAGGTTCATAAGGTGGACACAATCAGTTCTTTTATAGAAAATTTTGATTTCTAAACTTTTAAATTCTGAAGACGTCATTTGTATAGTTTTAACTATATAACCCCAAGTTTGGAGTTGGCATACAGTCCAGTTTGTTACCAAGGAGGTTCTAAATCAGAACTGGACCGACGCCAAACCAGGTCTTGGTTCCTTAATTTTGTGGTTTCTGTTTGGTCCAGGTGCCGCATCCGTAGACAACTTTATGGTGAACAGCCTAACGATTTATCCCATGGGCATGCTACATTAAGAGGTTCAATCATGTAATAAGGAGGGGGGCTTATTTGAGTAGCTTACTGCTTATGTTGCTTATAAGCATATAAGCTAGAGATTTTAAGGGCTTATTTTGAGTCCTCTCACAAATAAGCTCTACAAAATGAGTTTATTCCAAACACCCCCTAAGAACAGGGGCAGATAAAGATTTATGGTGCGTGTATATATATCAAATTAAAATTAATATTAAAATGAATAATAATTAAGAAATGAGAAACCTTCACTGGGTATGCAAGATCCAGATCCTTGGTTGAACTGTTGGCATGTTTATTATTACTGTATTATTTATATAATAATAAACCCTCAAAAACAAGTTGGGTTTCATTTCATCCATTGACATTTCCAGTTGGACATAGAGAGAATCATAAAGTATAGTGTATCAGTGGCATCCAAGGGAACATCAGAATGAGCAGAAGAAGAAGAATTCTGACTTAGGGGACACACATACACTTACACTGACTGGTAATTAAAATTAAAAAATTTATACTCCATGTTTTACTAACTTTGAATTGCTGTAACCAATCACCCTCTCACCTACCTACAACCCCTCCAACTTTATTACTCCGTATTAGTTATTATAGAATCATCATAACATTCAAATACAAATGAGCATAAACATATACACAGTAGCATAATCTGAAATTTAGGAACGGGTATCATACTTAGGGGGTGTTTGGGGGAGCGTTAGGGGATGGCTTTTTAGCTTTTGTGGTATCATAACGCAGAAAAGCTCTATTTTAGTATTTGGGTATATTGAGTTTTTTCCTATTTTAAAGGGTTAAAAAGCTAAAAAGCCAGGATTTTGAAGCTTTTAGTTAACGCAAAAGCCAAAAGCTTAACGCCACCCCAAACACCCTCTTAGCAAAGACAGAAAAAGAGAGAGAGTATACGGATAAATGTACCCCCGGCAGGTCTTCTCCTGATGATGATGATAATGATGATGAATTCGGATTTGTGATGGAAACTATCTATCTATCCATCGTTTGAACGAACTACAAAAGACACAAATTATTTTTCATAGGAAAAAATATTAAGGTACACAATTTTAATTTTTTTAATTTAAGATATTGAACTTTCAATTTGTAATCAAGTTAAGGACGTAAATTTCACAAATGACGAGTTGTCACCGAATTTCTTTTTTATAAGTAACATATCTATTTAATCGATTAATATTCCTCGATCAATTTTAAAAAAATATTGAGTGGGGAGAAAGAAATTAACAAAAACCCATTACCACTTTCAACTTTAATATCTCCAATTATACTCGATATTTTATTAAAATTGATCGAGGAATATTAATCGATTAAATAGATATATTACTTATAAAAAAAAATTCGGTGACAACTCGTCATTTGTGAAATTCGCGTCCTTTTACAAATTGAAAAATCTATACCTTAAATTAAAAAAGTTAAAATTGTATACCTTAAATAAGAATAGGTGATAAGTATAGTACGTAACTTTTATTGTACTTTTCCCTTTTTCATACCCTAAATAAATTAGAGAAATACTATGATTAGAAAAATTTTACAAACAAGAAGATACAAAATGACATAGATACATAAATGGACTAATCATGTTTAACTTCTTTTTCTCTTTCTTGCTTCTCTCTCCCATGTAATTGATACACATTGTTTTGTAATAGCATTTGACCCGCGCAATGCAGCGGAATAATATTTAAAAATTGTTTAAAAAATGAGTTAGTCGTTGTTAAATTATATATGTTGATACATGATATATTTTAGATGAAAAACATATACTGTAATAACAAATGTGAAAATAAGATATATAAATTTAAATTTAGTAATTTAATTAGTTACCATATTTAGTTTCTAAGTATTAAGAAAGATAAGGTGGAATTATTAGAATTAAACTCCCATTATAATTAACTAGCATTTGACCCGCGCGATGCATTGGAATAATATTTAAAAATTGTTTAAAAAATAAGTTAGTCGTTGTTAAATTATGTATGTTGATACATGATATATTTTAGATGAAAAACATATACTATAATAACAAATGTGAAAATAAGATATATAAATTTAATTTGGTAATTTAATTAGTTACCTTTTTTAGGTTTTAAGTATTAAGAAAGATAATATGGAATGCATTATAGGTAAGTAGAGATTCATGTAAACCTCAATATAAAACCACACATATCATAAAAGAAAACGAATATTTATTCCTAAATTTGTGAGTGGCTTAAGAGATTTTAGTTTCTATTTGAGTTCGGTTGAATATAAGTTGACATCGACTGTGAAACCTTGTTGGAAGCTCTTAATATGAAACAACTTTTAAACATATGTACCGATCTCTAATCTTATTATTAAGATTTCTTGTATTCATAATATATGTTTGTACGGATTCCTTCGCTCTTGATTTATATTTTTGTACGAATTCTTTAACCCTTTTGTTTATGTAAACTTATTTGATAAAAGATTCCTTATTGTTAGTGTTTCTGTCACATGATCATAAATTGTTTTGCTAAATATATTGGATTCCATACATTCATATTATTCGACTAACTTTAATTGTAATTGTTAGTCGACTTTAGTTCTTTTATCTTACTTGTTTTTCTTCTACTTTGAAAATATGAGCAAAACAATTTATTTTGTATCACTTCATTTCTTTTCCTTGTAAGTTAATTACATTTTTTTTATTTTCCTCTTACTTAATAATTCGAGAACAGAATATGAATTCCTAATATAACTATAAATATTGTTGTTTTCCTTTCATTTCCTTTCCTTTTTTTTTTATGACTTAGGAACAAAATAAACTGTCAACTTCACTTATCTTTTTTTTTTTTTTTTTTTTTTTTTTTTTTTTTTTTTTTTTTTTTTTCTGTTCCTCCCATTATAAGAATATGATAATTTATTATGTTATATTGTTTATTCTTTTGCAAGGAAGAAAATTTGAAACATACGTGTGACTTAACTTCTAGCATGCAGCCTATCTGGCGAAAGATCAAGGACTTCATGTTACGGTTGTTGTGATGGGTCTGTATATAGATCAAATTATGATTTCAATTTCAACAAGAAGATACTAATCCAATTTTCAGATATATAACAAGGTTTTAAAAGCCTTCAGGAAACTATTCAATAGGCATGAGCTTGTTTATCAGATTATCAGAAACATCCGTGACATCCTGAACTCGACCATTGAAGAAATTTAAATAATTGCTAATTCTTTTATAATATATTGGCAATGAATCCATCTATCATGTAGATAAAGGATATATTTTGGATGATACTTCAAATGTGGACATATCTCATTAGTCTAAGCTCCCACTCTATGTCCAAAAGTTGACTAACGAGTTCGTGTCAATGGCATGGGACTTCTTCACAAACCCGTATGTTGAAATAGGGACATACGTAAAGAGAGTTAGCGTAGATGTTATTATTACATATTTCCTAGCTACCTCAAATAAATATAGAAGTAAGTTTGATGTATTGCCGTCACAACCAGTACCCATAACTGAGATACTAGATGCAACTCCCGGTCAGTCATGACAGATGCTGACGTAGACGATCCACCAATTATGTAATCTTGAACATAATTAGACTAGTTTGAGTGTGAGAGCTTTCTTGTTGTGAGATTTTGGGTCCCGTATCTGGGTGATTAAACCCGGTTTAGCGAGTGCAGTTTAATGAAAGCGTATTTCTACGATTCTTGGTGTTATTTGATATGATTCTACCATTTTTTGCAATTTCTAACCAACTTGAAGTGAAACAATTAATCTGATCGACTTGTATGTGTACTTTGTTCAGAAGAGATGGCGTCGTTATTACTGAAGTTGTTGTTAGTATTACTACTGTTGACTACCACACATGGAACCTTTGGATCTAGCAATGAGACTATTACTTCATGGAAAACACTTGCAGGTGACTCAACTCCTGCTCAGTCACAACAAATGGTCAACCTTCAAAAAGTGTTCTGATAGATATGTTTTATTTAACAACTAATTTTATTTTCTAGGACCAGAATGCACATTATAACTTAATAGAATTGAGGCATTTAGGTGATGAAGAAAAGTATTATGACATGTGTTTACTCATACTGTCATGTTCTTTATAGTCAATACCTCTTTGTTAAGAATTAAAGAACAAAATATTAATTCCCAATATACTTGAAAATTTGTTGTTGAACTTTCATTTCCTTTCGTTTCCTTTTCTTTTATTCCCTTTCCTTGTTTCTTAACAACATAATAAACTGTCAAGTTCACTTATCTTCTTTTCCGTTCCTCCCATTTCAAGAACATGCTAAAATATACCGTTATATTGCTTATTTTATACGAAGGCAACAAAATTGGAATTTACGTGTGACTTAACTTCCAGCATGCAGCTTTCCTAGCACAAGAACAAGATCTTAGTGTAACTAATGTTGTGAGGTTCTGTATAAATGAAGTTATTATTATAACAATTAAAGCACAAATATTAATCCAATCCTTAGACAGTGGGGTTTTAAAAGTATTCGACCAAGAAAATAAGCAACCGATATGAGGTTAATGGAAACATACATATGATGTCCGGAACTCTAACTGTCTCAAAGATTAGAGAATGTTCAAGTTCCATGTACATTGACAGATAATCCATCTACTATCGTGAGGATGTGTATCTTTTTCCTGAAACTGATATCGTGGACAAACTTCGTGCGGTTAATTTCTAATATAACTATAAAAACGGTTGTTTTCCATTCATTCCCTTTCTATTTCTTGTGACTTTAAAACAAAATAAATTGTCAACTTCACTTATCTTTTTTTAATGTTCCTCCCGAATATGATCAAATATAACTTAATATTGTTTATTCTTTTGCAAGACTAAGAATTGAAACTTACATGTGACTTAACTTTCAGCATGCAGTCTTCGTGGCAAATGATCAAGGAATTAACGTTACGGTTGCTATGATGGACATGTTGTATAGATCAAATTATGGCAACAACTTCAACAAGAAGATACTAATCCAATCTTCAGACCGACATAGAGTTTCTAAAAGTATTCAAGAACCTAAGCAACCGACACGAGCTTATAGATGATATTAATAACAACATTTATGATGTCCTCGACTCTGTCTCGGAGGTTAGAGAATTCCGTGTTCGTTGGCGAAGAATTCATATATTGCGCGAGGATAGCTATGTTTTTCCTGAAACTAATGTAGTGGACAGACTTCATGCGGTTAAGCTCCATATCTATGTACAATATCCGACCAACGAGTTCGCCTCCATACCATGAGACTCCTATGTGGACCCGTATTTTAACATCGGCTCGTATTTGAAGGCAATTGGCGATGATGGCTTTATTACAGATTTCAAGCTACTAGTAGCAGATATAGAAGTAAGTTTGCTCTATTATTCGAGTACATAAATAACTTGTCGATTTTACTTCTTTTATTTTGTTTTCCTTTTTCATTCCATTTTGATAATATGTGCAAAACATTTTGTTTTCTATCATTTCTTTTCTTTTCATTGTAAGTTAATTAAATTTTTTATTTTCCTCTTAGTTAAGAATTTGAACAAAGTATTAATTCTCAATCTAATTGTAAAATTATTGTTTTCCTTTCATTTTATGTTCCTTCATTGTGACTTAAGAACATAATAAATTGTCAATCCCTCCAACTTCAAAGAGATGAACAACGATGATTGGTTAACCACCAATAACTATTCTAATAGTTATGTTATGTTTACAAGATTAATTTGTATATTTTTATTCTAATTCTTTACAGTATTACACTCATACTGTCATATTCTTTATAGTCAATATACTTAGAGTTATGCATTTGTTAAAGATATATACACAATATTAAGGTCATAATGTCCTGTACTTAGACACATGCATTTTGTTAAAATCATTTGTGTTCATAAAAAAATGGGAGTGTGTGTGTCTTGTTCCCGAGAAGATGGTACACAACCTACAAGTGGAACATGAACTTATGTTATACAAAAATAACTAAAATTACACATTAATAAAATCCTACTCTTTTTGTGAGTCTAACTAATTATTAATGAATGAAATGAGTGTGATTGGAACTTAATAAGAGATTATGTGAATCATATTATGTGGTTAAATTGAAATATGATAAAGCTTTTAAATCATAAAGAGTATTAAAAAAATCGATTGAATTGAGCATTTCAAGAGATAAGAGAATAAATATATGAGTTTATATTATGTGATAGTTGAACATGAAATGCTCAATTGTAATTCAACTAAAGGTGAATAAATTGATGAATATGTGTTGAATATTACACATAGTTTTGATGAAGTGTTTGGTACTAAATGTACTATAAGAAATGTAACTAATAATTTATTGTGATTAGTTTTCATTCAAAGTGATAAGTTGAAAATGGTAGCAAGTTAATAATTAGTTGTATGCCTGTTGTTAAGGTATTGTATATGTGTGTAAATTTGGATATCACGTTGGTGAGACACGTGAAAGTAAAGATTAATCACTTTGAAGATGAATGGTATGAAGTGACCTGAGAATGAAGTGTGACTGACATAATATGACGACGTCTGGCCAACGTATTTATATTATGCCATTTCACATGTAGTTGTTGAGGTTACTAAATACAAGATAAAGTTAAGTGATTTTAAAATAACAGGTAAGATATGTTGACCTGTAGTTGAGAAATAGTCAAAGATTGACTGAAATGAAAGAGTAGTAAACCATGAAATTGTTGTTAATGTGGTACCTATGGTACAAGAGATGTGTATGTGTGATGAATTGCATTGTGATGATATTGTTGAATAGGTGATTAAGAATAGCACCTTATATTGTTGAAATACCATTGTTGATGATGCTTGGTATTAACATGTGTTGATTTAGCATCCAGGTTGGTGTGATAGCTAGTTGATTATGTGAAACTGGTTGTAACCATAAGATTTTATCTCTACATGTTGCTTACTTTTATGTATTTGAGATTATATGATTGTAGATTACTGTCGAGTACAGGGTTTCATATAATCAGGTTATGTTTATAATTACAAGTTGTAAAGTAGTAATTTAATAGTTGCAAAAGTAGAGATAGTCTAGTAAGTTGTTAGCTAAAGAAATATATGGTTATTAGCTAAATTGTTAGTTGTGAATTGAGTTAAAATTGTTATGGCCAATGTGTGTTGTGGTATTTATTACCACTAGTTGTGATTGTTGTAAAGTTGAAATGTTCACATGGATATGTGCTATATTTATTACCAGTGATTATGTGTTTTAAATTGTTTACATGACTAAGTGTGAATGGTCATGTAAGTGGTCGATTAACTTATTAGAGACAGGATATATGCACAGTATTTGTGCAGGGGGAAAGAATAGAGACATGTACATTTGGATATGTGAATGTGGAAAGAATTGAAAACGTGTATCTATATTTATAAGTTGCTCACGGGAGTAATGTTTGAGGTGTGTATTTGTGATTAAATAGTTGAAGATGCTACATTTTATGATGAATATTGCATCTTGCGTTAGCAAACTAAGTAGAGTACAAAGCACAACTTATGTGTTTTGGTGAATACAGTTGAAATACACACTGGTGGTGTGTAAGTTGATATAATGTATACACATTTTGTGTTTAAGTGATTAAATATATGCAAGTACAGTTGATGTCGAGGTGATTAAAAATATGCATAATGATGATATGCATAAGTGAATAGAATTATAACCACATCTTGTGTGCACATACTGATAAATAATTATGTGGTTAAAAGTATATGAGAACAATAGTAATAGGTGATTCTGTCACACTAGAGTGATAAGTGTGATCAGATTTCGAGGACGAAATCTCTTTAAGGGGAAGAGATTTGTAACATCCATTCCTCGGGTCTGGTAGTATTTTAATATTTTCTGACTGTGAATTATTATCTAATGTGTCAAAAAATAGTTTTGTTGTGTTATTTGAAATTAAATGAAGAAAAGAGTCGAATAATTTATTGTGACTAATAAATTATTAGTTGTTTTAATTTAATTCAGTTGACGGTAAAATAAAATAGTTTTTCCTCGCGAATGGTTTTTCAGTTCCAGACAATAGATCTAAAAGGGAACAAAACTAGTACACATATTATCAAATATATGTGTTTAACACGTATTAATTCCTCAAAAACATTCCAGAGAAGTCGTGAGTTGCGAGAGGAAGATTAAAACCCTAGAATTTAACTTAAATCATCAAAGTCTTGAATTAAATCACACTTGCTACCAGTGTTCTTCTCCTGGCTGAACTATTTACACCACAGGGACGATTTGTGAATTGTGAAACAAGATTTGAGGAGAAATTGAAGCCTTAGAACTTGGAATTAAGATGTAATAACATGAAATAATCATGTTCTTATCATTATAAATATCATGTAAGTGTTAATTTCTTGATTCTTTAAAACCTAGAAAATGGGTTTTGTGTATATGATGAAATTAGGATGAGTAATGTTAAATTGAGGCTTGTAATGCTTGTATAATTGTTAGTTGACGTTTAATTCATGATTATAAATGAAACCCTAAACTAGATGTTGTTTAATTGAATCATGATCATGATAAAAGTTGTGGGTTTAGTTGATTAGTTATGAATTATGATTTTAAAGCCTAAAGTAATGATGTATAAATGGATAAGTATTGATTCATGATGATGATTATTTGTGTTTAAGCTAAAATGTGTAAAGTTGATTAAGTGTTCATGGTAATTATGATGATTATGAGGTGTTTTGATGAATTAGTGATACTTGAGGATTATAACCTTGGTAATGGTTAACCATGTTGATTAGTGACAATTAAAGTAGATTAAAATGATGATGTAATACTACGATCATAATTTGATAAGTGACGGTGAACTAAGGATGTTAAAAGTGATTTTAATACTCTTGGAATGAATTATGTGAAATTACTATAAGAAATAACTTGGTTGATGTGTAGTTGAAAAGTGGTTATCATGATATCTAATCATGATTAGGTGATAATTTAAGAAGTATGAATTTGGTATTGATAATTGAAATTGTTGGTGTAAATCTATTGGATTGATGTTATATAGATTTTGAGACAAGTGACTGACTTGTGTTATTTTGTTGTATTCTCAGATGTGGAGAAGACTCAGTGATATTAGACTACTAAGTGGATGACTGAGGTATTCGGTGAGTGGATCTTTAATGTAACACCCGCCAAATTAGGACTAGTAATTAGTACCTAATCATATGTTAATACATGTAATTAGTTCAGTGTTAGGCTAATTAATGTATCGAATTATATATATATTGTTGAATATATATACGAAAATGCGATTTGATTAAATCGTACGCAATTTAAATCGAATGTATTTCGATTCAGTTTAATACGGACGTTGGTGACCAATTTTATTAAATAACGCTTTTATGTCAAAAATATTATTTTAATAATATTTCGCCTTCATTCGTATCGTACAATCCGAACTTACACAATTCAAAATAGTAAAACGCGCAAACGAAATAAACTAACTTACGTTTTATAACACAAATATAAAATGATTTTTAAATTATTTAAATAAAACATCGCGTAATAAATAGTATTTTAAAACTTATAAATAAAAATGTAAATAATTTTTTTAACGTTAAATGACGGAGCAAACGAACACCGTGCGGAGCGCAATTGCGGAGCTGAAAAAGGTGAGGCTTTCACAAAACCCCACCTCTCTCTTTCTTTCTCCTTCATTTCACCTCCCAACTTCTCTCTCTATCTTTCTTTTCCTCTCTTTCACCAAAACAACCCAAAATCCACAAAAATCGCAAATAACAACACGAAACACAACCGGATCAACAATATTTTTAGAGATTCACGACCGCCTCGCTACGATATACAACACTATCTTTCCGGATTTCCATTTCGGCAAATTGTAAGTTTCCGACAAAATCCCGAAATCTCTCGATTCTTAGTATTTTTCACTTGTGGTTGTTATTATAACTACTAAATGTCCATTACAATGTATAGAACACGAATTTATAGCCTAAAAACGAGTTTAAAACGGAATTTTGGCCGGAAAAATGTTAACAGCCGGACTTTCTGGGCTGGTGTTCATCCATGCGACACAAGCCTTGTGTCGCATGTTGTGTCGTATTTTGGCTTTAGTGTCGCATAAAATCCCTTGTGTCGTACCTTATGTCGTACCAAAGATTTAGTGTCGCAAGTCTTGCGACACAACCACTATGTCGCATACCCCATACGACACAATCACTATGTCGCTGTTGAATCAGCATCTCGCATCTATGCGACACAACCCTTGTGTCGTATAGACATTGTGTCGCATTTTCTATGCGACACAACCCTTGTGTCGCATAACATCTTTAGTGTCGCATATTGTGTCGCAAAACACAGAAAACTCAGATTTTACTAAGTGTCGAGACCTAAAATTTATCACTCGATTTTACCCGAATTCAGATCCCAGATGCGTTTTTCGTCAAAGCAATATAGTAGAAATAAAAATTTTCCAAGCTGACCTGGCAGCTCGACCCCAGCCAGGGGCTCTGCCCCTTGGACCCCGCCAGGGGCTGCCGCCCCTTGGACCCCGCTACCAGGGGCGCTGCCCCCGGACCCCCGTACTTAGATTCCGTAACGGCTTCTAAAACACAATCAAAACCCATTTTTCAAAGTAAAACGCCACGAAATCACAATAATAATAGTTGAGATTATTATTACAAATCCGTCACCAACGGGCCGTACATGTTTTCAAACACTTAACAAATCAACCAAATCGTAGTAATTTGGACATATATATAGTTGTGTAACAACTACAAGGGTGATCTTTTGAGATACCCAATCATGATTATAACCATCGCGTGTCGTGGACACCCTCAGGTTACAAGTCTTTGGACTTCATATTCGGCTAATCAACTTACGTTTGTTTAAACGCATTCAGACTCAGGTGAGTCTCATAGCCCCTCTTTTACTGTTTTACTCAGGGGTGTGATATATTGCTCAATTTTAACATGTGAACGCAAGTACCAACTTTTCATATACTACATGAGTTTTTCGAAACTAATCATTTAAAGTCCTCCGTCAGCATAGTTGTTAATACGTTGTAGCGTGAATATTAGTATATGGTACCATATAGGATTGACCCTCCTCGTTCGGGTTAGCAAGCACTAACCGGGTAAACGGACGTACTAATATTTGGGAAGACGAATGTGGATTAGGCATTCGTGGAGGCACCTCGCCCGGAATTCTCTATAGGGGACCCGGCCCTCGAGTTAAGCTCAACTATGTGCTCATGGCTGTATACACGATGATTATCATTTAATTGCTGGATGCAATTCATTATTTAATTGCTGGATGCAATTCATTATTTAAATCTTGCGGTTCATACGATATTACTTGATTTCAAACCTGTGAGCTCACCAGCTTTATAGCTGACCTTTTAGCATATATCGCAGGTACCCAGTAGTAGGATGTTTCTGCTTCAGGATTTAGCTCGAGTCAGCATACAGACGATTGAGATTTTCTTGCATTAGTATATTTTGTACAAGTACTTATGTACTGAAATCTCATTTTATTTAACTCGAGCTATGTAAAGCCTTAAATGTTGTAAACATTTCAGTTATCAATATATTTTGTTAAAACGACGCATATAGAGTCGTTTGCTATTTATCTTTGTGCTTTGTTATTGATTAGTAACACCCAAATCAAGCTTCCGCAAATCATCAAATTTGGGGGTGTTACATTTAATCCTCAGTATGATTTAGTTGTAACAGGTTTGGTTACAATGAGTAAACGTATTACTACTGTTTTTGTTTGCCATGATGATTTTGGTTTAATAGTAATAATACTATTGATAGACTGTTAGTCTGAAATGTTGACCTGATATGTTGCGAATATGTGATCACATAATATGTTGGGCCTTTGGGCATCAGTTGTTAATGAGGTCAACAGGTTGAACTGGTTGGTTGGGCTAATTGTTATTTAAGATTTAACACATCTCCTGTGTTGGTTGATGATAACAATTAGCTATCGGTCTCGTCCTTTATGGCCATACGGATATGGTTGGATAAGTGTTCTTGGGGAGCTACCCGGGTATTATGGTATCCCCAGAGCCACCGATCCTCGTTATTCAGTTGTGATATTGTTGAACTGCTATATTATAAATAAGTTGAAATTGTTGAACAGTTGACCAGTTGAATAGATGACCAGTTGATCAGTTGACTAGTTGAACAATTGACCAGTTAAGCGGTTGAATGGTTGTCCTAGGTATTGTGTGTTTACGATGCTTGTTGGTAAACAGAGTTGTTATACTAAGTTGAACTGTTGATTAATTATTCCTTCACTTAGCTTTATGCTAATCCCCCACATTAATACTTCTTGCAGGTTATAGATTTTATCGGGTGGGCAAGAAGTTGGACTGAAAGGAATGTTTGATGATTAGGCGTTACTCTGATATTTAATAGTATAAATCAATGTTATCTTTTGGTTTTGAAATAACACCCATGTTGATGAAATATGTTTTAAATTAGGTTGAATTTGTAATGTAACTTGGTATTGTTGAAAGTTGGACTAACGCTTCCGGATTTATTATATTTTAATGACATGTAAAATGAGGGGTGTTATACATACTTCTTCTTTTATCACTCTGTACAATGGACTAAGTCAAATGGTCCGAAAAAGTAATCAACTTGTCAAAATTTAATAATAAAGAGAATACCATTTAAACTGATGTTCAAAAATGATCTATATTTGAAAATCGTATCACAAAAGGATTATAATTATAAAAAAAAATTCAATTAAAGATGTGATTATTATTTCATTTTTTTTCAATTTTTGATCGGTTTTAGCTGATGTGAAGTTTAAATCTTAAATATTTTTATAAAATATATGTGATAATTCCAAATCATTGAATATAACTAATAGGTATAAATAAAGAAAATATAAAGTATGTATAAAAAAAATGAAATATTCTAACTATTTAAGTCTTGTGGTAGTATTTGTTGCGGTACTTTTAATCTTGCTTGATGTACAACATGTTTTGCTTATTAAAAATTTTAAACATTGAGATATTTATGTTTAAGCTATCAGTACAACTCTTAAAGCACATACTTGGTGAATAAGAAATCTAAGTTACTAGGATTTGATTACTCACTCCATTAAACACTTGGATAAATTGTAAGATGATAACAATTAGGGCTACAATGGTGTGTTGTATTGTTATTATAATATCATCATAAGAATTAAGGGTAGAGTACATGAGTAAGCATGTATAATTACTCATCAATATAAGTTATTCTAGTTTTTGCTCTCCTTTACATATAACTTTCATTGAAAGGATTAGTGATAAGTTGAAGAGCTCAAGGTAGTCAAGCAACAAGAAGGATCAAGTGAAAGAGGACAACTATATCTCCTTAAGTATAACAATTGAGGTATAAATTCACTTCTTTTATCTCAAATCAATAAGATAAAAGATAAGGAAATGTATGTATCAAAATAAGATGGAAAAGTGACTTATATACTAAAAGTAGTAGTAAAATGTTAACTTTATGTTAGAAGTGTGTTTGGATGCTTATGGGATTTGATTCAAAGTCGAGTTTGCAAAATAGAACTCTAGAACATGAGTGTATTAAGTTATTAACTGCTAATTCAAAGAGTTCTAAATGAATTTCAAGAATGACTTTGTAACTAATGTTTGTAAAGACTTATGTAAAGCATCCAAGCACTCTTGATTAGATCTGGGAACATACCAAATACAATAGTCTAAATATGAAATTGAGTTGAAACATAATGATAGAATGATGTTTTGACCCGAAGGAGTTCATATTATGTTTTAGATATAAATTATCAGTTCCAAGTTATAAATGCTAAATGAAACTTTGCTTAAATGTCTAGGTTCTTAACAGTAGCTATTTCCTTGTTACACGAATCTAAGGTGAGTATTTCATGCCTTTCGAAAACTGGGATGCACAATATGTATATGTGAAACTGCTACATGATATTGCAGTTTATGAGTTTTATTGATGTGCATCAGATGTAGTCATTGCATAAACCTGCTATTTTGCTATGTATTGGTGTTGTGAACTGGACGGGTTATGAGCTGGAATGGACAACCCATGTGGTACCAGCTTGCACTTCATTCATATGATTTTTAAATTAGTGAGGTGAAGTTGCGGTTCAGTCACAACATCAGGAGGATCCTGTATATATAGTTATCTGTATCAATTGATTGCTTGTGCATATACGTTACACTATGTGTGATATTCTTGTACACAAAATCACGCACGAACTCATTAAGCCGTGAGGCTTATGCATGTTATGTGTATTCCCAGGTTAACAGATAGACTAAACTCGTGACGACTCTGGAATAAGATGAAATGAGGGGGACTGATACGTTTGATATCCAACTGATCCCGATTATATAATTATGTTTTGAACTTTTTAGTTTTGTTTGATAATAAGACTTTAGTATTTTCGACTTCCGTTGTAATAAATATGTCTAAGCGTTATTTCAATATATGTCGGGAAATTGGTTGTTTCAATATGTGACTTTTGTGACCTACAAAACATACGATATAAACACTAAATTTACTTTTTGAGTGTTTGAACCCGAATTTATTTTGAGTGTTGAATCATTTTCTGACACGATTTCATAATGTTTAATCATTTTATGACACGATTTTAAAATACTAAATCCTTTTATGACATGTTGTTAAAAATTAAACGGTAATTATACCATTAATTGAACTAGTCTGACAATTTAAATTCTTTTATGATACGATTTTAATATGTGAGTCATTTTTAAGCATCGATAAAACTCATATTTCATTTATTGTCAAATTTTGACAATTTAATTACCTTTTTGGACTATTTTCCCTGTGGACTATTATGTAAATTAACTCAAAGTAATTTGGAAGACTTTAACTTTGAAAGAGTTTAACAAGTTTGAACTTTTATTCCATAACATTATTCCATACTTATTCTTTTATAACAAAATTATAAATAAATCAAACTAATTTGGAAGAGTTTAACTTTTAAGTTTGAACTTTTAACCTAGTGCAATGGTACAGTAATTTAGTGTCTGTTTGGAAAATGCTTAGAAAGTTTTGGGGTCATAATGTCAATATGTCATACTTATGTACTATTCTTAAATAGTAACAAACTATCAGGGGGTGTTAACACAAATTTCATTTGGCTAGAAAATAAGGGCCCTGACTTTACCAAACAAGAATTACGCATCCGTAGGGCAAGCGAACGGCGAAAAAGGTCAGCCAGTCATCGTTTTCCGGTAAATTCTCCGGCGTCTCTTTCTCTATCTCTATATCTATCACGTTTTCTCTGTATCTCTCTACGATACATACAATACATATACAAGTAGATCCATAATAATCGTTGATCCGTACACACTCTAATTAATTTCATTTCGTTACGATTATCATAATATCTAGACCTAATTAGGTGTACTGATGCTGACTGAGTGACTGTGTTGACTTGATTACTTGATTTTAGCTAATTTACTTGTAATCTTGTTATTTTCGTTTTTAATCAATGACTTGGGGATCTAATATATAAAAATAAATTAAAGTTAAGAAAGTAGCAATCGAATTGTAATTATTGCGAATTTGTGTATACAAATGGCTCTATAATAGAGTGATGAAATTGAAGTTGAAATATTTATTGAGTCAAACAGAAATGATTGTCCAAACAATATTAAAGAAATGCTTAGATTAGACGGGTGTTTGGGTGGGCTTATTTTGCAACCTTATTAGCTTATTTGGAATCATATTTATATTATTGTAGTAGCTATATTGGAACTTGGAAGGGAAGAAGTACTGTGCAGGATTATGTGTATGTGTATGTAATTGACCGATAGATAAGAAAACATTGTGTCTGTGCAAGCTCATAGACCTTGTCCACGATAAGAAAGCATGAGAGTTTATCAATCTCTTTAGCCCAAATACTCTTTTGATATAGATGATATATATACTTCGTATTTGTTAACTACTTATTGTTTAAGATGACATCTACAGTTTTTCACTTTTCTATCAATATGGCAGAAGTTGGCTTTATATATTTTTGGCGAAATCTTCTTGATACCCAAATACATAACTTTCAAATGTGGATAGTGATTACGAATAACTTGCAAGTGTACATGCATAATGCATTGTAACATAGTTATAATCAAGAGTCTCTCAAGCATGGCACCGACTTTAATAATAACCATGACATGCAACATGTTGGTAGACCCAAGTGTAGATTCTAAAACATGCACATCAATATTTTTATGTATTTGTGTATGCCCAGTATGTAGTAAATTGTAACTATCACTTCTTCTTGGGATGTCCTTCCGGAATATACTTCTATGTGAAATTTTAAGTTTTCTGGACAAGCTTTAGAGTAGAGCATGATAATTAACATTGCTACTTGTATCCAGAAATAATTGTAGTGGTACACTCTGAGGGTAGTGAATAGCATAACGTGGTTTCAACTTTCTAGTTGTTTCACTTT
This sequence comes from Helichrysum umbraculigerum, assembly GCA_949592205.1. Lineage (NCBI taxonomy): Eukaryota > Viridiplantae > Streptophyta > Magnoliopsida > Asterales > Asteraceae > Helichrysum > Helichrysum umbraculigerum. The sequence goes on along the minus strand of CATIUR010000003.1, from coordinate 125,043,640 downwards.
ATCTTAGAGAAAAATTGATATAACTTACAAATTCCTGGACATGCATTTGAGTAAAGCATGACTAATAACATTGTATGCACACAATTGGTTTTTCTTTACATTTGGGCCGCAACTGCTGTGGTGTGTCTGGATTATCCAGATGTACTACCTTGAATCAAGTTCTCTATGTCCTACAGCCTCATGTAATATTATATGTTGTTTATACGGTCTTTTGATGTTTCCTATTAAATTGATTCAGCTCAACCTTCAACTACTCGTATAATTCTACTTTCTACATTGGCATTTGTTCTATCATTCTTCCACACAAAGTAGTACTTTTTTTGGTTTCTAGTAGTTTTATGATTATATTTAGTGTCAAGCATGTGCGAAGATAGTAGTTATTCTTCGTTCTCATACTGTATCACTTTATCCATACGACAAATACTTAGTTGCCATTGTCTTTGCACACATCCTTCCAAAACTTTGACTTTCGTGCTCTTTAACTGTTTTTACGATTTACAGGCTTATAAGGACAAACTATAATGGGTGGTGGTAGAGTTGCTCATCCGGTGTTAAAAGGCCCCAGTGTGGTCAAGGAATTGGTGATTGGAGCTGTGCTTGGGCTAGCAGCTGGTGGTTTGTGGAAGATGCACCACTGGAATGAGCAGAGAAAAACAAGGGCATTCTACGATCTGCTGGAGAAGGGCGAGATCAGTGTTGTCGTGGAAGAAGAATGAATATTTTCATGGAAGTTCCTTTGCACTGTTTGATTTTTTACTGTTATATAAAATCAGAGATGGTAAGTTAATGTGGAACTATCATAAAAACGAAAGGTTCTGTGTCAAAGTTGTCCTCAAAAATGATCTTTTGTTCAAAAAACTGGTATTGCTGCTTGCTTCATCATTGATGTTGTCATGTATGCTTTGTTATTCATGGAATGTTTGGTTGATATATGATTTCTGGATGGGCAATTTTGAGTTCCTGAGTCTTGTTATTTTATTTTTTGTCGTTAGACATAACAGCATACAATCAGGTTTATCTTAATGCCTAATAAGGCAAACAATGTGTGGTCTGTTTCATGTTCAATGGAAGATTATACAAACTGTGCCTATAAGTACCGACCCTACTAACTTGAACATGATTATTTCAAACCCATGACTCTTGTCTTATACATGGACTGATTTCTTGAAGCTTATTCTAACAGTTTATGAACCTTATAAGTCTAGTATGAATGAGGCAGTTTGTAACTAAGTACATGTCTTTCATTTTAATCATTAACAAGTGAAGTACTGGATAGTTCTTAACTCAGGTTAGACCAGCAATATTTAGTCATATCTGTATACTCTTTTTTGTACTTTTTTTTTTTTTTTTTTTATAGTATTATCATATCATATTGATTTTTTCTTCTTACCAAGTGATCAAAGGTCTCATTGACGTGTGATGGATATTGCTAGATCCAATTTAATTAAAAAACAGCAATTTAACATATTTATGAAATCAGTTTAATTTAAATCATACTTTATCAATGTGGGAAATGATAATGACGCATTTAAAAAAAAAAAAAAAGGTTATTGGAGGGAACCTTTAACCCCGGATCCGTAGATCCACGGAGCCCCACCCGCAAGAGGCAACCCGTCCGGCTAAACACCTGGCCCCAGTGACCCCACACACGGAGCATAGGATTTTTTGTACTCCCAGAGGCTTGAACCCGGGTGGGGCGTGGAGATTTGCGGCGGCGGTACCACTGAGGCAAAGCCCCATTGGTATAATGACGCATTTAAGAGATGTCAAGAACGATTTTTAAAACAATAAACTAATTATATGGAAAATGATTGTATATTATGGTAGGATGTCGACTACTTAGTAAATCACTACTAACCAGTGACGCAAACTGATGCATCAGTATATGCCAAATTAGCATCACGTTAACAATTCCTAAAACTGACGCACAAAACAAAAAAGGGTTAAATGTTTGAAAATGTATATAACTATGCGTTGACTTCTTTAGTGTGTACAAAACTAAATTGACCTCCATTGTATGTACTTAACTATTAATTTCGACCATTGTATGTATTTTTGTGACGTGTCAACTGTGTAGAGATGCCATTTGTCACCTTATATTTGATAACACGTCACAAATAAACATACAATGGTTGAAATTAATAGTTAAGTACATACAATGGAGGTCAATTTAGTTTTGTACACACTAAAGAAGTCAACACATAGTTATATACATTTTCAAACACTTAACCCAACAAAAAAAATAATTTAGGACCCCATTATCTCCGTCTCCACTCCGTCGGATATCCGAAGAGGAAGTGACTGACGCCAAACAGATAGGGGCGTGTCAAGTGAAGTGAAGCCAAAACCGAAGCTCGCGTTGGCGGCCACCTTAGTTATTTAACTGTAACATTTATGTATTATGTATAAGAGTCACTAACAAAACCGGCTAATATATTTACAAAGTAACTACATAAAACCTTATAGTGCGTTTAGTTACAAAAAAATCCACCACTTCTCCATAAAACTTCTCCAAGAAAACTATAAAATTAGATCACTTGTTCAAATTCAAGTTTTCTAAAAAAGTTTTTTAAGAAAAGGAACATTCTCATTTTCCTTAATATAACTAAAAAATTGAAAACTACTTTTCATGGTTCTCTAAATTTCCATCTCTATTTCTCTTAAATAAGGAAAACTTCACTCATCACATTTGAATGCATTTTCCAAATTTACATTGATTTACTAGTGAAGTAAAAAGGGCCCGTTTAGTTACAGAAAAATTTCTCCATTTTTCTTTTTTTATTTCTTTAGAGAATGAGAAGTGTTTCTTTTACCTCTATAGAAAAGCATGGAAAATCTAGAAAACGTGTTTAGTTGCAAGGATTGGAGTTTTCCTTTTCCAAAGAAGAGTAGAGAAGGAAAACTTTGTAAACCATCAAAGGTAGTTTTCAACTTTGTAGTCATAAAAAGGAAAACAAAGATTTTCCTTTTCTTATAAATTTTTTTAGAAAATTCGAATGTGAACACGTTTATAGTTTTCTTGTTTTTCCATAGAAATTTTCCTGGAAAAGTGGGGTGGTGCGTTTAGTTACTGAAAACTCCCTATTTTTCTTGAAAAATTCTCTAAGAAAACAAGAAAATTAGAAAACGTGTTCAAATTCAAGTTTTCTAAAAAACTTTTCTAAGAAAAGGAAAATCCTTGTTTTCCTTTTTATAACTACAAAGTTGAAAACTACTTTTGATGGTTTTCTAAGTTTTCCATCTCTACTATTCCTTGGAAAATGAAAACTCCACCCCTTGCAACTAAATACGTATTCTAGATTTTCCATGTTTTTCTAGAAAACTAAAACACTTCTCATTCTCTGCAGAAATGGAAAAAGAAAAATGGAGAAACTTTTCTGTAACTAAACGCGCTCACTCTCTGAAAAAATGAAAAATGGGAAAAAGATTTCGTAACTAAACGCGGACTTAGAAAGTCGTCTACCATATATCGCAGCCTCCATAACTTAAAAGTGTTTTTCCTTATTTATGATATCAAGCACTTATAAATTTTAAAAACACTCGTATATCATTTTTGAGAAAATTATATAAATCATCCTTATAGTTTCCTTTAAATTTCACTTTCAGTCTTTTAATTAATTTAATTACACAGTTCATTCTTATTTTTGAAATTTGTTATATCAACAGTCCTTTACACTAACGATTATTAACTCTTCGTTAAAAAGGACCATGCATTTAAAAAATTTAATTCTTTTAAACTTTTTGAGTAAAATATAAATAATAAAATCTAAGATATCTATAAATACATTATATAGTGCATATTTCATTTTCCTCATTTTATTTATCATCAAATTTGGTCATATTTTCCTCTAAAACATCAAATTTATATTCCACCACCATCTTTTCTCACCTAGTCACTTGAATATACAATTTTGACTTAATTAGTTTTCACTTTTCGACTTCATTTTACTCTGAAATTAGGGTCATCGGAAAGGATGCAAAAGAAAAGATATGGTGGCCACTAAAGTCATGACGAGATAAGATGAATGAGTGACGGAGGGTCCTTGAGTGGTGAAAGACACTTGAGGAAGGGGAACAATTTGATCATGAATTTGCCAAGTGAAATGTGAAAGTTAAAAATGATGTTATGCACCTAATAATTTATTTATACATATTTTAAATTTTATAATTTATATCTATTCAAAAAATTTAAGAGAATAAAAAACTTACACACATGGTCTTTTTTAACGAAAGACTTAACAATTATTAGTGTAAATGACTGTTTACGTAACAAGTTTTAAAAGAAAGGATGATCCGTGTACTTAAATTAATTAAATGACTAAAGGTGAAATTTAGATCAAACCATAAGGACGGTTTTTGTAATTTTCTCATCATTTTTATTACAAGTTAAGAGTAGAGTTCAAATGAGTACATCAATTTTGAGTGAGAATACGAGAATCAATCTCAACTACTCATTTTCATCAAATACTCATTTTCCTCACATTTTTAAACTCAAATATCTCACAAACGGTAAGTTGAAAAATCATGAAAATTGCACCATAAAAAAATTAGTAACACATGTGTAAGTGATTGGTTGTACATTTGATTTGTGGTTAGGGATATGGCTTAGGGTTGGAGTTTAGGGTTAGGGTTAGGGTCTAACAGGGTTTAGGGTTTAGTATGATTTAGGGCTTAGAGTTTTGTAAAGCGTTTAGGGTTTAGGGGTTATGGTTTAGGGTTAGGGGTTTGGGGTTTCGGGGCGAAACCCTAAACCCCCAACCATAAACCCTAAACCCTAAACCCTAAACCCCAAACCCTAAATTCTAAACGCAACATTTTAACACATGTGTTAGTAAATGTGAAACCCACCAAAAAAGAATTAAAAAAAACTCGTTAAAGTATGCTTTAAAGGACAACAAATCGAAGAGGAGAAAATGCTGAATTTAATGGTACAATTTTCATAATTTTTCGATTTATCGTTTATGAGATAATTGATATTGAGATAAATGAATTTTGTACCTTTAAAACATTCTCTTTGTATTTGTACACGTGTCACGTTATTATCGGTTAGTTCGTCATTCTTACACGAATTCTATTCTGATTTGTAATTTAATGGAAATTCATTTCGCGTAAGTGGGTAAAGATTAGTCGCGACTTCATTTTCACCGGTTACCAACATTTTTTGTTATCAGTTCCCGCCATTAAAAAAATCAAAAAGTCAAAATTGATACTCTGTTATTCATAGAGCAGTGAAGAAGACGAAGAAAAATGGCGGATGATGTACGGAGATGGTCGGTAACCTACACGAAACACATACACCAGAAGCGCAAAGTTTATCTGGACGGATTCTTAGAGCTTCAATCATCGAGTCACAAGGTTAATTTCATCATCACACTTCCGTTTTGTTTAATTGTTCCATTTACCTCAATTATCAGCTTACGATTACATTTGGTGTATGCTGCAAGTAGTTATTGTTCTACAGTCCGTTTGCTTTGCGTTTGTTAGGGTTTCGAATTCAATTTTACCTAGTTTCATAAGTTTTGAGCTGATTTTTGCCTTTCTAGTTTTAATTTTGCTGTTAAATAAGTAACCTGATATATTGAGTGATATAGAATTAGTAGACATAATTGTTCTTAGTATTCAAATAGAAGTTATGGTGGTTTTGGACGCTTATGATGTTCTGCAACAACCACAGAAGTTAAATGTATAGCTTGTATGTGAGTTTAGGTAATTTAGACGTAGTGTGATTAGTGTATTGTTGCGGATCTACTATTAGAAATGATGTGGATGCATACATTTTAAGTTTATTTATGTCTTCATGTAATACATACTTTATGTATGTTGATTTCAAGAGATTGTAGAATAAAATATATGCATGATATTCGCTATCAGAGTATCAGATGATAGAGATGTGTAGCTCATTTACATTAGCTTGGCCACAGTCTAATGTTTGTTCATACTATGAGGTGAATGCTGCTATAGGAATCTACATGACTACATGCCCTAATTAAAAAATTTAGAATAGTTTCATGTTTACTTTTTAACTGCTAAAGGTATTGGTGCTTTGATGTTCTACTGTACTTGTAGAATGGTAGTGCTAGTTTATATGATATTTCATTGGGTGCTGGAAGCTTGTATGGTCTTGCATCTTGGACCTTTTGTTAGCAACTGACAATCATGGTAATAGAGAATAGCATATGGAGACCAATACTATCAAGTTTTCTTATTGAGAGCCGTTTGTGTGAGTTTGCATTCAGTTTGTTTCTGTGTTCCATATAAGGCACAGCTTGTAAGTACCTCTGCATATCTTTTCAATAATCTTGCATCTTTGGTGGTTTAGAAATCTTTAGTAGTCACGAAGTGCTTTTATTTGACATGGAAGAAAAATAAGACTACAAATGGTTTCTTATGAGTGATAAGGATTTTAATAATTGTGCAACTTCTTCATATCTAAACTTCAGTGCTAGTTTTTCATACTTGTAAATCTTTTAACAGGTTAAGCTGTATGATGACTGTGATAAGCTTTTGGATAGCAGAATTGTAAAGCTTAATGATGCTGTGAGATCTGGTGAAACTTTAACATTTGGTGCTTTTCTTGTGGATATTGGTGACCCTCATGGAGAAAGTAAACCCATACCAAACCCGATTCTTCAAAGAGACAAAACTATGGCTGATAGGGATGGCAAACCCAACAGTAGTAAGTTAAAAGGTTAAATGCACCCAAATTTTAGGAAATGTGGTCTTTTACACAAAATACATCACTTTAGTTTTTGTCCTATTTACAAACAAATATTTAACAACTTTTGTTATACATAGAGACAATACAACTGGCTTGACAATCATATGGTGATACAGTACACCAATTGAAGTGAATCGTCATCATTTGGATTAAGTCTGAAGCATGTTGCAATTCCAATTAATAAATGAAAGTATATTGCCTGAAATGTATAAGTTAAAGTATTTTCTACTTAAAAAAAAAACCGATGCCTAAACGGGAATTAGCCTAAAATATAGTGCTATTGTGTGCACTTAAGCTGTACTTTAAATACTAACTGCTTTTTTTCTGTTGTTTAGTTGGTAATTTTCTCACGTTGTCATGCTCTTCCTTTCTCCTTTAGGAACCAGCAAGGGTAGCTTGCATGTTGGTAAAAGATCATCAATCAATCTGAGTCCGTCACATAAAATCATTAGAGGTTAGTTACAGTACACTGGTAAACATAGAGTGTATCTCCTCCCTCTACAGACGTTAATAATCAATCTTTTCTTAGTCTGTGCCCATGTAATCAAAATAGACGTAGCGTATCTTATGTGGCTAATATCACATTCTACTAGACATGATGAATTGCTGACCTATAATGAAAGTAATTATCATAAGGCCTCACCATAAAACAAAAAATGAAAGTTAAGAGCAGCGTTGCTAAGTAGTATAAACTGAGATGCCAGTTGAATTCTAAGCTATATACGGACTAGTAATATGGGATATTAAGGTGCTGATCACAGTATTTCACTTTCTTTTTGGCTGTTGACGACACTCATCCACTATACATGCTCCTACACTTCAAGACCCTTCCCTTTAACAACAAGGGGTAGATTGTGTTTCTGACATCCATTCTTGAAACAACCATGTCACATGTGCAAAGTCATTCTTGGAATCACTAAGATTCTACTTATACTAAGAAGTTATATTGTACTGATGTTAAGTGCCATTGTGCTTACGTTAAGCTTCATGATATCAGAGTTTAAGAGACGTGAGGTCAACAAGTATTGTTCTTCACCCAATGTGCAAGACACGGTGAAAGCTGATTCAACAGGTTATTTCTTATATAAACAAGTTATCCTACCAACTATGTATTGGAATCTGTAATTTTTGTAATGTTATTCGGTATCAATCAAATGGTTTAGTATTTAATTTAAGATATCCAACAAATGATCTACTTAAATGTTAGGACAGTTACATATTGCTTCCAATTTGCCGTTTTCATCATCATCATCTTCTTCTTTTTATTTTATTATAATTTTGCTATTAGCATGGGAGGTCTTGTACACTGCCCAATTAACGCAGAAAGCGAAAAAATTTCATGATGGAATATTGAAAGTTGCCAATTCTGGATTAACTGGGAGGCAGGTTAGATGTTTGACACACTACTTATTTAGCCATAAAAATGGATATGTATCTGCTCATGCTATTAGTTTTTTTTTTTTTTTTTTTTTTTCTGCTTTTTCTTCAGGCATTTCTATATGATGGAACAAGGAAACTCTTAGAATGCAGATTCCTTAGAAATGAGGAAAAGATTAAAGTTGGTGAATCACTAAGATTTGATGGTCATATAATGGATATTCTAGAACCTAAAGACAATAAAATTCAAAAAGATACAAATGTTGACAGAAGTAATTGCGATACGCAGAGTACAGTGCAATCAAAGATTCATGATGAGCATCTTGCTGGTTCGTTCATCTATTCCTAAATTAGTATTGTGACTACACTGAAACACGATTAATGCTATGCGAGTAAATGTCGATTCAAATTTGTAGCATTGGGATCATGGGATTCATGTTATATTAGTCTTGAGTTATATGTAATTATGTATGCTGTGTTTTTTGTGATTTATAACAATCGTATGTCCCAATGAAATACTGTTGCATTGATGTCAATATATGTGACTTCAGATTTCAAGAAACGTGAAGCGAACAAGTCTTCAATCTCAGCAAGCTGTCCATATACAACAAAAAGTAATTTAACAGGTTAGTCTTTTGATTACTTTAGCACAATTGTTTACTTAGATGGACAATGCATGTAGCCAGTTGTTATATTATGTCCTTTGACAGTTTGCAGTCTAACTCTGTACATTTAATGGTTATCTTCTTCCTTCTCTTCAAATAGAGTGGGACGTCATGTACACTACTCAAGTAACCCAAAAGGCCAAGAAGTTCCATGACGGTGTCTTGAAACTTGCAAGCTCTGGATCACAAGGGAGGCAGGTTAGATTTTATCATTTTAATTGTTCAAAATGTTTCCATCTCTTTTTCTGGTGCGGTGATTGCTTTGGTCAAATTGTCAGCTGGTCTAAGGTTACGATGTGCATGAAGAGTAATAATTATCTTTGTTTGTAATTGTGCAACGGTGTAGCACATCTCTCTCAACTTTATTTTATTAATTGCTTATGTGGTATACTTGAAAGTAAAGGTGTAATGAGTTAAAGTGTCGTAACCTTGTGACTATTCCTAAAGGACATTGAGAGGTGAGTCACATGTAAAAATGTCATGTGTATGGACATACCTTGTGTATGTAAACGAGGTAGATGGGAGACCTAGTAGCATTCTCTCTCTCTTTCTCACGCTTCCTTGTATATAGAAAAGGGAAAAGCTTAGAGTGTAAATCTCATAAATAGTCCCTCTACTACTGCTCAAGTAATAAGTTTATACCATAGACTTTTTAGTGAGAGTTTTGGTAATGATAAATGTATTTGTATTATACATTATCTTAAATGAAAAACATGAGAAAGTAAGATTTTAATAACAGTCCGTTTTCAAAATTTTAATCACACCAGCTAGTTTTTTTTTACCTTTTGTTTAGCTAAAGTTTAGGTTACACCGTTACAGTGGCATTTGCTGTAAACATATTGTCAACCACTTCCTTTGATGGGCTATTCTTACGTTATAGGAGGCTACTTTGCTAGCAGAAGATGGAACAGTTTTGTCCCACAGATACCTTAAGCTATCGGAAGACATCAACAGTGGAAGTTTATTTAACATGACAAATTACTTGGTAGAAGTCGGTGAACCTAGGAAACATTCTGAAGGTCGGTTATATAGTTTAATAGTGTCATAATGCTGTGAAACTACTTGAACTATTATGGATAAGATAATATTCTTCTGTTAATGGCTTATTATGCAGGGGAATGTCCAAGAAATGCTTGTACTGGGGAAAATGAAACCCCGGATGTTAGGAGCTTCAATGTTGATAGTATTAAATTATGTAAGAGAATTCCAGCTATCAGACCACTATCTGATGGTAAGAATATAAATTTTGATTACTTTTATCTTATTTGCTGGATTTTAATATGGGTTTAGTACACAATCAAGCTGTTAAAGTTTAAAGTGAATGAACTGTTTTATGCTGGTGACCTGGTGTATTGCATTTAGAAAATGTAGTTTGGTTTTTTAGGTACACATTGTTTTATTGATGTGTCATGCAGTTATGAAACCCCCTTGCTATATTTGTCTCTTATATATGTAGAAAAACCTCCAAAAAGAGCTTCGACTTTGCAAGATATCGAATCAAAGGCTAAAAAATCTGTTGCTGATAAAGTTATACCAACAACTATCAGCAAAAACAAGCCTCTATGTGATGGTATGTAATGTAAGCTGCCACATGTCAGACTGAACTTTTTATATTGCAAGAACTCTGTACCTATATTTTTTACTTTTCTTCAAGCGTTCTATGCTAACAAATCATAACATCACCTTTAAGAGTTTAAGTTATATATGTAAGCTTATCTTATTCTTCTTCTCCATTTAGAATGGGATGTCATGTACACTACTCAAATAACCCAAAAGGCCAAGAAGTACCACGATGGTGTCTTGAAAATTTCAAGTTGTGGATCGCTAGGGAGACAGGTAAATTCTCTCTTTCCAGTTGTACAAAATGGTTACATCTCTTATTCTGGTGTTGTGATTGGTTAAATTTTCCAGCTAGCCTAAGGTTACTCTGGACATTAAGAAACACAATAATAATCTTCATGCATCATTGTGGAGCTTTGTAGCAGATCTCCTTTAAACTCTACCTTAATAGTTCCTTATGCACTATGTGTTTCAATGTGATTAAAAACGAACGGGCACTTAAGTCCTTAAAATAACAGCCCTTGTAATATTCCTTAAGGAACGGGTTTTAGTCCCATCTATCTGTTAAGAATTTTTCAGTGAAGATTAATTACTATTCGTACAGGTATGTTCCAGTTTAACCCAAAGTTCTCATGCTTGTTTAAGCAATTGCCATCATTGCATGATGCCAGAACTACGACTTGAGTTTTTTTCTTTTTATTCTTTTTTTTTTACTCATGTGAATTGTAGGAGATAAGACAATTTTGTCGCATAGATATATTATTTTGATGGTACATGGTACATTTCAGGAGGCTACTTTGTTAGCAGACGATGGAATGATTTTATTCCAGCGATACCTTAAACTATCAGAAGAAATCAGCTGCGGGAGTTCATTTAACATGCCAAATTACTTGGTGGAAGTTGGTGAACCAAGGAAATGTTTTGAAGGTGTGGTTCCCTATTGCTTGAAACTCTGTATAAGATTGTGCTCTTTTGTTAACGACTTAAATGTGTAGAGGGTTGTCCAAAGAAAACTTCTACATCGGAAAGTGAAACCCCAGAGACTACGACCTTTGATGTTGATGATATCAAATTATGTAAGAGAATGCAAACTACCAAACTACTGTCTGATGGTAAGAATGTGATTTGTATTATAATTTTGCTTTCGGTATATCATCAAGCTGTGATAATTAAAGTTACTGATTTATTAAATACAGGCGTCGTGCTTTCTGCAAATTTATAATTTGACATTTAATTAGTGATTCAACTCTTGATTTTTATGTCTTATATATGTAGGTAACGCTATAACAAGGGCTCCACTATTGCAAGATACTGATTCAAAAGTTACAGACTCCACTGCAGATAAAGTTACTGCAGCGACTATCAGCAAAAACAAGCCTTTGCGTGATGGTACGTAATGTAATTTGCCATTTGGTCTGACTAAAGCGTACAATTGTATCAGTTATGCATCTCTATTGTTGCTTTTCTATAAGCATTCTATGAGTACCAATTCTTATATATAGATAAGGGGTGGGTTGGTTGAGTTGAGAGCTTGTTTCAGGGGTTGGGTGAGCATGCATTTAACACCAAAATGTTGAATTAGTAACTTCATCTGCAACGCATATGCTTTCCTGTGCATTGGAAGCTTGAGAGATGTTGATAGTGATCTGTTGTTACTTACAAAGTTTCTCCTCAAATAATTGTGATCGTCTTAATCCCTGTCTTCTTCCGTATGTAGCCCATTCAATCTTGTCCTTTCTGAAAAAACCGAGTGCCCAAGATGCTGTTATGGAAAAAGTAAATGGAAAGGAGATTCAACCTTCACAGGAGTCAGCATTTGTTCAATCAGGCATCCAATATCAGGTGGAGGGCCATCCAGATCCCTGTAGCAAGAGATCTGAAGAGGCAGTCTGCAATGAGGAAACTCGAGCTGCTAATGTTGGAGGACACCCTGAAGCGATGTCTTCCGAAGGTATATATATTTTGATCACTGTATTCAACTAATTTTATTTGTTATTAGTTTTCCTTACGTTGAATCTTATCAGTGCAATGATCAACAAGTTCTGATGTAGAAGCTTGTATCTTTTGCAGCTACATCTACCTCGAGCTTCAATGAGTTAGCTAAAAGAACTAAAGATCAAATTAATACTGAGGTACTTTGGTTTGAATGTTACTTTCTTTTCTTTTTTTATCCTTTTTAAAGTAACTCAATTGCTTTGGTTGTGCGGAGCAGTGAAGTTTTCTTTACGTGTTGATGCTTGTGTAACTGCATTTTATGTGTTCATGAGAGTGCTTGTTTATGGTTCATGGCTGATTATCATTGCTACATTTTGGTTAGCTGTAAAAGTCTTCAAATTTTTGTATATTGGATCTATCACTTTGCTGAATACCGTTTTGCTTCAATGCAGATTTCTGGTGATAGCAGGATAATTGACTCTTGCGTGCATGATGTCTCTATCGACACTACGAAGGGTTTCAAGGAGACAAGCTCGAGAAATGATGAATTCCCAAGCTTTGATCTTGGAATTGACTAAGGGACATATTATGTTGCCTGCACTTCATCGTTGCAGTTTCCTCACCAAACGACTCCAACCGAAAAGAAGAAAGTGTATAGAGGAAAATTTTGTTGACGGTTGGTTAGCAGAACATTAATAGAAACTAAAGCACTTATAATTTGTACTCTTTTGAGGATCTTATATGTCTAAAAGACAGTCGTTGGTTTATATGCTATTTCTAGAATTTCGATATGTATAAAATTTCTTTGTCTTTTTGATCAATAGAAATCCACAATTAAAGCCATCTCTTCTAGAAAACATCCTACTAGGAAATGTTGGTTTCTTCGTGTCTTTCTGTACTATCTAGTTTTGTTCTTTGACTTAAACCTGTTAAGCAAGACTTTAAAAAGGTTTCTGGTTTTTTCAGAGTAGACTCCCATATCTTGTGTGTTTTGTCTTTGTGGATGCAAGGAATGAGATCTCCAAGCCTCTGGTGGTTCCTGTAATTACACGGATGTTAAAAAAATGGTTTTAGATACACGGTGCACCATGGCCTTTACTTCCCCTGTTATTTTAAATACCTGAAATCTCAAGTTATAGCTATAACAAAAATATGAAAGTATTTAGCTTACTTTCTGTCTGCTACTGGACGAGCTTGGACTGATTGATCGATGAACAGAAGATGCAAAAACTTTGACAGATAAACTTGGAGAAGTGGATTCATGTGCAGCAGACGCTGAGCGTTTAATTGGGAAACGAAGTGGTGAATCTGACCGTGATCATTTTTCTGGTTTCAAGGAAAACGCAATTAATATGTAAAGTCAAACAAACTTGACAATATTTATCAACTAACTTGATTTCTGCTAAACTAGTTTTTTGTCTGATACAGCCTTTGTAAATGAGAAGGCAATTCGGGACTCGGTAGAAGCTTGTACAGAATACCCTTTTCTGCACAAGTATCTTACACTATGAACTTGTGTTGGTGGAGCTCCTACAAAGGTAAGTGACAACTTCTCACAAACATGAAGTTTCGTCCTATCTGTTACCTTAAACTTGATGACTGAATCATTACCTCTTCTTCTTTAATAGCTTCTGAAGTGCAGCCCTCTGTATATGATATGGTGATTTATGATATTAGAAGTCATTATCAATTCCATAGGATCATTTTACACTAAATCTTAGCAACCGATGCCCTTTACACGAAAGAAATCAATATAAAATAAAAAATACACTAATCATCTTTGGAGCAATCAAAGAATATGTGATAGTCTACCATGGTTACCAACTTACCATAAACTTGGCATGTTCGTAAGTTCTGCCATAATCTCTCAGAAAATCACACACAGTTAAAAATTAAATTAGTCTATATTCTATCTGGTGGCCCATTTAATTGTGAACGGGTCGATTTGTGTTATTTTGCTCAGTTCATACTTTAATTTAACCATTAAAGTTGGGCTTTTTGGGCCAAAACATAACATCGCCAATTAGTCTGCGCCTAGGCCCGTAAACGAACCGAACGAACACGAACGGAGTCTATTCGTGTTCGTTCATTAAGGTTTTAACGAACAAACGAACGAACATTAACGGATAAGCGAACGGATTTTGTTGTTCATGTTCGTTTACTAAGAAAATTTGTTTGTTCACGAACACAAACGAACGTACACGAACAAACACATAATTTAATGCTTCGTCGATACCTTAAACGAACCTCAACAAACATAAACGAACATATATATATATATACACACACACACACACACACACACACACACACACACACACACACATCTACACATATATACTATATAACTTGAAATTTTGCGATGTATATTCAACATTACAAAACGATCACAATACGAAGATAAACTCCTTTGATTGGTCTGATCGTTGAAAAGAGTAGCAGATCTGGAACTAGTGGAGGGAGAGAGTGGATGTGTGTTTGAATTAGAGGGAAATGTAAGGTAAAAATATCTACATATTTAATATTATTAAATGAAAATATCAAAATTTTATAAATATTCTATTTAATATTTAGCTTAATCAAAATAAGATATACAAATATGTATTAATTTAATTAAACTATTAGTTAATTAACGAACATTTAACCGAACGTTCACGAACATGTTATCGAACGTTCGCGAACGTAAATGAACGAACGAGACCCGTGTTCATGTTCGTTCATATAATTAAACGAACGTAAAAATTTGTTCATGTTCGTTCATATAACGAAACGAACGAACATAAACGAACTTCCTGCCGAACAGTTCGCGAATAGTTCGCTGAACATTCAGTTCGCTTACAGGCCTATCTGCGCCCAATAAACGAAATTAATAAAACCAGTTTAATAAGCTTTAGACTTTAGATCGAATTTCATATAATCCTATTAAATAAAAAGTAATTTATTTATTTTATTCTTTATTAAAAATAGCTTAGGATAAACAAATACTCCCTCCATCTCATTTATATGGGAGATGATAAATACAACAAAATAAATGATTCAGACACCAGAAATTTGTTATGATGTACTTGTACTATATGCAACAATTGTTGTACTGTGTGGTGTAAGAATCACCTTTTTTGTTGTATTTATCAACTCCCCATTTATATTGTCCACCTTAATATTTTTGTTTGTCTAAAAAATATTGTCCACTTGCAAAAAATAACTATAAAAAATCGTTAAATTCTCTATGAATGTCAAACCATAAGTAATTACATTTTTATGCACTTACCCCTATAATATAATACTCCGTAGATACTTATTACTCTATAAACTTGGACGTCTTCATCTCAAAACTCACAGTATACAAATTCAAATAAGGTTGAAGACTCAAATTATTTTAGCATTTCAGCAACATGATTGTTATAAAACAACAGATGTTACAGATCGTTGCTTTAAGGACATCTAAATGTATTTGAGGAATGATTTTGACAAACAATTTGTTATTTTACGTCATTTATACGATTTGAAAGACCTATTGCGACAAGCATTGTTGATTATGTACTATATATAACACTATTATTTGACAACGAAGTTAGCCTCCCTAATAAAAATTTCTGGCTCCATCCGTGATTGTATGAATATATTTGTTCAACTAGTCTATCACCGTTCACCCAATCAATTTTTATTTTTCACAGAGCAATTAATATGCACTTATTTTGCATTTTCATTTGAGGTAATGAGTAAAGTAACAATTTTTTACGTAAAAAAAGGTCAGTAAACTCTGAGAAGAAAGTAGTAAAGCAACCATATTTTTACGGTTCAAACTTCTCTAGCCAGCACTCAGCAGGTATTTGCACGTTTACTTGACTTGCCACTGTAGCTGCCAGGTAGACTATTTTAATAGCTTGCCATTAGCAATGCCTACATAGCGTGCCACATCGATCAGCCATATCACAATTATCATATTTGAAAAGCAGAAAACAAAATGTTTCCACATAAAATCGAAGTGATATATTATTATTATCTTTATTAGAGCATCCGGGTAATCACAACCCCAATCAATCCTACTTTGACAGTTGCCACATCAGCTTTTTACTAACTTTTTATTTCAACCACTTTCAATCTTTCACCCAAATGGAACCCCGGCCTTCCAACCCCATTTTTTTTTCTACTTTTTAGTTATTTAAAAATCACAAAAAGAAAACAAAAAATGGAAGGAAAAAAAAAAAGAAAAAAAACCCGGAAGGAGGTCTCGACATTGCAATGAAAAGTTTAGTTGCGGCTTCCCAACCCTAAGATGACCCAAACCCAACTCCACCCAACACCGCTGAGTTGTCCTCCGAACCCCGACCAACCCCTTTGCCAATACACATGTTCTTATTATTATTATTATTATTATTATTATTATTAATTATTAATTATTATGCCACTGATTATACATTTAATTAACCAACTTTGTAACTTATATAATTTTTTTATCAGAGTAACTTATATACATTAAATCACTGATTTAAGGCAATTAAATTTTGAAACCCCAATATTAACTTTTATTTCTTTTTAACATTTAGCATTATCACTAATAACACGATATGTTACATAATCGTAAATCAATTAGAAAAGAATTGAAAGAAAAAATAATAGCCAGTGAGATACTAACAAGCAAAATTCCCATGATATCAAGAAAATGGAATGGACTTCAAAACAAACCCTGGCCATACCCATAGCTATGGGTATGAGTATAACCAGAAGATGATGATATAATTGTAGGAGGTTTCATCTCATAATGATCAACACCACCTCTGATATTATTATTAGTACCGAAAAGCAACATAGTGTTGGAATTTTCAGCGAAAAGTTTATTCGCTTGTGCAGCCACAGTCTTCTTAAGTTCCTCCATTGAATCCTTTAATTGTTCAAGTTCATGCAAATTTAACTCTTCTATTGGTGCTTCCCACCAAAACTGGCTCTGGCTCGCCTTTCTAATTTCGTCTAACGTCTCACTTCTTTTCTTCTCGGCTTCTAACTCGTTGAGTAGGTGCGTTAACTGCATGTTGAGTTCTGGAATGCTAGCTATTCTATGTGCCTCAACGAGATGTAAACTTGTCGTGTTAAAAATATGGTTTCGGGTGAAAAACCTATCAACAATTGACTCGACTTTAGGATGACCAAATGAGAAAACTTTACCAGCAGGAGAGAATACAACGATAGCGATTTCAACCCCACATAATGTGCAAAGCTCACTAGCTTTCTTGAATAGCCCTGATCGCCTTTTGGAGAATGTCACTTGAAGATGGTTTTTTATTTGGATTTTTGTGATTTTGATCTTTTGGCGACCCAAACTTGGTTTTTTTGCCATATCTTCAGGAAAAAAAAAACAGGAAACTTGACTAAAAATGGAGGTTCTTGGATGATTCAGTTTTGTGTAAAACATGGGAATTTATAGGTGGTGAATTTAATTTATTTCCCGGGAGTTTTGATTCCAACAAATGATTTGGGAGTTAGAAAATCTTCTTAATTGATGGATATCAGGATATATTAATTTTCTTGTTGTTAACATCATTAGGCCAACTATTTGACTTTTCAGTTACGAAGTCAACACCTTGAATTTTTGGCATGCTAGATACATTGTTAATTAAGGTGCATGTTACATTGATCTAATCAAAGTCAACTTTTAATTAGTAACTTCATCTGCAACATATATGTTTTCATCCCATTGAAACTTGAGAGATGTTGATTGTGATCTGTTGTTACTTAAAATTTTCACCCCAAATAATCGTGATCGTCTTAATTAAAGTCTTTTTCGGTATGCAGCCCATTCAATTTTGTTCTTTCTGAAAAAAAACCGAGTGCTCAAGATGGTGTTATGGAAAAAGTAAATGTAAAGGAGATCCATCCTTCATAGGATTCAGCATTTGTCCAATCAGGCTTCCAATATCAGGTGGAGGGGCATCCAGATTCCTGTAGCAAGAGATCTGAAGAGGCAGTCTGCAATGAGGAAACTCGAGCTGCTAATGTTGGAGGACACCCTGAAGCGATGTCGTCCGAAGGTATTTATACTTTGATCACCTGTATTCAACTAACGTTATTTGTTATTAGTTTTCCTTAAATCTTATCAGTGTAAGGATCAGCAAGTTCTGATGTAGAAACACGTATCTTTTGCAGCAACATCTACCTCAAGCTTCAATGATTTAGCTAAAGAAACTAAAGATCAAAGTGACACTGAGGTACTTGTTTAAATGTTTCCTTTTCTGTTATTTTTTAAAATTAACTCTCTTGCTTGGGTAGTTGGGTTGTGTGTAGCAGTGAAGTTTGGCTTCACGTGTTGATGCTTGTGTGACTGCATTTCATGTGTTCGTGAGGGTGCTTGTTTATGGTTCATGACTGATTACCATTGCTACATATTGGTTATCAGTATAAGTCTTTAATTATTTGTATCTTGGGTCTTGCTGAATACCGTTTTGCTTCAATGCAGATTTCTGGTGATAATAGGACGATTGACTCTAGCGTGCATGATGTCTCTATCGACACTAGGAAGGGTTCTAAGTAAACAAAATCAACTAATGATGAATTTTTCCAAGTTTTGATCTTGGAATTGATTAAGGAACATATCATGTTGCCAGTACAACATCCTTGCAGTTTCCTCACCAAACGACTCCACCCGTTAAGAAGAAAGTGTATACAGGATAATTTTGTTTAGGGTTGGTTACTTGGTTAACTAAACATGAATAGTAACTAAAGCACTTATAATTTGCACTCTTCTGAGGATCTTATATGTCTAAAAGACATTAATTGGTTTCTCTGCTATCTCTAGGATTTTGATATGTATAACATTCTTATCTTTTATAATGATAAAAATCCACATTTAAAGCAATCTCTTCAAGAAAACACATTAACAGGAAATTTTGGTTTTGTCGTGTCTATCAGTACTTTACAATATTGTTCTTTGACTTGTACCTGTTAAGCAAGACTTTGAAAAGGTTTTTGGTTTTTTTAGAGTAAACCCCAATATCTTGTGTGCTTTGTCTTTGTGGATTCAAGGATTGAGATCTCCATGCCTCTGGTGGTTCCTGTAATTACGCGGGATGTTAAAAGAACGGTGTTAGATACACCGGTACACCATGGCCTTTAGTTCTGTTTGTTTGGTGTGACTTTCCTTCTATTATTTTAAATACTTGAAATCTCAAGTTAAAGCTATATAAAATATATGGAAAGTATTTAGCTTACTTTATATCTGCTACTGGAGGAGCTTGGACTGACTGATCGATGAACCGAAGATGCAGAAGTTTTGACAGATAAACTTGGAAAAGCGGATCCACTTGCAGCAGACGCTGAGCGTTTAATTGAGAACCGAAGTGGTGAATTTGACCGTGATCGTTTTTCTGGTTCTAGGTACTCGTAATTAGCACATAAAGTCGGAAAAACCTAAAAATATTATCAACTAACTTCGTTTCTGCTAACCTAGTCTTTTGTTTGATGCAGCCTTTGTAAATGAAAAGGCACTTGGGGACTCGGTAGAAGCTTGTCCAGAATTCCCTTTTCTGCACAATTATCTTATACTATGAACTTGTCTTGGTAGAGCTCATACAAAGGCACTGACAACAGTCATAAAAATGAAATCTATTTCTCTGTTACCTTAAACCCGATGACTGGATCATTCCCTTTTCTTCTTTAATAATTTCTGAAATGCAACCCTCTGTATAAGATAATGTGGTGATTTATAATATTAGAAGTCACCTTCTATTCCATAGGATCCTAATCTAGCAACCCGTGTCCTTTATACAAAAAGAAATTAATATAAAATAACAGATTCATTAGTCATCTTTAGAGCAATTAAAGAATACTGTAAAATAGCAGAGAAGAACATGGATGACCTAGGAGAGGGTACTGCTTATGATGTTGTAGTGTTGGCATCATCAGTGATTGCTGTGATAGTCTACCATGGTTACCATATTCTTGGCATGTTCGTAAGCTCTGCCATAATCTCTCAGAAAATCACACACAATGAGAATAGAACTTATTCTAAATGGTGGTCCATTTACTTGTGAATGGGTCGAATTTGTGTTAAATTTTTATGTCAAATCGGTCATAAATAAATATTAGCTAAAAGACTAGTGGGTCGAACGGGTTGAAAGACGCCCAAAATGTACTTCTTTGTACATACAAGCTTGTAAACTATTTTTGCTCAAACATTTAGCTTTATTGTTGTAATATTATTGCTTTAGTGATTATAATCAACACACATTATTTAAAAATCTTTTACGATATAAAGGGAGTATTTGTCAGTCAACCCAACCCGGTCTGTTTCAACCCAAACCCATTTTGAATTGTTATCCAATCGCACCTTTAGTTTCTACCCGTTTAGGATACATAATAAATTTTGGACAAGACCTGAGAATCTACCAAATTGATCACCTGTTCAATGCATACCAATCGATGCTTTGTTTTGGAAACATCATTGACGTGTTCACCTAAGAACTTATCAACTTTATTGGTTACAGAGCCCAAGTGGTCGATGGTTTTGATCAGAGATTTGGAGATGTAGTCCTTTAAGCTTTCTAGCAGCCTATGCTTGTTAAGAGAGAGAAAGCTAATCAAGTAGCAAAAACAATAATGTAAACTGAGTACATCACAATGAAGTAAATGTGCCACTTACATTTGTTTCTGATCACTCTTATTGTATGAATCTTCAAAATGCTCTGCAGCCGAGTACAACTGCTCTTTTACTTTTCCCAAGTCCTGTAAAGGTCTCTTTATTTAATACAGGCAACCGATTTGTGTTCTCATAAATTATAATGCAGATAATGAAAACAGTTCGGAACTTGACACTAAGCTCATTTCTAACAAATTTGATTGGTTTGTTATACCAACGTTAGCGCTATTTAACAACGTGAAAAGTCGTATTCGATAATTAGCATGTGAAAGAGAGTAAAGAGACCTTGAGTCCATTGGCAAAGAGCAAGCTATGCCTCAAGAGAACATCATAGTTGGAAAGTGAATGAAGATCATCAACAGGAGATGTGTTCTTACTATCCATTTAGGATATAAACAAAGCCAAGTTTCCTTCACCTACATAAACACTATAAACACCTAAACACAAAACATAAAAATCAATGAAAAAGTGAATGTTACAGGTTATACAAGCAGAAAGCGACTTGTGGCTCTAGTAAGTGAGAGTAGGACTTGGTGAAAACTAGGTTTGTGGAGGTTGGAAAGATCTGAAATATTGGTTTTGGAGGCAGAGGTCATATTTGCTTTCCAACGTGATTAACCACTCCACTTTCTTTGGAAACCATAATCTATATAGGTGATGCGGTTTAGGTGTACCTTACAAATAACCCCACAAGGGTTTTAATGATTTCAAATACTATGAACGAAATAGTACACAGGTAATGAAATGTCTAACACTCTAACATGTCAAAACGGGTAAGTTTGTACAACATGTTATGTTGACATATATCACCACTTCTTTTGTGCAAGTTGTGAATTATAAAAGCAATAGATATATGAAGTATGATTAAACAATCTTATTTTGCTTTTGTAAATAATTATATGATATGATCTTATTTTACCTGCTTGACCCGTAAATATAAATGTAAGACGAATTGATCGATTTATACTCTTAAATGGGCTGAAATGGGCACGTTTTTAACTTAAAATCTGTCTCACACACATTCTCACCCACACGTGTTCATGATTAGTGTTTTAGAGTGGTAGGTTGCCTTAATCTATTTTTGCTTCTCCAGGAAGACATTTTTCCAATGATGATGAGAGCTAAAAAAAGTAAGTAAAAGCCTTTTATAGAGAAGAAAATGTCCTTCCAAATAATCACTCTCAACTAACTGGACATCATTATCCTTTGTTTTATTGTTATCTTGATGTCCAATTCCAATAATTTGGCTTTAGCCATCACCTAGAATTCATTATTTGTTGATCCCAGATGCGACCCTTTGGGACCTACCATTAAGTAATTGGATCACATGTTCATTATGCTCTATACAAACTAAACATGATGAGTTTGATGGTAGCTTTTGTTGAGTACGTGCGAAACAGGGAATTGTTCTTGGAAGTCAATAAAATACTAAATATAGGGAAGAGTAATTAGCACACCATCTGATTCCAATAATCCATCAATAAAAAGGACCACAATAAACAACCTCCAATTTTGTTACATTACAGTTCAGATTTCCTTATCAAATTTGTTGGGATCATGATTCATGAGTGATCATCAATGTGTTAAATCTTTGTGGACCTATCTTTAGTTGCCCTTGTGGGATTATATAACCACCATTTTCTGTGTATATATATACTCATAAAAAATTCCTAAATAATAAGATAAGCAAATAGATTAATCTTCTGTGAACGTTGATAAATTCTATGCAACTACGGTAGCTATAAAATTAGAAGGGACATTCGCGGAATCATGGGTCGCGTGTATCACCCAGCAGTACATGGCCACGAATACGAGTGTCAAAACAAATGGGGAGCCTTGTATAACTTATATATATATTGCAGAAGTGAATTCATGGCGATAAATAATATATTTGAAATTGTATGCATGTGAACAAGGCCAAAAGAATATAATTGTAGAAGAGAACACCTTACAACTTATTTCTCATATATATCCAACCAGCTACGTACCTTGCTACATAAAACATGAATGATACAAAAGATTAAAGCTATAAAATACGACAGGTTGGAGCATGGGATTCTACACAAAGATTCCAACCATCAGATTTCACATATGGTCTGCACTAAGATATCCAAATACATGATATTGTGGTCAACACTCAACCATATGCCAATAGCTATATAAAGTCTAGGATGCTAATCTCAATTTTTAACACTAGTGAGTTGTAACTAATTACATAATGCAGAAATCTATAGTATGAGAGAAGTGCCACCACATAAAACCGATGCCAAACATATCGAAATAACGATGGTCTTAAGTGGCATTCTTCCTTTATCGCTCCTCAAAAACATGGCTTCATACACCGGCCAACTATTCAAAACCCCGAAACCAGCTATAAACAATTGCACAAACAACTTATCAAAATTCCAAACACTCAACATCTGAATTATCCCAACTACCAATGAGAATAAGTTGACGATCGACGCAGTTGTTAGGGGTACAAACATGGCTGAGTGGACCCCAAACTCCATAAGACCTTGATCATATCTCTTGCTTTGTTCATCATCTTGCACTTTGCTTGTCACATTGAACCCTTGTGTCGCTATCCCTAAATGTTTAAAAAAGTACTCAATAAGTCCAAACAAGTAGGGTGACAGCCCCCTTATTAGCCATATCCTTTGATCATTCCACCATCTCTTATATGTGCTATTGAATAAGATGAAGTCATAACAATCTTGACCATATGCTCCAAGGAATAGGAAAGCATACAACAAGAACCATGGATCCGTCACCTACAACCACCATTATGTTAGCTGGTCTCTACTTGTGCTAATGGAATTTTGATACAGTATTGACTAAAATTAAGAGGAAAATACCTTTGGGAAGATGTATAATCCGTTCACAAGGGCAATTTGTGGAATGAAAGAGTATATTGTGATGGGAATTGACCAGATGGGCCAAAAAGCATTATGTGCATAACATAAGCCCATTACAAAGCCCATGTACCGTGACCCGAAAATCACAGGAATGTATTTTGAGAAGGCCACCTCAAGTAGTCCAATGGCCCATCTCTTAGTTTGACTAACCGCATCGATGAGGGAGATTGGGACATCACCCAAAAACGCGGGCCTACTCGGGTGGCAAAAGATCGCCTTCCATCCTTCACATTTTAGTCGATATCCTGTGAAGTAATCTTCCACAAGTGACCCATACCGAAACCCCAACTACGTGTAAACAAAAAGAATTCAAACAATTATACTGTCTTATGACATGACCACACACATATATAACAAAGTAAGGTGATAAGACATGACCACACACATATATAACAAAGTAAGGTCTGGGATTGGACTCACTTGAAATCCCCACTTGGTGCCACTTTCATAGTTGCACTCGACTACACGATGAGCTAACTCAATAATTGATTGTGCCGAAATCGGCTTCTCAACCACATGGTCCGGTCTCAACTCTTGCATTTCTGGTGGTACCATTGACGTGGGGCCACCAAAGAAAACTCGCCGAATAAAGAAACATCCACTTCCAACGTAACAAGGGCCTTGGAATCCATCCATCCCAACAGGGTTGGCCACAAATAATCGCAAGAATTCACCTCCATAAATATCATCTTTGTTGAGCCCGTGATAGCGTTGAGGGAACTGAACATATCCTAATGTGGGTCGAAGTACTGGATCCGAATTGTAACACAACACCTTTTTAGGTGTTTGAGGATCATTAGAGTACATGTCGCAATCTTGAGTAAGAACTATAGGTGCATTCGTCATGACACCTGATACTCGAAGCTTTAAAACAACAATAACAAGTTATACAACATTTAGATTAACGAAATATAACTAAAGAAAAAAAAATTAATAGTACACACAAAATATTTTAGGGGAACTTAACTGTAAAAAGATGTTCTTAATCTAGCGATACGTGAGAAGGACATCAACCGCAAGATTATTGGTTCTAAAGTCTAGTTGGGTGATATTTTAGATATAGAGTAAGGTTCGGTGAGAATGAAAGTTCCAATAGGAATGCGTCACATGTTACCAAAATCCATTTTTCTCACGTTTTTAAAAATTAAATATCTCACAAACAGTAAGTCGAAGAATCATAAAAATTGCACCATAAAAATCAGCGTTTTCTTCTCTTCGATTAGAGATGTGACAAGGTATACTTTCGACGAACTTTTTTTTTCCGTTTTCGGTGGGTTTTGAAAACGAGTAACACATGTGATACGAACGAGTAACACATGTAATACCATCGGGTAACACATGTGATACAAGCGGTTAACACATGTAATAGCAACGAGTAACACATGTGTTACTAATTTTGTACAATTTGTAAAACCAAAAAAAAAAAAATCGCCGAAAGTATAACTTGTGAGATGTCTAATCGAAGAGAAAAAAATGGTGATTTTTACACCAATTGGAATTATAATAGGGTCTACTGTTTCGTCATGTATTGAAGTTTACACATTTTACTATTGTATGAGCGGAACTTTGAAAACTTATATTGTATGTATTGAATTTGTAAATTAAATGTCGTATATTGTATGTAAACTTCTCTTTTCGAGTAAAGTCAAAATAAGAATGTTTACATTTTTGGCCTTACACAAAAAGAAAAATTTACATACAATTAAAAAAATTTATAAGTTTAATACATACAATCGAACAAATGAAAATATATTTTATTTTATACAATATAATATTATAAATGAAAATACATGACCAAACAATAAATCCATCCATTAGATTATATGACCATTGTTAGAAGAGTACGAAAGATTAATAATTAAATTATAGTTATCCTTAAAATGGCATCCAAAACGGCATCTATTATAAAATATTTGTTATTCTCACATCAAAATTTGTTCACCCTTACGTAAAATCGTGTTGAACCTCCAATAAATTCGATGAATTATTATTGGACCAAAAAAACTAATATTTATTAAAAACTTAGGATTCTTACCAATGAATTAAGGGCCCCTGCCTTGAAATGGTGTGGGGATTTTTTGTTCTTTTCTCTTGATACATACACAAGATTTGGTATCGACTGCCCCTTGTTGTCCTCTTCTTTTGCACTCTCGATCAATACCTATATTATCTCCAAATATATACAATTCCAAATTATACAAGATTATTATATAATTCTTGTCCCCATATAAAACTATTATACTCAATTTTAAAGATGTTACATATAATTTTAAGGGTAGGGTTCAAATGAGAATAGGAATTTGTGTGAGAATGAGGGAACCAATGATATCAAGCCATGTGTACAAAGAGAATGTTCCACATGTACAAAACCCATTTACCCCCAACATCAATTATCTCACAAACGACAAATCGAAAAATTATGAAAATTGCACTATTAAATTCGTCGTTTTATCCTCTTCGATTTGCCGTCCCTCAAGACATACTTTCGAAAAGTTTTTTTTTTTTTCATTTTTTTTGTGGGTTTCACATTTACTAGCACATGTGTTAAAGTGTTGCGTTTAGGGTTTAGGGTTTGGGGTTTAGGGGTTAGGGTTTAGGGTTTGAGGTTTGGGGTTTCTCCCCCGAAACCCCAAACCTCAAACCCTAAACCCTAACCCATAAACCCCAAACCCTAAACGCTTTACAAAACGCTAAACCCTAAATCTTTCTAAACCCTAAACCTTGAACCCCTTCTAAACCCTAAACCCTTATAAACCCTAAACCTTAAACCCTACTAAACCCTAAACCTAACCCTAAACCCTAACCTTAACCACAAATTAAATGTACAACTAATCACTAACACATGTGTTACTAATTTGTGAAACCCACCAAAAAATGAGAAAAAAAAAGTTGTCAAAAGTATGCCTTGAGGGACGGCAAATCGAAGAGGAAAAAACGCTGAATTTTATGGTGCAATTTTCATGATTTTTCGACTTACCGTTTGTGAGATATTTAATTTTTAAAAATGTGGAGGAGAGAGAATAAAGTGACACATGGCAGAAATCTGTTGGTTCCCTCATTCTCACTCAAAATTGATGTACTCATTTGAACCTTACTCATAATTTTAAATATATATGGTGACAAAAGAATATGCAAACTCAAGATTAAAAAAAATTAATATGTATCAGATGGTTAGATAACGGATACATTCAAGTACGTATATGCCAATCGGGTTGGTTTGTTAATTATGATTTTTCTTGTGCAACTTTATTTTTTCTTGAATTATTCAAATGTATCTGTTAAATAATAGCTACGATTGTAAAAACTCTGTTTTTTGAAACAATAATATGATATATTATGTGCTAATTAAAGAAGATTGAAAAGTATACAAGTATTTGGATACATTTTATGATTTCACACATTCGATCAACTTGTTTAACTCTTTTTTAATCTCCAAATAAATTTATGTGCAGTTTACAAAGGAGTGTTGATATATACAATATTTTTTTTATTCATACACCAAAATCATGCATTGTAGTATTGTATGCTTCAAAATGTGTAAAAGGTGGTGTATGAATCAAAAGATGTGTTGTATTTATCACTAGCCTTTACAAAGTGTCCATTAACTCTTCAATCAATCAATGAATCAGATTCATCGTATTGTATATATATATATATATATATATATATATATATACACTAAAGTGAGGTTCCTAGGGAAGGGTATATAGTGAAAGGAAGGAGAGAAGCCAATGAAGTGGTGACAAGTGTCATTTTAAAATCTCCTCATTTTTTATTCATTTCCCCCTCCATCCCCTTCTTATTTCCTCACCTTTTTTTTAACTTGTAAAAACTTTTATAACACTTTTGTTATAAAAAAAAGTAATAAATGATTAAATAAAATTTGTTAACATTTTTTTAGAAAATATTATCACTTTTAACAATTTAATAAAAAAATAGTTTTTAACATTTTTTAAATACTTTTTTTTATCAGTTTAGTTTTTTCTTTTTTATATCATTTTCACATTTGTGATGTACCGGATATTATATATTACGATGCAGATGAATATAAAAAAAGATGCAATAAAAGTAAATTATTATTATGTTCACCATCATTATAATAATAAAAACTTTTAAAAAGCGCAAAAAAATCATAAAATAAAAACGAATAAATTAATAATAATATTAATAATACATATAACACAAAAAAAAATTCAAAAAAAAAAAAATGGAGAAATGAGAAGAGTGAAGAAATGAAGAAGGTGAAAAAATAGAGGATAACACTTATCAGCTTCTTATTTGCTTCTTTCCCTTCTCTCCTAGAACCCTTTCCTCACAAGAACCACTATCTATATACTATACCTTATTATTTTCTTCGTTAACAAAAAAAAGTTTATCACATAATTTTTTTTCTTCACGCTTCTAGAAAGTGTGTAATTTTTTTTGAAAAATATAAGATTTTTCACACCTATATATGTAAGAATAAGAAGCTTTCACTTGTAACTGTGAAGAAATTACAACTTTTCAACACTTAAAAGTGTGTAATTAATTTGTGGCACATGATTTTCTTACGCAACAGAAAGTGTGTATAAATTTGAGCGTTACAAATTGAAGTTTACACTTATAAATGTGGGTAAATTTAGATTTCTCGAAATTTATAACTTTATAAGTGTGAACTTTTTTTCCTTACACTTGTATATACGTGAAGATTGTAATGTTTGTTTATATATCCGTACACTTATTGATGTAATAATTGTCTACGCAATTATAAGTGTGAATAATTTAACATAATTCACACATTTTTTAAAAGTGTGAATAAAAGTGTGGATAAATGATATATTTATTGGAGTGCTTGTCTTTTCAGTTTTGATATCACGTGCGCTTTCTTATTTAGCGACCAAAAGAAATACCTGAACAACGGCAGGATGGGTTGAACGAGTGAACCCTGGAGTTCGATATTTATCGAAAATCAGACGTTGGGGTTCGCTAGTAATGTACTCGGGGCATACTTCACCTCTTTCGACCACATTTTCGACTCTTATCTTCATGCTTTCGTACATCACCTACGATAACCAAAGGGGAACACGATCAAAAATGTTATGGATTTGAGTAGAGGTGGCAATTTTAGACCCATTGGTTAATTTTGGATCAATTTGGTTAATTTTTAGGAGGGGATGAGTTTGTTGGGTCTCCTCCCCTTTTTTTGGATGGGTCTAAATGGGTTTTTCAATATAATCTCTAATTGTGTAAAAATTAACCAACGGGTTCAGACGGGTCTAGCGGGTATTTTTTTTTTTTCCACCTCATTTCATTTTTTTCATTTTTCACTCAAATAAAAAAAAAAGTTTGGTGAACCCGATGACCCGACCCGACCCGAAACCCATTTGACCCAGACTCGTTTAGACCCATCCTTCTAAATGACCCATCTAGACCCGGACCCATTTAGACCCAAACCCATCTAGACCCGTGACCCGACCCGACCCGACCCATTCATTTTGCCACCTCTAGATTTGAGTGTTTTGTTTGATAGCGAGATACCTTCTAAAAAGTAACAATTATAATGCATGTTGGTGAATGACACGCAAATTAAATAAATAGTCAAGTTGACCTAAAAATACATGTAAAATTAAAATAAATAAATAAGAATAAGAAAAAAAAGGGTGTAGATAATTAACGTTCGGACCGCAAAAAATTACAAGGATAAATAACCGGTTACTTGCTCTAGTTGCAGAAAATACTAAATTTCTGTATTGACTATTGAGCCAGTATTTTATTAAAATTATTTTTATTATTATTATACACATATACGTAAAGGACATCGAGAAAATATGTGAATTACAATAGTTTAAATCATCACTGTCTTGTTTACATGTACATGAAAATTTTGAAATCAATAAATGGAAACACACATAAGCTTAATTGACTTCTGACGGAGATAATAGTACTAGTTTTAAAGGTTGTAAATAAGAATGAATAATTGACTTTTGACGGAGATAATAGTAATAGTTTTAAAGGTTGTCAATAAGAATAAATTTAATGTATATGAAGTTATTATGCGTATCTTATACTTCGATTACTGTATCACTATATATTGATATATATATATGTAAATGGTTCTCATTGAGTGTCATAAAATATAATCTGTCGTTAGCAAAGCCCAAACCTTTAATCATCAATTATTACTATTTGGCTATTTTTATACGTCATTTTTGCTAATTAGGTTAACTCGGAGAAAAGTTAAAAACATCAAATCATGCATGTAGTTATATATATATATATATAGTGGCGGATCTAGAGTATAAAATCACATGTTTCAAATAATATCTTACTCAATAACTTGGTTGAGGCAATTATAATATTGACAAAATAAACGGTTCGGGTCGTTAATATATATCCAACATATATAAAACATAAATTCATCATGTTGATTTACATGATAATATTTTAAACATGGTCATTTTGTCGAATTAGCAGGCAATGTATTTAAATCAACTCTAAAATACTTCTGTTTTGCATTATCTCAAAGAGTTATTTTTTCCATTACATTTATTGATTGAGCATTAGTTGAAGATGTTTGAATATCAATTAGAGATGAACTAGATTATACAATCAGTTAATGACGGAGAAAAACCATTATTTAACTATTAAGGGCTATATAATCAAAATTAAAACATATGGATTAACACACAATTAGCAATTTAAACTCTATCATGGGTAAAGTTAATTAATTACAGAGTCATCAAAAACCTATGAAAGCCTAATATAACCCTATCAAAATTCAAGTTTTTTACACAAAAATAAAAATCTAAGTTTTATTTAAGAGAATCTTATGTTAGAGTTTTTGTAAAAGTAAGAGATGGAGCTGGCTGTTAATAACCAATAGGAGCTAGCCGAGAGAGAGAGCCAGCCAAGGGAGATATAGAGCCGATAAAGTTAGTTCAACGTTGATATTTTTGTTACAAGCTGAAGTAGAATGCTTTTATCTTTAATACGGAGTATATTTTAGGGATTATAAAGGTTTGGCCTATTCATGGGCCAAATAAAAATTGTTAATATAGGGCTTTTAGTGGGTGTACTTGTCTAAAATATCAAGGTAGGTCATGTTATATTTGTTACCTGGTTCATTTGACAAATATTCAATTCTCTCTAAATATTTTTAAGTTATAAGGCAGGTCACATGACCCATGTGCCATAGGTGTGAATCCGCCTATATATATATATATATTAATTCAGGAGGATTTATGGCTATGAGGTACATACGTATTCATACAAAATTACAAATTATGGAAGCTATTAATTAATCTTCATGTTACGGAGTTCGATTCTCTATCATGCAAAATGCTACAAAAATATTTATTGTTGTCATAAGACATTATAGAGGTGACAATTTGAGACCCATGGATGTAGTTGGATTTTTCTAATTTTTATAGATGGGTCTATTTGGGTAACTAAAATAAGGCTTAAGTATATCATTATTACCTATTGGGTCATAATGAGTAATGATGATATACTTAAACTTTTTTTTAATTACCCAACTAGACCTATCTATAAAAATTTAAAAACCCAACTAGACCCATGGGTCTTAAATTGCCACTCTCATAAGGATAAATACACAATTAACCATGTAAATTTTTCGTACCTTTTTGCAAATGCTACAAGAATATTTAATGTTGTCATAACTCATAAGGATAAATACACAATTAACCACGTAAATTTTTCGTACCTCTTTGCATACACATAAAAGCAACGTTTCAAGAATCGGTTGAACCGGACTGGTTCGACCGGCTCCGGAATGTTTTACGATTCAATTCTGACCGGTTATTGACTATTTATTGACTCGGTTCAGATCGTTGACTTTTCCGGTTCAACCGGAAACCGGCAACCGGGTTGAACCAATTTCATTTTATTTTTTATTTGATTTTTTCCAAATTTTTTATTATTATTCTTAGGGTTTAATGGTTTATTACTTTATTTTGTTGGTTCTTTTTGGAAACATAAACACCGCACACACAGCATCATCTTCCTCACCACCAAATTGAAAAACTCCAAACCCTAACCCTTGGTACAACTGGATCCGCCCCCACCCTAGGTATTCATGTTTTTATTATACATACACTTTAATCAATGGTATTACCGCATTCTTATATTAGTGTGTACTTTTTTTTTTGTGCTAATTTTGACAAGCTTTGTAGTATTCAGGACTTTACAATAAATGAGCTCTTTTCTGATTTTTTTTTTTGTTGTTGTTGTTGTAGTGTTACTGTGGCCAGTGGTGAATCTAGAATTTCAATTTAATGGGGTCCAATGTTGTAAATTAAAAATTTGAAAGTAAATATAAATAAATAATGTATTTTTTTTAGTAAGAGTCGGCTAATTACAAACTCCGCTTGGCATAAATTATTAACAATATATATAACCTATTGAAAACTATTGTTATCATTTATAGAATTGTTTTTTTTTTTTACGATTTTCCATACTATCAAAAATACAATTAATAAAGGTTTTTATGCAGTTGGACTAATTTTAGAGAACCATTGGGCTTTATTTTAGAAGTACAGTTCGTTTTTTTGTCCACATAGGACTCAATTTTAAGTTTACCAGGGGTCCAATTCAAAATTTTAATGGAAATTACATGTAATGTTATATCTTTTGTAGAAGATATTGAAATCTTAGTGGGTGGACTGCACCCTTCTATTGATGTAGATTCGCCCTTGACTGTGGCCCTCATGGACCTGCAGGTTATGTCATATTCGGCCAAGTTGTGAACACTAGGGGACCATTAAATTTGTCACATTTTAGTCGACACATTGTATGCCCAAACGGTATGCATGTCACTTATCTAGCTTATAGTAAAATCTGGAAGCAATCAGAAATTCGAATTGTGTATTCTATTATTCTATCTTTTGACAGTTATTTAAATTTAGAGCTAGAGTTGCATCAGTCAGTACATACATGTTTTTAGTTTATGATAAAACCCACCAATAGTCCAATACCATCACGGTATAATTATTGAATAGTTTCACTCGCTTAGTTGGAGTAATTAATTAACTTAACTATATAAATAAGATATCGATTTTATTAAAAAAAAAAAAAATCGAACGTACGTTTAGACTATCATGATACATAAACTCTAGTTAATTTTTATGAAAAAAACATGCAGCAACAAGTTAATTGAACACAACTTCAAAGGGTTAAGTATTTGTAAAAGTATGTAACTATGCGTTAACTTCTTTTGTGTGTACGTAACTAAATTGACCTTCATTGTATGCACGAAATTATTTATTGTCGTACATTGTATGAATTTTGGTGACTTGTCAACTGGTAAAGATGCCACTTGTCACCTTATATTTGATAACAAGTTACCAAAATACATACAATGTATGACAATAAATAGTTTCGTACATACAATGGAGGTCAATTTAGTTACGTACACACTAAAGAAGTCAACGCATAGTTATATATATACATTTACAAATACTTAACCCAGCTTCAAAAGATCAATATTTAAGTTGGTACGTGTTCTTATTACCTTAATCTCGTCACTCTCGACCTCAGCCGTTCCATGGCAATCGGAGCTAAAATAGGTGTCGGGACATCGATCCATAATGTTATTATCCCTGCAAAACGGAAGCCAAATCTTTGCAAACTTTGCAGCTTCCATGAAAGCAAAAAGAGTAAGCTCGGAACCACCATCATCAGACACATAAACCGATATTTTCTCCGGTGGGTAGTCATAAGCCATCAAAGATAACGCCGTGTTAACGACGTTCATAGGTGGCTCTTTATACGGATCCGCAGTGCATATAAATATGTCAATAGCCGGATAGTCTTTTATGTCCAAGATTTCGTCTAGGTTTTCAGGGTACACGTGTCGTATAATAGGGCGGAGACGAAATGAAGTGGTGGTGGCCCACATGAAGGCTAGGATGACGTCAGAGATTAAGAGGGAGGTGGTGGTGATGAGGGTGGTGGAGTGGTGGATAAGGGTGAGGAAATGGTGGTAGATAAGGGCGAGAATGGCAAAAGTGTAAATAATTGCAAAGATACGGTTGAAGTACGTGCATGGCACGTGGCTGTATGTGTGAAGAAGTGGTGTTGTTCCCATATTTGTTCTCGAGTATATTATTATTGTTTGCCGCTTGTTGAAATTTATAAGTTTATGATGCATGGGTTTAAAAAGAGTTATCCGATCGAACTTGTGGTTACAAAAGTTGGAATTAATTAAAGGGTTAATAGACAAATAGGTCACCATACTTTGCGAAAATGTTTATCTGGGTTACTAAACTTTAAAAATGTTCAATTTCATACTGTACTTATAAAAAGTGTTCAATTAGGTTACCAAATTTTCGACATATTTCAATTAACTTACTGTGCTAGTAAAAATGTATTTAACAATGTGCAATTGGGTCACTAAACTTTTAACCAAAATTAAGCATAAATAGGCTGAGTGACACTTTTTGGAAGTACAGTATGAAATTGAACATTTTTAAAGTTTAGTAACCCATATGAACATTTTCGCAAAGAACAATAACCTATTTGTATATTGTAACGCCCCAAATTTCGTAAGTTCTAAATCTTAAAATATATAATTTAAACTGTTTAAGTTAGGAGGACTAACTGTGTAACGTATTTTATGTTTATAGGACTTGCCATTTAATGAATTAGTTAGTAGAGGGGTATAAGGTGACAAGTGCCATAAGTTGAGGGGCTTAGATGAAATTCACAGTATAAAAACCCAGGTTCTGTATTATTCCAGCTTATTCCAAACACTGTATATTTCTAAAACACGTACTGAGCTTTTGAGTGAAATCAAGAAGGAAGAAAATCAAGCAATTCAAACTAGGGTTTCGATTTCTTAAGGTTGCTAGCTACTAATTAGTGTTCTTGAGGTATGATTAACACTCTATTCTTGTTTAATTGATGAATTAAGGTGATTAGGTTAAACCCTAAGTTCATGAAATTCATGAATTAGTGGTTTAATGAGTTATATATGATTCATACACATGATAAAACTATGTATGGTGTTTGAATATTGTTAATTTTATAAAAGAACTCATAATTTTGGGGTTATGAGTAAACTAATGATTTTTAATCTTGTGTGATATTGTTAATTGGTGTTTTGATGAAATTAGAGATGATAATTATACATGAAAGGGTAGTTGATGATGGTAATGATATAGATATATGTGAATATACACTAAGAAATGGTAATCTTAGTGTAAGTGATGGTTTTGATTTGTGAATGATAATGAACTACCCATTTATGTGTAATTAGTTAATAAAGTGTGTGAAACTTAACACTTGTATAGCTTAATACAAGTAATGAGTTGAAAGTTGAATGTGTATTGATACTTGGCTACATGATTACATGATTAGGTGATAAACGTGATCAAAGTGTTGATACAAGTAATTTTATACGTGGGCTATCGCGAGGTAAGTTAATGGATGATGCTATCTTTCTTCAAGTAATGCTTGTTCCATTTACTTGGAAGGACCGGTAATGGATATGTCATTTACTTGATGAGTTATGATTATATACCGGGGTGTAGGCCCGAAGATGTTAATTCTTGCGGGAATTAGCATATGATGTTATGGATCCTTAATATACGTATGTTGTGAAATGATATTGATTATCATTAATAGCCCATTTCTTACTAAGCTTTATGCTTACTCTATTATGTTTATGTGTTTTAGGTGAGCCAAGTGGGACCCAGAGGGATCCGGGTAAAAGGCCCGAATGATGCTAGTGGTGGAGCTTGTTAAGTTATCGGTAACAAGCTAATCTTTTGAATCATGCTCTCGATATGTAATCACCCCTTTTGTTTAAGAAAACTTAGTTTTGACACCTAATGTTGAAAGTCAAACATGTTGAAGTGTGGAAGTCAAATTAGTCAATGAGTTGGTATACTCATTGATAGTTTTGGAGATGATGTTATTGTATAATAGATGAATATAATATGAATATAATGGTTTTATGGAAATTTGATGTTAATAGTTAAGTTGAAGTATTGATAGTGAAAGTGGCATGAGTTGACTTAGAATAGTCAAAGAAATGTGATTTGGGTGTTGGAATAGTGGTTATTTGGGCAAAGACCCAAACGGGTCTTCAAAGTGCCCAAATGGGTCACTAACGGGTCAAAAGGCTACGTTGAGTTGTAAATATGATATGACGAATGTAAACATTGCACTAGGTCCCAAATGTGGTATTAAAAATGTAGTAGAAGTGTCAAAGTCTGAAGTTTGTTGGTTTGGAATTTGGTATGTCAACGGAAGTGGTCAAAAATGACCATAAAGTGGTCAACGATCCGTTTTCTCGTTAAACATGAAATTTGGAAAAGTGTTAATTGGGAAATGTTCATATAGTCATAATACACGTGCCTGCAAATTTTCATGGTCATTGGACTTGTCATTTTCAAGATATGCACGATCGAATTTCGGAAGATGGTAAAATGGACAGCAGGCTTGATTCCCGGGGAATGGGAGTCATTCCTGGGGAATCCGACTCAGCTTACTAACAGCATGCTTCATTCCTGGGGAATGGGAGTCATTCCTGGGGAATCTCTTATAAATTCAACATTTTCTTACTTAAATCCTTATTTGATCTAGGGAATGATACAACAAGTCTAAAATGTCATATTAAGACGTAGGACTTTACGAAATGAGTAAAAAAAAAAAAAAAAAAAGTTCTAAACTTCGGGGTGTTTCAAGTTGGTATCAGAGCTTGGTTTAAGGGATTCGGGTATCCATCATTAGTGGGTACTTGATCTTAAGCCATTATTATTATTGTTGAGCATGATATTGAATTGTTATCTGTTTTGATTAATCTAGTTATTTGATTTCTAAGACTTTTGACTCGAAATATCTTGTGGTAACTTTGGAAACATATAACTGGGATATGATAATTCGTGTGACTGGCCACCACAATAATTATCATATGGCAATTGTATGGAGCCAAGGAAGTCACAAGGTGTTAAGAAGATAAAGTCTTGGTAATAATTGTTGACTGCTATGTGACTAGGTGCAATTAAATTACAAAGTAGACATTTTATTGATGAATATGCTTGTATTAAATATATTGTGTCTACTTTCAGTAATAAGATGAATGATCAAGAAGGAATAGAATTGACACTTGGGCCGCGTCCACGAGACCAAGCCCAGAATGTAAGAACTGGAGGTGATGATGATAGACAAAGACCTCCAGCAGATGATGCTAGGTTATCTTTGACCGACTTAAAAACTTTAATCTCAGCTGAAGTGGCAAAGGCTCAAGAGGCGTCCCTTCCCCTCTTATTGGGCCGTATTTCTGAAACCATACGTGAAACTGTTGCTGATGAATTTCAAAGGCGAGATGATGAAAATGAAATTGATCTTGAAAGACCACCTCCTGGTGGTGAAAGAAATGAGGAAAGACCACCAACACCTGTTGTTCGCAGGGTGATTCAAAATCGTGATGAAGATCGTAAATTCAGTTATAAAGACTTTTCTGTTTGTAACCCGCCAGATTTTCAAGGTGAGATGGGTCAAATTAAATGTCAAAGGTGGTTATCTGAAGTTGAAGGGGCATTTGCCACGGCAGAAGTCCCTAACCGATTGAAAGTGAGATATGCTTCTAATCTTCTTAAATCCCGTGCTAAATTCTGGTGGGAAGTTCAATGTCGTACTTTAGGAGAGGAAGCTATTACAGTGATGACATGGGAAGATTTTAAAAAGATGTTTGTTGAAACTTATTCGCAGGATGCTGATCTAAATAGAATTCGTCGTGAGTTCCTTTCTATGGAACAAACGACTGAGTCGATAAACGAGCTGGTAGGAAATTTTCTGGATCGAGCCCAATTTTGTCCAGAATACATGGCAAATCCTAAATTACTTATGGATCATTTTCATACAATCCTGAAGAAAGAAATTCGACAGTTTGTCAATCCAAAGAAATGTAGTACTTTTTCTGAAATGGTAGACGAGGCTCGATTTCAAGAACTGGAGTTAAAGAAGGATGAGAAAAGTTCCACGAAAAGAAAAGCTGAATCCACTTCTACTCCATCCAAAAAGTTTAGATCTGGTGGAAGTTTTAGAAAGGATGATCGAACTGAAATCCCAGAATGCAAGATATGCCATAAAAGGCATCGTGGGGAGTGTAAAGCCGGGACTCTAAATTGTTTTTCTTGTGGAAGGCCGGGACATTTTAGCAAAGATTGTCCCAATCCAATCAAAGTTTGTCATCATTGTCTGAAACCAGGACATATTCGACCTGATTGTCCTGAATTGAAATCTCAACCTACTTCTTCTGCTCCTCGCAAGAATACTGAGAGGAAGACGGTGGAACCACCGAAGCCTAAACACCGTTCCTTTCAAATTACTGCAGAAGAAGCACAAAGAGCCCCCGATGTGTTAACAGGTACCTTCTTTGTAAATCTTAAACCTGCATACATACTGTTTGATTCGGGAGCTTCACGATCATTTGTGTCTGAAAAGTTCTGTCGATATTTCTCAATCCCTCTTACTGAGTTAGATGCTCCACTAGATGTGGAAGTTGCTGATGATAGAATTATCTTTGTGACTAATGTGTATAGAGGGTGTCAATTAGTGATTAACAATGAAACCTTTCTCATAAATTTAATTCCAATGCAAATGGGTGAGTTTGATGTAGTTGTGGGTATGGATTGGTTAGGCAAACATAATGCTATAATCCAGTGTGAGAAAAAGATTATTCGTATTACTTCATCAAGTGGGGGAGTGATAGATATTTATGGCGAAAAGAGAAAACTTTCAATTCCAATTTGTACCTTTGCTCGTGCTAAATGCCATTTATCACATGGTTGCCAGGCCTTTTTGGCACATGTGATTGATACTCAAAAGCAAACTCCCAAATTATCTGAAATTCCTATTGTTAATGAGTTCCCCGATGTTTTTCCCGACGAGCTACCGGGCATTCCGCCCGATAGACAAGTCGAATTCCGTATTGAATTAGTACCGGGAGCTACACCAATTGCTAAAACACCTTATAGACTCGCCCCCTCTGAAATGCAAGAGTTGATGAAACAATTGCAAGAATTACTTGATAAAGGTTTTATTCGTCCGAGTAGTTCACCATGGGGTGCACCGATACTATTTGTTAAAAAGAAAGATGGCACTATGAGAATGTGCATCGATTATAGGGAATTGAACAAGGTTACCATCAAGAATAGGTATCCCTTGCCTAGGATTGATGACTTGTTTGACCAACTCCAGGGTGCTAGTTTCTTCTCGAAGATTGATTTACGTTCTGGTTATCACCAATTGAAAGTTCGAGAAGAAGATGTGTCTAAAACAGCTTTCAGGACAAGGTATGGCCATTACGAATTCGTGGTTATGCCTTTTGGTCTGACAAATGCTCCTGCCGCTTTTATGGATCTCATGAATCGAGTGTGCCGACCTATGCTTGATAAGTTTGTAATTGTATTCATAGATGATATTCTCATATATTCCAAATCTGCTGACGATCACAATGTTCATTTAAGGCAGGTATTACAAACTTTGAGAAATGAGAAACTCTATGCCAAGTTCTCCAAGTGTGAATTTTGGCTTCGTGAGGTACAATTTCTGGGTCATGTTGTTAATAACCAAGGTATTATGGTTGATCCTGCAAAGGTTGAGGCGGTGATGAAATGGGAACCTCCAACCAATGCAACAGAAGTTAGAAGTTTTCTGGGTTTAGCTGGCTATTACAGACGGTTTATCCAGGATTTCTCCAAGATTGCTACTCCTCTCACTAAGCTTACTCGTAAAAATATTAAATATGAATGGAATGATGCAGCTGAACAAGCTTTCCGTACTTTGAAATTAAAGCTTAGTCAAGCTCCTGTCTTAGTACTTCCTGATGGTACTGATGACATGGTAGTTTACTGCGATGCTTCTCGAAATGGTCTTGGTTGTGTTCTGATGCAGAGGGGTAAAGTGATTGCTTATGCTTCTCGACAACTGAAAGAACATGAAAAAGGATATCCAACTCACGATTTGGAGCTGGCAGCGGTTGTCTTTGCTCTAAAAATCTGGAGGCATTACTTATATGGTGTGAAGTGTATCATTTATACTGATCACAAAAGCCTCAAATATTTCTTTGATCAGCGTGACCTTAACATGAGACAGCGACGTTGGCTTGACTTGGTGAAGGATTATGACTGTGAAATTCTTTATCATCCAGGAAAGGCTAACGTTGTAGCTGATGCTCTCAGCCGAAAAGCGATGCATCATGCTTTAATTGTTAAATCTCTTCGCATTACTGTCATTCCTAATTTACTTGACCAGATTAAGGAAGTCCAACAAAAGGCATGGCAAAAAGGTCTTTGGAGAGCAGAACGTATTAAAGGTCAAATTCCAAACATTGTTGATGATTCTCGTGGGATAAAAACACGTTATGGAAGAATATGGATTCCAAATTCACCTGAGCTGAAAAAGCTGTTACTTGATGAAGCTCACAAGTCCAGATATTCCATTCATCCTGGTGCAACAAAAATGTACCATGATTTGAAAGTTGATTATTGGTGGCCTGGGATGAAGCGTGAAATTGTGAAATATGTCGAACAATGTCTAACGTGTTTGCAGGTTAAAGTAGAACATCAAAAGCCATTTGGTAAAATGCAACCGTTGGACATACCTGTTTGGAAATGGGAGCACCTTACCATGGACCTTATCACTAAATTACCCAAAACTCAACGTCATCATGACACTATTTGGGTGATTGTTGATCGGTTGACAAAAAGTGCTCTATTCTTGCCAATTAAGGAAACTTATACTTCAGAGGCACTTGCTGATTTATATGTTAAAGAAGTTGTGGCACGACATGGTATGCCTATCTCTATTATCTCTGATCGAGATAGTAGATTCACTTCTAGATTCTGGAACAAATTCCAAGAGGATATCGGTACTCGTATTCATTTAAGTACTGCATATCATCCCCAGACTGATGGGCATAGTGAAAGAACCATCCAGACGCTTGAAGACATGTTGAGGGCATGTGCCATTGATTTCGGTGGTAGCTGGGATACTCACCTACCGTTGGTTGAGTTTTCTTATAATAACAGTTATCATGCGAGTATTGGCATGCCTCCTTATCAAATGTTATATGGCAGAAAATGTAGAACTCCAATATGTTGGGATGAGATTGGGCAACGAGAACTGGGTAGTACTGATATTGTCCAGAAGACGACTGAAAAGATTGATCAGGTCAGAGAACGGTTGAAAATAGCCCAAGATCGACAAAAATCTTATGCTGACAACCGAAGGCGTCCAATCGAATTCCAAGTTGGAGATTTTGTTATGTTGAAAGTATCTCCATGGAAGGGTATCATTCGGTTCAGAAAGCGGGGAAAATTGAGCCCTCGATACATTGGTCCCTTTAAGATTCTTGAAAAAGTTGGAAAGGTAGCTTATCGCCTCGAGCTACCTAATGAACTAGCTGGAATACATTCTACTTTTCATGTGTCCTATTTAAGGAAGTGTTTGGTTGATGAAGCCGCTTACGTGCCATTGGATGAAATTGAAATTAATGATCAGTTGAATTACGTTGAACAACCAGTGATGATTCTTGATGAAAAGATAAAGAAGCTGAGAAATAAAGAGATCAAATTGTTCAAAGTTCAATGGAAACATCGCAAGGGTTCAGAATTCACATGGGAACCCGAGGAGGAGATCCTTCGTTATTATCCAGCTATATACCAAGAATGGATTGTGAGGACACAATCCTGAATAAGTGGGGGAGAGTTGTAACGCCCCAAATTTCGTAAGTTCTAAATCTTAAAATATATAATTTAAACTGTTTAAGTTAGGAGGACTAACTGTGTAACGTATTTTATGTTTATAGGACTTGCCATTTAATGAATTAGTTAGTAGAGGGGTATAAGGTGACAAGTGCCATAAGTTGAGGGGCTTAGATGAAATTCACAGTATAAAAACCCAGGTTCTGTATTATTCCAGCTTATTCCAAACACTGTATATTTCTAAAACACGTACTGAGCTTTTGAGTGAAATCAAGAAGGAAGAAAATCAAGCAATTCAAACTAGGGTTTCGATTTCTTAAGGTTGCTAGCTACTAATTAGTGTTCTTGAGGTATGATTAACACTCTATTCTTGTTTAATTGATGAATTAAGGTGATTAGGTTAAACCCTAAGTTCATGAAATTCATGAATTAGTGGTTTAATGAGTTATATATGATTCATACACATGATAAAACTATGTATGGTGTTTGAATATTGTTAATTTTATAAAAGAACTCATAATTTTGGGGTTATGAGTAAACTAATGATTTTTAATCTTGTGTGATATTGTTAATTGGTGTTTTGATGAAATTAGAGATGATAATTATACATGAAAGGGTAGTTGATGATGGTAATGATATAGATATATGTGAATATACACTAAGAAATGGTAATCTTAGTGTAAGTGATGGTTTTGATTTGTGAATGATAATGAACTACCCATTTATGTGTAATTAGTTAATAAAGTGTGTGAAACTTAACACTTGTATAGCTTAATACAAGTAATGAGTTGAAAGTTGAATGTGTATTGATACTTGGCTACATGATTACATGATTAGGTGATAAACGTGATCAAAGTGTTGATACAAGTAATTTTATACGTGGGCTATCGCGAGGTAAGTTAATGGATGATGCTATCTTTCTTCAAGTAATGCTTGTTCCATTTACTTGGAAGGACCGGTAATGGATATGTCATTTACTTGATGAGTTATGATTATATACCGGGGTGTAGGCCCGAAGATGTTAATTCTTGCGGGAATTAGCATATGATGTTATGGATCCTTAATATACGTATGTTGTGAAATGATATTGATTATCATTAATAGCCCATTTCTTACTAAGCTTTATGCTTACTCTATTATGTTTATGTGTTTTAGGTGAGCCAAGTGGGACCCAGAGGGATCCGGGTAAAAGGCCCGAATGATGCTAGTGGTGGAGCTTGTTAAGTTATCGGTAACAAGCTAATCTTTTGAATCATGCTCTCGATATGTAATCACCCCTTTTGTTTAAGAAAACTTAGTTTTGACACCTAATGTTGAAAGTCAAACATGTTGAAGTGTGGAAGTCAAATTAGTCAATGAGTTGGTATACTCATTGATAGTTTTGGAGATGATGTTATTGTATAATAGATGAATATAATATGAATATAATGGTTTTATGGAAATTTGATGTTAATAGTTAAGTTGAAGTATTGATAGTGAAAGTGGCATGAGTTGACTTAGAATAGTCAAAGAAATGTGATTTGGGTGTTGGAATAGTGGTTATTTGGGCAAAGACCCAAACGGGTCTTCAAAGTGCCCAAATGGGTCACTAACGGGTCAAAAGGCTACGTTGAGTTGTAAATATGATATGACGAATGTAAACATTGCACTAGGTCCCAAATGTGGTATTAAAAATGTAGTAGAAGTGTCAAAGTCTGAAGTTTGTTGGTTTGGAATTTGGTATGTCAACGGAAGTGGTCAAAAATGACCATAAAGTGGTCAACGATCCGTTTTCTCGTTAAACATGAAATTTGGAAAAGTGTTAATTGGGAAATGTTCATATAGTCATAATACACGTGCCTGCAAATTTTCATGGTCATTGGACTTGTCATTTTCAAGATATGCACGATCGAATTTCGGAAGATGGTAAAATGGACAGCAGGCTTGATTCCCGGGGAATGGGAGTCATTCCTGGGGAATCCGACTCAGCTTACTAACAGCATGCTTCATTCCTGGGGAATGGGAGTCATTCCTGGGGAATCTCTTATAAATTCAACATTTTCTTACTTAAATCCTTATTTGATCTAGGGAATGATACAACAAGTCTAAAATGTCATATTAAGACGTAGGACTTTACGAAATGAGTAAAAAAAAAAAAAAAAAAAAAAAAAGTTCTAAACTTCGGGGTGTTTCATATATTAACCCTTAATTAAATATTAAAAATTTGGATTCGGTTGTTAGGCCACTCCCAACTGTGGTTGAACCATTTCTAAACAACTTCCGTCACCTCAGCGCCACGTCAGATTTTCACAACTGATTCAAAACTGATTTACAACCGATTACCCACTGTTATCAATGACTAACCACTTCATTTTTCTGGGCCCACATTTACAATTATACCACCATTTTTATACACTTAAAAAAACACGCAGACCCATTTTTTCCAACTGATTACAAATTGGTTATCCGATTTTACTCCTAACCGGTTGACAACCGATTTGCAACTGATTCTAGCGTTGGGTATGCTTGGCCAATTTGATACGATAATTAATTGGTGATTGGTTTTTGATCAATTACTTGGTGCATGTAAATGGATTAGTGTGAAAGTTCGACTATAGTAGTTTAAAACACACAAATGGTTGAAAATTACATATTTATGTGAGGTTTATAATGGTTTAATCATCAAATTTTCAAATTTTTTCCGTTTTAACATTTCAATATTTTTTATCATGTTTTAACCACTTAACTTTAAATAACTTGATAAAATAACCATTATTACATGTTATCACAGGTTAATCATTTTAAAATTTTCAAAAACCATATTAATCTCAATTATTCCACGTAAGTAATGGTTTTACCCTTTAAACTGGTTCAATCTATAAAATTACCGTATTACATACTAAAAACATAATTATTATATCACATCTAAAAAATAACTTTCTCTAAGAAATATTTTATAAAATAATACATACACTCAATATAAATAAATTTTTATAAAACTAGAATCGTTAGACATAACAATATTATATAAATGCACTTTTTCGCCAACGTACTTTACTTTTTGTCCCAATGTCACCAATGAACCGATTTTATTACCAAGGTCGACACCAAACTTTTTACTTTTGTCTCAATGTCACCAACGAACTAATTTTATTACCAATGTCGACAACGAACTTGTTAAATATGTTTTGAGGTCACCAAAATACTTTTTTTAACGAGCTACGTTTGGAATTTGTTGATATGGTGTTGCCATGTCATTTCATTTATGTGACCAGGCTTCCACGTAAGCTAAACTTGTACATGTATGGTTAATTCTTCTTCTCCTATCGAATAACATGTAATTTTTGATTGCTTTACGATAATCACCACTTTTCGAGTGAATCTAAACGCAATTACTACCTTTTTTTTTTTATCAAAAACGTAACCCAAATTACAAGTTAGTCGGTCGGAGAAGATGAAGTTAACCATACGTGTACATGTTTAGCTTACATGGAAGTCTGGTTACAT
Source organism: Helichrysum umbraculigerum (assembly GCA_949592205.1). Classification (NCBI taxonomy): domain Eukaryota; kingdom Viridiplantae; phylum Streptophyta; class Magnoliopsida; order Asterales; family Asteraceae; genus Helichrysum; species Helichrysum umbraculigerum. Next base: position 124,998,644 of record CATIUR010000003.1, on the reverse strand, counting down.
AAATAAAATGCATGACAACACCACATCAACAAATTCAAAACGTAGCTCATTAAAAAAAGTATTTTGGTGACCTCAAAACATATTTAACAAGTTCGTTGTCGACATTGGTAATAAAATTAGTTCGTTGGTGACATTGAAACAAAAATAAAAAGTTTGGTGTCAACCTTGGTAATAAAACCGGTTCATTGATGACATTGGGACAAAAAGTAAAATACGTTGGCGATCTCGTCCATAAACCCTAAAATTATTTATAAATTGTACTCGATAAACAAGCATTATATTTTATGTACTTAAATATTTAAAATGATGCATGATGTTATGTAATATATACAACATTATTCTTTATGATAAAAGTAATATTTTGATTAAAACTATATGGAAAATACAATTGTGATGTAAAAGTTTTAGGGGTGTTCAAAAATATCCGTATCCGAATTCGTTATCCGAAAATTCGAAAATCCGATCCGAATTTATCCGAAAATTCGGATATCCGAATTTCGGATATCCGTATTTTCGGATTCGGATACCACTTTTCAGAAAATTCGGATAGTTAAAGTTTGATTTTTGTCCGAATATTATTGGGATTATTTGTTGGGCCAGGGATAATTATAATATAAGAGAAAAAAATACTTTGCCAATCAAACAAAACCCGAGTGACTCACAGCTATCATCCACAGCCTTTCATTAGAAAAGTACTTTGCCAATTAAAAAAATACTTTCTGCACCGATAAGGCGATAAGTAGTGAGGGCTTTTCTCTTGGCCTTTCTTTTTTTCCCCAGCCATCATCCACCGCCGTTCGGTAAGTAACGATTAAATACGTTTTTTTTTTCTTCTAAAATGCATTAGATCTGGAAGAGAAAAAGAAACCACAGGTATATTCTACTTTGTAAATACGATTTTCCTTTTTATTGTACACAAGATCCTTTATTGCTATTCAAAAAATCTGTGTTTCATAGATGATTAAATCATGTGCTACTATGAACGAACTGTTTTCTGAATCAATTACTTATTGAATAATTATTTGTGTGTTTGACTTTTGTTCTTTTGATTGTAGATTAATGAAGTTGAAGATTTTAATAGCGAAGGAAAGTGTGACTTTGTACAATTGTCCCTGTAAATCTGTAATCGAAAGGGAAAGAGAAAGAAAAGACAAATTAAAGTTTTCTTTGAATTTATGTTCGGATATTCGGATACCCGAGTTCGGATATCCGAAAATTCGGATACCCGAATTTAGGATATCCGAAATTTCGGATAGCAAAATTCGGTATCCGAAATTTCGGATATCCGAAATTCGGATATCCGAAAATTCGGATATCCGAATTTTCGGATATCCGAATTTTCGGATATCCGAAATTCGGATATCCGAATTTTCGGATATCCGAATTTTCGGATATCCGACTTTGAACAGGCCTAAAAAGTATCACCCATTGTTAAAATAGTACGGAGTAAAACATTTATTACGTACGTACCAGCAAGTTAATGATATGTGTGTTTTTAAAATACTTTGGATTTATGTTTTAAATAAAAAGATAGTAAACACTAAGTTAAAGGGTTAAATTATTAAAGAAAAAGTTGAGGAGTTAAAAAAAAAAAAAAACCTTGAATGTTTGGTGATCAAATCATTTTTAAACTTATGTTCAATTAATTAATGAAACCTGAACAACTGGTTACCGGTTATCAAAATGGTTATTTTAAACGGTCAAACAAACTTAACGGATTAAATTTTGGTCAACCTATAATTTAAGGTGTTAAAAAAAATTTATAAAGTTAAATGGTTAAAATGAAAAAAAAGTTGAAAGTTTGGTGATTAAATCATTATTAGTCCTATTTACTTGTGTCCTTTATAGAAACTTCGAAAGTATGAAAGTAACTTTTACTAAGGCGGCTCCCAACCCTGTCCGTCGGTCTTCGTCACTTCCAAACCGACGGACCGACGGCGATGGCACCAATCGGTCGGTTGGTTCGTCGGTTCCACTTCTTCGGTATTTCAACGAGTATCGGTTTGATTTTTTTTTATTTTTTTTCTTTTGTGTGTATAATATTAAAGGTAAATTGGTAAATGCGGGACCCAAAAATTAAAGTGACGGATCAGGGATGGGAGTGGTCAGTCAGTTTCAGTCAGTTTTTGAAAAAGCTGATGTGCCGCTAACGTGGCTCAGTCGGTTTCAGTCAGTTTTTTTCAGGGTTGGGAGTGGCCTAATAAACTGTAAGATGTTTCTTTGATCAAGTAACCAGATGATTAAAAAAAATTAATTGTGGTAATGTTTGTACGTATATAAGTATATATATCGAAAAATGCTTTTACCATATTGATGGGGAAATTGGATGATAGCAATAACATAGCATGTGAAATATTGTGATGGCATGCCATCTAAACTTCAAAGCATACACAAATACATGTGTCATTCAAATATAAGGTTGAACATATCTTATCTACTTTACTTGATATACTTATCATTAGAGCACTGGGTGTGGGTACCAAACCGTCTGCGTTTTTCATCAAAAACGCCGTTCGACGGCGTTTTTTGGCCCCGGCTCGCCGTATTTTACGGCGTTTTTCAGGCACCGTTGAAAAACAAACGTCGGTGCGAGGAGCGTTGTGGCTTATTTAATGCTTTTTTTTTTCTGAACTCGTCGGACACTTGGACGGTTGGGACAAAAAACAAACAAAAAACTTTACATTTCTACCCGTTTCCAAACGGCATTTTTTGTAGAAAAAAAACAAATTTTTTTTTAAAACCTTTTCCTATATATATGCAATACACATCCAACTTCCAAATATCCATTTCACTTTTGTTTTAATGAAATAAATGTAGTTTTTATTTAATTTATTTGTTTTTTATATATTATTTATACAATTATCTTTATTTAACGAACAAATAAAACAAATAATAAAATATTCAAAAACACTGTCTACAACACTGTTACCACACCACAGAATTTTAACTCACAACACCAAAAACACTGTGAACACAGTGTTACCACACCCAGTGCTCTTATAGTTATAGTTAATGTTATATTCGTCCGTTCTACAGCTAGAAAATAATATATTTTTATAATAGAAATTTAAAAATTGTGAAATGGTTCATACAAATAATTAAATGTTGTTAAAACCAATATGAAATATATATATATATATATATATATATATATATTGGAATGATCCAGAGGAAAGTGCATTTTTTGGGGGAAGGGGAGAAACGTTAGTATGCATCAGGAAGCATATTACCTTCACCCATACAAATCTCAAAAAAAGCAAACTGAAATTTAGTAAATGTTAATCAGAATCGATGCTATGAATGTTAAGCTTCCTGATAAATTCTTTCTTCAAGTTATAGCATCGATTTATGAATATTAGATCCAAATCCGTTAATATGCATCGCGGTGCATATTAGTTAATATGCATTGTGATGCATATTAACAATAAAAATATCTTTCAAATAATGTGAAGTTTTAATATGCATCGCGATGCATATTAGTTAATATGCATCACACTGCATATTAACAATTTATTAAATAAATATTCATCAATTAATGTTATGACTTAAAAATGAGATTCATTCATTAAAATATTCTTTATAGCATCGATTTTGATTACTATTTACCAATAAAAATAATTTTTTTTGACGTTTTGATTGATATTTGTAATATGCTTCTTGATGCATACTAACGCTTCCCCCTTCCCCCCAAAAAGGCACTTCCCTTTTGATCACTACCCTATATATATATATATATAGGGTGTGGATCCGGTGAGAACCAGATTCGCGTGAGAACTATGAGAACCAGTTAAATTAAAATTAGCGCGCTATTAGTTGAAAAGATTCAGGCAGGGGCAGTTCTATATATTAGCTTTCTAATTTAATTTACAATAGCACTGCTATAATTGATTCACGCTACATCTTCTCAGACAGCCATTTTCTTAAAGAAACCCATAAAGCTTTAATTCAAAATTAGTTTTATATAAATACATTTAAATCAAACAAATCATATCATCAATTCTAGTTTTTGATTCTCTTTGAGTTGTTGCAGGTCAAGCTTGAAAAATGTAAAATAAAAATACTATGTACATCTGGTTTGCGAGATGCATCTGGTCTGTTATATGCTTCTGATCAGCTAGATGCATCTTGTCTGCTAGATGCATCTACTCTACTAAAAGCATACTACATAAGTTTAATAGATTTATATGAAGTTGCATCCAGTTTATCTTCACCATCTTTCATTTTATCATTTAATTAGTGGATGTATCTGGTCTACGAGATGCATGATCAGATGCATCTCATATAGAGTTTTCATTGTTTTTGATATACTGAGTTCTCAGTCTAAAAACTGAGTACTCAGTTTAGCGTATATATATGTGTTTTCATTATTTTTGAGATACTGAGTTCTAGCGTGTTTTGCTGATGGTGCATTCAATGCTACATTAAACAAGATGACTGAGGAAATGGAGACAAAAGATGAACTTCTGACTTTTTAAATGGTTTACGTGGGCGGTGGAGCAGCAATAGGAAGCGGAGAAAGTATGTGAAAGCCTCCATGTTATTGAAAGCTCTTCGTATACGTTGGGAAGTTATGCTCTCCTTTAAGCCACGTGCTCACCCGCCATATCTGTACTACCAAAAATTTGTCAGGTTATAATCATCACATTCCTTTCCTTTTCATATTGTTTTGTCATTGAATTATTTTGGTAATGCATTGCTATTTGGTTCTGAAGTATGTTTGAGAATTCCAGTGACTATCTAGTAGCTATGATATACTTATTTTGTTGATCTAGAGTTAACAAATCTTCCATTCATGAATAATATAATACTAGTATTATACGTGCTCTTTTGTAGTTTTGTTGCTTTTAGTTATGTGATTAAGTTACCTACTAAAATAATGTAACTGTTATGGAGAAATTGACCCCCCCCCCCCCCCCCAATGCAGTAGTAGATTGTACTGAGTAGTCAGTATTAGAATATACACTATGCATCTAAAGATGCATCTACATTAGTGGATTATACTGAGTAGTCAGTATTGGAATATACACTATGCATCTAAAGATGCATCTACATTAGTAGGTCGTGAATTGATGATTTCTCCATTCTTTTCTTGATAAGCTTCAATCGACATGCTGAAATTGATGATTTCCTTACCGTCAGTATGTTCAGGTGTAACATCCACCCTAATGGCCTAAGGGTATTCTGGTAATTTCTTAGCTTTATTTAATTTTTATTATGAGTTAGGAAATTTATTGTTATTTGAGTCATTGTGACTGGTAAATTATTATTTGTTTTAACTTTATATAGTTAACGGTAAAATAAAAATTTTGGAATTGTAAATGGTTTTTAGGTTCCAGACAATAGGTTGAAAAGGGAATAGTTTTAAGTGGATACGGAGCCGGTTGAAAACTTAAACCGACCTATATTATACTTCCCAAAATGGAAAGTTCATATTTTTTAACTTCAAATTTAAAAACTCTAAACCTAGAAAACTAGAAACCATATACAAAATTTGATCAAGTTTGAGCTGTGATATTGATCTTGTTTCTTCATCAAACTCATTATCATCTTGTTATCATCCTAAATTGTAAGTGTGTTCTTGATTTATGTTGATTATGATAGAAATCATAGGTGTTATGGATTTCATGAAGATTCAAGTTGAAGAGTTTGATAGTTGATAATACATGATTAGATATACTATTACTTGCTGTAGTTTATGAGCTAGAAATCTGAGTTATGTGATTTGGTTTATAGAAAAATCGAAGTAGGGTTTACTGTATGTGCAGGAACTGGAAAACGCTTGGATCCGGCGGATCCAATGCTTGATCCGGCGGATCCTAGTGAAACTTGTTAAGGATCCGGCGGATCATATGGGGATCCGGCGGATACTCAATGGTCGGTACTATATTTTTAATAAGCACCTGAGAATAATACTTTTTGGAATAATTGAATTTTTGTATCCGGCGGATCCGGTTTAGATCCGGCGGATCCTGGGGCATATCCGGCGGATCCTTGGGCTGTTGTACTTACATTTGATTTAAACATTGTGATGTTTAATTGGTTGATCTTTTGTATTTGAATTGAATTCAATTCAATTATGAAATGAATACTGATTGATCGTTTGTTGTGTTTTCAGATCAACCAAAGACTCAGTAACATAAGACCTCTGAGTTTGGATCTTGAGATACTCAGGTGTGTGGACTTGTGACTCTCAGTGTAAATTGGTGTAACATATTTGGTTACTACGAGTAAACTTGATTATGATGTTTATAGACTATGAGTCTGATTTGATACACGTGATTATATGATACATGGCCTTTGGGCATTATGCTATGTGGAGGTCAACTATAGTTGGACTTGATTGCTATAGGTTAGTCAACATAGGAATTGTGAACATTTGTTGTGAATGGATTCTATGTTGATTGAAGATAGCAATGAGTTATTGGTAAAACCACTGCGTGGCCTGAGTTGGTTATAAGTGTTGCTTGGAGGACCACCGCGGCAATGAGGATTCCTCAAGGACCACCGATCCTCTGAGATGATTATGTGTTTATAATTAATTGTTGTAAACAGATTTGTTAAGCTGAGTTAGATTGTTAATTGCTTGTCTATTCACTTAGCTTCATGCTAATCCCACCACTATACTCTTGCAGGTTATGTTTGATATGTTTTGGGCAAGAAGGTTGGATTGAAAGGAATGTTTGACGACGCTGTACTATGATAATGTTTCAAAACTCATATTGTGTTATGTTTTGAAAAGTTCTATAGCACCCAGTATAATGTTTAGTACAATCTAACTTTTGTTATGTATGGATTATGTCATGTAAATAATAATATGGGGATTTGCGCTTCTGATATATTAAAAAAAAATGGCTTCAAATGAGGGGTGTTATATCAGGTGTACGAAATTGATTTCGAATTTGAATCAAAAATGCCAGAGTGGTCATGTATATAAAATTGATGTTGAATTCAAATTGAACTTATGAGAATGATCGTATATATGAAATTGTGAGAATGATCGTATAAAAAATATTACATGAACATCTTATGTACTGTATTAATTATGTGATTAAGCTCTGCATAGAAAAGTGGTTAAAAGATTTGAGCAGTATTACCTGATAACACGTAAGAAGTCATGTTTTTACGTACGTTATCTTCCACATTTTAGGCACAAAGTTAACTAAAACACACTTAAAAGAACATTATTCATAAAGTTTTGTTAACTAAGTCAAAACGGAGTCGATGTTTGTAAAATCACTGAAAATGGCATGAAAAACGTAAGAAACAGGGCAAAACTGCTTCACCGTACCTCCGTTCATTCATTTTAATGCATCTTGAGCTACACTCCGAGTTAGGACCTCTAACTTATGTCATTTTCTTCGTTAGGAAATTACGAAACCGTGAGCATGAGAATAACTCAAAACGGATAAACGACGAAGAAGTTACGCCCGAACGAAGGAACGAAGAACTGAGGAATCAGGATACGGGAGAACTAGACCGTATACGGCCAAACTAGACCGTATACGGCCTAGCACAGACCGTATACGGCCTAGCTAGACCGTATACAGCCTAGCACAGCCGTATACGGCCTGTGTCTCCCGTATACGGTCCAGTTCAACCGTATTTGCCCTAGCTCAACCGTATCGTGCGTTTGGTCAATAAAAATCAGACTTTTATTCGGGTTTGCGATACGGTTGTGCATTTGAAGGTTTGGATATGGTCTACGGATACGGTTGTGCGTTGCCTATATATTGAAGCCTCATTTCCACATTTTCAAAACAATTCATCCATCCAACATTCTCACACTTCAATTCTCTTCGTTTTCTTTACGTTTTTATAGTTTTACTCTCTCTCTAGGATAGTTTAGATAGTTTCTCTCTCTAGAGCTCTCCGTCTCTAGAGAGATAGTTAGTTGGTTAGCAGTAGAGAGAGAAGGAAGCTGGTATTGTAATCACGGTGTAATAAAAGCATTCTTGGTGCAAGACTCTGTCTTTCTTTTCAGCCGTTACGCTGCTCAATTTACTGGTGATATCTATCTTTTCATACTTATACTATGTCCGAATTATTTCTGCCTGCTTGTATGATGTATGTTACTGTTATTGCCATGCTTATTGAGTAGTGTGCTGTTGCGGTTGTTGAAATGTAGATAATTAGACGTAGGGATGATGTTGAATTAATCTTTAAAACTATATAATTGGGAATTGTTATTTTTGTTATGTCTAAAACTTATCATGTATCTAGACTTAGTTATGGATCACCCTTTCCAGTCCTTCGCGTGACTACTACTTTAGGCTTAGAACTTGATCACCTCTAGGTACAGTAGGAAGTTATCTGTGTTATAGTACGAAGCCGTGTCTGTCACTGTAATTCGGCTGAAATACTGAGTATAGCTTTGGAAACACCACTGGTGGAGTACAACGTGGAAGCTTCGGAAATAGCCGTATGTGCCAACACTGTGGACTACCTAGAGACCCTAGAATATGGCCTAGGAACCAATATAACTGTGGAAATGTTACAGTACACCGTCTGTCCACCCCTGGAACTGAAGCTATGGAAACATTACGACATAGTACACCGTACCTGTACCTAGGGATAAAAGCTACAACATATTCCTGGTTACGTGGATCTGTGGAACTGTTTAAGTGTAGTACATCGTGAACGGTGCCTAGTGTGGTACGCTGTGGAATGAGTATGCATTGTACACCGCTGGTGTTCCTAGGGCTGAATGACTGATTGCAAAGGAGAGTCTAGATCATGACAGAAGTAATTGAACTAATCAAACGTAAGGAATGAGTCTAGTGATGAAAGTCAAGCCCAGCAGTGGTTCAGAATTCTTAAAACCCCTAGACTCTACAAAACTGATAGTTTAGAATAACAAAGTAATGATCTGAACATGTTTAGGAGATGTCATTTACATTTAGGTGTTAAGAACGGTCAGAATAACCCAATGGGCAGTCTGTTACCTTATTCCTGCACCCTTCAAGGGTCACTGGTCCAAAAGACAGTGTGGGGGGTTGAGCAGCCTGTTCTGATCAGAATCACGATAACCTAGGTGCTCAGTGACATACGGATTCTGGTAATTAACTAGAATAAGTAGGGACCTAGTGTTTACACCCATAATGCATTTGTCTATTAACTGAAAATGTCCCCAATTATCTTTACAATAAGCATCATCCCGACAACCGATTATCGAAGTTTCAACTGCCGCAATTCTCTATCTGTCTACCTAGCTACCGATTCTCCTCTATCTTTTATTTTACTGCACGTAGTTAATTAGTTAATTAGAAAACCAAAAACTCCAAAAACCTACCTACTTGCACAAACCATCCTAAAAGCAAACTCTGTTTTTGGCATCACTTCGTTTCAATTCGCTCCGATTTAAGAACGATCTCGAATTATACTTGCTGCTTACTCACCCTGTGTAGTAGGTAGTATTTATAAGTTGAGCCCCAGCTCTTTATAAATTTAAAACCCACTGATCCAGCCAAGCGGTGGTTAAGTCCTGCTGACGACAAGGACGGTTCACTCCCAAGGTGAGCTAAAGAGACCCGACCGTTGGGCCGCGATCATTACCCCTGACCGTTATCTCTGCCCGCGTCAAAAATTTCAATCGAAAATTTAGTTCTCATGGTTCTTTCACATGATTATGTTCGCAGCTGATCCCTTATTTATATATATATATATATATATATATATATATATATATATATAAAAGATTTGAATGTATAGTACATATTTTTCTTCAATTTTTTACATAAGTAAATTTCATTTATTCCCTCATTTTCACGAAGACAATATTATAAATAAATATGTTAGTTATCAATAAAATTAATGTATTCTTCTTCTTTTTTTATGTATTAAAAACAATAAGGGTGTGATCGAAGAAAAATAAATGTATAATGGAAAAGACATTTTGATACTTGAAGTTGTTAATATCTTGCTCTAGTATGAAAAAAGTCAATATTTACAACACTCAAAAGCGTGGAATCATTTTGTAACATTCAATTTCTTCTTGATTGAGAAGCAAGAAGAAATTTAGGGTGCGTTTAGTTATAGAAAACTCCCCCACTTTTTTAGAAAAATTCTCTAAGAAAACAAGAAAATTAGAAAACGTGCTCAAATTAGAGTTTTCTAAATAAAATTTCTAAGAAAAGGAAAATCCTTGTTTTCTTTTTTATAACTGCAAAGATGAAAACTACTTTTGATGATTTTCTAAGTTTTCCATCTCTACTTTTGTGTATATATGTTGAAAAAAGTAACTAATATGTTGCATTATTGTTTTTAGTAGATGAGGAATGCAGGTTTTTGATAAATAACCTTTCAAATTATCCTGTACGGTAGTTAATGGGGTATGGTTATGGGGTATATACTTGTAACATCCCTCCCTGGCCACGACACAATATTGTCCGATTTGACCGCAGGCGCACGACTTTTTCTTGGCGACCACACTGCCACTTCCCAGGAGGTCACCCATCCTGGGAAGTGGCAGTGTGGTCGCCAAGAAAAAGCCGTGCGCCTGCGGGCAAAGCGGACAATATTGTGTCGTGGCCAGGGAGGACACTACTGTTAAGCGTGCTCGAGCGAGGTTAAGTTCCAGGATGGGTGACCTCCTGGGAAATGGCAGGTTGGTCGCCAAGAAAAATCAGTGCGCCTGCGGGAAAAGCGGACAATATTGTGTCGTGGCCAGGGAGGGATGTTACGTATGGTATCAGAGCAACTCATGTGCCGTCGGGATGGTGGGGCAAACCTCATCAAGGATGATGAGTCCCAAGGCGGGGGGTGATTGCACCTTAGGAAAATCCCACATCGGCCGTGGATATGAGGGATCTGGGGCTTATAAGGGTGATGTCCTCCTTACAGACACAACGCGTTTTGGGACCACAGGTGGCAGATTCTGCAAGAACACTGCTGTTAAGCGTACTAGAGCGAGGTTAAGTTCCAGGATGGGTGACCTCCTGGAAAGTGGCAGTGTGGTCGCCAAGAAAAAACCGTGCGCCTGCAGACAAAGCGGACAATATTGTGTCGTGGCTAGGGAGGGATGTTACAGTACTGTAATAAAAGAAAATTATTGGTATTCACTACTAGCTTAACCTAATAGTGTTTTTGATATCCCTCATTTTGGCTATATAAATCAATCGCGATATCATCGTTTTGCATATGTATTTGAGTAGATTTCGTGAACTTTCGATACTTATTTTGTTTGGAAATCTATTTGTGACACCCGTCAAATTAGGACTAAATTTAGTGTCTAATCAAGTTTTAATACATGTAATTAGTTCTGTGTTAGGCTAATTAATGTATCAATTATTATATATATTGTTGAATATATATCTACACAATTATGCGGTTTGTTTAAATCGTATGCGTTTCAAATCGAATGAATTTCGATACAATAAATACGGACGTTGGTGATGCAATTATAAATTATGTGGAATAATTTAATTTCACAAATAACTACTTTATATTATGTCGATAACATAATAAACACATGCGTTCGGTTTAAAACGTTACCGAACTCTACAAAATTCGACCAACCGACAAAACAAAAAGAAGTTATATTTATAACGTAAACACAAGGTAATTTATAAAATACTTCAACCAAAATTTTTGGACAACTTTTTATATTTCAAAACGTATATTTGAAAGTTAACTAATAATAATTTAAACGTTCAAACGATCGGGAAAACGAACACCACACGGAACTCGAAGACGTAGACTGGAAATGGGTATTTAAACCCCATTTCCACCTCCATCTTTCTCATTTCATTCTTTCTTCTCTCTCTCTTCCATCTTTTCTCTCAAAAATTTCAAAACCACCACCACCCTCAAATCGCCAAAAACTAGCATCAAACGACTTCGGATCTTCAAGATTTTTAGAGATTCACGACCACCACGCAACGATCTATCTTTCTATCTTTCCGAAATTTCATTTCGGTGATTTGTAAGTTTCCGACACAACTCCGAAAACTCTCGTTTCTAAGTATTATCACTTGCTAGTTGTTTGTATAACCTTGTAATGTCCTAAAATGGGTTGGGTAAAAATATTAGGCTGATCGATGGCCGGAAAATGCGTTTTTGAAGTTGAAACTCCGATCAGATCCCATACGTCGCATTTGGCCTGGAGCAAATGCGACGCAGCGACTTACGTCGCACGAATCCTCGACGTCGCATATAGCGACGCAGCCTATTACGTCGCATTAACTTGCGAATGTCGCACATAGCGACGCAGACCTTAACGTCGCCAACTTAACCAACGTCGCATTAGCGACGCAGCACCCTACGTCGCATTGAATTGCGAACGTCGCAAAATGCGACGCAAACACTCACGTCGCACCCAACGTCGCACAAACCAGAAAACACAGATTTTCACTAAGTGTCGAGACCCTAAATTTTATCACTCGATTTCACCCAATTTCAAGTCCAGATGCGTTTTTCCTTAAAGCAACATAGTAGAAATAAAAAAATTTCCAAGCTGACCTGGCAGCTCGACCCCAGCCAGGGGCTCTGCCCCTTGGACCCCGCCAGGGGCTGCCGCCCCTTGGACCCCGCTACCAGGGGCGCTGCCCCCGGACCCCCGTACTTAGATTCCGTAACGGCTTCTAAAACACAATCAAAACACATTTTTCAAGTAAAACGCTACGAAATCAAAATAATAATAGTTGAGATTATTATAACAAATCCGTCACCAAAGGGCCGTACACGTTTTCAAATGCTAAAATCAATCAACCAAATCTTAGTAATTTGGACAAGGCAATCAACCAAATCGGGGTAATTTGGACAAACAACTACAAAGGTAGTCTTTCGAGATACCTAATCAATTAATAACCATCGCGTGTCATGGACACCTTCAGGTTACAAGTCTTCGGACAACACATCACAGCTAATAAATTCAAGTTTATTCCAATAAACACTCAAGGCTCAGGTGAGTTTCATGGCCCCATTTTTCACTACTTTTACCAGGGGTGTGATAATACTACTTCATTTTGTTTTACAAGTAGAACGCAAGTGCCAACCTTCAAATACTACATGAGTTTCAAGCTAATCAATTAAAGTCCTCTATAGCATAGTCTCTAATATTTTAGCGTGAATGTTAGTATATGATATCATATGGGATTGACAATCCTCATCCGGGTTAGCACGCACTAACCGGTCAAACGGATGTATTAGCATTTGGGAAGACGAGTGTGGATTAGACACTCGTAGGAGGCATTTCAAGTTAGGTTTCCTTAATTGGGCCTGACAAATCAAGTTAAGCTCAGACTATGTGCTCATGGATTGTATAACTTTTATTTTGCTTAATTGCATTTTAAATTCAATATAAATCTTGCGGTTCTGACAACTATACATTGACATACAAACCTGTGAGCTCACCAGCGTTTTCGCTGACCCATTTTAGTATTTATCACAGGTACCCAGCAGTAGGTTGGCTGCACAAGCAGGGATTATTAGCTCGAGTCAACATACATACAACTAGAGATTTGATTGCATTATTATATTTTGTAAAAGTAATTATGCCATGTAATCTCTCAATTTCAGGAATCGAGCTAATGTAACATTGTTTTGATGTAAACGTTTACTTTATTTATACAAGTTTAAAACGACGCATATAGTGGTCGTTCAGTATTATCTTATGTGCTTTGTATATTGATTAGTGACACCCAAATCGAGCTTCCGCAAATCAATCAATCAAATTTGGGGGTGTCACACTATTTCAGGTCAAAAGCTGGAAATGCATGATAATTGGTGAAGATTGGATGAAGTTTGGAGCAAAATCTGAATCTTGCCTGAAATAACATCATAACCGATCGGCTGGAAGGCTAAGCCGATCGGTTTCCCTGGTATAGCAGATTGGCTAAGTTTAGATGATCGGCTTTCTTAGTTTAAAAACGTGTCCGTGGCTGACCCTTGTTGGAGCTGGTGTTCTTAAAGATCAGAAGAAGATCGGCTGGGCTTCAGAAGTCGATCGGCTGGGCATATTAAGCTGTTCGGCTGGCTCCTGTAAGCCGTTCGGCTATGTATTTTTCCTGAGATTGAAGCCTCGAGGTCTGGAGGTTCATATGTGTGTGTGCAATGCTGATTGGAGGCATTTAATGTAACATCCTCTCCAGTGGCCTGGTAATTTCTAGTTTATTTGATTATTTAATGGTTTTAGGAATTACCTGCTATTATTTGTTTTACTAGTGAAACTTAAGTAAATAGGTCTCAGGACTTATTGTGAATAGTGAAATCCTATTTGTTTTAAATTACTGTAGTTGACGGTAAAAGAAAATATTATTCTCGTAAATGGGTTTCGGGTTCCAGACAATAGATTTAGGACGGGTATAAAATTATACCACTTGATAAGTGGAGTCGGTTTGAGAGCCGACTTATATTTGCTTCCCTGAACTTTCTTTCTTCATTTCCTAAACATCAAACCAAAACCTAAGTTTCAAACTTGAAATTTTACTAAATTTGCAAAGGCTGTGATTTCGATTCTAACATATCATAACTATCATCATCATCATAAGCTTCATCAGCTTATTAATCCTTTCTCCTTCATCACCAAAAAGTGAGTTTGATTTTGAGTGATTGAACCAAATTAAAGCTTGTTATGTTGCTATTTGATGTTATTGGGTGATATATGATGTTAGTTGAAGTATTAGGAACCTTAGAAAACTGAAAAATTGAGTTTTGGTGAGGTTTGGTTCGAAATTTCGGTAGCAGCAGCGAAATCTCGAAACCCAGTTCGTCCAACGAGGCGAGCTGAGTTCTCGCGAAGCGAGTTGAGTCTCGCTAAGCGAGTCGAGATGGCTCTGCGAGTCGAGATGGCTCTGCGAGTCGAGTTACTTCGTTGCGAGTCGAGTTTTCGCGAACCGAGTTGACCTGCGAGTCGAGATCACTGCGAACCGAGAATTTTTAAAAGTTTTCGTTTTGCAAATTTCAAAAGTGTTAAGAGACCTCTTTTTTGTAACAAAATTTCATTAATTCGGATTAAGCTGAAATTCGCATGTCCACTCGGAAACGGCCCAATGATCAAAGCTATATATTATAGCCTAGGCAGTTTTTGGCCATTCGGGGTCATTTAGGGGTCGAAAATGGCATTTTTCAGTTTTAAAACGTCATTTCGGGATTTTCGGATTTTATTTCTTTTTGAACTTTTGTTTGTCTAGACTTCAGGGATTACCTGATTTAATAAATATGCTAGAATGATGATTATGGAACAAGTTACTAACTTGTGTGTTTTGTGATATTTCAGATACTCCAAAGACTCAGTGATATAAGACTGCTGAGTGTAGATACTGCAGAGGTATCGGTGAGTGGATTTGAAACTCACATTTTGATTTGGTTGTAACTGTTTGGTTACAACAATTGAACGTAGATGTGTTTATTAGACTGTTTAGTCTGTGTTATTGATTATTGATCTACGTGATATGTGACCTCTGTGTATCAGATTATTGAGGTCAACGTGTAATTGGACTTTTTGGTTATTATGTGATTTACACATGTTTTGATTCATTTGTTGTGTTTGAAACCTGTGTATGAGTTTAATAACCAATAGTTATCGGTCTCGTCCGTTATGGCCATACGGATATGTACGATAAGTGTTCTTGGGGAATCCCCGGGTATTATGATATCCCAAGAGCCACCGATCCTCATTGAAATATTGTGTGTTTACGGTTATTTGATGTAAACTCATAGTTATGCTAAGTTGAATTATGTGTTACAAGTTCATTCACTTAGCTTCGTGCTAATTCCTCATTTACTTCCTGCAGGTTATAAATAGATATGTGGGTGGACAGGAAGTTGATGCCTTTGGCAGGGGATGTTTGACTGCTCTGCTAACTCTGATATAGTTTTGTTATAAACTAAGTTTGGAATTATATAATACCCCGTTTGTGTAATATTTGTACAGTGTTTTAATAACTTTAAACTATGGTGTATCATATTTTGAAAAAATTATGTACATTTCCATGATGTATAATAGTAAAGTATGTTCTTAATATACGCTTCCGAGTAAAATCATATAATATTGATGTCCAGAATGAGGGGTGTTATATTTAATGCCTCAACCATTTTTGTCCCATTTTCCCTCTCCATTTTATTTTAAAAAGAAAAGAAAAGAAAAAGAGAAGAAATGTGGACGTGGGGGCTTCAGCTTATTGGGATATCATCATCATATATCATCATCATCTCCATATATCACTACTGCCAGATACACACACTACACTACACATTTTTTCCTTCTTGGGTTTTCTCTCAAGAACAAAAATCCATCTCCATTTTCACTCATCTCACAACCAAAAATCATCACTTTCACTCTCAATTTTTACTTGCATTTCACTTGGAGATTGTGAGGAGAACATCAAGCAACACCATTTCATCAAGAACATTTGTTTCATTTGTGGTGTAATTACTTTGGTATAATCTTTATCTAATTTAATTTCAAGTTCTTAATGATTTCCTTAAGTATTTGTGATTGCTGTTTGATTATGGTTATTATGAGTGGCTAGTAGTTTTATACTTGCTTGGATGAACTAACTAGTTGATTAGGGGTGTATATTTTGGTGTTAATTTATGTTTTGAGTTTGTGAATCATCCATGAATTTGTATGTGTTAGCTTGTTGTTGATATTAAACTTGTGGCATTTTAGCGAAGCGATTATAGCGAATGCTTATTGCTTATTAAAAATACCTATAAAGTAGTTTGTTTATTATGAATGAACCATCATTTGTGGAAGAAAACATTTGGTGATTGTAACAACAATGAGCTAAATACATATAAGTTAGCGATTTTAGCGAATGTTTGTCGTGTGGATGAATTGTAAACTCATATAATCTCAATTTATGTTTAATCAAAGAACCTTGTGTGTTTGAGCTTAATCTCATGAATTTGACTATTTGGTGATTTACTACTTGATATAGCGAACGTTTTCAACCAAGTAAATTGCTATTGATTATTTGTCTATAAATGATTGAACAAAATTGCGAATGTGGTTTAGGAATGTGTTAAATGATTTAAGCTAAATTGTGCAAGTTGGTAACCATGGCGAACGTCGGTTACTAGATTAAATCATAGGTTTGTTATTTGAAGTTGGACATTGGACGATGGCGAATGTTAAGCCTATGTTTAATGGAAATTCATCTTAGCATAATTTAAACCGGTTTTAACTTCTCACCCCGAAATCACTAGTGAACTAGTCCAAGCAAGTATTGTTTTAAATATTTGAAAGTTTTCAAATCGATCACTTTGACTCTTCAGAGTCCACCTGCCTAGCTTAATTAAAAACTGTAGTTTTATGCATCGTGACAACTCGGTCACACAAACCAAACTTTTATTTTCACTTTCTAAATTGCTCACACTTATCTTGATTATCTAAACTTAAGTTCCCTGTGTTCGAACCCGAACTTACCAAACTATACTACTACTCGACAGGGTCCACTGTGCGGTTGTGTTTTGGTCTAGCTCGGTACTTTCTTGGTTACTTTTTAACAATAAATTTTATAACTAGATTCTTCACATCAAGTTTTTGACGCCGCTGCCTGGGAATTTGTGTTTAGATCTTGATTTTAAGTGTGTTTAATTGATCATTTCTTGGAATTTAATTTCTCAGAAAGTTATATATTTTGTTGTATTGCGCCGGTGCGTTTGACGGTTTTATCTTTTGTGCTCTTATAGGTTGATTTGGTAGTGGATGAACACAAGGAGCTCGGGTAAAGAACTTCTTAGTCCTTTGTCCAATCCGGAGAAAACCACAAAGAGCAAACGGATGAGGAAACCAAAGCAACGCCCTACGGATTCAACAAGTAGTCAAACAGAAACCGAATCATCTTCGGTTAACGAAATTGTTGAAGAGACTTTTGAGGACGAACTAGTATCACCCGAAGAAGATCCGGTAACACCTTCTCAAGAAGAAGAAGAAATGGCGGATGAGGATGATACTCCAATATTCTCATGGACAAGGACCGTGGCACCGACACCCGAGTCGGCCATACGGGTTCAAGATATTGAAAATGATAACTTCTCTTTGAAGGGGCATCACATGCAACTCATTAGAGATACACAATTTGATGGAAGGGTGCGGGCCGATCCGTACAAACATATTGCTAGTTTTCTTGAGATTGGAGGTTATTTCAAGTATGGACCGAATATGGATGAGGTAATTCGGCTACGGACTTTTCCCATGTCTCTATGTGGTGAGGCAAAGATTTGGTATCAAGAATTAGAGTCAAACACCATTAGAACTTGGGATGAGATGAGGGAAGCATTCGTTAGACGGTATTATCCTCCGGCATTGGCCGAAA
Source organism: Helichrysum umbraculigerum (assembly GCA_949592205.1). Taxonomy (NCBI): domain Eukaryota; kingdom Viridiplantae; phylum Streptophyta; class Magnoliopsida; order Asterales; family Asteraceae; genus Helichrysum; species Helichrysum umbraculigerum. The sequence goes on along the minus strand of CATIUR010000003.1, from coordinate 124,980,384 downwards.
GATTGTTGAATGAGATTAGAGCCTTCAAACAACAAGAAGGCGAAACTTTGGTAGAAGCATGGTGTAGGATGAAAGAAATGTTGAGAAATTGTCATGGCCACGATTTGAAGAAGAGGGAAATCATTGTATTGTTCTACAATGGTCTTGATATCAATTCTGCTAGTATTTTAGATGCCTCGGGAGGAGGACAATTTCTTTACCAGACACCAAATGAAGCATGGAGAGTTCTTGAAGATAAAGTGATCCAAAGCTTGAATTGGGCTAAGGATAAAGGAGGAAAGCCGGTAAGAAAGCATGTTGCATTTGCGGAGGGTAGTAACGTAAGTGGAAGCTCTAGTGACTCGGCAATGATGAATTAAATCGTTGCTAAAAGTACCTTTTAAAAAACAAATAAATAAATAAAAAACTTTTTGCAACGATTTTATAGTTGCTAAAAGACATTTATTAAAAAAAGAAAAATAAAATAAATTATTTTTAGCAACGATTTTATCGTTGCTAAAGTTATTTATTAAAAAAGAAAATTCGAATATTAAAATACTTTTAGCAACGATTTTTTCGTTGCTAAAAAGGCTTTTGACCAGTTTAAAGTGGGGCCCACATAATCGTTGCAGAAAAAATAATCGTTGCTAAAAATAATTAGATACGAGCTTTCAGCAACGATTTTTTAGCAACGATGCGTCGTTGCTAACGCCTTTAAGCAACGATTTCTTGGCCTTTAGCAACGATTTTTATCGTTGCTATTTAGGCCGATTCTAGTATATTAAAAGCAAGAAGGGAACCAATATCGAGGCTGCTGCTTTTATGAGAAGCAAGAATGGAGTTTCAAGCAACCCAATGCATCTATTTTAACCATTTAATGGCAGACATGAGCAAAGACCAGCGACATTAAGGTACAAAGAACGCGGCTTTGAAGTCCGACGAGTGACGGAAGTCCGGCAGGTGACGTGAATATCCGACAAGTGACATGGCGTGTGATCAGATGAGGTTTCAAAATCGTAAAGTCGCAATAGGGATTCAATTTTTTATCACTATTTTTAATATGTGGTGTATCCTTCTAACAGAAATAATAGAATTTATTTTTTATATAAAGCAAACGATATATTCCGTATTATTTATATTTATTAGTCTCTATAACTAATTGATAAACTACTAGTAATAAACAGTGATGTGATTATCCTGAGCCAAAGCTCAAAAGTGTTGGATTATATCTTTTTTAGGAGATATTTATGAATGAATTTAATCAATTAAGTGTGGTAGAGAAATTTTATTTTCAGTTTATGAATTAGAAGTATGATTTTAAATGGTTAAAGACTTCACAAATGATTTGACACATTTATTTACTCTACTACATTTATCAAAGATAACTATACTATTCATAACCTATTGCAACTCAAAAATGTACTATTTCAACTCATAAATAGTGATAAAAAATAAATAAATCATATATAATATTATTGTTGGTTTGATTAGGTACACATAAATAATAATAATAATAATAATAATAATAATAATAACAACAACAACAACAACAACAACTCTAACCCTCATTTCTTTTAAGTCTTAACCTTTTCTTTACTTCAATTTAAATTTCAAATTTCATATTTTAACTACATCATAAATCTTAAATTTTGTGTATTAGTTTACATCTTTTTATCCCATCAAATATAACCATTTCTAAAATTGATAAATAATTGAAAACTATTTATGAAGTTTAAATGCTATGCAAATTACATAAGAAAATAAAAAATGTTAAGAGAATTGATGTATGTCTTATTAAATAAACATGTGTTGTTTGTATATATTACTCATTTTGTTATTGTACATCGTATAATGTATCACCGAAGATACAAATAACTTTTTAATTTTTTCTTATGTTACTATTTTTACATACAAATTGTAGCTATTACCTAAAGAAACTATAAGCATTAAAATTACTAATGCTATAGTCATTATATTATATCATTATTGTAGTCGGTATAAATAAGATTATTGTAAAATTATCTTCATAGTCAAATTTGTTTTAAACATTGTTGTAAGATGGTCCATCATTTCTAATGTATCAAACTTAAGAAAAAATAAAAATTGCAAACCTCTTAACGTACCCTTTTTCAGTCATGTTTATTTTTCCGGTCCTATCAAACTTTGTATAGAGTGTCTAAATTAAGTATGTAGTTTTCAATGTCATATTACATGTGTATATATTTCTATATTAAATATATACTTTAGTATGTTAGGTTATATATTTTGTCATTACTGTATGTTATATGTGTTATTAGGATGCATATGTATTATATCGCTTCGCCAGGAGCCCGGGATATCATGATACCAAAATCTATACAATATCTATGTTCAATTGACATGCATAATATTATTTATTTATATATACTGTATATGAATTGCACATATTTGTAGAGCTCGTATTTCTACGTTGTAATATGTGAGTTACATAAACGAAAGTAATATAAAGCACGTACATATATTTTACTTAAATAAGAAACATAGTTATGTCGCTAGCAAGATACATAAGCTACATCATCTAAGTATTGCCTCTTGCATACATCATTTCTTCCACTTGAAAATAGTAAAAACTTAGATTCAGAGTTTTACTTGATATATATATATAATCACTTACATATGCCTACAAATAGACCTAAACTACTAATTAGCTGAATTTTTACTCTTTTCTAATTTTCACATATCACTTTTTCACCTTAATGAATTAAATCTTTAGGTGTAATCTTAGACTTACTAATTTAGATCTACAAATCGTTTTTATTATTTTTTTTTCCTATTACTATACTCGTAAACTTTTATGTATACAAAACATTATGTAATATATAAAATCTGGATATTAAATACGATAAATTGTAATATTATACTAACTCATTGATTTTAACACGTGTATATAATGGAAATGTATACGGGTTGATTTTCTTTTGTTAGTGATAAATAAGCTCATAGAGCCATTCTCTAGTTACGATAAAAGCTAAAAGTCAAAATTATATAATCTGTGTACTAACATATTAAGGGCCCAATGGGCTGTAGTACCTCTTCAAGTATTAAATCAACACATGAAAATATTCTAACATTTGCGGCGCTGGATTCAACCAACACCTTCGACTAACCCAATCAAACACGGTCAATCATCTTCTTTGTAGATAACATTTTAGGATTTTATAATAACTTAAAGTTAAATAATAGTAAAAAATAAAGTTATAAAATAGAAAATCACTAAAAAATTAAACAAAGTTACATTACAATATTTATCTTAAATAAACTGTTATAGTTAGTAACCAAATTCTAAGTTGTTTCTGTCAATAGTATTAGACGTATGTATGTATCTGTATTATTTTAGAATAAGCTCATTGTAGTATTTGTATTAGAATAGCCCTTCTTGTAAAATCCCACATTGTATTATTATTTATTATGATTGAATGAGAAGAATCAATCATTGGAAATTCACCAAAGTTTATGGTATCAAAGCCATAACAAAAAGATTTCCTTTCCTGTTTCTTACTCTCTCTCTCTCTCTCTCTCTCTCTCTCTCTCTGCAGAAACCCTAGCCGACAACCACCACCATTCTGCCACCTTCTAATTCAATCTCTCCTCTCTACAAACATGACTGGAAGTGATGCAAGTGGATCCTCTCAACTCTCTGTCACCAACAACTTTGGCGTAACCAACATTCGAACCTTCGTTCCCCTCATCCTTGATCTTGACGAGCTCAACTATGACTCGCGGCAAGAACTTTTTGAAACCCACTGCATGACGTTTGATCTTCTTGGTCACCTCGATGGGACCTCCATCGCAACAGGCCCCACAGATACCAAATGGACCAAAACCGATAACCTAATTAAACTGTGGATTTATGGCACTCTATCCAAACCGCTCCTTCAATCTGTGGTGAAACGACAGTCCAATGCTCATCAAATCTAGACATACATCGAGAACCACTTCCGTAACAACAAAGATAGTCAAGCCATTGAACTCGAAAAAGAGCTGCGATCCATCAACCTAGGCGATAGTTCCATATCTGATTATTGCCGTCGTATACAAACAGTATCCGATCTCCTAGCCAACATCGGTTCCCCAGTACCCGAGAATACCCTAGTCACTTATATGGTTAACGGTCTCAGTGAAAAATTTGATAACACCGCGGAGATCATCACCCACAAAGATCCCCGGCCCACCTTTCTACAAGCCCGTGCCATGCTTCTTCTAGCTGAGAAGCGCATGAACAACCGACATCGTAATCACCAACCTACTACTCACCGTGACGACTCTTCTAGCCCTACTATTTTTCACGCCGACGGTCAACCACGTAGACCAAACACCCGCAATCAGAACCGCAACTCCAACAATCGCGATGGTAGTTAGAACCGCCGATTCAATGGTAACAATGGTGGAGGAGCGGGGAACAGCAGCAACTTCATTAACAATCGCAGCCCAACCCAGTTTCCTTGGGCCAATTTCGGTTGGGGCTATCCCCACCTTGGGCCTGGAATCCCAGCCTTTATCAGCGTCGGCCTAACACCAACACGGCCCAACAGTCTTACGGGCGTATGGCCCAGAACAACCGGCCCAACAACAATTACAACCCGAGTCGGCTTCTTGGATCCGGACCAGCAAGAACAGGAAATACACATCAGGCATTCACCGCAGCCACTTCCAACAGCTCGTTCCCACCCCCGTGGACTTGGTTCCCGCCTAACAACGCGGGTGATGCTACCTCCCTACCACAAGCATTCAATGTCGTTACTTTGCAGGATCTTAATGACGATGGGTGGTATATGGATACCGGGGCCACTGCTCATCTTGACTCGGAAGGTAAACTCGACTCCATTTCATCGGTAACTGTTGGTGACGGGCAATCCATTCCCGTACTCAACAGTGGGCATGCTCTCCTTCCCAACCCTTACCGACCACTTCACCTTAACAATATCCTTGTTACACCAAACATCGTTAAAAATCTTATCTCCGTTAAACAATATAATAAAGACAATAAATCTACCATTGAATTTGACGAATATGGTTTTTCTGTGAAGGATGCCCGGACCAGACGTTCCCTCCTTCGATGTGATAGTGACGGGGATCTTTATCCCGTTACCAATTCAACAACGTCTCGGATTGCCTTGCTTTCATCAAGTCAACCTCTTTGGCACAATCGTTTGGGTCACCTCGGTGACCACGTTTTGCGTACTTTAGTTTCTCGTGGATTTTTCAATTCTAATATAGTAAAAGATAATAATATGTGTCATGCATGTCAAATTGGTAAACATGTTAAATTACCATTTTATCGTTCAAATTCTATTGTTGCCAAACCATTTGATATTATCCATTCTGACTTATGGACATCACCTATTGTTAGTATAAGTGGTATTAAATATTACATGCTTCTCCTAGATCATCACACACATTTTTTATGGGTTTATTCACTTAGCCGTAAATCTGATGCTTACTCGAAATTCTTACATTTTCATACCTATGTAAAAAATGAATATAACGCAACTATCAAGTCTTTACAGTGTGATCACGGACGTGAATTTGATAATTCATCTTTTCACGATTTCTTCGCTCAACACGGTATTGAATTTCGTTTCTCTTGTCCCCGAACTTCCCAACAAAATGGTATGTCGGAGCGTATGATTCGAACCATCAATAATTGTGTTCGCACTCTCTTGTTCCATGCTCGCCTTCCTCCCGAATATTGGGTTGAGGCATTCCACATGGCCACACACCTCCTCAACATTCTTCCTTCCACCTCCATCTCCAATGACATACCGTTCACTAAACTGTTCAACAAACAACCAACATTCTCTCACCTTCATGTCTTCGGTTGCTTGTGCTACCCCCACCTTCCTACCCCACACAAACTTGCTCACCGCTCCTCACCATGCATTTTTCTTGGCTACCCGGCCAACCACCGCGGCTATCGATGCCTTGATCTGCACTCTAAAAAGATCATAATCTCCCGCCATGTTAACTTCGACGAAACCATATTTCCATTCGGTTCTATGAACCCCGACACCCCACCCTCTTATGATTTTCTTGACATAGCTGATGACAACTCCTCGGTCCTACTCTTTCCCACTCACTCAGCCCCCACCAACCCCATCTTTGATGACACGAATTCTGCACCGTCATCCCACTCGTGAGCAACAGCCTCCGACACACCATCTGCCGCTTCTCCGGCTGCCCCCTCAGCCGCTGCTGACTACTCTTCAGCAGCCTCGGCTGCCCCGTCTGATCCATTTGACTCACCACCTTCGGATGGATCTTCTGCCACAACTCGTGAGTCTTCTCCATCCTCTACTCACTCCCCGCCTGTCACATCTCCTATCAATCAGTACCCTATGATCACCCGAGCCAAAGTTGGAACCCACAAACCTATATCTAAACTTAACCTTCACACATCGACCACCCAAACACCCACAAACCATAATCAAGCCTTAGCTGATCCTAAATGGAAACATGCCATGCTTGATGAATATAATGCTTTAATTAAAAATGGTACTTGGGTGCTGGTTCCGAGGCCCTCGGGCGTTAATATTGTTCGGTCTACGTGGTTATTTAAATGTAAATTACGCTCTGATGGTTCGTTAGACAGGTATAAAGCTCGGTTGGTGGCTAATGGCAAAAGTCAAAGACCGGGCATTGATTGTGATGAGACATTTAGTCTGGTTGTTAAACCGGCTACTATTCGGGTTGTTTTAAGCCTCTCAATTTCTCGACACTGGCCTATTCATCAGCTAGATGTCAAGAATGCTTTTCTTCATCGCAACTTGGAGGAGACTGTTTATATGCATCGACCCCCGGGTTTCCATGATCCTACTAAACCAGGTTATGTTTGTCTCTTACAGAAATCATTATACGGGCTCAAACAGGCTCCTCGTGCATGGTTTCAACGGTTTGCTTAGTATGCTCTTAAAGTTGGTTTTCAACACAGCCGTTGCGATTCTTCACTCTTTATTTTTCGCAAAGGTTCTAGTGTTGCTTATTTATTATTATATGTAGATGACATAATCCTAACGGCCTCATCCACGTCTCTTCTACATCAGATTATTACTTCTCTAAGGCAAAGAATTTGCAATGACTGATCTTGGGCCTCTAAATTATTTTCTAGGGATTTCGGTGACTCGTACCAAAACTGGCATGTTTCTTTCCCAACAGAAATATGCAACTGACATTCTTGACCGAGCCAAAATGCTTAATTGTAAGCCATGTCTCACACCCGTTGACACTCAAGCCAAACTCGGCCCTGATGGCCCCCCGGTTTTGGATCCCACATTGTATCGAAGTCTAGCTGGTGCGCTTCAATACCTCACTTTCACCAGACCCGATCTATCTTATGCAGACCAGCAATTATGTTTATATATGCATGATCCTCGCGAACCACATTTTGTTGCTCTTAAACGTGTATTACGCTATGTTCGCGGTACGTTAGATCATGGTCTCCAGCTTTTTGCATCCTCCACCAACAAGTTAATTGCGTATTCTGATGCTGACTGAGGAGGTTGTCCAAGCACTCGTCGATCGACTTCCGGATATTGTGTTTTTCTTGGTGATAATCTATTATCTTGGTCTTCAAAACGTCAACCTACTATTTCTCGCTCGAGTGCCGAAGCTGAATACCGAGCCGTTGCAAATGCGGTAGCCGAGACATGTTGGCTCCGAAATCTACTACGTGAACTTCACTCACCTTTGTCTCAGGCTACACTCATTTATTGTGACAATGTGAGTGCGGTGTATCTTTCTACTAATCCTGTACAACATCAACGAACCAAACACATCGAGATAGACATACACTTTGTTCGTGATCAGGTGTCCATGGGTGCTATTCGTGTGTTACATGTTCCCTCTAGCTCTCAATATGCCGACATCTTTACCAAGGGACTTCCCTCACGTATCTTTGATGATTTTAAGTCCAGTTTAAACGTTAGGACTTTGTCCCCCGCTCAAACTGCGGGGGCGTATTAGACGTATGTATGTATCTGTATTATTTTAGAATAAGCTCATTGTAGTATTTGTATTAGAATAGCCCTTCTTGTAAAAGCCCACATTGTATTATTATTTATTACGATTGAATGAGAAGAATCAATCATTGGAAATTCACCAAAGTTTAAATAGTTCCCAAGATCAAAGATTGTAATGGATCAACTTTTTATACTATAACACTCATTTAATTTCTCTGATATTCAACCACCCCATGACCCATCTCTGTACTCGACTGTCTACTCCATATCTTCATGCACTAATATTTCTTTTTACTTTGACTTTAGTTTATATATTGTTTACTTACTCAAGTTTTAGTGATGAGGAGGAGTTAACACTTTCAACTGGAAAGTGGAGGGCATAAGAAAACATATATAATGCTAAAGACAACATCATAGGATCATTAGCTATTCAGCTATCAGGGGATTGGTCTATGTGGAATTCAATCACCACAATCCTTTATTGGTTATGTTCCAAGCTACCGATTAAAAGTGTTCAAAATACAGTATGATTTAATTAAAGAACAGAATATGCAAGTTGGATGTTTTTGAAGAAAGAAAGGTTCAATTCATCACATCAAGTGTAAGTTTATAACTATCCATCGATGGTGTCCAAATTTAAACCAAGAAAACTGACAGACATGAAAACAACGGATTACCTGAAATGCGTATCACACCAACATAATAAATAAATAAATAAATGAATAATAATAATAATAATAATAATAATAATAATAACAACAACAACAACAACAACAACAACAACAACAACTACTAAAACCCTCATTTCTTTTAAGTCTTAACCTTTTCTTTACTTAAATTTAAATTTCAAGTTTCATATTTTAACTACATCATAAATCTTAAATTTTGTATATTATAGTTCACATCTTTTTATCCCATCAAATATAACCATTTCTAAAATTGATAAATAACTGAAAACTATTTATGAAGTTTAAATGCTATGCAAATTACATAAGAAAATAAAAAATGTTAAGAGAATTGATGTAAGTCTTAATTAAAAACGTGTGTTGTTTGTATATATTACTCATTTTGTTATTGTACATCGTATAATGTATTTCCATAGATACAAATAGCTTTTTTAATTTTTTTCTTATATTACTATTTTTACATATAAATAGTAGCTATCACTGCAACAAAAATGTTATTTTACCACACATTTTTTTCCACACTTTTAGAAAGTGTGTAAAATTTTTTGAAAATAATAAGATTTTCCACACTTATATATGTAGGAAAGAAAAGCTCACACTTTTAAGTGTGGAGAAATTTCAACTTTTCAACACTTAAAAGTGTGGAAAAAAATTTGTAACACATGATTTTTCCACACAAGAGAAAGTGTGGATAAATTGGGTGTTACAAATTTTTTCCACACTTTTAAGTGTTGAAAAGGTATCATTTCTCCACACTTTTAAGTATTAACTTTTTTTCCCCACACTTATATAGGTGAAGATTGTAGTGATTTCCACACTTATTGATGTAACAAATTTTTTCACACTTATAAGTGTGAATAATTTTACATATTTTCCACACATTTTTTAAAAGTGTGGAAAAAAGAGTGTGGATAAATGACATATTTGTTGTAGTGTATTACCTAAAGAAACTATAAGTATTAAAATTACTAATGCTATAGTTATTATATTATATCATTATTGTAGTCGGTATAAATATGATTAATGTAAAATTATCTTCATAGTCAAATTTGTTTTAAACATTGTTGTAAGATGGTCCATCATTTCGAATGTATCAAACTTAAGAAAAATTAAAAATTGCAAACCTCTTAACATACCATTTTTCAGTTATGTTTATTTTTTCGGTCCCATCAAACTTTGTTTAGAGTGTCTAAATTAAGTATGTAGTTTTCAATGTCATATTACACGTACATGCATATATTTCTATATTAAATATATACTTTAATATGGTAGGTTATATATTTTGTCATTACTGTATGTTATATGTGTTATTAGGATGCATATGTATTATATCATTCATGACATTAATTTGAATAAGTTTACGTTAATTCCTACTTTAATTTACTATATTTTACAAGTCATATATTGCATGACTTTATATTTTTACGTATAACTTTACAAATAATTAAATGTATAATATCAAAGTTCCGCCGCAACGGGTAGGTTAAAAATCCTCGTGTATTACAAATATGATCTCATAGTATATAAAGTTTCGGTTATCTTTAGGACCAAATAGCCGTGTTTTAGTTGCAAGCTTATATTTTTGTTTACTTACAAAGCATTTGGGCTGACTTCAAAAATATAAAGTGTGGGCAAGAAATGTTGAGATTACACACACAATTAAAGTGGCCGATATAGAACTCTTATAGGCCAAAATGTAGTTTAGTACCCTGAATTTGACTAACCGGGTCTAGTAGTACCCTGAACTATTAAGGGTACACTATAGTACCCTGAACTTGGCAACTCGGTTGAATTTATTGAGAGATAACCCGCCAACAATTAAAATCACATTTATTCAAATTTAAATTTGTATTTTACTTAGTCTATATTCTGTTTTGTATCCCATGTAAACCTCCTGTATTTTCTCCTGTATTTCCTCTTTACGATTATTATATATGTAACTCTTTCCTGAATGTAAACATCAATTTGATTGGCCATAATTATCTTCTTCTCTATCAACCTCTTCTCTTCTCTGAACTTTCATATGGTATCAGAGACAGGTTCAACACCTTCCTCTCCAATCAATTCTCCTAATTCATCCTCTTCTTCATCACCGAGAAGCAAAATGGCCAACACACATGATGAAAATTCATCCCTCACAGTCAACTGCTCGATAAAAGACCTGACCATTGTCAATTTCCCTTCAACCTTGAAGCTTTCTTCCACCAATTACCTAGGATGGAAGACACAGATCGAAGCTTTACTTCATGGATTGGATTTATATAAATTCATCGATGGTTCTTTTCCGGCACCCACTCCGATCGTCGAAACTGACGGCACTGTAACTCCTCACAAAGATCATGCCCGATGGTTCCGCTAAGACAAGCTTCTATTTGGAGCTTTGGTCGGTAGCCTGTCTCCAGAAATCGTCCCGCTAATAACAAACGCTTCTTCCTCATATGAAGCATGGAAAACCCTAGCCGGCACTTACGCCTCTCCATCCCGAGGTCACATTAAACAACTACAATACCGTCTGAAACAGCTCACCAAAAATCCAAATCAAACCGTAACCAACTACATGCAGAATGTTAAAACCATTGTTGATGAACTAGCCATTCTTGGGAAGAAACTCGATCAAGAAGACATCACCGATGCGGTGCTAAACGGACTCGATCAATCGGCGTACAAACCAATTTTAGATGCAGTTCATGCAAGAGATTCACCAATCTCATTCAATGAGTTGCATGAAAAATTAATCAACCAAGAACTGGCTCTTGCTCAACAGGTCACTGCATCCGAAATTCATCAACCGGCGTCTGTATTTTATGCTCAAAATCAGGCTGCTAAAAGATCTTGGCAACCTCGACATGGATCAACCAGCACTGGTCTTCTCCCTACCCCATCTAAGTCACCTAATCAAGCAACCGGAGCTCGTCCATTCCTGGGAAAATGTCAATGGTGCAATCAGAAAGGACACTCGTTGCGCAACTGTTCGGTTTTTAAAAGTCTTTTTCCTAATGCTTCTGTTCCTGTTCCTAACCAACATATGCAGGTTACATATGCACAAGCTCATGCCATGGCACCAACCAATGTATCGGCTCCAACCAACTAGCTTTTTGATAGTGGGGCAAGTTTTCATGCAACAAATGACTTAAACAATCTTTCTATCCATGCACCTTATGACGGGACTGAGGAATTAGTCATCGGTGATGGTTCGTGTTTACAAATTACCCATATTGGTTCTGCCATAATTCACACATCACGCACCTCTTTCATTCTAAAAAACGTTCTTTATGTTCCATCTCTTTCCCGTAACATTATATCTATATCTCGTTTATGCCTCGATAATAATTTCATAATTAAATTTTATTCGTTTGCTTTTGTTATCAAGGATCGGGAAACAAAAACTCCACTCTTCAAGGGAATGGCAACCAAAGGACTATATGAGCTTCGCTCTTCCCTGACGCCTAAAATCTTCACTATCCATCCTGGCACCAACTCTTCCGTATGGCATCATCGACTTGACCATCCTCAAGACAAAGTTCTCAAGCATCTGTCATCTGTTATTTCCTTTAACTCCACTTGCATTGAAAATTGTAACTCTTGTCGAATAAATAAAAGTCATCGCTTACCATTTCATGATTCGTCTCTAACATCTAATGCTCCATTAGATTTAATATTTTCTGATGTATGGTGCTCTCCAGTAGAATCTTTTGATCATTACAACTATTATATAATTTTTGTGGATCACTTTACTAAATACATTTTGCTATATCCACTTAAAAGAAAATCTGATTCACTTGCCACATTTGTCCGCTTTCAATTATTAGTTGAAAATTATTTCCAGCGAAAAATAAAACAACTTTTCAGTGACAATGGTGGCGAATATGTGAAATTGCAAACCCATTTATCATCTTCGGGAATTTCTCATCTTACTTCACCGCCTCATACTCCCGAGCACAATGGCTATGCTGAGCGAAGACATCGCCACATTGTCGAAACGGGACTTGCATTACTCTCCCATGCTCACATGCCAACCACCTTCTGGCCTTTTGCCTTCACCACCGCTGCCTATCTCATTAACCGCCTTCCCACCTCAACTCTAAATAACATTTCTCCATATCAGTGCCTTTTCCAAAAACTTCCAAACTACTCTAAACTAAAGAGTTTTGGTTGTTTATGCTACCCATGGCTTCGACCCTACTCATCTCATAAACTTTCTCCTCGTTCAGCCCCATGTATTTTCGTTGGGTACTCACCAACCCAAAGTGCTTATTACACTTATGATCCTATTCGATCTAAAACTTACTCATCTCGTCACGTCATTTTTATTGAACATCAATTCCCTTTTCCTACCTTAACTTCATCTGTTGAAAATAATCCCCACCCTAATCATTCTGATACTTGGTTTACTTTTTCTATTCCTATTACCTCAAATAATTCTCATGACCCAAGCCCATCATCTCCATGCCAAGCTAACAACCAATCATCCTTTCCTGCCAACAATTCTCACATCTTTTCTTCTTCTACGGACAACCCAACTTCCACTTCCACACCTTCAACTACACTTCCAATTACTTCTCCTTCCCCTACTAGAATAACAACCCGACAAAATCCCAAACCAAACAGTCGATATTACAATTCAGACTTCCAACTCTACACCGCTTCTCCATCCTACCCCACTGAACCAAATACCATTTATCAAGCTCTAAAACATCCTTCTTGGTGCACCGCCATGCAAGCTGAATATGACGCACTCGAACGCAACCAAACTTGGTCCCTTGTACCTCCTTCCCAGGCACAAAACATTGTCGGTTGCAAAGGGTTTACCGTACCAAGTATAAACCGGACGGCTCTATCGATCGTTTAAAAGCTCGTTTAGTGGCTAAGGGTTTTCATCAACGTCCTGGCATTGATTACATCGAGACCTTTAGCCCGGTAATCAAACCCGCCACTCTTCGTTTAGTTCTTTCCCTTGCGATCTCCCATACTTGGTCTCTTCGCCAACTTGATATCAACAACGCCTTCTTACAAGGACACCTTAAAGAAGACGTTTATATGGCTCAACCCCCGGGATTTATTAACCCTTCTTTTCCCGACCATGTATGCAAACTAAAAAAAGCCATCTATGGTCTCCGTCAAGCATCTCGAGCTTGGTACGATGAATTAAAATCTTACCTTCTTTCCCTTGGTTTCAAACCAACAATCTCTGACCCGTCTCTTTTCTTTCTCCAGACTCATTCTTCCCTTATACTCGTTCTTGTCTATATTGACGACATCATTGTCACTGGTCCTTCTCCTACACTCTTAGACAAATTCATTGCTAATCTTGCTACCAAGTTCTCTTTAAAAGACCTTGGTTCTCTCTGTTATTTCCTTGGTGTTGAGGTTGTTCCTCATCATCATGGAATTCTTCTTTCTCAACGAAAATACATCCTTGACATTCTTCACAAAGCCAATATGAGTTACTGTAAACCAATATCCACACCGATAACTACTTCTGAACCTCTTACGTTAAAAGGTGGTACGCCTCACCCTTCACCTACCGATTACCGTACCTTCGTTGGAGCCTTGCAATATCTATCACTTACACGCCCAGATATATCTTTTACAGTAAATAAATTGTCTCAATTCATGCATGCTCCAACTTCCCTTCATTGGATAGCCTTGAAACGGCTACTCCGATATTTACATGGTACTTTACACCACGGGATCCTCATCCGTCGTAATTCTCCCTTAACATTACATGCATTTACTGATGCCGATTGGGCAGGCGACAAAGATAATTATCGAAGCACGACGGGGTACATCGTTTATTTAGGTTCTAATCCCATTTCATGGAGCTCTAAAAGACAAAGTACACTTGCTAGAAGCTCAACAGAAGCTGAATTTCGAGCAGTTGCATCAACAACCACCGAAGTGCAATGGTTAAAATCATTACTGAGTGAGCTAGGCTTTTCCTCCACCACCACTCCCACCATATACTGTGATAATTTGAGTGCAACTTCTTACTCAGCCAACCCGGTTTTCCACTCCCGAATGAAACATCTCGCATTAGATTTTCATTTTGTTAGAGAAAAAGTTCAGGAGGGTTCCCTTCGTGTTCAACATATTGCAGGTAGGGATGGCAATGGATCGGATATGGATCGGATGATCCCATATCCACATCCATATCCATTTAAATATTTTCGTCCATATCCGTATCCATATCCATTTAATTTCAATTCATCCATCCATATCCATATCCGATGGATTAAGCGGGTTAATGGATGTCCATTGGATATTCAAAAAATGTTAGAAAAAATTTCCTAATATGAAATGAAACTGACAAATATTGTAAAAAAATAAATATAACGTAACATACAAAAATCTATTCACAAAAGTGTTCAAACATTGTCAATCAACGAAGCATAATTTATTACACTTACAAGTAAACATATATTTAGACAAATGTAAATGTATGTGTTCTCCTTGTTTATAGGTTAATCACACGTGTTTTAATTGTTCTATATCGTAGATTGTGACTTCAATATATGGTTGTAAGCAGAACTTCGCTCAGCACGATATATTCATGCATTAAGATTTGCTATATAAATCAAAATACAAAATAAAACCCCTCAAATATACATTAGATATTTAAAATTTACGACTTTATATATTCAATAACACCTTAATTGTTTATTGTTTATATGTTTAATAACACCAAAATAATTGTTTATGGTTTATATGTGGATATGTAAATTTACATGTGTGTGTATATATATATATATATATATATATATATATATATATATATATATATGTATTATTAAGGAGTGTATATATATGTATATGTATTTCGGGTGAAATGGATAAATCCATGGATGATAAATTTTCATCCATATCCGATCCACTATTCATCCACATCCATATCCATATCCACTATTCATCCATTTAGATCGTCCATATCCACCATTTAGTGGATGGATCGGATGGATATCCATCGGATCGGGTGACCATTGCCATCCCTAATTGCAGGTGACGATCAATTAGCAGATGCACTGACTAAACCTTTACTCAGACCACGGTTTCATTATCTGTTATCCAAGATTGGTCTCCTCTCCGGGTCGTCCATCTTGCGGGGGCATATTGAGAGATAACCCGCCAACAATTAAAATCACATTTATTCAAATTTAAATTTGTATTTTACTTAGTCTATATTCTGTTTTGTATCCCATGTAAACCTCCTGTATTTTCTCCTGTACTTCCTCTTTACGATTATTATATATGTAACTCTTTCCTGAATGTAAACATCAATTTGATTGGCCATAATTATCTTCTTCTCTATCAACCTCTTCTCTTCTCTGAACTTTCATAGAATTTAGGCCTTGACTCAGTCACGTGCAACTCATGTGACTTACTACCGTTAAATCTAACGAAGCAAAGTTACTTTTCTTCTTTCTTTGTTTTACCTTTCTTTTCCTTTTTTGATTTTTAATTAAAATAATATAACGATCAGCTACAACCTTTGGCACCATTATTCCTCAACAGAATTTACATCTTTAACTTTTAGATTCTCTTGTAATCCTAGGGTTTTGAGCCAATAAGGAAAAGTATAACCCAATTACCATTTACCCATATATAATGATTTACTTCACAAATATATATCAGGTGTATGAATGTCGTGATGTTCGATGCTCATAATCCATGTTTTATTGTCTTTTCAAAGTGACCATTTTCTTATGTGAAGTTCCGGCGACCACCGTTTTCCAATACATAAACCACGTATTCAAAAATATACTCCGAGTAATTATAAACTTACACCGATTTAGTTTGGGTTTGTATTATTGTAAATGATATGGGTGTTGTGTTTCTAAGTGTGAGATTTCGTTAGATTTTTAATTTGGTTGAGGAAGGGTATGATTTAGGCATGAGTTAATTGGTGAAATTAGTGTTATAGGGAGATGGAAGGTGAGACTAGAGATCTAGATCTGTAATGGAAAGAAGAATCAAAGAAGATAAAGATGATGATATTGTAGCTTCTGAGATTTAAGTATGGAATTACTAATCCGGTGATGGTGTTATTATGGTTGTTCTTGGCTTCTCGATTTAGCTACTGTTCTCATGGCAACGATGATGATGATGATAAAATTTTTCTATTATTTTCTACTTAAAAAACAAAGAATTAAGTAAATAATGTAGAAAAAAGCACATAAACGATATATACTTAAAAAAATAAAAAAGAAAGAGAAAACTAACTTTGATTCGTTAATTTTTAACGGTAGTAGGTCACATGAGTTGCATGTGAATGAGTCAAGGCCTAAACTTAACCGAGTTTCCAAGTTCAGGGTACTCTTAAAAGTTCAGGGTACTACAAGACCCAGTTAACCAAGTTCAGGGTACTAAACTACATTTTGGCCAACTCTTATATATCATGAGCCCTTGCCTTCAAAAATTACCCCAACGCAAACACCACCTCAAAAAAAGAAAGTAACGGGGCAACGTTCTAATGTAGTATAAAGTACACGTATTAATTCTTTTATCGAAACAATAATAGTACAACATACTAATGCGTGTTACGCATTTGGTACAAGCAAAACTAGCATACATAAAGTGAGGGCAAGAAATGTTGAGATTACACTAATAACTCTAGGCATTTTCCCTTTATCAGTCCTCCATACCATGGCTTCATAAATGGGCCAAGAATTTATAACCCCAAAACAAGCTAAAAACATTTGCCCAAAAAGCCCATCCATATTTCTCCCTTTTAAGATTTGCAAAATTCCTGAGGCAAATGCAACGAAGTTAACGATTGCAACCATGGCTAAAGGCACGAACATTGGAGACGGGACACTAAACTCGAAAACCCCGTTGTCATATCTTTTGCTCTGTTCGTTGTCGACCACTTTGCTCGTTACATGAAAGCCTTTTGATGCAATTCCCAAGTGTTTGATGGAAAATTCGATGAACCCGAATAGATATGAAGAGAGACCCCGAATAAACCACATTCTTTGATCATTCCACCATTGTTGGAATGTACCTCGAGCCAACATATAATCAAGACAATCTTGTACATTGGCCCCAAGAAAGAGAAACACGTACAAAAGGAACCAAGTATTTGTGACCTGCATTTCAACAATCGTGAAATGATAAGCCTTTAGCGGAGAAATAAAATTGTAGAACGTGAGTTTAGGTATATGCATACCTCGGGGAAGATGGAAGTATCATTGAGGAGAGCTAGTTGAGGGACAAAAGAGTATATGATGATAGGAATCGACCAAATGGGCCAAAATGCATTGTGGGCATATGCAAGGCCCATGAGAGGGCCCATGAAACGACTTCCGAATGTTAATGGGTTATAAATTGAAAATACAACTTCTAGAAGCCCGATGCACCATCTTCTATTCTGGTTTAGTGCGTCGAATAAAGAAATTGGTAAGTCACCCAAAAATGCGGGTCTGATGGGATGAAAGAATAACGACTTCCATCCCCTACAGTGTTGGTGAAGGCCCGTAAAGAAATCTTCAGATAATGACCCGTATCTAAAGCCCATCTACAACAATAAAAAGATCAGTGTAAATATTTAATGTGCTGATCAACATAAGAACATAATGTATGGGCCTGATTTGGCTTACCGTTTCACCCCATGTGGAATTGCTCTCGTAATTTGAACCCGCAACTTCATGGGCCAAATCTAGAACTTGTTGATCTCTAATGGGCTGTTCAACTACATGATCGGGCCAAAGTTGATGGGCCACTGGTAGTTCTGGCAACGACGGACTGCCAAAGAAGACTCGACGAACAAAGAAGCAACCACTTCCAACATAACACGGGCCTTTGAGGCCATCCATACCACCAGGATTGATCACATACAGACGTTTATACTCGCTAGCATAAATGTCAGCACTATTTATCCGATGAAACCGTTGTGGGAATTGAATGTAGCCCAAATTGTGGCGAATAGATTGATCAGCATAAAAGCATAGCATCTGTTGAGGGGTCATTGGATTGTTTGAGTACATGTCACAATCTTGAGTTAGCACTATAGGTGCATTTGTCATTGCAGCTGATACCCGAAGCTACAACAACACAAAACTACAAATAAGAATGTATCCATCATAAGAAGTTCAAACACGATTACTCCAAAACCATATTTTCGATGAACTTGAAAATGCTCACCAAGGTATTAAGGGCACCGGCCTTAAAATTATGTGGGGAGGCCTTATTTTTCTCTCTTGAAACATATATAAGATTTGGCATTGGATGTCCATTCAAGTCTTTTTCTTGCCGACTCTCTAACAAAATCTGCTTCAATACACTATATTAATTCTTTGCTCAAAATCTTATACTAAAATTCTGTATAAGATAACATATAATAAGTTGCAGCAAACAAATAAGGGACGCAATAAACAACCTGAATAACAGCAGGGTGATCATGTCGTGTAAACTCATTGTCCCACTTGTCAAAAGCTTTGCGTTCGTCTTCATTCGCAATGTACTCCGCACTTATGCTTCCTCTGTCGACCACACTCTCGACCTTTATTTTCATTTTCTCGTACACTGCCTAAGATTTTTTGGAATATAATCAGTTAAAAACGAGACCAAGATAAATAATCAACTAAGTTCAAGACTAAAGATATTGATTACAAGACTAAATAAATATAAATATAATAAGTAAGACCAAAATAATACTTATAAAACATTCAGTCAACTTTAGACACACCTTCACAAATTTGTTTGACATTCATGGCACAATGCACGATTTGGAAAATACCCCAAATTTTGAGTGGTGAATTGTAAATTTTGTAAAATAAAGGGGTACTTCTGCAATAATAAAATAGGAAACATAAGGGACTGTAAAGCAATCATTTATTTTAATCATAACAGATTTGCAGGTCTTTTGGCTTTATATAACTACTTGCTATTAAAAAAAGTAAAAAATGAATTAATTAATTATCTACCCGTCTACCACTAGCCAAAAATGTTTACTAGATCCGTTGGGTCACAAAGAGACTGGGAAATTGACACATGATGGTCCGCATATAATAATATATTCTATTCTATGAGATGTCCTACAGTATAAGGATAACGTTCAAGTTGTCGAGAAAAATTTAATAAATACTTTAGATAAACTTAGTTAGGTTACCATCATCAATGACTTCAAGGAAAAATGATGTGATTATATTTATAATAATTTCAACCTAATTCATATGGTACTGATTATAGACCGATTCAGTTACAAATCGTATCATGAATCGTACTCGAACTTAGAACTAGTGACCTTAGTTTATTAATTTATCAAAATCGCATCGTCTAAGGGAAGTACATACCGTTTGGTTTGTACTGCTAAGTCAATGCGTACGCTTAGATGACATGTTTTCATTTGTAGTTTATGATTTTGTGCCGAGTTTCGTTATAAGCTCCTAATAAATGTATAGTAGTAACAAAAGTAACATGGGTCGTCGGTTATCAATCTTTTTGCTACAAATAACCAAAAGTATTACTAGTAGTCTATCACGGAGTACTATACTAAATAAAATAAATACATTTACTAAAATCCTAATAAAACGAATATACAACTTGTAATGCTGAATGTAAAATATAGTGATAGTATGGGTACCTTGACGTGGGCACTATCGGAAAATGTGATCTCATTGGATCGGAATAAAGCTTCAGGGCATCTATCAACAATATTATTATCTCTACAAAATGGTAACCATATCTTTGCAAACTTTGCAGCTTCAAAGAATGCAAAAAGAGTAAGCTCAGAACCACCGTCATCGGAAACATACACCGATATTTTTTCCGGTGGGTAATCATAAGCCATCAAAGACAGCGCTGTATTCACTACATTAATCGGTGGTTCTTTGTACGGATCCGCGGTGCATATAAAAATGTCCAACGCCGGGAAGTCTTTTTTTGGTAAAACGGTTTCAAGATTTTCCGGGAAGACTTTACGGTCGGTGGGGTACAGCCGGAAAGAAGTGGTGGTGGTCCACATGAAGGTGAGGATGACGTCGGCGATCAAGAAGAGGGCGGAGGTGAATGTGGTGGAGTGGCGGAGGTTTTGGAGGTGGTGGTAGAATAAGGTGAGGATTCCGGCAGCATAGATGATGGCAAATGTGCGGTTGAGGGTGGTGCGACGGAGGAGGTGGGTGGAGTTAAGAGTGGTGGCGGTGGACGGTGGAGTGGAGGTGGTTGTTGACATTATGATGATTGTGCTCAACAATGATGTGACCAATGTGAATGAAAATGTATTTTTATTTATATGTAAAACTTAATTAATTAATTCATTAATTAATTATGGAAAGTAGATGGTGGGAGATTTAGGGTGATTCGATCCCATTAGACTAAATAAGTTGGATGATTCCTTCATTTTCTAGATTTGTGATTGGCTGTTTGGATTACGGGTGTCGAAAATGTTTGAATTCGAAAATCCGACCCAACTTTAATTGTATTCCGGTAAATTGGATTGGACTATTCGGTTAATCGAATCCAAATAACCCGAATCCGAGTAACCCGAATCTTATTTGGATTGGATTACGGATAAATAATTTTGATTTTGGTTGATCCGAATAACCCGGAGAAAGTTCTAAATATAGAAATATAATTTTATATATATGTTATTTATGATTTATATGAGTATACCTATATAGAATCAACATATACATCATTTATAATGAATTATATAAAGCTTTTAGTATAATTTGGTGAAGTTTAGATTATGTTAAAGACGTGAAAGTTTAAGATATTCTCTTATTTGGATAAAAATATAATATCCGAATCCAAACCAATCCAAACCGAATCCGAATAACTCAAAACCAAATAATCCGAATCTTATTCGGTTTGGTTTACGGATAAAATATAAACATGATAAATCTGAGTAACT
This sequence comes from Helichrysum umbraculigerum, assembly GCA_949592205.1. Classification (NCBI taxonomy): domain Eukaryota; kingdom Viridiplantae; phylum Streptophyta; class Magnoliopsida; order Asterales; family Asteraceae; genus Helichrysum; species Helichrysum umbraculigerum. Next base: position 124,958,878 of record CATIUR010000003.1, on the reverse strand, counting down.
GACCCGAACAACTCAAAACCCGAACAGTTTATCCGAACAACACCCATAGTGTGAATGTGGTTTGTAATTGGTTATTTGTATCATGATATTGTATACTTAATATTTTCAAAACTTGTTAAAGTGTTTTGTTCATTAGGAATCTTAAGAGCACATGCAGTCGTTGACATTGAGTTTGGTGTTCAACTAAGTGTTCGATTGAATACTGAAATTAAATACGAGATCAGTTTTTTTGATAGTGATTCAATGTTCAACTCGGTGTTCAAATGGGTCCATAAAAATGCTTTTAACCAATCAAATAAAAAGAAAAGAGAAAAAAAAAAGTTGAACCTTGTGCCTCAGCATGCTAGTTTGAACATTGACACTGAACACCAGACTTAAATGCCGGTTCAGTGTCGTGAACGTCGGGATCCGGCGTTCAAGTTGTTGAACGTTGATGTCTTGCCCGTCCCACTTCTTGTCCTCTAATAAGTCAAGCTTGTTACGTGGTCCTTGTCTAAGTGTCAATGTATCTGTTTTGATATCTCTAAAAAAAAATGTTTACTTTCACATAACTGATTGGAAAGAATTCAAGTGAGAAAATGTAAAAATTTATTGGTTAACGACGTAATTGTTTATATTTTTTTAAATATGTGTGCAATTTTGTAGTAAACATTTGAATTGGATCGGATGGAGTAGCAATGAGCTACGATTTGAAAACCGTACACTGTTTTTCGCTCACGGTCGGCGAACCCTGCAGACTTCCTTATGGAGAATTCGGTATTTGCGACTCAACATCGAATGAACCTCTCCCTTACAAGTGATTTAGAGTTAAACTTGACGATGTAATTCACACCAAAATTCATACTACACCACTCCATATGATCTAAGCCCTTTTTCAAATTTCTCCGCAAAATTGGAATTACACTAGTAAGTTTTTTGTAAGGACAAATCACCTAATGTAAAAATGAATTATTGACTTATTTCAAATTCTAGAACTCAATTATCATAAATTTATCATTAATAGAAAACAACTTTCAATTTCATCATAGTTCTAGCAATATGTTACCTCAAAATTCGAACAAAATATGGCGTGTCATGTATAATATTGCTATAATTAAGATGAAATCGAAAGTTGCTTTCGATTATTGATTATTTTAATTGTTGATTTCTAGATTCTAAATCAGATAATAGTTCATTTCAATTTTAGTTAATTTGTCCTTTTTATAATTAGAAGATTAAGGATTATCATAACGTCAGCATCTTATATCGTTTAAACATATCATTGTAGATTATAGAATAGATTATGTTGTGTGTTTTTTTCCCTTCCCGTATAATATGAACAACATGATTAATCATTTTATGTTATAATTTCTAGACAGTCTCAATTAGTTTTTCTTTTATTATTTTTTATAAAGGTAAAGGTATTTCAAAATGCTTATTTAATATGGCATTTATTATGTCTTTCTAATTCAGAAAATTTTAAAATGTTTGGAAGTACAATATTAAATTGTATTTCAAGAAAAAATGTAGTACTTTGAATGAACTTTTTCCCAACGACTATTTTATAAAAACTTTTTCCAAAGCTTTTTATCAAAGGTTTATTGTAAAAAACTATCACTCCAATGAAGAAAAGCTTTAAAAAAGCTTTATGGTACACAACCTCATTTGAATGCTAATAAAATAATCTAAATACATTGGGTCTAACATACCTATAACTTAATAAATCTCAAGCTTTGAAAGAAAAATTATACTCCTACTAGAAATTGAAAAACTTTTTTTAAAGCTTTTTTGAATAGTAAAAAGCTTTAGAATGAATGTATCATTTGAGATGCTCTTATTTGATTATAAATTAGGTTATAGAGGGATGTTCAAATAAGAATGAGAATTTTGGTGATAATGAAAAAATAATAATAATGCATCATATGTCATAAAACTTCTTTTCCCTCACATTTTTAAAAATTAGATATTTCAAGAATGGTTCATTGAAAGATTATAAAAATTGCACCATAAAAATCAATATTTTTTTCTTTTCGATTAGACATCTCACAAAGTATACTTTTGACGACTTTTTTTGGTTTTACAAATTGTACAATATTGGTATAAAATGTGATACTCGTTGGTATCACGTTTGTTACTCGTTGGTATCACAAGTGTTACTCGCTGGTATCACATGTGTTACTCGTTGGTATCACATGTGGTAGTTGTTTTCAAAACCCATAAAAAACGAGAAAAAAAAAAGTTCGTCTAAATATAACTTGTGAGATCTTTAATCAAAGAAAGAAAAAAACACTAATTTATATGATGCAATTTTTATGTTTTTCGACTTACCGTTTGTGAGATATTTAATTATTAAAAACGTGAGAAAAAAAGATTTTTGTGACAATTGGCACATTATTATTAGTTTATTCATTCTCACTAAATGTTGTTGTTGTACCTTACTCTATATAATCAAATTTGTAACATCTAATGATCATGCAACTATACAATGAAATTTGTCTTAGTTATGTAGGGTTTTTTTTTTTTTTTGCAAAATATTAAACTTTTATATAAACTTCAACAAATGTTGAAATGAGAACATACATGACTGGATATTGCAAAACCAAACTAGCCCCTTTATGAAAAAAACATAAAGTGAAAACGTACAAAAGAAATATCAGTAATTGAATTGATAACACGACTATGGGGAGGGGTTATTGTAGTTTAGTTGCTTATGGTAGTAATGGTAGGGTAAAATCTTGGCCGTCTGATTAAAGGATTTGTTAAAAAAAAAAAACGGTGGCATGATGGTAAATTATGGGAACTTTAGTGGCATGAGCCAAATGTTTAGCGGTGGCAAAATCGTAATATGTACGAAATGGGTAAGTATTTTGACGTACACTAAAAAAGATAGCAGAAGCCACGCGCCGTCCTGACTCTGTCACTCTGCAGTTCCACCTTTTTCTTGTTTTTCTTAATATTAAACTTCTTAAATATACTTTGTAATATATACATTTTATTATAATAGGTGTTTAAAAAACAAAAATGTTCAAAATAAACAAAAATAATATGATTAAAAGAGAATTTCTATTATATACTCCGAATAAATTCATCTTACATTTCTTTCGTAGTAATTTTGTATAAATAGAATAATCATATTTGAATTTAAAATTTTACATGTCTTTCGAACTTATTTTCAGATACACAAATTTATTTTCGTGTTACACATATTTTACACACAAAGTTATTAGCATGTTAATGCACAACTCATATACACAAACTTATTTTCGTGATACACAGACTTAGCACATCAATATTTACATATTAAATCACAACTCACTAACAAGCTACACAAAACCTAACTTCGTATTACACACACTTAGCACACAAAGTTATTATCAAATGAAAGTACAATTAAGATACACAAACTTATTTTAGTGATACACATAATTAATGCACAAAGTTATTAACATACGGATACACACACTTAACGCATACAAAATATTAACATATAGATACACACACTTGGCGAACTAAACGAAACTATTAACATACAGATACACAAAACTTAATTTCATGTTACACACACTTAGCACACAAAGTTATTATCAAATGAAAGTACAATTAAGATACACAAATTTATTTTAGTGATACACATAATTAGCGCTCAAAGTTATTAACATACAGATACACACACGTAACACATAAAAATTATTAACATATAGATACACACATTTGGCGAACTAAACGAAACTATTAACATACATATACACAAAACTTAATTTCATGTTACACACACTTAGCACACAAAGTTATTTGGTATTACCAAATGAAAGTACAATTAAGATACACAAATTTATTTTAGTGATACACATAATTAGCGCTCAAAGTTATTAACATACAGATACACACACGTAACACATAAAAATTATTAACATATAGATACACACATTTGGCGAACAAAATGAAACTATTAACATACAGATACACATACTTAAACGACAAAATTATTAACCTACAATTATACAATTAATTAACAACATACAAAAGTACACATAAATACACAATTAAGTAATAATCTAAATTATTGTTTAAATTTACTTTATTATACCTATAAAGTCAAATAAAAGCAAATACCATTCTCTCCACACAATTAAACAATTTGTCATATTTTTCATATAGTGTTAAAATTAAAAAGGAAGCTAATTATCCTCACATGACTGCACATTAGGTAGTCAACAATTTTTTATTTTTTATTTTATTTTTGTTTGTTTGTTTGTTTGTACAGGAAGTCAGGAACTCGATGCACCTTCATTTCAACTTTTCTGGTAATCTTTTAATTTCAACCACAAATTCACTTCGCGAGAGCAACATGACTTTTTAACATCTTCAATTCTTCATAATAATATAAAGCAATCTTGAAAAAATTGTTAACGAAGCGCGGTAAAGGTGGACTAAGAAAAAAATGGAGGAAACACCGCTGCTCGAGGTGTTTCCGGTGAAGCTGACAGAGGTGGATCGTTTCGGGGAGGTGAGATGGTGTTGGTGATGCGTTGAGTATCGTCGGAGACGGACGAAACCCAGTTATCGCCGTTTGTCGGAGGCATCACCGCCTCACCGGCCGTTTGTCGGAGGTTTATGCCGGAATACGGGGAAGGTGGCTCCCGGAATTCCTATGAGGTGGGTGGTGGATGAGATAGGGAAGAGATTAAGAACACGCTGGGTTTTGTAACTTTCGTGATTCAAGTGTCTAAAGGGATAAAACACAAAACACGTGTCGTTATTTTATTGATTCCTACCATTAGCACGGTAATCTATGCTCCTACATGAACCAGCCTCCACGACTATGTAGTTATGTAGTTATTATTCATTACACGATTACTTTTAGAAGTAACTCCAACTATATTGATTATTAAATATACCTAAAAGAACAAGATTAGTAAATTTCCTTTTTGAATTTTTTTTTTAGAAAGACAACCCTACAATTTAACACACATATTATATACAGCAACCACGAATATATACATCCACAACCTCCTGGTTGAAAGTCGTCTCTCATACCGCTAGACCAAAGGCACTTTGATATTTCCTCTTCTTTTCAACTATAACTTTCCATCTTTGTAAATTCTCCTATTTTCTACCCAAGTATAACACGATTATTTTTTAGATCATATATTTTCTTGAGTGAGAACTCCCTTCAACCATTTTCTAATAGATGATATTGGCAAGTGAACTTTGTGCGACCGCACATGAACTTTGAATTGACCTCCAATTTTTACCTACGCTTGTTACAGTAGTTTTTAAGTCGGAAAAACGAACGTGACCTCAATAAAGGAAGAATTTAATAGAATAGAGCCTCATATTTCATTTATATATATTTGATATTTGATTTACTAAATTTCTTAGCTCAAAACTAGTTAGAGCCTATTTTCGACTTACTTCACACGGTTAAGATTATACTCCGTGACTAGTTTGTTTGGTTGTTTCCTTTTTTCAGAAGAAAGAAGCTAACAATTTAAAGTTGAGTAGTACATTTATAATTTATTATTTATTACTACATATAAAGATAAAGAGTCTTTATTATTGAGTCTTATAATTCTTAAATATAATTAAAATTACCAAATTACCCATGTTACATCTAACTATTAGTACATTAATGATCTATCTATGCATATATGTAATGTAATCTTTTCATTACTGTATCAAATCAATTAACTTAGTTTCCAATTTTTATTATAACTATAGAAAATGGATCCATTCGATGTAAAATTCGCCTACATTAAAACTAATAGACTATAATTTCTAAGTTATGATTGTCAACCAAAAAGAAGTTATACATTACTTAGTAACTAAACATATTACAATATTTAATAACTAACAATATAAAAAAAAATCGAGTAAAAACTACATTAATAGATAGACGTCTACATATTCATTTGAATACATTTGTTGTAGAGAAAAAGTGAACCCGCTACTTCGTGCGGGCACTATGCTAGTCTTTATAAAATAAGTGAACGGTTTGTTGACTATTCTCGTGATTAGTTACTTTTGTATTCATTATTTGTATCGGGTGTAGAATATATCTGTAATACGTTTAATAATAAAGTTACTTTTAATTAAACACTAGTTTAGGACCTGCAAAATTCGCGAAATTGTCCATGAAACATATTTAAGTACCCGTATCCATAGTTGTTTTGTCACCTGACAAAAACTACGTAGTTTAATAAAAACATAATCATTACTGTTTTCTCTTTATTACTTTTTGCAAAATGATAGTTTTATCCTTAACCAACTAATTATTGTTTTCTTAAAATTGTGTAATAATAATTTCAATTAAGGTTAATATGGTAATCTCAACCAAACTTCACTATCTATTTTTTAGAAGTGGACAATTAATTTGGGACGTCCGAAAAAGGAAACATGGACTATAATTTTGGGACGGAGGGAGTATTATTTTGAGTTTTATATACTATATATACAAAAAAAATTATATATAATAAAATAATGTACACATCAAATGTTGAACCTCATACCGTACGCTATTATATTTGGATTTTCATGATTATTACATTTTAATTTTATAGGATATGAGAACATGATATTGTTCGTTATCTTGAACATACTAAAACTTTGAATTAGTTAATTAAAAGTTAAATTGTTAGCTTTAAGATTTAAAATCTTGAATATACTATAGGTTATGGTATTTTGGTATCTTTTTTTTTCGTGTTTCAAATTTACGTCGTATTTTCAATAATTTTATTTTGGTTGGCCAAAGTTATATACATTGGGATAACCGAAACCCGTGAATAAATATGAAAAATCGATGGGTAATACTAATTGGATACCCAACGGGTATTGGGTCGGATATCAGTAAGAATATTTTAAACGGGTATGTGTATAGATACACTAAAACCCATCGGAACCCAATTCGTTGGCATCCATAATTCAAGCATTGTAAATTATAAATTGATAAAAGAATTCGAAAAAATGCGGTGGTATGGGTACAAATACACTAAAACTCATCGGAACCTAACCCGTTGCCATCCATGATCCAAAGTTGGTTAAAACGAGAGGCGAAACGAGTCAAAAATCTGGAAAACATACAACCAAGGGCTGTTTTGGAAATTCTCTAAAACCGACACTTCGGACTAACTTCGACACGAACCAATAATTTTCGTATGCTCTATGAACTAATCTAAGACTTGTGTAAAAGTTTCGGGTCAAACCGAAGTCGTTTGACCACATTCCCGACACTTGGACCCCTGATCAGCCCCTTGTGTCGCTTTTGGCCCAATGCCATTGCGACACAAGCCATTATATCGCAACAATTACCTATGTCGCAACCTGCGACACAATATTTATGTCGCAAAACTTATTATTGTCGCATACTGCGACACAGCACCTCTATGTCGCATTAAATTGCGAATGCCGCATGGTGCAACACAAAGCCTTGTGTCGCTAACTCATCAAATGTCGCAGAATGCGACACATATCGCAGTGTCGCAATATTTCCAAATTTAAATCTCCGATGCGTTTTTATTAAAGCAATATTGTCGTACCCCTGAATTTATGATTAGCGGAAATATACTTTGGGTGCGACTAATCAGGTAATCAACAGCACAAAGATATATAATGAACTACTCTATATGCGTCGTTTAACAAAATACATTGATACGTTAAATGTTTACATCAACTGAAGCTATTACAATAGCCCGTGTTTCTGAATATGAGAGATTTCAATACATAATTACTTTTACAAAATATAATAATGCAAGAAAATCTCTGATGTTTGCATGATGACTCGAGCAAAAAGTATCCTGATAGGCAGTCCAACCTACTGCTGAGTACCTGTGATACATGCTAAAAATGGTCAGCTAAAAGCTGGTGAGCTCACAGGTTTGTATGTCAAAACATATCGTATGAACCGCAAGATTTAATGTAATGATTTGCAATCGAGCAAATAAATAATGTATATACAGCCATGAGCACATAGTCTGAGCTTAACTGAGGTGTCAGGATCCACATTCAAGGACCTGATCGAGGGTGCCTCCCCACGAGTGCCTAATCTACACTCGCCTGAACAAATGCTAATGGGTCCGTTTGACCAGTTAGTGCTTGCTAACCCTGACGAGGATTGTCAATCCTATATAGTACCTTACACTAACATTCACGCTATAGAAGTATTACCAAACTATGTTATGGAGGACTTTAAAATGATTAGTTGTGAGTAACTCATGTAGTATAAAGCGTTGTTTTGTACTTGCGTTCACATGTAAATAAAACGAGCAATGAATCACACCCCTGAGTGAAAAACAGTAAAATAGGGGCTATGAGACTCACCTGAGTCTGATGCGTTTATCTCAATAAACGTGCGTTGCTTAACCAAGCAATGATGTCCGAAAATGTGACACCCAGCACTTTAGGTTAACCGTTAAAACCTAATTGAACCCTAATTATGTGTATTTAGACATAATTTAGGCTAAATACTTGTAATTACTTGTAACTATTTGTATATTATTGGGAATATACACCTACGTATTTGTTTTATATTACTCTTACGTAATTAGCTGCAATTACGCGAAACAACCGGACGGAGTCCGACAAACTATACGACGTTGGAGAAAACATTTCTATAAATAACTTTAATCTATTTTTAGAACTTATTTATCATATATTATTATTTTGAAATAATAATACACGAAAAACCTAGACGTTTCGCTTAAAACGTCTCAAACGCAACGAAAATGCACGAATCGCATTCGGCAACGAAACAAAACTCGATAAATATTTCGGTAACACAAAATAGAGTATTTTAATAATACTTGAATGAAAAATAATCCAAATTATATCGTTAATAAAAACGACAAAAGAAAACGTTACGCGATTTAACGTTTTAGCAAAAATAACAGGTAAATGAATACAGTACATAACCTAAACTTAAAAGACAAAAATGATACTAATTTTTGACCCTTGTGGGTCCCCAAAAACGTTCACCCCTTTCCCCATGTGATCACCTCCCTTTTGATCCACTTATATTGCATGCAAGGCTCATTTCCCCTCATTCTTCACTCAATACTCTTTCAATTTTCTCTCTAGATTCTCTCAACACCCTTCCCTCTCTCTCTACCAACTGAAAATCAGTCATCTAACACCACCATTAACCACCATATTCATCACCATAAACCACCACTTCACCACCAAGAACCACCACAAAAACCCTCATCAATTTGCAAAGATTTTTAAAAGAAAAGCAAGCTTCAAGCTCTACTCATCTCATATTTGCCATCTATCTTCATAAACACCTTTGTAAGGATTCTTTCATGTTTATTATACTCTAACAATATGTTTAAATGTTCACTCAAAAGATTCATGTCCAAAAATATGCATAAAACCATTTTTCATAACTTAAAACTCATGAAAATGTAACTCTTACTTCCTGTCCAGAAACAAATACGAATTTCACCAAGTCATTTATCCCTCTTAACTCAACTAAAATGGACGTTTTATGAGTCTAAAATTAATTTCAAGATGTTAGATTTCATTTAAAGGTGTCTCATACCATTTGGAGTTCATTTAGTACTTGAAATATTTTTTATGAAAACGTATAGACAATCTGCCAGAAAAGTCAGAAACTTTACCCTCATGGTTTTGACCATATCTCGAGCTATACACCTCCAAATGATTTGAAACCAACGCCAAAAGTTCACAAATTGAGTTATCTAAAAATGATGTCCTGATCACTTTTTCCTAAAAAGTTTTAGATTTTTCCCAAAAATTCAATCTTCATGCATGTGTCCTGATTGGTCAGTTTTGGCACCTCAGAGAACAACATAATTATTAAAAATAATTAGACCTCTCTATAAGTTCTACAAAAATTACTGGAAATATATAAGATCTTGAGGAGCATCTGAGATTTTTCCCATATGTTATTTCAGAATATAAAATTTTATAAAAATTCGACAAACAGAGGCATTTCTGGAAAATATAGAAGTGGACTGTTTTGGGTATAAAAATGAAACCGACACTTTTCGAACATAACATAAGTGATGAAACTTACTTTTTATGACTTATAAACATATTTAAGGTTTTGGTAAAAGTTTCGGGTCAAACCGAGTAGGTTTGACCAAGTCAACAAAAACGGGGTTCGGTTTCGAAAACGTCAAACTTTCTATTTTTGAAAACTTACTATTTTTGGAAAGAATTGTAAACAAAACGGGTTCGGGTGACATAATTTGTAACTTGGACCAAAAACAAGACTAGAAAACACTCCCGAACGAAAAACCGACACTTAGAACCTTTGGACCAAAATTAAATCTTTACTTTCACTAAGTACTCAACTTGTGTATCAACCGATAACTACATACGATGAACAACTCGATAACACATGACTTATACTATTACAAAGTATTCAATGAAACAAACATAATAACAATATCTTTTAGAATTATTATTACAAACTTACACCAACGGGTCGTACCCACTTTTGATAAAACAAACTTATTTGGACATATTAGAGCACAAGGAGCGCTCGATTGAGTTTCAGTGTTTTCGTCAGTGTTATCGAAAACACTGAACGAGAACACTGAAACAGAAAAGTGAGGTAGTGGTTAACATTGAGTTTCAGTGTTTTCGTCAGTGTTCTCGTAATTATTTTATTATTATTATTATTATTTTGTTTAAACAAATTTAATACAATAAAATAATACAAAACAAAAATAAATAACATTGAATTAAAAAGTACTTTCATACAATAATTAAAATTCCTACAAATACATAATTAAAAGACAATAAATTTAAAAGACAATAATTCCTAAAAATACATAATCCGGAGACAATTATTTTAAAGAGCTAACAATAAACTACAGAGTATTCTCCCAAATATGTTCCACAAGATCGGCTCGGAGGTTGTTGTGGACGTCTCTATTGCGTAGTTCCTTATTGTTTTGCCTTTGTGTGTCACATCTCTCGATCCAAGTCGTTTGCATATTGCGGACAGGAACATTGTGACACCCGTCAAATTAGGACTAGAAATTAGTTCCTAATCATTATGTAATACATGTAGTTAGTGCTATGTATTAGACTAATTGTATGTATCAAAATATATATGGATGAATATATATATCAGTACTCGATTAGATTTAATCGTTCATTTTCAAATCGGTCGAATTCCGATTCAATTATACGGCGTTGGTAAAAATCAAGTGATTAAGTAATATGGAATTGTTATTTAATACCCTCATAATTATTATATATTATTTTGATAATATATCAAGTATCTCGTATCGTACAAATCAAACGTTCACGACAAAACTATATATAAATAATGAATTATTATTTGAAATAGTAATTATTATTTACATTCGATTAAAATAGAACATATTTCGTTTTATAACCTTTTACTCAAACGCGACGAAACCACTCGAACCATATCCGTCTCACAAACTTAAAACGAAGATATTTATTTTATCTCACTAAAAGTATTTTTATAAAATACTTCGAATAAAAGTATATACGACTTCATTTTTAGAAATTTATCAATTTAAAACATTATACTACTTTTGAGATCGGGTACAAAAACACGGGTATTTTGTACCACAAAATAAAGCCGACCGACTCCAATTATTGGAGCCGGCCTTCTTCTTCAGTAAGCAATAATTCAAACACACACACACAAACACAACTCTCTGCTCTATACTCCCTCTCGTTCCATTTTCATCTAACAACAACAACAACAAATTAACAATAACAACAACACAAGATCATCATCATCATCGCTGGAATCATCTTCATCTCCATCATCATCTTCAAGCTTCATCACCTCCATCTCCATTTTTGGTTCCATTTTCATTGTAAGGATTCGTTCACTTTTTCCTTGTTATTACTTGTTTTTATTACATATATTAACATGCTAAGATGTTCTACCAACTTGCTATGTCCAAAAATCGACCCAAATTGTTGAATTTAATATGCTGTTCGTCACAGACCTGCACCCCCAGACAAACCACGCGATCGCGTGATTTGTCCAGCCAATCGCGTCATTTTTAACCCACGCGATCGCGTGATAATATTCAACCGATCGCGTCACAGCCCCGGTCACCCGATCGCGTGACTTTGCTTCACCCGATCGCATCACTCCAACATCACGCGATCGCGTGATGTTTCCCACTCATTCTTACGCGATCGCGTCATAATTGTTTTCAGCCGATCGCGTGGTTTTTCAGTGAAAACGTGTGTGCAAATTTCAAAAGTGCACAAGTGTTTAGTAGCCCTTTTTCCCACGGAAAATATAACAAATTTTTAATTAACTTGGATTGAGCTCAAATTCGCAAGGTCACTCGGAAACGACCCAACAATCAATGCTAAGTACCTTAGCCTTGTCAGTTTTAGGCCATCCGGGGTCGTTTAGGGGCCGAAAATGGCATATTACTGTTTTCAGACTCGTACCAAATTTTGTAAATTATGAAATAAAGTGTAACGGATATAATGAACTTGATTAACAACTAAACTTATACGATACGACTTATATATGAAACACGTATACTTTTATAAGCACAACAAATCATGTATAATAATAATAGTTTGAAATTATTATTACAAACCGTCACCAACGACCCGTATACATTTTCACAAACTCAAACCTAATCATTTACCAAAGTATTTGGTCAAAACTAGTTAAGGGAATAACTAGCATAGATGGTCCGTAGTGTCATCAAATCAATTAAACTTTGCGCGTTTGATACGCCCGGCAGGTTTCAAATAATCAAATCAATTAAACCTTGCGCGTTTGATACGCCCGGCAAGTTTTAAGAATCTAATCATTTATCAAAACCTTGCGCGTCTCAGACGCCCTGCAGGTTCAGTCGTTGTAACGACATCAAATCATTGTGAATCATCATAATTGTTGGCTAACAATTCATTAGGCTCAGGTGAGTCTCATAACCCCTTTTTAAATGCTTTTACCTAGGGGTGAGATACATGCTCTGTTTTGTTTTACATGTGAACGCAAGTATCAAATTATCACGCATGCTGCATGAGTTGTTTTCATCTAATCAATCAAAGTCCTCTGAAGCATAGTTCTGTTAATATGATTTAGCGTGAATGTTAGTGTATGGTACCATATGGGATTGACAATCCCCGTCCGAGTTAGCAAGCACTAACCTGTCAAACGGACGCATTATCATTTGTTCAAACGTATGTTGATTAGGCATACGCATAGAGGCACCCTCGATCAGGCACTTGATTGTGATCCTGACCCCTCAGTTAAGCTCAGACTATGTGCTCATGTTAGTTGTATCAATCTTTACTTATTTGTTTAATTACAAATATTCATGTGATACTCATCATTCAATTATTTACATGCTTTGTAAATCAAATCATTAAATCTTGCGGTTCACAAATCATATATTATCATATCAAACCTGTGAGCTCACCAGCTTTATAGCTGACCTTTTAGCATGTTTTCTCAGGTACTCAACAGTAGGTTGGACTGCCCATCAGGATACTGTAGCTCGAGTCGCATGCAATCATATAAACATCAAGAGATTTCCCTGCATTTCTATATTTTGTATAAATTAGATATGTATTAGAATCTCTCAAATACCTATGAGAACTCATCTTTTGTAAACCATATGTAGACTCTTACGTTAATCAATGTATTTGTAAAACGACGCATGTAGTGGTCGTTCATTATGTATCTTATGTGCTTTGTGTATTGATTAGTAGCACCCCAATGTATGCTTCCGCGAACAGTAAATTTGGGGGTGTTACAAACATAATACTCTTCGTTTTCGGCAATATTGAACCCTTGGTCTTCTTGGATCATATTATGCAACAATATGCATGTATACATTATTCGCTTAATATGGTTGACCTTATAAGCTCGTGCCGGTTGTTGTAGTATATGTCATCGTCCTTGAAGCACACCAAAGGCCCTTTCAACATCCTTTCGTGCACCCGCTTGTTTTCTGGTAAACTTGACTCTCTTCGGATCTACTTCACTTGAATACCCTTTAACAAACGTTGCCCAACCTGGATATATCCCATCAGCAAGATAGTACCCATTTTTGTACTCAACCCCATTTACCATAAAAGCTTGTTCTGGAGCAGTGCCGTTGAGCATATCATCAAACAAAGGAGAAGAATTAAGAACATTTAGGTCGTTGTTAGCCCCTGCAACACCAAAGTATGCATGCCAAATCCACATGTCATACGAGGTGACGGCTTCAAGCATGATAGTAGGATAGCCATGGTCACCTCGTGTATATTGCCCTTTCCATGCGTTAGGGCACATGGACCATGCCCAATGCATACAATCAATACTACCAAGCATGCCCGGAAAACCATGCTTGCTACCATGTCACTCGTACAACCGTTGAATGTCATCGGCCGTTGGTTTTCGCATGTAAACATTTGCATATATATCAATCATGCACTTTGTAAAATTAATCAAACATTCGCGAGAAGTTCTTTCCGCCATTTGTAAGTATTCGTCAAAGGCATCCGGTGACGTACCGTATGCCAATAGACGTAAGGCGGAAGTGACTTTTTGGATGGTGGTAAATCCCATTTTACCCCGGCCATATACTTTTTGACGAAAATAATCAACATAATCCGGAATTGGAGTAGTATAGTAATTAGATATACCTTCTACTATTCGAAGAAATAGACGTTTGCTCATACGAAAATGACGTTTGAAATACTCGGCCGGGTACTTTGCGTTGTCAATAAAGTAATCGTTCATTAAAGCATCGTTTGCCGTAAACCGATCACGAGGAATGTAACGACGCTTTAAACCACTTTGGTTGGACGATTCGCCCTCTTCACGGGGGACTACAACTTGGTTATGATATTGATGAAGAATTGTTAAAATTTCAACATCCTCGCCGGTAGAAGGTGAATCGTAAAATTCCGAATCACTCATTTTGTATTTTGTATGAGAAAGTGAAAGAAAATGGATGAAAGGTGTGAAAAAAATGTATAGAATGGAGTAGTATTTATAGAAGAGAAAGAGAAAGGAAAAAGAAAAAAAAAACTTAAAAAAAAAAAAAAAAATAGCCGTTCAAACAGTCAATTTTTTTTTTTTTTTTTTTTTTTTTGAAATCTAACCGTTGGAAGAAAAGGAAAAAAAAAAAAAAAAAACTTTGAAAACCGGCGTTTGAAACAAAACATTGAACGAAAACGCCGACCGAGAACGTCGGGTCGGAGTGCCGAACGCCGAGTTCTCGGCGTTTTCGATCGAAAACGGCGACGATAGTTTGGGCGCTCCGAGTGCTCTTAGTTGAGTGAACAACTATCATAAGTTGACATTAACCCTCCACTTACATAAATGATCTTTCAAGACATCTACTCATACAACCTTATACGTTTAGGAAGTTAGAAGGTTACACGTTGGATCACACTTTACTTGCTATTTGACACTGCTTGCTTACTATTTGCTAGAACTCAGGTGAGTTTCATAACCCCTTTTTACTCGTTTTAAATTGTTTTGGGGGAGAATACATACTACAACTGCTTTACACAACTATTTTTACTTAAACACATGTACAGACTTGCTATCTTACAGACTTACAGACTATTAATGTATAGAATACGTACACACATGTTTTATACAACTGCTTGTACAGACTTGCTATTTTACAGACTAACAGACTATTGATATACGGATTGTATGAGTTACGTTTAATCCAATGAAGGCCTCTGAATCATAGTTGTTAGTTATCGACTTAAGCGCGAGTATTAGTAAATGGATCCATTTGGGACTGACCATCCCCGCCCGGGGTAGCACGCACTACCACGAACCGTACTGTATAAACGGGCGTTTCTTACTCGTTTCACATGAGTGTTTTTGGATTAGCACTCACGGGGGCAAATTTCGAGTACTTGATTGTACTTTACAGACTTGTTAAGCTTCGACTATGATGCTCATGACAATTGTATATTCACTACATTGCACTCGTGCAATATTTTAACTTGATTGTGTTCACAATTGTTTATTTACTGCAAACCTATGAACTCACCAACTTTATTTTGACCCTTTTAGTATGTATTCTCAGGTTTACAGACGCAGTAGGACTACCCACAGGAAACAAGACAGTAGGATGCTTTCGGAAAGCATAGCTCGAGTCGCATATTTTCAAACAAGAGATTTAATTACATTACGATATTTTGTATCAACAACTATGTATTAGAAATCTCTAGACTATTTTTGCGAACTCCAATGTTTTTGGGTAACAGTTGTAAACATTTGATTATGGCAATGTAACCATTTTTCAAACGTCTCATGTAGAGGTCGTTTGTTGTAATCTTTGTGTGATGATATTTAATTTGGTCGGCGCCCCCGTGACACCTCATCCTTCCGCTGCCATGTGTGTTTGGGGGTGCGACAGAAAACTGTAACCTAAGGGCGTCCAAGAAGTGCGTTGGTTAATACGTGAGTAGGTATCTCAAAAGATCACCCATGCTTGCGTTTTGAAAACGTGTACGGCTCGTTGGTGACGGATTATAATAATAATGTCAACCTATTATTATTATTATACTTGAATCGTTGTATACTTATAAAAGTATATATATGTCTTGTGTATAAGTTGTATCATATTTGATTTGTTTGATATAACATGTTCCAATACTTAGGAAAATAAGAGTTCAACTCTCTATTTTTGGTGACACTGGGCTAGTGTCGCTATAGGCGACACTAGTTTGGCGACACTAGGTGAATGTCGCTGGATTCGTGATTTTTAATTTTTTAGCGACATTAGATTAGTGTCGCTATAGGCGACGCTTATTCAATTTTGACGACACAAAAAGTAGTGTCGCTAGTATTGATCTGATTAAGTATTTCAGCTACATATGGGTAGTGTCGCTAAATTGGTGACACTTCGCTCAGCAACACTATGCTAGTGTCGCTAGTACTGTTTTTGGCCCACTAGCGACACTAGCGTCTGTTAGACGTTTTTGTGTTTCGTTTAACGGTCAAACTTGCTCGGTTTTACCCGAGGCTTTTACCCAAGCCTTAGAAATGATAAATGAGCATTATAAAATTATCGTTACATTTTATAAGTTTCTCGAAGTGTCGGTTTTACTCAAAATACCAAAACAACCCTTAGGTTCTTCGGTTTCAGATTTTACTCGGTTTCAACTCGCGATTTAGACACTTTTTAGCTCACAACAATTCTCAACTAAAATATCACATATAAACCTATATGTCTAGTATTTTTGAGAATTTTCCCATGAACTATAGGGGTCGGTTTCTTAGACAAATAAAATAGAGAAAGAGATGTGTTCGGTTTTCGGCAAAAATGTACATCTGTGTACAAATCGAATTTTACAGCAAAACGAGAGCATTTTGAGAGGAAACTTTCTAAATGAATCAACAAAAATACGAAGATTTCGGTATATTTTTCATAGTCTAACTCGAAACACACGATTTTATATAAATTCTTTCGTGGGACTGATTTTTTGGGCAGATTATGCATGTTTATATGTGTGTATCAAAAATGATTTTTGAGTTATAATTTGGACATAATCTAGCAAGATAATCAACTAGCTTGGTAAATAATCAAATTAAAAGTAGTTTTAAAGTGTTTAGAACTTACGGGTGTTGTATGGAAATTCCGAAAAGATAGAAACGTGTAGCTCCGAATGGTGATCGTTATGCTCCAAATCTTGAAGAAAACCGCGGTGTTTTAATAGTAGTAATTTGGGGTGGAAGGTGGCGGTTTTTGGTGGTGGTTCTAGTGAGAAAGTTGGTCGAGAGAGAGTGAGGGAGAGTGAGAAAGAGGTTGAGTGCAATGAGGGGGTTTAAGGATGGTATGCATGTATATGTTTTGTGTATGGAAGAAGCAAGAAAAGGGGAAGCCATTCCCCATGTGGGTGGCCGATCAAGGGTGGGCCCACAAGGTGTGGGTTCACCAATTTTTGTTCTCTTAAGTCACGTTCCGTGTGGTGTTCGTTTCCCCGGTCGTTTAAACGTTTAAATAACGTTATACGCTTAAATATACGAGTTTTAAAAGACGAATAATTATTTGATATTTTAGTCGAAGTATTTTATCAAAATACTTTATAATGTGTTATAAAAATATAACTTTGATTTAATTTGTTTGTCGAGCGCGAACCGCGCGTTTTAGTCGCGTATAGTTTATTTGATACGACACGAGTTATAAGTTAAATATTATCAAAATAATATTTAATAAGTGATTTGAATATTAAATAATTCCATATTTAATAATTTTGTGTCCACCAACGTCCGTATAGATTGTATCTCGATATGAAAATGCACGATTTAACCAAATCGCGTACGTGTATATATTCAAAAATATATATAAGGATACATTAATTAACCTAGTCAAAGGACTAATTACATGTATTACAGAGAATTAGGCACTAATCACTAGTCCTAATTTGGCAGGTGTCACAAATATATACAGAAATAAAAATTTTCCACGCCAGGGGCTCTGCCCCTTGGACCCCGTAGGGGATTGCCACCCCTTGGACCCCACTACCAGGGGCGCTGCCCCCGGACCCCCGTCGTTCACAAGCTTAAGAAAACTTATAATTAGTTTCACATTAAGTGACGAATTTTCATACCCTCGAATACTTATACGATACGACATCTAAACACACGAAATATACTTTATAAGTATAACATAACAACATAATGATAATTACACATTGGAATTATTATTACAAAAACTCACCAACGGGCCGTACATGTTTTTAAAACATAATCAATCAAACCAAATTATTTGGACATTACTAGTTGAATGGACAACTAGCATAGGTAATCTTTTGAAATACCTACTCATTATCATAACCTTGCGCGTTTAGGACGCCCGGCAGGTTACAGTCGTTTGGACGACATCATTTCCTTGTACTTCATCATTACTGCTTGATAGCAACACTTCAGACTCGGGTGAGTCTCATAGCCACGCATTTTTACTGTTTTTACTCCTGGGGTGGGAATACATGCTTATTTTGTTTTACATATGAACGCAAGTACTAAAACATCGCTATATACTGCATGAGTTATTTCACTAATCATTTTAAAGCCCTCCACAACATAGTTTGGTAATACTTTTGTAGCGTGAATGTTAGTGTACGGTACCATATGGGATTGACAATCCTCGTCCGAATTAGCAAGCACTAACTGGTCAAACGGACGCATTATCATTTGTTCATACGAGTGTAGATTAGGCACTCGTAGGGAGGCACCCTCGATCGGGCACTTGATTGTGATCCTGACACCTCAGTTTAAGCTCAGACTATGTGCTCATGGCAGTGATATACACTTATTCATTTGCTTGGTTGCAAATCATTATAATAAATCTTGTGGTTCATACATTATGTTTATTCATACAAACTTGTGAGCTCACCAGCTTTTAGCTGACATTTTAGCATGTATTCTCAGGTACTCAGCAGCAGTAGGTCTGCTCAGGACATTTTAGCATGTATTCTCTGGTACTCGCATGCAAACATCAAGAGATTTCCTGCATTATTATATTTTGTAAAAGTAGTAATGCTATAGAATCTCTCCGATAGGGTACCGAGCTTTTGTAAACATTATAACTATTGTAAACTTTATTACAATTAATGTATTTTTGTAAACGACGCATGTAGATGTCGTTCATTATATCTTTGTGCTATGATTACCGGAATAGTCGCGCCCCGACCCGAACCGCTTCTGCATCATGAAATTGGGGGTGCGACATTTTTCGACTTACCGTTTTGGAGATATTTGAGTTTCGGAAATGTGGAGGAAAGTGGGTTTTGTGACATGTGACGCGTTCTGGTTGGTTCACTCATTCTCACTAGAAAAAAATTGTACTCATTTAAACCTTACTCTAGAGAGTAAATATGGATATTTCATATACTTAGGAGGTGTTTGGGATTGCTTTCTGAAAATAGATTATGTGTTTTAAATAATTAGAATCAAATAATCACTTATAACAAAACATGTTATTGGAATTTAGTTTTTGGATTTAATTATGTTGTTTGATATCGTAATAATCAAATAATCACCTTTTTGATGTTCGGCAAATTAGATAATAAAATTAGTTAAACATGTAAAATGATAAAATGGTACATACTTTTTTCCAAATAAGTTTATAATGTTCAAGCTAAAAGATATGATCTAAACATAAACTAGTTATTAGGGTAAATTGCATTTTTTTGTCCATGTGATCTTGTCAATTCGTCGATTTTTTCCTTTAACTTTTTTTTTTTCGCAGCACTCGTCCCTGTACTTACCAAAATTCGCTAACTTAGTCTATTTCCGTTAAACTTAACAAATTGTTCGTTAAGTCATTACAAATGACCAAACTACCCTTACCTTCTTCCTCTAATCCCTAACTTCTCTTCAATCCACAAAATTTTACCATAGAAATCATAACTTCAAACGGTTCAACCCACTAAAATTTAATCAATACTCATAAACATGAGACTCTCATTTAATAGCATCCATTTCACTTCATTTTCTTTAAGTTGATTTCTAAAACAATAGAAATTCCCAAGCTTTCTTCTTCAGTAGTAGTTGCAGTATGTGGTACGACTGCTGTGAGCAACCCAACCAACAGCTCAAGCCGCCACCATAACCTCCGATCATCCGACCCTTTACCAACGACGATCGGAACAACCACAACGAACTCGATCACCGGTTGTCCAATCTCTGGCTACTCCGTCTCCGCCATAGTTCAGATCTACGTCTCCGACTCCGGCAATGTTGAATCTGGCCTACGAACAGACCTTACGGTGGTAGAGTCCGGCGCCAGTAACAGGTCGGAAAGGTGGAAAACAATTCGTCGCCGGCAGCCATGATCAGATTCAAGATCGCGTTTCAGATTTGTTTTCTATCTCTAGATTTGGGTTTTTGAATCTCGATTTAAGGTTAATATTTCGTTTGAGTATGATGATGATGGAATATTTAAGAAAGAAAACGAAGATTCAAAAGAGGGAAAAGATTTCCAGGTCATGCGTTTCAAGTTTGCAAATATAAAAACTTAAAAAGAAACAAATTATTAGAGGTAATTTGGGTATTGGAGAGTTGAGATGCTATGGTTACGGATAAATCACATGGGTTTGAGATTTTTGATTTTTTTTTTTTTTTAGAAAATTACGTAAATCATCGTTATGATTTGCTTCAAATTTCATTCTCAGTACTTTAATTAATTTAATTACACCGATCATCCTTTATTTTAAAACTTGTTATGTTAATAGTCCCTTACACTAACGATTGTTAACTCTCCGTTAAAAAGGATCGCGTGTGTAAAAGTTTTTATTCTTTTAAATTTTTTGAATAAAATATAAATTGTAAAATCTAACATATATATAAATTCACAATTAGGTGCACGTAACATTATTTTCATTTCCCCCATTTTATTCATCATCATATTTGGTCATATACTTTTTTAAAACATCAAATTTTATATTCCAATACCCAAATTAACCATCATCTTTCTCCACGCTTAATTAGTTCTCACATTTTAACGACGTTTTACTTTGAAGCTAGGGTCATCGGAGTGGATGCTAATGAGAAGAAGTGGATGCTAATGAGAAGAGATAGTGGCCACCAAAGTCATGACGAGATGAATGATGACGGAGGGTCCTTGAATGGAAAAGATGGTTGTGGACCATAAAATCTAACATTTCAATGCAAAAGAGGAACAACTTGATGATGAATTTACTAAGTGAAATGTGAAAGATGAAAATGTTGTTTGTCCTAATAATGTATCTATATTAGATTTTATAATTTATATTTACTCATAAAGTTTAAAATAATAAAAAAAATTACACACATAGTTCTTTTTAACGGAGACTTAACAATCGTTAGTGTAAAGGACTATTGACGTAACCAGTTTCAAAAGAAAGGATGATTTATGTAATTAAATTAATTAAATGACTGCGAGTGAAATTTGAGCAAAACCATAAGGATGGTTTATGTAAATTTCTCCTCTCTTTTTTCAATTTGTTGGTATTTACTGAAGCTAGTGTGTTTTAGTGAAGATTTTGTGAGTAAAATTTTTAGTAAATGATGAAATATGAAAAATGTTTGTGATGTGTGTGGATATTGAGTTTGGAATTTGGATCTGGAAGAGGGATCTCAAAAGGTGAGGAACAAGATAGATGGTATTTTGATCATTTTGTATTGACTTAACGAGCAATTTGTTAAGTTTAACGGAAGTAGACTAAGCTAGCGAATGTTGATGAGTACAGGGACGAGTGCTGTGAAAAAAAAAGTTAAAGGACAAAATTGACGAATTGACAAGACCACATAGGCTATGTTCGGCAAACTAGCTTGTTGGAGCTTGAGCTTATTTTTTCCAAAACAAGCTTTGTTTGGCATACAAAAGTGTAGGAGCTTATTGGGAGCTTATTGAAAAAATAAGCTCTAGAATAATAAGCTACTTCAACTAGCTTTTAAAATAAGCTACAAGCTTATTGGGTGTGAAATTACATGAATACCCCTCTCTACATGTCTTTGATTTAAACTTTTTGTCCTTTTATGTCTATTCACATATTAAGCTCCAGCTTCAGCTACTTTAACAAACACTTCTAAAAATTTATATAAGCTCCAGCTTCCAGCTCCAAAAATAAGCTCCAGCTACAAGCTCCAACTACAAGCTTCCAGCTCCAGCTACCAGCTAGTTACGCCAAACACACCCATAGACAAAAAAAATGCGATTTACCCTAATTATTAGTCTAACGTGGAAGAGTGTAAAGTGCAGACTTCCACTTCGAAGCAAGTCACAAAAAAATAAAGGGTTAATAATAGTTTAATCATCAAAGTTTCAATTATTTTTCGTTTTAACCATTCAAGTTTTTTTCTCATGATTTAATAATTTAATCCTCCAAGTTTCAATATTTTGGTGGTTTAATCATCCAAGCTATATTTCAAAATTTTGATGGTTTGATCCTAAAGTATATATTTTCTAATGATTTTGCCCTTTTAAATTTTTCTAGTTTAATCGTCTAACTTTAAAAAAATTAATGGTTTAACCCTTTGAAGGGTTAAACCAGAAAGTCAATGCAAACTTATAGGATTAAGTCACGAGAAAAAAACTTGAGTGGTTATAACGGAAAAAAAGTGAAACTTTGAGGATTAAACCATTATTAATCCAAAGATAAACTTTAAAAGTCATTGCATTAATTAAAGGGTAATTGTATAAATATAACATGAAAGCAAAATGGCGTTTTGGTGCAGTAAGTGAGGTGGTGCTTTTTCAAAATAGCGTTTTGATTGAGTCTAAACGCAGATAATCAATTTGTAATTATTATTTGCCAAACATCAAAAACAGATTATTTGCGTTTTATAATCGTAATAATCTGAAAATCACTAGCAAAACGCAATCCCAAACACCCCCTGGTAGGAGTAAAATGCAACATATTTTTGACATTTGTTGCACGTAAGTTATGTACAAATATTATATTTGTCAAACTCATAAAAAAAAAAGCATCAATGAAAATCTTCATTTTCTTTTGTTCATAAAGGTTTTATCTATGATGCCAATTATACAGCTTGCCACTATGAAATGGATATTCCTTGTCACAAAGATTGTACCCGGTTATACTTAATTATTTTAATTGATGATTGAGACTTCTTTTGATAATAGTCGGAGAAAACGTAAATGTTCATTAACTCGTGCAAGTATGACGATACGAAAACACACGATGACAAGTCTTTAGTCATGTACTTAATATCATCTTGTCTAATCAAATGCGTAATGGAACCTGGACAGTGCGAGTTTCTTGTTTTACTCAGATGCACGTCGCTTAACTGGTGTATCTTGGTGACCATTTCCAAATTCCAACCCATTCCGTGGTCACCTAAAAGATGTTTACTTAGAGAGTTCCGGACCTATATTTAAGATCTTGCTACTTTATTGTTGAAAACTGATATAGGTTGTTCATTGATGTTTAATATATTACGAGTATCATTTAAACATGATATACAAATACAATACATTTATAAAGAAGACCACTGAGATCGCCGCTAACAATACTCATTCAAATTTTACATAACTTTGAATAATGAGAAGGTTAGTGGGTATAAACAAAAGATGCTTTGATCGGCTCAAAATCCTTAAATATGAGGCTTAGAAGTTACAACTCAAAGCACTGTGAATCTTAAAAGGTAGTGTAAAGGTGTTTAGTTTGTGACTTTGTGGACTCAGCAAGCTTGAGGGAACAAATGCCATTTGGCCAATAATGTATAAGCCGAAGAATAATATCCATAGACCGAACCTAATGAGCTCCAAAAAATATTCGACTACAAGCATGCGCGGAATCGAATAGCCCCATGATCACAACTTGAAGCCACAGTTGTTGCTTGTTAGACAGCTTATGGCACGATAGACTAACATATAACAACCCAATAAAGGACTTTAAAGTAGTAAATTGGTCATGTACCTCCATTCGAAATTCAGTGGCAAGATGGACGGGTTGAATGATAGAAATCATGGTCAAAATGAAAAATTAGAGTAAGGGTCAAACGGAATTCCAATAAATTTTTGTTAAATTTATGTGCTTCAATACACATTGAGCAATTTCGAGCATAACCAAAATTGAATCGGTTATGTATGAATGATCAAAGTTGTGTCATCTACCTTTCGGGATACAACGAAAAGCATATAAACAAAAAGTAAGTGGCTTCACCAATCCTTGCACAGATACATTTTCCACACAATTGACTACTTAGAAATTTATAAAGATATAGGACAGCAGATATTCAACCACTAATGTCAAACTACATAATCCATAAAAGCAATTCATCATCATATTTACAATCACAAATAAACTAAACATCACACTCCCCATTCAACATTCAAACCTCTAATATTCACAGATTCTACATCTACTACTTCAATCATGACAAATCTCTAAATTAGCTACACCAAACTAGCACCGGATTAGTTGCACCCTATTTTTAAATCTCTGAATCATCACTCATTAGCAATTATTCTAACCAGAGACTTCAGAAGAAAATCAAACTAGAAAGCCGACAAAGAGGGGAGAACGCCTAAAATAAATGCGAGCTGAACTATGCACTCGATTGCATTAGTTTTCAGCAGCTTCCACGCTACATCCCGACAATTCATAGTCTACGGAAGAAACGGGAAGCCTACTGCCCACTTTCATTTTCTTCACATCTTGACTCGAGCATATCAATATCCGTTTTACCATGCTACAGAATTCCCTGTACATAAGATTATATAGAATTGTTATTTTGTTCAAGGTTTAAGGTTAAGTTTATGTAGATTTGTAGACTGCAGTAACTTACTGCCATGGATCGTCACCCAGGAGCATCATGTCTCCTTCATCATCAGTGAATACAATTTCCCATTGATTACGAGGGTGTAATTCTCCCTTAATCTCAAACATTTCTTCGAGTTCATCTATAAGCTCGTCATACCCTTTTAGCACGGTCAAGTCCACTGCACGACCAACTGCCACGCCTTGCATTTGAACCTTCAATAATTATCATGTGTTAGGCATACTTCTTAAAAAGGTTATGAGTTATCTCTAACGGGTAAAACAGGTAATATATAAAAGCAGTGTAAAAGGGAACAATTCAAACAGGTAAAAGTTCGCCCAGAGTGTATTTTTAATGCACAGAACCTCTCAAATCATCGTCCAAAATATTAGATTATAAATGAAATACAGACTACAATAATTTTTGTTATCCTTTTTGCCACACTATTTTACAAATTAAATTTTATGGACAAAAATTGTCTCGGGTCAGCAATCAGCATGACTCGTCAAGACCCGTACCAAAAATTACCCATTTTGACCCAAACCACCATATAGAAAGAAGAAAGGGTGGATAATCCTAGAGAATCAGATGTACCTTGGTCCGACTACGAGTACAAGTGCTCTGTTTGCTTTGGACTTCTTTTGGTGACACTTGCAACTGCCCTTGATCTTTACAATCTTTTGAAAGGTCCGACTTCTGATCAGACATCCCGACAGACAATGCACTAGGCACATGTCCATCAGCAGAGGTATGAAATGTGTTCGATAGGGTTAATGGTGATGTGTCGGGTATAATATCACATTTGGCAGGAATCATCAAGTCAATTCCAAATAATCTACAACTCGAAATACTATCAGATTTCTTCATGTCAACTGAGCTTTGAATGGAATCATTAGGTTGTTTCATAGTCTCTTGAGATGAGTAACTTGACCAACCCGACACACCTTTTTGATCTTCGGTTTCATCATGAAATACATTTTGAGAAGTCATGATTGGGGAAGATGATAGCCAGCCTGCCTCCACTGGAGGCCTGAAATGACACCCACTGTTAGCATTTTCGGTTTGGTTTGCATGCCGTGAACCTTGATAATCACTAGTCTGTCCATCAGGAGTACAACTTATCTGAGCTGAAGGATTCCAAACAGTGGATGCAGTAGGACATGCAGATTCTAAAACAAGCATTTGAAATACAAGAAGAGGTTATATGCATGCCAAGATTCAAGATTACTAGCTGTAGCAAAATGGTGGGTTAGTGAAAACATGTGATTTTTCTATACGGGTCTATTGAGTAGTGTCAACCAAAACACTGTTAACCAAAGAAAAAAGAATTAATCATAGTAATAATTAGTGTCAATTCGATCACAATTATTCTCTTGGTTCAGTAATATTGTGATACTTTCTAATAAAATGATTTAGGATGTTTATGCATAAAAAACATAGTTCAGGTGACTTTTGAAACTACATTTTTTTGCATGTTTGACCCATTAGAGATCAAACACAGCCCTAACTTAACCATCCATTAGCAAATGGTTAAAATAAATGAAAATTTGTCTAACCTACTTTTATTAATATTAAGCACTTCAATTACCTGATTCTGATTCTTCAACTCGCAATAATTAGTTTGAAACTCACATTCAAAAACACCCTTAGGTTAGAAAGAAACATCTTAAACTCACCATGATTAGGAGTTTCAGCCGGTGGTCGAGGCCTTTTACTTTTAGGTGCCACTGGTTGAACCAAGCTAGTGGGAACAGGAGTTACAACTGTTTCAATCTCCCATGGAGAAACCCTTTCTGGTCTAGTAATAGATGCAGGTTCATCCCATTGGACCTAAAATGAATTACATTAAGATCAATTCATTTTAGTTCATTATTTCGTTTAACGAATCCATCTATTTTCACATAAACTCAAAACATATATTAACCTTCAACGAGCGCCATTTAGAGCTTTCCCACTGGGGAGATATGTCTTCAACTCCAACTATCGTCCCTGTAAACCTAATTAATCAAAGGGATTTCAGCACATAAACATTGCAGGTAGCAACTAAAAAAACACATGGTAGATTTAAGTGATTTAGTTACCTTTTTTCAGGAGAGTCCTCACCCTCAAATGGCATATTAAACCTCATCCCAACAGAAAACTTATTGTTTACAGCTTCTAAATACTTGTTCAAGCTTATGATGAACTGACTTGTCCTGGAAAATTTTCATCAAATTTCATGAACTAAGATCAAGATCCAACTTTTCCAAAGCAAGCAAGTAGAGGTGGCAAAATGGGCCAGTCAGAAAGGTTGGGTAACAAATCACAACGGGACATGTTTGGTTAAAACGGGCCCAGTTTAACCCAGAATATTTGTTATTTATAACTGCATAGATAATGGATAGATCAATACCGAAATTTTGAATTAATAAAAAAATGCTAGTTAAGAGGTTTTGTGCATTTTGAATAGGTTTGGGCAACTTTCGACCCGTTTAGCTCAAAAAAAAAATTTGCCCATAAAAAGATAAAACATAACATAATCCAAATCGGCCCATTAGTAAGGAATAGGGCTGAAATTGCCGCCTTTACAAACAAGCTATACCTTGGCTTGTAGTAAACAACAAAACGGGTTTGGGTTGAAACAGCATGTGATGCAGTTGCAAGCACACCAAGGTGCATACTCTGGCTTGAAATTACTGAAGAAGGCATAGTACTCGGTTGACGAGAAAAACGTCTAATACCTACCCGTAATTCACCATTCTCACCCCTACCAATAGAAAGGTTAGTAAAGACTAAAGAGTACATAACGCATACCAATTATAAGGTATCACACGTCTCCATGAAACCAACTACATTAATACAAATAATTTACCTAAGAAATACAAATGAATCCCCAGCCACTAATCTCTTACAAGTAACAAAAGTACTCCATCCCGTTGTAAGTAAGTGCCGCCGTGGTTGACCTATAGAGTCGAAAGAAAATTTGGTTTTCAAATTTCAAGAAAAAGAAAAATAACTCCCACCGTTGACCAAGTCAGACCATCACATTCGGTATGCCATATTCATATGATTCTATGTACTCGGACAAACATAAATTCACTTTTGACTTTATGGGGGTATTTGGTTGTGTGCTTAAAACGAATATTACTAAGATAATTCAGATCACAATAATAACCTTTCAAACACACATCCAAACACCTTTAAGTTGTAAAATATACATGTAATTAGAATGGTAGTGACCTCTAAAGATATGCTTAAATCGCCACTCGAATCCATGGAGATCCTTGGCTACCAACTCTTGAGTAGGTGTTGGTTGAGTCATGTCCTGAACGAACTCAACAAATCAGATCATCCCCCAATAAAGTTTAAAACGAAAAATGGGTTTGCTATAAACAACAAACTTACCAAGGGAGGAAGGCATTCATTTGCATGCTTCCTAAGCACCGAAAAGCCGCCATGAGTGCTTGTATCCGAGGCTGTCAGCACTTTACAAAAAGAGTTAACATTTGGTCTAGGAGGATCTGCAAGGCATTCATCAGGACTCGTGGGATCACTTTCGCTTTGCTACAAATAAATCGTCAAGCAAAAATTATTAAGCTAACTTTTTTATGTCACAAACAGAATGAATTTCCCACAAAAGTTTGGAAGTACTGCAGCAAAAAATCTTACATTTGGTTCTGGTAGCAAAGTGATTTGAGCATAAACTTCATCTGTTTCTTGTTCAGCCTAAAAGCATAACCAATTCAACATCAAACCATCTTTTATTATGCAAACTATCTACAAATAATAAACATTGTGGAGTAATCATGTAACATACCAGTAACTGTGTATGAACAACACGACAAAGAATCTTTGATTTGAGGTTAAAAAGTGGAATCCTTTGACTCAATTCTTGATTTGTTGATGCTTGTAACTAAAACACACATAAAAATAAAATAATCCAATAACAGCAAAAAAAAAAAAAAAAATGAATTTGCAAACATAAAAATTAAAACTTTTATTTATTTTTTTACTTGTTCCATGTGACCCTGAGGAAAGTAAAAAACTCTTTCTCCATCTTTTGGAACATCCACTAGTGGCCCTGTACATGCCTTCCATAGCTCCTTATACAACAAATCTGCACATTTTCAGCACATAATTGTATCATTTTTGGCAAAGTGTTAGAAAATAAGTAGTAAAAACCAAAATTTTATTTTATAAACTACAAAAACATGTAAACAAAATGATCAGAGCAAAACAAAAAGGAAAATGAGAATTGACCTTCGGAAGAGTAAATATTTGACCCTTGATTCTCCATGATTACTACTAAAATTTAATGTTACACTTAACACACAATTTCTTGAAGAAACTGAATCATCAAAGCTTCCACATTATATTCTTAGAAAATCAAACCCTAAACAGATCGGAAAACAACAGCAGTTGATGAGTAGGGGCTTCTTCAGCTTCCAAATTTTTCATATATCTTCTTTACCCTTATGTTTGTTGTCTTCTTCAGCTTCCAAATTCTTCATATATCTTCTTGTTAATTATAAGGATTGTTTTTTTTTTATGTTGTGTTGAATGTTAATGTTGATGTTTATGACGATGTTTATGATGATATTCCTCTCTCTAAAACACTTTTGGTGTCGCTTTCTCTCTCAGAGTGAATTTGTAATAAAAAAAAGTGTAAGGTTTTGTTTGTTGTCTCCTTTCCTGGTGGTGTGTAGTGCGTGAGCCTAACTCAACTAACCATGGTTAACTTATGTCTCCCCACAAATACCCACCCTAGTACTCTCTTTATTTGTTTGCGAAAGATGTAAAAGAGGAGTGGTTAAGTGTACTACAGAGTGTTAATAAATGTTGTTAAGAGCAAAATATGAGAGTGATTTACCCATTTTCAGTGTTATAGTTTAATAATGGGCTTAACCTTGGTCGAGAAGAGTGAGGCACCGGTTAACACTTAACAATGGTTTAACCACATTTTGTACTACTTCATCGATTTTAATTTAAATATCTCTCTTTCTATATTTGTTTAAGTAATGTGAGTACGAATAACGCTATATGAACCTACTTAGATGGACCTAAAAGTAGGCCTAATGCATTCATTGGTTAATAAAGTTTCTCTCTCCTAATCTTATTCTGTTGAACTTGACACGTGTCACTCTTACATTTTTAGGTCTACATTAGGCCTATCTAATTAGGTCTATCAATCATTTTTCAAAACGTTTATCTCCAACCACTTACTCTAAAATACTCAAACTCCAAATCATGAACATGTTTTGCTCCAAATATGGAGAAATGAGTGTTTGCTCCAAATATAGAGAAAAACATGGCTCCTTCAAATTTGAAGCAATGGTTGAACTAACATTTCTCATATTTCGTGTTCCAAATCTTCATATTTGAAGCAATGTAGTACCCCATTAGAGATGACCTTAAAATTTTGAGTTAGTAGTTGATCAAGCATAAAAATAAGCTTGAGTGCAAATGGATTGGATCAATTTGTAGCTCTCCGATCTACGTGGTTAACCCGTTAGCCTGTATCGAACAAGTGCTAAGGGTGGCGTGAATTGGCTTGGAAAAGATAAGTTTGTTATCTTTCCTTGAAATTAGGGTTTTTAGGGTTTTGTGGATGAAGGTGTATTTGGAGGTGCTTGTGGAAAATTGATGCACATACCCTTGTATTTATAGTAGAGATTTGATCACCTTGGTGGGCAAGTTTTGCCACGTGGCATCATCTGGTGATGCCAGTGGACGGTCGTGATCAATCGCTCTTGCACGTGGGTCCCCTGCGCTGACGTGGACCAATGGCTATGCAGAAATCAAACCCTTGTCTGCCTGTAGGAGACAACCACTAACGTTGGTGATTCTCCGTACCATGTGGTCCCCAATCAAGGGGACAACAATCCTAGATATGCACGGGCCTGCGCATGCATTGGGCCTAGCTTACTGGACCTTTGCCTGGTAATTGGGCCCCCTGTACAAGTGAGTTGGGCTTGATGACCCTTTCCTGATTTTGTTTGGTGAGCCCAATAAGAATGGTACACGATTAAGTCCCCTCAGTTTAGTTTGCTGGTGCCTGTACCAGGGGACTAAACTTGAACTTAATTAAATACTCCTGAATAAGACTAGAATATATTTTGACAGGAATATATTTTGTTCAGGGAAACCATGTTGACAGGTAGACGTGGCACGTTCCTGACCTTTTGTTAATTGACTGATGGCGTCCCATCAAATGTCTAAAAGGGGGGGTGCCCAAAGTGCATTAAATGCTCTTGTCCCTTGAGTGCCTTGGGACAGTGTGTAAATGGCTACAAGGGCGCGTGTGGTATTAAATGCAACAGCTGGCCACGCGCGCGTCCTGATTCATTATCTTATGCGTACACGTGTACGCTCTAGATTAAGGCCCACCGGCCCATGGGCTCGCAGCGGTTATTTTCGCTTATAAATAGGGGAATGCTAGTGCCATCTTACCCTTACGCTTCCATTTGTAGAAATTTCAAAAAATTACTCATATGTTATTTCTTATTTTCTCCGGCGAAGTTAACCGTCGCTTTCGTATTCTTTGTGAGAATTCCAGCAACTGTAGGTGCGTTCTTTATTCCGAATATACTTGTTTTTTTTAGTTGCATTTTTTGTTTAAATAATCATGGAACTGTCGCCTTTAGCCACCACTAGCGTTCCTTTGGCAACCACATTGGTGGCCGTCCCATCGACCACCACTGCCGTTTCTCAGTTTTCCGGCGGGACTGTTGATGCCGTTGAGAGTATGATCAGATGGACTGATCTATTATCTCTTGCCGAGGCATATCCCTGCCTTGATCATTTTGAGATCATTGCCCCTACCCCTGAGCAGCATGCACATGCGCCACCTGCGAGAAAGGTTAGTGTTTATAAGCATTGGTTTGAGATAAGCAATTTTAGGCTTCCTCCTACCCCATTTTTGTTATCCCGGCTGTCGCACCCCCAAATTCGGGTTGCGGAAGCGATTCGGGTCGGGGCGCGACTAATCAAATATCAAGCACACAAGGTATACAATGAACGACTCTATATGCTTCGTTACGATACATTGATATTATAAAAGTTTTACACTGTCATAATAGTTTACAAAAGCTCGAATTAATGTAAGAGATTCTATGACATAACTAACTTATAAAAAATATAGTAATGCATGATAATCTCCTGATGTTTGCATGAGACTCGAGCTAATGGGCATCATGAGTGAGCAGACCTACTGCTGCTGCGAACCTGAGAATACAAGCTAAAATGATCAGCTAAAATGTAACAACCGGCAAATTTGGACTAGAATTAGTGCCTAATTTTTTTGTTAATACATGTAATTAGTTCTGTGTTAGGCTAATTTATGTATCGGATTATATATTGGTAAATATATATAACTTTGCGATTTGATTCAAATCGTACGCGGCTTAAATAGAACGAAATTCTATTCGATTAACACGGACGTTGGTGAACAAATGTTTATAAACTAAGATAACGCAATTATGACCGAAACACTATTTTATAATAATTAGTAATTATCTCGTATTACTCGATTAAAAACTTACACGATTTAAAAACAAAAGTAATTAAATTTAATTCAAATTATTAACGAATTAAGGAAATAATTTAATTTAATTATTTAACAAGATTTGTGATGTTATAAATATAATTAAACGCGTAAAATAAATCTTTAACGCCTAAACGATGGAGAGAACGAACACCGTACGGAGCACAGCGCGTGGACTGAAAAATGGGGGCTTTCATCAAAACCCCCATCTTCCCCCTCTTCTTCTCTCATTTCCACTAACTCTCTCTCTCTCTTCTTTCCTTTTCTTTCTCTTTCTCTCTAATCACCAACCATATCACCACCACAAAAAATCACAAATTACTACCATTAAACGCAACCGAATCTACTTGACCGTTTGGAAGAAAACGTTCACCATCACACGATCTACAACTTCACCTTTCCGGATTTTCATTTCGGCATTTTGTAAGTTTCCGACAAATCCCGACATCTCTCGTTTTTGATCATTTTTACTAGTTTATGGTTTAAATAGGCTTAATATGTTCATATGAGGGTTGGGTAAAAGAATCGGACCAAACGGAAACCCGAAAACATGTTTTTGGCTCGAAATCCGTCGAACAGTCTTAAGTGTCGCTAAAATGCCAAAAACAGTGCTAGCGACACTATAGTGTCGCTATGCCTCTCTGTCGCCCCTATAGCGACACTACTTAAGTGTCGCTATCACACATACACCGTCACTTCTTTAGTGACGCAAGCATATAACTATCAGCAGAAACATGCGACACTTCGTAAGTGTCGCTATCATCAGTATTAGCCCGTAACTTTCAGTAGAAACAAATGACGTCCGGTTACTACTGATGACGTCACACGAACCTCATACCGTCACTTCCATAGTGACGCGCACACTAGTTAACGGCACTTCTCTAGTGCCGCATTCTATGTTAACCGACACTACTTAACGACACTCCCTTAGTGTCGCCATACTATTTTACCCGACACTTCTTCAGTGTCGTTATATTGCACGTCACTCCTTAAGTGACGCCCGAATTCTGAAAATCATTCTTTTATACGACACTGCTTGAGTGCCGCAATGTTACGGAACCCGTCACTTCTTAAGTGACGCATAAATATGATACACGACACTATCTTAGTGACGCATACCTTTACACTGACACCAATACCCGACACTTCACAAGTGACGCATAGAACATGTAAGTGACGCATACAAGTGTCGCATAAAACAGCAGCTTTCCAACTATTTTTACACTAAGTGTCGAACTTATACAACTTCAAATACTTATACCATACGACTTAACAAACATAATAAAACATACTTTTCTATTACAATTACTCTAAATTGCGTTATGAATGATAAAACTTTAATTATAGCAAATCACCAACGGGCCGTACACTTTTATACAAACGATAACGAAACAACATTTAAACACAACGGGTTGTATGAACAACTAGCCTAGATGGTCTTGCGAGACATCTACTTACTTAACCTTACGTGTTTAGGCACTAGGAGGTTACGGGTTCGGAGAACCTACTTGCTTTACTACTACTTGCTATTTACCACTGCTCGACTCAGGTGAGTCTTACAGCCCCACTTTTACTGTTTTATACTTTGGGGTGAGATACTTAGCAACTGTTTTACATATGAACACAAGGTACTGAACTGAATACATTACTGTTTACAAACAAACGCATGAGTTACTTTTATCCACTGAAAGCCTCCTAATCGTAAGTTGTTAGTTATGGACTTAAGCGCGATTACTAGTAGATGGATCCATTTGGGACTGACAATCCCTGCCTGGGGTGGTAGCGCCACCACGTACCGATTTACACGTAGAAACAGGCATATTAGTATTTGTTACATATGAGTGTACGGATAGCACTCACGGGGGGTACGTGATATATTCACACTACACGGTTAAGCTTCAACTTATGAGCTCATGGCACTGTACTGATTTACTTACTTTGCTTGATAGCAATACGGTACATACTTGTGGTTCATAACACTTACTTAATTCTAACCTGTGAGATTCACCAACCTTTTTGGTTGACACTTTTTAGCCTTGTATCTCAGGTTCACAGACGGAGTAGGACCACCCTTGGACACTAGCTAGAGTCGCATGATTTCTACCTTGCATTTAACGGAGATTCTTAGCATTATCTTTTGTATATTATGATTATGTAATAGAATCTCCCGCTATACGCGCGGACTCTAGGAAACTACATTTTTGTATACGAAAACCTACAGTTTTCAAACGATTATTATTTATGAAACCTTTTCGAAACGTCTCATTTAGAGGTCGTTTACTATTAATCTTGTGCTTTGTATATTGATTAGTAACACCCAATGTATGCTTCCGCAAATCGTTAAATTGAGGGTGTTACAGATTGGTATCAGAGCCTAAGGTTATAGTGAACTAGGTTGCATTTAGTGGGCCTAGACTATGACCATTAGGCAGTATTCCTTATTAGGTGTAACTGGTTCAGTGATTACATCATACGAGTTTAATTTAACATAGCTTGATCAACTATGTACAATTAAGCAAAGATGATGTAAGACCTGAATGTAGTTATGGCTGAACAGGGTACAATAGAAGACTCTGACCTCGAGAGAACCGAGACTTAAACATGTTTATGCTAGACACTCAATAGGCTATATTATATAGGAACTATATGAATATAGGCCTCATTCTTACTAACGCTTTGTCTCAGAAATGGCAAACATCCCATCCGATTCATCTCGTTCTCAATCCGGGTCGCAGAACCCAAGGGTAGCAAGGAGGAACAACAGGTTGCCTCGAGCTGGCCCGTACCCCACTCACTTCACCTTGCCGGCCTTAGCTGTTAGGGTGAACCAACACGAGCAACGACTTCGCACCATGGATGTCGTGTTGCAAGAAACCAACGAAAACTGGCGAATTACATCTCTTGAACGCATCGAACAAGTCACCGAGGATCACGAAACCACCGTTAATAATGTGGACGTTCTTTTCAACAAGGTGGTGGAGATAAGCGTGGAAACCGCTCTTTTGAAACACAGACTTGATGAGTGTGAACAACGCTCACGGGAAACGGACGAATATACCCGTGGATTGGTACAGCGACTAGCATTAGCTGAAGACAATGCTCGGCAAGCCAGCAGACTTGCCAACACTGTGGATCGTCTCATTGAAATGATGGAGCAGATTAACCTACGTTAAGATTAGTGTAGTCCTTGTTTTGTAAACTATCCTGTAATCTAGTAACTACTAAGCACTACTCTATGTTTCAGTCGGATATAACAATTCCCGACATCTTTTGTAATACATCCGTAGGATGTAACCTTTGAACTCGTATCATCTATCAAATATTCCTTGCTGGTTCGACTCATATTAATTGCTATAATCCTTTTTCATATTGATGTTATGTATTACCACCTTTATACATGTACATCTGAAATAAATACAACTTTCTTACAAAATCTCATGTATCTTCATTTCTTTTATTGAAGAGTCATGCCGCCAAAGTCAAGACCTTACACTGATGCTCAGATTACGTCACTCATAACCCAGGTTGTTACTGAAGCCTTGGCTCGGAGTACTCCACCAAACTCCACAAGAAACAGCGATGCCGCTGAAACCCCTGCTGCTAAACCTTGTTCATACAAGGACTTTCAAAATTGCAAACCCTTGAGCTTCAAGGGGACCGAAGGAGCCATCAGACTTATCAGATGGTTCGAAAAGATGGAATCCGTTTTCCGCATCAGCAAATGTGCGGAGGACGACAAAGTCAAATTCTCCACCTGCACCCTCGAAGATGGTGCCCTCTCGTGGTGGAATTCCTATACCCAGTCCGTGGGAATTGACACCGCTTATCTACTCCCTTGGGAGGATCTGAAGAAAATGCTCACGGATGAGTATTGCCCGTCTGAACAACTTCACAAGCTGGACGAAGAGTTCTGGAACTTAAAAGTGCAAGGAACTGATATCGTTGGATACACCACTAGATTCCAACAACTCACCGTCCTTCGCCCAGCTATGGCAGGTACTGAACCCGAAAAGATTAAGAAGTACATCCGCGGCCTCCCGGAACCCGTCCGGGGAAATGTCGCCTCATCAAACCAAACCACCCTTCACGGTGCCATTCGGTTGGCCCATGAACTTCTAGCTATGAACGAGGATCCAGAACCACCCACTCCATCCTCCAACAGCAATAAAAGAAAATGGTCCGACAACCACAACAACCACCAAACCAAGAAACCTGAGACCATTAAAGCCTACACCTCCAGTTCTGATGACAAGGGAGCGTACAAAGGAACCAAGCCCTATTGCTCAAAGTGCCAACGACACCACCATGGTTCGTGTCCCTGTAGCAAGTGTAAGAGATTTGGACACTTGGCTAAGGATTGTAGATCAAACACCACTGACACCAACACCTCGGCACCAAAGACTTGTTATGGGTGCAACGGTACGGGGCATTTCAAGAAAGAATGCCCGAAGCTGAACAACAACAACAACAAGAACAACAACAATGCTCGAGGAAGAGCTTTTGTGCTGAAATCTGGGGAAGCCCGTCAAGACCCGAATGTGGTCACGGGTACGTTTCTTCTCAACAACTTGACTGCATCTGTGTTATTTGATACTGGTGCTGATAAGAGCTTTATTTCCGATGAGTTTTATCCATTCCTTGACACTACACCTATTGCCTTAGATTCTAAGTATACAGTAGAATTGGCAAACGGAAAACTTATTGAGGCCGATAGTGTGATACCTAATTGCACTTTGAACCTAGCTAACGAGCTCTTTGCCATTGACTTGATACCTGTCGAAATCGGCAGCTTTGACATCATCGTCGGTATGGATTGGTTGTCCAAGCACCGAGCCGAAATCGTTTGTTTTGAGAAAATTGTACTCATTCCTCTCGTCACCGGTGGAACTTTGAGCATACATGGGGAGACCGGTGGGACGAGAATAAATATCATTTCTTGCATGAAAACCCGAAAATATTTGAGAAAAGGGTACCAGGCAATCCTCGCACACGTTATGGAGAAAAAGTCGATGGAGAAGCGACTTGAGGATGTGCCTATTGTTCGAGACTTCCCAGAAGTCTTTCCTGAAGACTTGTCTGGCCTACCGCCAACTAGACAAGTCGAATTCTCTATTGATCTTGTGCCCGGCGCAGCACCTGTGGCACGAGCCCCTTACCGACTAGCCCCATCCGAACTTCAGGAGTTGTCTACTCAGTTACAGGAACTCCTGGACAAGGGATTTATTCGACCAAGTTCCTCACCTTGGGGAGCTCCGGTCCTGTTTGTGAAAAAGAAAGACGGTTCTTTCCGCATGTGCATCGACTACCGTGAACTCAACAAATTAACTGTCAAGAACCGTTACCCACTTCCTCGCATCGATGACCTGTTCGACCAACTTCAGGGGTCGAGTTTCTACTCAAAGATCGATCTACGGTCAGGTTATCACCAACTCCGAGTTCGTGACGATGACATCCCAAAAACTGCTTTCCGAACTCGCTACGGGCATTATGAATTCCAAGTGATGCCATTCGGCTTAACCAACGCACCGGCAGTATTCATGGATCTTATGAATCGGGTGTGCAAGCCTTACCTTGACAAGTTTGTTATCGTCTTCATTGATGACATTCTGATTTACTCGCGCAACGAACAAGAACACGCGCAACACCTGAAAACCATCCTAGAGCTGCTCAAACACGAAGAGTTATACGCTAAATTCTCTAAGTGTGAGTTCTGGATGCAAACCGTTCAATTCCTTGGGCACGTCATTGACAATCAAGGAATTCATGTCGATCCTTCAAAAATCGAGGCTATCAAGTGCTGGCAAGCACCTACAACACCGACCGAGGTATGCCAATTCTTAGGACTCGCCGGATACTACAGGCGGTTCATTGAGAATTTTTCGAAAATAGCCCTACCTCTCACTGCACTGACTCAAAAAGAAAAGAAGTTCGATTGGACTGACAAACAGGAGTCGGCTTTTCAGCTACTAAAACAGAAACTCTGCAGTGCACCCATCTTATCTTTACCCGAAGGCAACGATGACTTCGTGGTATACTGCGATGCTTCGCACCAAGGTCTTGGTTGCGTGTTGATGCAACGAGACAAGGTCATCGCTTACGCCTCTCGACAACTCAAGGTCCACGAAAAGAATTACACAACTCATGACCTAGAGTTGGGGGCTGTTGTATTCGCTCTAAAAATTTGGAGACACTACTTATACGGTACCAAGTGTACAATCTTTACTGACCATAAAAGTCTCCAACATATCTTCGATCAAAAGGATCTCAACATGAGGCAACGTCGATGGGTCGAATTGCTTACTGATTACGATTGCGAAATTCGCTATCATCCAGGCAAGGCGAATGTTGTCGCCGATGCCTTAAGCCGAAAAGAACGAGTGAAACCACTTCGAGTTCGAGCTCTCGGTATGACCATTCACAACGACCTCATCAATCAAACTCTCACCGCTCAACTCGAAGCACTTAAACCAGAAAACTTGATAAACGAGGTCTTGCGGGGCATGGACAAAAAATTTGAAACCAAACCTAACGGGGCCAAATACTTCTCGAATCGAATCTGGTTACCAAGTTTTGGGAACCTGCGAGACTTGGTGATGGATGAAGCTCACAAGTCTAAATACTCTATACACCCTGGTGCCGACAAAATGTATCACGGCATCAAGGAAATGTATTGGTGGCCCAACATGAAAGCTGACATTGCAACCTATGTTGGCAAGTGTCTTACTTGTTCTAAAGTTAAAGCTGAACACCAGAAACCTTCCGGTTTGCTACAACAACCCGAAATACCACAATGGAAATGGGAGCAGATCACCATGGATTTGATTACTAAACTCCCGAAAACTTCTAACGGTTGCGATACCATTTGGGTGATCGTTGACCGACTCACTAAATCTGCTCATTTCCTAGCCATCAAGGAAACTGATAAGATGGAACGTTTGACACGGATCTACTTGAAAGAAATCGTGTCAAGACACGGCGTGCCCATCTCAATCATCTCCGACCGAGATGCTCGATTTACTTCTCGCTTCTGAAAGTCACTGCAAAAATCTCTTGGTACTCGTCTGGATATGAGTACGGCTTACCATCCTCAAACCGATGGCCAGAGCGAACGAACCATACAAACACTGGAAGACATGCAACGAGCCTGCGTAGTTGACTTCGGTAAAAACTGGGAAAATCACTTACCGTTGTGCGAGTTCTCGTACAACAACAGTTATCACACCAACATAAAGGCTGCACCCTTCGAGGCACTGTACGGTCGTAAGTGCCGGTCACCTATCTGTTGGACTGAGGTGGGGGATACACAACTCACCGGTCCAGAAATCATACATGAAACAACTGAAAAGATCGTCGGCATACAAAACCGACTAAAAGCCGCGCGTGATCGTCAGAAAAGCTATGCTGACGTGAGACGCAAACACCTTGAGTTCCAAGTAGGGGACAAGGTACTTCTCAAAGTGGCACCGTGGAAAGGTGTCATTCGATTCGGAAAACGAGGCAAACTAAATCCTAGATACATCGGACCATTCGAAATCCTTGAAAAGATTGGTCCAGTGGCATACCGCCTGCAACTTCCCGCTGAGCTTAGCAGCGTTCACAACACATTCCACATTTCTAATCTGAAGAAATGTCTGTCTGACGAGACACTGATTACACCGCTCGACGAAATTCAAATCGATGATAAACTTCATTTTGTCGAGGAACCTATGGAAATCCTGGACCGCGAGGTCAAACAACTAAAACAGAGTCGTATTCCCATCGTAAAAGTCAGGTGGAATTCTAGACGTGGTCCTGAATTCACCTGGGAACGGGAAGACCAAATGCGACAGAAATACCCACATCTCTTCCCAGACAACGCACCGACCGTGCAATCGAGCTAATTTCAGAACGAAATTCTTTTAACAAGGGGAAAATGTAACAACCGGCAAATTTGGACTAGAATTAGTGCCTAATTTTTTTGTTAATACATGTAATTAGTTCTGTGTTAGGCTAATTTATGTATCGGATTATATATTGGTAAATATATATAACTTTGCGATTTGATTCAAATCGTACGCGGCTTAAATAGAACGAAATTCTATTCGATTAACACGGACGTTGGTGTGACACCCCCAAATTTAATGATTTGCGGAAGCTTGATTTGGGTGTCACTAATCAATATACAAAGCACATAAGATATAATGAACGACCACTATATGCGTCGTTTTAAACTTGTATAAATAAAATAAATGTTTATATCAAAATATAGTTACATTAGCTCGGTTCCTGAAATTGAGAGATTACATAGCATAATTACTTTTACAAAATATAATAATGCAGTCCAATCTCTAGTTGTATGTATGCTGACTCGAGCTAATAATTCCTGCTTGTGCAGCCAAACTACTGCTGGGTACCTGTGATAAATACTAAAATGGGTCAGCGAAAACGCTGGTGAGCTCACAGGTTTGTATGTCAATGTATAGTTGTCAGAACCGCAAGATTTATATTGAATTTAAAATGCAATTAAGCAAAATAAAAGTTATACTGTCCATGAGCACATAGTCTGAGCTTAACTTGATTTGTCAGGCCCACTTAAGGAAACCTAACTTGAAATGCCTCCTACGAGTGCCTAATCAACACTCGTCTTCCCAAATGCTAATACATCCGTTTGACCGGTTAGTGCGTGCTAACCCGGATGAGGATTGTCAATCCCATATGATATCATATACTAACATTCACGCTATAAAATACTAGAGACTATGCTTATGGAGGACTTTAAATTGATTAGCTTGAAACTCATGTAGTATTTGAAGTTTGGCACTTGCGTTCTACTTGTAAAACAAAATCGAGTAGTAATATCACACCCCTAGTTGTAAAGCAGTGAAAATGGGGCTATGAAACTCACCTGAGTCTTGAAGTGTTTAATTTAATAAACTTGAAGTTATTAGCGGTGAATTGAAGTCCAAAGGCTTGAAACCTGAATGTGTCCACGACACTTTAAGTGTTATTAATTGTGCCGGTATCTCGAAAGACTACCATTTAAATTGTTTGTTTAACTTGATGTCCAAATTACCCCGATTTGGTTGATTGTATTGTTACAAGTTACTACGACTTGTTTGATTGACTTGATACAAGTTACAACGACTTGTTTGATCTTTGAAGTATGTTTTGAAAACGTGTACGGCCCGTTGGTGATTACTTGCAACAATAGTCTTGATGTTATCTCATTGATTTAGAAGTGTTATACTTGAAAAGTAAATTCCAATTATGATTGAAAAGTTGTATCGCGTAAGCGTTTTGAAGTTGTACAAGTTTGACATTTGGTGTAAAAATGTGCTTACGGAATCTAA
Source organism: Helichrysum umbraculigerum (assembly GCA_949592205.1). Lineage (NCBI taxonomy): Eukaryota > Viridiplantae > Streptophyta > Magnoliopsida > Asterales > Asteraceae > Helichrysum > Helichrysum umbraculigerum. The sequence goes on along the minus strand of CATIUR010000003.1, from coordinate 124,916,832 downwards.
GTACGGGGGTCCGGGGGCAGCGCCCCTGGTTAGCGGGGTCCAAGGGGCGGCAGCCCCTGGCGGGGTCCAAGGGGCAGAGCCCCTGGCTGGGGTCGAGCTGCCAGGTCAGCTTGGAAAATTTTTATTTCTACTATATTGCTTTAAGGAAAAACGCATCCGGACTTGAATTTGAGTGAAATCAAGTGATAAAATTTCGAGCCTCGACACTTAGTAAAAATCTGAGTTTTTGAGGTTCTGGTTTGTGCGACGTAGCCTGCGACGTAGGCTGCGACGTAGGGTTTTGCGACGAAGAGGGTTGCGTCGCTAAAGTCGACAGTGCTAAATCAATAGCGACGTAGGGTGCTACGTCGCTAATGCGACGTAGGTTCGATTTGCAACGTTAAGGTCTGCGTCGCTATGTGCGACGTTCGCAAGTCAATGCGACGTAGTAAGCTGCGTCGCTATATGCGACGTGGGGGTATAGTGCGACGTAGGTCGCTGCGTCGCTATATGCGACGTTGAGGATATAGTGCGACGTAGGTCGCTACGTCGCATTTGCTCCAGGCCAAATGCGACGTACGGGGTCTGATCGGAGTTTCAACTCCAAAAACGCGTTTTCCGGCCATCGATCGGCCTAATATTTTTACCCAACCCATTTTAGGACATTACAAGGTTATACAAACAACTAGTAAGTTATAAAACTTAAAAACGAGAGTTTTCGGAGTTGTGTCGGAAACTTACAAATCGCCGAAATGAAATTCCGGAAAGGTAGGATTGTAGATCGTCGCGAGGTGGTCGTTTATTTATAAAGGGGCTTGAAGATCCGAGGTTGTTTAGTATGTTTATTTTGCGTTTTTCGTTGATTTTTGGTGTTGGTTGTTTGAGAGAAATAAGAGAGGAGAGAGATAGAGAAAAAGAGAAATGAAGGAAAAGTGGGTGGAAGTGGGAGGTTAAATCCCCATTTTCGCCCCGCGTTCCCGCTCCGTGCGGTGTTCGTTTGTTCCGTCATTTAAACGTTAAATAATTATTTTAAATATTGATTGGAACATTTTAAAATACAATTTATTACGCCATATTTTATTTAGATATTTTACTAATCACATTATATTTGAATTATAAAAAGGTAAGTTAATTTGTTTGCGCGTTTTACATTTTAAATTGTGTGATAAAACTTGGATACAAAATATTATTGATATAATATTTTTAAGTACAAAAACTTTATTAAAAATCCTTGTATTACTTAGATCAATTGTTCACCAACGTCCGTATTTATTGTATCGAAATTCATTCGATTTGAAACTCGTACGATTTAAACAAATCGCATAATTGTAGATATATATTCAACAATATATATAATAATTGATACATTAATTAGCCTAACAAAGAACTAATTACATGTATTAAAACTTGATTAGGCACTAAAGTATAGTCCTAAATTGACGGTTGTCACATTCTCCCTCTGTTAGAAGAATTTCGTCCCGAAATTTAAGTTGGAGTTGTGTTTGACGTTGAATCAGTGAAAAGTTGAGGATAATTGAGTCGCATTTGATCTTCTCGTTCCCAGGTGAATTCCGGACCGCGCCGCGAATTCCACCTAACCTTCACAATAGGAATACGACTTTGTTTAAGTTGTTTGACCTCACGGTCCATGATTTCAGCGGGTTCCTCAACAAAGTGAAGTTTTTCGTCAACTCGAATTTCATCGAGTGGAATGATAAGTGTCTCATCAGACAGACACTTCTTCATATTTGAAACATGAAAAGTGGGATGCACGCTGCTGAGTTCAGATGGCAGCTGCAATCGATATGCCACTGAACCAATCCTTTCGAGGATCTCGAATGGTCCAATGTATCTGGGATTCAACTTCCCTCGTTTGCCAAATCGGATTACGCCTTTCCAAGGCGATACTTTGAGTAGAACTCGATCCCCAACTTGGAACTCGAGTGGTTTGCGTCTCACGTCAGCATAACTTTTCTGACGATCACGCGCGGCCTTAAGCTTGTTTTGAATTTCAACGATTCTCTCGGTCGTCTCGTGAATGATTTCTGGACCTGTGAGTTGGCTATCCCCAACTTCTGTCCAACAGATAGGTGACCGGCACTTACGACCGTACAGTGCCTCGAAGGGTGCAGCTTTGATGCTGGTATGATAACTGTTGTTGTACGAGAATTCGCACAATGGTAGATGTTTTTCCCAGTTTACACCGAAATCTACTACGCAGGCCCGTAGCATGTCTTCCAGTGTTTGAATGGTTCGTTCACTTTGACCGTCGGTTTGAGGATGGTATGCGGTACTCATATCAAGTCGAGTACCCAGAGATTTTTGAAGTGATTGCCAAAATTGTGAAGTGAAACGACTATCTCTATCGGAGATAATTGAGATTGGAACACCGTGTTTGGTCACGATTTCCTTCAGATAAATGTTGGTGAGGCGTTCCATTTTGTCGGATTCCTTGATTGCCAGGAAGTGAGCAGATTTTGTGAGACGATCCACGATCACCCAAATGGAATCGCAACCGCTTGAGGATTTGGGTAGTTTGGTTATGAAGTCCATGGCGATTTGTTCCCATTTCCATTCCGGAAGACTGGGTTGTTGAAGTAAACCAGAAGGTTTTTGATATTCGATTTTGACCTTGGAGCAAGTAAGGCATTTGCTGACATAGGTGGCGATTTCGGCTTTCATGTTCGGCCACCAGTAGAAGTCCTTGATGCCGTGGTACATTTTATCGGATCCCGGATGGATAGAATATTTGGACTTGTGAGCTTCATCCATCACCAAGTCTCGTAGGTTCCCAAATTTAGGCAACCAGATTCGGTTTGAGAAATACCTAATCCCGTTAGGTTTGATTTCGAACTGTTTATCCATGCCCCGCAAGGCTTCCTCTTTGACATTTTCGGGTTTTAAGGCTTCGAGTTGAGCAGTGAGGATTTGAATGTTTAAATTGTTGTGAATGGTCATACTGAGGGCTCGAACCCGAAGTGGTTTCACTCGCTCTTTTCGACTGAGGGCGTCAGCAACAACATTTGCTTTGCCTGGATGATATTTGAGTTCGCAGTCGTAATCCGTAAGTAACTCGACCCATCGACGTTGCCTCATGTTGAGATCCTTCTGATCGAATATGTGTTGAAGGCTTTTATGGTCGGTAAAGATTGTACACCTGGTACCGTAAAGGTAATGTCTCCAGATTTTGAGGGCAAAAACGACAGCTCCTAGCTCGAGGTCGTGGGTGGTGTAATTCTTTTCATGAATCTTGAGCTGTCGGGAAGCATAAGCTATGACTTTGTCTCGTTGCATAAGCACACAACCGAGACCTTGATGAGAAGCATCGCAGTATACCACGAAGTCATCGGTGCCTTCGGGTAAAGATAGGATAGGAGCACTGCAAAGCTTTTGTTTTAAGAGTTGGAATGCCGATTCTTGTTTATCAGTCCAGTCAAACTTTTTGTCTTTCTGGGTCAAAGTCGTGAGTGGTATGGCTATTTTGGAGAAATTTTCAATGAAGCGTCGATAGTATCCGGCCAGTCCCAAAAACTGCCGTACTTCGGTCGGAGTGGTTGGCGATTGCCAGTCTTTGATAGCCTCGATTTTTGACGGGTCGACGTGAATCCCCTGACTGTCAATCACGTGACCAAGAAATTGAACGGTTTTGATCCAGAACTCACACTTAGAGAACTTGGCATAGAGCTCCTCGTGTTTAAGTAGTTCAAGGATGGTTCTGAGGTGTTGAGCGTGTTCTTCTTTGTTTCGTGAATATATGAGAATGTCATCGATAAAGACAATGACAAATTTATCCAGGTAAGGTTTACACACCCGATTCATAAGGTCCATGAATACAGCCGGTGCATTGGTTAGGCCGAATGGCATCACTTGAAATTCGTAATGCCCGTAACGGGTTCTGAAAGCGGTTTTTGGAATATCGGCATCGCGAACACGCAATTGGTGATAACCGGATCGGAGATCAATCTTTGAATAACAACTCGACCCTTGAAGTTGGTCGAACAAATCATCGATTCGAGGGAGTGGATACCGGTTCTTGACAGTTAACTTGTTCAACTCTCGATAGTCGATACACATTCGAAAAGAACCATCTTTCTTCTTAACAAATAGGACCGGAGCTCCCCAAGGTGAAGAACTCGGCCTGATGAATCCTCGTTCCAGGAGTTCCTGTAACTGGGTGGACAGCTCCTGAAGTTCGGATGGAGCTAAACGGTATGGTGCTCGGGCCACCGGCGCAGCACCTGGTACAAGATCGATTGAGAACTCAACCTGTCTTGGTGGTGGTAGACCAGGCAGTTCCTCAGGAAAGACTTCTGGAAAGTCTCGAACAATTGGAACATCCTCAAGTCGCTTCTCCTCCGACTTTTTCTCCATGATGTGCGCGAGGATTGCTGGATAACCCTTTCTCAGAAATTTCCGGGTTTTTAGACAAGATATGAGGTTAAGCCTCGTCCCACCGGTCTCCCCCTGTATGACCAAGGTTCTACCGACGGAGAGGGGTATGCGAACAATTTTGTCGTAGCAAATGATTTCGGCGCGATGTTTGGATAACCAGTCCATGCCTACGATGACATCGAAACTCCCTATCTCAATAGGCATAAGATCTATGGAGAAGGTTTCGTCGGCTAGATTTAAGGTGCAATTAGGTATCACACTATTGGTTTCTATCAATTTGCCATTTGCTAGCTCTACGGTGTACTTAACGTCTAAAGCAACAGGTGTAATGTCAAGTAGAGGGCAAAATTCATCGGAAATAAAACTCCTATCGGCACCAGTATCAAACAGAATGGAAGCAGTTAAATTGTTGAGGAGGAACATACCCGTGACCACATTCGGGTCCTGACGGGCGTCCCCTGAGTTGATCACGAAGGCGCTACTTTTGGTGTTGTTGTTGTTGTTGCGGTGGTTGTTGTTGTTGTTGCCCTTATTCTTCAGTTTTGGGCAAGAATCCCTGAAGTGTCCTGGGTTTCCACATTCGTAGCAGGACTTAGGTTGTCGGGCATTTCTGTCAGAGGGGTTGTTGTTGGATTTGGGGGCTCGGCAATCCTTAGTCAGATGCCCGTACCTCCTGCAGTTGTTGCAAGGAGTACCGCACTGACCAAAATGGTGGTAGTTACACTTGGGACAATAAGGCCTGTCCCCGGTGTAGCTGCGGGTGGTTTCAGAGTTGGTGTTGTAGACTTGGATGGCGTTGTTTTTCTTGTTTGAGTTATGGTGGTGTTCAGTGGATTTGCGTTTGTTGTTGTTGGAGGATGAGGTGTTGGAGGTCTCACGGCTGACAACTAGAGCCATGAGTTCGTGGGCCAATCGAATGGCACTCTCAGTAGTTGTTGGTTTGGATGAGGCGACGTTCCCCTGAATGTTCTCGGGAAGTCCACGAATGTATTTCTTAATGCCCTTACTTTCTGGTTCAACCAAGCCTGGGCACAGTAAAGCAAACTGCTGAAATTTGGTGGTATAATCAGCGACATCATTTCCCTGCACCTCCAGATGCCAGAAATCTTCTTCCAGCCTGTGCAATTCCTCTTCAGGACAGTATTTCTCTGTCAGCTTCTTCTTCAGTTCGGCCCAAGGAAGTCGGTTTGCAACCTCAAGGCCTACGGAGTTTGCGTGGGTTTTCCACCACGTGAGTGCACCTTCCTGAAAGGTGTAAGCAGCGAATTTGACTTTGTTGTTCTCAGTACAGTCGCAAAGACTGAAAACAGATTCCATGCGCTCAATCCAACGGATCAAGCCAATGGCACCTTCCGTGCCCTTGAAGTATAGTGGTTTGCAGCTAAGGAAGTCCTTATAGGAGCAAGGTTTGGGTGGTGGAGTATTGGTTGCTGTGTCCTCGCTACCGGGTGGTGTTCGGGTAGCCAAGGCTTCGGTCACACTGCGGGCAATGATTCCCGCGATCTCAGCTTCGCTAAGGGTAATTTGACGACGAGGAGGCATGATGCTGAGTAAGAAAGAACAAGGAATGAAATAAGATACTAGTCCGAGTATGATGAACTAGTGGTGTGGTTGTCATTTCGAGACAAAACGTTTGAAAGAAAGAGGCCTATAATCATATAATATAATATAGCCTAAAGTTGTAATGAGGTCTATTCATGTATATATATATGTATATCACATAATAACCTATTGAGTGTCTAGCACAGACGTGTTTTGAGTCCCGTTTCTCTCGAGGTCAGAGTCAACTAATGCATTCCTGTTCAACATGACTCTTTCAGATTTCACATCATCTTTCTTTAATTGTACATAGTTGATCAGGCTATGTTAAATTAAAGTCGTATGATGTAATCCCTGAACTAGTCATAACTAATAAGGAATGCTGCCTAACGGTCATAGTCTAGGCCCACTAAATGCAACCTAGTTCACTATAACCTTAGGCTCTGATACCAATCTGTGACACCCCCAAATTTAATGATTTGCGGAAGCTTGATTTGGGTGTCACTAATCAATATACAAAGCACATAAGATATAATGAACGACCACTATATGCGTCGTTTTAAACTTGTATAAATAAAATAAATGTTTACATCAAAATATAGTTACATTAGCTCGGTTCCTGAAATTGAGAGATTACATAGCATAATTACTTTTACAAAATATAATAATGCAGTCCAATCTCTAGTTGTATGTATGCTGACTCGAGCTAATAATTCCTGCTTGTGCAGCCAAACTACTGCTGGGTACCTGTGATAAATACTAAAATGGGTCAGCGAAAACGCTGGTGAGCTCACAGGTTTGTATGTCAATGTATAGTTGTCAGAACCGCAAGATTTATATTGAATTTAAAATGCAATTAAGCAAAATAAAAGTTATACTGTCCATGAGCACATAGTCTGAGCTTAACTTGATTTGTCAGGCCCACTTAAGGAAACCTAACTTGAAATGCCTCCTACGAGTGCCTAATCAACACTCGTCTTCCCAAATGCTAATACATCCGTTTGACCGGTTAGTGCGTGCTAACCCGGATGAGGATTGTCAATCCCATATGATATCATATACTAACATTCACGCTATAAAATACTAGAGACTATGCTTATGGAGGACTTTAAATTGATTAGCTTGAAACTCATGTAGTATTTGAAGTTTGGCACTTGCGTTCTACTTGTAAAACAAAATCGAGTAGTAATATCACACCCCTAGTTGTAAAGCAGTGAAAATGGGGCTATGAAACTCACCTGAGTCTTGAAGTGTTTAATTTAATAAACTTGAAGTTATTAGCGGTGAATTGAAGTCCAAAGGCTTGAAACCTGAATGTGTCCACGACACTTGAAGTGTTATTAATTGTGCCGGTATCTCGAAAGACTACCATTTAAATTGTTTGTTTAACTTGATGTCCAAATTACCCCGATTTGGTTGATTGTATTGTTACAAGTTACTACGACTTGTTTGATTGACTTGATACAAGTTACAACGACTTGTTTGATCTTTGAAGTATGTTTTGAAAACGTGTACGGCCCGTTGGTGATTACTTGCAACAATAGTCTTGATGTTATCTCATTGATTTAGAAGTGTTATACTTGAAAAGTAAATTCCAATTATGATTGAAAAGTTGTATCGCGTAAGCGTTTTGAAGTTGTACAAGTTTGACATTTGGTGTAAAAATGTGCTTACGGAATCTAAGTACGGGGGTCCGGGGGCAGCGCCCCTGGTTAGCGGGGTCCAAGGGGCGGCAGCCCCTGGCGGGGTCCAAGGGGCAGAGCCCCTGGCTGGGGTCGAGCTGCCAGGTCAGCTTGGAAAATTTTTATTTCTACTATATTGCTTTAAGGAAAAACGCATCCGGACTTGAATTTGAGTGAAATCAAGTGATAAAATTTCGAGCCTCGACACTTAGTAAAAATCTGAGTTTTTGAGGTTCTGGTTTGTGCGACGTAGCCTGCGACGTAGGCTGCGACGTAGGGTTTTGCGACGAAGAGGGTTGCGTCGCTAAAGTCGACAGTGCTAAATCAATAGCGACGTAGGGTGCTACGTCGCTAATGCGACGTAGGTTCGATTTGCGACGTTAAGGTCTGCGTCGCTATGTGCGACGTTCGCAAGTCAATGCGACGTAGTAAGCTGCGTCGCTATATGCGACGTGGGGGTATAGTGCGACGTAGGTCGCTGCGTCGCTATATGCGACGTTGAGGATATAGTGCGACGTAGGTCGCTACGTCGCATTTGCTCCAGGCCAAATGCGACGTACGGGGTCTGATCGGAGTTTCAACTCCAAAAACGCGTTTTCCGGCCATCGATCGGCCTAATATTTTTACCCAACCCATTTTAGGACATTACAAGGTTATACAAACAACTAGTAAGTTATAAAACTTAAAAACGAGAGTTTTCGGAGTTGTGTCGGAAACTTACAAATCGCCGAAATGAAATTCCGGAAAGGTAGGATTGTAGATCGTCGCGAGGTGGTCGTTTATTTATAAAGGGGCTTGAAGATCCGAGGTTGTTTAGTATGTTTATTTTGCGTTTTTCGTTGATTTTTGGTGTTGGTTGTTTGAGAGAAATAAGAGAGGAGAGAGATAGAGAAAAAGAGAAATGAAGGAAAAGTGGGTGGAAGTGGGAGGTTAAATCCCCATTTTCGCCCCGCGTTCCCGCTCTGTGCGGTGTTCGTTTGTTCCGTCATTTAAACGTTAAATAATTATTTTAAATATTGATTGGAACATTTTAAAATACAATTTATTACGCCATATTTTATTTAGATATTTTACTAATCACATTATATTTGAATTATAAAAAGGTAAGTTAATTTGTTTGCGCGTTTTACATTTTAAATTGTGTGATAAAACTTGGATACAAAATATTATTGACATAATATTTTTAAGTACAAAAACTTTATTAAAAATCCTTGTATTACTTAGATCAATTGTTCACCAACGTCTGTATTTATTGTATCGAAATTCATTCGATTTGAAACTCGTACGATTTAAACAAATCGCATAATTGTAGATATATATTCAACAATATATATAATAATTGATACATTAATTAGCCTAACAAAGAACTAATTACATGTATTAAAACTTGATTAGGCACTAAAGTATAGTCCTAAATTGACGGTTGTCACAGTTGGTGAACAAATGTTTATAAACTAAGATAACGCAATTATGACCGAAACGCTATTTTATAATAATTAGTAATTATCTCGTATTACTCGATTAAAAACTTACACGATTTAAAAACAAAAGTAATTAAATTTAATTCAAATTACTAACGAATTAAGGAAATAATTTAATTTAATTATTTAACAAGATTTGTGATGTTATAAATATAATTAAACGGGTAAAATAAATCTTTAACGCCTAAACGATGGAGAGAACGAACACCGCACGGAGCACAGCGCGTGGACTGAAAAATGGGGGCTTTCATCAAAACCCCCATCTTCCCCCTCTTCTTCTCTCATTTCCACTAACTCTCTCTCTCTCTTCTTTCCTTTTCTTTCTCTTTCTCTCTAATCACCAACCATATCACCACCACCAAAAATCACAAATTACTACCATTAAACGCAACCGAATCTACTTGACCGTTTGGAAGAAAACGTTCACCATCACACGATCTACAACTTCACCTTTCCGGATTTTCATTTCGGCATTTTGTAAGTTTCCGACAAATCCCGACATCTCTCGTTTTTGATCATTTTTACTAGTTTATGGTTTAAATAGGCTTAATATGTTCATATGAGGGTTGGGTAAAAGAATCGGACCAAACGGAAACCCGAAAACATGTTTTTGGCTCGAAATCCGTCGAACAGTCTTAAGTGTCGCTAAAATGCCAAAAACAGTGCTAGCGACACTATAGTGTCGCTATGCCTCTCTGTCGCCCCTATAGCGACACTACTTAAGTGTCGCTATCACACATACACCGTCACTTCTTTAGTGACGCAAGCATATAACTATCAGCAGAAATATGCGACACTTCGTAAGTGTCGCTATCATCAGTATTAGCCCGTAACTTTCAGTAGAAACAAATGACGTCCGGTTACTACTGATGACGTCACACGAACCTCATACCGTCACTTCCATAGTGACGCGCACACTAGTTAACGGCACTTCTCTAGTGCCGCATTCTATGTTAACCGACACTACTTAACGACACTCCCTTAGTGTCGCCATACTATTTTACCCGACACTTCTTCAGTGTCGTTATATTGCACGTCACTCCTTAAGTGACGCCCGAATTCTGAAAATCATTCTTTTATACGACACTGCTTGAGTGCCGCAATGTTACGGAACCCGTCACTTCTTAAGTGATGCATAAATATGATACACGACACTATCTTAGTGACGCATACCTTTACACTGACACCAATACCCGACACTTCACAAGTGACGCATAGAACATGTAAGTGACGCATACAAGTGTCGCATAAAACAGCAGCTTTCCAACTATTTTAACACTAAGTGTCGAACTTATACAACTTCAAATATTTATACCATATGACTTAACAAACATAATAAAACATACTTTTCTATTACAATTACTCTAAATTGCGTTATGAATGATAAAACTTTAATTATAGCAAATCACCAATGGGCCGTACACTTTTATACAAACGATAACGAAACAACATTTAAACACAACGGGTTGTATGAACAACTAGCCTAGATAGTCTTGCGAGACATCTACTTACTTAACCTTACGTGTTTAGGCACTAGGAGGTTACGGGTTCGGAGAACCTACTTGCTTTACTACTACTTGCTATTTACCACTGCTCGACTCAGGTGAGTCTTACAGCCCCACTTTTACTGTTTTATACTTTGGGGTGAGATACTTAGCAACTGTTTTACATATGAACACAAGGTACTGAACTGAATACATTACTGTTTACAAACAAACGCATGAGTTACTTTTATCCACTGAAAGCCTCCTAATCGTAAGTTGTTAGTTATGGACTTAAGCGCGATTACTAGTAGATGGATCCATTTGGGACTGACAATCCCTGCCTGGGGTGGTAGCGCCACCACGTACCGATTTACACGTAGAAACATGCATATTAGTATTTGTTACATATGAGTGTACGGATAGCACTCACGGGGGGTACGTGATATATTCACACTACACGGTTAATCTTCAACTTATGAGCTCATGGCACTGTACTGATTTACTTACTTTGCTTGATAGCAATATGGGTACATACTTGTGGTTCATAACACTTACTTAATTCTAACCTGTGAGATTCACCAACCTTTTTGGTTGACACTTTTTAGCTTTGTATCTCAGGTTCACAGACGGAGTAGGACCACCCTTGGACACTAGCTAGAGTCGCATGATTTCTACCTTGCATTTAACGGAGATTCTTAGCATTATCTTTTGTATATTATGATTATGTAATAGAATCTCCCGCTATACGCGCGGACTCTAAGAAACTACATTTTTGTATACGAAAACCTACGGTTTTCAAACGATTATTATTTAAGAAACCTTTTCGAAACGTCTCATTTAGAGGTCGTTTACTATTAATCTTGTGCTTTGTATATTGATTAGTAACACCCAATGTATGCTTCCGCAAATCGTTAAATTGAGGGTGTTACATAAAAGCTGGTGAGCTCACAGGTTTAATGATAAAGTGTAATGTATGAACCGCAAGATTTAAGTATAATGATTTGCAATTAAGCAAATAAGTAAATGATAAATGATGTATATAACTGCCATGAGCACATAGTTTGAGCTTAACTGAGGTGTCAGGATCACAATTAAGTGCCTGAGCGAGGGTGCCTCTATGCGTATGCCTAATCAACACACGTATGAACAAATGATAATGCATCCGTTTTGACCAGTCAGTGCTTGCTGACCCGGACGGGGATTGTCAGTCACATATGGTACCATACACTAACATTCACGCTACAAAGTATTACCAAACTATGCTAATGAGGACTTATGATGATTAGATGATTAACTCATGCAGAATATAGCGATATTTGATACTTGCGTTCACATGTAAAACAAAACAAGCATGTATTCTCACCTCTAGAGTAAAAACAGTAAAATAGGGGCTATGAGACTCACCTGAGTCTAATGTGTTAGCTAAACAAGCAAATATGATGTTGTACCAAATGATGTATCCGCAGACTGTAACCTGTCGGGCGTCCAAAACGCGCAAGGTTATATGAGTGAGTAGATGTCTCAACTGACCATCTATGCTAGTTGTCCATCAACTAGTTATGTCCAAAGTTTGATTGTTTTGTTTGAGTTTTGAAAACATGTACGGCCCGTTGGTGATAGTTTGTATTATACGAATGTAAGTTTTGTATAAGGTTTAATTATTATAGGTGTTGAATACTTAGTGTAGCAAGTATTGTTCAAGCTTCTTTTATTGTATTCGAAAGTACGTGTATACATTTATATCCGAACGTTGTGGTCAAATATGTTGTTTTCTGAAAGTCAACAGAAGTCAACTTGGTCAAACTAGCTCGGTTTGACCCGAAACTTTTACACCAGTCTTAAAAAAGTTATCTAAGCCTTAGAAAGTTGTCGGTACATTTTATGGTAGGCCCGAAGTGTCGGTTTTATGTTTATGTCAAAAACAGTCCCTATCTCATGATTTCGGTTTTTGTCGGTTTGTTTCGCCACAAGATTTCTATACTTTCTGGTCCATATCAATCCTTACAAAAATTACTCACTGATCATCAAAGTATCTAGTTCATATCATAATTTTTCCAGTAATTATCGGGTCCATCTAGATATTTAAATAATTACGCGTAAGAACCGTACTCGGTTTTCGACAAACATCAGACCAGTCGCAAAGATCGGATTATACACAAAAATATGTAGATTTCTAGAAAGAGCCATAGAAGAATTTTTTGTATATCATTTCAATACGCAACTTTAGAAAAAAATTCGTTCTCTAACTCTTCCTAGAACTCGAGATATGATCATTTTAGTAACCTGTGTTTTCCTGGGCAGATTATGTATCTATAAATATGTTTCATAAAAACGTGTTTTAACTTATATTTTGGACATAATAGTGTTAGATGACCAACATAGCATATAAATAACTAACATGCAACTGAGTTTTTAGAGAGAGAAAGTTTAGATTCTTACAAAAACAAAAGGTGAAGATGAAGAAGGTGATGATGATAATCTAGAGCTTTCCTCCTTCTTGATTCTTGCTAATATTGATGAATGATGATGTTGTTTGATGATGAAGAATCTGAGTTTGGGTTGAAGATGATGATGATTTCAATGGGAAAGAAAGAGAGAGAGATTGAGTGTGTGAAATTGGAGGTGAAATGATGAAATGAAAAGAGGATGAAGTGTTGGTTTGGTTTTAGCTAGTCAAGGAAGCAACAAAAAGAAGTGGTGGCCATCTCTTCCTCCATGTGGCCGGCCCACATGGGTCCCACAAGGGTAGTTTGGTCTTTTACTCGTTTCCTCAAGGTTGTGTTTCGTGCGGTGTTCGTTTCCTCATCCGTTTCGACGTTTAATTAGACGTTAAACGTTTAATTTACGTGTTTTAAATAACGAATAATATTTCGATATTTTGATTGAAGTATTTATTAAAATACTTGAAAACATTTATAAAAATGTTCCGTTAATTTATCGGCCTCGAATTGCGGGTTTGTTTTACGAAGGTTTAATCGCGTGATGTTTAAACTAGACGTTTTTGTTATCGTTTTTAGCTACGATATTTTCAATGAAGGTCTTACTTGAAATGATATATTTTAAAGTTATAAAATATATTTTGGTTCGCATTTGATTGTCGGGCGCGTTTCGCGCGTTTTTGAAATGTACGAGACTACGAGTTACTTAATACGATACAATTGATTTGTTAAATACTATCAACATAATATTTATGAGTTTATTAAATAATTTCATATTATTTAATATTTTTTTCACCAACGTCCGTATTTATGTTGTACCGGAATCCATCCGATAATGTAAAATGCACGATTTAACCAAATCGCGTGCATGTGTATATATAATAAATATATCAATACACAAAATGATACACATAATTAGCCCTAAAATAATTAATTACATGTATAAGTACAATGATTATGCACTAATAACTAGCCCTAATTGGTCGGGTGTCACATTCTCCCCTTGTTAAGAAAATTTCGTCCCGAAATTTAGCTCTGAGTTGTCGTGTGAGGAGAGTATGTGAAAAGATGTGGGTATTTGAGTCGCATTTGGTCTTCCCGTTCCCAGGTGAATTTCGGACCACGCCGCGAATTCCACCAAACTCTGATGATAGGGATACGACTTTGCTTAAGTTGTTTGACCTCACGGTTCATGATCTCCACTGGTGTCTCAACAAAATGAAGTCTGTCGTCGATTTGAATCTCCTCGAGCGGGATAATGAGTGTCTCATCGGACAGGCATTTCTTAAGATTAGAAATGTGGAATGTGGGATGCACGTTACTAAGCTCGGGAGGTAGTTGTAATCGATATGCTACTGAACTTAACTTTCCACGTTTGCCGAAGCGGATGACACCTTTCCAAGGTGATACTTTGAGTAATACTCGATCCCCGACCTGGAACTCAAGATGCTTTTGTCTCACGCCAGCATAACTATTTTGACGATCATGTGCGGCCTTCAGCCGTTGCTGGATACCAACGATCTTCTCGGTGGTTTCATGAATGATTTCAGGACCAGTGAGTTGGCTGTCTCCCACTTCGGTCCAACAGATAGGCGACCGGCACTTACGACCGTACAGTGCCTCGAATGGCGCAGCTCCAATGCTGGTATGATAGCTGTTGTTGTACGAGAATTCGCACAATGGCAGATGATGTTCCCAATTTGCACCGAAGTCAATTACGCAGGCGCGTAGCATATCTTCCAGTGTTTGAATTGTCCTTTCACTTTGGCCGTCGGTTTGTGGATGATAGACTGTACTCATTTCCAAACAAGTACCCAAGGATTTTTGTAATGATTGCCAAAAGTGAGATGTAAAACGACTATCTCTATCAGAGATAATTGAGATTGGAACACCGTGTCGGGATAAGATCTCCTTCAAATAGATTCGTGTGAGACGTCCCATTTTGTCGGTTTCTTTGATGGCAAGGAAATGAGCAGATTTGGTAAGCCGATCCACGATCACCCAAATGGTATCGCAACCGCTTGATGTCTTCGGGAGTTTAGTGATGAAATCCATAGCAATTTGCTCCCATTCCCATTGAGGGATGTCCGGTTGTTGGAGTAGTCCAGAGGGCTTCTGATACTCCGCCTTGACCTTTGAGCATGTGAGGCACTTGCTGACGTACGTGGCAATCTCCGCTTTCATGTTTGGCCACCAGTACAATCCCTTGATGCCATGATACATCTTGTCCGATCCAGGATGTATAGAGTATTTGGACTTGTGAGCTTCATCCATCACCAAGTCGTGTAGGTTTCCAGAACTAGGACTGCAAAAGATATTGCAGAATCAGATGTTTGTCGATATCTGATCTGGATGGTAGCGCCCAGGAGGCACGGCAATCTGGTGAAACAGGGGATGCTGGAAGGTCCCTGTACACTTTGCTTGGTAATTGAGCCCCATGTACAAGTGAGTTTGGCTTTATGGCCCTTTCCTGATTTCGTTTGGTGAGCCCAATAAGAATGGTACACGATTAGTAGTGGTATATTTTTCTAGTCTTTATTTTTTATAACATGTTGAACTAGGTAAAATGATTAGTTGAAACTTCTTTATAAAAATAGGGAGCTGATTTTGGCAAGTAAACTTTTACTTGTCACAAGAAAACAGTGCATTAACCAGTTGTACTATAGGCATAAACAGTTGTACTGTTTCCTTGTGACAAGTAAAAACTTACTTGCCAAAATCAGCTCCCATAAAAATATAATGAAAATGAAATGAAGTAATTTATAGTATAACTATCATCAATTTTATTATTTATTCTTTGCTTTTCAACATCTCGTAGATAATATATATATATATATATATATATATATATATATATATATATATATATATATATATATATATATTAAAAACTCCTACATTTACTAGGAAAGTAAATGGAAGTTACTATTATATGAATAGCAATTTTTTTTTTAAGTTATACAAATAATTATGAATGTTATTTCAGTTTAAAAATCTGAGTGTTTTAAATCACTATATTTTATTTATAACTTCTAATAATTATAAGTTTTGTAAATTGCATTGTATTATAATCAATCACTTAATTCGACATGACAAATTAAAAAGAAGTGTAGATATGTTTTGTTTAATGCCGAGTGTTATTTATATTTGATCATTATTTATCATTTTGTTAACAAAACGGAAACCTAATTGATCACAGGTTACACTATTAAGTTATGATTGTATTGTATAAGGGGACCTATGTAATGATTAGGTCGACAATCAGTTCGATTGCATAACAATAACTCTAATGTCATTCGATTAATTAATGAAAAAAAGTTAATAATTTTTAGAAACTTTTATTTGAAGGTAACTAACATATATGATGATGGTATATTTTAATCAAATATGTGGAAGTGTAGACAACGAGTGATGATAGTTGGATCGTAAAATACACACTATGAATCATAAATTTTTTGTACATTGTTAGCTTTATATTGAAGAAATAGCTTCATATATTTAAAAAAATCACCACATGTTAAATGTTAATAATTAACTTTCATGTATGAGTTTTACTTTGCTTCTCAAAATCTAATCTAATTATAATATGATGGATATGAATTAGGAAAATATTACTGTCAATATCAATTAATTAGTTTCGGGCTAAAAGTTTTAATAATAATAACTTTATATAGTTAATGATTTATCAACATTATATTGGTTAACTCACTTTCTCTCTACTTTCTCTCTCTTAATGTAAGTGGTGCCAATTTATTTTGTATATAAAATTTTGTAGACTTTTTACATTGTTTATTAAGATTATTATTTTTCAAATTCCACTGCAATGTGCAGGTATATTCAGCAGGAAGGTGAATGGAAACAATATTCTATAAATATTAAAGGAAAATAATTCGTAATGTTGAACCGCACGATTTGAAAGGTAATATTAATGTTGATGTAGGGGTCATTCATGTAAATATAAAAAAGTTAAAGGATAAAAAATGTAAAATATTTTTTGTGATTGGTTAACATTACAATTGAAATTGTAATGTCAACATTACAAATGATATCTCTGAGTTTTTTTTTTTCTTTACACAAATTATATACTATTCATTTTAGATGACTAAATTTAATAATTTTATTATAAATATTATTTATATATATAGCCATCAAAATCATTTTATTTAAAACTTTTGGAGTGTTTTACTTTTGTTTTACAACCGACTAATTAATGTGATGTCTTTTAATTAATTGGTTATTCGAAATAACAAAAAAATACAATTTAAAATTTATTTTATTTAATGCTAACTGTCATTAATATTTGATAATTACTTATAGTTTATTAAGAAAGAGGCAACCATGTTGATCCCATATTACACTATTCATGTGGAGTAAGTGAGTCAGTAAGTCACAATTTTATTATAGAAGGTGTACCTATATAATGATTAGTTTGACAGCCAGATTTACTTTAAAAATGATGAATCAAAATCATATAATTTTGATTACTTATATAAATCTTAAACAATTTTAAAGTAATTTTGTATTCAATAAATAAAAACTATAACATCTAATTCTAAAGTAAAGATTTAAATGTATTTTGTTGTCTTGCCATAAAGTAATTGTTCGTTAAACATAAAGTTTATGTCCTTACATAACTCCTTAAACCATTCGAATATTCGAATTTGACTACATACGGTTAACTGACTTATAATTTGCATATATATCAAATTATGTAATAAACTAATATAAGTATTTTTGTTCCGCCGCAACGTGCGGGTTAGAATCTGCTCGTTAATAACATACGAGAAAGTACATTTATGTAAGTAACTTATAAAATAATTGATTTACTCTTGTAGCCAATTTAGAAAGCCTTTCTCATCACTTTCAATATCTGTTCAAACTAGTTGATCATTGGTGGCTGATAAGCACTCAATGTTATTTAGATCACTCTTAACCCTCCTTTCTTCACTTGCTTCTTTAGTTTTGTCAGCTCAGCGTCACGTCAGCACATCCAAAACTAATGAAAGACTGATCAAACACTCTCAACAATCCTTTCATCACTTCAATTTATGGGACTCACATTTACCATTATACTTACATTTACATATATTGAACAAAAAATAAAAATACATTAAATATAAGTCGGGTCCCACCCCTAACTCTCCTTCCTTTCGTCGGAAAACCGACGTGTGAAACCGATGAAAGGAAGTGAAGAAGCGGTGCCATCCATTTCATAAAAGTGAAGAAGCAAATCGGTGAAACCGAAGAAAGCGTTGGCAATGGTACTCTAAACAAGAAAATTATTAGGAAACCATAGTCAGACGTGTTAATTATATGAGATTATGATCGGCTACTAATTCAATATGTCAAATGTAACCTTCTGCCCTAGTAAAAGGACAAAATTGCACTAACTTTTTATTATGATGTACTTTATTTAAGTTAAATATAAATGCAATAATAATTTTTATTTGATTCATCTTATGTAGTTTATACTTGCATTAAGATTTTTACCGTTTTACACTTGATATGAAAAGTTGTAATAATAATAATAATAATAATAATAATAACAAATTGCAATTCTACGAAAAAGAATTATCAATTTAAGATAAATAAAAAAAATCACTACGAACAATAAAATGGAAAGAAAGAAGTGCTGTTATAAAAGTTGGCCATTAATTAATCATGAGTTGCCCCTATAAATTTGAAAAAATAAATAAATAAATAAATAAAATGTTTATAAAGTATGCACCATATTTATAAAATCAAATAGTATTGTAGTACACTAATTAACTACCAATTAAATGTTTTTTTTATTGGAAAGCTGTCACTTTAAAATCGTACAATCTTATTTTAATAATTAATGACATACTCCGTACAATAAACATGAATATATTACGGATACTGATTATAGTACAACTTTTTATTGTTATTGTTAGACTACTCCTAACCCATCCTAACCCAGTGAACACAAACTGAACACTTCACATCAGCGTCACGTTAGCAGAACACAAAACTGACACAAACTGATCAGTTTTTTTAAGGACCCCACACATTATTTACTTTTATTATTTGAACTACAAAATTAAATAAAACACTTTATATTAAAATTAAAATCTTTACATCAATTAAAAATAAAACATTATATTAATTAAAAATTAAAAACATTACAATAAATAAAAAAGTACGTTTAACGAAAAATAAAATACAAGTAATTAAGTCTTTGACGGAAGTTTGGTGGGAGGTTCGCAATGTGTTGGATTAGAGCTTCGCGAAGTTGATGATGCACGCCATGGTCGCGTATTTCCTTATCCATACGCATTTGTGTTTCACCCCTTTCTTGCCACGAGCGTTGGGGCATATTTTCCGGGTTCGCCAAATAGTCTTCCTCAAGACTTGACACATGTTTCGTCCATTGTCCTTAGTTATCATGTTGTGTAAAATGAAACAACAAAACATGATTCGGCGTATTTTATTGACGTTATATGGTCTAGCAGGGGTTTTGATGATTTCCCAACGGCCTTGAAGCACTCCAAATGCTCATTCCACATCTTTTCTGGCAGATTCTTGGTATCTCTTGAACCTCTTCTCACTTTCTGTTATCGTATATGCTTAAACGTCTTCACAAGCGTCGCCCATTCTGGATATATTCAGTCAGCGAGATAATACTCTCTTTTGAATTGTTGACTGACAATATTGAACACAACTTCAGGAGCTCTATCTTGTAGTAAGTCTTTGAATAAATCGGATTCGTTATGAAAGATGTGTGTATATTTGAATTGAATTGGATTGAAAGTTATGTGTATATTTGAATGAATGTGTGTATGTATTTATAGAGTGGAAAAAGGAAGGATTTTTTTTTTTAATCCAACTGTAATATTACCGTTAAAAAAAACTTATTATTATTATTATTATTTTTAATTTCAAATGGTTAAAAAGCAAAAATAAATAAATTAATGAAGCTAGGCCCCACCATCCACCATCCGTTCCCGTCTAAAAACCGAAGGCGTCCACCGGGGTGGCCAACCGACGCCCAACCGAACAACCATTGGCACCATCGGTGGCCAACCGACGCCCAACCGAACAATCATTGGCACCGTCGGTGGCTAACCGACAACCGAAGTGCCATTGGCACCGGTCTTATTGATAGTTAAGTAGAGTAGTAAAAGGATCATTAAAGTTATAATTACAAGTAGAGCATAATTCAAGTCGTGTTCATGTAAACTTGATGTCAAATTGTAATTCAAGTTCGGTTTTGATAAGAACTTTTGTTATACTTCACTAAACAAGTTCTTATCGAACTCTGTAAAACATCTTATGATTTTCTTCAACCATTGATCAGTTTTGTTTCAAGTATTCGAAAACTTTGAGACATGTATAATACTTGCCTACTTGAGTACTTGGTGGTGTAGGACGATGAAATGGTGGTGGGACATGGTAACACGTGTAAATAGCAGATTGGGTAGGGTACAAGGCTAGAGACATATAGTTTTCACAGGTCTGGGAAGGGGTACGATGATGCGAATAATAGGGAGCCACGTGGACCCAGTGTGATGGAGTGGTCAATTGTGTGTATCCCCCTATCAGGACGCATCAGATTTGTTGTGAGACTATGGCAGTCTTGAATCTTGATATCGCTCCCAATTGTATGATTAAAATGTGGTCACACCTCAAACATGTGAACCGATAACTAGTACATCATGGTACAATTGGATAATGCACTATGCACTTTTATTACTATTTATTCCACAATTTTTAATTCCTATAAGTACTGATCGATTTAATGAGTTTATCGAGGAAAATTATCTCGTTTACCTTTGTATATAAATTGTGATTTGCAAATGATGTTGTTTAAATCTATCATGCTAAGTCTTGATGTAAACATTTTATATACTTCAATAGATGATATTGCTCAAACAATGTGGTTATTAAGGAATTGAAGTATATACGTTTAAAGTTTTCGAGACAAGCACGAGATGATAGTGAATTCGCATTTCGGCAAGCTCGAGCCTACATAATGTAGTATACGAGGCATGACATAAACAGGCATATCGTTCAAATTTGATAGCAATGTCGATAAATTTTAAGTGAAATTGAAGAGAGTGGCGATGTGATGATACGAAAATTTGTTGTACACTACAGTTTAAAAAGTGATGCATCATGATACGTGTGGACATTAGAATAATATTTACATATTTCACCTTAAAGAAACTTTTTATTTATTTACGCACATCCGATATCAATTACAAGAATGTACTTGTTTAAAGTAATATTTAACATTTCTAGCTATTTTAATAAACAAATACAGCTTTATGTTAAAAGATGGACAAGAGAAAGGACAAACCAATAATATTTGAGTTATGTGCACATATGTCAACTAGTGTCACTAATTACACAATTAGTGAACTTAATACTAGGTTAATAATAATAAACAATAACAATTCCCCAATTATTAAGATTCCATATCCACCTGATCTAGACATAATAGCATCACTCACCTTGAGTTTGCTTATCAACAATCAACCATAACAAATATAGAAATTTCATCATTTGGACCTTTTATAAGAAAAAGAAGAATACATCATATCATATTCGTCCTTTGCTTAAAGACGACATATTTAACATGATTTCGATCGACAAACAATTTAGTAGATCATTCTTATCATTTTGAAAATAATATATAAATAGCCATCGTATATAAAAAAAATGTCATTGTTAGATTGACCACGAACAAATGTTACAAATACATTTTTTGAAAATATATAACAAATGGAGAGTAAGGTTCAAATGAGTACACCAACTTTGAGTGAGAATAAGGGAACCAACAGATTTATGCCATTATTAGTGTATTTTAGTATAGCCCAATGTTAAGCCCAATGGGCTCACGGGTTTTAGGTTTTGTGTGTTCCTAGCGCTATTTATATGTGTATCTTGTATTGTGTTATTCAAGCAATAATAATCAAACACTTTCATGGTATCAGAGCTATCTTATCTCCTCTAATCTTTCTCTTATTCCTTCATCCCGTCGAACCTCTCCCCCAAAATTTCTCGTCTTTGTAAACTAAAAATCACGAAAAAATACACTACCACCATTAGATTCGTAATCAAAAACCGAGAAACCCTTAAAAATTTCAACATCTATCTCTCAAAAACGCACCCTATAGAGCCGATTAAAGTTTTGAATCTCAAATTCGGTGATTTAAAAATACGACCACATACAGTCTGATTTAAACGACACCTCCTACACAGATCTCTCTATCGCTAAAATCCGACCCGGACTGAAAAATTTAAGCTCCGTCCGACCACTCACGCGCCACGCGCCGGTTCACGCGCCGGCCACGCGCTTTCACGCGCCGGCAAACTGAAGAAGGTCTGTTTGATGACGTGGCAGATTTGCTGACGTGTTTGATTACGTGGCATCTGACGTGTCTGATTACAAGGCTGCTGACTGTGCTCCTGCGTGGCTGCTGACTGTGGCTGTGACTGTGCATTATTCTGCTGACGTGGCACTGCTGACGTGTCAGTAACGAAAAAAAAATGTTCAGAAATCAGCAATCGTGGATCTTGGACACCGGTGCTTCTTCACACCTTACTTCAAATATTGGTAATCTCAATTCTCATTTTAATTCTAGCATTATTAAGTCTGTAGTTGTAGGTGATGGATCTCATATTTCCGTTATTCAAATAGGACACAGCCAATTACCAAACCCATATCGACCTCTATACCTTAGAAACGTCCTTGTCACTCCAAACATTATCAAAAATCTTATCTCTGTTCGTCAGTTTACAAAAGATAATAAATGCTCAATTGAGTTTGACCCTTATGGCTTCTCGATAAAAGATTTAAAAACTCGACAACTTCTTCTCCGGTCTGACAGCACTGGAGATCTCTATCCCATTTCTTCTCCACATGCTTCTGCTTTTTCCGTAGTCTCTCAAAATCAAAATCATTCAGTATGGCATCAACGTTTAGGACATCCCGGGGATACAATCTTACATTCTCTTGCATCTAGAGGTTTAATTTCATATCACAAAAATAAAACATCTAATTTGTGTCATGCGTGTCAGTTAGGCAAACAAATCAAACTTCCATTCTATCGCTCTGAGTCTGTAGTTGAGTCTCCCTTTGACATTGTCCATTCTGACATTTGGACTTCACCAATTCCCAGTGTCAGTGGTTTTAAATACTATGTGTTGTTTCTTGATCATTTCTCTCATTTTCTCTGGATCTACCCTCTTCACCGAAAATCTGATGCTTTCTTCAAATTCGTTCAGTTTCGCACCTTTGTTCGTACTCAGTTTAACCGAGAAATTAAAGCTTTTCAATGCGATCACGGTGGAGAATTTGACAACCGATCCATGCATGATCTCTTTGCCACTAATGGCATTCAGTTTCGCTTCTCCTGTCCTCATACATCCCAACAAAATGGAAAATCGGAACGCATGATTCGCACAATCAATAATGTCGTTCGCACCCTTTTATTCCAAGCTCATCTCCCTCCTGACTATTGGGTAGAAGCCCTCTTCATGGCTGTATACCTTCTAAACATTCTTCCTTCCACCTCAATCCGAAATGAAATTCCCTATACCAAACTCTTCAATAAACCAACATCCTACACTCACCTTCGAACATTTGGATGCCTTTGTTACCCATATGCTTTCCCACCACATAAACTCGCGCCTCGTACCACTCCATGCATATTCCTTGGTTATCCTACCAATCACCGTGCATATCGGTGCCTTGATCTCAACACCAAGAAAATTATTATTTCTCGACATGTCATATTTGACGAGTCATCCTTTCCATTCGCGTCTTTTTCTCCCAACACAGCTCCATCATATGAGTTTTTAGACATGACATGTGACCCCTCTCCGATCGCTCGCCAGCTTCTCATGTCTCGATCCTCCTCTCCTGTTTCTGCAAATTCCCCATCTCCAACTTCAAACCAACCCCCTCAAAATCATGCACAACCTCACATCATTCCTGAAAATTCTCCTCTTCCAACACCTCCTCCTTCACCCCCTACAAATACCTCAAACAACTCATCTCCTACCTCATCTGAAAATTCTAACAGTACCTCTTCTGAAAACTCTAACAGTTCATCTACTCCAACTCAGTCTACTCCTTTACTCACTCACCCAATGGCCACTCGCTCTCAACATAATATTCACAAACCAATCCAAAAACTTAATCTTCACACAACTACTGTCACTCCTTCCACACCCCGCTTATACACCCAAGCCTTTAGGGATCCTCACTGGCATGCAGCTATGCAGACTGAATATAATGCTTTAATTAAAAATGAAACTTGGGATCTTGTTCCACGACCACCTGGAGTTAATGTGGTCCGTTCTATGTGGTTATATAAACGCAAATTGCGTGCTGATGGCTCTCTTGATCGATACAAAGCCCGTTTGGTAGCTGATGGGAAAAGCCAACAGCTTGGCATTGATTGTGAGGAGACTTTTAGCCCGGTTGTCAAACCGGCTACCATACGTACAGTTCTCAGTTTAGCCCTATCTCGCTCTTGGCCGATACATCAGTTGGATGTTCAAAATGCCTTTTTACATGGATCCTTATCGTCCAGGTTATGTCTGTCACTTGAAGAAATCTCTGTATGGTCTGAAACAAGCTCCCCGTGTTTGGTTTCAGAGATTTGCTTCATAAGCTACGAGAGTCGGGTTTCAGCACAGCAAAACCTACTCGTCTCTGTTCATTTTTCGTAAAGGATCAGACATTGTGTACTTATTGATATATGTGGATGACATCATTCTCACTTCGTCATCTGATACGTTTTTGCATCGAGTAATCTCCTCTCTGCATGGAGAATTTGCTATGACGGACTTAGGGCCCCTTAACTACTTTCTGGGTATTTCAGCAACGCGAACTTCAGCAGGCATGTTTCTTTCTCAGAAGAAATATGCTATGGACATTCTTGAACGAGCAAAAATGATAAACTGTAATCCTTGCAAGACTCCGGTTGATTCAGATTCTAAGCTTAATGATACAGGTACTCCAGTTGTTGACCCTACTTTATACCGTAGTCTTGCGGGGGCATTACAGTACCTGACTTTTACCAGGCCAGATATTACTTATGCAGTTCAGCAGATTTGCCTTTTCATGCATGATCCTAGAGAGCCTCACTTTCATGCTCTCAAACGTATTCTTCGATATGTTCGGGGCACCATTGATCATGGACTTCAGCTATACTCTTCATCTACTACTCAGCTCACTGCCTACTCAGATGCTGATTGGGGTGGATGCCCCACTACACGGCGATCTACATCTGGCTATTGCGTTTTTCTCGGTAATAACCTGCTATCTTGGTCTTCAAAACGCCAAAACATAGTCTCTCGTTCTAGTGCTGAAGCAGAATATAAAGGGGTAGCCAATGCGGTTGCTGAAACTTCATGGTTACGAAATCTTCTGAGGGAGCTCCACACTCCACTGTTCACTGCACCCATTGTATACTGTGATAATGTCAGTACGGTTTACATGTCCGCTATTCCAGTTCAGCATCAATGGACCAAGCATATTGAGATTGATATTCACTTTGTTCGTGAGAAAGTTGCTACAAGCCATGTCAGAGTTCTACATGTTCCTTCTCGCTATCAGTATGCAGATATTTTCACGAAAGGACTGCCATCTCCACTGTTTACTGAATTTTGATCCAGTTTGAGCGTTCGTCAGCCTTCTCCCGCTCAAACTGCGGGGGCATATTAGTGTATTTTAGTATAGCCCAATGTTAAGCCCAATGGGCTCACGGGTTTTAGGTTTTGTGTGTTCCTAGCGCTATTTATATGTGTATCTTGTATTGTGTTATTCAAGCAATAATAATCAAACACTTTCAGCCATGTGTCACTTTATTCCATCTCCTCCACATTTTTAAAAATTAAATATCTCACAAACGGTAAGTCGAAAAATCATGAAAATTGCACCATTTTATTCAGCGTTTTCTCCTCTTTGATTTGTCGTCCCTCAAGGCATACTTTCGACAACTTTTTTTCTTCTTCCATTTTTTGGTGGGTTTTACAAATTAGTAACACATGTGATAGTGATTGGTTATACATTTAATTTGTGGTTAAGGTTAGGGTTTAGGGTTAGGGTTAGGGTTTAGTAGGGTTTAAGGTTTAGGGTTTAGTATGATTTAGTGATTGGTTATACATTTAATTTGTGGTTAAGGTTAGGGTTTAGGGTTAGGGTTAGGGTTTAGTAGGGTTTAAGGTTTAGGGTTTAGTATGATTTAGGGTTTAGAGTTTTGTAAAGCGTTCAGGGTTTAGGGTTTAGGATTTGAGGTTTGGGGTTTCTCCCCGAAACCCCAAACCTCAAACCCTAAACCTTAACCCCTAAACCCCAAACCCTAGACCCTAAACGCAACACTATCACATGTGTTACTAATTTGTAAAACCCACCAAAAAATGAAAAAAAAAGTTGTCAAAAGTATGCCTTGAGGGACGGCAAATCGAAGAGGATAAAACGCTGAATTTAATGGTGCAATTTTCATAATTTTTCGATTTGTTGTTTGTGAGATAATTGATGTTGGGGGTAAATAAATTTGGACATGTGAAACATTCTCTTTGTACATATGGCACAATATCATTAGTTCACTCATTCTCACACAAATTCCTATTCTCATTTGAACCCTACCCAACAAATGGAATGTTAATCCAGCTAGATTAAGTAATCTCATCAAAGGATATGAATGTATACAACTGGTTTTATTTATAAAAATTAATATATGTAATTTTATAAACCTTTTATTTATGTAATTGGAAGAATGTCAATAACAAAATGGTGTCATTATCAATAAAGTTATGTCAAAAATAAATAATAATAAAGAAAATAATGGAGTAATGAAGTGAATAAGATATTAATTATTCCGTATTTAATTTATATCTTATAGTTGAGAAAACAGTTGGACCACACGGTTTCTAAGGACAAATAATCATGAGCCTTTACCATGTTGTATTTATGGGAAAGAAACGATAAAAGGGCTAACACAAAATTGATGACTAAAAACAAACATTAAAAAAGTTGTTTGGATGTAATAAATTACTAAAAAGTTTACATAAGGTGGTAAAAATTCATTTATATATACCTCAATGAGTAAGGTTCAAATGAGTACACCAATTTTGAGTGAGAATGAGGGAACCAACAGATTTCTGCCATGTGTCACCTTATTCTCTCTCCTCCACACTTTATTCTCTCTCCTCCACATTTTTAAAAATTAAATATCTCACAAACGGTAAGTCAAAAAATCATGAAAATTGCACCATAAAATTCAGCGTTTTCTCCTCTTCGATTTGCCGTCCCTCAAGGCATACTTTTGACAACTTTTTTTTTTCTCATTTTTTGGTGGGTTTCACAAATTAGTAACACATGTGTTAGTGATTAGTTGTACATTTAATTTGTGGTTAAGGTTAGGGTTTAGGGTTAGGTTTAGGGTTTAGTAGGGTTTATGGTTTAGGGTTTATAAGGGTTTAGGGTTTAGAAGGGGTTCAAGGTTTAGGGTTTAGAAAGATTTAGGGTTTAGCGTTTTGTAAAGCGTTTAGGGTTTAGGGTTTGGGGTTTAGGGGTTAGGGTTTAGGGTTTTGGGTTTGAGGTTTGGGGTTTCGGGGAGAAACCCCAAACCTCAAACCCTAAACCCTAAACCCTAAACCCTAACCCCTAAACCCCAAACCCTAAACCCTAAACGCAACACTTTAACACATGTGTTAGTAAATGTGAAACCCACCAAAAAAATGAAAAAAAAAAAAACTTTTTGAAAGTATGTCTTGAGGGACGGCAAATCGAAGAGGAGAAAACGACGAATTTAATGGTGCAATTTTCATAATTTTTCGATTTGTCGTTTGTGAGATAATTGATGTTGGGGGTAAATGGGTTTTGTACATGTGGAACATTCTCTTTGTACACATGGCTTGATATCATTGGTTCCCTCATTCTCACACAAATTTCTATTCTCATTTGAACCCTACCCATACCTCAATAAAGACAATTATAAGACTCCTCCCAACAGTGACATTTACTGACGCATCAGTTTGTGCCACATTTGCGCCACGTCAGCTATTTTAAAACTGACACTTCACTCCCTACAGTAACATCACTTCTCTTTTTTTTCAGGGCCCCACACACTAATTTATTTATTTATTTAATACACAAACTCAAATAAACCAATATTCATTAAAAGTAAAAACATTACATTAAATAAAATAAAACATTACACATCCTAAAAATGAGAGTGTTTTTTAAAAGTGTATGAAAATTGTGTTTGAAGATGTGTATATATTGTGGGTGAAATGATAATGGATTGTGTATGAAAAATGGGTTTGGAAATGGGTATATATATAGTGTATGGAAAAGGGTGAAAAAAAAATTAATTTTTTTTTAGATCCGTTGCCATCCCAACGGTTTAAATTTTTTTTTTTTTTAATTTTTTTATACCGTTACACTTAAAAACAAAAAAAAAACCAACGAAGTGGGCCCCGCTCCAAACCTTCTTCCGTCGCCAAACCGACGCCGGCCAACAGACGAAGGCACCAACGGGCCGTTGTGAGCAGTCTAATGAACCCCAACTATCTCTTACCTCACATTAACAGAGAATTCGTTAAATTAATAATAACAAGATAATAACGTGTTAACCTTTTCCTTTTCGAACGTCTTAAAAATGGAAAAAAAAAATACTTCTTTAAATTAAAATGATAAGATGAACATTTATTTTGAAGACGAGAGAGTAAATAGAATAGACAATCTCTTACCGTACAAGTTTTACCATAAGGTTACAATTTAAAAACTTAATAATATTTAAGGACATTTAAAAAAAAAAAAATTAATGTTGCCGAAAGAAGAGTGCAAGTTGTATAAAACTAAAGTTGACAAAAAGTGGGAATTTTAGCATGTTACAATAATGATGAGAAGTGGAATCCTTCGTTAATTAATTTTTTGTATTTAAGTAGCATGTGACGATGGTAATGACGTTTATGAACCTTAAATAAAAGAGTTTGAGGTTTAATTAGAATAATTAAATGTTGTTTCGCTTTAAACTTCATTGGGTCCGTACGCTTGTTTGCCGTTTAGTGTCTAACCATTGTGCACTTTACACATTAAGTGACTCGTTGTCGATTTTATGGTTTGTATGCGTTATGATACGGATTACGAAAATAAAATGTCATGTTGGGAATGATGTTTGAATTTGTTTATATTATTGCAAATTGTAAAATAATATAAGGGATAATCTAGATCTCTAGATCTTATGTACTGTTACATGTTGAATCGTGCACTATTTATCTTTAAAATATTTTTTGGGTAGCATAGACCGAGCACAATTCTAACATGTAATAGTACGCAAGATCTGCATTGTACTACTAGTACAAATAAGATCACCAACCAACGAGTGTTAACAAACTACAGAGTATAATAGTATATTAATTAGGAAGTCATTAGGTAAAAATTACATATATGACAGTAGTTTTTAATACCTGATAAGAATTCAATGATCAAATTATCAGGAAAAACCATTTATGTTGTAACTTTACACATTTTTCACTAAAATGCCTGAAATTTGTTTGATTCGTATGATCGATAACTAATACAAACCGTTCATTAGTTGGTGACAAAACATGCAAAAGCCTGTAGCAATAGGTTGTGTCTTCGTGGGTTCAAAAGCCTGCTGGAAGGCCTTGGAGGTTGTTGTCCCACTTTTTTGAGATTGATGCTTATCTATCGATTAATTCAAGAAGATTGGTCGTTCATGTTAAGAGAGAATGTAATTCTGATGCTGATAAGCTGGCCAAGGATGGAATTTCTCGGGCTTCTCCATTAGTAATATGGATGCCTGGTTAGGTTAGGTTGTAGTTTCGCTACGAAAGTCTGCTGTTTGTCTGGTTGTTGCTAGAGTGGTGTTACTGTTGTTTTTGTTGGGCAGTCCTTGCCCTATCACTTTGTCTGTATTCCCATTATCAGCAATCAATATATATATACTCTTTCAAAAAAAAAAAAAAAAAGGTTAAGCCTTATGTGATTTAGAGAGTGAAAAGAGAGCCATTAACAACTAAAAACAATGGATATTTTATTTATTGATGGATTGTTAATCATCTCAGTTACATGAAATTGGGGAAACAGTTTTAGACCAAAAACTCGTATAGAATGGGCGTCATAAGTATACAATTCACTCAAATATCCGCAACTGTTTATCTGATACTGAAATTTTGTGCGCAGAAATGGACACATGCTGTTAAAAGGTCTCTCACGGCTTAAAAGGAGCGAATGCAACCACTGAATTATGTCCTCCAAACCCAAACGAGTTAGAAATAGCTGCAGTAAGATATGAAAATATCAAAACCAGTAAAAGATATACGAAGTATTAAACCATTTAATAGTAGAACATATACTTATTTAATTGCATTTTGAGACATACCAACATGTACTTCATGTTGTTTTTTGACATTTGGGACTGTATCAATGTCAACCTGTGGCTCCAAGTTCTGCATACACGATAAAAACAATCAGATACTAACTTCATAGATAAAGAATCAAGAAATTGGCTAGACGGGCCAAGGACCAATCCATTACATCTTGGTTAATCGTAGGGTGCAGCCAGCCCGTGTTAATTGCTTTTATGCATGCGATGGCTTCCAATCCACCTGCAGCTCCAAGACCATGTCCAATCATCGACTATAATAAAAGGATTTCGTTATTAGATGTAATTAAATGATTCAAATAATTGAATCTAACAAAAAATGATATTTGAAGTGAGGGTTAGCAGTCTTGCCTTGGTTCCGTTCATCTTGATCCCGGATGTATCCTTGAAGACTTTCTTGATGGCATTAACTTCCGCCAAATCACCAGCTAGCGTTGATGTTGCATGGCAATTCACATAGTTAACCTATAAAGCGTGTGAAATTGACCGATTATATATTATGTATGAAAAATTAAGGATTATGATTTTGTGATGTTACCTCTTCAGGAGAAATGCCCGAGTCTTCTAAGCATTTGGTTATGCAAGATGAAACACCGAGCCCATCTTTGCGAGGATCTGTCATGTGATGAGCATCACAAGTTACACCTCCACCTAAGTATTCTGCAATTATATTTGCACCGCGCTTCTGTGCATGCTCCAAGCTTTCCATAATCTTTCACGAATCAATTTGTTAATATTTGTTGGACTTGAAAAGTCTAACTTGTGAACGGGCCTAAACTAAGCTCATGAGAGAGAGGTTTGAATCCTGATTTATTATTGTATGCATTCAGGCCGGATCTTGGCCTTGTACCCTCTACGACCAGAGGCCAACCAATTCTCGCAGCCACCAAAACTTATGAAAATCAAACTTATATGCATGGACTCAATCTAAGGTCATGTGAGGCCCGAATCCTGATACAATGTAGGAATTTGGTTGAAGAGACAAAATGGTGGGTCATGTCAGGTTTATGAGTAAAACTAATTTCTCTATATTTAAAAACTTCTTTATAAATTATTTGTGAGTTGAGTTTGGTAAGATATATATGCTATCAGAACAATAATATAGTTTCTTAAAGTAAAGCCATTTGCCCAGTTGAATAGTTGATATATTCATCTCATTAGTAATTTATTTAACAAACCCATTACTAATTGAATGGGTCGAAATTGCCACTTTTATATTTGGGCTATATCCTATGATTGGGCGCATACAACCAGAGGCCCAACCAATTTTTGCAGCCAACCAAAATTCCCACCATTTCAAGAATATGACTTTTTGTGGTCTAACAGACTACAATTTCAGTTTTCACAATATGTGTCAAGTAAATTCAGAGACTATATAAATCTAGATGACAAGTACTAATGAAGATGAGAAGACTACTAATATGGTTCTTTTCTATATTTTTCTTCTTTGGGGTGAAATGTTAGTATTAGACATTTAAAAAGCACAGATATGCATCTTCCTTTTGGAACGTTAAAGAGGGAATTGAAATATACCAGAACGCCTGAACCTTCACCCATAACAAAACCATCACGATTTTGATCCCAAGGTCGAGAAGCCCTGTGGGGCTCATCGTTTCTTTGAGACAGTGCCCTACAAGCAATAAATCCACCAACCCCAGCTTCATTGATAGCAGCTTCGGTTCCACCAGCTACCATAATATCAGCATCTCCTCTTCTAATGTGATTTGCAGCTGCAAAAAAGCAATAGTTTGCAGTTGCACAAGCTGTTGAAATCGAGTAATTCGGACCCATTAAGCCTGTATCTATAGCCAACAGTGCTGCTCCCATGTTGGTGATGGAGTAAGGAATGAAAAATGGTGTGATTTTCTTGAATCCTTTTTGAATGAGTGCTTCCACTCCATTTTTAAAAGCTGTTAAGCCTCCCATACCTGACCCCACTAGAACTCCAATTCGCGTTTTATCCATCTATTATAAACAGTTTAAACAAAACATACTTAAGTCATACAGTAGTATACATGAAAATGTCTCGTGGGTTAAACAGCTAAAGGTTAGATAAGTTAGATAAATTGGAAATGGGTCAAATGGGTTGAAAGTTGTGTATAACATTTTATTGCCCAAAACCTCCTAAATCATTTATTTTCAAGACGTTATAATTACTAAAATAATACAATATAGTTAGTTAAATCTGACAGACTAATTATGTATTGAAATTCTAGACTCGGTGTGGCCCATTTTGACATGGGTAAAAAGTTGACATCTTTGATCTAACCCATTTTGACCTGGTATGGGAATGTGTTTTTTTTAATTATTACTTTTTACCCTTTTTTTAATTGTAGATTTGGTTAAGAAACTCACTGTTTCAAGAGCTTCTTGGCCAAGATTGGCATCCTCAAGGGCCTTTTTGCCAGCAACTAAACAATACCTCCAACAATCATCAAGACGACGGTCATTCTTACCATCAATGTAGCCTACTGAAGAAAAATCACGAATCTGACCAGCAAAACGAACAGTAAAGCTGGAAGCATCAAATCTGTCTATAAGAGTGATCCCACTCTGACCCTCTAAAAGTTTGTCATAGAAGGTGTCTACATCGTTGCCAAAAACAGACACAACGCCCATTCCTGTAATGACAACCCTCTTCTTTGGGTCCGTTTCTCGTTTGGGAGCCGCAACACTTGGTGAAGACATGGCCTTGATTGTTCTAGATTTTGAGGCTGCAAATAGGCAAATTAGCCATTAATACATTTTATCCAAAATATTTGTCTTTGTTTTTTGATTTTATCTTTCTTATCTAATTAAAGTCGAGTGATGAAACAACCAGTAAATTTACATCTTCGTACCCTTAAAGTTATAGTTTCAGTTTACAAACCGAACTACATTCGCAAAACCGTGTATGATGTATCCCTCTGGACACACTTCACTTATCTTTGTTAATCTCTTTGACTCATAAATTTTCCTTGACCAATATCCCATACAAAACTACCAAAGAAAACATGAACAATATCCATTTTTCACCTACTCCTACAAAATACCCTACAACAAGGTTTGCATTTTGTTGATATCAATTTGAACTTTACAAATCGCTTAAGTTATATTTTATTATTTGGATGAAAATTATATAAACACTTAAACTTTAATCATATAAAACTATCACTTGATTCAACAATATACTAATATGTAACTATAACTCCTCCATGATCTGCTACAATATAAGTTGATATGAAAACACCACCTTTATTTCATAAAATATATATGGAGAGACAAATATCATATCATATCATATCATACTGGTTTATTTAACTATATATATGCTGTGACTGAAAGAATAATGAAGCAGGATCAAACCT
The DNA here is from genome assembly GCA_949592205.1 of Helichrysum umbraculigerum. NCBI lineage: Eukaryota > Viridiplantae > Streptophyta > Magnoliopsida > Asterales > Asteraceae > Helichrysum > Helichrysum umbraculigerum. The sequence goes on along the minus strand of CATIUR010000003.1, from coordinate 124,883,097 downwards.
GAAGTAGAAGCAGACCAAGAAGGATTACAGCCAGCAGCACCCTTGTTTGATTCAATGGCTCTAAGCCCATTGAACTGAAGCATTGAACCACCACCATTGTTTAATGATTCTCTTCTTTTTGAAATCAAACCAGAAGAACAAGTGGTTGCAGCAGCAATACTTGCCATTATTATTCCTAATAAAATCTTATTATTGTTCTTAAAAATATTATGTGTGAATGATATGATGAATGATTATAGTTGATAGATATAGATATAGATATAGGGACAGAAGACAGATGAAGAAAAAACATCGGGTTTTCAGTTCAATAACAAAGTGTTAAGATATGTAAACTCCGCCCAACACATAACTGTTTGATCAAATTCGTGAGTCATGACGGATAGGACGATACGTCTGCCTTCTTTATTTCATAATACAAACCTTTTTTTTTTTTTTTTTTTTAATATTATTTTGCTATTCGCTAGAAGACTTTTTTTTATAAGTTTCGTCACATTATTGTGTTCTAAACTTAACTCTATGTTTACAACAACATTTTTAATCTAATAAAGCATACCAACTTTTTAGCCCATTTAATGCATTAAAAGGCGAGGACCCAAATCCACATCCTTAATTATTAGCCCATCAAATAGGTTTATAATTTACATAAGCTGAAGACTAAACTTAAATCTAATCATCAACCAAAAGGCAAACCCAATAATAAGCACTAGCAGGATCTCGCGGAATGCAGCGGGTAAAAATTGTTCATCACGTTCACTCGATATAAAGTATTCAAATAAAAAAAATTAATTTGAAGATACATTAATACATTAATATGTCATTGCGAACTCGATGGTCCAATCGCGAGTGTCACGTCCAATATTTTAATGCGCTGACCATTTAAAAATTATGTGTGACACCCCGCAATTTCGACATAATTATAAACGTAATTAGCATGCATTTTTAGGCTAATTCCCTAACTTACAGTGAATTCACAACATATTTTAGAGATAAGTCTAGCAAAGTCCAACTATTTAATGCGCATAGTATTACATATTTTGAGACTCATATAAATACGTACAAAACAATTGGAACAAACGCGACAAAATATACGACTGTTGGTGAATAAAATTTATTAAATAATATAACGTTATTTAATAACATTATTTTATCGTAAATATTATTTTGATAATATTTCACAATCATTTCATATCGTACAAATAACGTCTACGCGATTTAAAATGTTAAACGCGCAAACAATTGAAACAAATCTAAGTTATATTTTATAACTCAATTATAAAGTATTTAGTGAAATACTTCAAACAAAAATATCGAATAATTATTCATATTTTAAACGTATATTTAAACGTATAAAATGATTATTTAACGTTTAAACGATCGGAAAAACGAACACCGCACGGAGCGCAATTGCGGGGAACGAAAATGGGAGGCTTTTACCAAAACCCCCCACCCCTTTCCTTTTTCTTTCATTTTCTACTCTCTCTCTCTCTCTCTTCCTTCTTTTTCTCTCTAAAAACCACAATCACCACCACCACCTTCATTCCACAAAAAGCACCACCAAACGAACTTAAATCGCAAGACCCATTTAGAGAAAAACGTTCGCCTCGTCACGATCTACATTTCTATCTTTTCGGATTCCTCTCGCGTTAACTCGTAAGTTTCCGACAAATCTCGAAAACACTCCAATTTCGTTTATTGTACTTGTTTGTGGTTTGTATAATCTTGAAATGTCCAAATGTGGGTTAGGTAAAAGAATCGGACCCAACGAAACCGGAAAACACGTTTTTGAACTCGAAAATTCCGACCAGTCGTAAGTGTCGCACAGACGGATCCAGCGTAGCGTCACTTCCTTAAGTGACGCATTAAGTGTCGCTAAAAACCCTAATCTTGCGTCACTTACCTAAGTGCCGCTAAAAACCCTTTTTTTCGTCACTCGCTTAAGTGTCACGAACTCATACCCGGCACTTGTACCCGACACTTGCTTAAGTGTCGCCCCGAAATCGATTTGCAATCATACCGACACTCATACCCGACACTTACACTGGCACTCATACCTTATGCGTCACTTCCTCAAGTGACGCCAATATTACTGAATTTACATTTTTATGCGACACTTCCTGAGTGTCGCCATAAACCATTAAGTGACGCCTCAAGTGACGCTAAAAACAGAAGGTTTATAACCACTTTTTCGCTAAGTGTTGAACTTAACCGGACACGAATGTTTACATACGAAACGATACACGAACTATACAAACATTACAAACACACTTATATTATTGAAATTGTGATTTCAAACTATCACCAACGAGTCGTATACCTTTTCACAACTACGAAATACAAACGTAAACGTTAAACGAACGCTTTGGACATAACTTGGTTGTACGAACACTAGCATGGATGGTCGACTTGGACGTCCATATACTTATTAAATCTCATACGTTTAAGATGTTAGGAGATTTCATACTAGACTTGGGCTTTAGACTTTGCTAGCACTCAAACACACTTAACTCAACAGGTGAGTTCACAGCCCTACTTTTACTGCTTTACTACTTTTGAACAGGGGTGGAAGACATAGTCAACTCTTTTGCTACGGGTGCAAACTTTTATACAACTGATTTGATGTAAACTATATAAACTGTTTATGACTGCGGTCAGACTGTTACAACTTTTGTTAATGAAATGGTACTTCATACGAAAACTAAATTGGAACTCGCTGGAGAACGACCAGCTACACATTTTCGCTAACTATCTTTTATGAAACAACATTTTCATAAACATACACAGAAAGTCCCTACAACTTGGGCAAACATACACAGAAAGCCCCTACGACTTGGGCAAACATACACAGAAAGTCCCTACGACTTGGGCAAACATACACAGAAAGTCCCTACGACTTGGGCAAACATACACAGAAAGTCCCTACGACTTGGGCAAAGATTTTAGATCCTACTTATTGGATAAACTATTTAGTCCCTACTCCTCGGGCAAACGTATAAGATACTACTTCTTACAACTGGTAGGATACGGACTTTCCTACAAACAACTTTGAACTGTATTTTGGGCAACATCCCAACTGAACTATACTTGGATAACATTCCACAAAACGTATTTCAACTATTATGGCAATAACGATTTGAGAACGTATCAAACGTATCACTAAACTTGTTAACATAAAACCTGTGAATTCACTCAACCTCGTTGTTGACTTTTACTATGTTTTTCAGGGAATTAGCTGCACGTAAGATCCGCCTGCACACATGGAACATAGGCGACCCACGAAGGAATAGGATGCCAACTTTTGACAACTGGATTTCTTTTATATAACTAAAACTGTTTAGTCATATTTACGAAATCTACTTTTGTAAACTTAACTACTTTTACTCTTGCACGATTCGATGAATCGTAAAACTTTGTAATTATTACTCTTGGCATCTTAATATATATATGTTATGTTGTAATCATATGCTCTGATATGTATGTATGTACGACATTGACGTCATCACCCCCGCTCGATCTAATGCTTCCGCGAACATCTGATAAACTTGATTAACGAATTTGGGGGTGTGACATTATGTTAGCTAAAAAGTAACTAATAAAGATCTCCTCTACAATTCAAGCAACATTAATCCACAATAATAATTTCAACGTATAGTATGATAAACATAGTTGTAATAGGAAAATAATTGTTATTATATGTAGGAATATTCAAATAAACAAAATTTTCTCACTTATAGAACTATTACGAAGTATTAAAAGCAATGAAATTGTTAACATACTATCTAAGTCAATAAATTGCTTTCCATATTTATTGAAGTTAAAAGAAGGGTATTATTGTACTTTCGAATCTTGAAAATGTAAGGCTTAAGGAGAAAGAGTGTAAACCCTTTATAATGTAGTAAAGATTTCTCACTTATAGAACTATTACGAAGTATTAAAAGCAATGAAATTGTTAACATACTATCTAAGTCAATAAATTGCTTTCCATATTTATTGAAGTTAAAGGAAAGGTATTATTGTACTTTCGAATCTTGAAAATGTAAGGCTTAAAGAGAAAGAGTGTAAACCCTTTATAATGTAGTAATAGTAAAGATAAAGATAAAGATATTGAATTGGGAATGCAATAATGAGTCAATGAATAAATATTGTAAGATAAGATAATAGACATAGGTTAACCCAGATTAAGAGAAATAAAAAATGTTCATTCTTAGTGTTTTTCATTCTTACTGTTTCTCATGTTGACTGTAGAATCGATCAACGGGAACCACCAGAGGATCAGTTATCATTTTTTTTCTTACCGTCTCTACCATAACAACAAGTGTTACTATTTGAAACTTTCCATGTGGTTTTATATACAAGTATTTTTCTGATTGTTACTCTTCTAGAGAATAAACTTTTTCTTAGTACTACAATTCTTTCTAGATACATGAATTTATGTCTAGACATGTCAACAAATCAAGCCTAAACTACATACACCGCCCCACATAACATTCATAACACAATAATTTTACCTTGTTCACCAACCACGTCTTTATTAACTTGTTGTTTAATGTAATATTTTTATACTAATTATTTAGTCTATTTGTAATCTAAAAGGTTGATCTTCCGGCTACCTCAATCATACACGCTGGATCGTTATATTTCCATTGCGTTAAAAGTAAATTAAACTCACCGAGTGATCGTTTAGATGATGATTCAATCAACTGATTTAACTTGTAATTTTCTAATAAATAAAGTTTTTCATGTTGAGATGATAATTGAACTCGAAATACTACACGTTGAGGTCTGAAAACTTTAAGGATTTGGAAGCTGATCAATTAGCAGGACAAAGTTCATGTAATAATGTTTTAGTACCAAATTGCATAAGTAAAGACATAATTATTCGGGCCACGTATTGGGTTATGATTTAATTGGTCTGGCCCACTATTAATTTTGAAAAGGCCCACTAAGGGTTTACACCATTACACGTTAACACGTGAGCACGTGACACTGTTGCTTGGGACACGTATCCAGAACCAATGGCAGTGGGCCAGTGGCTGCTTCACTCTACCTTAGCACCCAAGTAAAGATTCTTCTTGTTTTTTATATTGTAGGCAAAATTTAATTACTTAATAATATTTCATACATATTAATATATTATTATTATTATATGCTTTAGTATCAGGGTAAGTTATATACAGTATGATTTTTAACATGGGGAAGAAGTTAGTTAGGGTGTTTTGCAATTTCTTGATCTTTCTTTTTTCTTAGAAATTTTAGTAAATATAGAAATAGAATGGTATTATTGCGTAATGCGGTGGTCATGAACAAACAAATGTGATAGTGAATTAGTGATCCTCAATGGTCGACATATCTATAACATTTGTAGTATCTTAAATCGTTATTTGTTTTTGGTATGGGATTTCATCTTATCATTACTACATTTTAAAAGCGATGCACCTTAACATTAATGTATCTAACCCTTACAATTTTACCTTAAGATGCAGGTGTTTTGTTCGCCTCTTCTTCGAGGGCCGCTCCTCTAAATTGCATCCTTTGTTTTTGGGCATAATACATTTTTTCATATAGGGTTTATTGTTTCGTTATTTATTAAACTTAGCAATTTTTACTATTGTATGACTGGAACTTTGAAAATGTCTATCGTATGTATTGAAGTTGTAAATATCAGCAATTGTACGTAAAATTTTCATTTTGGTTAAGGTCAAAATATGAAAGTTTTTACCTTTTTAGGCTTACCCAAAAAATGAAAATATTTTCAAATTCAATACATACAATAGAACAAATGAAAGTATGTGTTATACAAAATGTAATTTTTTTTTTTTTAAAATAACATTACCCATTTGTTTAAAGTACCATATTTATTTTAGTCGTTATTAAGCTTACTAACTAAACTTAGATTCGATTCAATTCATATTTGTGAATCTTTTATCGTTTAAACCTTTTCTAAAAAAAATAAAAAATTTATCATCTATCACTTAAAATAAGAAAATAGGTGTGAACGAAATCCCCACTAGTAAATAACCTTCTAGATGTGGATGACCCTTAGCTTTTACTCTTGGGTCCTTCCATTTAGTTTCACTTTAGCCCTCCAATTTAAACGGAGTTACAATAGTGAATGCTATGCTAATGATTTAAGTTACATGATTATTGCATTGAGATTTGAGATAATTAGGATTTTGATAAACTATTTCAAACTTCTAAACATTTTGCATTTTCTAAGTTTATCTCATCAAACATCCTGTTAACTTAGTTGACTTCAACCACTTTTAGCTATGTTTACTCAAAGATAAAATAAACTAGAAGCTTATCTAGATAAAACAATATTCTACTTATTTACTTACTTGTAGATAACTTTTGAGACTAATTCAACAAGTAATATTATAGATCCAAGTGACAACCGAGAACAAATGTTAGTCTTCTAACTTTCTTTATATTTTATTGTAAGTGAACTAATGATATAAATAACGACCGCTAGAATGAGTTGCTTAAATGATCATAACGTCTTCTTTATCGATAGGATTCTCATCATTTGCAGTCTCCAGCAAAGGAGATAAGGGCGACGAGATTAAGATTGAAAAAACCGTATTACTAAATCCTATAAAAGAACCACTAAGCATTATTATAAACTAGTAATAACTTATTCGAATAATTATAAAAAATATAGATAAGATCACAATAACCAATTAAAAACACATCAAAACACCCATAAATCCATTACTTAATCAACTCAACAAAACAAATACCACAATAATAACAATTTTTCAATCAAAGCTACCTACCCATACACTTGAAGGGGTCATAATTGTACATACCCCCAAACATGAAGGATTCAACTCTTTTTTATCATCATCCTTTACGCGTTTTTGCCGTCACCAGTTTATTCGCTCAACAACACCTATCATCTTTTTTTCCCCTCTTTCCAACTAATCTATAATAATTTCCATAATTATATTCATCCATTTACATTTCAACATTTTGCAATAATAAATAAATATATTATTTTTCTTTAAAATTTCTTTAATTTTCAACACACCCTCCTTTGACAAATTAACACGCAATCTTTTCCAATCACTTTCAATTTCCTCGAAACTTCCTATCATTCCAACCCTTTTTCTTCTTCATATAAACAACCCAACACCCACTTCACAATTTACTTTAAATCTCACTAATTTCACATAAAGTTACAATTTTTCTATTTGGGTATCAACAAATTTACAATCTTGAAGCAAACTTGAAACATGGAAAACAACAATCAATCGTCTTTTTGGCAGTTTAGTGATCAACTTCGTGTTCAAAGCAACAATCTTTCTAATCTTTCTCTTAACGATTCCATTTGGAGCACCTCTTACGCTTCCAAACGGCCGGAAAAAGATCGCCGGAACTTTGACATCCGTGTCGGCGGTAACTTCATCAACTCCGGCAGCAACTCCAGCGCCGTGAACACTAACAATTCTGTTCCTCTAAACCAAGATTTTAATGGGTTTAACTTTGATTGGAAAGTTGGGCCAAACAGTCAAACCCAAGTTGGCGATTTTGGGATTAATGGAGGGTTTAATAAAGGAATTTATTCAAAACCCAGCTTGAATTATGGTATAAATAATGTTAATTTTGAGAAAAATGGGTTCAAGAAAGATGGTAAATATTTGAAGAATGGTGAAGATGAGCATCATAATTTTGGGGGTAAACATGGGAAGAACAAAAAAAACAACAACAACAATAGTGTGAATAATAATGAAAAGGATAAGAATAGTGTTGATAAGAGGTTCAAAACTTTGCCACCTTCTGAATCTTTGCCCAGAAATGAGACTGTTGGTGGGTATATCTTTGTATGCAACAATGATACCATGCAAGAGAATCTTAAAAGGCAGCTTTTTGGTAAGTTTTTTTCATTCAATTTTGATAAATTATGATTCTTTTCGTATGGGTTTTGTGTTGATTATGTTAATTGTGAGCTGGGATTGATCGGTTTATTTTGGGTTTACAGGTTTTTGATATGTTTTTTGCTTTAATTTTCTAAATTTTGCATCTTTTTTGTGGGGTTCTTTGTTGAATATGTGAATTGTGAGTCGGCAAGTAGTATGCTTGTTTTAGTGGTTAGATTGTTTATCTTTTTTGAGATATTAGGGGTTGAAAATTTGGGGAGGTTTACACAAATACATAATCATCACTGCAAAACATCCAAAGGGAATGTTGATTTGCATTTTTGCCTTTTTGGAGATATTAGTGTGAGTTCAAGAATGGGAATTACTCAATTCGATAATTAGTTGCAACAAAATGTATAGTTATGAATAATTAAAGTAATATTGCATTCACATTGAAGTTAGTTATACGGAGTACTATCATGGTAAATTCCTCTATGGAACTAACTTATCATCATAACATGATATAGTAGCAAGTTTTTAGCACATGTAGATTGAGTGATTACTTAAACACCTTCCGTTAGGTCCATCTTGAGTTGTGACTAAAAACTAGAACAGGGGTTGATCTCAATTTTGGTAGATTTTACAAATTGATCACAAATTTGTGTTCAAAGTCATTCAACTCGATTCCGATTCAAACTGTGATATTTTTTGAGCGTAACAATTTTCTAATGGAGCGGATTTATTGTGTATGATCCAACTATTATGCCGTAAATATGCCTAATTTTTTCTTGAAATGAATTTCAGGTTTACCCCCACGCTACCGAGACTCAGTCAGGCAAATTACACCTGGGCTGCCTCTTTTTCTCTACAACTACTCCACACACCAACTTCATGGTGTTTTTGAGGTATTATATCCCATCAGTTCTTTAACTTTTAAATTAAAAGGTTAATTTGTCGATAAAGTTAACATATATTTGTTCTAAATGATTTAGGCTGCAAGTTTTGGTGGAACAAACATCGACCCATCTGCCTGGGAAGACAAAAAGAACCCTGGAGAATCACGGTTCCCTGCTCAAGTGCAAGTTATTACTAGGAAAGTAGCCGAGCCTTTAGAAGAAGACTCTTTCAGGCCAATTCTTCACCACTACGATGGCCCTAAGTTCCGTCTTGAACTCAACATTCCAGAGGTAAATTACATGTTTACCCTTAAGAGTTTTTGGCATTAAGACTTCTTGACATCCAATTTACATGTGAAGCTAACAAACACTTATGTTCTATATACGCAGGCGCTCTCGCTTTTGGACATATTTGAAGAAAACAAGAATTGAGATGCATTTGGTGAATAAAGTATGATACTTATGAGGAAGAAGAGGTCTAATGAGCGGTTTTTCTTTTGGGTAATCGATTATGGAAGAGCTTTTGTGGAAGAAGAGATGTTTTGCATCATATATACGTAACTATTATGTTTATATCGAGCCGAAGTGTTTTATTTCCTGTAGAAAGAAAGTAGTAAATGTTTAATTACAGGACGTGTGAGCCATGAAGATGAAAATGGTATCCGTCCTTTCGTTTATTTGGCTCGGTCGTATATATATGAAAAATACAAACTCAGTATGAATAAATGAACTACAATACTGTTTCTATTTAAATGTGCATCTCATGTTGATTGAAAAAATGGTTGATCAAATTTGTAAGCGAAAACAGCAGGCCTGAATGCCTGAATGTGTAAATGGAGTGACAAAAAGGATAATAGGGTAGAAAGGAGACAAGTTAGACTACATGTAACATGTGTGTTAACATTTAATATGGCATGAAGTTTGCTAACCCATGAATTAAGGATCTACTACTATATACTAGTATACTATTATTTTGATTTCAAGTTGTATACTTGTATTTATGTGCAGTGATGCAAATATTCTATCTAAAGCTGTTAATCTGTTTATTTCAAGTAAATGCTTCAGTTTTAAGCTTCAATGGGAGAAAGAAAGGGCTTTTTTAGTTAGTAGAATTTATAGGTAAGTGTCTTAATCCATGGATAAAATCTGTCATCTAGATGAGGGGCTGTTATGATATTAGTTAGGTTGTAGATGTATAGGATAAGATGTGAAATAATAATATCAGTAGTTGAATGGTTCATCTACCATGACCATCTTGAAATGGACAAAGTGGTTGAGGTGGTGTTAGTTGGTGTGACACTTTGAACAAGTCATTCATGGTGTTTGACATCCCAACCACCAAATCAATATTCTTTATGTAATTTTGGTTATGATGCCTTTGTTGTGTTGGCAATTTCTATTCTTGTTCTTGCTATAATGCAGCACATGGTTCTCTTAAGACCACTGAATTGGATTTGAAAGCCAAGTCAACCCAATCAACGTGTAGGTTATAGGACCAAGTCTTCTAAAAATTTTTATTAATCGGTTCAACAAGTCGAACAATTAGTAAGCGTTTACCCTGTATTCAAACTTGATAATATCTTAACTCAAGTCTGAGCTTTGATACAAGTTTTCAACAGCAGAATTTAATAGGTTAATATTCGCTTGATTCGTTCGAAAACTTTAGTCAATTATTGAGTTGAACAACCATATAGAGTCTCATGAGTCGATCTAGTCTAGTTTATATAATGATGTATATATATATAAAGCTTCAAATAATACAAGTAGAGTTAGTCATTCTTAATTAACAGTTTAACTTTATCATTTTTGTTATTACATGTACCGAACCGGAAAAAATAAAAAATCATATTGTTTAAACTTACAATAGTTACAAACTTGATATCATATATCTGGTACAAATCGGTGACCGTCTTTGGATGACGTGGCAGTTATATATAATGCCACATCATCTAATATCATGATAGCTCTTATAGTATGTCATCGTTATACTTGTAAAGTCGTGACATAAGGCGCAATCTACGTACATATATGGTAAACTTTAAAAGATCTGGTGTAATTCACCCTAGTAACTAATATGATTAGAACTCAAATCCTCAAGTATAAATGACCTTATGAGCTCGAGATTGAGCTATGAAACAAGTTTATCACAATCGAACTTGTAAACGAATACATTGACCTTAATAAGGATTAGTTCAGTAAAACATTGATCAAAATAACTAAATAAGCATCAAACTCAATCACTAAACGTAGTGTTAAAGTTCAAGTTCAAATAAATAATAGAACTTATTCAAGCTCAAATCAAGGGAATATTATTAAACGAGCTAATGTTAAATCTCCGGACACTAAATTCAGCTCGAATGGTTAATACCGCAGCCATGATCAATTTGGATTTGCGAAATTCAAGAATAGGTGTTCATGCATTTTGATGATTATTATTCAATTATGTATAAGTGACACATCTCCATCTTCATTTCAATTCACTAACTTTAGATGAATAAACCTCATACCCATAACTTGAATGTATAGGGTCATAACTACAAATATCATATATACCCATCTCAATTCAAAAAGTACATATATACCCAACACCCCAATTTAATTATAATTGATAAATAATTTAAATCTGACTTTAAAATTTTAATTATAATTAAATTGGGGTTTTGGGTATATATGTAATTTTTGAATTGAGGTGGGTATATATGATATTTGTACTATTTAAGGCGGTTGAGATATGTAATTAACCCTGGACTATGTACCAAGGGGGCGAAGCTAGAGCAGGGGCAACATCCCTCTCAAGAATTTTGTAACTACGTAAAAAAAAATTTTTTTAAGGTATTCGCAACAGTTTTAAAATTGTGCCCCCTTAAAAATATAAAGAAGAATAAAATACTTTTCTTGACCACTCCGTGTAGATTTTCTAGCCCCGCCCATATATACCGCGAAGAGTACAAGATAGAAAAACCAACATATAGTTGGGTATGCTAATAAGACCGTACCATGCATTCTTCCTAATTTTTATCATTTAATCTAGTTAAAATGAAAAAAGAAGACTACTCATTATCAACATATTGTAGTGGCTGATCAGCCACATGACAACGAACCATGAAGTTATGAACCACTGTTTGTTGTATAACTAATATGTTAGTCATGATTAAAGGGTTGTGCTCATTGCCAACAAAGGCTGTGTCACAGTTGCCCCAAGCCATGCCAGTCACCAAGCAAGTACCTATATCTTGAAAACCAGGAAATCAAAGTCTGGCTCTCAAGTAAAAACAAGCCACCAACTTCTAATGACCCCATTATAACTACAAATGCAAACTGAGTGAATGGAAAAGGGTCGGAAATAGTCATTGGGATATTTAGATTAGACCACGTACATCTAAGTCAAAAAAGACACCCTCTATTGATAACCTGAACTTGAATACCTCATCCGTTTATGCAAGCATAATGAATAAGAAACAGGAAAGTGAATTATAGTGATTTCGAGAACCCTAACTTTCAATTTCGTAAGTCAATTAGAACACATACAATAACTTTCTTAAGATATAAGAAAGATCGTAACAGAACATAGCATAATACAAAGTGATCAAACAAGAAGTTGCTCACGTATCTAAAACTTGTCATAAAAGTGGCAATAGCGGTTCATTTTATCAGTATGCTAATTTGGGTTACATTTTAGCTTAAAAGGAAAATATAATCATAAACACTGAAAAAGAGAAGTATGGTGTACAGAGTAAAGAGCTCTCACGAGGGATGAACACAATTTACACAATATGCATTTAGTGAGAGCCTACTCAAATCTAGAAGAGATCTCTCTTATGATGTATAAAAACACTTGATTGGAATTCAGGTTTGATTTTGTAGCTGGTAATAGACTTTCCATGCACTAGAAGGTGTTATTGTCACATGCCAAGCTTGAAGGCCCAGTCCAAGAAGATGTAAGCCCACAAGACTCAAAAAAATAATCTAGAGTATCTTCCTCTAGAAATATACTTATATGTTTTGTATTTTCTAAAATCTTTCTTATAAGTTGTTCTAGAATAGTTCTTAGAAGAGTGCAGAGTATTAGTTCTCTAGAATGTTAAGTAATATGTGTATGCCTCATCTCTATAAAGGTCAAGTCACTCTCATTTGTATTCACTTCCAAGGGGAGGGATATAAAAGTTCTCTCTATTCTCAATTACTTGAAATCCTTGTTCTTACACTTAAACATTTTTTGTCCCTTACAAGTGTTTACTACCTCTTAATAACTTTAATTGCTTATTTGGTATCCTTGATCGTGGAATTTGCAAGTACCACAAGGGTAAAAATCAAACCCCGTGACATTATCTTATCTTATTCTACCTATAAATCCTTAAAGAGTAGGAAAAAATTCACAAGTGCAGCTATAAATAATGCATGTAAGAACTCCAAAAACATATTACATGCATTCAACATTTCACAAAAAATATTGTTGATCCGCAAACATGCATTTGCTATATGATCACATCATTGAACAAATAAACCAAGTTTTTTTTTAAAAGGCAGACATTTCATAGAAAAATAGAAAACATCCATACAAAAGAGTCATATCAAAAGCACAAAACACGAAACCCCTACAACAAACTAAGGCTGAAAAATACACCCCATATCACAAGGAGTAATACAGGAACACAAAATTAAAACTGCACAACCCAAAACAGGCTACAAACCAAACACACCTACGTAAGACCAAATGACCAAAATAGTAATCCATATAATAGACTCAATATGAATACCAAACCCATCCCTCCAACAGAAAGTCCATTAGCTTCAAAACACCAGCAGACTTGGAACATCACTTGGATCTGAGAAGACCACCACCACCATTGGAAAATCACAGCAAAACTGGATAAGACAGGAGGAACCAACCCACAACTACATACATCCAAACTTGCCATTAAGCCATTGATTCCATGACACTTTATTACCTGAATTCCTAGCTGAGAACCACCCGAAAGAACGAACTTGAATTCCTTAAATAAATCTGGAATCCTATCACTATTCCTTTTGAAAACCTTGAAATTTCTTTGCAACCAAATCAAATATAATGACACACAAACAGTTCCCATCCAAGCCGTTTCCTTCAATTTAGAGAATGATTCCTTTCCTTTATGCAAGATTAATGCCTCGTTTGGTTCGCGGAATTGACTGGAATTCAATGGAATTGGAATTCGAATTCCAATTACATGACATGTTTGGTTGAAAATTATAAACAAATGGAAAATTTACAAAATTCCCCCCGCCAATTGAATTGAGATTCATTCATTTTTCAGGCGGAAACTTCTATTTTCCTACGGAATGAAAATTTAACAACACCGCCCTCTAAAACAAAATATTCATATAATGTATCTCAGCTCCAATTTCATTTTGATTCTTTTTTCAATCGGCTCTTTATCATCGGATCTATCATGTTGCTCTCTAATTTGAACCCCATTTGATTACTACAGTTCTCTCATTCATCTCTAATCACAAGGTTCGATTCCGAATTTGTTTACTCTGTACGATTTCTAGGTTTCTTTTATCATGTACTTAATATGTGCGATTTCTAGGTTTTGTTTGCTACTTAATCGAAATTATGTTGTGTTGATTGTATTTCTGATTTCAATTTGATTCACACGCACTATCAACTGATATCAATTTACTATGTGCTCATCAATCGTATTCACTTGCGTATGATTGGAGTATGTTCATCTTTGTGCATATATTTGTATGGTGTCTATGTGTTAAAAGGTGGAAATTAGGACTTAATTAGGTTAAATTATGTAATGACTGTATTATAAAGGGATTATTAGCTTAATAGTGCATGAGATCTTGACATTTATCTTTTCCTTTCAGTATTATTTGTATGTATACTATTGATCTTAATTTATCTCGATTATATATTATTTTTGTAGCTCTTAATGATGTTTACCTTGAAGGTGCAGTCAACTTACTGCACAAAATTAAATTTAACAGGAATATATGCCAATATGAGCCCTTTTTAACTTCCATCTATCATATTTATTCATGTATTCTGTGACTTCCATACTGGATGAACAGGAAATGGCCCGACTTAGTTTAGCAACTCGCAAACATATGCAAAGGAGACAGTCGTTGATGTTAGCATGGTGGAACTAGCTGATTATTGTTGCTATTTGGTTTGTTGTTTCACTATACTTGTTATTAGTCATATATGAATTAGATAGACCGTGTATTCGATACTCTTTGGCAAGTACAAATCGAGTTGCAATATTGCATAGATATGTTTATCAGAAGTTAGGATGACTCGAAGGTGTTTCAAAAAGGTGTTTCAAAAAGTTGTGTTACATGCTTGAAACATTAGAAGTATTACGAGCAAGTAGGAATATGAATATTGATGAGCAAGTTTTGCATTTCCTTCACAATTGTGCTCATAATGACGTATGGTGTGTGATTTTTATAATTATAAATATGTTTTATAATTAGCCATTAAATTGAAAAGTCGAAAGATTCTTTGGCCAATGGTAGGATGACAACAATTGTTTGATCAACATGGGCTCACTTTTATGTTTGATTTGAGCATAGATATGAAGGAAATTTTACAAAACAGGTCCAATTTAAGCTGCACATTTTATGTTGATGCCAAATTTGCAGCCTAAGGACAATCATGTCTTGTTTTTTTATGGTAGTTGAAGGGAGAGATAAAGGTGGTCGATTTGCATTTTGCATTATTTAGAGGTATCTACTCTATAGACTATATACTAGTGTACTACCAATATGTCAATGGTTATGTTGCTTTAACTAGTACAAGACTAGATGTCCCAATGTATGTCTGCATGTGCATGAATCAAGGCTAATGGGTCCTACACAAACCAATAACACTAAATTGCACTAAAAGATCGATCAAGCCAATTAAATGACCATCACCATTATATTATTACTTGTCTCATTACTTTGAACATTTTGCGGTTTTTCTTCAGGGGAAGTTTAAAGACATTCCACGTCTTCTTAACCCCTTCAATTCGAGCTCTTTCAAGTAAGGAATTTGACATAGATACTATAATTTAAAGATACACAAATGAAGAATTCGCAAGTATATCGAAGAAGACATGTTGACGTTTTTGCTCTTTTAAATGATAAAAAATGAAGAGAGAAGGCAACTTCACTCACATATACAATTTTTGTGGACGCTTGATTATATAATATAGTGTGTACATTAAATGATAATTGTATGCAATTGATGACCATGCTATTTGCTAATATAGTGTGTACACTAAATTGCACTAAAAGATCGATCAAGCCAATTAAATGACCATCACCACTATATTATTACTTGTCTCCTACTCACTGCTGTCATGGCCGTGATAAGGCAATTACAGCCACAAATACACCTTCTGGCATTGGTCTGTCATGGCCATGACTGAATATTTCCTTGTTTTATGTTCAGATAAAATATGAAGATAGTCTTTTGTTATGTCTTTAGACAATTACTTTCTCACCCTTGTAGGGATTCAAATGTAGGTTTGGCTCATCACCAGGAAATTGGATAAGACTGAAGTGATCATTTGGTGTAATAGTGAGTCAGAAAAAGTCTTGATGCACATGTAATGCCCTAACAGAAGGTGCAGCTGAAACTTCAAGTTCTCGTGGTAAGAAGAGAAAAAGTCAAGTGGGGACTTTGGTTGATGGATTTCATGAAGTGGCTACCTTACTTGGTGATCATCTCAAAGAAACATCGGCGGTGAAGGTATAAAATTTGATATGGAATCAAAAAAGAAAAGTTCTTTAGTCACTTTTGAGCTCTCAAAGATGGTTTTCTTATCTCAATCGGAGAGGTTTATGGCAATAAAAAAAAATCAAAAGTGACCCTGATAATGTGACAACTTTTTGGGTTTTGGAAGAAGTAGAAAGAGAAGCTTGGGTGAGGTTTATGTTGTCTAAATAAATATTGATATGAAGAAAAAAAGAAGATTCTGACTTTGGTTAGTATAGTAAATGGATTTAGATGCAATATCGAGTTTTGGGTAGTAGTTAATTCTAGTATGCTTGTTTATTTTGTCACAAGTGTTTGCCATATGTGGGCTAAAAACTTTCTGGTACACTTGCTCAACTTGATGTACTAGTGATTTGAACTTGAGTTGATAATGAAGCTGTACTTAGGAATGTTCATTTGTTGGTTTGACTCAAATAAACTGCCTAATCCAAACTGATTTGGGTTGACTGGGTATGGGTTATTTGGGTGTGGATCGGGTGTAAAGTTTAATCTTGTGAAAAACTAGGCTTTTGTTATTTGTATGTCATATTTGTAAAAGTTCAATCTTGTGAAAAAAGTGTATATATATATATATATATATATATAAACCAAAAGAGGTAATCATATCATCCTACATTATGAACATTCCAATTCCGTTGACATAATAATTATGAATCAAACATGCATATGTAAGGAATGGAAGTCGAATTCCATTTCATTATGCCAACCAAACGCATCACAAAATTTTATTCAT
This sequence comes from Helichrysum umbraculigerum, assembly GCA_949592205.1. Taxonomy (NCBI): domain Eukaryota; kingdom Viridiplantae; phylum Streptophyta; class Magnoliopsida; order Asterales; family Asteraceae; genus Helichrysum; species Helichrysum umbraculigerum. The sequence goes on along the minus strand of CATIUR010000003.1, from coordinate 124,865,859 downwards.
TTAAATTCCAATTCCTTAGGATTCCAATTCCTAGTGAATTTCAATTCCTTTGAAAACATTCCACGAACCAAATGGGGCCTAAATCTTCTTTATTATTAATGCAAAAATGACCTAATCCCCACCAATCAAAAATTTTTACCCGTAAATCCTTCACTTTTTTACAATTTAAGAAGCAATGAACCAAAGATTCAATACCTTCCTCAGAACACGGACATAAAACGCTATGTAAATCTATTCCCATCTTATCTAAAACTACAAGAACCGGAATTCTGTCATTTCTTAATCTCCACATGAAAATACACACCTTCTTAGGCACCACCTTGCACCACACCGTCTCCTTTCTACTTCTACTGTTCCTATGCAATTTCAAATCCACTAACAATCTTAAATCCCTACTTGAAAACCCCCATCCCCATTTAACACCCATTTCCATCTATCCATTCCCATCCTACTTATCACACAACCATTTAAAACATTTGAGAGCTCCTCCAATTCACCTAAAGCTCTACCTCTCGGCTCCTCAACCCAATCCCAATGCCATCTCCAAACATCACTCTCCCACATGCCTCTTTCTCCCACTTTAGCATCTTTATTATTTTCCAAATTATAAATTATCTTCCATTTATCTTTAAGAACTCCAATCCCTTCAACCCACTTATCAACCCAAAAACGTGTGTCCATCCCATTATAAACCACTTTCCTAAAAGAATTAGAAAACTCCACCCCCACGCCATCAATCAACTTACCAATCTTGATAATATTACCCCAAACCCTACCCGTCCGAACCACACTATCATCATTTACACCCAGCCCGCCATCCTTCCCATAAATGGATTCAATAACCCTAACCCACAACACCCTCCCTTCGGTTTTGAACCTCCATCACCATTTTCCAAGCAAACCCCAATTAGAAGCTTTGAGGCTCCCTATGTTAAGCCCACCCGCCCCATGGCAACCAATAGTATCATTCCATTTAATCCAAGACATTTTTGACTTCCCATCCCCATTCCCCCCCCCCCCCCCCCCCCCCCCCCCAAGAAATTCTTACGAAACGAACTTTGAATTTATCCATAACCGGGGTCCAAGAAGCAAATCTATTCATGTCACCACCCACAGGGAGACCAAGGTATTTAAACGGGACCGATTCCACCCAGCACCCAATCAACTCTGCCCAACTTGACACCACCCCCTCTTCCACACCAATTCCCATAAGCTTACTCTTTCTCAAATTAACTTTCAACCCCGAGGCCATTTGAAAGCATTTTAGGATTGACATCAAACTCACCACATTTTCTTCCGTCCATTCCCCAAATTAACCATGTTTGCAATAAGATAACTAATAAATTGAACCACATCAGTTAGGTTAGCGATACTAGATAATGCTAATTAATACTGTACATTGTAAGCCCTTAGATGTTCGTTACGATGATGCAACAAGATTCAACAAAGAACACGAAATAACATACCAAATTATGCGGCAAAAAAAATACCAACTTCAGTATGATATCCATATCTTCTAAATTCAAATACAGTCTCAACCTCACATAAAAAGTGAATGATTTCACATAAGCATAAGAAATAAACTTTAAGTTTGAACTAATTTGATCCGGAAACAATCAAAATCATTCTGATGAATTATTTGACATAAAAAGTGTATAATTTCACATAAGCATAAGAAATTAACTTTAAGTTTGAACTAATTTGATCCGGAAACAATCAAAATCATTCTGATCATGAATTCATCATCTCTATCACTCAAAATATTATACTCCATAAGCACGTTGTTTTAGGCATGCATCATCACTTAATTAAAACATTATACCCTAGAAGCACTAGAAGAAGCACGTTGTTTTAGGCATGCATCATAATATTTGCCTACAACTTTAAAGTTGTAATAATATATGTAAGTCTCAACGTCTTACTAAAAGATAAGTACCATTAAAGGTGTGTTCATAAAAAACATTTAATAAGCCTCTCAACGTTGTGGTAAATGATAAGGACCAAAAGGGAGATGACAATAGTTGCATTACAATAACAAATGTTTAAATTTGGTCGGGTTTGTATTATTCTTTAGAGGACTTGCGAAATTAGGAGGTAGAAGTAGACGAAATGCAATATTCCTATAGTATTTCATTTAGCAAGAATGCTAAACCGCAAAAATAGCTATGCTAAGGTTAATGTACAAATAGTCCGGTGTTACGGTTATAAGTCTAACAAAAAGTCAAGGTAACTAATGTTGTAACAATGCATGTAAAAACGAGTGGTTTCCATCTTCGATCTGAACTACGTACTGGTCTATGAGGCAAGTCACCGGAGGAATTTAAGAATCGATCCGATAGAATATTAAAGGCGATAACAATGGTGAAAGAAAGGCTTGCACAAAGCAAAGTGTGTTCTATCTTGTCAATGCTTTCTTCATCTCTTGTAATCTTCTCTATATCTTGCCTATGAAACAAGTTCAAAATTTGGGCAACATTTAGCATGGTTAATAGATGAGAAAAATCGATGACAAAAAAATAAGATAGGTGTCAATCTGAATTTGAAAGAGACTGGCAAAGTGGTTTGACTTTTGAGATCAAATCTGTAAAATGAACCTTTGATATTGAAAAACGGATTAATTTCCTACAAAGTTTGATTTAAAAAAGAGTACTTAGCCCTCCATAAAGATCATCATATGTGTATATCCATATTGTCATATTGATATTCATACAACCCAAACGGGTTTATGTAACGAAAGTTACCTTAGCATTGTGTTTTCTTTGATAATCGATTCCAAAAGAAACGACATGGAAGCCTTCCATAACTCTAAGTCTGCAATTTTTTTCTCCTGTAAAGGTAAACCAAGGTACATAAATCCTAACATTAGCAATATTTGGTACCCAACACGGTTATGGGTCCAATCTGGTTTAACGGGACCAACTCAAACTAAACAGTGTTGGGTCCGGTTTTGTTGGCAAGTTAACTAGAACGAGTTTATATTAGTCTAGAAAACAAACCATGGTTTCCTTCCACGGCCAAAATTCCTTAATCTCCGATTTGGTTTGCTCCACAAGCCCTGAATACTTCATGATTTCGTTATCAAGATGTGGAAGAGCATCGCCTTGTAACTTGTTTACTTCATCAATGTCATCTTCCAACAACAATAAGTTATTCTCCAACAACCGAATCTTTTGCATCAAAATCTTTAAAACTGCATCACCGTGTATCCTTCCATTACCTTTCGTTACAGTTTCAGGAACTTTAATATCTATCAATGGTATCTTTGGTGCATCATCATCAACTCGTTTAATATTTTTACCGTCACCATCATGGTTTTTAATACTACTAATTTCCCGCAAAGCAGGGGCTACTATGCGATTAAGATTTGTTAATTTCCTATCAGTTGATTCACCAGAAGCCATGATCAAATCTTCAAGCATTTTTTCAATTGCATCAACACCATACGCTTCAAAAACACTAAGTGTGCAGTAAAATTCTGAACCATAATGAGTAATCAACCTCAACATTATGTATCGAGTCCATTTTGGTTCAGGTAACTTAAAGTATTGTCTATGTTTAACATTTTCTGCAACAAAAGTCCCGAGCTCATACCATGATTCTGCTGGAAAAACTAAACTTCCCAGTAATTCAAATTGCTTAAAATTAGACGAATGGTGTTCAAAATTTGCAATCGTTATTGCGTCAACTAAAGTTTCCTCTGCGAGCTCAATGACTACAGATTTATCAGGAACTGAACACGGGTTCCTTAAATACATATCATGATCTCCATCTAAAATATTGCTTGCACCTTTGGCTTCCTTATCATGAGCCACAACTTTTGCACCTTTTGATGCAGCCGCATAGTTGTATTTGGTTCCATCTGGTTCGAGCCTATGGGTGATGTTGACTAAGCCGCTTGGTGCACCACTTAGCCCATTATCTTGCTTTGCGATGCTTCTAAACTCATTTAGATCTAAATATGTCAATTGGGTTTGACCCAATTGTTGTTCTTCTTCTTGTTTGTTTTCTAGATACATATCTTGAATTTGTCGTTCACAAACGAATTCTGAATAACCTAAAAGTTTCCAAAATAAGTCCTCTCCTGGACTTGTTTCTTGAAGAAGGTTATCTGCTGTTTCTTCTTCAATGCTATCTTCTTGACATGACGAATCGTTATATATGCTTGAGATATTGAACTCTAAAAGGACCCTATCCGTATGATTTCTACCTTGATCTTCAAGGTATGGATATGAACTCATGTTAGTGAACTTGTTATTAGAAACACCTACATTTCCTGCAAGAATCAGATGAAAAATCAAATATTACTCTGAGTTTATCCTATTGATGAGGCAAAACCAACAACACATTAGAAGATGTTTGGAAGTAATTATTTGAACACAATAGTAAGTGTTTAGTGTATAGGTAACAATTTAACATACTAGTTACAACAAACTAAATGGATAACCACATTTTCTAAAAAAAACAACAAATTTGCCATGCGAACGATCAAAAGTATTATTACGACTTCAAGCACCAAAAACATATCCACCAATTTTTGTTGTTGAAGAACTTCTTATTGAGATCGATTATCCGATTCTAAACATTCTAGACCATGCAATCACTTTCTATCACGCATCCAAACAACCCTTGAGGTTATCCTCATATATACATCAAAAAAGTGTAATTAATCGATGTCGGAAGAGCACAGAAAATTGGTGATAAATCTCCTTTGCCATAAGGTACCTCATTATGAACAAAACGGGGGTATTGCAAAATTCTCCAATTCAAGCAAATTATTACACAAGGAAACCCCTAAAGATCATAACTTTTTGTAAGATTTTCAATAATGGGGATCCATAACATAAACAAATAAATCAAGGGTATGTGACATAGCTCAAATATAACAGATCTTGAGAATTATTATCTCTTAGATACCTTGATTGCCATAATTGGGGCCAAATGTAGAGAATGAAATCATGAAAGGGAACCAAAATGTGATAATTAAAGGTAATGAGAGCCTTAAAAAACTCTCCTTTTCATCTTTTTTGATGAACAATTTAAGGTTATTGGGATGATATTCAATATCTGTGGATGCATCATCAATATTATCATTGGGTTTCTTCATATCTATCTCATGAAAGTTATAAAATTTATGTATAAGAGTGGTCACGACAAGTTTACTGTGTTTTTTTGGTTCTATTTAAAAACATTCCCCTAGTCCCTTGTATTCCCTCAAATATTTGTCGTCCGAGGTCATGTTACATGATGTCATCTTTCGTCAAACTAAACTAATATATGTGCCACGGTGGCACTCAATGTGTTACAAAGGAGACAATTCATGTTTTTTCATATAAAAAAAACTGTAACTTAAAAATGTTAAGTGTGTAGATTTGAGAATGGTACCAAGGTCTACTAAATGTATAATTCCATTATATATAAAATATTTATATTATTCAATACATCTAAAGGCTAAAGCACATCTTATTCTCCATTACATGAGATGTGTTCCATGTGGTGGTCAAGTAGAAATACAGTATATGGGTTACCTATTTAAAAAGATCACTGTATATTTTTTACAAGTACGTTAATAAACTATTAAGAGTTTAAATGTTTCAAAAACTACTTTAATCATTGATAAATACCATAAAGTACACAAATCCCAGAAAGTAAATTACCTAATTCAACTAAGAGTGAGATCTGGGAAATTTTTATGAATTTTAGAACCAAGATACAGATAATTGTTCTAATGGTTTTTCCAGGAGTTCTACAAAACCACTATACAACACCTCTAGACAACAAATTCTCTGTAAACTAAAACTGTTGCTACTGCCTTTTTCACAACATCAAACTCACATATGAAAAGAAAATTGTCGAAGCGATTTTCGTATCAAGTATGATGAAAAGAGTGTCATTGATTTAAGATGCTATACTCCATCTCGAGATCTTGCCCCTTCGCTTGTTTAAAAAACGAAAGGCTCCCTGGATCTCCTTCCTCAAGCAAGCGACTTGTAGGAGTATTAGGTGGGTATGTGTCCAAAATAAAGTCGATTTCGTCCCCGGTCATCTCCATTTGACGAAGAAGAACCTGTAGGAAACAAGTGAACCACAAACAATCTCCTATTAGTATCGTCTATGTTGAATATGAAGTATGATTTGTATAGTAAATTTTTCGCAACTTTGTCTTTAACCTTTTAAGATAATTTCAATCGAAAGGGAAAACTATAATATGGGTCATTTTGTCCATTTTTAATACGAACTAGGGAAAATTAATTGATCGTACTTGTGTTAGAATAAAATCACAATGCCTAAATTGTTATAAGAATGATCCAATTTCCAATCATATGATTAAAAGGTTGTATGCAATAGGAAATACACTTTTGGTGGCTTCCAACCCATCCGACCCATATCGGCATATCCTATTTAGCTAAAAAATTGTTTAACCCTTGTAAGATAAAACATCACCCCAAATCAACCCACTCAAAAAGTAAATGGGTTATAATGGTCCTCTCTAGTTTACTTTTAATAATATAGATGATCTTCAAGTATATATTTATATATATACACCGACTTCACAAACTATAACAAACTCCCGGTCCTAACATGTAAGTGGATACCCACATGCATGATGTGTTTGAGTTTTAATTTTCATATTAACTAGATCCATGTAAACCAACTAACCTTTACGGTTTTGAGCAAAGCAGTATGGTGGCGCCTCAGCAAGCCAACAGTCTTTCCGTACATATTAGATATCAACTCTTCTGTTCTTTTTGCAATCTCATCATCCATATAGAAGTTTACTGGCGGCTCTATCAAATCATAATCATCATATAATGAATCTTCAAAGTCCAACCGTGGGCCCACAAATTTAGGTTGCCTTCTCCACGGAGGTGGTTCCCCATGTATGACCATCGGGTTCTCCATATTCCAACTGGCAGGAAAAGAAAATTTTAACATTTCATTGTTTTGTCAATACCCTTGAGCACGAAAGCTTAAATCGATACGATCAAAATGCTTGTAATGGGTAACCTTACACTGTAATAATTTTACGAGCAAGCCAAGTTGCGTCTGCAAGGTAGTCCACAGATGCCTTGGATGTATCCCTTCCGAAAATAACCTCTTCAGCTGCTCTTCCTCCGAGTAAAACCTGTTAATGACAGTAGTAAGCAATATGCAATGTATAAAGATGGTAAATCTCGACCAACATATATGCTTATGAATGAGTCGACTTGGGTTATGTTCATCCCAAATGGGTCAATCACATATCACCTATTGGTAGAAGATGTCAAAACTCAAAAGGACTGAAAAGTCACCTAAACTGTACTTGTAAATTGTAATGTATACTAAATCCTAAAATCACTTTAATCCAAACACAAAGATCATTATTGTGATCATATAGTTATTCCACACATATTTAACATATAATTAGTTGTAATATTATTGCATTTGTAATTTGATTATATTATTTAGCTTTTTCATTAAATATTAGTTGTAACCATTTAATGTTTTTACATTGACAAAAGGTGTTCGTGATCACCCCAACTTGACATGTTTTTTAACCGGTACATTAATCTACGTGCATGGAGACGCTACCCAAACAGACCATTCTCCCACCCTCTATATGCAAGTTTACAATATGAGCAGATAAGGAGTTTAAGATCACACCTGAAGGCGGTGAAGCAATTGTGGCCTACGTTCAAATAGATACTTCTCATCATCGAGTCGATTAAATACAACTTGTGATAGTGTCTGCGTGCATACAGAATCAAGAAAAAAGCTATTTAGGTTTAAAAAATGTTTGTATTGTTGTCACTTGTAGCATAAACTTCAACTTCTTTTACCATTTAACAAAAATGTTGCTCGATGATATATAGGATTTTTTACTCAAAACAAAGTATATAGTGATGAAAAACCGATAACAAAAAGAGCCATCTTAAACCTGGCCACGAGGATGGATTGATATACGATCACAGGGTTCAACGTCTGCATTCTCTATTCTCCTTATAAGATGGGAAGTCAATGCAGTTCCCACTTCTGATGTGGCACGACGACATTGACCCTGATGACCCAAATCTAAAGCAACACGTTTAGGGCCCACCGTTAGTCGATCAACAGCTTCGCCCACATCTGATTGAAGGATCGCGCCATGTTTGTTTCTGACAGCTACAAGAGCAGCCTCTTGGAGAAGCTGAGCCAACCTTGCACCACTCCATCCTGATTGATAATCATATAGCTTCTCAGATAAAAATGAGATTCTATTAAATATAGGGAGTTTTCAAGATCATAGTAGATTCATGACATAATTCATCATATATTAATGTGGCGTCTGGATATGCACTTTGGAACTAATCAACTGATCATTGTGACAGGCAACTCTTTAGTGAGTATAAAATATTAGAAAGAGGGCATATTGAAAGCACATACCAGGAAGGTTTTGTGCAAAAACAGACAAGTCAACTGATTCAGACAACTTCACTTTGCGGGCATGAACTTGTAAAATTTCCAACCTCCCTTTCGCATTGGGAGGACGAATTCTTATCTAGGAAAACAACGAGCAAATAAAATGATTACATATAAAAAAGTATGAACAAGTGAGATAATCACATTCCAAGCATTGATCATTTTAAAAGTGGGCAAAAATAGAAAACATTGCCCATTTCAAGTCATTCCCCAACCCGCTCTACTCAGTATTCACCCATTTTGCAACCTCTAATATTCAATAGCAAAGATCTAACCTTTCGATCAAAGCGACCAGGACGCAGAAGTGCAGGATCTAACAAATCCTTACGATTTGTAGCACCCAAAAATATGACACCTTTTCCTGTATCAAATCCGTCCAGCTCTATCAACAGCTGGTTCAGAGTAGTTTCTCTTTCTTGTGTGGCAGCATTGTAAAGATCGTCTGTCTTGTCACTAAATATTCCTTGACGCCTAATTATCAGATAAAATAATGTTAGGGTTGTTCAACATATAAACACATACGTATGTAAGAAGACAAGAAATACAATTCATGTAAAAAGATGTACTCTGTCCCAAAATAAACCTACCATATGACCTGATCATTAGTTTAACATAAGAGTTTGATAGTTAAAAATTAGATGCCCCCTGGATGATGGCATAATAGAGGAATCCAGAGAGCCAATTCAATGCATTAGTATCTTGTTGATTACTAGCGGGCAAAAATGTAATACAATTTAAAACTTCAACCAACGAAAACAAGGTTGCAATGAATTTAAAACATCTTTAAAAAAAATATTATTTGGACTTTTTCTGTTATTTGGGGATCTCAGGTTACCTCACAGATATTTTTATGCGAACATATAATTAAAAAGGGAAAAACCCTATAAGATCGCCAATACGGCAATACCTTGTAGCTAGTGCATCAATTTCGTCGATAAAGATAACGGATGGTTTGTTGACCTGCAGAAACCAGATAAGCAAATTTCTTATCAGTAGAGTTATAAACTTGCCAAAGTATCTATTGTTCTAGAGACAAATTAGCTCGAAGTTTTAAAAAACTTCAACTTTTTCACAATAAACCATGTAATGCACCTTTACTTAAAGACTCTAATGGAGTAATGGGTAAGGACAAGCCACCGAACATTTCCAATGTTTCATCAAACAAACCCAGGTCAATATACAAGTCTGTTGTTTTACCTTACTGATGTTAAAGAACCAAGTCTGTTGTAAGTCCCATCCACTAGATTCGAATAATTAAGATGGGACCCATATATTGAAACTAGATAAAAACTGAGATAGTCTAATCACCTTAGCTCTCTTGAATAAATCTCTAATACGAGCAGAACCAACACCAACTAGCACTTCAACAAATTCTGACCCGGCCATTTGGTAAAATGGAACACCAGCTTCACCGGCAATAGCCTTGGCAACAAGGGTCTAAATGACATGAAAATAAGTTAATTTTTCATATATATTCATATAATATCAGACAAATAATCGCAACAATATTGTACGTATAATTCGCAACGCAAATAGAATGTAGTCGCTAACCTTTCCACATCCTGGAGGCCCCTCTAGAAGTACCCCATGAGGAGGCTTAATCCCCATCTTGTCAAATAGTTCAGGATTCTTCAAGTACTTGACCAACTAATGTTACAAGAATACATATAATAGCTAATAACTTCAATTGTAATTGAGAAACCAAATGAAAGTAGGTTAAGAGGTAACAGCAGAGCCTGGAAACCGTGATATTTACAAATTGATAATGTTTTATCTTTGGGGTGCAGAAATTCTTAAATTGTAATATAGCTGTACCTCTTGGAGCTCTTCAACTGCTATTTCAATCCCTGCCACATCATTGAATGTAACTCCAGTTGAACCCTAAGTGAGTATTAGAATATATATATAAGAAATGCAGAACAAAAAGATACAGAATCTGATCTCTAAAGTCTAAACTGATGTGATTAAGTGGAAGAACGAGCAATCTTTAGAATACTAACATCAACTCGAGCTTGTGGTTTGGACTGAGAAAATTCAATTCCTTGCCATATATCCTGCAAAATTGGCAATCAAAACCTTATTGCATTTCCCAAAGTTCACAAATTATCAAATGAACTTTTAAAAGAAAATCTTACCCATTTCCTGAAATTCTTGGGCCTTCTAGAAAGAGTGAACCGAAGAAGAATTACCATACATACACCAACCAGCAACATGGGTCTAGCTATCTTAAAGGCGGAAGAAAAAACCCCAAATGTATACAACTCATTGAACTTCGAGGAAATACCACCATAGATAAACATGTCTAATATGACATCCCCCATTCTCTCTAAAACACTGACAAGAACTTCTAAGGGAACAGTAAGAAATGACTTGGCAATAGGCCATATGGCATACACGGTACCTACATAAATAAAGCTGGTTGCAGCAAATGCTGCTGAAGCTAAAAACCCTCCAACAACAACAGCAGCTGCAGCAATTGCAGCTGTTATTGCACCGAGTTCTACCATCACCCTGCTCGATATTGATGATGCCACTGGATTTGGATACTGTGGCACTTTTCCCACCGATGTCTGCATCACAAGATTAAATGATCCATCTATGTAATTTCATACAACCATTTGATAATCAGTTTTTGTTGCAGCTAGTATCAAACTGGTTATTTGATACGTAGACTATTACCTAGTCAGATACTCGATTTTCAGATTGCACGTACACCCCCTTGCATGTTGATTCTGATTGAAAATGCATTTTGTTAATCCATGCACCACCCAAGGTAGTGCATCTTTTTTAGGGTAACATATGTAGCAAAAACTTAAAAAGCCACAAGCGATTCTTCTATAGGTTTCACTTCTTTACTCAATGTCAAGTTCTTTTTCTTGACCAGGCATTGCATAGTGAAGTCAACAGTTTTGAATGTTTGAAATAAACTACTTACGATTTTATTACCTAATTATATACTAGTATCAGAATAATCACAGTTGGATCTTAAGGAGAACTTCTGGTAATAAAAGTGACTATTGCCATAATTACGTAATTACCAACTTTTAATTGCTCATACGACTGTCTGATTCTTAACGTTACAATAAGTATTACAATAACACGCATCCAAACACCCGTAAATGCAACCTATCGAGCTTAAATGTTACAAAATGAAATTACGAAAGTCTAGGTCATGGATGAATAAAATACCATCATTTGCGTCTCTATCTCATATCTTGGCCCATTATACTCCTTTAAAACATCTTGCACTTGAATACCATCCAGCTTCAGCGACCTAAACACAATCATAAAACCATCAACAAACCATTCAAACAGTTGAAAACGCAGAAACAACTAAGCTATCTAAAATGCCATATAATATATTCACCACTTAGTTTTCTGCAGATTCTTGTCACCTGGAATCTCTTTCAACTCCACAATGAAATCCTTATACCCATTCGTAAGCCCATCATCTTCCTTAAATGTTAAAAACTTTATCATACCAGTTTTCATAACTTTTTGAAGATCATCATAGCTCATTTTCGGCAACTGATCAAACTCCCTATCGAATTCATCTTCTTCAGACAAATCCTCAACAAATATCTGTTCAGGAACATAGAGTTTCCCCTTAAATTTCCTCAAAATATCATTCAAATACACATCATTTGAATAATTAACACCGTCATTACTTCTGTTTCTATTCAATCCATTTAGATTTAACTTCTTAAGAATCTCCAAAGCCCCATTACCATCATAACTTTTTTTACCCAAATCCTCTTTTTCCTTCAATGTATACAATTTATCACCAATTTTATACCTGGGTTCCACCTGGCAAGGATTTTCTTTCAAAACCCGAGTCACAAAATCATCTTGCGTTGAACTAAAACTATCACTACTTTGACCCGAATCCGATTTTCGAAAAAGGGCATTGGCAAAATGCAATCTTTTTCTCTTGATTTGAATAAAGTTTGAATCTTTTTTAAAGGGGTGTTTGATTTTAAGTGAAGTGTGAAGGGTAATACTTGATTGGGAAGAAAAAACCCTAGGTAGTATGAATTTATCAGGTGTATGTATATGTGTGGGAAGCATATTGCGTGATGAAGTAGGGTTTAGTGAAATTTAGGGTTTTAGAGAAAATTGCAGTGTATGTGAGATGAATTCCATATAGGAGTGTGAAAATGGAAGTATTGAGTGCTCTGTTCTGTAACGAAATGGAAAGTGAAGTTTATCCGGATCCGGATATTAAACGGGTCAAGTTGTAGAAGACAACCGACTGAATCCAAAGTTTGTATTTTTGTTTGTTTTATACTTTTATTGGCGCTTTTTATTACCACGAGTACGATCGTAACTTTTACTCTTTTAGAGCTATTTCGTACAAAAAAACTTCTCAATTTTTCATAACGTTCTTTAATAAAATAGGAAAATTAGAAAATGTGTTCAAATCTAATTTTTTTAAAATATTAAAAACTACTTTTCATAGTTCTCTAAGTTTTCATCTCTGTTCACATTTGAACTCATTTTCCAAATAGATAAGCAAAACACTTTTCACTCCTTATATTGTAATTTTAAACGAATTAAATCGTTAAAATTTAAGACATGCAGACTAATAGTTTGATAACTACTAATTTACTTGGTAATCTTTTCTCGATCATTTGATAAGTGTGCTTTTCGAAACATTAATAGTATGGTTGAATTTAAAATACTGCTTATTTTCATGGAGTTTTGAGAGCTAGAAAGCATAAGAATAGAGTGGAAAGCATATTTGATGAACACGGTCAAAGGTATTTTGGGGAGGATTAAGTGTTTGTAAATGTATATAACTATGCGTTGACTTCTTTAGTGTGTACGTAACTAAATTGACCTCCATTGTATGTACGAAACTATTTATTGTCGTACATTGTATGTATTTTGGTGACGTGTTATCAAATATAAGGTGACAAGTGGCATCTTTACCGGTTGACAAGTCACCAAAATTCATACAATGTACGACAATAAATAGTTTCGTGCATACAATGGAGGTCAATTTAGTTACGTACACACTAAGGAAGTCAACGCATAGTTATATACATTTACAAATACTTAACCCTTTTGGGGATGAAGTGGCTGTGCAATTTGTGAATCATTTTAAGAACTTTCTGGGTATAAGTTCCCATGTTAGATCTATTGATGAGTTGGGAAATTTATTTTCAATGAAACTTACAGAGGATGAAGCAAAAAGTATGGTTGTTGACATTACAGATGATGAGATAAAAGGAGCAATGTTTGATATTGACAGAAACAAGGCATCTGGGCCAGATGGTTACACATCTTGTTTTTTTAAGAAAGCATGGACTATTATTGGTGATGATGTATGCTCATCAGTCAAAGAATTCTTCCAATCTGGAAAATTATTGGGGGAGTTAAATGCCACAGTAATTGTTCTAGTTCCTAAACTTAATACTCCTAATAAAGTCCCAGACTTTAGACCTATTGCTTGCTGCAATGTATTGTACAAATGTATTAGCAAGATTATAACAAATAGGATAAAGAGTGGGTTGAACAAGTTGGTAAACTGTAATCAAAGTGCATTCATCCCTGGGAGGCAGATTCAAGACAATATCCTGATTACACAAGAATTACTTAAAGGATATAATAAAGCTAATGGAGCTAAGAGGTGTGCTTTAAAAATTGATATTCAGAAAGCCAATGATACAGTGAGCTGGGAATTCCTTGGTAAGATTCTTGTTAATTTTGGATTTCGTCAAACAATGGTGAAATGGATTATGACGTGTGTGACAACATCATCCTTTTCTATATGTGTTAATGGTGAAATGCATGGTTATTTCAAAGGAGGAAGAGGGTTGAAGCAAGGAGATCCAATTTCTCCTTATTTGTTCACATTGGTAATGGAAGTTTTAACCCTGATCATGACAAAGAACATCAATGATTCAGCTGAGTTTAAATACCATTATGGATGCAAGAAAATCAAACTGTCACATTTATGCTTTGCTGATGATCTTTTGGTTCTATGTAATGGAGATAAAGGGTCAGTTTCAGTTGTTAAGAAAGCACTTGAGGAGTTTAGCCAAGTTTTAGGTTTGTTTCCTAATCTTAATAAAAGCACCATATTCTTTGGTAGTGTTCCTGCAGGGGAAAAGCAGAATATTCTTCAAATTTTGCCTTTTTCAGTTGGAAAACTTCCTATGAGGTACTTAAGAGTTCCATTACTTGCTAAGCGATTGGGTATTAATGATTGTAAATGCTTAGTAGATAAGGTCAAAAGCAGGGTGCAATGTTGGAGAAATAGGCACTTGTCATATGCAGGAAAATTGCAGCTAATTGCTTCTGTTTTATCATCCATGCAAGTTTATTGGGCATCTGTTTATATGCTTCCCCATTCAGTCATTACAGAGATTGAAAAAGTTTTAAAAGGATTCTTATGGCGTCGATGATCAATTTCAAAATGAAAGGCTAAGATTGCATGGAAGATAGTTTGTAAACCAAAGGATCAAGGGGGTTTGGGAATCAAATCTCTCAAAAGATGGAATGAGGTACTTTTGGTTAAACATCTATGGAAAATTATTGCTCAAAAAGATTCCTTATTGGTCAAAAGGGTCAATTTGGTTAAACTAAAAGGTGGAAGCATTTGGAAGCCTGATATTGGCAATTCAAATAGTTGGGGTTGGAAACAGCTGCTTGATCTCAGAGATAAGGTTAGACCACATGTATTTCATAGGCTGGGTAATGGTCAAAAAACATTCATGTGGTATGATAAATGGGAAGAAAATGGGCCTTTGATGAATCTCATAACACATAGAGATTTGTATGATGCCAGATTAAGTGATAAACTAACTGTGGCAAACATGCTTATGGATAGACATTGGATATGGCCAAGTCATTGGCCAGATACATTTCCTGCATTGCATAATATTGGGATTCCAATTTTAACAGAAAATAAAGCAGATGAGGTACTCTGGGTCACTAATGATAATAAAAAAGTGACTTACTCCACAAAACAGGTTTGGATGGATCTAAGGGAAAATTGGCCGAAAGTAGGGTGACATCATGTGATATGGTTCCCTCAGTTTAATCCTATACATGCCTTTGTATTATGGCTTGCTATCCATAAAAAAATTGTCTACTCAAGATAGACTGCAAAAATGGAATCCAAATGGTACATTTAAATGTGGTTTCTGTGGTAATTGTAAGGATTCACATGACCATCTATTTTTTCAATGTGATTTTTCATTGAAAGTATGGAATGACTTGAAGGAAAATCTCATGTTTAGGGGTTTGCAGAATGATTTGGTGACCATTGTCCACACTCTCTCAGATTATCCGTTTAAGAGCAATATTTGGAGTATTATAAATAGGCTTGTGATTGCAGCTGTGGTGTGGTTTATTATGTGTGGCAAGAAAGAAACTTTAGGTTGTTCAAGAATATGAGAAAGCCTGCAGATGAATTGGTCAAGATTATTAAGGATAATGTGCAGCTTAGATTGATGAGCTTAAGAGTAAAAAATTCAAAAGCTGTGAGAACAACAGCAGAAAAGTGGGGGCTAAAATGGGCATATATGTCATTGTATAGTGTATAGTTAGCTGCCTTTGTTTGTAATGACTTAAGTGTAGCGAGTCATGAAAGATGAGACTGCTTATCTTAAGTTGTTATTTGGTTAGGCATGTTAAAAAGGGATAGTTACAAGCTGTATAGTTGTGTAGTTGCTGTAAGTTTTGCATTGTCTAACATGCATAGGGTTGTTGTTGATTTGGTTGGCCAGGGCATGTCCTGGTGCTTCCTTTGAATTCATTGTAATTTGTTATAGTTGTTTGAAGTTAATATAATTTTTCCTTTAAAAAAAACATTAATAGTATACTTTTTTAGTCTCTATATGAATAGTTTCATTATATATAGTTAAAATTAATCATTATATATTTATATATACATATATATATATGTGATAATTTATACAAATCCACTTGTAGATAACTATAATGGGTTTTATAGGTTCACGGTCGGGTTAACCCGCGGGTATAAGTTCATACCCATCACCCGTCCACGACCCGCCAACGGGTAAAAGTTCATACCCGTAACCCACCCGTGGGTAAAAATTTCACGGGTATACCCATCCACGATGGGCGGGTACTCACGGGTCGCGAGTTTTTTCTCGTCCATTGTCATCCCTAGGCATTAGAAAACCCATAACCCTAAACATAAAAGAGATAAGAATTTGGGTTTTGAGAGTTGAGTCGTTAAGGTGATACTCTTGTTGCAAGTTTCTTTATTAAAATAGTAAGATACCAAGTATAGAGGTTGAGTTTCTATGTCAGTGCCTTTGATTATAAATTTAGTAATCTTTTAATATATCGTAAATTAATAAATAAATAACTGATTCTTAGTTGATGTAAATATTAGAAGCGAGTTATAAGATGAATATAATTCTAATTGTTAAAATTTTGTCTTGAAATTTAATTACACTGAGATTAAAAGGTTGTGTGAATTCGAACATCGGAACATTATGTAAATGAAAAAAATTGCAAACATGTTTGAGTTTTATATGGATGATATAATAATATATAAAATAGTGAAAATTTACATATTGTTTGCCCTTACACATGACTCACCCTCAACTAATTAATCAATCGCGCGACCTATTTAGAGTACGGTAGTACTCAACTAATACGAGTACGAGTTTATCATTCAAAGATGATGAAAAAAATAAAAATACGGCTATAAATAGAGATAAAAATAAAGCAAACAAATAATGAATAAAAAGAATGATGTTCAAAGAGGAAAAAAATGTTAGAAAGAGATTATCTGATTGAATAATTATTTGCTTATTTGACATTATTTTTGGTTAAAGTTTTATTTTATAAAATGTTTTATTGCAAAGTTTTGCGAATATATTTATGTTAAAAACCTTGATTCTTACGAACCTTTAGCTAACTTACATATTTTTAAAAATTTTGCAGCTCAGGATCATGAAATTGAGCTAAATATATATGGTAGAATTTCATGCTAGGATAAAGTGAATTGTTATGACGGTACTTAATAATATTCTATATGTATTTTTATCTACATAAAAAAATTATAATACCCTTATGTGTTTAGAATATTATACGAATGGTTCTATATCGAAATTTAAACTTAAGCGTAGTTACATTGGCCTATAATTTTCATCAGGCATAAATAATAGACAAAAGCTATTAAAAGCTTTTCTGTTAGCCTCATCATTTTCTCTAATAACATTTTCATTCTAAAACCACACACAATTAAAAGTTCTTTTTTATATTTGAGATTTATCTAGCTCTGGTCGATATAACTTTTTGTTATGTTACTTTTTTTTTCCTTCAAATCCTTTATTATTTTGTTTATAATAAACCTCAAGTGAATAAAATTGTATATGCTCTTAGTCAAATAATTTAGGGGATAACTGCCACTCAAAAATTATCAAATCATGCAAAAATTCATTTTTAAAGGTATCTTTTGATATTTTATAAAGTTTTGTCATTTCAAAATTGAGCAGCTAACCAATTCACCCACCCAAATTGATTAGTCATAGCTCGAGCCCTATATATATGTAGATATATATATATATATATATATATATATATATATATATATATATATATATATATATTTGTAAAATATGATAGGATACATGTACGATTTTTAATTAGGAAGGTAATAAGTGAAACATGCATAGTTATTAAACTATTATAAGTTACGGGTCGACTCAAAAATTCTATAAACGAGTTGATTCAGATTTCAATTATTAAATGAATTAAACTTTTACGAGCCTTGTGTGAATCTTCTAAGTTTTGTGGGCTTTTACGAGTCAGAAATTTAGGCAAACTTTCAGCGCGATGTAATGCAAAAAATAAAACGAAAAGTCACGAGATTACGAGTTAAAAGTTATCAACTAGATTCTCATGTACATGTGTTCAATATAGTATTTCAATAACCTTAGGGGGCTCAGAGTAACATAAACAAAAGTATAGGTGGCGGATTGTAACGTCGAAAACGAATACAGTATCATTTTACTTAATCAAAACGTTTAATTTAAAGAACAACTTCAGTCAAAATCCTAGGGTTTGGTGTCTGTGCGAAGCACTCGATAAGTCAATTACAGGTACGATTCTTCTCAGTTTCTCTCGAATTCGATACTTGTTGCTAATTCCTAGGTTAATTTCGTAATTAATTTCATACTCTGATGATTTTTGTAATTTCATTCAGTTTGCTGCCTAGTGTTAAAGTAACGATGGATGTGGATAGAGTAGAGCTTGTAAAAGCTCAATTGCAACCGTATTTACGTCAAGGAGAAGTTTACGTTCGTCAAGTTGAAGAGTTTGTTCGTCAGATCCCTCCAATTCAGATCTATATTGCACTCGGAGCTGTGTTATTTACTACAATTTTGCTGTTATTAAGTAAGTTCTTTACTTTGTTGCTGTATCGAATTGTTTAGTTTATGAATTTGTGCTTCTAGTATTTGTTGCCTTCGCTTGTTTGGATAAAGTTAGGGTTAATTGTGTAGTTTTGGATAGGAGTGAGTTGAAGGGAAGAAGTTAACTGCGTGCATTGTCTAGTTAGTTACTATCTGAGTAAACACGAATCATTTCATTGTGATTTTTAGGGCAAGTTGCCAAGAAGATTAACACAAAATCCAAAATTTGTCTACGTGGTGATATACTGCTAATTTACCTCTTTTGAAATTTGAAGAGGAGTGGAATGTTCAATCTTTATCAGGATAGGAATGAGTTTAGTTTATAAGTTACATAGGAGCGGATTCTAATTTCTGACAAGTAAAGGGGTACAAGTGCAATCTCTACAAACTGAGGACTCGAACAAAATTCAATTTTGACAAAACTTCTGTTTTTGTATTTAGATTGAATTTAGACTCCTTTTTTTTTTACAATTTTTGAATTTGAAACTCCTTATGCGAGACAAAAATCAGTATATACCACACAATGACGAAGTAATCATGTTGCCTTTCTTGTCAATTGTCTCTAGTTTAAAATATAATAGTTCAAAACGTAATCACTTGGCTGGAGGCAATTAGTTAAATCGTCTTCACAGTAAGATCAATGAAATTGCAACTAATGGGGATAACAAAGTGCAAGGTCAGGGAAATTTTAAGCCTCAGAGCCACTTAGTGCAATCTTATATTGAAACTATTTAACAAATTTGCATATACTTAAAGATTGTGTCGTGAAGGCCATGGCTGGCCTTGTAACTATACGGTACAACTAGCTAACAACCCTCGTCTAGAGGAATGTAGTGCCAAAATTCACTCCATCATAAGGTTTAGTTTATTCCACAGGTCCAAGGACTAATAGGTTGTTTCTAATCTAGAACAATAGTTTATTTTAGGATTTTTATTGAATACTTCTGTTGATTTATCATCAAGCTCTTAATATTTTATTTTTTCTATATCTTATTGCAGTACGCATTTTCAAGCAAACAATATCTAACACCATCGTGCTCACTGGGCTTAGTGGAGGTGGGAAAACTGTTCTTTTTTACCAGGTAATTGTCATTACAGGTTATTCCCGCTACGAGTTACTTTATTCCCACAATAAATGATTATAATTTAGGCTTCATATAATCTGTTCCCTTCGCCAGCTTCGTGATGGATCTTCTCATCAAGGTACTGTTACATCAATGGAACCCAATGAGGGTCTTTTTGTGCTGAACTCTGAGACCTCCAAGGTAAACTACTGCAATCTAATAGACTGATGTAGACGTGGCAATATTAGCCAATTTACTTGAGATGGGTCAATTCGGGTTATGGTCTATAATTTTATATCTAGCTGGCCAAATCGAACTTTTTACTGAAAGGGTAACAGGTCAAATGGGGTTGAAAGTCATCCAAAGTGTATTTCTAATGCTTACATTCACCTAAAGCGGCTTACTTTAAAAAGTTAATTTTCTATTGTATTAACATAACTTTTGTAATCATATCTGATGCATTGACTATATATAAAAATTGGATTTTTGGGGTCAACTTCACTTGCACATTCTGACCTGTAGTAAATTTATCCGTTGTAACCCCGAACGCTACCCACCCTATTCATTTTGCTACCCCTTTGTTGATGCATACTTTAGAGTAGCACCTAGCAACATAGTCTTTCTAATACTGTAGACGTAATGTAGTTATTTGAAGATAAGAGTCTTAAGTGTAAATTTTTAGTTGCCGCTGATATAAACATGTTAAGCTGATTAGACTTGCTTTTATTATTCATCCCATTTATATTTTCTTTTCCAGAAAGGAAAGATCAAGGCGGTTCACCTTGTCGATGTTCCTGGTCACTCACGCCTTCGTCCCAAGTTGGATGAGTACTTGCCTCGAGCAGCTGGCATAGTCTTTGTTGTGGATGCTGTGGAATTCTTACCTAACTGCCGTGCTGCTTCAGAGTAATATATGTTTGATTATGATTTACATTGCAAGCCTGGATATGCTTATCTTTTTTATTTTTAATGGACCGAAAGTTACCACTAAACAGAACTGACGTTTTCTGGTTTGTTTGTAAAAGGTATCTCTATGATATTTTGACAAAAGCAAGCGTTGTGAAGAGAAAGATCCCACTTCTTATCCTGTGCAATAAGGTGGATAAGGTCACTGCACATACAAAAGATTTCATTAGGAAACAACTTGAGAAGGAAATGTAAGTTGCTACTTTCCAGTTATTTTTCCATCTGAAAGTTCATTTATGTTTCTCTCTGCTTTGTTTTATAGTGGTTTACATTTTGAATCATCTTATTTGGTTTGTTTTTTTATTTATTTATTTTATCTAACTTTGTTCTGTGAACATGTTCTTAAAACATTCTATAATTGCAAGAATGAGCTATTTTGGAGGCTCTGCCAATGTAAATGCCATATAACACGAAGTAGTGTCTTTTTATGCAATATTGCAAAAATGGCTATGCCTAGATGTTACAGAATGGGCGTACTTGGGCACCTTACAATTGGTTCAGTTGACCCACAAACATATTGTCCTTTATATTTAGTTCTGAAATTCAGTCTATTAAATATGATTACTATGGTTATGCTACGATGTTAATAATCTACTCCTATATTCTTGTTTAAGCGATTAAGGAACTATATGCTCGCTTCTTCATTGTCTGTTTGACACCCGCTTGATCAAATCAAGGAATTAGAAATCAGTAATTTCCGTTTGAATTCTACAGATGCATTTTTGTGCCTTCATTATTCTTGTCACGTTGTGTGTGAGCGTTGTGTCGTTACTGTATCTAAAAACCTTTCACTTTAATATGAATGACAGTGACAAGCTTCGTACATCAAGAACTGCTGTATCAGATGCGGATATAGCCAATGAGTTTACACTTGGAGTACCTGGAGAAGCCTTCTCTTTTTCTCAGTGCATAAACAAAGTGACAGTTGGTGAGGCTTCTGCGATAACCGGAGAGATACTACCATTGGAGCAGTTCATCAGGGAACGCGTGAAACCTTGATGTCTATTTTGTTATATAAACTGTTACAACCTATGTTGGAAAACTCTTTCTTCTTGTTTGTGGGAAGTTAACCAATTGAAGTTGAGAAATAGTAGTGGAATTTGAATTCGAAGAGATTGCATTTTCTTTTTATTATGATTTTTTTTACTGGCAGAAGTGATGTAGGAAAGAAGACATGTCTATATTAAAAGTTTGAGCTTTTGCATGCTCCTGCTGTATCTTGATTTGGGGAATGCTTTTTTACTGTTTAGTAGTGTTACACATTGTAGTTTTGTACTGAGGCTACCACTTACATTTCATGCAAGTAAAATTGAAATATGTATTCTATGTACATCACCAAATTATATACAATTTCAATATATTTTTCTGACCAAAGTAGGTATAAAAACTATATGAAAAATTCCTATTTGCAGGAACAAAATGCTTATCTTGATCATGTAGAATCTAGTCATGACTAAAAACTGGTTGATAACGTCATGTAACCCTTTGAGCTACCATGTCCTTCATATTCATAGGATAACACATTTTGTTATGCAATCCAGACCATACATTTTCTGCTAAAATCTCATTCACGGCAGATGTGGGATGAAATTGATCCCACCATAGATGATTTGAAGCATTCCCACAAGCCATTCCAGCTGATAAGCACATGATCCAACCGTTGTATCTTCCTAAACCACAACACGCTGAATTTGTAATACTAAATCCTGCAAAATATTGATAAAGTAAGTCACATTATAAACTAAAGGTGCTAAGATGGGTGGGTTGCGTTGGGATAACGGATAACCCATCAACACTTTTTTGCATAATTTTTGAATAGCCAACTTTTTCAGATAAAATTTTATAAATTTATACTGTCAAAAAATATTAAGTAGTATTTACCTTTGTTAAGAAAAATAATCTACAAGACCTTAAGCATTTGAAAACACTTCAGGCGAGTTTCAACTTTCAGCCTGTCTTCCTAGTTCATTTTAAGCTTTGTTGGGTCAAAGTTCCCAGTTTCCCACCTCTATTACAAAAGTTCAAGACAACTTGTTTATTTCATTTCCATAAAGTTTTGAAGTATCTTACCGAATTGGTCAGCATTTTTCAATATGTCCATGGACCCTAGATAAGCATCACAAAAGACAATATTGGCACCATAGAGTTCCTTATTAAGCTCCGCAACTGTGTATCTCATAACAAAATTGAATTCCATTATCATGTTGTTTATTGTCTTGACACATTCTCCATTGTTGCTGTTGTATTGCCACAAGTAGTAAGGTGCACAACCAATGGGCGCCAATCCCATCACCACCACTCGCCTAACATTTGCATTGTACAAATTCTGCATCATGAATGCAAGATTAAACCAAAAGGGGTGTACATAATAATACAGATCCTGTTAAGAGGAACAGGGGTTGGCCCCATACACTTTTGATCCAAGATCCAAAACAGGTTTTCTGAAAACAGGTAGGTGTGGGTTGGGTTGGCCCCAAACACTTTTGATCCAAAATTAAAAGCTTTTTCTAAATATTTAGTGTGTCATATATGTATACTAGTTTAATATTCTAGATAATTGAGTAGAATGATTTTAGGAGGTATGTTGTATTAATATCCTACTTGGGACAACTTTTGACCCGTTTCAGTTTTAGTTAGTTTACTTGTTATGAGTAAATGTTCGAAATTGCCGACTCTATATCCAATAAAGTAAACTGGAAGATGCAGGAGTCTACTAACCTTTATCTCCTGTTTCATTGACCTAGCTAAAAACTGTGTAAATCTCCATGAAACATACTTCGATTGTACACCAGACACATCAGGAAGATAGTAATGTATGAAATCATTAGTCCCAATTGAAATGTAGAACATTGAGTTTGAAATGAAATCAGCAGCTGCTTTTTCACCCATGGTTAATATGAACTGCTGAAAGGTATCCATAACCTGTTGAATTTGCTGAGAGAAGGATATATGCTGACCCTGCATAATTTCAATTATAGCATATATCAGGTATCACATGATAAACAAGAAAAACTAACATTTATGATCCATATGTTAATTTAGAAGTATACAAGTTCTGATCCGCTAGAGAAGATGATTCCAGCACCAGCAGAGGCGTAATTCAACCCGTGAATCATATCTTCAACA
Source organism: Helichrysum umbraculigerum (assembly GCA_949592205.1). NCBI lineage: Eukaryota > Viridiplantae > Streptophyta > Magnoliopsida > Asterales > Asteraceae > Helichrysum > Helichrysum umbraculigerum. The sequence continues at coordinate 124,841,867 of CATIUR010000003.1, read as the reverse complement.
GAGCCACTTTGACCTAGATAGCTTGGAACTAATGGAAGGCCGAGATACACCGCTGTTAAAATGTGAAAAATGGTTAGACATTATAAGTAAAGCTTATAGGATGAATCACCTGCACTCTAGTTTGAAAGAAACCGATAAAAATATCGTATTTAAAGAGTTGGGTTCACGACCAAAACCAAAGCAAAACTTTCTAGAATGCAAAGAGTATTAATCAAGAAAGTTTCGAACAAACACGATTAAATTATATTGTTGTGAATCAATACTAATGAGTATGTAAAGAAATAGGCATAGAAACTAAAAGGGGGGAAACCACGGAAACCACTTAGACCTTTCATCAAACACCTAGTCTGCAATCACTGTATCAAATTTAATAAACTCAAATTACATCAAGAACATCACAGTACACAATCTATCTTTACAAAATGACAATCACATTCTCAACTAAAAACAAGAAACTTAATAAAACGGCTATCGATTACCAAGATAGTCGACAGGAACTCTTCCATTAGAGAATCGTCCAGTGGGTTGATGGGTATCGAAATCACGTCCATACGGAAGATGATCAGCACGTGCAAGAGTTCCAAGAAAATTATTGGTTCCACAATCAACAGAAGAGTCACCAATTACGAACAATGCCGGAACCGGAGAAGGAGGAAGTGGCGGTAACTGAGGCGGTTCAGGTGGCAGAAATGGAGATGGTGGTGGCGGTGATGTTGATGATGGTGGAAGATAGGAAACAGAGGTATTTCTTGATCTTGTATAAAGATCTTCAAAAATGTGAACAGATATAACTGGTTTGAAATTTAATAAAATGGTGAGAGTGAAAGTTAAGAGGCTAATGAATCGATGAGAACATGAAGAAGAAGATGATGACTCCATTGATGAGTTTGAGGTTTGCGAGAGGGTAAAAATGGCGGGTTAATTACAAAGAGTTAGTTAGTCAGTTAGATATGCGGTATAACCGTATAACAGTTGACATTTTTGACATTTTTGAAAGGGGGTCAAAATAACCAATAAGGTCTAGTTTAAGTGGGCCTATAATTTTAACTTTGGGCCTTAACAAGTACTGCCCCTCCCAAAAATATAATCCATATTTCATTTTTTCGGCGTCGCTAATTAATTATCCACTTTCAAAAATAGAAAGAAAGTTTTGGTCATGATTACCATATTACCCTTAATTGAAATTATTATTACAAACTTTAAAGAAAGTAGTAATTAATTGCTTAAGGTTAAGACTGTCATTCTGCAAAAAGTAAGAAAGAGAAAGCAGTAATGATTATATTTTTATTAAACTACGTTTTTTTTGTCGGTGAATAATTATTTTGGGACGGAGGGAGTACCAACTATTTCCTTTATTAAGAAAATTTTTGAAAGGTTGAAAGTGAAAAATAATAATCAAAACCATCATCGTATACGCGCTTTACAGCGTTTTATAGTATTTTATTGTAATTAGTGACTTAATGATTGTACTAATTTGCTTGTAGATAGCGTTTGAGATTTGGTATACAGTTAGTAAAAGTGAAAAAATTGTGAAATTGATAAAGTAATATTGTAAAATAGAATTGGATAAACTAATAAAGAAATTTTGAGTCTTGATTTTAAGATTTTCAAAATATATGGATTATAGATACGAAGATTCTAATATGTGGTAGTAAAAAGAATGAGGCTGCGTTTGTTTTTGATTTAGTGCTTGAATACCAAAAAGGATTTATTTATTAAGTTATGTAGGGTTGTTTGTTTTTTTGGCTATTTAAAGTTTCAATACATAAAACAAACAACAATTTAATTATATACGACTTATTAAGAATAGACACTACATATTCAGACAGACAGTAGTATATTTATTCAGAACTTAACAAAGAAAAAAACAAACAAACGGGGCCTAAAAACGTTAATAATTGGTTTATGTGTTCCCTTCAAGAATAATAGTTGAAAGACGATGTAGATATGAATATACACCACAAATGCAACATTTTGGTGTACGTGTATATTCATACAGAATCAACTGAGCTTCGGTATCTAAAAATTGCACGCTCGAAATCATAAAAAAAAACTATCCGAAAACTTTTTATGTTTTGATAATATAAATTTATAAGTGTGCAATTACATAACTTGTGTATAGTTATGAAACATGAGTATCATTTGATGTCCAAATTATAATTAGGGTCTGTAGGTCCAAACCATGCATGATCAACCCATATGTTGAGAAATGGGAACCAATGAGTTAAGATCCATATTAGAGTAACCTCATGTTACTACTTACTAGATTCGTTGAACTTAACTCTAATGATCATTTTATTTGTATGGGCGTTTGTATATAAATAAATTAATAAAGTTCGACATCTTGAGATTACAGCAATATATGATGTCGCGATCCCTAGTAACATACGAATTTCTTCTCTTACCTTTATATGTTAATTATATTTAATATATATATTTTTATTATTAATTAGTTTCGTACATTTGAACTTCAAATCTTTATGTTATAGACCCAATAACCTTGCTAAAATCTACTTAAACCAAGCTAGGTCGGTTCTACGCTTCTACATGAACACAAAGTGGGTTCATGAACGGATGATCGAACCCATTTGAGTTAGAAAGCATTTTTTTTTTCTTTCTAAAATCATGTAAAATTTTTATTGGACACTACCTTTATTTTATTATTATGAACACACAGTGTAACGAAATAAATAAAATAATTTAAATACACGCCTAGCTTACCTTGTTTTACTATTCGAAAATTAAATAAAGGACTACGATTATAACTTATAAGTTGATGCCGAGTTTTGGCGCAATACGTACATATGTTTTAAACTAAAGCACTCCCATACATTTCATTTGGTTGGTTTCTAGCTATATCTTTTTGGATTAATTGTTTCGTGATGTATTAAACTTTACACTTTTTATTATTGTACGACTCAAACTTTGAAAACTTCTATTGTATATATTGAACTTGTAAATTCGTGTATTGTATGTATAATTCCCTAATTGGGTAAGGCTAAATTTGGAATGTTTCCGTTTTTGTCAATGCTAAAAAAGAAAAGTGCACATACAATAGACGATATTTACAAGTTCAATACATACAATAGAAGTTTTCAAAGTTCGACTCATACAATCGTAAAAAGTGTAAAGTATAATACATAACGAAACAATAAACCCTATCTTTTTAATTAGTTTACTCAGTAATTCAAATTATTTTATATCTATTTTTGACGAAAAACAAAAATATTCAAAAATCTTATTTCAACAATGTTGTAGAAGATGAAGAACAATGAACACAAGAACCTAACCTACCGACTAACTTTGAAAGATATCTTGAAGAGTTGAAGCTAAATAGGATTTCTAAAGACTACAAACTTAACCTAAACGACACAAATTCAAAACATAACACGCTGTCACGCTACACATTTAACCAAGAAAATAACTAGCTTGAACATGCAATAAAGGACTTTGAAGACAATGTCTATAAGTATAAAAGATGTCCATGTCTTAAAATTACGACGGTAGATAGCCAACAAATCCACTTCAGTTTTTAGTAATAATTTAAAATGATGGGGCTCGATCGATCAAGTTCAATGCATGATGGATACACTAACTTTATTCAAGGCATGATGGATATGTACACAATAAACATGTACTTCGACAACCGACATCAAAGTATAGGATAAACTTTTTTGTATATTATTATGAATTTTTTATGAATATATATATATATATATATATATATATATATATATATATATATATATATATATATATATATATATTTGATTTGATTCTCCATTCATTAAAAGACAATAAAATATTCCCCCCCACCCCCCAATTTTTTACAATATACGAGAAGTGAACTTTTAGATAAAAAAAAACAGGCAAAAGATTAAAAAGAGGCTTGCGTACAACTAGAGGGTAATTCCAGGGGTAATGGGGAAGGTAAATTGTTTATTTTGATGGATTTGTAATGTAGATTTGGAACCCTTTTTCTATTGCAATGGCATATAACTTGTTCCAATATATGTGCCAAAGTTATCAAATACACTATCAATCATCACCATACACATGCAATAGGGTTTTTATAATTTTGAAAAAGGATGATCTACATAAACTTTATTTCCTGCAAATATAATCATCGTTAATAATATATATATTTTCAAGGATAAACGAAAAAAAACCGAGGGACGAGTTACACAAATGTTGATCAATAGCTTCGTTGATGGAGAAGATTGTGTAACTCGTTATGAAATCGCATGCTAATTTTTTTCTTAATATTATACGGAGTACTTATTAAGATATATGACATCTTTGCTTTGCCCTGAAAGTTAGCTAATCTCGTCACTTTAAGCATATATTCTAGATTACCATAATAATGGAGTATAAGCTACAACTATACCATTGAGTACCGTTTTGTTTGCAAATGCATAACTATAACTAAATTAGTAATACCATTTTCCCTGGAATTTTTTTTTATCATATATAAATACAAAATATCATATTAAAAGCCGAGACGCTCTAGATGGCCGTTATCATTTTATTTTATTTATTTATTTATTTTTATTTTAATTTAGTGAACAAAGCATGTATCGTCATTAAATTACTCTCTTTAAAGGTCAAGTCAAGACAAAAAACCATACTCAACGGCTACATTCTCGCTTTCTTTCACCCCTTCCCACCCACACTTTCCCCCCTTTTGAATCATAAAATCTGATCAAAAAAATTAGGGCTTCAAACCTCATATTTCAAAATCACATTCCATCCCAAACGCATTCCTGTTTTCTGTAATCATTTCATCAAATTCATACCAAATTCGTTATATAACCTTGTCAGTTTCTTCAGATTGTGCTTTGATTCGTTCCAAAGTTCCAATCAGGTACAAATTTCACTCAATTGAAAAAAAATTAAAGATCCTTACGAAGCAAGCTCCATTTCCTCCCAAGTTGATTGCTTTTTAACAATTGAAAGCTATTTGAAGAGATATTGTAGGTTTAATTCTAAGATTCATAGCTGAATCTCAATTTGGAGTTAATTGACGAAAATGCCCTTTGATACAAGGCTCTTTTAGGGGTCTTTCTGTTGAAAGGGGCATTGGGGTGTTGTTTATTAATTTGATTAAAATGTGTGAAATATTGTTGTAGCAAATAAATATAGTGAACATAAATTGGAGGGGATAAATAATGTTTGAATCTTTGGGGATCAAATTGATACAATGTCAGCTGTTGATGTTGCGTTGAGTCCGATTCACATCGAGTCCGGTTTCATTCATAAACGAAACGAAACCGTTGTCGTGTACTTAACTGTTGCTGGGTCCGTGATTCCCATGTGTATTTTGGAGTCCGATTCGGTTGCATCAGTAAAACTAAGGATACAAACATGTAAAGGGTTTCTAGTGAAGAAACAAAAGTTAGTTTTTGAAGGAAGAGAATTATCAAGAAATAACTGTCTTGTTAAAGACTATGGTGTTTCAAGTGGTGATGTGCTTCATTTGATTCTTAGAGTTTCTAACCGTCTTGTGATCACGGTTGAAACCGCTTTTAAGAAAGAATTTGAGTTTCAGGTTGATAGATTTACAAATGTGCGGTTTTTGAAACAAAAAATAGCAGAAGAAGCAAAAGGGTTTGATTTTGTCGATGTTGAGGGTCAAGAAATCTTATGTAATGGTGTGAAGCTTGATGATCATAGGCTTATCAACGATATCTGTAAGAATTGTGACGATGTTGTTCATTTAGTTGTTGTAAAACCTGCACGAATCGAGAAGGAAAAGACTGATAAGAAATTACCGAATGTTGGTTTCTTATTGCAGCCTGTTATTGTCAATCCTAATCTGAAATTATCACCTGCTATATGGAGTATGCTAAACTCTGCATCTGAAGGACTTAAGAAATCGAAAAAACCAATTAGATCATCTGAGGGAACCGGGGGCGCTTACTTTATGCAACACCCATCTGGTAACAAGTATGTTGCGGTTTTCAAGCCATTGGATGAGGAACCGATGGCAGTTAATAACCCTCAAGGGCTACCTCCATCGACAGACGGTGAAGGACTAAAAAGAGGGACCAAAATAGGCGAAGGTGCATTGAGGGAAGTTGCCGCCTATATCTTGGACCATCCATTAAGTGGACCCCGTTCATCGAAGAATGAAATGGAGACGGGTTTTGCTGGTATACCCCCAACGATCATGGTAAAGTGTTTGAATCCTGAGTTTAAGCATCCAAAAGGGTATGATGGTGGACCGGAGAACGTAAAGGTTGGATCTTTGCAGATGTATGTCAAAAACTGTGGAAGTTGTGAAGATATGGGTCCGAGAGATTTTCCAGTGGAGGAGGTTCATAAGATCACGGTTTTTGATTTGAGAACAGCGAATGCTGATAGGCATGCAGGCAATATCTTGATGAGCAGAGAAGGGGATCATATAGTCCTGATCCCTATTGATCACGGATACTGCTTGCCTGAGAACGTAAGACCTTACAAATCTGTTATCTTTGTTCCTTAGTTATGATAATATTCGACTTTCTTGATAGTTAACCACTAGGTGAGTTGGGGTTAGTCCAAGACGAGTTATTAGTTCTAACTACCATCTTAACATTTTATTAGTCCTAAAACACCCTTTCCTGCATTTCTTGTTTGATTTTAAAACCTCTGATGATGATATTAGACTTTCTTGAATAAGCGAACTGGTATCTGGACTTAGTTCATATAACGGTGCAACTTTACCAATCCTAAGATTCAACTTGTCAATTATGCTCTCGGTTTATAGATCATATGTTGCCAAGTTGCTACATCCTTAGAGATGTAAACTAATCTACTTTAACTTGATACATACTTGTATCATTAAATTAAGGACATTGATTTTTATTTTATTATTAATAATTTGGTTGGTTGGCTGGTCTGGAGTTCGTCAAAGGGACTTGTTAGTAATTATTAGTATTAAACATGTCATTTTGAGACGCTAACATTGTAACCTGCATTTCTTGATTTTTTTTCAGTTCAAAGACTGCACATTTGATTGGCTGTATTGGCCACAAGCACGCGAACCATACTCACAAGAAACTCTCGACTACATAAACTCATTAGATGCAGAGCAAGACATATTACTATTGAGCTCACACGGCTGGGACCTTTCACTAGAGTGTGCACGCACACTGCACATCTCCACCATGCTTCTGAAGAAAGGTGCAGCAAAAGGTCTTTCGCCTTATGCCATAGGCCAAATAATGTGCAGAGAAACATTAAACAAAGAATCCACAATTGAGAAGATCGTCCATAAAGCCCACGATTCGTTGCTCATAGGAATGAGTGAGTCTGATTTTCTTAAAACCGTTTCTAAAATCATGGATGCTGAGCTCGAGAATATGTCTTTAAGGCACATGTAGAGATATTATTTGTATGTATGTAATGAGTCCGGGTTGCATGGAAATGAGGTGCGGATGACTCACTTCGTCGTCCCCGAGCATATAAAAAGTTTTAGTAATTTGTGGTTTCTAGTTTTCTTATAATGTATTTGCTTCGAAACTCTGTTGAGATACTCGATAGCAGTAAAGACGAAACGAATAAAACTATGATCAGCAACGCTGTTTTTTAGATCTCGTTGCTGAATTTGTCATTAATACTTTCTCACAAAGCTTCTGTTACACATGTAATTTTGAGTTTCTTTTAGTATTATTTCTTGAATCTACTTTTGTTGGACATATGATTTTTAAATTCTAATTCAAAAAGCTTTTCAGTAAAGATTTTTTATCACCACCAACGGTAAGACCACCGCAAGGTCCACTAAAACATCCGGTCTTCTCCGCCTCGTATGTCGAGCTGTGTTGGGTCCCACTCAGTCTCTGCTCTCCCTTTCAACTTGTTCGTCCCCATTCAAAAGTTCTGCACTTAGACCCCACCGGTAACTCACTAATAATTGCTATGTGTTCCCTTGCTCCTACCATCATACACATAAAAATATTATTTTTATAGAGTATCTTAGACCATTTGCAACGGGGGCGTTCCGGACGATGTTATAGCCTGAGAACGCCTCAACGCCCGCAATGAGCATCGTGGTAGGGACGTGTGTGTGGGAGCACGGCACAATGAACGCCAAATATGGGGTCAAAGTGATTTTTTTTTCAATTTCTTTTCTTCCTTTTTTTTAGTCTAAACAAAATTAATTTAGTGAAACTCACCATTCACAACACTTCACAACATGATGTTACCATTGTAAGTGTTGAGGTTAATACCATGTTATGTTGATGTGACGACCAGAATACCCATAATATGGTGTTACTGGTATAGATGGTCTTATAGTCAAAATGATATGGAAAATGAAGTGGCCATGTGTTACAGCTGTTTTCAAAATTTATGTATCACAGAGGTTATAGTAGTTATATGCAAAGTGCAAAAATCATAAGGTCATCGTACATTCATACACATTATTCAAAGAGACAGTACATTTATTTCTAAAGTAAAAAAGCATGCCAATTCATAGAAACAACAGAATATGATTAACCAACCTGCAAAACACAACCTTCTTCCATCTCTCCAGCCACCGTCTTCCTGACCCAAAACTCCGATGGCAACCCGGAAAAAACCGCCGCCACCTCCATCCGGTCGAACAAACCTCGCCTCATGCATCGTAGCAACCATCTTCATAATCTTTATTACAATCATCGTCCTCATAATCTTCTTCACATTATTCAAACCCAAAAGCCCAACCATCACAATCACCGCCGTCCAGCTTCCGTCATTCTCCATCACTAACACCACAGTCACTTTCACCATCTCTCACTACGTCGCCGTTAACAACCCCAACCGCGGCGTTTTTACACACTACGACAGCTCGTTGCAGCTTCTTTACGGCCGTAACCAAATGGGGTTCATGTTTGTTCCTTCTGGGAAGATTGAAGCTCGCCGGAGAGTTTACATGGCTGCTACTTTTTCCGTTGAGGGTTTTCCGGTGTCTTCGGTGGTGCTTAAGGATCCGGTTAACAGGTTACGGGTCGGGCCTAATTTGGAGATTGAAACGAGAATGAAGATGGCGGGTCGGGTAAAGGTTTTGCATTTCTTTACACACCATGTGGATGCTAAAACTCAGTGTAGAGTTGTTATTGGTGTGAATGATGGATCTGTTTTAGGTTTTCATTGTTAGTTTTTGTGTAATTGTGTCTGTTTGTTTTTTTAGTGTTGACTTTGTTTGACTTGATTTTAAGTGAAATCAAGCTAGATTTGGATGATGTTCTTAAATAGTTAACATGTAATGCTAGATTATACGCTCATCGACTATGTTAGTAACCTATTAAGTACTTGCAAATCAAGGTTTGTGGTTTTTGTAATGTGACCTCAAACAAATTACTACCTATTGACGCGATAATTAAGGGCCTTCTCATAACTTTGTCAAATTTGGTACCAACGGAATTGGTTATTGAGTTTGATCGCTGGTTGATTTTGAGCTTTTGTCGAGCCTTGATCAAATCCTCAACTTCATTAGTGATGAATCTTACCAGGATACATACATATAGCTAAGCTACTGTGTATATGGTTAATAACGGATCAGGGTCACGTTGAATTGATTCACATAAAACCTTTTATGCACATATTTTTCAATTCAATGTTAGTTGAATCACTTTAATGTGTTATGTATGATTAAACAAACTATATTTACTACTACTACTATAATACTGCCAAGAAAATGGACAAGTTGTATGTGTAGTTAAACAATATGTTTGAAGCGATTTTTGATCTATGTGTGAGTCATTGTTCTTTCATTCATTTGAAAAATGACGCAAATCAACCGATGTATATAAATTATGTGTCTTAACCTGTAAGTGTTCGATCGCTCATATAACATCAACACAATAGAAAGAAATCATCAAAATTCTTCAATTAACTTGAAAATTAGTTTACATAATCACAAATTTATCTTAACAACAATCCATGATCATCAAATATCATACGGTTGCTTTCCAGTAAACTTAACTTCAATGGGACTGACATTCTTTCCAATTGACCTCATGTTTTGACCCACCCCTTGCCTACCAGCGTTGACTTTTTCCGGGTACACCCCATCTTTAGGATGCAAATACTGAACTTCACCATTAGGAAACACCCTATAAAACTGATACTTAATCTTGTATTTAGACCTCAATCTTGTCCCTAAAGCCAAACATTGCTCTTTTCTTGCTAACTTTAATAAATTGGGTCCTTGTCGCATAATAGCAGCACCACCAGTTGGCATTTCAAAGATTTGTTCTTTTGGTGATTCCCATGTGATCACATAGAACTCTTCAACTTGTGCTTTTCTAAGAAGGCCACCAGTGCTTCCTGCAAAGATGGGTGATGGGGTGTTTGGGTCTAGTTCTGGTGGGGTGAATCCCACCGGAGCTTCTTTGACTGGGGCTGGAGGGGCATCTCCGGAGGCTGCAGCCTTGATGGTGGTGGTGAATCTTGTGGTAGTTTTGAGTGGTTTGATGGTGGTGAAAGAGGTGAGTTGTGAGGGTTGTTTCCATTGAGGGGTTTGGTTGGAGATTGTTGGTGCGAAGAGGGAAGCTTGGGTAGTCATGGCCATTGGGAATTGAGGAAATTCAGATGTGAAGAAATGGGAATTTTGTGAGGTTTTAGATGGATGGTGGTGTTGTGACAGATTTGGTGTTTGATACTTTGATAGGATAAGGTGGGTTAGGAATTATCTGGTTTGGTTTTATTGGATAAGAAGATTTGGTGATAGACTGATAGCCAATAAGAATTTGGTATTTGATTCACCCTCATATCTTCTTCTATTTGCGACTTGTATGCATGTTTTGCCGATGGGAGTGAATTAAAAGCATAAAAAACATACGGGCCTATTATAGATACCTCATTTTTCCCCTTTTAACCATCTCATATCCATCCCACATATTTAATCAATTACATCATGTTTTTTTTTTTTTTTTTACTTTCTATCCCTTACCCCTACCTTTTTCTAATTTCTACCCCTGATTAGTCTAAAATTGAAATTGATTATGAACTGGATTGGGACCGATCTTGGAAAAGGCCGGATCGAAAAAAGACCGGACTGGACCCGGAGGTATGAGAAGCAAAACTAGAGGTATCTTTAGAATACCCAAAAACATATAGTATAAAGATCAAAAGCATAAAAAAATATCATATAACAACTTTGATAATATAGACATTGATTTCCATTGACGATTATATGATCAAAAGCATAAATATATACAAGTTTTATGATATAGACATTAAATCATATCTCTTTACATTTTACATAGATCATTACAAGGGTGTGGTTCGGCTGCAAAAGTGGATTTAAGGAGGAAGCGTACGAAAAATTTCCGGACCGTCAGATCATCAAAAGGAAAGAAATCAGCGGCTAGAAAAATCTGATGGCAATACTGTAATTAACTATACTTTTGAGGGTAGTTGGTAACAGTAAAAACAAGCTTGCTGGTCACGCGCTTAAAATGAGGTTGTTATTCTATATTTTTCAATACTTTTATTATAAAAAAAAATAAAAACCCCCAATATCTTTAAGCTAATGTATCTTTTACCTCATTAATTATTTCCTAAAAAAAACTACACAATAAAAATGAGAAATTTTTTCTCTTTAATTTGACACTGATCTGGCTATATATAAAAATTACTGAGTTTTCCGTATTTTTCCTAGTATTTTGATGCACTATATTTATACTCATAATGCACTTTTTATAACTAATAAGTTGTTCGTGACCTACAATTTTCATTGCTTACATCATTTTTTCGTAATGTTGATAACTCGAAGCGACTTCATTGTCTGACTAAAATTCTAGAGATGAATTAAACTAGTGATTCAGAATGACTTTTATTCCATAAATTTGGAGATCTTACTTACAAAACTTTTGATTGTCACAGTTGAAAATTAGTAAATAACAAGATAACATTAGCGCATTATAGTAGTATGTATGCGCGGTGCATCATTAATTAGATCATGCAAGTAGTTTTAAGCGATACATAATAGTTAAGATTTGATGACTCATAATATAATAATCACGTGCATCGTACTTATAATATTTAGTGCATCATAGTTGTATTAGTAAATAATATTAGAAAATTAGTGAATCATAGTATAAGTACAATGCGTTATAGTTATAGAATCGAATGTACATTATTTTAGTGGTATGTAATAGTTAAAAATCGATGGTTCATAATATAATCATGGTGCATCATACTTGTAGAATTTAGTATATCATAGTAGTATATTAGTACTAACACTATAAAATTGGTGCATCATATATAAAATTAGTGCATTATAATTAATATAAATGTTGTGATACATAGTTATATAGTTCTATAAAATACATAGTAGTTTTAAGTGGTATGTGATAGTTAAACTTGATGGTTCATAATATAATCAAGGTGCATCATGCTTGTAAAATTTAGTGCATCATAATACTTACAATATAAAATTAATGCATTACGATATAACTGAGGTGCATCATAATTATAAAAATGAATGTATATTAGTTTTGAGTATTATGTAATAGTTAAAATTATGAATCAAAGTGCATCATGCTTATAAGACTTAGTTCATCATAGTAGTATATTAGTGCTAACAATATACATTTCTATCTTTAGTAAAATAATTTATATAAACAAATTATAATGTCACATAGGAGTCATTTACAAGGGTCAAATAACTAAGATTTTCAAGGAAATTTTTAGTTTCTTACTACTATTAAAATATTTGAAATGATACCCAATTAAAAATATAAAGATATTAGATGTTTATTCATTGATTCTGACTTGTTACGTCACATCCAACTACCACATTTTAGTTGACTTTCATCACCATCTTCCTATTTACTGTTCTTCCTGTAAAATATAAAACCTTACTCACGATTCTTTTTTGAATTCAAAACAATAGTGAATGGACCATATATATATATATTTGAAATGAGGTTGAATAAAAAGTTTTCCAGTAGAACGGAAGTGTGCGGTGAAGTTGAGAAACACTACTAAAACGAAAAGAGACGTCAATGAACCAAGTTCAGAGATATGACTAGTGGTGCGGTGGAATTGGTGGTGTTACAACCACGTCACAGGTCGTGGTTTGGTAGTGGATTGCACATGTACGTAGTGCGGTACGGTGTGTCGGTGTTACGATGATGTCGGTGGTGCGTGGTACGATGACATGTGGTGCCATTGGTGCGTGGTGTGGTGGTACGACGGTGCCGATGGGGGACGGTTCCGGTGGTTCGTGGTGCCGGTGGTGCGTGGCGGTGACACGGATGATAACGAGTTAGGGAGTGAGACAATGTGAGATGAAATCTGAAAGAAAGGATAGAATACAAGATTACTAAATTACCCTTTCTCTCTTTATCTAATTGAGGACAGGTGTCAAGCTTTCATTTGCTTCCTACACTTCTCCCGTAAAACCTCTTGCGTATATGAACCAATGCCTCATTACAATACTAACTTTCAAAAAACCTCCATTTACTTAACAAAATTATGTTGGTGGTCACGTGTTATGTATTAAGGGCATTATTCTAAAGGTGAGATTATGATTGATATATATATATATATATATATATATATATATATATATATATATGGTAGTGATCAAGAGGGAAGTGTCTTTTTGGGGGCAAGGGGGAAGCGTTAGTACGCATCAGGAAGCATATTACAATTATCAATCAAAACGTCAACAAAAAATTATTTTTATCGGTAAATAGTAATCAAAATCGATGCTATAAAGAATATTTTAACGAATGAATTTCATTTTTAAGTCATAACATTAATTGATGAATATTTATTTAATTAATTGTTAAGATGCAGTGTGATGCATATTAACTAAGATGCATCGTGATGCATCATAAAACTTCACATTATGTGAAAAATATTTTTATTGTTAAGATGCATCACAATGCAGATTAACTAATATGCACCGCGATGCATCTTAACGGATTTGGATCAAATATTCATAAATCGATACTATAACTTGAAGAAAAAATTTATCAAGGAAGCTTAACATTTATAACATCGATTCTGATTAACATTTACTAAATTTCAGTTTGCTTTTTTCGAGATTAGTATAGGTGAAGGTAATATGTTTCCTGATGCGTACTAACGCTTCCCCCTTCCCTCAAAAAATGGACTTCCCTCTGGATCATGCCACTATATATATATATATATATATATATATATATATATATATATATATATATAGACTTGGGATCCTGTGAGAACAAGGAGATTTCGTGAGAACGGTGAGAACACATCTTAGCCATCCATTTTTTAATCAAAATACCTGATTTTGGAGGTGACATTTTTGTAAATACTTTGAAGCTTAATTTTGGAGGATTCACATAAAAATTGCTAGGTAAAGTTTAATTTTTTTTGCTTCACAATAGTTTTAACATTGTGAAGTTTTATTTAATTCTTCAAAAACTAATGTTAACAAAAAAAAAAATATTTACTGAATCTCAAAAAATTATGTGAACCTTTAAAAATAAAAATTCATAGCATCGTAACTTTATGTTAAGAAAAAAAATATTAAACTTACCATCACCAAAATGATGTGAAGCTAAAAAAAAAAGCTTCACATGAGCAAAATGATGTGAAGCTAAAAAAAAAAAGCTTCACATGAGCAAAATGATATGAGGCTAAAAAAAAAGAAGCTTCACATGAGCAAAATGATGCGAAGCAAAAAAAATTTAAAAGCTTCACATGAGCAAAATGATGTGAAGCTTAAAAAAAAAACTTCACATGAGCAAAGGTGATGTGAACCCTCCAAAATCAAACTTCAAAGTATTTACAAAATTGCCACCTCCAAAATCAGATTTTTTGATCAAAAAATTGATGGCTAAGATGTATTTTCACCGTTCTCACGGAATCCCCTTGTTCTCACCAGAACCCAAACCCTATATATATATATATATATATATATATATATATATATATATAGGACTAGGATCTAGGGAGAAAAGTTTAAAATGAGAGAAGATGGAGAAACGATCTGGACCATTTATTGTTTTAATCAACGATTCAAAATAAAAGAGGGAAAATTATAATTTGGTCCCATGTGTTTACGGATAAAAGGTCAAAAAAGTCATATATATCACCACTAAATTTTGAAACCGCCATCCACGTTTAGAATTTGATCCTTTTTTAATGCAAACAATTTAAGGTTTAAAAAAACCATTTCTTTTTTGTTTTCTTTTTCCTTTCTTGTTATGTTTTCTCTTATTTGTTTACGTTGGATACGTTTCATACACAAAAAATGGGAGCAACAACATATTTCGTTGAATCAATAATAGATACTTATAGTTCAATCTAATTTAATATGTATTATTTATTTTTTTGAATCATTTAATGAAATGATATAAAATTTTCATATAAATTAATATGTTTCATTTATGGATGTATTATAATCTGAATCAGCGCGATAAAATTCGTGAATCAAAATTAATTTGTGAACCAATATTCTAAATGTTATAAATCAATGTTGTAAGTTTTTTTGAATCATAATTATACATACGTAAATAGATTTTGGTTGAATCATAATAATATTATGAAATAATGATTCATATTTTGACACTTCCATTGCCATCACTACGAACTTCCGAAAAGATCAATAATTTATTTTTGTTGGAAGTTAAGTTGATATTTTTTTTGCCTATTATATATTTTATTGTCTAAAATTAATATAGACAAATGCTTCATAGTGCTTATTTAATGTGAATATTTAAATTGTATAGTTTGATTCTGTAAAGAAATACTGAATCATTGAAGTTATTTTTAAGTGAATCAATGTTTTAAAGTGTTGAATCATTGTTAACAAGTATTGAATCATAATTGTATAATTGAATCATAAGTTGTACTTTCGTTTCACGTAGTGCTCAAATCCATTTATTTTCATCCAAATCATTTGGCATACTTGCATCATATATCGAAGAAAAAAATTACAAATAAAACATAATTAGATACCTCTTATTAATGGATGATCAACCAATTACCAAATAATAGAATTAAAATTATAAAAACAATAATAAGGGAAAACCACTTTATGTGAACTACAATTGAATGAACAAAAACATGGAACACTTGGAAACTTACACGTATCACACATCTCATTTGGGTCATCTACATAGATGTTTACACTTTACAGAACTTAAATCGAGAAACGTAAAAAAATGAAGACAAATAAAAAACTGATGTAGCAATGCATCAATTCATCTAGAACATTCAAAAGAAAATTTGGTTGATATGTAAAACCCTTTCTTCACGATTAATGAGAAGAAAAAACTGCCATTTCATATGATCATTAATTAATTTTAATTATTATTGATTAATAATATACTCCGTAGTTAATTGGTTGAATACCAATAATGCCCTTTGACGTTGATTTTAAATGATTGGCCCATATTACTTCTCCCTTTTCTCCTTATAAATTTCTTTCTTTTTTGATCCCCTTACTATATATATATATATATATATATATATATATATATATATATATATATATATATATATATATATATATATATATATATATATAATAAAGCTAATAATAATAATAATCTTCATTCTAATTCTGTAAGGTAACTTCAACGATTGTCAAATCCCTTTATATACACAGCCCTAACCCTAACTTTTAATCACAGAAACGAAGAAGAAGAAAGCAGAGATCAAAGAGAGATGGCTACCGATGATTCTCTCTACTGATGATCGCAAAGGTCTCGCTAATGGTCCCAATCCCCCTGCTGCTGCTGCTACCGATGATTCTCTCTACGGTAATCCTTATTTATTCTATTCAATTAATTATGTTTGTTGTACCTTTTATTTTATTTTATCAATATTACTAGTTATTAATTATTCACTAACATTAGTATCTTTATGTTTGATAATTATTATGATAGGATTTTCGGATGTGTTTAAGCATTTTTCAGCAACAACAACTGATAGGTTGAAATGGCTATTAAAGACTCGATCAGCTCATGAATATCAATTTCATTCATTCCATCAAAAACGTTACCGTAAGTAATTATATATATACTACCAATTGAGCATAACCTAAGTGGTATAGCCACCGCAAATGCCTAAAGTTTGTATATGTGCCCTATGTGCCCAAGTATATGCGAGTGATTTGTAGATATGTTATTTTCCTTGTGTTGATACTCGTTGCTGGTGGGTCGGACGCGTACCATTGAAATATGGTACGGGGTTGGGGTACCTCCAATATTTATTTTTTGAGTAATGCTACATAGACCTACTTACACAGACCTACAAATAGGCTTAATTTTCTGATTGGTTGAATTTTGTCTCTCTCCTAATCTCATCCAATCAATTTTTCAAACCCAACAATCAAATCTTTAGGCCTATATTTAGGCTTACACAATTAGTTCTACCAATCATTTCCCTTTATTTTTTCTTTGTTGTTGTTGTGTTTATTTATTCTTTTGATTTTTATGATAGGAGTTTTGGATGTGTTTAATCGATTTTCAGCAACAACAACTAATAGGTTAACACGGGTACTAACGACTCCTTCAACTACGTTACTAAGACATCCAATCCGTGCAGTGACGGAGCTTGAACACGTTTGTTGGAGGGGCCGAAATACTTAAGAACATAACAATACAATCTCATTTTTTATTCCTTTCAATTCTTTTACTTTCCACCCTATAATCAACTCGAAACACAGTTTTAATAGTTTAAATCGCAATTCGTTATAGTCAATAATCCATATATCCATATTATATTATATATATACATATACATATGTATATATTATATAGTTATAGTTATATGTACAAAGAAACATGAAATGATTGATAAAAAGAAATAAAGTTAAAATGCATCTCATAATGACGTTTAAGGCTTTAATGTTGTTTATGTTAGTGTTAAGTTCATACTTAAAATTTGTAACAGATAAAGTTTGGTATACAAATTTTAAGTGTAAAAAGTTACTTATTACTTGAATTCTTAAAATTAATTAATTAAATATAAAAGGATGGACACATTTTACTAGAAGGGTAATTCGGTGGCTATATTTTTGTTTACACGTAGTAGTTTTTTGGGAGGGTCAAGACTCCAAGCTTTTAAAATATTAAAATACCCTTAAATTATTAACATAATTATACTAATGACACAAGATTTTGGGGGGGCCATGGCCCACCCTTGCCCTCTTAATGCTCCGTCCATGAATCCGTGCCGCGATTTATCCGGAATGGGACGAAGTAGTAGTCCAGTTTCTTTGGGTGGATCCAGAGAATGTGAAAGTATTCGTTATTAATCAAGATAATACTACTAGTATCTTTATGGAAGCACAGGGGAGGGAGGAACTTAAATTGAAACATCCGGGATTCAAAAACTATAATTCCTGGTTTGATTTACCGGATAATCATGGGTATAAGATCAATGATATCAAGGCAGAGATACAAAGCATGACTGGAAACTTGAAACTAATTTTTCCCAAGCTGAAACAAGATGATGAAAACAAGTTTGAACAACAACAGACTAGTATTAGAAATGTCAAGGTTGATATTAATCACCGTCCTCCCCGGCATCGAATGGTAATATATGGTAAAGAGTATCATTAGTTTGTGGACAATGGATTATGATCATCGGTATCCTGTATTTCGCTACTGCTTTCTTTGGAGTCTAGATGTAAAAGACTTTATTTTGGGTAATGTTTCTGTTTTTATTTTTCTTTTTTATTTATTTTATTGTTTTTTTTTGTTTTGCGTCTTCGTTTTTGCTTTGAGTGGTAATATCTATATTATTTGGATACGGGTACATTATTCACCATCAAACATCAACTTCCGACTACCTCAGCTATATTCTCTGTTATTACTTCATGTTTTTCCTCTATATTATATACTTCTATCTAGGGGTGTTCGTGGACGGTTAAACAAGAACCCGTTTAACCGCAAATTCGGTTCACAAATTTTATGAACCTAAAACGAAACCGAAAAGTTTCGGTTAACCGGTTTTTCGATTCGTAATCGGTTTACCAACTGTGACACCCGTCAAATTAGGACTAGTAATTAGTGCCTAATCAATTGTAAATACATGTAATTAGTTCTATGTTAGGCTAATTAATGTATCAATTAATATATATTGTTGAATATATATACAAGTATGCGATTTAATTAAATCGTACAAGTTTTAAATCGAATGTAATTCGGTTCCAAATAAATACGGACGTTGGTAAACAACTTAGTTAAATAATATAATGTTATTTAATCACACAATTTCATCCAAAATATTATTTTATTTAATAATATTTCGTACACAATTCGTCTCGTACAGTCACGGTCTACGCGATTAAATGATTAAACGCGCAAACAAACAAAACAAGTTAACGTTATATTTTATAAATCAATTAATAAGTACTTGGCTAAATACTTCGCAAAAATATCGAGTAATAAAATGCATCTTTAAAACCTATAATTAAACGTATAAAACAACGGATTAACGTATAATCAATCGGGAAAACGAACACCGCACGGAGCGCAAGCACGGAATTAAAAAGTGGAGACCCACACTGTGGTGGGCCCCCACCGAAATCTGCCCAAAATGGGTGGGGAACCCACTCCCCTCCTCATTCTCATCTTTCCCTTCTCTCTCCTTCTTTCTCTTTTCTCTCATTTCTACCACCAACATACCACCATCACATACAATCACCAAATAACACCACCAAACACACTCGGATCATCAAGATTTTTGTAGAAAAGGAACCACTTCGCGACGATCTACACTTCTATCTTTCCGGAATTTCATTTCGACACCGCGTAAGTTTCCGACAAAAACCCGAAACTCTCCGATTTCGTTTATTTTTACATAAAAGTTGTTTATATAAACTTAAAATGTCCTTATATGGGTTGGGTAAAAGAATCGGACCAAACTATGGCCGGAAAACTCGTTTTTGGCTCAAAAACCCGTCAACAGCTTTAAGTGTCGCAAAGAAGCTTGCAGTATAGCGTCACTTCGTGCGTCACTTAAGTGACGCATTGAGTGTCGCTAAAAGCCCTAATTTTGCGTCACTTGCCTAAGTACCGCATAAAACCCTCTTTTTCCGTCACTACCTAAGTGACGCATTTTCAATACCCGTCACCAATGACCGACACTTATAGCGTCACTTGCCTAAGTGACACCTACAATCAAAACCAGATTTCCCCCGTCACTAACCTTAGTGACTCATAACACCTGTACTGACACTTACAACCGACACTTCCTCAAGTGTCGCACTCTATGCGTCGCTTGCGCAAGTGACGCCATTAATCAGAATCCGTCATTTCATGCGACACTTCCTAAGTGTCGCTTAAACCCTAAGTGTCGCTATAAGTGACGCTAAAAACAGAAAGTTCTAAACCATTTTTACTAAGTGTCGAGACCTAAATTTTATCACCTGATTTCACCCAAATTCAAGTCCAGATGCGTTTTTCACCAAATTTTATAGCTCGACCCCAACCAGGGGCTCTGCCCCTTGGACCCCGCTAGGGGCTGCCGCCCCTTGGACCCCGCTACCAGGGGCGCTGCCCCCGGACCCCCGTACTCAGATTCCGTAAGCATGATTCTCACCAAGTGTTGAACTTGCACAATTTCAAATACTCGTGTGATACGACTTCTAAAACACATTGAAACATACTATTCAAGTATAACGTTTCGAGACCAAAATTATAATGATGGGATTATTATTACAAACAATCACCAACGGGCCGTACACGTTTTCAAATACTCAAGTCAATCAACCAAATCGGGGTAATTTGGACAAACAACTACAAAGGTAGTCTTTCGAGATGCCTAAACAATTAATAACCATCGCGTGTCATGGACACCTTCAGGTTACAAGTCTTCGGACATCAATCCACAGCTAATCAATTCAAGTTATTTCGATAAACACTCGAGGCTCATGTGAGTCTCATGGTCCCTATTTTACTGCTTTTCAATCAGGGGTGTGATATTATTGCTCGTTTTGTTTTACAAGTTGAACGCAAGTACAAATCAAATCAAATACTACATGAGTTTCAAGCTAATCAATTTAAAGCCCTCCATAGCATAGTCTGGTAATACGTAGTAGCGTGAATGTTAGTATATGATATCATATAGGATTGACAATCCTCGTCCGGGTTAGCACGCACTAACTGGTCAAACGGACGTATTAGCATTTGGGAAGACGAGTGTGGATTAGGCACTCGTAGGAGGCATTTCAAGTTAGGTTTCCTTAAGTGGGCCTGACAATTCAAGTTAAGCTCAGACTATGTGCTCATGGCTGTATAACTTTTATTTTGCTTAATTGCTTTATAAATTCAATCATAAATCTTGCGGTTCATTCAAATATGTGTTGACATACAAACCTGTGAGCTCACCAGCGTTTCGCTGACCCATTTTAGCATGTATCACAGGTAACCAGCAGTAGGTTGGACTGCTCAATCAAGGCAAATTAGCTAGAGTCGGCATGTAAACAAATCAGAGATTTAGCTGCATTATTATATTTTGTATAGATTAATTATGTACTTAAATCTCTCAATTTCAACCGAGCTAATGTAACTATATTTTTGATGTAAACGTTTGTTTTTATCAATACAAGTTCAAAACGACGCATATAGTGGTCGTTCATTATATCTGATGTGCTGTGTATATTGATTAGTCGCGCCCCGACCCGAATCGCTTCCGCATCATAATTTGAGGGTGCGACACCAACTAACCGTTTAGTAATTAATACCAATTTTAAAAAGTAATTCATAAGACGTATAACACCCCTCGTTTCATTATAAACAATCAATATAATAATAGCGACACGGAAGCGTATTTTTAAAACATACTATCAATGTACTCAAAATGTCAATAATCTTTTTCAATTCAAAGTACAAGACATTTCAACACACTGGGTGTTATTAAAAACATTTCTATAATTATCAAATAACATCAGAGTAGCAGCCTGTCAAACATTCCATCCAGTCAAACACTTCCTGCCCTGCCCAATATGTCCCATCTATTTTAACCTGCAGGAAGAACTGTGGTGGGGTTAGCATAAAGCTAAGTGAATGAAACTATAAGCAACAGTACAACCTAGCATAACAATCTGTTTACATCAAATAACAATAAACAGAAAATTAATCAATCACTCGACATCCAATCAATGTCAAGCTACACCAATCAAGCATTATTAATCGTCATGAGGACCGGTGGCTCCTGAGATACCCTAATACCGGTTTGGTACTCAGGGAACCCTTATCAATCATCTGTATTGGCCTATACAGAATTACCGGTAACCAGTTGTTAATCACACACGACCTAGATCTCTAAACCAACATTTCAAGTTTCAAGATCTCCTGTCGTCTACAATAACAACCAAGTCCAACTGTCAAGTCAAGTTGACATCAGAATCTTACATACTAGCACAATCAGCCAAGTAAGCAACTAGTCAAACTATCATGGCAAGTTATCTCAACAGATGCATCATATCAAAGTAATACTATAAATTACTTGTTGTAAATCAAATCATTACAACTAAATCACACTGAGGTTACAGATCCACTCACCGACTACCTCAGGCCTCTGCTCAGTAGTCTAATATCACTGAGTCTTCTCCACATTGATTGAAGAATCTAACGATGGTAATCTGATGATTAGGAAGTTTCACAAGAATCACAACTTCCTGATTTGATTTCTGGATTGATTTGGAGGTTTTCAGAGAGTTTCTGTGAGTTTTGGAATAAAAATGAATAACTTCCTAAAAAGGAAAGTTATATAAATAGAAACTTAAGTCGGTTCCTCAACCGACCTTCTATTATACGGGTATAATTTAATACCCCTTCTCAATCTATTGCCTGGAACCCGAAAACCACTTGCGAGTCCAAACATTTTATTGCACCGTCAACTATATTAATTTACAACAATTAATAATTCACTTATCACATTGGAATATTTAACTCCTATTCCAATTATTTCACTATCTCAAACAATATTATTTCCAAACACATTTAAATCAAGAAATAATATAAAACAACTAGGTCCAATTCGAGGATGTTACAACTCTCCCCCCCTTAAAGATATTTCGTCCCCGAAATCTAACCTCATTCAATCTGTCTAATGTGATATAATCACATATATCTTAACATACATTTGTCCTCAATAGCAACTTACAACTATACTTAGACTGTTTGAATTCTTTCCACATGCACATATCCAAATGTACATGCTTCTGTCTTTTCCTACTTACACATACAGTGCGTCTAATCAATATCATCAATCAGATATAACTTATAGACAAACACTTACTTTAACAAGTGAAACCTACAATCACTTAATCAACAAGTAAAACTTAACATTACTTAATAGGTCTATGCAACTCGAAATTAGCAACATGCTAAAATCTTTAACCTATTCTCACTGTTCATCACTGTTAACAATAAAACAACAGCAACAATATCACAACAGTGGTTATCAAACCACAATGTTCCTAGCAACATTGAAATAAAATTCAACTCACGACTTACAACCAGCCTAATATACAGATAACAATTTCAAATCTCTACTATCAAAGATTTAAAATCCAATTCTAGGTCAACTTTTCATCCCAAAAGTTTCATACCTATACTATTGTGAATAACCAATCATATTCACATATCATTACAATCATATGAAATCTTTTACTTAAAAGTAATCCAGATTCATATTACCTTAATAAGCAAAGCAGAGGTCACACTCAGTAGGTAAAACTACAATCAACAAGTACTTTGCTCAATCAACAAAAGTACCACAATCAATCTTACCTACAATCAACCAACCTCTACATTGACTTATTTCCATTTGTAACTCCTTTCATTACAACCTATCAATTGTTAACAACAACAATAACACTTCCAATAATCACAACACTAATGATTATACAGTTCAGTACATCTATCAATACTCACTATATATCTCCAAAGTTTTAACTAACCATCAAGTTAGAATTTGTATATTACTTAAACTGGTAAGACATCAAAATCTATTCTTAGCAACCAGTTATTTCAACTCAACCTTACAATCATAAACTACTAATCACAAGCAATTAGAAGTTATACAACTTTAATCACATAATCACTTAGTACCACATTCCATCAATCTAGCAACTAAGTCAATCCTAATCAACATTATGATACCACAATTCAAGTATCACAATATCACAATGTGCTACTCTACAACACATTTCAACAAAATCTACATCAAGTTAATCAAAATTAACTGACCTCCACATATCTTATGGCACATTTTAATTCTTTCTATTAAAACTTATCATGCCATTTATTATCATGTATACTACACATATATACTTACACAATTTCAGATATTCTCTAAAATGGACACATACACAACAATTCCATTTCATTTTATATTCTAGGCCATTCAGACTGTTAAAGTCTTTATCAAACCTTCTCAATACTACTATTCATCACATATCCATACCACAGGACATGGAACAATCAATAACTCTATGTTTCACTTATATACTTATCAACTAGTATATAACTTAAACATTTCATTCTAAACTTTCAAGAAAAGTTTGGTGAATACAATCATCACTTATCAATTTCAAGGTTTCCCTTACTTCACACTTTCAAATCTGCACAAGTACTTAATTTCTCCAAATATGAACAACTTTTCAATTCATATTTCCTCAATTTGTCAAACAAGGATCAACTAAACCTTTAACACAATCCAACTCCAGGTATACTTTCATATCATACCTTACTTGGATCTAATTCCAATTTTCCACTTCATCACTTACTTCATTTGTATAAAATCAACAAATAACTAAAGAATTCATTCAATTCTTTCAATGTCTAAGTAACTTTCCATGAGGTACCAATAAACCTAGGCAACTAATAATAATAACCTTCAATTATTCATCATCTCACAGTCTTACCCAATCAAAGCTATCATCACAAGCCTCATACACTGGTAAGACTTTCTTATCACAATCCTAATCAATGTGATTTAACTTACATCATTCAACAATTTATAACTGTCATATCATTCAATGACTTCATATCTGTATAATTTTCTAACACATATTCAGTTCAAATATCAAATATTACCCAACTGAATACTCAATTATACTTAACACTATTTCAATTACTTAATACTAGCTTTAAGTAATAACTCAAGTCTCACAAACTTAGACCATTCATCTATCTCCTTTGGATCTTACAAGACCCATCTCAACATAATTTGACTAATCAAGGAATTCAATCATATTCCTCACAATCATAACAGTACAATCTATGTTAGACTATTTCACAGACACAGTTAACTACATGTCAACTCTGGTTTCAATCAACCAATCAATAAAATTCTCTAACTGCTTTTCTCAAGTTTGACCCAAACTCAAACCAATCACAAGCAATTAATTTTATACACAATTCTCTATTCATGGTTTGACTTTCAAAGTTAACATACTATCAATATAAACTCACAACAAACCATTTCTTCTTATATGCCCACTTTCAAGCATATACTTCAAATTATTACTTTCAATAATTTCATCAATCATTTACTAGGACAAGGTCAACCTACATCAATCTTGGCTCCATACAATCCATTTCATATTTTATGTTTACTATCGAACATAAACTTCAAATTATTACATTCAATAATTACTAGTAGTTTCTCAAGCAAAACAATATCAACCTATCTCAACTTTGGCTTCATACAAGCCAACTACAAAATAGTGACTCACTCAAACACTATCAAATTCACCTATGGTCAATTTAACACAATCAGTTACAATTACATTTTCAACAAAATCATATTAGTCATCTATGTTTATCATTAAAACATCTATCAATGACAATTATCATTTACACTGGCATCTTTACAGTCTAAATATCATAGCTCTATCAACTGATTATTTTCTTATCAAAACAACTATTAAACAACTTAGCATACTATCATGCTCCATTTCCAAAATCACATTACATTTCTTTTATTCCAAGTAGCCTCAACAAGTTCATGTGACACCACATAATATAACAACGGTGATCAGGCGTTGCAAGATTATGCTCTTCACAATCCATTCTCAGGCTACTCTACATTATAATTATCAATGTGATCTACTCTCATCTCATACATATTAAATACTTCATGATTTCAAATCAATCATACTCCATTTAATAGTTTCTAACAGCTGATACCTACTCAAAATCAGCTTAATACTTTACATATTCAACCTTACATACGCAAGTCATCTCACATACACACAATGTTTTAATTTTCAGCAACTGAATTACTCAGTATATCACTTATCTGAAACCTCAAACATATGATAACTTATCATCATAGTTTCAACACTTAACATTAATCAATGTCCCTATTTTCCTCAAAATTCAGGACACATCTTAATCAACTATCATCACTTTGACATATGCTATCATATCAAGCATCACTGTCACAACAAGTCTACTTAATCATGTTACTATCAAACATTTCATTTATTAATTTCACAATTGACCAGAAAGATCCATCACTTCCCAATCAATTTCACATTATTACACTCTACATTTCTCTTAAACCTATCAGTCATGGTTTATATCAAGTGTTTAACTATAGTCAACACATATCATATAGTCACATAAACACATATTTTCTCAAATAGCAGTCATTATCAATTCAATGACACGACCTTCCTTAGCAAGGATTTAGATCACACCTTGTGATTAATCCATTAACATAATACTATCAATTATCTCGTCTCACCAATAAAGACACTCCTTAGGTTCTAACATCAATCTTGCTAAAACCTTAATCAACTCTCTGTCTACTTAAACATATTTCTGCATTTACAATTCAATCAGAAATAATCACAACAATGAACAACAATGAGCATCTCATTCAATACCTCTATCCTCATGTCAACCTATAGCAATCAATAGTTGACTCAACACTGGGGAATCATATCAGTATGACTCAATTAACTTCATAACAAGGCTTACTCAACATAACAGAGTAAACAATTCAAGTTAATTTAAATTAACACAGGCTTATCGAAGATTACCTGACAATCTTAAGCCCACAAGCGTTGAGGAAACATGAAATATACTAATCAGATACTCATGTTCCTCCGTCTCTGCAATCAAACAACACTTCACAACTTGTTAAAGGTTAGTACATATTCAACTAACTACTTTCTCACACATTCACTAATCAACTAAACCCACACCTTCTGGAATGTTTGACTCAACTCATTCAAAGTTTAGGATTGAACATTCTATCAAGTTCAATTCACCCAAACTATTGCTCTGATACCAACTTATAACACCCCTCGTTTCATTATAAACAATCAATATAATAATAGCGACACGGAAGCGTATTTTTAAAACATACTATCAATGTACTCAAAATGTCAATAATCTTTTTCAATTCAAAGTACAAGACATTTCAACACACTGGGTGTTATTAAAAACATTTCTATAATTATCAAATAACATCAGAGTAGCAGCCTGTCAAACATTCCATCCAGTCAAACACTTCCTGCCCTGCCCAATATGTCCCATCTATTTTAACCTGCAGGAAGAACTGTGGTGGGGTTAGCATAAAGCTAAGTGAATGAAACTATAAGCAACAGTACAACCTAGCATAACAATCTGTTTACATCAAATAACAATAAACAGAAAATTAATCAATCACTCGACATCCAATCAATGTCAAGCTACACCAATCAAGCATTATTAATCGTCATGAGGACCGGTGGCTCCTGAGATACCCTAATACCGGTTTGGTACTCAGGGAACCCTTATCAATCATCTGTATTGGCCTATACAGAATTACCGGTAACCAGTTGTTAATCACACACGACCTAGATCTCTAAACCAACATTTCAAGTTTCAAGATCTCCTGTCGTCTACAATAACAACCAAGTCCAACTGTCAAGTCAAGTTGACATCAGAATCTTACATACTAGCACAATCAGCCAAGTAAGCAACTAGTCAAACTATCATGGCAAGTTATCTCAACAGATGCATCATATCAAAGTAATACTATAAATTACTTGTTGTAAATCAAATCATTACAACTAAATCACACTGAGGTTACAGATCCACTCACCGACTACCTCAGGCCTCTGCTCAGTAGTCTAATATCACTGAGTCTTCTCCACATTGATTGAAGAATCTAACGATGGTAATCTGATGATTAGGAAGTTTCACAAGAATCACAACTTCCTGATTTGATTTCTGGATTGATTTGGAGGTTTTCAGAGAGTTTCTGTGAGTTTTGGAATAAAAATGAATAACTTCCTAAAAAGGAAAGTTATATAAATAGAAACTTAAGTCGGTTCCTCAACCGACCTTCTATTATACGGGTATAATTTAATACCCCTTCTCAATCTATTGCCTGGAACCCGAAAACCACTTGCGAGTCCAAACATTTTATTGCACCGTCAACTATATTAATTTACAACAATTAATAATTCACTTATCACATTGGAATATTTAACTCCTATTCCAATTATTTCACTATCTCAAACAATATTATTTCCAAACACATTTAAATCAAGAAATAATATAAAACAACTAGGTCCAATTCGAGGATGTTACAAGACGCATACAAACATTCATTGATAAGTGTTCACAATATTAATTAAAACATCATACATTTACTAGGGAAGTGGAGTGTTACTATTGAATGAATAGTAACCTCCATTTTCCAATTTCTCCCCTTAACTTTTAACTCTTTTTTGTTTTATACCCTTTAACTTTTCACCTCTTTCTCATTTTCTCCCTTAAAGTTTTAACACTTTTTAATTTTCTACCATGTAATTTTTTTATTTCTACCCCTTATACTTTAAAACTTTTTCATTTTTTACCCTTTAACTTTTATCTACTTTCCATTTTCTTCGTCTCAAGTTTTAACACTCTTCCATTTTCTACCCTTTAGGTTTTAACATTTTCCATTTCACCCTTTATATTTTAACTTCAATTTCTTCCCATTTGTTTTTACTATATATCTTATACATTTTTTTGCCTTTGCTTACAACAAACTTTTATACTAATTTTATTACTACAAAAATATACAAATAATTGCAGACGATAATTTAACTTAACATTTTATGTAGTATTCTATCAAATTTGTATTAATTTACATTCTTTCAATTATACATACATATTAGTATAATAAAAAAAAGATCATACCTTCGTCAACTTAATTTTTTTTAACAACAAAATTGAATTTTTTTTTACTACTTGGAGTTTTAAAAAGTTACTACGTAATTTTTAAACATAACTCCCTTGATCATTCGAAAATACTCAAATTTTACTAAATACGGCCCGCTGACTTTCAATTGGCATATATAACAAATTATGTAATAAATTAATATCATTGTTTGTGTTATTGATTACACAAGAGAAGTGGTAATTCCAAATTTTACCAAAACACTTTTGATTTAGTTTGTTCAATCTATTAATTTAAATATAAGATTGATATGAATGTTATTGTGATCATGTGTACGAAACTAGTATGATAATTTTTATTTAAGTATATATATTTTGATATGTTATTTTTTATATTCAAGACGTGTTTACCTTATTCACCTAAAATAATATTTTTGTTCTGCTCCGTTGCAACGCGCGGGTAAAAACAGCTCGTTTAAAACATTTTGATAATAAATGTATCAAATGATAATGATAAGTATTCTACTCGTTACAATTGTGTATTTTCGTTATACGTGTGTTAATCGTTTGGATATAAATAATAACAACATTAACAACCATAATATAAATGATCACACTCAAGTGAACAATCATCAACCTCAATTACTTAAATGATCATACTCAAATGATCACTCAAACACATGATTAAGGATCCTTAACATCTAAAGTTCATGTTTCTACATAAAGAAGCTCAACACATCAAACAAATGAAGTCATGAGATTTATCTCAAATCTATTGTTTACTCTTTATTTATCATGTCATTATTGCACCGAACATGGTAGTCAAGAAGCTTTTTTGAGGGACAGAACTGTAAAGTTAGGCTGGTTGTGTATATTTATTATCCATGTAAGTGCCAAAATCTTAAACATCTAGGGATAATTGCAGTACCTTCCGTAGTGAGTTTCAAGCTGGACTCCAAACGCATAAATATCACAATTACAAGATTTCCTAATTAAGTCGGAGAGATCAAAAGTTTATTTTTTTCAAATGGGCAATAATATATATTATTGACGATCAATCATACAAATAATTTTCAATCTAAAGTACATACGAAAAACATTTAAATGAAAGAAAATATATAAACTAACAAGGATTTTACCCGCACTTCAAATCCTCATACCTGCAACCTGATATCTAGAGCCAACACCTCCTACAAAGTTAGGATGGCGTTAATGTTTCATACCGGCATACTGCAAACAAGAAAACATAGCATCTTTAGTTGAAATGTAAGATTCGGATATAATTTTCAAACATTTCACTTAGAATGAAATTGTACGGAATCATAGTGTCACACCCCCTAATTTGTGATTTGCGGAAGCGACTGTTTTGGGGCGTGACTAATCAAATATCAAGCACAAAGATTAATAGCAAACGACTCTAAATGAGACGTTTTGGAAAATACATTATGTAACACCTGCTAAATTAGGATAACTAATTATGCCTAATTACTTGTAACTAGTTGTAATTAGTATGTAATAGGACTAATTGCAGACTCTATTTGTATATATATATAAGGTGAATTATATATATATGTGTGTACTTACGCGATTTGGATTAATCGTACGAATTAACCGGACGGAGTCCAACACAGTTACTTGGACGTTGGTGACAGAAACTTACCTAAATAATGAGAACGTATTTTACTATATAAAATACACAGCGAACAAACATTATTTATTATATCGCGACGACATTTTACATAATTTAGCGAATACGTATTAAACGCGAGTTAAGAATTTTAATACCTCGACAAATGTTTTTATAATTAATTTCAAGGTATTTCATTAAAACATTCCCGTCACCTTTTAAAAATATAACTGCTTGATATAACGTTTAAACGACGGGGGAAACGAACACCGCACGGAGCGCGGAGGCGCGGACTGAAAATGGGAGGCTTAACCTCCCACCTTCTCTTCTTTTCTTTTCATTTTCTCTTTTCCCTTTCTCTTTCTTCCTTTCTTTTCTCTCTATTTCACCAACACACCACCACCATCAAAATCAATAAATAAACATATTAAACGCACTCGGATCATAGCCCCTCTTTGGAAGAAAACGTTCACCATCACACGATCTACATTCCTATCTTTTCGGATTTTCTATCCGACATTTTGTAAGTTTCCGACAAAACCCGAAACTCTCCGTTTTTACTCATTTTTACGTTTTTATGGTTTAAATATGCTTAAAATGTCCAAAAATGGGTTGGGTTAAAGATTTGGACCTAACGGAAGCTTTTCGACCGATTTTCCGGCCACCAATTTCCGATCAGACCGCTACGTCGCAGAGACGCTGGGCTATCTGCGACGTAGCTCAAAACGTCGCATTATGTGGCCAACGTCGCACTTAGCGACGTCGCGGCCTACGTCGCACAACCCTTCGTGACGTCGCATTGTGCGACGTCCGTCACTACGTCGCATTAAGTTGCGACGTCGCGCCTAGCGACGCCAGCCCCTACGTCGCATTGATTTGCGAAGGTCGCATCATGCGACGTACATGCCTACGTCGCACCCTACGTCGCATGCTACGTCGCACAAACCAGAACCTTGAAAAGTCAGATTTTACTAAGTGTCGAACTTACACAACTTCAAATACTTATGTCATACGACTTAACAAACGTCATAGAACATACTTTCTATTACAATTACACTAAATTGCGTTATAAATGATAACACTTTGAATCATTATTACAAACCGTCACCAACGGGCCATATTTGTTTTCAAACTACAAACGGATTACTAAACAAACACTTGGACATAATGAGTTGTGTAAACAACTAGCCTAGATGGTCTTGCGAGACATCTACTTACTTAACTTTATATGTTTAGGCATTTGAAGGTTACGGGTTCGGAGAACCTACGGTTGATATTATTTACTCGTTTATTGATATAAACGTACTTGCAAAGACTCAGGTGAGTCTTACGGCCCCACTTTTACTGTTTTATCTTATTGGGGGAGATACATGCTACTGATTTTTCCTGAACACAAGTACTAAACTGATTTCTATACCAAACGGAATTGCATGAGTTAATTACTATTTACAGAAGTCTCTCCATCATACATCGTTAGTTATGGACTTAAGCGCGAACAGTAGTTAATGGATCCATTAGGGAAATGACCCTCCCCACCCGGGGCAGTAGCGCTGCCACGTACCGATTTACACGTATAAACGGGTGACAACTTATTCGTTACTGATGCTTGCTCACTTACGAGCATGTCACGGGAGCAAACATATTATTTACGGGTTAAGCTTCGATTATGAGCCTCATGGTAACGGTATAAACTTATTTATTTACGATTGCTGGATTGCAATGGCTGATTTTACGCCTACGGGCACTACTAATGAAATCTCGTGTTCAAAGCCGATATTATTTACAAACCTGTGAGATTCACCAACCTTTTGGTTGACACTTTTTAGCATGTTTTCTCAGGTACCCGGATGGAGTAGGATTACTCCAGGATTTTAGCTAGAGTCGCATGATTTCAACACAACTGCATTAACGGAGATTCTTAGCATTATCTTTTGTATATTTTGATTATGTAATAGAATCTCCCGCTATACGCGTGGACTCTAGGGGAAACTACATTTTGTATACGAAAACACTAAGTTTTCAAACAATATATCTATGGAATGTAACTAATTTACAAAACGTCTCATTTAGAGGTCGTTTGCTGTATATCTTGTGCTTTGTATATTGATTAGTAACACCCAAGTATGCTTCCGCAAAACAGTGAATTATTGGGGTGTTACACATTACAATACAATACAGTACATTACATATGTTTTCAAAAGTTTGCATAGCTTGGAGTTCGACTAGTAGTATCTAGAGATTTTAAAGCATAACAGCTAATACAAAAGTAATGCAATATAAATCTCCAAGTATGTATGCATGTGACTCAAGCTATCAAGCAGTCCTGCTGGGCATCCCTACTGATGCTGTGTACCTGAGAATGCATCACTAAAAGTGTCAACCATAAGGTTGGTGAATTTCACAGGTTTGTATTAAATAGCAATAAGAATTTGTACACAAAGTAGTACGTAAGTTATCGTACAAGTAAAATCAGTCAGTAGTAATGATATCACAATGTATACATCAGTAAGTAAGTAATTCACAGTTGTAATAAGGTCGGTGTATTTTGCCATGAGCCATCATAGTCGAAGCTTAACAAGTCTGTAATTTGCCCCCGTGAGTGCTAATCTAAAAACACTCATACGAAATGAGTAGAAAACGCCCGTTTATACTAGAACAGTTCGTGGTAGTGCATGCTACCTCGGGCGGGGATTGTCAGTCCCATATGGATCCATATACTAAAACTCGCGCTTATCGTATAATTAACAACTATGATTCAGAGGACTTCATTGGATGAAAAGGAAACTCATGCAATTCAGTATATCAGTAAATCTATAGGTCTGTAAGTCGGTAAGTAAATAAGTCGGTAAAGTAGTAAAACAGTAAATCACTAAGTTTGTAAAGTAGTAAAGCCTAAGTCGGTCATACAGTAAATCAGTAAAATAGTAAGTCAGCAAAGTAGAAAGTTTATAAAGTAAATACCATTTAAAAGTAAGTCTATAAAGTAAACTAATAAAGTTGCTGATTTCATATAACAAGTATATACAAGTAATGCACCTCCCCCAAAGCAAAAACAGTAAAATGGGAAATGGGGGTGTGAGACTCACCTGTGGGTGCTAGCGTTCCTAACCGTAAGTAATATCCAATCCGAAATCCTCTAATGTCCTAAACGTAAGAGATATATTATCATGAGTATTTGACGATTTGTCAAAATATACAAATGATTTAATTGTTTTGAAGGACCGTTTGAGTCAAAATAGGTACTAGCCGTTGGTGTTTCTTGAATTAAAACGTTTGTATTCCGCGATTTGGGTCATTTGTTATGCGTATGTATGTCTATATATATATACATATATTTATATATATTTATATATAAAATCGTTTAAGTTCCTTGTATACTTTGAAAAAGTATATATAGTTACTAGCTGGTAATCCGCACAATGTGGCGGGAACGTAATTGAAATCGGTAAAAATAAGTAGTGATGCATTTTTTAGGGTCACCATGTAACACCCCCAAATTCACTGTTTGGCGGAAGCAAGTTTTGGGGTGCTACTAATCAAATATCACAGCGCAAAGATAAAGCAAACGACATCTATATGCAACGTTTGTAAATTAGTTACATTCCCATAGATATAGTGTTTGAAAACTTAATGTTTTCGTATACAAAAATGTAGTTTCCTAGAGTCCACGCGTATAGCGGGAGATTCTATTACATAATCGAAATATACAAAAGATAATGCTAAGAATCTCCGTTAATGCAGTTGTGTTGAAATCATGCGACTCTAACTATGTCCTGGAGTAATCCTACTCCATCTGTGTACCTGAGAATACATGCTAAAAGGGTCAACACGAATGTTGGTGAATCTCACAGGTTTGTAAGTAATATCAGTTTTGAACACAAGATTTCATCAGTAGTGCCCGTAGGCGTAAAATCAGTATTTGCAATCCAGCAAATGTAAAACCAGTATTTGCAATCCAGCAAATGTAAGTAAGTAAGTTATACCGTTGCCATGAGGCTCATAATCGAAGCTTAACCCGTATGTAATAATTTGCTCCCGTGACATGCTCGTAACTGAGCAAGCATAAGTGACGAATAATAGTCGCCCGTTTATACATAACGGTTCGTGGTAGCGCTACTACCCCGGGCGGGGAGGGTCATTTCCCTAATGGATCCATTAACTAGTGTTCTTGCTTAAGTCCATAACTAACGATATATGATGGAGAGACTTCTGTAAATAGTAAACAACTCATGCAATTCCGTTTGGTATAGTAAACAGTTTTAGTATTTGTGTTCAAGGAAAAGTAGTAGCATGTTTCTCCCCCAATAAGATAAAACAGTAAAAGTGGGGCCGTAAGACTCACCTGAGTCTTGTAGTAATCAGTAGCAATTAGCAAGTAGTAAGTAAAGCAAGTAGGTTCTCCGAACCCGTAACCTTCAAATGCCTAAACATACGAGGTTATGTAAGTATGTGTCCCGCAAGACGTTTCATTTAGTTGTACACAACTAGTACATCCAATGTTTGTCCGTATGTTTGTAATTGTTTGTTGTTGGAAAACATGTTTGGCCCGTTGGTGACGGTTTGTAATAATAATTCTAAAATGTTGACTTTGCTACAGTAAATGTGCTACAGTGTATTGCTACAGTAAAATTTGACTTTGCTACAGTAACTTTGACTTTGCTATAGTGAAAATCCTTCAAAATTTCTGATTCTGCGACACAGTTTGCTACACAAGGATTTGGTATGCGACACAAGCGTTGTGTCGCATAGGAATGCGACACAAGAGCTTAGCGACACAAGGGTTGTGTCGCATAAGCGTTCGATGCTAAATCAATAGCGACATAAGGGTTGTGTCGTATTTGGTTTACGACACACGGTGCGACATAATGGTATGACACAAAATACGACACAATATGGATTATACGACACAACTTGCGACACAACATGCGACACAAGCGTTGTGTCGCAAAGATGAACACCAGCCCAGAAAGTTTAGGCTGTCGCGATTTTTCGACCAAAAACGCAAATCTAACCCATTTTTAAGCTGTAAAATCGTGTTTTATTCATACATATGGACAATACTAAGTTGTGTAAACATTATTACATCAAAACATTACACCAAAATGAATAGATCTAGGAATTTAGATATTTTCTTACAAATGCAAATCGAGAGAGATGGAGGCCGAAAATGATGATGATGCTTTTGTTAATCTTGTTCCATGCTTGATGGTGATTCCGAAAATATAACCCTTGTGGGTCGGTTTGAAATTCTGAATTTTGGTGGAGATTTGAGAGAGTTTTGAGGTATGTGTGTGTGTTTTGTATAAATGAAAATGAAAGAGAGAATAGGGGAGGTGGTGGTGTTGGCTGATCCAAGGAGACAAGGGAGGGGAAACGCTCCCTAAAACACAGTGTTTACTTCATGTCCTAATCGTTTAATCCTTCGTTTTTAATATTTGACCAAGCAGTTATATTTTTAAAATGTGGCGGAAGTATTTTAATAAAATACCTTGAAATTAATTATAAAAACATTTGCCGAGTTATTTAAGTTATCTGTTTCGCGCTTGATACGTTTTTACTAAAATACTCATAAAGTTGTCGCGCTAATCTAATAGTGTCCGTTCGAATATGTATTTATACAGTAAAATACGTTCCCATTATTTAAGTAAGTTTTGTCACCAACGTCCAAGTAAAATGTATCGGACTCCGTCCGGTTAATCTGTACGATTTATTCAAATCGCGTAAGTTCACACATATATATAAATCACCTTATATATACAAATAGAGTCTGTAATTAGTCCTATTACATACTAATTACAACTAGTTACAAATAATTAGGCATAATTAATTATCCTAATAAAAAGTAAATATTTATGTGTAAAAGAATAATAAGTAATAAATATATATTTATGTGTAAAAGAATAATAAGTAATAAAAAGTAAATATATATATAAAAAGATCATCATAGGGATTGAACCTATGACCTTTCAATATATAATACTCATGATTTACCACTAGGCTATTGCCTACAATTGTTGATAATTTGCTAGGTTTAAATATACATGTGCATATTAGTTAGTCAAAATAATTAAATTAACCAAAAACAGGTCATGGGGCTCGAACACGTGACCTTCAGTTTCAACTGCATATGCTTAACCAGTAGGCTGCTGCCTGTAATCTGTTATAAGTTACCATGTTTTGGTATATATGCGTTATTAACAGCTTGTTTTTAAAAATCAATGAAATCAAAAGAGGTTCACAGGGCTTGAACCTGTGACCTCTCGCCACCAAACAAACACTCCAACCACTTAGGCTACAGCTAACTTCTTGTTTTTATTTTACTAAGTATATTATTTATATGTTAACAAATTAAGTAAAAGTGTGTCTTTTGTTTCTTCACAGGCTCGGCGTATATATATGGGTTTTTACTTATGATTATCACCTCGCACTAAGTTTCTAACTCTTGATCTTGACATTAACAGTATATATACATCACATACATATGATCGTATAAACATTTTTGAACACAAACTTTAAATAAAAAGTAGAGGTCTGCTCACGGGTAAAGGTGGTGATCGGAGGTGTGGACGGAAGTGGTGATGCCAAGAGTGATGATGAAGATGATGGTGGTGAGCTACGGTTGCTGCTGCTGCTGTTCGTTTGTGGTGATGATCGAAGATGGTGATGGTGCTCGGAGGTGGTGGGTGTTCGGTTGGTGATGAACCGAGAAGAGATGAGAATGGTTTTGATGATGGTAAATGTTGATGATTACTAGATGATGATTTCGGAGTTGTTGTTGGTGTTATTATTTTTGTTGTTAATTATAGAGAGAAACCTAAAGAAATGGGGAATGAAGATTGATGAAGAAGATGAAAATAATAGAAGAGGGTGTTTGGTCGGTTTATACTTCCCAACTCCAATAATTGGAGTTGGGTGTCTCTCATATACAGTGTAAAATGCCCGTGTTTTGGTACCCGATTGTAACAATAGTATAATGTTTTATAATAATAAATTTCTAAAAATATAATCGTATATATTTTTAATCAAATTATTTTATAAAAATAGTTTTAATAGACTATAAAATTATGTCTTTGTTTTACTTTGAACTTACGGATAGTTTTCTGTGTTCGAACTGTATTTAAATTTCTAACGGAGTAAATAATTATTGTTCTCGAAAATAATACTTTATTTAAAAATGTTTTGCACAAATTTTATTTTAAGTTCCTGCGTTCTGTCAGATTCGTATATACGTGATTATTAAATAATCGTTTTGAGTTATTATATATAATTATATATATATATATATATATATATATATATATATATATATATATATATATATATATAATACTTAAGTACTTGGTATTAACACGCATATAATACGTGACTTAAAAGTTTAAATTTTGACCAAATTTTAGGTCATTTTTGACCGGGTGTCACATTCTACCCTTGTTAGGAGAATTTCGTCACGAAATTTGTTAGTAGTTGATGCGTGTGAAAGCGCGTCTTGTTTTATTATTTATAACTGAAAATACCTTATTAATACTATCACACAACCAGGCAAGAATACCCGATCAGAATAGTATAGCTATGGTAAGTCCAGGTCGAACACAAGAACGATGTTATTCAGTTAAATTATAATTATTAACTAAACTAATAAAGCAGTAAGATAGGGGGTACATTTTAGTTCCGCACGAACGTTCAATATGAACTAAATAATCAAACCAAACAACATTAAACAAGATAGAAGGAACAAATAAACAATTGGAGATAGACATGTAATTGCTTAGAGTCTTCAACTCAGATTCATATTATCCGGTTCATGTGTTTTGATTGTCTGATTGTGATTTCTTTTATATCAATTTAATACCAAATTCTTCAATGATATTAAGTTGAATGTATATTAGCCAACGTTCCGGGTCCAACTAATATCTACAACCTAGGGTTCCACATTAAACATCGATCCGTTGTCATAAGGATGGTGCTCTATTGTGTGCTTTTCCCTAGATAGAGCATTAAGTATTCACGACTTGTTACGACTAATCCTCGCGGTATGACTCAACAATACCTTCTAATAATTACTTATTAGCTCACTCATTTTAGATTAATTAATTACTATGCTCTTAACCTATCAGACTCAACATATTTAGCAATGACTATAAACCTAGATTCATAATCATCAATAATCAATAATGTCAAAGGAACTCAATCTCGACAACACTATTGACCACGTTAAGTAGCAATTAATAATCACCAACAAATAAGGTTCTACGGATAACATAACAATCTTCAATCAGACAATTGATTCAAAACACAATTATAACTTTCAAACATTCATAATCAAAAGTTATTCAACTAAACAATTAACAATAAATCTAATCCATGATTCAATTATTACAAAATCAGATTCATAGTCTCAAAACAAACACATAGACATGATTGAATTGAAATCGGAACAATATAAGCAAACCGAATCATAAACCGAATGAATTAGAATCAATAAGAATTGATCCTAGCTTTTCCGCCTCCAAATCGCCATCGTTTCGCCCCCAAAATGGGGGAAAAACCCCTCCAAGTCGTCTCTGGTCGAACTAGGGTTTGTGCATTGAAGTTATGAAGTGAAAACCCTAAAATCGGACTTAAATGGCTGAAAAAGTCATCCATACGGCGTATGGATTCCATACGGCGTATGGATGTAAAAGCCCATCAGCCTCGGCTCACGATAACAAGTTTCAGCCCATTTTTCAATCCATACGGCGTATGGATTCCATACGCCGTATGGATGCATTTTCAGCGAAAATGGAAAAAATGAAAGTTGTAGCCCTCTCTGCTAGCTAAATTCTCCAAGTTGAATCACCTCAATCGGAGTTCGTATGAAGAAGTTATGGCCAAAATACTAACAGCTGTCTGAAAACTCAGCTTTTACATTCTTCCTCCATTTTCAGCTCATCTTTCATTCTTTTTCCGATTCGAGCTTCATTTACACTTCAATCCAATCCAATCTTGCCTATCTTCACTCT
Organism: Helichrysum umbraculigerum; assembly: GCA_949592205.1. Taxonomy (NCBI): domain Eukaryota; kingdom Viridiplantae; phylum Streptophyta; class Magnoliopsida; order Asterales; family Asteraceae; genus Helichrysum; species Helichrysum umbraculigerum. The sequence goes on along the minus strand of CATIUR010000003.1, from coordinate 124,802,148 downwards.
CTTAGCTTCTTTTTTTCGATCCAATCTTCTCTTGTCCAATGTTTTGATTCTTTTAGCAACTTTTTTTCGTAAAAAGTTCATTTTCCGTTCCTTTTCATTCCAAGCTCCGATTTAACTCCTAAATGCAAATATGAATGAAATAAGTATCTTATTCACACAAAATGCATTAGAAACCTATCAAACACGGGGGTAATTAGTACTATAATTTAGTACATTTTGGCGTTTATCAAACATCCCCCACTTGAATCCTACTTGCCCTCAAGTAGACTATCAATTTAAAACTTATAAACGACAAAATTAAGTAAGCAAACAATGGCGCATAGGGACTTACATACAAGCTAGCATTTCGCAAACCAAATTTTTAGCTTAAAAATAATTCAACATTAAGATTTAGCTATCAAGAAACTCTTCTAGGAAAAACAAATTGTCTCATTCATTATTATTATGCATACAAGATTGCTCACAAGGATTATCGATATTGTTGTCCACCTAAACAATCTATATTTCAGAAATTGAGTTTATATTATTATTATTGTAGCAGCTTTACCCTTAATTTCCAATAGCAGAATACTCTCATACATATAACGTGCTAATATTACACATATTATGGATATCCAATTAAAATAATCATTTTTCAGGTCAAGACATTGGTGACGGGTCTGTGCATTAACACAACAGAGCGACATAACTTGACCTTGGTTTAGCATAATAACTTTTTAGTCAAACCATTGGTGGCAGGTCTGTACCTTAGTACAACAAAGCGACATAATTTGACTACATTTTAAAATCATGAGTTGTTAAACTCTTTTGCTCTTTTTCATTAAATATACTGGCGGAGACCAGGTCTGTACTTTCGTACAACAGAGGAAACAACACCCAGTATATCCCCAAATGATATTAATTAAATTCCAAAATCATGGCATATCGCACGCTATCATATATAAGAATTAAGACTAAAGTCATACATTGCTAATGTCCCTCTTGAAATATCGCATACTTCTTACATTAATTGTATTTAATAGCTCAACAACTTATACATAGATTGCCTATCGATACATCACATGATGAACTATCTAATATTTTAAAATTTAAGTTCAAATTATCCTTTTAATTTCCCAGATTTGTTACAAGATTTTCTAAACTTAAAGAGAATACATTTTTAAAAGAAAAATTTGGGTTGAAAAATGACCAACATAGAATGCCTTACACCTTTAGTCTACCAATATTTATCGATTTATAACTCAGGACAATCAAACTTCTTTTCCCCCATCCCCCACTTAAAATAAAGCAATGTCCTCATTGCAAAACAAGGAATCGTAAAATAGGGAATAGAAAAGAAGTGAACAGAAAACTCCCCTGATCTTGAAGAAAAATGCTTTCTTGATCTGATTATGAAATTATACAACAGCACACTTCCGTAGGCATCACGGTTGCATTTAGCGTATGCAACAAGCCTTTAAACCCCTCGGTATCCCGAGTTGACGAGTTATAGTCTCGTGAGGGTTTTCAGGGAACACACCTACAAAGTTCAAAACTGCAAACAAAAAACAAGAAAACAAAGAGTAGAAAAAGAAAACAAAATATAAAATACTCCCTCCGTCCCAAATCTATTGTCCCCTTGTTGACTTTGGAGTCTTTCTCTTCCAACTTTGACCTTCGATATTTTTGTTTGTGTTATATAATATTTGATGCAAAATATATGAATTGATTGAATTTTGAATGTATTTTCATTGGTATAATTTGTATCAAGTATTATATAACACAAACAAAAATATCGAAGGTCAAAGTTGGAAGAGAAAGACTCCAAAGTCAACAAGGGGACAATAGATTTGGGACGGAGGGAGTAACTAAAAATTAAAACTAACTATTAACAAACAGAGCAGACAACAGAATCTTGTCGCAAAAACAGCCCTTCCAACCGCCGGCTGGTGCGCACAACCACCGGTTGGGAGTCTGTGCAAACCAAATTCAAAATCTTCGATCCATTAAATATTAAACTATATAACAAGCATATACATATAATTAACATATAAACAATTTTATACAAAACATTTTTTTTTTAAATTAAATTTTTTTTAAATTAATTTTTTTTTTTAATTTTAATTTAAAATTTTTTTTTTAATAGTTTCCAACTTAATCGAATAAGCACCCGTTCTCCGATAGAACATAAGTCCAACCGGTTAAGTGTTCCCCGACAGCGGCGTCAAAAACTTGATGCGTGTGAAAGCGCGTCTTGTTTTATTATTTATAACTGAAAATACCTTATTAATACTATCACACAACCAGGCAAGAATACCCGATCAGAATAGTATAGCTATGGTAAGTCCAGGTCGAACACAAGGAACACAAGAACGATGTTATTCAGTTAAATTATAATTATTAACTAAACTAATAAAGCAGTAAGATAGGGGGTATATTTTAGTTCCGCACGAACGTTCAATATGAACTAAATAATCAAACCAAACAACATTAAACAAGATAGAAGGAACAAATAAACAATAGGAGATAGACATGTAATTGCTTAGAGTCTTCACCTCAGATTCATATTATCCGGTTCATGTGTTTTGATTGTCTGATTGTGATTTCTTTTATATCAATTTAATACCAAATTATTCAATGATATTAAGTTGAATGTATATTAGCCAACGTTCCGGGTCCAACTAATATCTACAACCTAGGGTTCCACATTAAACATCGATCCGTTGTCATAAGGATGGTGCTCTATTGTGTGCTTTTCCCTAGATAGAGCATTAAGTATTCACCACTTGTTACGACTAATCCTCGCGGTATGACTCAACAATACCTTCTAATAATTACTTATTAGCTCACTCATTTTAGATTAATTAATTACTATGCTCTTAACCTATCAGACTCAACATATTTAGCAATGACTATAAACCTAGATTCATAATCATCAATAATCAATAATGTCAAAGGAACTCAATCTCGACAACACTATTGACCACGTTAAGTAGCAATTAATAATCACCAACAAATAAGGTTCTACGGATAACATAACAATCTTCAATCAGACAATTGATTCAAAACTCAATTATAACTTTCAAACATTCATAATCAAAAGTTATTCAACTAAACAATTAACAATAAATCTAATCCATGATTCAATTATTACAAAATCAGATTCATAGTCTCAAAACAAACACATAGACATGATTGAATTGAAATCGGAACAAGATAAGCAAACCGAATCATAAACCGAATGAATTAGAATCAATAAGAATTGATCCTAGCTTTTCCGCCTCCAAATCGCCATCGTTTCGCCCCCAAAATGGGGGAAAAACCCCTCCAAGTCGTCTCTGGTCGAACTAGGGTTTGTGTATTGAAGTTATGAAGTGAAAACCCTAAAATCGGACTTAAATGGCTGAAAAAGTCATCCATACGGCGTATGGATTCCATACGGCGTATGGATGTAAAAGCCCATCAGCCTCGGCTCACGATAACAAGTTTCAGCCCATTTTTCAATCCATACGGCGTATGGATTCCATACGCCGTATGGATGCATTTTCAGCGAAAATGGAAAAAATGAAAGTTGTAGCCCTCTCTGCTAGCTAAATTCTCCAAGTTGAATCACCTCAATCGGAGTTCGTATGAAGAAGTTATGGCCAAAATACTAACAGCTGTCTGAAAACTCAGCTTTTACATTCTTCCTCCATTTTCAGCTCATTTTGCATTCTTTTTCCGATTCGAGCTTCATTTACACTTCAATCCAATCCAATCTTGCATATCTTCACTCTCTTAGCTTCTTTTCTTCGATCCAATCTTCTCTTGTCCAATGTTTTGATTCTTTTAGCAACTTTTCTTCGTAAAAAGTTCATTTTCCGTTCCTTTTCGATCCAAGCTCCGATTTAACTCCTAAATGCAAATATGAACGAAATAAGTATCTTATTCACACAAAATGCATTAGAAACCTATCAAACACAGGGGTAATTAGTACTATAATTTAGTACATTTTGGCGTTTATCAGTAGTAATTATCGGTGTGTCGAAGTAATGGTCTGTGCATATCTTAAGAAAGTGTGGAAGTGACACAACATTTATCTAGCGTTGTCTTCCTCCCCTTGTTGGACCAGTGCCATACCGGCGACTAAAAGAATTGAAAAGGTAAGTTTCGAGGTGTGTTGACCATTATGTCTGCATGACAAGGCCAGTCGGTCACTAAAGGGTGGCTATAATGTGTACTTGTAGCCTAGAGTATCTATGTAAGTTCTATTGTATTCGTAAAGTCTATGATAGTCGATAAGGTTGTAGAGTAAACTAAACTCTATCAGTATCGTGTAGAAACTAAGTTGTCGTTTTTTCCTAATTCTATCGAGTACTTAGAATCTAGGGAAAACATAAAAGTTATTAAGCAGTAAATAAGATTTACTAAAGTAAATAGCACAAAGGCAGTCGAGTTATCTGTGAGAGACCGTACCCGTGTTGAGTAAGTCAATAAGCCTCGGGTCCTGAGGGTCCTCCCTAGCCTTAAGTACGTAAGATCTTCCTCGTGCAGTGTTGTTGTTTTTGTTTTTCAGCTGTGGGCAATCCTTCCTGAAGTGTCCAGTACCGTTGCACTCATAGCAGGTTTTGGATGCAGATGTGTTGGTACCAGTTATGACTGTTTTACAGTCTTTAGCCACATGCCCGAATCGCTTGCATTTGGTGCAAGGACACGACCCATCATGGTGAAGGCTGCACTTTGAGCAATAGGGCTTACTTCCTTTATACCCTATATTGTCATCAGATTCAGAGGCGTTGGCCTTAGCAATTGCAGGCTTTTTGTTGGCTTGGCTTTGGTTGCCAGGGTTTCCATCGGCTTTCCTTTTGTTATCTCCAGAGCTGTTTCCAGTGTTTTTGTCAACAAATGTTCCTTGGCGAACCATTTGTGCCATCAGTTTGTGTGTCATACGCACAGTACCATTAAATGTGGGAGAATTTGATGAAGTAACCATCCCCTGAATTTGTGGGGGGAGTCCCCAGAGATAGCGTTCAATACACTTGAATTTCTGATCGACCATTGAGGGACACAAGTGTGCTAACTAATTGAACCGAGAAGTGTAGCCAGCATTGTCATTCCCTTGAGTGGTGAGATTCCAGAATTCAGCCTCGAGTTGTTGGATCTCATCCCTAGGACAATACTCATCCTTGAGCATTTTCTTCAGCTCATCCCAAGGAGTTTTGAAAGCAATGTCTTGTCCCACAGAGTCAGCATAAGTGTTCCACCATGTCAGAGCATCATCCATAAAAGTATAGGTGGAGAATTTGACCTTACAGTCCTCAGAGCAGTTGCAGATGCGAAAGACTGACTTTGTCTTTTCTAGCCAGCGCAACAACCCAATAGCACCTTCAATGTCGTTGAAGTTCAGAGGCTTGCAGCTAAGGAAATCCTTGTAGGTGCAAGGTTTTACCACTGTGGTACTTGGTGGTGTTTCAGCAGTTTTAGATCGTCGTCACTCAGCAATTAGTGCATCAGCAACCAGTTGATCAACCTGAGCTTGAGTGTACATTTGGCGTCGTAGAGGCATGTTCCTTCAATGAAGATAAAGAATATATGAGTTTCGTATAAGAATATGATCATCGTAGTTGTATATATAACGGTAATATATCACAACACAAGTGACAATCATTAGTGTAGAATAATAGTGGTTGTAATCATTTAACTTTCGAGTTCAAATGATTATGAGGATTGAGGTTTACAAAAGTGAAGGGGTTATTATATCCGAACAGATATTGATAGTTATACCAAACGTGATAAGGAGGTAAGGAAGGATTTTAGTACTTAAGTGTATGTTGCTCCTGATTGTTAATCAGTCCGTACCGAATAGAATGTCAAAGTTCTTAACTCTACCAGGGTAAGCCTATTTCGATGAGATGACCCTCGAAACTAGGGCACATCCCGGTACTATTTTCCTGACTCGATCAACTTACCGTTGGCGAGTTCTAAGGTGTATCTGAACAATAAGTGTGTTACCAAGTATCTGAGGCCTATTAATATCCATAATATATAATAGCCTAGTAATATATGTATAAACCATATATACATACATATCCACCTAGTTGTGTCTAGCATAAAACATATATGGGTCCCGGTTCTCTCGTGGTCAGAGTCTACTAGTGCATTCCTGTTCAACATAACCCCTTTCAGATTTCACATCATCTTCCTTTAATTGTACATAGTTGATCAGGCTATGTTAAATTAAATTCATATGATGTAATCCCTGAACCAGTTATACCTAATAAAGAATACTGCCTAACGGTCATAGTCTAGGCCCATTAAATGCAACCTAGTTCACTATAACCTTAGGCTCTGATACCAATCTGTCACAGCCCCTAATTTGTGATTTGCGGAAGCGACTGTTTTAGGGCGTGACTAATCAAATATAAAGCACAAAGATTAATAGCAAACGACTCTAAATGAGACGTTTTGGAAAATACATTACAATACAGTACATTACATAAGTTTTCAAAAGTTTGCATAGAATGGAGTTCGACTAGTAGTATCTAGAGATTTTAAAGCATAACAGCTAGTACAAAAGTAATGCAATAAAATCTCCAAGTATGTATGCATGTGACTCAAGCTATCAAGCAGTCCTGCTGGGCATCCCTACTGATGCTGTGTACCTGAGAATGCATCACTAAAAGCGTCAACCAAAAGGTTGGTGAATCTCACAGGTTTGTAGTAAATAGCAATAAGAATTTGTACACAAAGTAGTACGTAAGTTATCGTACAAGTAAAATCAGTCAGTAGTAATGATGGTTCGCTAAAACAGTTGGATATTCCTGAGTGAAAATGGGAGCATATTACTATGGATTTCGTTACTAAGCTTCCACGTACTCAGAAAGGTAATGATATGATTTGGGTAATTGTTGATAGATTAACCAAGAGTGCACATTTTCTGGCCACTAGCGAAACTGCATCTTTGACTCAACTTGCTCAGTTGTATATTCACGAGATTGTTGTAAGACATGGTATTCCTTTATCCATTGTTTCCGCTAGAGACTCCCGGTTTGTTTCTGGTTTTTGGCAGAGTTTGAAACGTGAATTAGGTACCAGAGTTAATCTCAGTACAACTTACCATCCTCAGACAGACGGACAGTCAGAGCGTACTATTCAGACACTCGAGGATATGTTGCGAGCTTGTGTACTTGAATACAGTGGTTCTTGGGATTCACATCTACCTTTGATAGAGTTCGCGTATAATAACTCTTATCATTCTAGTATTGGTATGCCACCGTATGAGATGTTGTATGGGCGCCGTTGTCGAACATCTACTTGTTGGTTCGAAGCGGGAGAAAAACAGTTTGCGGGTCCCGATATAGTACAAATTACAGTCGATAAAGTTGCTATCGCTCGTGAGAAACTCAAAACGGCTAGAGATAGACAGAAACAGTACGCGGACCACGTCGTCGTCCGGTTACTTTTAATGAGGGAGAGTTAGTTTATTTGAAAGTGTCTCCTTGGAAGGGTGTTATTAGATTTGGTAAGCGTGGGAAATTGGCCCCGAGATATATTGATCCTTTCAGAATTCGACAGGTGGTAAATGATCAGACAGTTGCTTTAGATCTTCCTTCTGAGTTGTCGGGCATTCATGATACCTTTAATGTTTGTTACTTGAGAAAATGTAATGTGGATTATACTTCTCAAATTCTTCCATTAAAAGACTTAAGAGTTGATCCGAGTCAGAAATTGGTAGAAGAACCAATCGAGCTTTTAGATAGAAAAGTTACTAAATTAAGGAAGAAAGAAATTCCAATGGTGTTAGTTAAATGGAGACATAGTTTGGGGTCAAATTTGACATGGGAGACCGAGTCTAGTATGAAATCACGTTTCCCTAGATTGTTCGAGTCTAGTGAGATTTTGGGGATGAAATCTTCTTAAAGATGGGTGATTTGTAACATTCCAAAATCGGGCTTAGAAGAAACATGTATTTTCTTTAAATATATATATGCAATTTAAATTGTTATATGTGTTTGATTGTTAATTTAATAGGTAAATAAGCCTCAGGAAATATTGTGACTAGTGAAATATTGTTTGTTTTAAATAATCTTAAGTGACAGTAAAATAAAATAATTTTCTCGCGTCTGAAAGTGGGGTTCCAGACAATAGGGCAAAGAGGGGTATAATATTACACTGTAAATTAAAATGGGAGTCGGTTTAATTAAATTGAGGCCGACCTTTTTTTCCCCAAATTTCTTGTTCATTACTTGATGTCTCACAAACCCTTTCTCAAACCCAAACTTTGCTAGTGAACAATTATTCAAGATTATGTAAGATTAAAGTTGGAATCCTTAAGCTCATCACCATCATAATCTTCTTCTTGCTCTTCATTTTGTGAGTATTATGTTAATAATTATCTAGTTATGTAGTTGATGTTTTAAGTTAAAATTATGTGATTTTAGTGTGTAAATGATAGAATCCATGGTTTAATGATATGTGTATGCTTCACAAACTGATTTGGTGATGATTACATGAAGAAATTTGATATATTTTCTAAAAATTAAGTTTGAATAATCATTTTATCTCTATGTTATAGATATATTAATACTCGTAATTAATAATTGGATTATTAATTATTTTTGTGTCACCAACTCTTGTTATTTATTTTTGTCGGGTTCGTTCCGATACTTTTGTACGTAACGTTTAGATAATTACGTATTATGTAATACTTTTTGTTTAAAAGTATTGGGCTTGCTAGGCTTACATCACATCCTAAATTTAGTTCAAAACAACGCAGGGAATTAACGTAAGAAATGCATGTAATTAAGTATAAATATATACCTAAATTGGAGGAGTGTCACATCTTAAATAATTAAGTGAATTCAACTGGACATAAATATTTCATAATATTATCTAGTATTCTTTTCATCAAATATTGAACAGTAATTGTTCTCGTGTATGCATAGCGTTACAAAACAGCAAGTCAACCGTGATGAATAGTGACTAATACTAGGCTTACTGGCCAAAAACATTTTTAACGATTTGTTACTTAACATGATTCATGCATTGTAAGAGTATCATTTTGGAAAAATACAATCTGATTTAGAACTTAAAAGATGCATTGTAAGAGTATCATTTTGGAAAAATACAATCTGATTTAGAACTTAAAAGGTAATTCGTTAACTAATACTCGGATAACTAAAATAATACTCTTCCCTCCCAAATTAAGTGTCATGTTTTGACTTTTTTAGTCTTTTTTTTTTCAACTTTGACATTAAATATTTTTGTTTGTGTTATACTCCGTATAATACTTGATGCAAAATAAATGAATGGATTGGGTTTTAAATGTATCTTCATTGATACAATTTCATAAGGTAATATATAACTCACACAAATAAGGTCAAAGTTGAAAAAGAAAGACTTCAAACTTTGATTCAAGACACTTAATTTGGGACAGAGAGGAATGAAGGAGTAAAAAATAATTAGAAAAAACTCGATCATTACTATTTTTTTAGTAAAAGTACGTAATCTTGTAACTTCCCGATTTCTATTTGTCATCGTAATTAAACTCTTACTACATGATATAAAAAGACAAATTCCAGTAAAAAAATATCATGATTACACAAGTAACTCATTAATTTATCATACCAAATATATATACTATCGTACCATACCATACGATGATATTCATGGGTGAGAAGGGTAAAACTAAAAAGTTTGGTTAAAAGCGAAATGGGCCAAAATGTTGGTGTTTAGCTGTGGAAAAAAGAAGTTTTCTAGAAATTTTTTTTCAAGAAAAGTGAAAAATTGAAAAACGCGTTCAAATGAATTTTTTCTAGAAAATTTTCCAAGAAAATGGAAAATTCACTTTTCCAAAATTTATCTTGGAGGTGGAAAACACTTCTCCCACGCTTTTCCGAATTCTCCTTTATACACTTTCCCCACCATTTTCCAAATTTTTCAAGATATAACTAGTTTTCTAAAATCCACTTTTTCAACATTTGAACGCGATTTCTAAATTTTCAATACTTTTATGTAAAACGTTGTTTTTTTTGAAAAGTTGTAAAAAATTTTCCACAACTAAACATACCTAAAATTCGGTAAATTAGTCGTAAGGAAATGGGTAAAGTGATAAAAGGGTGAAACCGTTAAGATTTGATTGTTGAGGATGAAACAAACAAATGGGAGAAAGTTTAAGGGGTCTTTTGTTTGAGCTTAAAATGTCTTAAAAGTGGTAGTTGTATTATTTGATAAGCTAAATGTCCATTAAGATGTTTTGGTATATTTTTCTAATTAGGTCTTAATCTAGCTGAAAAACTACTTATTCAGTAAGCTATTTATAATTGCTTAAAACTTCTAATTGATAAATAAATCCCATAATGTACGTTTTGTCAATTTTCTCGTATAAATGGATTATCGTGTGTTAATTTATATAAAAAGTATTTCTTTCCTTTTTTGATTCTTGTATTTTTGTTTATTTATTATTTAATGACAATTTATTTATTGATGTTATTATTGGTTTCTAGAAGTCTAGAAAGTTATGTCGGAACTCGTGTAAGTTTTTTTCTTCTTAAGTTAAGTCGCTTGAAACTCTATTATATTCATGCCATTTGTATCACGTCAAAAAATAGTGAAACACATGTATTTAGATGTTTGTATTTTTTATTTATTAAACGATCTTAATGATTATGTATTCAGATTTTAGATGACAGGTCTTATTATTCAGAACTGGTTTCAGATTTCAGCTATCAGTAATCAGAATAAACAAAAGACCCGTAAGTGATGGATAAATACTAGATGGGGGGGGGGGGGGGGGGGGGGGGGGGGGGGGGGGGGGCAAAGTGAAACTTTGGAAAACCGACTCGATAAAACTTTCCCCTTTTCATTTGACGTTGAACAAAATCACGAAACATACAAACCCTAACCCTAATTAATCCTAAAAGAAAACAAATATCAGAAGAAGAAAGAAGAAAGAAGATGGAAGGTCGTCGATCACTAACCTTATATCCAACCGATAGTCCAAACAGATTTGCAATTTCTATGAATGATCCAGCAATAATAACCGACACCAGAAAACACTCTTATTTTACTCGACCAAATCTGAGTGAAGAAACCATTGCCATGCTGTCACAATTCACTTCTAAAAGAAAAGCTTCTTCCAAATCGCATGTCATCGATTTCCTTGGTACCTACTTTTATGTTTTTTTTTTAGTTACTTTAAGGTTTCTAATTGGTTGCTTGATTGACTTTGAACTATTTTTTGTTTTTGTAATATGTTTATAGCTAATAAAGGTCCCCCACGACATATTGCAGCAGAAGCACAAGAAGCAGCAACTGGTATTGTTTCCAACCTTTTTATTTATTTATCTATATCGTTGTTGTTGTCATTAATATCATTATCATGATAAATGATTCTACACCTGCTTAGTTGGCTGCATCAAAAGGACCCAACAAACGCAGTTTTATGGTATAAGATATAGCCTCACCTCAAAATCAACCCCCTTTTTTTCATTTATGTCCGTTTTGTGGTTTTTTGATACTAGGTGTTAACCACCCTCACAAGAAGGGTATTGGCTATTCAAGCGAAACCTTGGTTATTTGGGATCCAGACCCAAGACTTTACTACGTGCATCCTCTTCAGCGAGTTGCTACTGGTAACAACTCTACTTGTTTTCTGTTTTTCTAAATTCTACTTTCACCAAACAATTCAATCCACATGGTGCTCATCACACACACACACACACTAACTTTTGAAACTTGTGATTTATTATAGCTCTTCCCCCTAAGATGAGTTACGAAGAACGTAAAGCAGTAGCAGCTGCCATTGAAGCAAACCTAGCAGCTGCAACAGCAGAGATAGAAGCGAAATCAGCTGAAGCTGCTGCAGCAACTCGTGAGTGCTCTTGCTAACGGTTCCTTATACCTCATTCTTTATTCACCCAAAGTCCTTTGAATTGTTTGTAGTAAAGATCAATTTTTTTACTCTGATCAACCTTTTTTTTTTTTATAACATAATACGTTCAAATCACCCTGGCTTATTATCCTATACCCTTTATTGCGCAAACAAGTCCATTTATTTTGTCGATATTTGGTACTTCTGTCTTGTGTTTACTACTTATCTATTGTCTATACTAACTCTGAATCTTATAACTTCTTGTAGCCTCTCTCCCACATTACTGGAGAGGATGTGAAGCTGCAACTGGTGAGTACCCATTTTTTTACACCTGCATCATTATGTTCAGTCAAGTGCACGTTCATTCTTAGTCAGTATGGTATTTTAACAATATTGAATTGAAGTCGCTCTTTAATATTATGTTATTCTTGTGTTGGTGAAATCACAGGTACTGAATGTCAAGATGAAGGCGAAACACCTGTTCCCAAGCGCCCTCGCGTGGATCCGAACCTTGGAGCAGCAGATTTATCAGCAACTGGTTCTCGTAACAATTAAATCCGCTTCTGTTATGCGGATCTAGATTGTATTTAGTATATGTGAAATGCGTCTGTTGATGACATATATAATTCACCTTCATACTGGTTGGATTTCACTGTTTGTTTACCAGTGTCAAATACCGTCTTATCATCTTAACTTGTACTTTTCTTTTGTTTAATCTAGATGTATCAACTTAATATTTCTCCTAAATGATCATAAACAACTGTTTGGATTGAAGTTCATAACTTTTAAAGATAAACGAATGGAAGGAGAAATATTAAGTTGGGTTTAAAAGACTCAAGCATTTCCAAGATTATTTAACAAAAGACTCAAGCTGCAACAAAAGACGTTCACCAAGATTATTTAACACATTACAACATAACCGAAAGCGAAATAGCAAATTCATTAAAACCACAAAATTCAGTAACAAATACAAATCTTACAATAGCATTTCCAAGTATTCCACTTGACTTGGCCCAAGTACCCAAATGTCTAAATAACTATAGATATGATGCACAACAGAAAAGAGGTTAATACATTAGATCGATACAGACCTACTCATATGCATAAAAATACACAAACATGACGATGAAGAATGTCTCCTATTGCTGTTTCGTTTATTGCCATGGATCTCTGATCCAAACCTGCAAAAATCTAAAACGCAAGAAGAAAAAATAACCCAAAGGATCCATAGTCTTAACAAATAGCGCATAGTTTTCGTAATTAAAAAATACTAAAAATCATAATCTTCATCAAAATGATTTTGTGAGATTAAGATTCATAATCTTAAATAAGATATAAAAACTTACTAGTGCTAAAAGCTAAGAAAATTTTTCACCTAGACATTTAATCAAACACTTGGTAAACAATCTTTTTTACAAACACGAGCCAATTTTTGACGTAGCAAAGAAGAGTCTCCCCGGGTACCGTCCGGTTATAACACTAGTTATCCTTTGAGCAGCATTAAATTCTTGTTTGTTTTGAATTGTCAATAACGCCAAGAAGTTCGCCAATAAATAACTTCAAACATGTAACGTATCTATTAAAATGTTGAAACAACGCGGCTTTTACATACATTTTAGATAAAAAGATGTAAATGCCCTTAAACTTGAATCTGAATCCAAAACAAAACAGAAAGGTCTGTACCTGAACCACCTGAACCCCACATGAGAGTATGAGACCGACATTTTAGCATAGATGATGCAATTCAGGTCGACACACATGTGTACAATTAATGTGTCAAAATGTCAATGTCGTTTGAGGATGTGTTTGGATTTAGATATTGCCTAATCCCCTGGATCATCTGTTGAGTCATCAACCCTTGAACAATAGAATACATCGTAAGTTAGAAGCTAGAAAACAATAACCGACAAGTAGAAATACAATACGATGTTGTAACAAGACGAAAAGCAAATGATTACCTTCACAATAGCTTAAGATGTATTAAGGGCATTATTCTCAAGGTGAGATTTTGATATATATATATATATATATATATATATATATATATATATATATATATATATAAGTCTCAATTTTTTTAGTTTGATCGAGACTAATTTTTACTATAAGCAAAATTGTGTAATAATATTTAACTTTTATACAACTTAAACTTATGTTTCATCAAAATTGTTTTTTACCGCTTACCATTGTCTATTAGGTGATATGTAATTATACTTGCATTGTTGTTAACTCTAATGTGCATCGCATGAGTATACATGGTAATATTCTTTAGTTTGGTATATTACACATGTTTTTTATTCTACAGAAGTTAATGTTATAAGAGTAAAAAGATTGTGTGATGCTTAATTACCTTATTGGTGCATTAATGAATTACTGTTGTAACTCTTTTAATTCTCTCAATTCCTCACCATTACACCGAATGATAGAAGGTTAAAAGTAAACTTTCTTTTCCCTCATGAACATGGCTATTGTTAGTATATGTTCACAAGTTTGGTTTTGAAATGAGAAGTTAATATTAATTCCCTCCAATTCAAAACATAATAATACAGAAAATAATATATAAAACTTAGAGTAAATTTCAAAAATGGTCCCTGTAGTTTACACCAATTTATGAAAATCGTCCCTAAATTTTTTCTTTACCTTTTCAGTCCAATAAGTTTACGTTTTGTTCGAAAATGGTCCATGTAACACCCCCAAATTTAATGATTTGCGGAAGCATACTTGGGTGTTACTAATCAATATACAAAGCACAAGATATACAGCAAACGACCTCTAAATGAGACGTTTTGTAAAATAATTACATTTCATAATTAAATCGTTTGAAAACATATAGTTTTCTTTACAAAAATATGTAAGCCTAGAGTCCGCGTATGTGGCGGGAGATTCTATTACATAACCATAGTTACAAAAGATAATGCCAAAGAATCTCCGTTAAATGCAGTTTGGAAATCATGCGACTCTAGCTAGTAATCCTGGAGTGATCCTACTCCGTAAGTGTACCTGAGAATACATGTTAAAAAGGGTCAACCAAAAGGTTGGTGAATCTCACAGGTTTATCAGTAAATAATCCGTTTGAACACAAGATTTCATCAGTAGTGCCCGTAGGCGTATATCAAGTATTTGCAAATCTCGCAAAAGTAAAGAAATCAAGTTATACCGTTGCCATGAGGCTCATAATCGAAGCTTAACCCGTAAATAATCAATTGCTCCCGTGACATGCTCGAAATTGAGCAAGCATAAGTAAACGAAATAATAGTCGCCCGTTTATACATAACGGTTTGTGGTAGCGCTACTACCCCGGGCGGGGAGGGTCATTTCCCTAATGGATCCATTAACTACTGTTCGCGCTTAAGTACATAACTAACTATATATGATGGAGAGACTTCAGTAAATAGTAAGTAACTCATGCAATTCCGTTTGGTATAGTAAACAGTTTAGTACTTGTGTTCAAGAAAATCAGTAGCATGCATCTCCTCCAATAAGTTAAAACAGTAAGAGTGGGGCCGTAAGACTCACCTGAGTCAAGCAGTGGTAAATAGCAAGTAGTAGTAAAGCAAGTAGGTTCTCCGAACCCGTGACCTTCTAGTGCCTAAACACGTAAGGTTAAGTAAGTAGATGTCTCGCAAGACCATCTAGGCTAGTTGTTCATACAACCCGTTGTGTTTAAATGTTGGTTTGTTCGCGTTCGTAACAAAGTATACGGCCCGTTGGTGATTTGTTATAATTAAAGTTTATCATTCAATACGCAATTTAAAGTAATTGTAATAGGAAAGTATGTTTTATTATGATTGTTAGGTCGTATCGTATAAGGATTTGAGGTTGTAAAAGTTCGACACTTAGTGAAAATGTGAGTTTTCAAGGTTCTGGTTTGTGCGACGTAGCATGCGACGTTGCAAGCGACGTAAGGTGCGACGTAGGCAGGTACGTCGCATGATGCGACCTTCGCAAATCAATGCGACGTAGGGGGCGACGTCGCTAATGCGACGTTGGTTCGGTTTGCGACGTTAAAGTCTACGTCGCTACGTGCGACGTCCGCAAGTTAATGCGACGTAATAGGCTGCGTCGCTAGTGCGACGTTGAGGTTTTTGTGCGACGTAGGTTTTTGTGCGACGTAGTTCAGGACCAGTGAGTTGACTCTCTCCCACTTCAGTCCAACAGATCGGTGATCGGCACTTACGACCGTACAGTGCCTCAAAAGGTGCAGCTTTAATGCTGGTGTGATAGCTGTTGTTGTACGAGAACTCGCACAACGGTAGGTGTCTTTCCCAATTTGTGCCGGAATCCACTACGCAGGCTCGTAGCATGTCTTCCAGTGTCTGAATAGTTCGTTCGCTCTGGCCATCGGTCTGAGGATGGTACGCGGTACTCATATCGAGACGGGTACCCAGTGATTTTTGGAGTGATTGCCAGAAGCGAGATGTGAAACGGGCATCCCTGTCAGAGATAATCGAGAGAGGGACACCATGTTGGCAAACGATTTCTTTGATGTAAATTTGTGTAAGGCGTTCCATTTTGTCGGTTTCTCTGATTGCCAAGAAATGAGCCGATTTGGTGAGACGATCGACGATCACCCAAATGGTATCGCAACCGCTCGCCGATTTAGGTAGTTTGGTTATGAAATCCATGGTAATTTGCTCCCATTTCCATTGAGGAATTTCAGGTTGTTGGAGCAATCCAGAAGGTCTTTGGTGCTCGGCCTTGACCTTGGAACAAGTTAAACATTTGCTGACGTACAAAGCAATGTCAGCTTTCATATTCGGCCACCAGTAAAACTCCTTGATGCCGTGATACATTTTGTCGGATCCCGGGTGGATAGAATATTTGGATTTGTGAGCTTCATCCATCACCAAGTCCCGAAGGTTCCCGAAATTAGGCAACCAGATTCGGTTAGAGAAGTACCTAACTCCGTTGGGTCTGATCTCAAATTGTTTATCCATGCCTCGCAAGGCCTCGTTCTTGAAGTTATCGGGTTTCAGGGCTTCGAGTTGGGCAAGATGTATTTGGTTGGTGAGGTCGTTATGAATGGAAATACTGAGTGCCCGGACTCGGAGTGGTTTTGTTCGTTCCTTACGGCTGAGAGCATCAGCAACCACGTTTGCTTTGCCCGGATGATATTTGATCTCACAGTCGTAATCGGTGAGTAATTCAACCCATCTACGTTGCCTCATGTTAAGATCTTTCTGGTTGAAAATGTGTTGGAGGCTTTTGTGGTCGGTGAATACAGTGCTGCGGGTACCATAAAGATAATGTCTCCAGATTTTTAAGGCGAACACCACAGCCCCTAGCTCGAGGTCATGAGTTGTGTAGTTTTTCTCGTGAACTTTAAGTTGTCTGGAGGCGTAAGCAATAACCTTGTCTCGTTGCATCAGCACGCAACCGAGACCTTGGTGAGAAGCATCGCAGTATACCACGAAGTCATCGGTGCCTTCGGGTAGGGATAGAATGGGTGCACTGCAAAGCTTGGATTTCAACAGTTGAAATGCCGACTCTTGTTTCTCGGTCCAATCGAATTTCTTTTCCTTCTGAGTCAACACGGTGAGGGGTTTGGCAATTGTTGAAAAGTTTTCGATGAAGCGGCGGTAGTAACCGGCCAATCCCAAAAATTGGCGTACCTCGGTTGGAGTAGTTGGCGCTTTCCAGTTCTTGATTGCTTCGACTTTCGACGGGTCTACATGAATTCCCTGACTGTCGATAACGTGTCCAAGGAATTGAACGGTGTTTATCCAGAACTCACACTTAGAGAATTTGGCGTAAAGCTCCTCGTGTCTAAGTAGTTCCAGGATGGTTCTGAGGTATTGTGCGTGTTCCTGTTCGTTTCGCGAATAGATAAGGATGTCATCGATAAAAACAATAACAAACTTGTCGAGGTAAGGTTTGCACACCCGATTCATAAGATCCATGAATACAGCCGGTGCGTTGGTTAGGCCAAAGGGCATTACTTGGAATTCGTAGTGCCCGTAACGGGTTCTGAATGCGGTTTTTGGGATGTCAGCATCGCGAACACGCAACTGATGATAACCGGATCGAAGATCAATCTTTGAATAACAGCTTGATCCTTGGAGTTGATCGAACAGATCATCGATTCGAGGGAGTGGGTATCGGTTCTTGACGGTTAGTTTGTTCAACTCTCGGTAGTCAATGCACATTCTGAATGAACCGTCTTTCTTTTTGACAAATAAGACCGGAGCTCCCCAAGGTGAAGAACTCGGTCTAATGAATCCTCTATCCAGGAGTTCCTGTAAATGAGTGGACAACTCCTGAAGTTCAGATGGAGCTAGGCGGTACGGTGCTCGGGCCACCGGTGCGGCACCCGGCACGAGATCAATCGAGAACTCAACCTGTCTAGGTGGAGGTAAACCAGGTAGTTCTTCTGGAAAGACTTCGGGAAAGTCTCTAATGATTGGCATATCTTCAAGTCGCTTCTCCTCCGACTTTTTCTCCGTGATGTGCGCGAGTATTGCGGGGTAACCCTTTCTCAGAAATTTTCGGGTTTTTAAACAGGAGATTAAGTTTAGTCTCGACCCACCGGTCTCCCTGTGACACCCCCAAATTTAATGATTTGCGGAAGCTTGATTTGGGTGCCACTAATCAATATACAAAGCACAAAGATAATAATGAACGACCACTATATGCGTCGTTTTAAACTTGTATTAATAAAGTTGACGTTTACATCAAAAATAATATTGCACTAGCTCGGTTCCTGAAATTGAGAGATTACATGGCATAATTACTTTTACAAAATATAATAATGCAGTCCAATCTCTAATTGTATGTATGCTGACTCGAGCTAGAAATCCCTGCTTGTGCAGTCAACCTACTGCTGGGTACCTGTGATATATACTAAAATGGGTCAGCGAAAACGTTGGTGAGCTCACAGGTTTGTGTGTCAATGTATAATTGTCAGAACCGCAAGATTTATAATGAATTTAAAATGCACTTAAGCAAAATAAAAGTTATACTGTCCATGAGCACATAGTCTGAGCTTAACTGATTTGTCAGGCCCAATTAAGGAAACCTAACATGATTTGCCTCCTACGAGTGCCTAATCAACACTCGTCTTCCCAAATGCTAATACATCCGTTTGACCGATTAGTGCGTGCTAACCCGGATGAGGATTGTCAATCCCATATGATATCATATACTAACATTCACGCTATAAAATACTAGAGACTATGCTTATGGAGGACTTTAAATTGATTAGCTTGAAACTCATGTAGTATTTGAAGTTTGGCACTTGCGTTCTACTTGTAAAACAAAATCGAGTAGTAATATCACACCCCTAGTTGTAAAGCAGTGAAAATGGGGCTATGAAACTCACCTGATTTCTGATGTGTTTAACTTAATAAACTTGAAGTAATTAGCAGTGTGTTGGTGTCCAAAGACTTGAAACCTGAATGTGTCCACGACACTTGAATTGTTATTAATTGTATTGGTATCTCGAAAGACTACCATTGAAATTGTTTGTCTAACTTAATGTCCAAATTTCCCCGATTTGGTTGATTGTATTGTTACAAGTTACTATGACTTGTTTGATTGAATTGACACAAGTTACAACGACTTGTTTGATTTTGAAGTATGTTTTGAAAACGCGTACGGCCCGTTGGTGACGGTTGTAACAATAGTTCAAAAGGTTATTATATTGTTGCTACAGTGAATTGCTACAGTAACTTTGACTTCGAAAATTTTGAGTTTTGAAGATTCTGTTTTGTGCGACGTAGCCTGCGACGTAGGCTGCGACGTAAGAGTTTTGCGACGTAAAGGGTTACGTCGCTAAGGTCAACAGTGCTAAGTCAATAGCGACGTAGGGTGCTACGTCGCTCATGCGACGTAGGTTCGTTTTTGCGACGTTAAGGTCTGCGTCGCTATGTGCGACGTTCGCAAGTCAATGCGACGTAATAGGCTGCGTCGCTGTATGCGACGTTGGGGATATAATGCGACGTAGGTCGCTACGTCGCATCTGCTCCAGACCAAATGCGACGTACGGGGTCTGATCGGAGTTTCAACTCCAAAAACGCGTTTTCCGGCCATCGATCGGCATAATATTTTTACCCAACCCATTTTAGGACATTACAAGGTTATACAAACAACTAGCAAGTTATAAATCATAAAAACGAGAGTTTTCGGAGTTGTGTCGGAAACTTACAAATCGCCGAAATGAAATTCCGGAAAGATAGAAGTGTAGATCGTCGCGAGGTGGTCGTTTATTGTAAAGGGGCTTGAAGATCCGAGGTCGTTTGAGGTGTTTATTTTGCGATTTTGATGATTTTTGGTTTGGGTTTTGTTGAGAGAAAATAGAGAGGTGAGAGATAGAGAAAAAGAGAAATGGAAGAAAGTGGGTGGAAGTGGGGGTTAAATCCCCATTTTCGCCCCGCGTTCCCGCTCCGTGCGGTGTTCGTTTGCTCCGTCGTTAAAAACGTTAAATAATTATTTTATATATTAGTTGTTACTTTTAAAAATACAATGTATTACGTTAAATTTTATTTAAATATTTTACTAACCACTTAATATTTGAATTATAAAAGGTAAGTTAATTTGTTTGCGCGTTTTACATTTTAAGTTGTGTAACTTTCTGATTGTACGATACGAATGAATACGTAATATTATAATAATAATATTTTTGACATAATAGCGTTATTTAATAAAATTGATCACCAACGTCCGTATTTATTGTATCAAAATTCATTCGATTTAAAGCTCGTGCGATTTAAACAAACCGCACAATTGTAGATATATATTCAACAATATATATAATAATTGATACATTAATTAGCCTAACACAGAACTAATTACATGTATTAAAACTTTATTAGGCACTAAATTATAGTCCTAAATTGACGGTTGTCACATTCTCCCCCTGTTAGAAGAATTTCGTCCCGAAATTTATGTTGAAGTTGTGTTTGACGTTGAATCAGTGAAGAGTTGAGGATACTTGAGTCGCATTTGGTCTTCCCGTTCCCAGGTGAATTCCGGACCGCGCCGCGAATTCCACCTAACCTTGACAATGGGAATACGACTTTGTTTAAGTTGTTTGACCTCACGGTCCATGATTTCAGCGGGTTCCTCAACAAAGTGGAGTTTTTCGTCAACTCGAATTTCATCGAGTGGAATGATAAGTGCTTCATCAGACAGACACTTCTTCAGATTTGAGACATGAAAAGTGGGATGTACGCTGCTGAGTTCAGATGGCAGCTGCAATCGGTAAGCCACTGGACCAATCCTTTCGAGGATCTCGAATGGTCCAATGTATCTGGGATTCAACTTCCCTCGTTTGCCAAATCGGATTACGCCTTTCCAAGGCGATACTTTGAGTAGAACTCGATCCCCAACCTGGAACTCGAGTGGTTTGCGTCTCACGTCAGCATAACTCTTCTGACGATCACGCGCGGTCTTAAGCTTGTTTTGGATTTCAACGATTCTCTCGGTCGTCTCATGAATGATTTCTGGACCCGTGAGTTGGCTATCCCCAACTTCGGTCCAACAGATAGGTGACCGGCACTTACGACCGTACAGTGCCTCGAAAGGAGCAGCCTTGATGCTGGTATGATAACTGTTGTTGTACGAGAACTCGCACAATGGTAGATGTTTTTCCCAGTTTACACCGAAGTCTACTACGCAGGCCCGTAGCATGTCTTCCAGTGTTTGAATGGTTCGTTCACTTTGGCCGTCTGTTTGAGGATGGTATGCGGTACTCATATCAAGTCGAGTACCCAGAGATTTTTGAAGTGATTGCCAAAATTGTGAAGTGAAACGACTATCTCTATCCGAGATAATGGAGATTGGAACACCGTGTTTGGTCACGATTTCTTTCAGATAAATGTTGGTGAGGCGTTCCATTTTGTCGGATTCCTTGATTGCTAGGAAGTGAGCAGACTTTGTGAGACGATCCACGATCACCCAAATGGAATCGCAACCGTTTGAGGATTTGGGTAGTTTGGTTATGAAGTCCATGGAAATTTGTTCCCATTTCCATTCAGGAAGACTGGGTTGCTGAAGTAAACCAGAAGGTTTTTGATATTCGATTTTGACTTTGGAGCAAGTAAGGCACTTGCTGACATAGGTGGCGATTTCAGATTTCATGTTTGGCCACCAGTAGAAGTCCTTGATACCGTGGTACATTTTATCGGATCCCGGATGGATAGAATATTTGGACTTGTGAGCTTCATCCATCACCAAGTCACGTAGGTTCCCGAATTTAGGCAACCAGATTCGGTTTGAGAAATACCTAATCCCGTTAGGTCTGATTTCAAGCTGTTTATCCATGCCCCGCAAGGCTTCATCTTTGACATGTTCGGGTTTTAAGGCTTCGAGTTGAGCAGTGAGAATTTGAATGTTTAAATTGTTGTGAATGGTCATACTGAGGGCTCGAACCCGAAGTGGTTTCACTCGCTCTTTTCGACTGAGGGCGTCAGCAACAACATTTGCTTTGCCTGGATGATATTTGAGTTCACAGTCGTAATCGGTAAGCAACTCGACCCATCGACGTTGCCTCATGTTGAGATCCTTCTGATCGAATATGTGTTGAAGGCTTTTATGGTCGGTAAAGATTGTACATCTGGTACCATAAAGGTAATGTCTCCAGATTTTGAGGGCAAAAACGACAGCTCCTAGCTCGAGGTCGTGGGTGGTGTAATTCTTTTCATGAATCTTGAGCTGTCGGGAAGCATAAGCTATGACTTTGTCTCGTTGCATGAGCACACAACCGAGACCTTGATGAGAAGCATCGCAGTATACCACGAAATCATCGGTGCCTTCGGGTAATGATAGGATAGGAGCACTGCAAAGCTTTTGCTTTAAGAGTTGAAATGCTGACTCTTGTTTCTCAGTCCAGTCAAACTTTTTGTCTTTCTGGGTCAGAGTCGTGAGTGGTATGGCTATCTTGGAGAAATTTTCAATGAAGCGTCGATAGTACCCGGCAAGTCCCAAAAACTGCCGCACTTCGGTTGGAGTGGTTGGCGATTGCCAATCTTTGATAGCCTCGATTTTTGACGGGTCAACGTGAATCCCCTGACTGTCAATCACGTGACCAAGGAATTGAACGGTTTTGATCCAGAACTCACACTTAGAGAACTTGGCATAGAGCTCCTCGTGTTTAAGCAGTTCAAGGATGGTTTTGAGGTGTTGCGCGTGTTCTTCTTTGTTTCGTGAATATATAAGGATGTCGTCGATGAAGACAATGACAAATTTGTCAAGATAAGGCTTGCACACCCGATTCATAAGATCCATGAATACCGCCGGTGCGTTGGTTAGGCCGAATGGCATCACTTGGAATTCGTAATGCCCATAACGGGTTCTGAAAGCGGTTTTCGGAATATCGGCATCGCGAACACGCAATTGATGATAACCGGATCGGAGATCAATCTTTGAATAACAACTCGACCCTTGCAGTTGGTCGAACAAATCATCGATTCGAGGAAGTGGATACCGGTTCTTGACAGTTAACTTGTTCAACTCTCGATAGTCGATACACATTCGAAAGGAACCATCTTTCTTCTTAACGAATAGGACCGGAGCTCCCCAAGGTGAAGAACTCGGCCTGATAAACCCTCGTTCCAGGAGTTCCTGTAACTGGGTGGACAACTCCTGAAGTTCGGATGGAGCTAAACGGTATGGTGCTCGGGCCACAGGCGCAGCACCTGGTACAAGATCGATTGAGAACTCAACCTGTCTTGGTGGTGGTAGACCAGGTAGTTCTTCAGGAAAGACTTCTGGAAAGTCTCGAACAATTGGAACATCCTCAAGTCGCTTCTCCTCCGACTTTTTCTCCATGATGTGCGCGAGGATTGCAGGATAACCCTTTCTCAGAAATTTTTGGGTTTTTAAACAAGATATGAGGTTGAGCCTCGTCCCTCCGGTCTCCCCCTGTATGACTAGGGTTCTACCGACGGTGAGAGGTATGCGAACAATTTTGTCATAGCAGATGATTTCGGCGCGATGTTTGGATAACCAGTCCATGCCTACGATGACATCGAAACTTCCTATCTCAATAGGCATAAGATCTATGGGGAAGGTTTCGTCGGCTAGATTTAAAGTGCAATTAGGTATCACACTATCGGTTTCTATCAGCTTGCCATTTGCTAGCTCTACGGTGTACTTAACGTCTAAAGCAACAGGTGTAATGTCAAGTAGAGGGCAAAATTCATCGGAAATAAAACTCCTATCGGCACCAGTATCAAATAGAATGGAAGCAGTTAAATTGTTGAGGAGGAACATACCCGTGACCACATTCGGGTCCAGACGGGCGTCCCCTGAGTTGATCACGAAAGCGGTACTTTTGGCGTTGTTGTTGTTGCGGGAGTTGTTGTTGTTGCCCTTATTCTTCAACTTTGGGCAAGAATCCCTGAAGTGTCCTGGGTTTCCACATTCATAGCAGGACTTAGGTTGTCGGGTATTTCTGTCAGAGAGGTTGTTGTTGGATTTGGGGGCTCTGCAGTCCTTAGTCAAATGCCCTTGCCTCCTGCAGTTGTTGCAAGGAGTACCGCACTGACCAAAATGGTGATAGTTACACTTGGGACAATAAGGTCTGCCCCCGGTGTAGCTGTGGGTGGTTTCAGAGTTGGAGGTGTAGACTTGGATGGCGTTGTTTTTCTTGCTTGAGTTGTGGTAGTGTTCAGTGGATTTGCGTTTGTTGGAGGATGAGGTGTTGGAGGTCTCACGGCTGACAACTAGGGCCATGAGTTCGTGGGCCAATCGAATGGCACTCTCAGTAGTGGTTGGTTTGGATGAGGCGACGTTTCCCTGGATGTTCTCGGGAAGTCCACGAATGTATTTCTTAATGCCCTTACTTTCTGGTTCGACCAAACCCGGGCATAATAAGGCAAACTGCTGAAACTTGGTGGTATAATCAGCGACATCATTTCCCTGCACTTCCAGATGCCAGAATTCTTCTTCCAGCCTATGCAATTCTTCTTCAGGACAGTACTTTTCTGTCAGCTTCTTCTTCAGTTCGGCCCAAGGAAGTCGGTTTGCAACCTCAAGGCCTACAGAGTTTGCGTGGGTTTTCCACCACGTGGATGCACCTTCCTGAAAGGTGTAAACAGCGAATTTGACCTTGTTGTTCTCAGTGCAGTCGCAGAGACCGAAAACAGATTCCATGCGCTCAATCCAACGGATTAAACCAATGGCACCTTCCGTGCCCTTGAAGTATAGTGGTTTACAGCTAAGGAAATCCTTATAGGAGCAGGGTTTGGGTGGTGGAGTATTAGTTGCGGTGTCCTCACTACCAGGTGGTGTTCGGGTAGCCAAGGCTTCAGTCACACTGCGGGCAATTATTCCCGCGATCTCAGCTTCGCTAAGGGTAATTTGACGACGTGGAGGCATGATGCTGAGTAAGAAAGAACAAGGAAATGAAATAAGATACTAGTCCGAGTATGATGAACTAGTGGTGTGTTTGTCATTTCGAGACAAAACGTTTGAAAGAAAGAGGCCTATATTCATATAATATAATATAGCCTAAAGTTGTAATGAGGTCTATTCATGTATATATGTATATCACATAACAACCTATTGAGTGTCTAGCACAGACGTGTTTTGAGTCCCGTTTCTCTCGAGGTCAGAGTCAACTAATGCATTCCTGTTCAACATGACTCTTTCAGATTTCACATCATCTTTCTTTAATTGTACATAGTTGATCAGGCTATGTTAAATTAAAGTCGTATGATGTAATCCCTGAACTAGTCATAACTAATAAGGAATACTGCCTAACGGTCATAGTCTAGGCCCACTAAATGCAACCTAGTTCACTATAACCTTAGTCTCTGATACCAATCTGTGACACCCCCAAATTTAATGATTTGCGGAAGCTTGATTTGGGTGCCACTAATCAATATACAAAGCACAAAGATAATAATGAACGACCACTATATGCGTCGTTTTAAACTTGTATTAATAAAGTTGACGTTTACATCAAAAATAATATTGCACTAGCTCGGTTCCTGAAATTGAGAGATTACATGGCATAATTACTTTTACAAAATATAATAATGCAGTCCAATCTCTAATTGTATGTATGCTGACTCGAGCTAGAAATCCCTGCTTGTGCAGTCAACCTACTGCTGGGTACCTGTGATATATACTAAAATGGGTCAGCGAAAACGCTGGTGAGCTCACAGGTTTGTGTGTCAATGTATAATTGTCAGAACCGCAAGATTTATAATGAATTTAAAATGCACTTAAGCAAAATAAAAGTTATACTGTCCATGAGCACATAGTCTGAGCTTAACTGATTTGTCAGGCCCAATTAAGGAAACCTAACATGATTTGCCTCCTACGAGTGCCTAATCAACACTCGTCTTCCCAAATGCTAATACATCCGTTTGACCGATTAGTGCGTGCTAACCCGGATGAGGATTGTCAATCCCATATGATATCATATACTAACATTCACGCTATAAAATACTAGAGACTATGCTTATGGAGGACTTTAAATTGATTAGCTTGAAACTCATGTAGTATTTGAAGTTTGGCACTTGCGTTCTACTTGTAAAACAAAATCGAGTAGTAATATCACACCCCTAGTTGTAAAGCAGTGAAAATGGGGCTATGAAACTCACCTGATTTCTGATGTGTTTAACTTAATAAACTTGAAGTAATTAGCAGTGTGTTGGTGTCCAAAGACTTGAAACCTGAATGTGTCCACGACACTTGAATTGTTATTAATTGTATTGGTATCTCGAAAGACTACCATTGAAATTGTTTGTCTAACTTAATGTCCAAATTTCCCCGATTTGGTTGATTGTATTGTTACAAGTTACTATGACTTGTTTGATTGAATTGACACAAGTTACAACGACTTGTTTGATTTTGAAGTATGTTTTGAAAACGCGTACGGCCCGTTGGTGACGGTTGTAACAATAGTTCAAAAGGTTATTATATTGTTGCTACAGTGAATTGCTACAGTAACTTTGACTTCGAAAATTTTGAGTTTTGAAGATTCTGTTTTGTGCGACGTAGCCTGCGACGTAGGCTGCGACGTAAGAGTTTTGCGACGTAAAGGGTTACGTCGCTAAGGTCAACAGTGCTAAGTCAATAGCGACGTAGGGTGCTACGTCGCTCATGCGACGTAGGTTCGTTTTTGCGACGTTAAGGTCTGCGTCGCTATGTGCGACGTTCGCAAGTCAATGCGACGTAATAGGCTGCGTCGCTGTATGCGACGTTGGGGATATAATGCGACGTAGGTCGCTACGTCGCATCTGCTCCAGACCAAATGCGACGTACGGGGTCTGATCGGAGTTTCAACTCCAAAAACGCGTTTTCCGGCCATCGATCGGCATAATATTTTTACCCAACCCATTTTAGGACATTACAAGGTTATACAAACAACTAGCAAGTTATAAATCATAAAAACGAGAGTTTTCGGAGTTGTGTCGGAAACTTACAAATCGCCGAAATGAAATTCCGGAAAGATAGAAGTGTAGATCGTCGCGAGGTGGTCGTTTATTGTAAAGGGGCTTGAAGATCCGAGGTCGTTTGAGGTGTTTATTTTGCGATTTTGATGATTTTTGGTTTGGGTTTTGTTGAGAGAAAATAGAGAGGTGAGAGATAGAGAAAAAGAGAAATGGAAGAAAGTGGGTGGAAGTGGGGGTTAAATCCCCATTTTCGCCCCGCGTTCCCGCTCCGTGCGGTGTTCGTTTGCTCCGTCGTTAAAAACGTTAAATAATTATTTTATATATTAGTTGTTACTTTTAAAAATACAATGTATTACGTTAAATTTTATTTAAATATTTTACTAACCACTTAATATTTGAATTATAAAAGGTAAGTTAATTTGTTTGCGCGTTTTACATTTTAAGTTGTGTAACTTTCTGATTGTACGATACGAATGAATACGTAATATTATAATAATAATATTTTTGACATAATAGCGTTATTTAATAAAATTGATCACCAACGTCCGTATTTATTGTATCAAAATTCATTCGATTTAAAGCTCGTGCGATTTAAACAAACCGCACAATTGTAGATATATATTCAACAATATATATAATAATTGATACATTAATTAGCCTAACACAGAACTAATTACATGTATTAAAACTTTATTAGGCACTAAATTATAGTCCTAAATTGACGGTTGTCACACTCCCCCTGTATGATTAAGGTACTACCGGCGGCGAGAGGGATTCGGACGATTTTATCATGACAAACAATTTCGGCCCGGTACTTGGACAACCAGTCCATACCCACGATGACATCAAAACTTCCTAGTTCAACAGGCATTAGATCGATTGAGAAGGTTTCGTTTGCGAGGTTTAAAGTGCAATTAGGTATCACACTACTGGTTTCTATGAGTTTACCGTTTGCGAGCTCTACAGTGTACTTAACATCTAAGGCCGAAGGGGTGATACTAAGTAGTGGGCAAAACTCATCAGATATGAAACTTTTATCAGCACCGGTATCAAATAATACTGAAGCAGTAAGATCGTTGAGAAGAAACGTACCCGTTACAACATTCGGGTCTTCCCTAGCTTCCCCAGCTTTGATGACAAATGTTCTGCTACGAGCTGGGTTGTTGTTCCGTTTGTTGTTGTTGTTGTTGTTGTTGTTGTTGTTTCTCTGCTTAGGGCAATTTTTCTGAAAATGCCCAGGACTTCCGCACCCATAACAAGTCTTCGGGGCACTGGTGTTTCGACAATCCTTGGCCAGATGCCCAAAGCGTTTGCAGTTTGTGCAAGGGCAGGAACCGTCGTGGTGACGATTGCATTTGGGACAGTAGGGCCTGCTTCCAACGTACCAGTTCCTTTCAGAAGTGCCAGATGAATAAGCCCTAAGGGGCTCAGGCTTTCGGTTGGTGATTTGGTTGGATGAGTTGGGGTTTCCTTCCCACTTTCGTTTGTTGTTTGCAGGTGAGGCTGAAGTTGTGTTACGGCGGACAGCGTTTGCCGTGAGTTCATGGGCCATACGGATGGCGTTCTGGATAGTACCTGGTTTGGATGAAGTCACCAGGTCCTGGAGTTTCTCGGGCAGTCCATCAACGTATTTCTCGATCCTCTTGTACTCAGGATCGACCATGGTTGGGCACAGAAGTGCCAGCTGGTGGAAACGGTTGGTGTAACCGGTGATATCATTACCTTGCATCTTATGGTTCCAGAATTCCAGCTCCAGTTGTTTCAGTTCATCCCTGGGGCAATACTCACCCCTTAACATCTCCTTCAACTCCTCCCACGGGAGTTTGTAAGCATTGGCAACGCCCACAGTTTGGGCATAGGTGTTCCACCACGTGAGTGCGGTGTCGGTAAAAGTACTATCAGAGAACTTAACTTTGTCCCCCTCCGCACAGTTGCAGATAAGAAATACCGATTCAACTTTCTCTATCCATCGTATCAGACCGATAGCTCCCTCGGTACCTGCAAAGTTTAGAGGTTTGCAGTTCTGGAAGTCCTTGTAAGAACAAGGTTTAGCAGCAGTGGTTTCAGCGGCATCGCTGTTTCTCGAGGAATTTGGTGGAGTATTCCGAGCCAAGGCTTCAGTAACAGCCTGGGTTATAAGGGAGGTAATCTGGGCATCGGTGTATGGTCGTGTCTTTGGCGGCATGATTCTTCAATAAAAGAAATGAAGATACATGAGATTTTGTATGAGCTGGTAATTGTCACAGATGTACATGTATAAAAGCAGTAATACATAACATCAACATGGAAAATGACAATTAATGTGAGTTGAGATAACAAAGGATATCTGATAGATAAAGTGAGTTCAAAAGTTACATCCTACAGAGATATTACAAAAGGTGTTGGGAATGGTTACATCCGACTAGTTTATAGCGTAGTGCTAGATAGTCCCTAGATTACGAGATAGATTACAAGACAAAAACTACACTAATCTTAATGTAGATTAATTTGTTCCATCAGCGCGACAAGGCGATCCACGGTTTCTGCTAGTCGGTTGGTTTGCCTGGCGTTGTCTTCAACCAAGGCCAGTCGTTGTGCTAGTGTTCGAGAGTGATCCGCAGTCTCCTGTGAACACTGTTCACATTCTTCTAGTCGGTTTCTTACAAGTTCATCCGCACCTAATTCGGCGGTCATGGAATCCTGAATTATGCTTACAGAGAGGTTGGTATCCTCTTGTTCTCGTTGTAGTTGTGATATGCGGTCAAGAGCTTGACGAAGCAGGTAAGTCATTCGGTGTTGTTCCAGTTCCAGGTTTTCGAGTCTTTGCTCCTGACGGCGGGATTGGGTAGCCAATACTGGCAACGTGAGATGTGCCGAGTTCTGAGAGTTATGTACAGGATAAGGGCTGGTTCGAGGTGACCTTGTGTTCCTCCTGGCTACTCGTGGGTTCCGTGACCCACGTGAGTGAGAGTGTGTCGGATTAGGTGGTGTGTTTGCCATTCCTGTGGCAGAGTGTAAGTAAGACGAGACTAATGTATAAATATATAATATCCAGCCTAGTGTCTAGCACGTATCAAGTAATGGTCTGATTCTCTCGTGGTCAGAGTCAACTAACGCGTTCCTGTTCGACACAACCATTTCAGACCGCACATCATCTTTCCTTAATTGTACATAGTTGATCAGGCTATGTTAAATTAAAGTCGTAAGATGTGATTCCTGAACCAATTATGCCTAGTAAAGGAATACTGCCTAATGGTCATAGTCTAGGTCCACTAAATGCAACCTAGTTCACTATAACCTTAGGCTCTGATACCAATCTGTAACACCCCGAAATTTAATGATTTGCGGAAGCATACTTGGGTGTTACTAATCAATATACAAAGCACAAGATATACAGCAAACGACCTCTAAATGAGACGTTTTGTAAAATAATTACATTTCATAATTAAATCGTTTGAAAACATATAGTTTTCTTTACAAAAATATGTAAGCCTAGAGTCCGCGTATGTGGCGGGAGATTCTATTACATAACCATAGTTACAAAAGATAATGCCAAAGAATCTCCGTTAAATGCAGTTTAGAAATCATGCGACTCTAGCTAGTAATCCTGGAGTGATCCTACTCCGTAAGTGTACCTGAGAATACATGTTAAAAAGGGTCAACCAAAAGGTTGGTGAATCTCACAGGTTTATCAGTAAATAATCCGTTTGAACACAAGATTTCATCAGTAGTGCCCGTAGGCGTATATCAAGTATTTGCAAATCTCGCAAAAGTAAAGAAATCAAGTTATACCGTTGCCATGAGGCTCATAATCGAAGCTTAACCCGTAAATAATCAATTGCTCCCGTGACATGCTCGAAATTGAGCAAGCATAAGTAAACGAAATAATAGTCACCCGTTTATACATAACGGTTCGTGGTAGCGCTACTACCCCGGGCGGGGAGGGTCATTTCCCTAATGGATCCATTAACTACTGTTCGCGCTTAAGTACATAACTAACGATATATGATGGAGAGACTTCAGTAAATAGTAAGTAACTCATGCAATTCCGTTTGGTATAGTAAACAGTTTAGTACTTGTGTTCAAGAAAATCAGTAGCATGCATCTCCCCCAATAAGTTAAAACAGTAAGAGTGGGGCCGTAAGACTCACCTGAGTCAAGCAGTGGTAAATAGCAAGTAGTAGTAAAGCAAGTAGGTTCTCCGAACCCGTGACCTTCTAGTGCCTAAACACGTAAGGTTAAGTAAGTAGATGTCTCGCAAGACCATCTAGGCTAGTTGTTCATACAACCCGTTGTGTTTAAATGTTGGTTTGTTCGCGTTCGTAACAAAGTATACGGCCCGTTGGTGATTTGTTATAATTAAAGTTTATCATTCAATACGCAATTTAAAGTAATTGTAATAGGAAAGTATGTTTTATTATGATTGTTAGGTCGTATCGTATAACGATTTGAGGTTGTAAAAGTTCGACACTTAGTGAAAATGTGAGTTTTCAAGGTTCTGGTTTGTGCGACGTAGCATGCGACGTTGCAAGCGACGTAAGGTGCGACGTAGGCAGGTACGTCGCATGATGCGACCTTCGCAAATCAATGCGACGTAGGGGGCGACGTCGCTAATGCGACGTTGGTTCGGTTTGCGACGTTAAAGTCTACGTCGCTACGTGCGACGTCCGCAAGTTAATGCGACGTAATAGGCTGCGTCGCTAGTGCGACGTTGAGGTTTTTGTGCGACGTAGGTCGCGACGTCGCAGAGGCCCCTGGCCAGGTGCGACGTAGCGGTCTGTTGGCCGGAAAATGTGCCGAAAATGAGTTTTCCGGTTTCCGTTCGGTCCAAATCTTTAACCCAACCCTTATATGAACATAATAAGCCTATTTAAACCATAAACTAGTAAAAATGATCAAAAACGAGAGATGTCGGGATTTGTCGGAAACTTACAAAGTGTCGGATGGAAAATCCGAAAAGATAGGAATATAGATCGTGTTGCCGTGGTCACTTTTCTCCAAACGAGTGGTATGATTCGGCGATGTTTCGTGGTGTTATTTTGCGATTTTGTGTGATGAATGTGGTTTGGTGATTGAGAGTAAAAGAAAGAGAGAGAGAGAGAGAATAGAAAATGAAAATGAAAGAAAAGGTGGGGAATGGGAGGTTATCCTCCCATTTTCCAGTCCCCGCTCCCCGTGCGGTGTTCGTTTGCTCCGTCGTTTAATCGTAAATAATTATTTTAAATATTAAATGTACGTTTTAAAAATACAAATTATTACGCGAGATTTTATTTAAATATTTTACAATTTATATTTGAGTTATAAAATGTACGTTAATTTATTTAATTGCGCGCTTTAACATTTTAAATTGTGTAACTTTCTGATTGTACAATACGAATGAATACGGAATATTATTAATAATATTTTTGACATAACAATGTTATTTAATAAAATTGGTCACCAACGTCCGTATTAAATTGAATCGAAATACATTCGATTTAAACTGCGTACGATTTAACCAAATCGCATTTTTGTATATATTCAACAATATATTTAATTCGATACATAAATTAGCCTAACACAGAACTAATTACATGTATTAACGAAGAATTAGGCACTAATTCTAGTCCTAATTTGCCGGTTGTTACAGTCCATCACCCACCTAAAATGACTAAAGTACCCTCTTCTCTTGTCATTTTTGGATACTCGGGATCTAAACGGTCAAAGGGTACTTTAATCATTTTAAGTGGGTGAGGGACCATTTTCAAGCAAAAGGTAAACTTATTGGATTAAAAATGTGAAAAAAGAAGTATAGGGATGATTTTCGTAAATCGGTGTAAACCA
Organism: Helichrysum umbraculigerum; assembly: GCA_949592205.1. Taxonomy (NCBI): domain Eukaryota; kingdom Viridiplantae; phylum Streptophyta; class Magnoliopsida; order Asterales; family Asteraceae; genus Helichrysum; species Helichrysum umbraculigerum. Next base: position 124,769,172 of record CATIUR010000003.1, on the reverse strand, counting down.
CAGGGACCATATATGGAATTTACTCATAAAACTTATGTCTATATTATAGTTACAAACTATATCTAATAATATATCCATTAAAATTCATAAATTACATGATTCTGTATGCAACTTTAAGGATGCATGCAATATATCTTCCAATTGTCTTGGACTTTTTCGATCTTCAATAATAGGTAGACATGAGATGAATTTTTTTTTGAAAGACAATAAATGTAAACTCATTTCTACTCATGGTGGATTATTGATATAATTTAGCTTTGCTTTTATATTTTATGGTTTAGTACTTACGATTGGTTAAATGTATAGTAACCAGACCCGGCCCTAGGGGTGTTCAACCTGGGCTGCAGCACAGGGCCCAATTATTTGAGGGGCTCAAAATCTCGATATGTTGTTTATTTATCTTATATGAAATCAAGTATAATCAAAAGTCCTATGATAGTTAAGTGGTCAAGTCCATGTTTTTTGAATATAAGGTCATCTGTTCGAGTCCCGCTTCTATTATTTATTTTATTTATCTTTGTACCTGCTAATCTACGGTTATGTATTTCTATATAAATAAAGTACTGACATAGTTAAAACGTTATGTATTTTCTATCTTAATAAACTAGTGACATAGTTAAAACAAAAACATGTAGAAACTAAATAACGCTTGAATAAGGGGCCCAATTTAAATTTCGGCACAGGGCCAACAAAATTTACAGGCCGGGCCTGATAGTAACTATTAATTGACTAAGAATCATGAATATGTTTTAACTATATGAGTTTATTAACATTGCATCCCTAATGACATTATTATTATACAATTTTATGGCTAATTCCGCGTTGTTACGCGTCTTCAACCAGTATAATATTAAATAGAAACGAGGGATAACACGATATAGAAATAAAATATGTTTACTTTAAAAACGTGATAGTTATTTCTAATTATTTTCTAATTTTGTTAGAAGGTTTTTGTTTTGTTTTTTTTTGGGGGGGGGGGGGGTTTATTTTTTAACAAAACCCACTTCATCTAACCTCTTTATGTAAAGATGATTATATTGGATTATTATTTTATTGTTTACATACTTGGTACATGTGTAATCTTAAGAAACAAAAAATATAGCTAACATGGTGTCAATTGGCCTCTATGCCAAAAGAAAGAGTAGATGCAGATATGAATATATGAGTGTACACAACTGAACAAGAGGAACTTATTCTCATTTCCAGATTTAGCAAAAAATCAGTTCTCGGCAATGTTCGGTTAACTACAATACCCTCTAGTACAATACAGTTTTTTTCCCCAATAGTTTCAATCATTTAAGAAATCATTAGTAGCCTAAATTCCTGAGGTTTAAATCTGGTTCCCGTCCCGTACTAGCACTCAATGCAATTCTTTGTTCTAAATTGCAAATTGCTGGCTCCAATTCAGTTGTACACATCTAGAAATTATTCTATAAGCTCATATATTGAAAATGATCACCTTTATATAACATAAATAAACATACCACCCCAGGACTTTGTAAATAATCCCATGTTGTCACAGTTTCCCAGCATAAAAAATTTCAAAGAGCATAACTAATATAAAAATGGAGAAAAGGGGAAAGAAAGAGCTAAAACAAGCCTAAAACATCATAATCTTGTTATATTATATGTAATGTAATATCTCCCTTCAATTGCTACACAAATACCCAGATCTCATGTACAAGAAACTGAACTGTATGTAAAATGTAAAAGGGTACTGATGAAGTTAATAAAATAATAATGACTATCTACCACTTCTTTATTCGTTTAACTTTTAGTCATTAGCTCCCTAACCTTCTATCAAGAAGACAAAAAGTGTCAACTATAGAAACCAGGTAAACATTACTTGTGTAATCCTATCACTACTACGAAGAATTTGACTCTGTAACATTCCACAATGTTTCTCATATAGGTATAAACCGCCCTTTTGTGCACCTGTTTATTTGCTCTGATAGCCGTATGGGTTGTTACTGGCCCAGTTCCACTGGTCTCTACACATTTCCTCTATCCCATTCTCTGCCCTGCATTTATGATCCAAATTATATATTAAACACTTATTGTACCCATAAAATTACAAAATTCATCTTTCTTTTGTATAATTATATGACGAGTCAGAATTGTCCATGAGCCTATTATCTGACACATAAATCGATGGTTTCATTTGTGTTGGCTAGATTTTTGATATTTTGAAAATAATAATGTCGTCATCTGAACTTCATCACGAGATGGACGCTATAACAACTGAAAGTTAAGCAAAAACTTAGAAACTGAACTTACTTCCAATTCAATTCGCGCTCTGCTTTGGCTGTTGAAGCATATACAACCTCGGCATCACCAGGCCGTCTTCCAGCTATTACTAATGGAATTTCCTACAATAAGAAAGCAACAGAGTGTAAACGTTTACATAACTGAGGAATTATAATATAATAAAAAAGTGGTTAAGTTAGGAACCTCATAATTGTCTAAACTAATAAAAGGGTTGTCGGTTGTCCTTTTGGAAATTATAAGAATAATGAGTTTTTATCTTTCACATGTAGAACTAAGAAGATGACTTTATTAAATTGATAGAAAGATAGTAATGTAAGAAATATGTTATTGTCTTTGATGACAAAGACTTCGAGAGCAAGTCTTTGGGGGACAGAAAAAGTATAAACTATAAGCTTTTTTGGAAACGAGTTTTTCGTTCCAGCAATACATAAATTATATAAGATCAGAAAATAAAAAATAAAAAAAAGAAACTCGAAACCGAAGATACCTTTCCTGAGGCCTTTTCAAATGCAGCCACCATCTCCAAAACGGATGTTCCTTTACCCGTTCCCAAGTTGTACACCTCGCAACCTTAAATATCAAAATTATTAATATAACCAGCAAAAAAGAACACAGTGGCTAAACATCAACATTTATCTAATATAAGTAAAATCATATTCAAGACTTTGAGCAATGTCCCATCAAAAGGATATAAGCTATTCAATTATACCCTTGTTCTCCATTTAAAGATGTCATCAGCATTTCCCCTTACATCAAGTAAAATACCTAAAACACATCTTCAGTCCTCACCTCTTAAATGATACTGCTACATAAATAGATAAAGTATTGATAGATATAGTACATTTAGAGCCAATTCCACAATACTTCAAGATTTGTAGCCTTGTGATACGTGTTACGGAAACAAAAAAAAAAAAATTTAATTTACGTGGTTCAACAATTTGAATACGCAGCTAGTCCTATGAATTTTGGGGTGATCTAATCATAATTGCTGAATTCCATAACACATAAAAGCATGTAATCTGAGCTAATTAAACATGAAGGGCAAGTAGGAAACAAACCTATTTCTGGATCAGAGAGTTTTCTCAACGCAGCCATATGCCCATTAGCTAAATCTGCAACATGAATGTAATCACGTACCTGAAAAAATTGTAAAACCAAACATGTTTGACAAAAAATATAGATGATCATTATGTACTAGTTTCAAATTAAGTAAGAGTAAGAATTTAACATATTGGTAGCATAAACATACCCCTGTTCCATCTCTGGTTGAGTAGTCAGTTCCAAATATTTTGAGTGCAGGTAGCCTGCCAACAGCTACTTGCTGAACAAAAGGCATAAGATTGTTTGGGGTTCCAAGAGGATCCTCGCCTATATATCCACTAGGATGTGCACCCACTGGGTTAAAGTACCGCAACATTATAATTTTCCATTCCGAATCCGAAGCATATATATCACGGAAGATGTCTTCAATCATTAGCTGGATGGATTAAAACAGTTGGTACATACTTAGTGAGGATATTATATTATAATATGCATCTTCTTGTAATCTTGTTCCAATATTTCTAAATTTTGTACCTTTAGTTAGTTGGTTTTGTTTACGTTTTCAGACTGACTTGTTTGTATATCCTCTATATGTGGCAATTTCAACCCATCTATCAACACAGACGTTGAAGAGGGATACATGCTATCTCTAATGAGTCAAACACATTAAGCTGAATAATTTAACTAACATACTCTGTGCTGGATGGATTAAAACAGTCAGTACATACTTAGTGAGGATATTATATTATAATATGCATCTTCTTGTAATCTTGTTCCAATATTTCTAGATTTTGTACCTTTGGTTAGTTGGTTTTGTTTACGTTTTCAGACTGACTTGTTTGTATATCCTCTATACGTGGCAATTTCGACCCATCTATCAACACAGACATTGAAGAGGGATACATGCTATCTCTAATGAGTCAAACACATTAAGCTGAATAATTTAACTAACATACTCTGAGACACATGAAACCCATTTTGACCTGATCCTGTCTCGCCTAGTCGCCTACCAACTAAAAAATGTGCGATTGATATTCTCATTTCACTAGTAACTTCGTAACTAAAAAATGTGTGATTGATACCTTGGTTCTTCCATATGGATTGGCTGCAGATAAGGGAAACTCTTCTGTGCATGGTACCTCCTTTGGCCAACCATAAACCGTAGCTGATGATGAGAACACGACCTGGAACAATTAAAATCCAAGAAAAAGCATGTCAGGTTTTTTAATTGGCTACCTATTTTGCATATTAGTCTACGATATTCTAATGAATATGAACAAACTAAGACACATATTATACCTTTTTGCATCCATGAGCCTCCATGACTTCCAACAGAGTCAAAGTACCGACAACATTATTATCATAATACATCAACGGCTTCTGCACACTTTCACCAACAGCCTTTAGTCCAGCAAAATGAATAACAGCATCAAACCTGCATACCAATCTTAATTAATTCACATTGCCACTTGTTTCTAATGGATAATGTAAACAGAAAAAGTAACTATCCACAAAGATACAGAACAAGCATTTTCAGAATGATAAGATGACAAAAATAGGGGGAAAAACTTTACCTTGTGGAGGCAAAAAGCTTCTCTAGTTCAGGCTTGTCGCGGATGTCAATCTGCAGCAAAACAAAAGAAAGAAAAATCCAAGTGTTAACTCATACATAGATAGATGAATGCAACTACATTACCCCAAATAATCATAGTATTAAATTGATATAACCCCACTTTAACCAAAATGTATATTGTCTCCCTGAATACAAGCGAAAAAATGTTCACTTTTAGAGCAATTCATTTCAGAAAATATGCACAATTTCATTTATTTAGGATATTAGCTTCCCCAACCATTGTTCTTGTGAGTATTCAACAAGTAACCCGATCAGTTTTGGGCAAAGAATGTAAAAAGCCAGAGTCTTTTTGCATTCTACAATTCCACATTCTATGGACAAATTGTTCATCCCTATCGGGCATCCTTTCAACAGTTTTTGGAAGAACAAGGATTGTTGAAACATTTAATCACTCAAATATGAACCCGAATAATATTGAGATCAAGAATATTCTAAAATTAAAAATCAAAAGTATTTTCCTTTTTCCTAAATAGTTTTGTGTGGTCATCCCTCCACCAAAATTGGAATCCTACCAAACCCAAAACTGTAACATCAATCATTTTCCCTAATTGCAGCATACATAGATAAAGGTCCACATCACTTGACATGACAGTACTCAAGCTACAAATATAATAATGATTCATTAACAATATCTATCAAATTATACTTACTTTAAAATTCAGTCCAATTCAACTATACTAAACTAAAATTAAAAAGGTCCCACAATCATCTAACTAAACCCCAATTTTATATATCTAACATTAAATTAGATACAAACATTCAAAAAAAAGTTACTAAATTTCAAAAGGGGGCAAACGGAAGAATAACAAACCTTCACAATTCAGTCCAATTCAACTAATTACCACCGATTTCACAAATTTAACATTCATAACAAAAAAGACTAATGTGGGATAATTTAGGGAGAAAATTGATAAACCTTGTGAAAACTTAGGTTAACAGCATGATCACCAGCGAGCTGTTGAACTCGATTAATAGCAATTTGAGAAGAATTATCAAGGTTATCAATCACAACCGTTTTGTAACCGCCTAACAGTAACTGTAACACGGTGTGACTACCAATATAACCGGCACCACCGGTCACTAAAACACAATGCGGTGGCGCCATTGTAAAATTAACCGAATTAGATTATCAAATCGGAATCCAATTGACTGAATCTATACGAATCGCATATATATACAAGTATATATGTATGTATGTATAAATATAAAGAATGAAATTGAGGGTTTTGTTATGTACAGTTTGATGTTATATTGAGGGGGATCTGTAAGGAAGAAGAGATAATATTGGTGTGTGGTTTTGACAGATGGGAGAATTGAATGGGACAATGTTGATGATGATGATGTATATATATACATATACACATACACATACATATTACATATACATTTAATTTGATTGATTACATGTGATGTGTGAAGGTAGTGGGGACAGATCGGAAGAATGATTTGATGAGAGAAGGGGTTGATTATTTTAAGTTGATTAAAAGTGAATAAAGTAGGGTTTGTTTTAGTGTAGTTTTGGCAATCCCAATTTGGGGGAAATTTTGGGGAAGATGAAATGCAAATCTAGGTAGTCCTTTGCGGAAAATGTTGGTTTCATCAAAGTTGATATCTTTTTGAGGTTTTTGTGCCATTAATGATGCAAAATAAAAAATAAAAAAGGTAGCTTGGGTGGAAAACAAACAAACACTTTCCTTGAGTTTATTTTATTATTATTTCCACAAACAAATATATACTCCTAAATATACAAAATGGGTTTAATATTTTACATATTATCAATACAATTTTTTTTTCTCACAAAATATATACATCAATTTCGCAAAGCATGGGAAAATCGCAATATACTAATTTCAATTCGCAAAATGTCATTTCGCAAGGAGTAAATCGCAAAAAGCAAGTTTTATATCGCAATATAGCTTTTAGCGATGACCATGTCGTTGCTAAAGACCTTTAGCGACGACACAATCGTCGCTAAAGTCGTCGCTAAAAGCTACATTGCGAAATGAAACCTGTATTTTACGAAACCTATATTGCGAATTTCTAAAACCTTATTGCGATTTTCCCCATCCTTGCTAAAATAAATGTAAGTTTTTTCTTTTAGTCGTCGCTAAAGGGATTTAGCGACGACCAGGTCGTCGCTAAAAGACATTTTGCGAATTGAAATTAATATATTGCGATTTTCCCATGCTTTGCAAAATTGATGTATATTTTGTGAGAAAAAAAATTTGGATTGATAATATGTAAAATACTAAACCCATTTTGTATATTTAGGATAATAACTCTATATACACACACATAACAAATTATTATATATATGTTATATAATCATTTTTTTAAAGCAAATTATATATATGTTATATAATCATTTTTTTTGTTTTGTTATGGCATTGGCTCCTAATTATAATTTTGTTAAAATCTCAATAGTTTACTGCGTCCTATTTTACAATCAATGTAACCACCCGCTCCACGCTTAGAAATAGCATGTCGTCCTTGAGAATCGTAGCCACCATAATCAACTTATCCTCCTCCCTTAATCACAACCAAATTGTCACGTGTGAGCGAGAGTAAAATGTGAACTCTTGCTCACGGTGACATAAATAAATCCGACCGGTGGTGTGGATAACGAGGTCACCTTCACAACCTTCTCCCTTATGTCCTTATGTTGTAGTAAGGTAGGACGGTTCGCTTGAGTGCTCAACCGCCCCTTAGCTCGGGTGTTCATGACGCGCTACGGAACCTCTACCGTGCCGAGGGACCAAGCAGGGCATAGTTAGCGGCATAGGAGCCGACTCTGGGATTTTAGAAGTTTGGGAATGTCATTTCCTTTTCTTCTATATGTATATTGTAACTTCAATTTAAGTAATTTTGTTTGACATTTGATTTTGAGTCTAGGTTTTGTGAAAATTGATAATGTGGAGGAAGATGAAGGTAGTTATAATCAGTTTCACGATGATGGATGTGGTGAAGATAAAGAGCTAGATAAATTTAGCTTCAATTCATATTGTTGGTTTAGACGGAGATTATTTTAATATTTTTGAACTTATAAATAAGTTTTTTGGGGCGAATTCATCCAAATTGGCATCGTGTTCTTTTTAGGGAATATTGATTTGTTCATATAAATTTGTTTTCCATTTTGGTATAGATCAAAATGAATTAATAATCATCGTTTGTTACATTGATCAACATTCATATACGATATATTAATAGAACGCTTAAACATTTTAAAGTTATCAATATAATTGAATCAGACTTATGTATCCACCAAACGTTTATCATACACTAAAACCCTAACCATGCATTTTACTTATGTAGCAATATCAAACCATCACTTAAACTTCAATTAAAGTTAGGAATGGCAATGGGGCAGGTTCGGTACGGGGGTGTCAGCCCCAACCCCAACCCCAACCCCATGATTCTAAGAAATCCCCAACCCCACCCCAAACCCGAGCGGGTTCTTATCGGGGCGCCCCATCGGGGGAATGACTTACCCCAAATTCCAACGGGGTCTTATCGGGGTATCTCGTTGAGAACATAGGCTCTTCAAATCCTAACCCAGTATTCGTTTTCTATTAATAATTCTCAAAATTCGGACGATTTGTTGATTTTTCTTAAAGCATTATCCAGACAAACACTAATTGGCATCCTCGTTTCAAAAATAAATAGTAACATGTTCAAGACAACATATGGTAATTGGTCTCGTTGATGACACAAGTATACTAAAAATATTACTCCCCCCGTCCCATCCAAAGTGTCATGTTTTGACTTTTCAAAGTCTTTCTTTTTCAACTTTGACCTTAAATATTTTTGTTTGTGTTATATAATACATGATGAAAATTATACCAATGAAGAGCATCCACAAAAAGAGTCAGAAAGAAAGATCGCGTTGAATGGAGAATTCCTCCGCCGGGGGCCCAACTCATTCATATATTTTTTTATCAAGTATTATATAACACAAACAAATATATCTAAGGTCAAAGTTTAAAAAGAAAGACTTCAAAAAGTCAAAACAGTACACTTTGGGTGGGACGGAGGACACATGTACACTAAAATAAATAATAACTAAACTGTTGTTGTGAATGAGTCAAAATTCTCAATTATTCTCAATTTCAACACACCTTAGTCTTATAGATAAATAATGTTGTAAATATTATTTTAATTCGAAAAGTTATAAATATATATATATATATATATATATATATATATATATATATATATATATATAGTAACAGGATCAAAAATGAAGGAAATTTAGGGAGAGAAGAGGGAAAAATATTTTTTTATTACTATGATTCAATATTTTATTGCTAAGATTCAATTTTTATTAATATAATTCTACATTTTATTGCTTTAGTTGAAGAGGGAGAAAGATTTTTTTATTACTATGATTCAATATTTTATTGCTAAGATTCAATTTTTATTAATATAATTCTACATTTTATTGCTTTAGTTCAATAGTTTATTAATAAGATTAAGTCTTTTATTGTTATGATTCAAAAGTTATAGTAATATAAATTTGAATCTTAGAATAAATAAAATGAATCATAGTAACACAAAACCATTCTCCCTCTTCACTCTAAAAAAACCTTCTCTCTGGATCCTACTCCTATATATATATAGGGTAGTGATCTAGGGGGAAGTGCAAAAAATGGAGGAAGGGGGAAGTAAATCACCACCATTAATTTCATGAAGTCTATAATAATTAGTGTGGGTGTGCACACATGTGATCACCTCTATAATAATCAAAACCCATTTATTCATTTACCCCTAAAATAAATTATCTCACAAACGACAAGTCGAAAGATTATGAAAATTGCACCATAAAATTCAGCGTTTTCTCCTCTTCGATTTAAGATCTATCAAGGCATATTTCGATGAGTTTTTTTTTTTTTTCGTTTTTTGGTTGGTTTTACATATACTAACACATGTGTTAGTGACTTAGTGTTGCGTTTAGGGTTTAGAGGTTAGGGTTTAGCAAAAGCCCTAAACCCTAAACACCAACCCCTAAATCCTAAACGCTTTAATAAACCTTAAAACCTAAAGCATACTAAACCCTAAAGCATACTAAACCCTAAACCCTACTAAACCCTACTAAACTCTAAACCCTACTAACCCCTAATAATAACCCTAAATCTAATTTATAACAAAATAATAACATATGTGTTTATAATTTATAAAACCCACCAAAAAATGAAAAAAAATAAACTCGTCGAAAGTATGACTTGAGTAATCGTAAATCGAAGAGGAGAAAACACTTAATTTAATAGTGCAATTTTCATAATTTTTCGATTTGTCGTTTGTGAGATAATTTGTTTTAGGAGTAAATGAGTTTTCTTTGTACACGTGGTGTATTCTCATTGGTACTTCAATGCTTCCATTAAATTTCCATGAACTGCATACCACAAGAATATGGTGCACCCCTAAATCCTCCATTCCCCCAAATTGTATTACTTTTCCCTGGATCATGCCAATATATATATATATATATATATATATATATATATATATATATATATATATATATATATATATATATATATATAGTGGCATGATCTAGAGGGAAGTCCATTTTTTGAGGGAAGGGGGAAGCGTTAGTACGCATCAGGAAGCATATTACCTTCACCTATACTAATCTCGAAAAAAGCAAACTGAAATTTAGTAAATGTTAATCAGAATCGATGTTATAAATGTTAAGCTTCCTTGATAAATTTTTTCTTCAAGTTATAGTATCGATTTATGAATATTTGATCCAAATCCGTTAAGATGCATCGCGGTGCATATTAGTTAATCTGCATTGTGATGCATCTTAACAATAAAAATATTTTTCAAATAATGTGAAGTTTTATGATGCATCGCGATGCATCTTAGTTAATATGCATCACACTGCATCTTAACAATTAATTAAATAAATATTCATCAATTAATGTTATGACTTAAAAATGAAATTCATTCGTTAAAATATTCTTTATAGCATCGATTTTGATTACTATTTATCGATAAAAATAATTTTTTGTTGACGTTTTGATTGATAATTGTAATATGCTTCCCGATGCGTACTAACGCTTCCCCCCAAAAAGACACTTCTCTCTTGATCACTACCCTATATATATATATATATATATATATATATATATATATATCGGGGCGGAGCGGCGCCAGGATGATATTACCCAACCTCAACCCAAACCCAATAGAAATACCCATTTATCGCCCCATACCCCGCTCCATCCCTAACCCGATCCAAAAATTACGAGATTTAAGGATCCCATCGAGTTCGAATTTTTTTACCATCATTAATTAAAGTACAAGTAACAATTGAATGATGAATATCATCACTATCAAACATTTTATGTTAACTTATCACTTTGTATTAACTTATCACTTTGGTCACAATTCCAAACATTTTATGTTTTATTTAATAAAGATAGATTAACTTCAGATAAATAAATAGTGGGTTAATAGGGGTTTAAGCTTTATTTTGTTTTAAGTATTATACACATAACTTGAAAAGTCGCTAGGCTTGTATTTTAGGATTAAGCATATACCTTTATTTTTATTATTATTTTTTGAACAAAAGTTTGAAATTAAAGTTGGAAGCGAGCGCTTTGATTCATTATTTGTGGGGCAAGTTTGTATACTGCCATGTGATATCCAGCTGACTCTGTATATAAAACACGAATTTAATAGTAATAACATAGCTTATATAGTAATTAATTTAAAATATTAATTAATTTTTAATATATGACCAAAGTAAAATACACTCATACGATTCTCATCGAACTCTTAACTTAATGTTTGCTTGTTTTTTCGCTATTGATTGAGCTACTGCTTGCTCTAAACAAGAGCTTTGATTATACGATTCTCATCGAACTCTTAACTTAATGTTTGCTTGTTTTTTCGCTATTGATTGAGCTACTGCTTGCTCTAAACAAGAGCTTTGATGTTTTGTATTTATATTTATGTTAAGTTATTAATATATCAAACCAACATCACTTTGTAAATCATTAGCTGTAATTATAATTAATTAAGCTTGGTTCTATAATTTTTGTCATTACTAAAAGATATACGTTGGCGATCTAATATAACTAGTTTTATGCCCGGGCGCTACCCGGTTAAATGGCTGCTATATAAATTAGTATAAACGTAGTAGTTCAATTTCTATAATGATACAATTAAAATGCTATCGTTTTATATATAGTTGGTTGAAAACGGATAAAAGGGAAAGTCATATACATAAAAATCATAACAATACCAAACATACGTAAAACATAAGATTTCAACTTGATATATAGAACACTCAATCCTATTGAATCAAATCGCCAACAAAAAGAAGGTTTTAAGCATACGAGATACATCATAAGTGAATTTGAATAATGTGTTGGGTTTTCTATTCCCTAACTAGATTAATATACACGCAGCGGAAAAACAATAATTTTTATAATCTAGGGTAATTAGGAAACTGAACCCTAAGGATCTTAACTTGAATAAATAGTACAATAAACAAATTGGATAAATAAGGAAAAACACTAACCTTGGAGAAAACCTATTTTTCACGCGCAGACCAACCAGCAGAGCTTCGTTACTTGGAGGCAAGTACCCAAAGTAGAATACCTCTAATGATTCACACCCAAAAACCTAAGAGAAAGTCGAATTTTCAAAAACCTTGAAAATTCGTACTTGAAATTGTATATTTTAAGGTATAGGCTTGACCCCTATTTATACTTGGAGAGAAAACCCTAAAATTGTAGATTTCGACTTTTAGCCGACGGGTAAACCCTTTAGCCACCGGCTAAAGGTGTTTGCCTTGGACTCCAAGTCTGTGATCTCCACCGCCTTATCCTTTCTTGGTTTAGCCGCCGGCTAAACCATTTAGCCGCCGACTAAAGTGCAATTCAAGAATCTTCCGCCATTTTAATTACTTTTGATTTCTAATTAATCCACCATAATTAATAAATCAACTAATTAAATATAATATTAATACCAATTAATATTATCCCTTAATCTTTCTCTTGACTGTTCATTGAGGGAAACCCAAAAAGGACTTTACTTTTAATGATAGTTTTACCAATTAGTTATGATATTGGACATTATTCCAACAGTCTCCCACTTGGACAAATCATCAACTATTATTGGTCTAAGTCTCTATCCTAATAACTAAGTAAAGAGTGTCATCCAACGCAACTGCCGAACTCTGAATCATATCTTAGAGTCAGTCATTTATGTTAGTCCCTGTTTAACTTAATAAACAATCGTATATGATAAGCCTTGAATATATTATCGAGAAGTTGCGGAATCACACTCAATAATATTAAGAAGATCAACGAATATAAATTAATATGATGAACACAATAATATACCGAAAGCTTCAATCTTATTAATGATATAAGACGAATACACTTGATGTATTAGGGTTACAGAAAACCTTGAAGCTGTGCAAAACCTTAACCTATCTAGGTCTAAAGGATCTCTATTTATAACGCATAGAATCCTATACAATCTCCTACGAATATGGAATAAAATAACTTCCATAACCGACTCATACTTATCACAAAATCATAAACAGTTGTAACTACCATTCTGAAGTAAACAGATGTAACTGTTACACATTCAGTGATAACTGCTTCAATTGTAATATAAGACCAAGTACAAATATATAATCAGTGTTAACTGCTACATATATAACAAACGGTTACAAATACATAAGCAGTTTTAACTACTTACAGACACATAACTATCATTTGAAATCTATCTTCTATCAGTTGTAACACTTGTCTTCTCTTCAGATTTCTTCTATCAGTTGTAACTTTGTAAAGACAGTTTTATCCTTCAACATAAACAGTTTTAAATACTTTGTACTCTGTCTTCTCATCAACAACTTCAATTCAGACCAGAAACAGTTTTGACCCAACAATCTCCCCCTAAACTTAATCTGTCCTTCACAGCATTAAGTTTCTTCTAATCCTCCATTATGAGCTTCACAAAATTCTTTCAAAACTGTTAGTCTTTTCTTCTCTTCCTTCTATCTATCTCTTCCTTCTTATACATCTGATTCAGCACCATATACACCAATTCCAGAGCTACATCATCTAAAACTGCAGCTTATAACCTTGCATTCCTCATGCTCATCAAAAATCTCAGATTTATATCATAAAATTTATCTGTCAACAACCACATAAAATTTATCCTCGTGTGACTGATCAGGGGTCTCCTCGTCCTTAGACTTCTTTTTCATCTCCAGTACTTTAACATTATTATTATTATTATTGGTCTGTATTAACACTAACTATTTGGAAAGAGTGTTATGATTTTGAAGTATTTTTAGATGATAAATAAACTATTTAGTAAAGCTGTGATTGAATTCATAATATTTCCAACACTTAAAAAAAAAAAAAAAAACCTAATTTGAAAAAAAGTAGCAAAATGCTATACGATTTTGTGTAAAGTTAAATGTGGTGAAAAAAGAGTGAACGGATGAGATATTTGCATCTAAATCAAAGTTAACATACTAATATAGACAACAAATTAAATATTTAATAGTGGATTAATAAAAATTCTTAAAATATGGACTCATAAAAAAAAAGTAGCAAAGAAAGTATACGATTATTCTTGATAAAATGGATGAGGTTAAATTGGAGCAAAATTTGGAAGGAGTGTAATGATTTTGAACAATTTGGAGATGATAAATAAACTATTAAGTAAAGCTGTGATTGAATTCACGATATCTTCAACACTTAAAAAAAAAATAAATAAATAAAAAAACCTAATTTGAAAAAAGTAGCAAAATGCTATACGATTTTGTGTAAATTTAATGTGGTGAAAAAAGAGTAGAAAGAGGAAATATTTGCATCTAAATCAAAGTTTACAAACTAATATAGACAACACATAAAATATTTCATAGTTGAGTAACAAAAATTGTTAAAGTATGGACTCATCAAAAAAAAGTAAAAAGAAATTATACGATTATTCTAGATAATATGGATGAGGTTAAATTTGAGCAAAAAATTTGGGAAGAGTGTTACGATTTTGAACTATTTGGAGATGATAAATATACTATTAAGTAAAGCTGTGATTGAATTCACGATATTTCCAATACTAAAAAAAAAAAAAAAAAAACCTAATTTGAAAAAAGTAGCAAAATGATATACGATTTTGTGTAAAGTTAAATGTGGTGAAAAAAGAGTAGACAGAGGAGATATTTGCATCTAAATCAAAGTTAACATAACAATATATACAACAAATAAAATATTTTATAGTTGAGTAACAAAAATTGGTAAAATATGGACCCATAAAAAATAAGTAGCAAAGAAATTATACGATTATTCTCCATAATATGGATGAGGTTAAATTGGTGCAAAATTTGGAAAGAGTGTAATGATTTTGAACTATTTGGAGATGATAAATAAACTATTAAGTAAAGCTGTGATTGAATTCACGATATCTACAACACCTAGAAAAAAAACCGAATTTGAAAAAAGTAGCAAAATGCTATACGATTTTGTGTAATGTTAAATGTGGTGAAAAAAGAGTGGACGGATGAGATATTTGCATCTAAATCCAAGTTAACATACTAATATAGACAACAAATAAATTATTTTATAGTTGAGTAACAAAAATTGTTAAAATATGGACTCATCAAAAAAAAGTAGCAAAGAAATTATACGATTATTCTTGATAATATGGATGAGGTTAAATTGGAAGAAAATTTGGAAAGAGTGTTATGATTTTGAAGTATTTGTAGATGATAAATAAACTATTAAGTAAAGTTGTGATTGAATTCACGATATCTTCAACACTTAAAAAAAAAAAAAAAAACCTAGTTTGAAAATAGTAGCAAAATGCTATACGATTTTGTGTAAAGTTAAATGTAGTGAAAAAAGAGTGGACGGATGAGATATTTGCATCTAAATCAAAGTTAACATACTAATATAGACAACAAATTAAATATTTAATAGTTGATTAACAAAAATTGTTAAAATATGGACTCATAAAAAAAAGTAGCAAAGAAATTATACGATTATTCTTGATAATATGGATGAGGTTAAATTGGAGCAAAATTTGGAAAGAGTGTTATGATTTTGAACAATTTGGAGATGATAAATAAACTATTAAGTAAAATTGTGATTGAATTCACGATATCTTCAACACTTAAAAATAAATAAATAAATAAAAAAAAAACCTAATTTGAAAAAAGTAGCAAAATGCTATACGATTTTGTGTAAAGTTAAATGTAGTGAAAAAAGAGTAGACAGAGGAGATATTTGCACCTAAATCAAAGTTTACATACTAATATAGACAACACATAAAATATTTTATAGTTGAGTAACAAAAATTGTTAAAGTATGGACTCATCTAAAAAAAAGTAAAAAGAAATTATACGATTATTCTAGATAATATGGATGAGGTTAAATTTGAGCAAAATTTGGAAAGAGTGTTATGATTTTGAACTATTTGGAGATGATAAATAAACTATTAAGTAAAGCTGTGATTGAATTCACGATATTTCCAACACTAAAAAAAAAAAACCTAATTTGAAAAAAGTAGCAAAATGATATACGATTTTTTGTAAAGTTAAATGTGGTGAAAAAAGAGTAGACAGATGAGATATTTGCATCTAAATCAAAGTTAATATACTAATATAGACAACAAATAAAATATTTTATAGTTGAGTAACAAAAATTGTTAAAATATGGACTCATAAAAAAAAGTAGCAAAGAAATTTTACGATTATTCTAGATAATATGGATGAGGTTAAATTGGAGCAAAATTTGGAAAGAGTGTTATGATTTTGAACTATTTGGAGATGATAAATAAACTATTAAGAGAAGCTGTGATTGAATTCACGAAATTTCCAACACTAAAAAAATATATATATAAAAAAAATAATAATTAAATAACCTAATTTGAAAAAAGCAGCAAAATGATATACGATTTTGTGTAAAATTAAATGTGGTGAAAAAAAAGTAGAAAAATGAGATATTTGCATCTAAATCAAAGTTAACATACTAATATAGACAACAAATAAAATATTTTGTAGTTGAGTAACAAAAATTGTTAAAATATGGACTCATCAAATAAAAGTAGCAAAAAATTATACGATTATTATAGATAATATGGATGAGGTTAAATTGGAGCAAAATTTGGAAAGAATGTTATGATTTTGAAGTATTTGTAAATGATAAATAAACTATTAAGTAAAGCTGTGATTGAATTCACGATATTTCCAACACTTAAAAAAAAAAAAAAAAAAAACTTAATTTGAAAAAAGTGGCAAAATGCTATACGATTTTGTGTAAAGTTAAATGTGGTGAAAAAAGAGTAGACAGAGAAGATATTTGCATCTAAATCAAAGTTAACATACTAATATATACAACAAATAAAATATTTTTTAGTTGAGTAACAAAAATTGGTAAAATTTGGACCCATAAAAAAAAAGTAGCAAAGAAATTATACGATTATTCTAGATAATATGGATGAGGTTAAATTGGAGCAAAATTTGGAAAGAGTGTTATGATTTTGAACTATTTGGAGATGATAAATAAACTATTAAGTAAAGCTGTGATTGAATTCACGATATCTTCAACACTTAAAAAAAACCTAATTTGAAAAAAGTAGCTAAATGCTATACGATTTTGTGTAAAGTTAAATGAGGTGAAAAAAGAGTACACAGAGGAGATATTTGCATCAGAATCAAAGTTAACATACTAATATAGACAACAAATAAAATATTTTATAGTTAAGTAACAAAAATTGTTAAAATATGGACTCATAAAAAAAAAGTAGCAAAGAAATTATACGATTATTCTAGATAATATGGATGAGGTTAAATTGGAGCAAAATTTGGAAAGAGTGTTATGATTTTGAAGTATTTTTAGATGATAAATAAACTATTTAGTAAAGCTGTGATTGAATTCATAATATTTCCAACACATAAAAGAAAAAAAAAAAACCTAATTTGAAAAAAAGTAGCAAAATGCTATACGATTTTGTGTAAAGTTAAATGTGGTGAAAAAAGAGTGGACGGATAAGATATTTGCATCTAAATCAAAGTTAACATACTAATATAGACAACAAATTAAATATTTAATAGTTGATTAATAAAAATTCTTAAAATATGGACTCATAAAAAAAAAGTAGCAAAGAAAGTATACGATTATTCTTGATAAAATGGATGAGGTTAAATTGGAGCAAAATTTGGAAAGAGTGTAATGATTTTGAGCAATTTTGAGATGATAAATAAACTATTAAGTAAAGCTGTGATTGAATTCACGATATCTTCAACACTTAAAAAAAAAAAAAAAAAAAAAAAAAAAAACCTAATTTGAAAAAAGTAGCAAAATGCTATACGATTTTGTGTAAATTTAATGTGGTTAAAAAAGAGTAGAAAGAGGAAATATTTGCATCTAAATCAAAGTTTACAAACTAATATAGACAACACATAAAATATTTTATAGTTGAGTAACAAAAATTGTTAAAGTATGGACTCATCAAAAAAAAGTAAAAAGAAATTATACGATTATTCTAGATAATATGGATGAGGTTAAATTTGAGCAAAAAATTTGGGAAGAGTGTTATGATTTTGAACTATTTGGAGATGATAAATAAACTATTAAGTAAAGCTGTGATTGAATTCACGATATTTCCAATACTAAAAAAAAAATCCTAATTTGAAAAAAGTAGCAAAATGATATACGATTTTGTGTAAAGTTAAATGTGGTGAAAAAAGAGTAGACAGAGGAGATATTTGCATCTAAATCAAAGTTAACATAACAATATATACAACAAATAAAATATTTTATAGTTGAGTAACAAAAATTGGTAAAATATGGACCCATAAAAAATAAGTAGCAAAGAAATTATACGATTATTCTCCATAATATGGATGAGGTTAAATTGGTGCAAAATTTGGAAAGAGTGTAATGATTTTGAACTATTTGGAGATGATAAATAAACTATTAAGTAAAGCTGTGATTGAATTCACGATATCTACAACACCTAGAAAAAAAACCGAATTTGAAAAAATTAGCAAAATGCTATACGATTTTGTGTAATGTTAAATGTGGTGAAAAAAGAGTGGACGGATGAGATATTTGCATCTAAATCCAAGTTAACATACTAATATAGACAACAAATAAATTATTTTATAGTTGAGTAACAAAAATTGTTAAAATATGGACTCATCAAAAAAAAGTAGCAAAGAAATTATACGATTATTCTTGATAATATGGATGAGGTTAAATTGGAAGAAAATTTGGAAAGAGTGTTATGATTTTGAAGTATTTGTAGATGATAAATAAACTATTAAGTAAAGTTGTGATTGAATTCACGATATCTTCAACACTTAAAAAAAAAAAAAAAAAACCTAGTTTGAAAATAGTAGCAAAATGCTATACGATTTTGTGTAAAGTTAAATGTGGTGAAAAAAGAGTGGACGGATGAGATATTTGCATCTAAATCAAAGTTAACATACTAATATAGACAACAAATTAAATATTTAATAGTTGATTAACAAAAATTGTTAAAATATGGACTCATAAAAAAAAGTAGCAAAGAAATTATACGATTATTCTTGATAATATGGATGAGGTTAAATTGGAGCAAAATTTGGAAAGAGTGTTATGATTTTGAACAATTTGGAGATGATAAATAAACTATTAAGTAAAATTGTGATTGAATTCACGATATCTTCAACACTTAAAAATAAATAAATAAATAAAAAAAAAACCTAATTTGAAAAAAGTAGCAAAATGCTATACGATTTTGTGTAAAGTTAAATGTAGTGAAAAAAGAGTAGACAGAGGAGATATTTGCACCTAAATCAAAGTTTACATACTAATATAGACAACACATAAAATATTTTATAGTTGAGTAACAAAAATTGTTAAAGTATGGACTCATCTAAAAAAAAGTAAAAAGAAATTATACGATTATTCTAGATAATATGGATGAGGTTAAATTTGAGCAAAATTTGGAAAGAGTGTTATAATTTTGAACTATTTGGAGATGATAAATAAACTATTAAGTAAAGCTGTGATTGAATTCACGATATTTCCAACACTAAAAAAAAAACCTAATTTGAAAAAAGTAGCAAAATGATATACGATTTTTTGTAAAGTTAAATGTGGTGAAAAAAGAGTAGACAGATGAGATATTTGCATCTAAATCAAAGTTAATATACTAATATAGACAACAAATAAAATATTTTATAGTTGAGTAACAAAAATTGTTAAAATATGGACTCATAAAAAAAAGTAGCAAAGAAATTATACGATTATTCTAGATAATATGGATGAGGTTAAATTGGAGCAAAATTTGGAAAGAGTGTTATGATTTTGAACTATTTGGAGATGATAAATAAACTATTAAGTGAAGCTGTGATTGAATTCACAAAATTTCCAACACTAAGAAAAAATATATATAAAAAAATAAAATAAATAAATAACCTAATTTGAAAAAAGCAGCAAAATGATATACGATTTTGTGTAAAGTTAAATGTGGTGAAAAAAGAGTAGAAAAATGAGATATTTGCATCTAAATCAAAGTTAACATACTAATATAGACAACAAATAAAATATTTTGTAGTTGAGTAACAAAAATTGTTAAAATATGGACTCATCAAATAAAAGTAGCAAAAAATTATACGATTATTATAGATAATATGGATGAGGTTAAATTGGAGCAAAATTTGGAAAGAATGTTATGATTTTGAAGTATTTGTAAATGATAAATAAACTATTAAGTAAAGCTGTGATTGAATTCACGATATTTCCAACACTTAAAAAAAAAAAAAAAAAAAACTTAATTTGAAAAAAGTGGCAAAATGCTATACGATTTTGTGTAAAGTTAAATGTGGTGAAAAAAGAGTAGACAGAGAAGATATTTGCATCTAAATCAAAGTTAACATACTAATATATACAACAAATAAAATATTTTTTAGTTGAGTAACAAAAATTGGTAAAATATGGACCCATAAAAAAAAAGTAGCAAAGAAATTATACGATTATTTTAGATAATATGGATGAGGTTAAATTGGAGCAAAATTTGGAAAGAGTGTTATGATTTTGAACTATTTGGAGATGATAAATAAACTATTAAGTAAAGCTGTGATTGAATTCACGATATCTTCAACACTTAAAAAAAAACCTAATTTGAAAAAAGTAGCTAAATGCTATACGATTTTGTGTAAAGTTAAATGAGGTGAAAAAAGAGTACACAGAGGAGATATTTGCATCAGAATCAAATTTAACATACTAATATAGACAACAAATAAAATATTTTATAGTTAAGTAACAAAAATTGTTAAAATATGGACTCATAAAAAAAAAGTAGCAAAAAATTATACGATTATTCTAGATAATATGGATGAGGTTAAATTGGAGCAAAATTTGGAAAGAGTGTTATGATTTTGAAGTATTTTTAGATGATAAATAAACTATTTAGTAAAGCTGTGATTGAATTCATAATATTTCGAACACTTAAAAAATAAAAAAAACCTAATTTGAAAAAAAGTAGCAAAATACTATACGATTTTGTGTAAAGTTAAATGTGGTGAAAAAAGAGTGAACGGATGAGATATTTGCATCTAAATCAAAGTTAACATACTAATATAGACAACAAATTAAATATTTAATAGTGGATTAATAAAAATTCTTAAAATATGGACTCATAAAAAAAAAGTAGCAAAGAAAGTATACGATTATTCTTGATAAAATGGATGAGGTTAAATTGGAACAAAATTTGGAAGGAGTGTAATGATTTTGAACAATTTGGAGATGATAAATAAACTATTAAGTAAAGCTGTGATTGAATTCACGATATCTTCAACACTTAAAAAAAAATAAATAAATAAAAAAACCTAATTTGAAAAAAGTAGCAAAATGCTATACGATTTTGTGTAAATTTAATGTGGTGAAAAAAGAGTAGAAAGAGGAAATATTTGCATCTAAATCAAAGTTTACAAACTAATATAGACAACACATAAAATATTTTATAGTTGAGTAACAAAAATTGTTAAAGTATGGACTCATCAAAAAAAAGTAAAAAGAAATTATACGATTATTCTAGATAATATGGATGAGGTTAAATTTGAGCAAAAAATTTGGGAAGAGTGTTATGATTTTGAACTATTTGGAGATGATAAATAAACTATTAAGTAAAGCTGTGATTGAATTCACGATATTTCCAATACTAAAAAAAAAAACCTAATTTGAAAAAAGTAGCAAAATGATATACGATTTTGTGTAAAGTTAAATGTGGTGAAAAAAGAGTAGACAGAGGAGATATTTGCATCTAAATCAAAGTTAACATAACAATATATACAACAAATAAAATATTTTATTGTTGAGTAACAAAAATTGGTAAAATATGGACCCATAAAAAATAAGTAGCAAAGAAATTATACGATTATTCTCCATAATATGGATGAGGTTAAATTGGTGCAAAATTTGGAAAGAGTGTAATGATTTTGAACTATTTGGAGATGATAAATAAACTATTAAGTAAAGCTGTGATTGAATTCACGATATCTACAACACTTAGAAAAAAAACCGAATTTGAAAAAATTAGCAAAATGCTATACGATTTTGTGTAATGTTAAATGTGGTGAAAAAAGAGTGGACGGATGAGATATTTGCATCTAAATCCAAGTTAACATACTAATATAGACAACAAATAAATTATTTTATAGTTGAGTAACAAAAATTGTTAAAATATGGACTCATCAAAAAAAAGTAGCAAAGAAATTATACGATTATTCTTGATAATATGGATGAGGTTAAATTGGAAGAAAATTTGGAAAGAGTGTTATGATTTTGAAGTATTTGTAGATGATAAATAAACTATTAAGTAAAGTTGTGATTGAATTCACGATATCTTCAACACTTAAAAAAAAAAAAAAAACCTAGTTTGAAAATAGTAGCAAAATGCTATACGATTTTGTGTAAAGTTAAATGTGGTGAAAAAAGAGTGGACGGATGAGATATTTGCATCTAAATCAAAGTTAACATACTAATATAGACAACAAATTAAATATTTAATAGTTGATTAACAAAAATTGTTAAAATATGGACTCATAAAAAAAAGTAGCAAAGAAATTATACGATTATTCTTGATAATATGGATGAGGTTAAATTGGAGCAAAATTTGGAAAGAGTGTTATGATTTTGAACAATTTGGAGATGATAAATAAACTATTAAGTAAAGTTGTGATTGAATTCACGATATCTTCAACACTTAAAAATAAATAAATAAATAAAAAAAAAACCTAATTTGAAAAAAGTAGCAAAATGCTATACGATTTTATGTAAAGTTAAATGTAGTGAAAAAAGAGTAGACAGAGGAGATATTTGCACCTAAATCAAAGTTTACATACTAATATAGACAACACATAAAATATTTTATAGTTGAGTAACAAAAATTGTTAAAGTATGGACTCATCTAAAAAAAAGTAAAAAGAAATTATACGATTATTCTAGATAATATGGATGAGGTTAAATTTGAGCAAAATTTGGAAAGAGTGTTATGATTTTGAACTATTTGGAGATGATAAATAAACTATTAAGTAAAGCTGTGATTGAATTCACGATATTTCCAACACTAAAAAAAAAACCTAATTTGAAAAAAGTAGCAAAATGATATACGATTTTTTGTAAAGTTAAATGTGGTGAAAAAAGAGTAGACAGATGAGATATTTGCATCTAAATCAAAGTTAATATACTAATATAGACAACAAATAAAATATTTTATAGTTGAGTAACAAAAATTGTTAAAATATGGACTCATAAAAAAAAGTAGCAAAGAAATTATACGATTATTCTAGATAATATGGATGAGGTTAAATTGGAGCAAAATTTGGAAAGAGTGTTATGATTTTGAACTATTTGGAGATGATAAATAAACTATTAAGTGAAGCTGTGATTGAATTCACAAAATTTCCAACACTAAGAAAAAATATATATAAAAAAATAAAATAAATAAATAACCTAATTTGAAAAAAGCAGCAAAATGATATACGATTTTGTGTAAAGTTAAATGTGGTGAAAAAAGAGTAGACAAATGAGATATTTGCATCTAAATCAAAGTTAACATACTAATATAGACAACAAATAAAATATTTTGTAGTTGAGTAACAAAAATTGTTAAAATATGGACTCATCAAATAAAAGTAGCAAAAAATTATACGATTATTATAGATAATATGGATGAGGTTAAATTGGAGCAAAATTTGGAAAGAATGTTATGATTTTGAAGTACTTGTAAATGATAAATAAACTATTAAGTAAAGCTGTGATTGAATTCACGATATTTCCAACACTTAAAAAAAAAAAAAAAAAACTTAATTTGAAAAAAGTAGCAAAATGCTATACGATTTTGTGTAAAGTTAAATGTGGTGAAAAAAGAGTAGACAGAGAAGATATTTGCATCTAAATCAAAGTTAACATACTAATATATACAACAAATAAAATATTTTTTAGTTGAGTAACAAAAATTGGTAAAATATGGACCCATAAAAAAAAAGTAGCAAAGAAATTATACGATTATTTTAGATAATATGGATGAGGTTAAATTGGAGCAAAATTTGGAAAGAGTGTTATGATTTTGAACTATTTGGAGATGATAAATAAACTATTAAGTAAAGCTGTGATTGAATTCACGATATCTTCAACACTTAAAAAAAAACCTAATTTGAAAAAAGTAGCTAAATGCTATACGATTTTGTGTAAAGTTAAATGAGGTGAAAAAAGAGTACACAGAGGAGATATTTGCATCAGAATCAAATTTAACATACTAATATAGACAACAAATAAAATATTTTATAGTTAAGTAACAAAAATTGTTAAAATATGGACTCATAAAAAAAAAGTAGCAAAAAATTATACGATTATTCTAGATAATATGGATGAGGTTAAATTGGAGCAAAATTTGGAAAGAGTGTTATGATTTTGAAGTATTTTTAGATGATAAATAAACTATTTAGTAAAGCTGTGATTGAATTCATAATATTTCGAACACTTAAAAAATAAAAAAAACCTAATTTGAAAAAAAGTAGCAAAATACTATACGATTTTGTGTAAAGTTAAATGTGGTGAAAAAAGAGTGAACGGATGAGATATTTGCATCTAAATCAAAGTTAACATACTAATATAGACAACAAATTAAATATTTAATAGTGGATTAATAAAAATTCTTAAAATATGGACTCATAAAAAAAAAGTAGCAAAGAAAGTATACGATTATTCTTGATAAAATGGATGAGGTTAAATTGGAACAAAATTTGGAAGGAGTGTAATGATTTTGAACAATTTGGAGATGATAAATAAACTATTAAGTAAAGCTGTGATTGAATTCACGATATCTTCAACACTTAAAAAAAAATAAATAAATAAAAAAACCTAATTTGAAAAAAGTAGCAAAATGCTATACGATTTTGTGTAAATTTAATGTGGTGAAAAAAGAGTAGAAAGAGGAAATATTTGCATCTAAATCAAAGTTTACAAACTAATATAGACAACACATAAAATATTTTATAGTTGAGTAACAAAAATTGTTAAAGTATGGACTCATCAAAAAAAAGTAAAAAGAAATTATACGATTATTCTAGATAATATGGATGAGGTTAAATTTGAGCAAAAAATTTGGGAAGAGTGTTATGATTTTGAACTATTTGGAGATGATAAATAAACTATTAAGTAAAGCTGTGATTGAATTCACGATATTTCCAATACTAAAAAAAAAAAAAAAAAACCTAATTTGAAAAAAGTAGCAAAATGATATACGATTTTGTGTAAAGTTAAATGTGGTGAAAAAAGAGTAGACAGAGGAGATATTTGCATCTAAATCAAAGTTAACATAACAATATATACAACAAATAAAATATTTTATAGTTGAGTAACAAAAATTGGTAAAATATGGACCCATAAAAAATAAGTAGCAAAGAAATTATACGATTATTCTCCTTAATATGGATGAGGTTAAATTGGTGCAAAATTTGGAAAGAGTGTAATGATTTTGAACTATTTGGAGATGATAAATAAACTATTAAGTAAAGCTGTGATTGAATTCACGATATCTACAACACTTAGAAAAAAAACCGAATTTGAAAAAATTAGCAAAATGCTATACGATTTTGTGTAATGTTAAATGTGGTGAAAAAAGAGTGGACGGATGAGATATTTGCATCTAAATCCAAGTTAACATACTAATATAGACAACAAATAAATTATTTTATAGTTGAGTAACAAAAATTGTTAAAATATGGACTCATCAAAAAAAAGTAGCAAAGAAATTATACGATTATTCTTGATAATATGGATGAGGTTAAATTGGAAGAAAATTTGGAAAGAGTGCTATGATTTTGAAGTATTTGTAGATGATAAATAAACTATTAAGTAAAGTTGTGATTGAATTCACGATATCTTCAACACTTAAAAAAAAAAAAAAAACTAGTTTCAAAATAGTAGCAAAATGCTATACGATTTTGTGTAAAGTTAAATGTGGTGAAAAAAGAGTGGACGGATGAGATATTTGCATCTAAATCAAAGTTAACATACTAATATAGACAACAAATTAAATATTTAATAGTTGATTAACAAAAATTGTTAAAATATGGACTCATAAAAAAAAGTAGCAAAGAAATTATACGATTATTCTTGATAATATGGATGAGGTTAAATTGGAGCAAAATTTGGAAAGAGTGTTATGATTTTGAACAATTTGGAGATGATAAATAAACTATTAAGTAAAGTTGTGATTGAATTCACGATATCTTCAACACTTAAAAATAAATAAATAAATAAATAAAAAACCTAATTTGAAAAAAGTAGCAAAATGCTATACGATTTTATGTAAAGTTAAATGTAGTGAAAAAAGAGTTGACAGAGGAGATATTTGCACCTAAATCAAAGTTTACATACTAATATAGACAACACATAAAATATTTTATAGTTGAGTAACAAAAATTGTTAAAGTATGGACTCATCTAAAAAAAAGTAAAAAGAAATTATACGATTATTCTAGATAATATGGATGAGGTTAAATTTGAGCAAAATTTGGAAAGAGTGTTATGATTTTGAACTATTTGGATATGATAAATAAACTATTTAGTAAAGCTGTGATTGAATTCATAATATTTCGAACACTTAAAAAAAAAAAAAAACCTAATTTGAAAAAAAGTAGCAAAATGCTATACGATTTTGTGTAAAGTTAAATGTGGTGAAAAAAGAGTGAACGGATGAGATATTTGCATCTAAATCAAAGTTAACATACTAATATAGACAACAAATTAAATATTTAATAGTGGATTAATAAAAATTCTTAAAATATGGACTCATAAAAAAAAAGTAGCAAAGAAAGTATACGATTATTCTTGATAAAATGGATGAGGTTAAATTGGAACAAAATTTGGAAGGAGTGTAATGATTTTGAACAATTTGGAGATGATAAATAAACTATTAAGTAAAGCTGTGATTGAATTCACGATATCTTCAACACTTAAAAATAAATAAATAAATAAAAAAACCTAATTTGAAAAAAGTAGCAAAATGCTATACGATTTTATGTAAATTTAATGTGGTGAAAAAAGAGTAGAAAGAGGAAATATTTGCATCTAGATCAAAGTTTACAAACTAATATAGACAACTCATAAAATATTTTATAGTTGAGTAACAAAAATTGTTAAAGCATGGACTCATCAAAAAAAAGTAAAAAGAAATTATACGATTATTCTAGATAATATGGATGAGGTTAAATTTGAGCAAAAAATTTGGGAAGAGTGTTATGATTTTGAACTATTTGGAGATGATAAATAAACTATTAAGTAAAGCTGTGATTGAATTCACGATATTTCCAATACTAAAAAAAAAAAAAAAAAAAACCTAATTTGAAAAAAGTAGCAAAATGATATACGATTTTGTGTAAAGTTAAATGTGGTGAAAAAAGAGTAGACAGAGGAGATATTTGCATCTAAATCAAAGTTAACATAACAATATATACAACAAATAAAATATTTTATAGTTGAGTAACAAAAATTGGTAAAATATGGACCCATAAAAAATAAGTAGCAAAGAAATTATACGATTATTCTCCATAATATGGATGAGGTTAAATTGGTGCAAAATTTGGAAAGAGTGTAATGATTTTGAACTATTTGGAGATGATAAATAAACTATTAAGTAAAGCTGTGATTGAATTCACGATATCTACAACACTTAGAAAAAAAACCGAATCTGAAAAAAGTAGCAAAATGCTATACGATTTTGTGTAATGTTAAATGTGGTGAAAAAAGAGTGGACAGAGGAGATATTTGCATCTAAATCAAAGTAAACATACTAATATAGACAACAAATAAAATATTTTATAGTTGATTAACAAAAATTGTTAAAATATGGACTCATCAAAAAAAAGTAGCAAAGAAATTATACGATTATTCTAGATAATATGGATGAGGTTAAATTGGAGAAAATTTTTGAAAGAGAGTTATGATTTTGAAGTATTTGTAAATGATAAATAAACTATTAAGTAAAGCTGTGATTGAATTCACGATATTTCCAACACTTAAAAAAAAAAAAAAAACGTAATTTGAAAAAAGTAGCAAAATGCTATACGATTTTGTGTAAAGTTAAATGTGGTGAAAAAAGAGTAGACAGAGGAGATATTTGCATCTAAATCAAATTTAACATACTAATATATACAACAAATTTAATATTTTATAGTTGAGTAACAAAAAATGTTAAAATATGGACTCATAAAAAAAAAAGTAGCGAAGAAATTATACGATTATTCTAGATAATATGGATGATGTTAAATTGGAGCAAAATTTGGAAAGAGTGTTATGATTTTGAACAATTTGGAGATGATAAATAAACTATTAAGTAAAGTTGTGATTGAATTCACGATATCTTCAACACTTAAAAATAAATAAATAAATAAATAAAAAACCTAATTTGAAAAAAGTAGCAAAATGCTATACGATTTTATGTAAAGTTAAATGTAGTGAAAAAAGAGTAGACAGAGGAGATATTTGCACCTAAATCAAAGTTTACATACTAATATAGACAACACATAAAATATTTTATAGTTGAGTAACAAAAATTGTTAAAGTATGGACTCATCTAAAAAAAAGTAAAAAGAAATTATACGATTATTCTAGATAATATGGATGAGGTTAAATTTGAGCAAAATTTGGAAAGAGTGTTATGATTTTGAACTATTTAGATATGATAAATAAACTATTTAGTAAAGCTGTGATTGAATTCATAATATTTCGAACACTTAAAAAAAAAAAAAACCTAATTTGAAAAAAAGTAGCAAAATGCTATACGATTTTGTGTAAAGTTAAATGTGGTGAAAAAAGAGTGAACGGATGAGATATTTGCATCTAAATCAAAGTTAACATACAAATATAGACAACAAATTAAATATTTAATAGTGGATTAATAAAAATTCTTAAAATATGGACTCATAAAAAAAAAGTAGCAAAGAAAGTATACGATTATTCTTGATAAAATGGATGAGGTTAAATTGGAGCAAAATTTGGAAGGAGTGTAATGATTTTGAACAATTTGGAGATGATAAATAAACTATTAAGTAAAGCTGTGATTGAATTCACGATATCTTCAACACTTAAAAAAAAATAAATAAATAAAAAAACCTAATTTGAAAAAAATAGCAAAATGCAATACGATTTTGTGTAAATTTAATGTGGTGAAAAAGAGTAGAAAGAGGAAATATTTGCATCTAAATAAAAGTTTACAAACTAATATAGACAACACATAAAATATTTTATAGTTGAGTAACAAAAATTGTTAAAGTATGGACTCATCAAAAAAAAGTAAAAAGAAATTATACGATTATTCTAGATAATATGGATGAGGTTAAATTTGAGCAAAAAATTTGGGAAGAGTGTTATGATTTTGAACTATTTGGAGAATATAAATAAACTATTAAGTAAAGCTGTGATTGAATTCACGATATTTCCAATACTAAAAAAAAAAAAAAAAACCTAATTTGAAAAAAGTAGCAAAATGATATACGATTTTGTGTAAAGTTAAATGTGGTGAAAAAAGAGTAGACAGAGGAGATATTTGCATCTAAATCAAAGTTAACATAACAATATATACAACAAATAAAATATTTTATAGTTGAGTAACAAAAATTGGTAAAATATGGACCCATAAAAAATAAGTAGCAAAGAAATTATACGATTATTCTCCTTAATATGGATGAGGTTAAATTGGTGCAAAATTTGGAAAGAGTGTAATGATTTTGAACTATTTGGAGATGATAAATAAACTATTAAGTAAAGCTGTGATTGAATTCACGATATCTACAACACTTAGAAAAAAAACCGAATTTGAAAAAATTAGCAAAATGCTATACGATTTTGTGTAATGTTAAATGTGGTGAAAAAAGAGTGGACGGATGAGATATTTGCATCTAAATCCAAGTTAACATACTAATATAGACAATAAATAAATTATTTTATAGTTGAGTAACAAAAATTGTTAAAATATGGACTCATCAAAAAAAAGTAGCAAAGAAATTATACGATTATTCTTGATAATATGGATGAGGTTAAATTGGAAAAAAATTTGGAAAGAGTGTTATGATTTTGAAGTATTTGTAGATGATAAATAAACTATTAAGTAAAGTTGTGATTCAATTCACGATATTTCCAACACTTAAAAAAAAAAAAAAAAAAACGTAATTTGAAAAAAGTAGCAAAATGCTATACGATTTTGTGTAAAGTTAAATGTGGTGAAAAAAGAGTGGACGGATGAGATATTTGCATCTAAATCAAAGTTAACATACTAATATAGACAACAAATTAAATATTTAATAGTTGATTAACAAAAATTGTTAAAATATGGACTCATAAAAAAAAGTAGCAAAGAAATTATACGATTATTCTTGATAATATGGATGAGGTTAAATTGGAGCAAAATTTGGAAAGAGTGTTATGATTTTGAACAATTTGGAGATGATAAATAAACTATTAAGTAAAGTTGTGATTGAATTCACGATATCTTCAACACTTAAAAATAAATAAATAAATAAATAAAAAACCTAATTTGAAAAAAGTAGCAAAATGCTATACGATTTTATGTAAACTTAAATGTAGTGAAAAAAGAGTAGACAGAGAAGATATTTGCACTTAAATCAAAGTTTACATACTAATATAGACAACACATAAAATATTTTATAGTTGAGTAACAAAAATTGTTAAAGTATGGACTCATCTAAAAAAAAGTAAAAAGAAATTATACGATTATTCTAGATAATATGGATGAGGTTAAATTTGAGCAAAATTTGGAAAGAGTGTTATGATTTTGAACTATTTGGATATGATAAATAAACTATTTAGTAAAGCTGTGATTGAATTCATAATATTTCGAACACTTAAAAAAAAAAAAAAACCTAATTTGAAAAAAAGTAGCAAAATGCTATACGATTTTGTGTAAAGTTAAATGTGGTGAAAAAAGAGTGAACGGATGAGATATTTGCATCTAAATCAAAGTTAACATACTAATATAGACAACAAATTAAATATTTAATAGTGGATTAATAAAAATTCATAAAATATGGACTCATAAAAAAAAAGTAGCAAAGAAAGTATACGATTATTCTTGATAAAATGGATGAGGTTAAATTGGAGCAAAATTTGGAAGGAGTGTAATGATTTTGAACAATTTGGAGATGATAAATAAACTATTAAGTAAAGCTGTGATTGAATTCACGATATCTTCAACACTTAAAAAAAAAAATAAAAATAAAAAAACCTAATTTGAAAAAAGTAGCAAAATGCTATACGATTTTGTGTAAATTTAATGTGGTGAAAAAAGAGTAGAAAGAGGAAATATTTGCATCTAGATCAAAGTTTACAAACTAATATAGACAACACATAAAATATTTTATAGTTGAGTAACAAAAATTGTTAAAGTATGGACTCATCAAAAAAAAGTAAAAAGAAATTATACGATTATTCTAGATAATATGGATGAGGTTAAATTTGAGCAAAAAATTTGGGAAGAGTGTTATGATTTTGAACTATTTGGAGATGATAAATAAACTATTAAGTAAAGCTGTGATTGAATTCACGATATTTCCAATACTAAAAAAAAAAAAAAAAAACCTAATTTGAAAAAAGTAGCAAAATGATATACGATTTTGTGTAAAGTTAAATGTGGTGAAAAAAGAGTAGACAGAGGAGATATTTGCATCTAAATCAAAGTTAACATAACAATATATACAACAAATAAAATATTTTATAGTTGAGTAACAAAAATTGGTAAAATATGGACCCATAAAAAATAAGTAGCAAAGAAATTATACGATTATTCTCCATAATATGGATGAGGTTAAATTGGTGCAAAATTTGGAAAGAGTGTAATGATTTTGAACTATTTGGAGATGATAAATAAACTATTAAGTAAAGCTGTGATTGAATTCACGATATCTACAACACTTAGAAAAAAACCGAATCTGAAAAAAGTAGCAAAATGCTATACGATTTTGTGTAATGTTAAATGTGGTGAAAAAAGAGTGGACAGAGGAGATATTTGCATCTAAATCAAAGTAAACATACTAATATAGACAACAAATAAAATATTTTATAGTTGATTAACAAAAATTGTTAAAATATGGACTCATCAAAAAAAAGTAGCAAAGAAATTATACGATTATTCTAGATAATATGGATGAGGTTAAATTGGAGAAAATTTTTGAAAGAGAGTTATGATTTTGAAGTATTTGTAAATGATAAATAAACTATTAAGTAAAGCTGTGATTGAATTCACGATATTTCCAACACTTAAAAAAAAAAAAAAAAAACGTAATTTGAAAAAAGTAGCAAAATGCTATACGATTTTGTGTAAAGTTGAATGTGGTGAAAAAAGATTAGACAGAGGAGATATTTGCATCTAAATCAAATTTAACATACTAATATATACAACAAATTTAATATTTTATAGTTGAGTAACAAAAAATGTTAAAATATGGACTCATCAAAAAAAAAGTAGCGAAGAAATTATACGATTATTCTAGATAATATGGATGATGTTAAATTGGAGCAAAATTTGGAAAGAGTGTTATGATTTTGAACAATTTGGAGATGATAAATAAACTATTAAGTAAAGTTGTGATTGAATTCACGATATCTTCAACACTTAAAAATAAATAAATAAATAAAAAAAAAACCTAATTTGAAAAAAGTAGCAAAATGCTATACGATTTTATGTAAAGTTAAATGTAGTGAAAAAAGAGTAGACAGAGGAGATATTTGCACCTAAATCAAAGTTTACATACTAATATAGACAACACATAAAATATTTTATAGTTGAGTAACAAAAATTGTTAAAGTATGGACTCATCTAAAAAAAAGTAAAAAGAAATTATACGATTATTCTAGATAATATGGATGAGGTTAAATTTGAGCAAAATTTGGAAAGAGTGTTATGATTTTGAACTATTTGGATATGATAAATAAACTATTTAGTAAAGCTGTGATTGAATTCATAATATTTCGAACACTTAAAAAAAAAAAAAAACCTAATTTGAAAAAAAGTAGCAAAATGCTATACGATTTTGTGTAAAGTTAAATGTGGTGAAAAAAGAGTGAACGGATGAGATATTTGCATCTAAATCAAAGTTAACATACTAATATAGACAACAAATTAAATATTTAATAGTGGATTAATAAAAATTCTTAAAATATGGACTCATAAAAAAAAAGTAGCAAAGAAAGTATACGATTATTCTTGATAAAATGGATGAGGTTAAATTGGAGCAAAATTTGGAAGGAGTGTAATGATTTTGAACAATTTGGAGATGATAAATAAACTATTAAGTAAAGCTGTGATTGAATTCACGATATCTTCAACACTTTAAAAAAAAATAAATAAATAAAAAAACCTAATTTGAAAAAAGTAGCAAAATGCTATACGATTTTGTGTAAATTTAATGTGGTGAAAAAAGAGTAGAAAGAGGAAATATTTGCATCTAAATCAAAGTTTACAAACTAATATAGACAACACATAAAATATTTTATAGTTGAGTAACAAAAATTGTTAAAGTATGGACTCATCAAAAAAAAGTAAAAAGAAATTATACGATTATTCTAGATAATATGGATGAGGTTAAATTTGAGCAAAAAATTTGGGAAGAGTGTTATGATTTTGAACTATTTGGAGATGATAAATAAACTATTAAGTAAAGCTGTGATTGAATTCACGATATTTCCAATACTAAAAAAAAAAAAAAAAAACCTAATTTGAAAAAAGTAGCAAAATGATATACGATTTTGTGTAAAGTTAAATGTGGTGAAAAAAGAGTAGACAGAGGAGATATTTGCATCTAAATCAAAGTTAACATAACAATATATACAACAAATAAAATATTTTATAGTTGAGTAACAAAAATTGGTAAAATATGGACCCATAAAAAATAAGTAGCAAAGAAATTATACGATTATTCTCCTTAATATGGATGAGGTTAAATTGGTGCAAAATTTGGAAAGAGTGTAATGATTTTGAACTATTTGGAGATGATAAATAAACTATTAAGTAAAGCTGTGATTGAATTCACGATATCTACAACACTTAGAAAAAAAACCGAATTTGAAAAAATTAGCAAAATGCTATACGATTTTGTGTAATGTTAAATGTGGTGAAAAAAGAGTGGACGGATGAGATATTTGCATCTAAATCCAAGTTAACATACTAATATAGACAACAAATAAATTATTTTATAGTTGAGTAACAAAAATTGTTAAAATATGGACTCATCAAAAAAAAGTAGCAAAGAAATTATACGATTATTCTTGATAATATGGATGAGGTTAAATTGGAAGAAAATTTGGAAAGAGTGTTATGATTTTGAAGTATTTGTAGATGATAAATAAACTATTAAGTAAAGTTGTGATTGAATTCACGATATCTTCAACACTTAAAAAAAAAAAAAAACTAGTTTGAAAATAGTAGCAAAATGCTATACGATTTTGTGTAAAGTTAAATGTGGTGAAAAAAGAGTGGACGGATGAGATATTTGCATCTAAATCAAAGTTAACATACTAATATAGACAACAAATTAAATATTTAATAGTTGATTAACAAAAATTGTTAAAATATGGACTCATAAAAAAAAGTAGCAAAGAAATTATACGATTATTCTTGATAATATGGATGAGGTTAAATTGGAGCAAAATTTGGAAAGAGTGTTATGATTTTGAACAATTTGGAGATGATAAATAAACTATTAAGTAAAGTTGTGATTGAATTCACGATATCTTCAACACTTAAAAATAAATAAATAAATTAAAAAAAAACCTAATTTGAAAAAAGTAGCAAAATGCTATACGATTTTATGTAAAGTTAAATGTAGTGAAAAAAGAGTAGACAGAGGAGATATTTGCACCTAAATCAAAGTTTACATACTAATATAGACAACACATAAAATATTTTATAGTTGAGTAACAAAAATTGTTAAAGTATGGACTCATCTAAAAAAAAGTAAAAAGAAATTATACGATTATTCTAGATAATATGGATGAGGTTAAATTTGAGCAAAATTTGGAAAGAGTGTTATGATTTTGAACTATTTGGATATGATAAATAAACTATTTAGTAAAGCTGTGATTGAATTCATAATATTTCGAACACTTAAAAAAAAAAAAAAACCTAATTTGAAAAAAAGTAGCAAAATGCTATACGATTTTGTGTAAAGTTAAATGTGGTGAAAAAAGAGTGAACGGATGAGATATTTGCATCTAAATCAAAGTTAACATACTAATATAGACAACAAATTAAATATTTAATAGTGGATTAATAAAAATTCTTAAAATATGGACTCATAAAAAAAAAGTAGCAAAGAAAGTATACTATTATTCTTGATAAAATGGATGAGGTTAAATTGGAGCAAAATTTGGAAGGAGTGTAATGATTTTGAACAATTTGGAGATGATAAATAAACTATTAAGTAAAGCTGTGATTGAATTCACGATATCTTCAACACTTAAAAAAAAATAAATAAATAAAAAAACCTAATTTGAAAAAAGTAGCAAAATGCTATACGATTTTGTGTAAATTTAATGTGGTGAAAAAAGAGTAGAAAGAGGAAATATTTGCATCTAAATCAAAGTTTACAAACTAATATAGACAACACATAAAATATTTTATAGTTGAGTAACAAAAATTGTTAAAGTATGGACTCATCAAAAAAAAGTAAAAAGAAATTATACGATTATTCTAGATAATATGGATGAGGTTAAATTTGAGCAAAAAATTTGGGAAGAGTGTTATGATTTTGAACTATTTGGAGATGATAAATAAACTATTAAGTAAAGCTGTGATTGAATTCACGATATTTCCAATACTAAAAAAAAAAAAAAAAAAACCTAATTTGAAAAAAGTAGCAAAATGATATACGATTTTGTGTAATGTTAAATATGGTGAAAAAAGAGTAGACAGAGGAGATATTTGCATCTAAATCAAAGTTAACATACTAATATAGACAACAAATAAAATATTTTATAGTTGAGTAACAAAAATTGTTAAAATATGGACTCATAAAAAAAAGTAGCAAAGAAATTATACGATTATTCTAGATAATATGGATGAGGTTAAATTGGAGCAAAATTATTAAGTAAAACTGTGATTGAATTCACGATATCTACAACACTTAGAAAAAAAACCGAATCTGAAAAAAGTAGCAAAATGCTATACGATTTTGTGTAATGTTAAATGTGGTGAAAAAA
Organism: Helichrysum umbraculigerum; assembly: GCA_949592205.1. NCBI lineage: Eukaryota > Viridiplantae > Streptophyta > Magnoliopsida > Asterales > Asteraceae > Helichrysum > Helichrysum umbraculigerum. Next base: position 124,732,492 of record CATIUR010000003.1, on the reverse strand, counting down.
GAGTGGACAGAGGAGATATTTGCATCTAAATCAAAGTAAACATACTAATATAGACAACAAATAAAATATTTTATAGTTGATTAACAAAAATTGTTAAAATATGGATTCATCAAAAAAAAGTAGCAAAGAAATTATACGATTATTCTAGATAATATGGATGAGGTTAAATTGGAGAAAATTTTTGAAAGAGAGTTATGATTTTGAAGTATTTGTAAATGATAAATAAACTATTAAGTAAAGCTGTGATTGAATTCACGATATTTCCAACACTTAAAAAAAAAAAAAAAAAAACGTAATTTGAAAAAAGTAGCAAAATGCTATACGATTTTGTGTAAAGTTAAATGTGGTGAAAAAAGAGTAGACAGAGGAGATATTTGCATCTAAATCAAATTTAACATACTAATATATACAACAAATTTAATATTTTATAGTTGAGTAACAAAAAATGTTAAAATATGGACTCATCAAAAAAAAAGTAGCGAAGAAATTATACGATTATTCTAGATAATATGGATGATGTTAAATTGGAGCAAAATCTGGAAAGAGTGTTACGATTTTGAAGTATTTTTAGATGATAAATAAACTATTTAGTAAAGCTGTGATTGAATTCACTATATTTCCAACACTTAAAAAAAAAAAAAAAAACCTAATTTGAAAAAAGTAGCAAAATGCTATACGATTTTGTGTAAAGTTAAATGAGTTGAAAAAAGAGTAGACGGAGGAGATATTTGCATCTAAATCAAAGTTAACATACTAATATAGACAATAAATAAATTATTTTATAGTTGAGTAACAAAAATTGTTAAAATATGGACTCATAAAAAAAAAGTAGCAAAGAAATTATACGATTATTCTTGATAATATGGATGAGGTTAAATTGGAGCAAAATTTGGAAAGAGTGTTATGATTTTGAAGAATTTGTAGATGATAAATAAACTATTAAGTAAAGTTGTGATTGAATTCACGATATCTTCAACAATTAAAAAAAAAAAAATAGTTTGAAAATAGTTGAAAAATGCTATACGATTTTGTGTAAAGTTAAATGTGGTGAAAAAAGAGTGGACGGATGAGATATTTGCATCTAAATCAAAGTTAACATACTAATATAGACAACAAATTAAACATTTAATAGTTGATTAACAAAAATTGTTAAAATATGGACTCATAAAAAAAAAAGTAGCAAAGAAATTATACGATTATTCTTGATAATATGGATGAGGTTAAATTGGAGCAAAATTTGTAAAGAGTGTTATGATTTTGAACAATTTGGAGATGATAAATAAACTATTAAGTAAAGTTGTGATTGAATTCACGATATCTTCAACACTTAAATAAAAACCTAATTTGAAAAAAATAGCAAAATGCTATACGATATTGTGTAAAGTTAAATGTGGTGAAAAAAGAGTAGACGGGGGTGATATTTGCATCTAAATCCAAGTTAAAATACTAATATAGACAACAAATAAATTATTTTATAGTTGAGTAACAAAAATTGTTAAAATATGGACTCATAAAAAAAAAGTAGCAAAGAAATTATACGATTATTCTTGATAATATGGATGAGGTTAAATTGGAGCAAAATTTGGAAAGTGTGTTATGATTTTGAAGTATTTGTAGATGATAAATAAACTATTAAGTAAAGTTGTGATTGAATTCACGATATCTTCAACACTTAAAATAAGTAAATAAATAAATAAATAAAACCTAATTTGAAAAAAGTAGTAAAATGCTATACGATTTTGTGTAAAGTTAAATGTAGTGAAAAAAGAGTAGACAGAGGAGATATTTGCACCTAAATCAAAGTTTACATACTAATATAGACAACACATAAAATATTTTATAGTTGAGTAAAAAAAATTGTTAAAGTATGGACTCATCTAAAAAAAAGTAAAAAGAAATTATACTATTATTCTAGATAATATGGATGAGGTTAAATTTGAGCAAAATTTGGAAAGAGTGTTATGATTTTGAACTATTTGGAGATGATAAATAAACTATTAAGTAAAGCTGTGATTGAATTCACGATATTTCCAACACAAAAAAAAAAAAGCTAATTTGAAAAAAGTAGCAAAATGATATACGATTTTTTGTAAAGTTAAATGTGGTGAAAAAAGAGTAGACAGATGAGATATTTGCATCTAAATCAAAGTTAATATACTAATATAGACAACAAATAAAATATTTTATAGTTGAGTAACAAAAATTGTTAAAATATGGACTCATAAAAAAAAGTAGCAAAGAAATTATACGATTATTCTAGATAATATGGATGAGGTTAAATTGGAGCAAAATTTAGAAAGAGTGTTATGATTTTGAACTATTTGGAGATGATAAATAAACTATTAAGTGAAGCTGTGATTGAATTCACGAAATTTCCAACACTAAAAAATATATATATATAAAAAAATAAAATAAATAAATAACCTAATTTGAAAAAAGCAGCAAAATTATATACGATTTTGTGTAAAGTTAAATGTGGTGAAAAAAGAGTAGACAAATGAGATATTTGCATCTAAATCAAAGTTAAGATACTAATATAGACAACAAATAAAATATTTTATAGTTGAGTAACAAAAATTGTTAAAATATGGACTCATCAAAAAAAAGTAGCAAAGAAATTATACGATTATTCTAGATAATATGGATGAGGTTAAATTGGAGAAAAATTTGGAAAGAGTGTTATGATTTTGAAGTATTTTTAGATGATAAATAAACTATTTACTAAAGCTGTGATTGAATTCATAATATTTCCAACACTTAAAAAAAAAAAAAAAAACCTAATTTGAAAAAAAGTAGCAAAATGCTATACGATTTTGTGTAAAGTTAAATGTGGTGAAAAAAGAGTGGACGGATGAGATATTTGCATCTAAATCAAAGTTAACATACTAATATAGACAACAAATTAAATATTTAATAGTTGATTAATAAAAATTCTTAAAATATGGACTCATAAAAAAAAAAGTAGCAAAGAAAGTATACGATTATTCTTGATAAAATGGATGAGGTTAAATTGGAGCAAAATTTGGAAAGAGTGTAATGATTTTGAACAATTTGGAGATGATAAATAAACTATTAAGTAAAGCTGTGTTTGAATTCACGATATTTTCAAAACTTAAAAAAAAAAAATAAATAAATAAAAAAACCTAATTTGAAAAAAGTAGCAAAATGCTATACGATTTTGTGTAAATTTAATGTGGTGAAAAAAGAGTAGAAAGAGGAAATATTTGCATCTAAATCAATGTTTACATACTAATATAGACAGCACATAAAATATTTTATAGTTGAGTAACAAAAATTGTTAAAGTATGGACTCATCTAAAAAAAGTAAAAAGAAATTATACGATTATTCTAGATAATATGGATGAGGTTAAATTTGAGCAAAATTTGGAAAGAGTGTTATGATTTTGAACTATTTGGAGATGATAAATAAACTATTAAGTAAAGCTGTGATTGAATTCACGATATTTCCAACACTAAAAAAAAAAAAAAAAAAAACCTAATTTGAAAAAAGTAGCAAAATGATATACGATTTTGTGTAAAGTTAAATGTGGTGAAAAAAGAGTAGACAGAGGAGATATTTGCATCTAAATCAAAGTTAACATACTAATATATACAACAAATAAAATATTTTATAGTTGAGTAACAAAAATTGGTAAAATATGGACCCATAAAAAATAAGTAGCAAAGAAATTATACGATTATTCTCCATAATATGGATGAGGTTAAATTGGAGCAAAATTTGGAAAGAGTGTAATGATTTTGAACTATTTGGAGATGATAAATAAACTATTAAGTAAAGCTGTGATTGAATTCACGATATCTACAACACTTAGAAAAAAAAACCGAATTTGAAAAAAGTAGCAAAATGCTATACGATTTTGTATAAAGTTAAATGTGGTGAAAAAAGAGTAGAAAGAGGAGATATTTGCATCTAAATCAAAGTTAACATACTAATATAGACAACAAATAAAATATTTTATAGTTGATTAACAAAAATTGTTAAAATATGGACTAATAAAAAAAAAGTAGCAAAGAAATTATACGATTATTCTAGATAATATGGATGAGGCTAAATTGGAGAAAATTTTTGAAAGAGTGTTATGATTTTGAAGTATTTGTAAATGATAAATAAACTATTAAGTAAAGCTGTGATTGAATTCACGATATTTCCAACACTTAAAAAAAAAAAAAAAAAAAAAAAAACTTAATTTGAAAAAAGTAGCAAAATGCTATACGATTTTGTGTAAAGTTAAATGTGTTGAAAAAAGAGTAGACGGAGGAGATATTTGCATCTAAATCAAAGTTAACATACTAATATAGACAATAAATAAATTATTTTATAGTTGTGTAACAAAAATTGTTAAAATATGGACTCATAAAAAAAAAGTAGCAAAGAAATTATACGATTATTCTTGATAATATGGATAAGGTTAAATTGGAGCAAAATTTGGAAAAAGTGTTATGATTTTGAAGTATTTGTAGTTGATAAATAAACTATTAAGTAAAGTTGTGATTGAATTCACGATATCTTCAACACTTAAAAAAAAAAAAAAAAAACCTAGTTTGAAAATAGTAGCAAAATGCTATACGATTTTGTGTAAAGTTAAATGTGGTGAAAAAAGAGTGGACGGATGAGATATTTGCATCTAAATCAAAGTTAACATACTAATATAGACAACAAATTAAACATTTAATAGTTGAATAACAAAAATTGTTTAAATATGGACTCATAAAAAAAAAGTAGCAAAGAAATTATACGATTATTCTTGATAATGTGGATGAGGTTAAATTGGAGCAAAATTTGGAAAGAGTGTTATGATTTTGAACAATTTGGAGATGATAAATAAACTATTAAGTAAAGTTGTGATTGAATTCACGATATCTTCAACACTTAAAAAAAAACATAATTTGAAAAAAGTAGCAAAATGCTATACGATATTGTGTAATGTTAAATGTGGTGAAAAAAGAGTGGACGGATGAGATATTTGCATATAAATCCAAGTTAACATACTAATATAGACAACAAATAAATTATTTTATAGTTGAGTAACAAAAATTGTTAAAATATGGACTCATCAAAAAAAGTAGCAAAGAAATTATACGATTATATCTTGATAATATGGATGAGGTTAAATTGGAAGAAAATTTGGAAAGAGTGTTATGATTTTGAAGTATTTGTAGATGATAAATAAACTATTAAGTAAAGTTGTGATTGAATTCACGATATCTTCAACACTTAAAAAAAAAAAAAACCTAGTTTGAAAATAGTAGCAAAATGCTATACGATTTTGTGTAAAGTTAAATGTGGTGAAAAAAGAGTGGACGGATGAGATATTTGCATCTAAATCAAAGTTAACATACTAATATAGACAACAAATTAAATATTTTATAGTTGAGTAACAAAAATTGTTAAAGTATGGACTCATCTAAAAAAAAGTAAAAAGAAATTATACGATTATTCTAGATAATATGGATGAGGTTAAATTTGAGCAAAATTTGGAAAGAGTGTTATGATTTTGAACTATTTGGAGATGATAAATAAACTATTAAGTAAAGCTGTGATTGAATTCACGATATTTCCAACACTAAAAAAAAAAACATAATTTGAAAAAAGTAGCAAAATGATATACGATTTTTTGTAAAGTTAAATGTGGTGAACAAAGAGTAGACAGATGAGATATTTGTATCTAAATCAAAGTTAATATACTAATATAGAAAACAAATAAAATATTTTATAGTTGAGTAACAAAAATTGTTAAAATATGGAGTCATAAAAAAAAAGTAGTAAAGAAATTATACGATTATTCTATATAATATGGATGAGGTTAAATTGGAGCAAAATTTGGAAAGAGTGTTATGATTTTGAACTATTTGGAGATGATAAATAAACTATTAAGTGAAGCTGTGATTGAATTCACGAAATTTCCAACACTAAAAAAAAATAATAATAAATAAATAAATAAATAACCTAATTTGAAAAAAGCAGTAAAATGATATACGATTTTGTGTAAAGTTAAATGTGGTGAAAAAAGAGTAGACAAATGAGATATTTGCATCTAAATCAAAGTTAACATACTAATTTAGACAACAAATAAAATATTTTATAGTTGAGTAACGAAAATTGTTAAAATATGGACTCATCAAATAAAAGTAGCAAAAAATTATACGATTATTATAGATAATATGGATGAGGTTAAATTGGAGCAAAATTTGGAAAGAATGTTATGATTTTGAAGTATTTTTAGATGATAAATAAACTATTAAGTAAAGCTGTGATTGAATTCACAATATTTCCAACACTTAAAAAAAAAAGAGCCTAATTTGAAAAAAAAGTAGCAAAATGCTATACGATTTAGTGTAAAGTTAAATGTGGTGAAAAAAGAGTGGACGGATGAGATATTTGCATCTAAATCAAAGTTAACATACTAACATAGACAACAAATAAAATATTTTATAGTTGATTAACAAAAATTGTTAAAATATGGACTCATAAAAAAAAAGTAGCAAAGAAATTATACGATTATTCTAGATAATATGGATGAGGTTAAAATGGAGCAAAATTTAGAAAGAGTGTTATGATTTTGAAGTATTTGTAAATGATAATAAACTATTAAGTAAAGCTGTGATTGAATTCACGATATTTCCAACACTTCAAAAAAAATATATATATAATTTGAAAAAAGTAGCAAAATGCTATACGATTTTGTGTAAAGTTAAATGTGGTGAAAAAAGAGTAGACAGAGGAGATATTTGCATCTAAATCAAAGTTAAGATACTAATATATACAACAAATAAAATATTTTATAGTTGAGTAACAAAAATTGGTAAAATATGGACCCATCAAAAAAAAGTTGCAAAGAAATTATACGATTATTATAGATAATATGGATGAGGATAAATTGGAGCCAAATTTGGAAAGAGTGTAATGATTTTGAACTATTTGGAGATGATAAATAAACTATTAAGTAAAGATGTGATTGAATTCACGATATCTTCAACACTTAAAATAAAAACCTAATTTGAAATAAGTAGGAAAATGCTATACGATTTTGTGTAAAGTTAAATGTGGTGAAAAAAAAGTGGACAGAGGAGATATTTGCATCTAAATCAAAGTTAACATACTAATATAGACAACAAATAAAATATTTTATAGTTGATTAACAAAAATTGTTAAAATATGGACTCATCAAAAAAAAGTTGCAAATAAATTATACGATTATTCTAGATAATATGGATGAGGTTAAATTGGAGCAAAATTTTGAAAGAGTGTTATGATTTTGAAGTATTTGTAAATGATAAATAAACTATTAAGTAAAGCTGTGATTGAATTCGCGATATTTCCAACACTTAAAAAAAAAAAAAACTTAAATGGAAAAAAGTAGCAAAATGCTATACGATTTTGTGTAAAGTTAAATGTGGTGAAAAAAGAGTAGACAGAGGAGATATTTGCATCTAAATCAAAGTTAAGATACTAATATATACAACAAATAAAATATTTTATAGTTGAGTGACAAAAATTGGTAAAATATGGACCCATCAAAAAAAAGTTGCAAAGAAATTATACGATTATTCTAGATAATATGGATGAGGTTAAATTGGAGCAAAATTTGAAAAGAGTGAAATGATTTTGAACTATTTGGAGATGATAAATAAACTATTAAGTAAAGCTGTGATTGAATTCACGATATCTTCAACACTTAAAAAAAAAAACCTATTTTGAAAATAGTAGCAAAATGCTATACGATTTTGTGTAAAGTTAAATGTGGTGAAAAAAGAGTGGACGGATGAGATATTTGCATCTAAATCAAAGTTAACATACTAATATAGACAAGAAATTAAATATTTAATAGTTGATTAACAAAAATTGTTAAAATATGGAATCATAAAAAAAAAAAGTAGCAAAAAATTATACGATTATTCTTGATAATATGGATGAGGTTAAATTGTAGCAAAATTTGGAAAGAGTGTTATGATTTTGAACAATTTGGAGATAATAAATAAACTATTAAATAAAGTTGTGATTGAATTCACGATATCTTCAACACTTAAAAAATAAATAAATAAATAAATAAAACCTAATTTGAAAAAAGTAGCAAAATGCTATACGATTTTGTGTAAAGTTAAATGTGGTGAAAAAAGAGTAGATAGAGGAGATATTTGCACCTAAATCAAAGTTTACATACTAATATAGACAACACATAAAATATTTTATAGTTGAGTAACAAAAATTGTTAATGTATGGACTCATCTAAAAAAAAGTAAAAAGAAATTATACGATTATTCTAAATAATATGGATGAGGTTAAATTTGAGCAAAATTTGGAAAGAGTGTTATGATTTTGAACTATTTGGAGATGATAAATAAACTATTAAGTAAAGCTGTGATTGAATTCACGATATTTCCTACACTAAAAAAAAAAAAAAAAACCTAATTTGAAAAAAGTAGCAAAATGATATACAATTTTTTGTAAAGTTAAATGTGGTGAAAAAAGAGTAGACAGATGAGATATTTCCATCTAAATCAAAGTTAATATACTAATAAAGAAAACAAATAAAATATTTTATAGTTGAGTAACAAAAATTGTTAAAATATGGACTCATCAAAAAAAAGTAGCAAAGAAATTATACGATTATTCTAGATAATATGGATGAGGTTAAATTGGAGCAAAATTTGGTAAGAGTGTTATGATTTTGAACTATTTGGAGATGATAAATAAACTATTAAGTGAAGCTGTGATTGAATTCACGAAATTTCCAACACTAAAAAAATATATATATATATAAAATAATATAAAATAAATAACCTAATTTGAAAAAAGCAGCAAAATGATATACGATTTTGTGTAAAGTTAAATGTGGTGAAAAAAGAGTAGACAAATGAGATATTTGCATTTAAATCAAAGTTATCATACTAATATAGACAACAAATAAAATATTTTATAGTTGAGTAACAAAAATTGTTAAAATATGGACTCATCAAATAAAAGGAGCAAAAAATTATACGATTATTATAGATAATATGGATGAGATTAAATTGGAGCAAAATTTGGAAAAAATGTTATGATTTTGAAGTATTTGTAAATGATAAATAAACTATTAAGTAAAGCTGTGATTGAATTCATGATATTTCCAACACTTAAAAAAAAATAATAATAATAAAAATAAAAAAACTTAATTTGAAAAAAGTAGCAAAATGCTATACGATTTTGTGTAAAGTTAAATGTGGTGAAAAAAGAGTAGACAGAGGAGATATTTGCATCTAAATCAAAGTTAACATACTAATATATACAACAAATAAAATATTTTATAGTTGAGTAACAAAAATTGGTAAAATATGCACCCATTCAAAAAAAGTAGCAAAGAAATTATACGATTATTCTAGATAATATGGATGAGGTTAAATTGGAGAAAAATTTGGAAAGAGTGTTATGATTTTGAACTATTTGGAGATGATAAATAAACTATTAAGTAAAGCTGTGATTGAATTCACGATATCTTCAACACTTAAAAAAAAACCTAATTTGAAAATAGTAGCAAAATGCTATACGATTTTGTGTAAAGTTAAATGTGGTGAAAAAAGAGTAGACAGAGGAGATATTTGCACCTAAATCAAAGTTAACATACTAATATATACAACAAATAAAATATTTTATAGTTGAGTAACAGAAATTGTTAAAATATGGACTCATCAAATAAAAGTAGCAAAAAATTATACGATTATTATAGATAATATGGATGAGATTAAATTGGAGCAAAATTTGGAAAGAATGTTATGATTTTGAAGTACTTGTAGATGGTAAATAAACTATTAAGTACAGCTGTGATTGAATTCACGATATTTCCAGCACTGAAAAAATAAAAAAATAAAAAAAAACCTAATTTGAAAAAAGTAGCAAAATGTTATACGATTTTGTGTAAAGTTAAATGTGGTGAAAAAAGAGTACACAGAGGAGATATTTGCATCTAAATCAAAGTTAACATACTAATATAGACGATAAACAAAATATTTTATAGTTGAGTAACAAAAAATTATACGATTATATATATGGACTCATCAAATAAAAGGAGCAAAAAATTATACGATTATTATAGATAATATGGATGAGATTAAATTGGAGCAAAATTTGGAAAAAATGTTATGATTTTGAAGTATTTGTAAATGATAAATAAACTATTAAGTAAAGCTGTGATTGAATTCATGATATTTCCAACACTTAAAAAAAATAATAATAATAAAAATAAAAAAACTTAATTTGAAAAAAGTAGCAAAATGCTATACGATTTTGTGTAAAGTTAAATGTGGTGAAAAAAGAGTAGACAGAGGAGATATTTGCATCTAAATCAAAGTTAACATACTAATATATACAACAAATAAAATATTTTATAGTTGAGTAACAAAAATTGGTAAAATATGCACCCATTCAAAAAAAGTAGCAAAGAAATTATACGATTATTCTAGATAATATGGATGAGGTTAAATTGGAGAAAAATTTGGAAAGAGTGTAATGATTTTGAACTATTTGGAGATGATAAATAAACTATTAAGTAAAGCTGTGATTGAATTCACGATATCTTCAACACTTTAAAAAAAAAAAACCTAATTTGAAATAAGTAGCAAAATGCTATACGATTTTGTGTAAAATTAAATGTGGTGAAAAAAATTTGGACAGAGGAGATATTTTCATCTAAATCAAAGTTAACATACTAATATAGACAACAAATAAAATATTTTATAGTTGATTAACAAAAATTGTTAAAATATGGACTCATCAAAAAAAAGTAGCAAAGAAATTATACGATTATTCTTGATAATATGGATGAGGTTAAATTGGAGCAAAATTTTGAAAGAGTGTTATGATTTTGAAGTATTTGTAGATAATAAATAAACTATTAAGTAAAGTTGTGATTGGATTCACGATATCTTCAACACTTAAAAAAAAAAAAAAAAAAAAAAAAACCTAATTTGAAAATAGTAGCAAAATGTTATACGATTTTGTGTAAAGTTAAATGTGGTGAAAAAAGAGTGGACGGATGAGATATTTGCATCTAAATCAAAGTAAACATACTAATATAGATAACAAATTAAATATTTAATAGTTGATTAACAAAAATTGTTAAAATATGGACTCATCAAAAAAAAGTAGCAAAGAAGTTATACGATTATTCTAGATAATATGGATGAGGTTAAATAGGAGCAAAATTTGGAAAGAATGTTATGATTTTGAAGTATTTGTAAATGATAATTAAACTATTAAGTAAAGCTGTGATTGAATTCCCGATATTTCCAACACTTGAAAAAAAAAAAAAAAAAACTTATTTTGAAAAAAGTAGCAAAATGCTATGCGATTTTGTGTAAAGTTTAATGTGGTGAAAAAAGAGTAGATAGAGGAGATATTTGCATCTAAATCAAAGTTAACATACTAATATATACAACAAATAAAATATTTTATAGTTGAGTAACAAAAATTGTTAAAATATGAACCCATAAAAAAAAAGTAGCAAAGAAATTATACGATTAATCTAGATAATATGGATGAGGATAAATTGGAGCAAAATTTGGAAAGAGTGTTATGACTTTGAACTATTTGGAGATGATAATAAAACTATTAAGTAAAGCTGTGATTGAATTCACGATATATTCAACACTTAAAAAAAAAACCTAATTTGAAAAAAGTAGCAAAATGCTATACGATTTTGTGTAAAGTTAAATGTGGTGAAAAAATAATAGACAGAGGAGATATTTGCATCTAAATCAAAGTTAACATACTAATATATACAACAAATATAATATTTTATAGTTGAGTAACAAAAATTGTTAAAATATGGACTCATCAAAAAAAAGTAGCAAAAAAATTATACGATTATTCTAGATAATATGGATGAGGTTAAATTGGAGCAAAATTTGGAAAGAGGGTTATGATTTTACAGTATTTGTAGATGATAAATAAACTATTTAGTAAAGCTGTGATCGAATTCACTATATTTCCAACACTTAAAAAAAAAAAAAAAACCTAATTTGAAAAAAGTAGCAAAATGATATACGATTTTGTGTAAAGTTAAATGTGGTGAAAAAAGAGTAGACGGAGGAGATATTTGCATCTAAATCCAAGTTAACATACTAATATAGACAACAAATAAATTATTTTATAGTTGAGTAACAAAAATTGTTAAAATATGGACTCATAAAAGAAAAGTTGCATAGAAATTATACGATTATTCTTGATAATATGGATGAGGTTAAATTGGAGCAAAATTTGGAAAGAGTGTTATGATTTTGAAGTATTTGTAGATAATAAATAAACTATTAAGTAAAGTTGTGATTGGATTCATGATATCTTCTACACTTTAAAAAAAAAAAAAACCCTAATTTTAAAATAGTAGCAAAATGCTATACGATTTTGTGTAAAGTTAAATGTGGTGAAAAAAGAGTGGACGGAAGAGATATTTGCATCTAAATCAAAGTTAACATACTAATATAGACACAAAAATAAAATATTTTATAGTTGAGTAACAAAAATTGTTAAAATATGGACTCATAAAAAAAAGTAGGAAATAAATTATAAGATTATTCTAAATAATATGGATGAGGTTAAATTGGAGCAAAATTTGGAAATAGTGTTATGATTTTGAACTATTTGGAGATGATAATAAAACTATTAAGTAAAGCTGTGATTGAATTCACGATATCTTCAACACTTAAAAAAAAACCTAATTGGAAAAAAGTAGCAAAATGTTATACGATTTTGTGTAATGTTAAATATGGTGAAAAAAGAGTAGACAGAGGAGATATTTGCATCTAAATCAAAGTTAACATACTAATATAGACAACAAATAAAATATTTTATAGTTGAGTAACAAAAATTATTAAAATATGGACTCATAAAAAAAAAGTAGCAAAGAAATTATACGATTATTCTAGATAATATGGATGAGGTTAAATTGGAGCAAAATTATTAAGTAAAGCTGTGATTGAATTCACGATATCTTCAACACTTAAAAAAAACTTATTTGAAAAAAGTAGCAAAATGCTATACGATTTTGTGTAAAGTTAAATGTGGTGAAAAAAGAGTGGACGGATGAGATATTTGCATCTAAATCAAAGTTAACATACTAATATAGACAACAAATAAAATATTTTATAGTTGAGTAACAAAAATTGTTAAAATATGGACTCATAAAAAAAAGTAGCAAAGAAATTATACGATTATTCTTGATAATATGGATGAGGTTAAATTGGACAAAATTTGGAAAGAGTGTTATGATTTTGAACTATTTGGAGATGATAAATAAACTATTAAGTAAAGCTGTGATTGAATTCACGATATCTTCAACACTTAAAAAAAAAACTTATTTGAAAAAAGTAGCAAAATGCTATACGATTTTGTGTAAAGTTAAATGTGGTGAAAAAAGAGTAGACATATGAGATATTTGCATCTAAATCAAAGTTAACATACTAATATAGACAACAAATAAAATATTTTATAGTTGAGTAACAAAAATTGTTAAAATATGGACTCATAAAAAAAATAGTAGCAAAGAAATTATACGATTATTCTAGATAATATGGATGAGGTTAAATTGGAGCAAAATTTGGAAAGAGTGTTATGATTTTGAACTATTTGGAGATGATAAATAAACTATTAAGTAAAGCTGTGATTGAATTCACGATATCTTCAACACTTAAAAAAAAAAAACCTAATTTGAAAAAAGTTGCAAAATGCTATACGATTTTGTGTAAAGTTAAATGTGGTGAAAAAAGAGTAGACAGAGGAGATATTTACATCTAAATCAAAGTTTACAGACTAATATAGACAACAAATAAAATATTTTATAGTTGAGTAACAAAAATTGTTAAAGTATGGACTCATCTAAAAAAAAGTAACAAAGAAGTTATACGATTATTCTAGATAATATGGATGAGGTTAAATTGGAGCAAAATTTGGAAAGAGTGTTATGATTTTGAACTATTTGGAGATGATAAATAAACTATTAAGTAAAGCTGTGATTGAATTCACGATATCTTCAACACTAAAAAAAAAAAAAAAAAACTAATTTGAAAAAAGTAGCAAAATGCTATACGATTTTGTGTATAGTTAAATGTGGTGAAAAAAGAGTAGACAGAGGAGATATTTGCATCTAAATCAATGTTTACATACTAATATAGACAACAAATAAAATATTTTATAGTTGAGTAACAAAAATTGTTAAAGTATGGACTCATCTAAAAAAAAGTAACAAAGAAATTATACGATTATTCTAGATAATATGGATGAGGTTAAATTTGAGCAAAATTTGGAAAGAGTGTTATGATTTTGAACTATTTGGAGATGATAAATAAACTATTAAGTAAAGCGGTGATTGAATTCAGGATATTTCCAACCAAAAAAAAAAAAACCCCAAATTTGCAAAAAAGTTGCAAAATGATATACGATTTTGTGTAAAATTAAATGTGGTGAAAAAAGAGTAGACAGAGGAGATATTTGCATCTAAATCAATGTTAACATACTAATATAGAGAACAAATAGAATATTTTATAGTTGAGTAACAAAAATTGTTAAAATATGGACTCATAAAAAAAATAGCAAAGAAATTATACGATTATTCTAGATAATATGGATGAGGTTAAATTGGAGCAAAATTTGGAAAGAGTGTTATGATTTTGAACTATTTGGAGATGATAATAAAACTATTAAGTAAAGCTGTGATTGAATTCACGATATCTTCAACACTTAAAAAAAAACCTAATTGGAAAAAAGTAGCAAAATGTTATACGATTTTGTGTAATGTTAAATATGGTGAAAAAAGAGTAGACAGAGGAGATATTTGCATCTAAATCAAAGTTAACATACTAATATAGACAACAAATAAAATATTTTATAGTTGAGTAACAAAAATTGTTAAAATATGGACTCATAAAAAAAAAGTAGCAAAGAAATTATACGATTATTCTAGATAATATGGATGAGGTTAAATTGGAGCAAAATTATTAAGTAAAGCTGTGATTGAATTCACGATATCTTCAACACTTAAAAAAAAACTTATTTGAAAAAAGTAGCAAAATGCTATACGATTTTGTGTAAAGTTAAATGTGGTGAAAAAAGAGTGGACGGATGAGATATTTGCATCTAAATCAAAGTTAACATACTAATATAGACAACAAATAAAATATTTTATAGTTGAGTAACAAAAATTGTTAATATATGGACTCATAAAAAAAATAGCAAAGAAATTATACGATTAATCTTGATAACATGGATGAGGTTAAATTGGAGCAAAATTTGGAAAGAGTGTTATGATTTTGAACTATTTGGAGATGATAAATAAACTATTAAGTAAAGCTGTGATTGAATTCACGATATCTTCAACACTTAAAAAAAAACTTATTTGAAAAAAGTAGCAAAATGCTATACGATTTTGTGTAAAGTTAAATGTGGTGAAAAAAGAGTAGACAGATGAGATATTTGCATCTAAATCAAAGTTAACATACTAATATAGACAACAAATAAAATATTTTATAGTTGAGTAACAAAAATTGTTAAAATATGGACTCATCAAAAAAAAGTAGCAAAGAAATTATACGATTATTCTAGATAATATGGATGAGGTAATTGGAGCACAATTTGGAAAGAGTGTTATGATTTTGAACTATTTGGAGATGATAAATAAACTATTAAGTAAAGCTGTGATTGAATTCACGATATCTTCAACACTTAAAAAAATAACCTAATTTGAAAAAAGTTGCAAAATGCTATACGATTTTGTGTAAAGTTAAATGTGGTGAAAAAAGAGTAGACAGAGGAGATATTTGCATCTAAATCAAAGTTTACAGACTAATATAGACAACAAATAAAATATTTTATAGTTGAGTAACAAAAATTGTTAAAGTATGGACTCATCTAAAAAAAAGTAACAAAGAAATTATACGATTATTCTAGATAATATGGATGAGGTTAAATTGGAGCAAAATTTGGAAAGAGTGTTATGATTTTGAACTATTTGGAGATGATAAATAAACTATTAAGTAAAGCTGTGATTGAATTCACGATATCTTCAACACTAAAAAAAAAAAAAAAAAACTAATTTGAAAAAAGTAGCAAAATGCTATACGATTTTGTGTATAGTTAAATGTGGTGAAAAAAGAGTAGACAGAGGAGATATTTGCATCTAAATCAATGTTTACATACTAATATAGACAACAAATAAAATATTTTATAGTTGAGTAACAAAAATTGTTAAAGTATGGACTCATCTAAAAAAAAGTAACAAAGAAATTATACGATTATTCTAGATAATATGGATGAGGTTAAATTTGAGCAAAATTTGGAAAGAGTGTTATGATTTTGAACTATTTGGAGATGATAAATAAACTATTAAGTAAAGCGGTGATTGAATTCACGATATTTCCAACCAAAAAAAAAAAAACCCAAATTTGAAAAAAGTAGCAAAATGATATACGATTTTGTGTAAAATTAAATGTGGTGAAAAAAGAGTAGACAGAGGAGATATTTGCATCTAAATCAATGTTAACATACTAATATAGAGAACAAATAGAATATTTTATAGTTGAGTAACAAAAATTGTTAAAATATGGACTCATAAAAAAAATAGCAAAGAAATTATACGATTATTCTAGATAATATGGATGAGGTTAAATTGGAGCAAAATTTGGAAAGAGTGTTATGATTTTGAACTATTTGGAGATGATAATAAAACTATTAAGTAAAGCTGTGATTGAATTCACGATATCTTCAACACTTAAAAAAAAACCTAATTGGAAAAAAGTAGCAAAATGTTATACGATTTTCTGTAATGTTAAATATGGTGAAAAAAGAGTAGACAGAGGAGATATTTGCATCTAAATCAAAGTTAACATACTAATATAGACAACAAATAAAATATTTTATAGTTGAGTAACAAAAATTGTTAAAATATGGACTCATAAAAAAAAAGTAGCAAAGAAATTATACGATTATTCTAGATAATATGGATGAGGTTAAATTGGAGCAAAATTATTAAGTAAAGCTGTGATTGAATTCACGATATCTTCAACACTTAAAAAAAAACTTATTTGAAAAAAGTAGCAAAATGCTATACGATTTTGTGTAAAGTTAAATGTGGTGAAAAAAGAGTGGACGGATGAGATATTTGCATCTAAATCAAAGTTAACATACTAATATAGACAACAAATAAAATATTTTATAGTTGAGTAACAAAAATTGTTAAAATATGGACTCATAAAAAAAAGTAGCAAAGAAATTATACGATTATTCTTGATAATATGGATGAGGTTAAATTGGAGCAAAATTTGGAAAGAGTGTTATGATTTTGAACTATTTGGAGATGATAAATAAACTATTAAGTAAAGCTGTGATTGAATTCACGATATCTTCAACACTTAAAAAAAAACTTATTTGAAAAAAGTAGCAAAATGCTATACGATTTTGTGTAAAGTTAAATGTGGTGAAAAAAGAGTAGACAGATGAGATATTTGCATCTAAATCAAAGTTAACATACTAATATAGACAACAAATAAAATATTTTATAGTTGAGTAACAAAAATTGTTAAAATATGGACTCATAAAAAAAAAGTAGCAAAGAAACTATACGATTATTCTAGATAATATGGATGAGGTAATTGGAGCACAATTTGGAAAGAGTGTTATGATTTTGAACTATTTGGAGATGATAAATAAACTATTAAGTAAAGCTGTGATTGAATTCACGATATCTTCAACACTTAAAAAAATAACCTAATTTGAAAAAAGTTGCAAAATGCTATACGATTTTGTGTAAAGTTAAATGTGGTGAAAAAAGAGTAGACAGAGGAGATATTTGCATCTAAATCAAAGTTTACAGACTAATATAGACAACAAATAAAATATTTTATAGTTGAGTAACAAAAATTGTTAAAGTATGGACTCATCTAAAAAAAAGTAACAAAGAAATTATACGATTATTCTAGAAAATATGGATGAGGTTAAATTGGAGCAAAATTTGGAAAGAGTGTTATGATTTTGAACTATTTGGAGATGATAAATAAACTATTAAGTAAAGCTGTGATTGAATTCACGATATCTTCAACACTAAAAAAAAAAAAAAAAAAAACTAATTTGAAAAAAGTAGCAAAATGCTATACGATTTTGTGTATAGTTAAATGTGGTGAAAAAAGAGTAGACAGAGGAGATATTTGCATCTAAATCAATGTTTACATACTAATATAGATAACAAATAAAATATTTTATAGTTGAGTAACAAAAATTGTTAAAGTATGGACTCATCTAAAAAAAAGTAACAAAGAAATTATACGATTATTCTAGATAATATGGATGAGGTTAAATTGGAGCAAAATTTGGAAAGAGTGTTATGATTTTGAACTATTTGGAGATGATAAATAAACTATTAAGTAAAGCGGTGATTGAATTCACGATATTTCCAACCAAAAAAAAAAAAAAAAACCCAAATTTGAAAAAAGTAGCAAAATGATATACGATTTTGTGTAAAATTAAATGTGGTGAAAAAAGAGTAGACAGAGGAGATATTTGCATCTAAATCAATGTTAACATACTAATATAGAGAACAAATAGAATATTTTATAGTTGAGTAACAAAAATTGTTAAAATATGGACTCATAAAAAAAATAGCAAAGAAATTATACGATTATTCTAGATAATATGAATGAGGTTAAATTGGAGCAAAATTTAGAATGAGTGTTCTGATTTTGAACTATTTGGAGATGATAAATAAACTATTAAGTAAAGCTGTGATTGAATTCACGATACTTTCAACACTTAAAAAAAAAAAATTATTTGAAAAAATTAGCAAAATGCTATACGATTTTGTGTATAGTTAAATGTGGTGAAAAAAGAGTAGACAGAGGAGATATTTGTATTTAAATCAAAGTTTACATACTAATATAGACAACAAATAAAATATTTTATAGTTGAGTAACAAAAATTGTTAAAGTATGGACTCATCTAAAAAAAAAGTAACAAAGAAATTATACGATTATTCTAGATAATATGGATGAGGTTAAATTGGAGCAAAATTTGGAAAGAGTGTTATGATTTTGAACTATTTGGAGATGATAATAAAACTATAAAGTAAAGCTGTGATTGAATTCACGATATCTTCAACACTTAAAAAAAAAAAAAAAAAAAAAAAAACCTAATTTGAAAAAAGTAGCAAAATGCTATACGATTTTGTGTATAGTTAAATGTGGTGAAAAAAGAGTAGACAGAGGAGATATTTGCATCTAAATCAATGTTTACATACTAATATAGACAACAAATAAAATATTTTATAGTTGAGTAACAAAAATTGTTAAAGTATGGACTCATCTAAAAAAAAGTTACAAAGAAATTATACGATTATTCTAGATAATATGGATGAGGTTAAATTTGAGCAAAATTTGGAAAGAGTGTTATGATTTTGAACTATTTGGAGATGATAAATAAACTATTAAGTAAAGCTGTGATTCAATTCACGATATTTCAACAAAAAAAAAAAAACCATAATTTGAAAAAAGTAGCTAAATGATATACGATTTTGTGTAAAATTAAAAGTGGTGAAAAAAGAGTAGACAGATGAGATATTTGCATCTAAATCAAAGTTAACATACTAATATAGACACAAAAAAAAATATTTTATAGTTGAGTAACAAAAATTGTTAAAATATGGACTCATAAAAAAAAAGTAGGACAGACTTTATACGATTATTCTAGATAATATGGATGAGGTTAAATTGGAGCAAAATTATTAAGTAAAGCTGTGATTGAATTCGCGAATACTTCAACACTTAAAAAAAAAACTTATTTTAAAAAAGTAGCAAAATGCTATACGATTTTGTGTAAAGTTAAATGTGGTGAAAAAAGAGTGGACGGATGAGATATTTGCATCTAAATCAAAGTTAACATACTAATATAGACAACAAATAAAATATTTTATAGTTGAGTAACAAAAATTGTTAAAATATGGACTCATAAAAAAAAATAGCAAAGAAATTATACGATTATTCTTGATAATATGGATGAGGTTAAATTGGAGCAAAATTTGGAAAGAGTGTTATGATTTTGAACTATTTGGAGATGATAAATAAACTATTAAGTAAAGCTGTGATTGAATTCACGATATCTTCAACACTTAAAAAAAAACTTATTTGAAAAAAGTAGCAAAATGCTATACGATTTTGTGTAAAGTTAAATGTGGTGAAAAAATAGTAGACAGATGAGATATTTGCATCTAAATCAAAGTTAACATACTAATATAGACAACAAATAAAATATTTTATAGTTGAGTAACAAAAATTGTTAAAATATGGACTCATCAAAAAAAAGTAGCAAAGAAAATTATACGATTATTCTAGATAATATGGATGAGGTAATTGGAGCACAATTTGGAAAGAGTGTTATGATTTTGAACTATTTGGAGATGATAAATAAACTATTAAGTAAAGCTGTGATTGAATTCACGATATCTTCAACACTTAAAAAAATAACCTAATTTGAAAAAAGTTGCAAAATGCTATACGATTTTGTGTAAAGTTAAATGTGGTGAAAAAAGAGTAGACAGAGGAGATATTTGCATCTAAATCAAAGTTTACAGACTAATATAGACAACAAATAAAATATTTTATAGTTGAGTAACAAAAATTGTTAAAGTATGGACTCATCTAAAAAAAAGTAACAAAGAAATTATACGATTATTCTAGATAATATGGATGAGGTTAAATTGGAGCAAAATTTGGAAAGAGTGTTATGATTTTGAACTATTTGGAGATGATAAATAAACTATTAAGTAAAGCTGTGATTGAATTCACGATATCTTCAAAACTAAAAAAAAAAAAAAAAAAAACTAATTTGAAAAAAGTAGCAAAATGCTATACGATTTTGTGTATAGTTAAATGTGGTGAAAAAAGAGTAGACAGAGGAGATATTTGCATCTAAATCAATGTTTACATACTAATATAGATAACAAATAAAATATTTTATAGTTGAGTAACAAAAATTGTTAAAGTATGGACTCATCTAAAAAAAAGTAACAAAGAAATTATACGATTATTCTAGATAATATGGATGAGGTTAAATTGGAGCAAAATTTGGAAAGAGTGTTATGATTTTGAACTATTTGGAGATGATAAATAAACTATTAAGTAAAGCGGTGATTGAATTCACGATATTTCCAACCAAAAAAAAAAAAAAAACCCAAATTTGAAAAAAGTAGCAAAATGATATACGATTTTGTGTAAAATTAAATGTGGTGAAAAAAGAGTAGACAGAGGAGATATTTGTATCTAAATCAATGTTAACATACTAATATAGACAACAAATAGAATATTTTATAGTTGAGTAACAAAAATTGTTAAAATATGGACTCATAAAAAAAATAGCAAAGAAATTATACGATTATTCTAGATAATATGAATGAGGTTAAATTGGAGCAAAATTTAGAAAGAGTGTTCTGATTTTGAACTATTTGGAGATGATAAATAAACTATTAAGTAAAGCTGTGATTGAATTCACGATACTTCCAACACTTAAAAAAAAAAATTTATTTGAAAAAATTAGCAAAATGCTATACGATTTTGTGTATAGTTAAATGTGGTGAAAAAAGAGTAGACAGAGGAAATATTTGTATTTAAATCAATGTTTACATACTAATATAGACAACAAATAAAATATTTTATAGTTGAGTAACAAAAATTGTTAAAGTATGGACTCATCTAAAAAAAAGTAACAAAGAAATTATACGATTATTCTAGATAATATGGATGAGGTTAAATTGGAGCAAAATTTGGAAAGAGTGTTATGATTTTGAACTATTTGGAGATGATAAATAAACTATTGAGTAAAGCTGTGATTGAATTCACGATATTTCCAACACTAAAAAAAAACTTATTTGAAAAAAGTAGCAAAATGCTATACGATTTTGTGTAAAGTTAAATGTGGTGAAAAAAGAGTAGACAGATGAGATTTTTGCATCTAAATCAAAGTTAACATACTAATATAGACAACAAATTAAATATTTAATAGTTGATTAACAAAAATTGTTAAAATATGGACTCATAAAAAAAAATTAGCAAAGAAATTATACGATTATTCTTGATAATATGGACGAGGTTAAATTGACGCAAAATTTGGAAAGAGTGTTATGATTTTGAACTATTTAGAGATGATAAATAAACTATTAAGTAAAGCTGTGATTGAATTCACGATATCTTTAACACTTAAAAAAAAAAAAAAAAAAAAAAAAACCTAATTTGAAAAAAGTAGCTAAATGCTATACGATTTTGTGTATAGTAAAATGTGGTGAAAAAAGATTAGACAAAGGAGATATTTGTATCTAAATCAATGTTTACATACTAATATAGACAACAAATAAAATATTTTATAGTTGAGTAACAAAAATTGTTAAAGTATGGACTCATCTAAAAAAAAGTAACAAAGAAATTATACGATTATTCTAGATAATATGGATGAGGTTAAATTGGAGCAAAATTTGGAAAGAGTGTTATGATTTTGAACTATTTGGAGATGATAATAAAACTATAAAGTAAAGCTGTGATTAAATTCACGATATCTTCAACACTTAAAAAAAAAAAAAAAAAAAAAAAAAAAACCTAATTTGAAAAAAGTAGCAAAATGCTATACGATTTTGTGTATAGTTAAATGTGTTGAAAAAAGAGTAGACAGAGGAGATATTTGCATCTAAATCAATGTTTACATACTAATATAGACAACAAATAAAATATTTTATAGTTGAGTAACAAAAATTGTTAAAGTATGGACTCATCTAAAAAAAAGTTACAAAGAAATTATACGATTATTCTAGATAATATGGATGAGGTTAAATTTGAGCAAAATTTGGAAAGAGTGTTATGATTTTGAACTATTTGGAGATGATAAATAAACTATTAAGTAAAGCTGTGATTCAATTCACGATATTTCAACAAAAAAAAAAAAACCATAATTTGAAAAAAGTAGCTAAATGATATACGATTTTGTGTAAAATTAAAAGTGGTGAAAAAAGAGTAGACAGATGAGATATTTGCATCTAAATCAAAGTTAACATACTAATATAGACACAAAAAAAAATATTTTATAGTTGAGTAACAAAAATTGTTAAAATATGGACTCATAAAAAAAAAGTAGGACAGACTTTGTACGATTATTCTAGATAATATGGATGAGGTTAAATTGGAGCAAAATTATTAAGTAAAGCTGTGATTGAATTCGCGATATCTTCAACACTTAAAAAAAAAACTTATTTGAAAAAAGTAGCAAAATGCTATACGATTTTGTGTAAAGTTAAATGTGGTGAAAAAAGAGTGGACGGATGAGATATTTGCATCTAAATCAAAGTTAACATACTAATATAGACAACAAATAAAATATTTTATAGTTGAGTAACAAAAATTGTTAAAATATGGACTCATAAAAAAAAAGTAGCAAAGAAATTATACGATTATTCTAGATAATATGGATGAGGTTAAATTGGAGCAAAATTTGGAAAGAGTGTTATGATTTTGAACTATTTGGAGATGATAAATAAACTATTAAGTAAAGCTGTGATTGAATTCACGATATCTTCAACACTTAAAAAAAAACTTATTTGAAAAAAGTAGCAAAATGCTATACGATTTTGTGTAAAGTTAAATGTGGTGAAAAAAGAGTAGACAGATGAGATATTTGCATCTAAATCAAAGTTAACATACTAATATAGACAACAAATAAAATATTTTATAGTTGAGTAACAAAAATTGTTTAAATATGGACTCATAAAAAAAAAAGTAGCAAAAAAATTATACGATTATTCTAGATAATATGGATGAGGTTAAATTGGAGCAAAATTTAGAAAGAATTTTATGATTTTGAAGTATTTGTAAATGATAAATAAACTATTAAGTAAAGCTGTGATTGAAATCACGATATTTCCAACACTTGAAAAAAAAAAAAACTTAATTTGAAAAAAGTAGCAAAATGCTATGCGATTTTGTGTAAAGTTTAATGTGGTGAAAAAAGAGTAGATAAAGGAGACATTTGCATCTAAATCAAAGTTAACATACTAATATATACAACAAATAAAATATTTTCTAGTTGAGTAACAAAAATTGTTAAAATATGAACCCATCAGAAAAAAGTAGCAAAGAAATTATACGATTATTCTAGATAATATGGATGAGGTTAAAATGGAGCAAATTTTGGAAAGAGTGTTATGATTTTGAACTATTTGGAGATGATAATAAAACTATTAAGTAAAGCTGTGATTGAATTCACGATATCTTCAACACTTTAAAAAAAACCTAACTTGAAAAAAGTAGCAAAATGCTATACGATTTTGTGTAAAGTTAAATGTGGTGAAAAAAGAGTAGACAGAGGAGATATTTGCATCTAAATCAAAGTTAACATACTCATATATACAACAAATATAATATTTTATAGTTGAGTAACAAAAATTGTTAAAAATGGACTCATAAAAAAAAAAGTAGCAAAGAAATTATACGATTATTCTAGATAGTATGGATGAGGTTAAATTGGAGCAAAATTTTGAAAGAGTGTTATGATTTTGAAGTACTTGTAGATGATAAATATACTATTTAGTAAAGCTGTGATTGAATTCACTATATTTCCAACACTTTAAAAAAAAAAAACCTAATTTGAAAAAAGTAGCAAAATGCTATACGATTTTGTGTAAAGTTAAATGTGGTAAAAAAAGAGTAGACGGAGGAGATATTTGCATCTAAATCCAAGTTAACATACTAATATAGACAACAAATAAATTATTTTATAGTTGAGTAACAAAAATTGTTAAAATATGGACTCATCAAAAAAAAGTAGTAAAGAAATTATACGATTATTTTTGATAATATGGATGAGGTTAAATTGGAGCAAAATTTGGAAAAAGTGTTATGATTTTGAAGTATTTGTAGATGATAAATAAACTATTAAGTAAAGTTGTGATTGGATTCACGATATCTTCAACAAAAAAAAAAAAAAAAAAAAAAAAAACTAATTTGAAAATAGTAGCAAAATGCTATACGATTTTGTGTAAAATTAAATGTGGTGAAAAAAGAGTGGACGGATGAGATATTTGCATCTAAATCAAAGTTGACATACTAATATAGACAACAAATTAAATATTTAACAGTTGATTAACAAAAATTGTTAAAATATGGACTCATAAAATAAAGTAGCAAAGAAATTATACGATTATTCTTGATAAAATGGATGAGGTTAAATTGGAGCAAAATTTAGAAAGAGTGTTATGATTTTGAACTATTTGGAGATGATAAATAAACTATTAAGTAAAGCTGTGATTGAATTCACGATATCTTCAACACTTAAAAAAAAAAAAAACCTAATTTGAAAAAAGTAGCAAAATGCTATACGATTTTGTGTAAAGTTAAATGTGGTGAAAAAAGAGTAGACATAGGAGATATTTGCATCTAAATCAAAGTTTACATACTAATATAGACAACAAATAAAATATTTTATAGTTGAGTAACAAAAATTGTTAAAGTATGGACTCATCTAAAAAAAAGTAACAAAGAAATTATACGATTATTCTAGATAATATGGATGAGGTTAAATTGGAGCAAAATTTGGAAAAAGTGTTATGATTTTGAACTATTTGGAGATGATAAATAAACTAATAAGTAAAGCTGTGATTGAATTCACGATATTTCCAACACTAAAAAAAAACTTATTTGAAAAAAGTAGCAAAATGCTATACGATTTTGTGTAAAGTTAAATGTGATGAAAAAAGAGTGGACGGATGAGATATTTGCATCTAAATCAAAGTTAACATACTAATATAGACAAAAAATTAAATATTTAATAGTTGATTAACAAAAATTGTTAAAATATGGACTCATAAAAAAAAATTAGCAAAGAAATTACACGATTATTCTTGATAATATGGACGAGGTTAAATTGGAGCAAAATTTGGAAAGAGTGTTATGATTTTGAACTATTTGGAGATGATAAATAAACCATTAAGTAAAGCTGTGATTGAATTCACGATATCTTCAACACTTAAAAAAAAAAAAAAAAAAAAAAAAAAACCTAATTTGAAAAAAGTAGCAAAATGCTATACGATTTTGTGTAAAGTTAAATGTGGAGAAAAAAGAGTAGACAGAGGAGATATTTGCATCTAAATTAATGTTTACATAATAATATAGACAACAAATAAAATATTTTATAGTTGAGTAACAAAAATTGTTAAAGTATGGACTCATCTAAAAAAAAGTAACAAAGAAATTATACGATTATTCTAGATAATATGGATGAGGTTAGATTGGAGCAAAATTTGGAAAGAGTGTTATGATTTTGAACTATTTGGAGATGATAAATAAACTATTAAGTAAAGCTGTGATTGAATTCACGATATTTCCAACAAAAATAAAAAAACCCTAATTTGAAAAAAGTAGCAAAATAATATACGATTTTGTGTAAAATTAAATGTGGTGAAAAAAAGAGTAGACAGATGAGATATTTGTATATAAATCAAAGTTAACATACTAATATAGACAACAAATAAAATAATTTATATTTGAGTAACAAAAATTGTTAAAATATGGACTCATCAAAAAAAAGTAGCAAAGAAATTATACGATTATTCTAGATAATATGGATGAGGTTATAATTGTAGCAAAATTTGGAAAGAGTGTTATGATTTTAAACTATTTGGAGATGATAATAAAACTATTAAGTAAAGCTGTGATTGAATTCACGATATCTTCAACACTTTAAAAAAGACCTAATTTGAAAAAAGTAGCAAAATTCTATACGATTTTGTGTAAAGTTAATTGTGGTGAAAAAAGAGTAGACAGAGGAGATATTTGCATCTAAATCAAAGTTAACATACTCATATATACAACAAATATAATATTTTATAGTTGAGTAACAAAAATTGTTAAAAATGGACTCATCAAAAAAAAGTAGCAAAGAAATTATACGATTATTCTAGATAATATGGATGAGGTTAAATTGGAGCAAAATTTGGAAAGAGTGTTATGATTTTGAAGTATTTGTAGATGATAAATAAACTATTTAGTAAAGCTGTGATTGAATTCACTATATTTCCAACAATTAAAAAAAAAAAAAAAACCTAATTTAAAAAAAGTAGCAAAATGCTATACGATTTTGTGTAAAGTTAAATGTGGTGAAAAAAGAGTAGACGGAGGAGATATTTGCATTTAAATCCAAGTTAACATACTAATATAGACAACAAATAAATTATTTTATAGTTGAGTAACAAAAATTGTTAAAATATGGACTCATAAAAAAAAAGTAGCAAAGAAATTATACGATTATTCTTGATAATATGGATGAGGTTAAATTGGACCAAATTTGGAAAGTGTGTTATGATTTTGAAGTATTTGTAGATGATAAATAAACTATTAAGTAAAGTTATGATTGGATTCACGATATCTTCAACACTTAAAAAAAAAAAAAACTAATTTTAAAATAGTAGCAAAATGCTTTACGATTTTGTGTAAAGTTAAATGTGGTGAAAAAAGAGTGGACGGATGAGATATTTGCATCTAAATCAAAGTTAACATACTAATATAGACCACAAATTAAATATTTAATAGTTGATTAACAAAAATTGTTAAAATATGGACTCATAAAAAAAAAGTAGCAAAGAAATTATACGATTATTTTTGATAAAATGGATGAGGTTAAATTGAAGCAAAATTTGGAAAGAGTGTTATGATTTTGAACTATTTGGAGATGATAATAAAACTATTAAGTAAAGCTGTGATTGAATTCACGATATCTTCAACACTTAAAAAAAAACCTAATTTGAAAAAGTAGCAAAATGCTATACGATTTTGTGTAAAGTTAAATGTGGTAAAAAAAGAGTAGACAGAGGAGATATTTGCATCTAAATCAAAGTTAACATACTAATATAGACAACAAATAAAATATTTTATAGTTGAGTAACAAAAATTGTTAAAATATGTACTCATAAAAAAAATAGCAAGGAAATTATACGATTATTCTAGATAATAAGGATGAGGTTAAATTGGAGCAAAATTTGGAAAGTGTGTGATGATTTTGAACTATTTGGAGATGATAAATAAACTATTAAGTAAAGCTATGATTGAATTCACGATATCTTCCACACTTAAAAAAAAAAAAAAACCTAATTTAAAAAAAGTAGCAAAATGCTATACGATTTTGTGTAAAGTTAAATATGGTGAAAAAAGAGTAGACAGAGGAGATATTTGCATCTAAATCAAAGTTAACTTACTAATATAGACAACAAATAGAATATTTAATAGTTGAGTAACAAAAATTGTTAAAATATGGACTCATAAAAAAATAGCAAAGAAATTATACGATTATTCTAGATAATATGAATGAGGTTAAATTGGAGCAAAATTTGGAAAGAGTGTTATGATTTTGAACTATTTGGAGATGATAAATAAACTATTAAGTAAAGCTGTGATTGAATTCACGATACTTCCAACACTTAAAAAAAAAAAAAAAAAACTTATTTGAAAAAGTAGCAAAATGTTATACGATTTTGTGTAAAGTTAAATGTGGTGAAAAAAGAGTAGACAGAGGAGATATTTGCATATAAATCAAAGTTAACATACTAATATAGACAACAAATAAAATATTTTATAGTTGAGTAACAAAAATTGTTAAAATATGGAGTCATAAAAAAAATAGCAAAGAAATTATACGATTATTCTAGATAATATGGATGAGGTTAAATTGGAGCAAAATTTGGAAAGAGTGTTATGATTTTGAACTATTTGGAGATGATAAATAAACTATTAAGTAAAGCTGTGATTGAATTCACGATATCTTCAACACTTAAAAAAAAAAAACCTAATTTGAAAAAAGTAGCAAAATGCTATACGATTTTGTGTAAAGTTAAATGTGATGAAAAAAGAGTAGACAGAGGAGATATTTGCATCTAAATCAAAGTTTACATACTAATATAGACAACAAATAAAATATTTTATAGTTGAGTAACAAAAATTGTTAAAGTATGGACTCATCTAAAAAAAAGTAACAAAGAAATTATACGATTATTCTAGATAATATGGATGAGGTTAAATTGGAGCAAAATTTGGAAATAGTGTTATGATTTTGAACTATTTGGAGATGATAAATAAACTATTAAGTAAAGCTGTGATTGAATTCACGATATTTCCAACACTAAAAAAAAACTTATTTGAAAAAAGTAGCAAAATGCTATACGATTTTGTGTAAAGTTAAATGTGGTGAAAAAAGAGTGGACGGATGAGATATTTGCATCTAAATCAAAGTTAATATACTAATATAGACAACAAATTAAATATTTAATAGTTGATTAACAAAAATTGTTAAAATATGGACTCATAAAAAATATTAGCAAATAAATTATACGATTATTCTTGATAATATGGACGAGGTTAAATTGGAGCAAAATTTGGAAAGAGTGTTATGATTTTGAACTATTTGGAGATGATAAATAAACCATTAAGTAAAGCTGTGATTGAATTCACGATATCTTCAACACTTAAAAAAAAAAAAAAAAAAAAAACCTAATTTGAAAAAAGTAGCAAAATGCTATACGATTTTGTGTAAAGTTAAATGTGGAGAAAAAAGAGTAGACAGAGGAGATATGTGCATCTAAATTAATGTTTACATACTAATATAGACAACAAATAAAATATTTTATAGTTGAGTAACAAAAATTGTTAAAGTAAGGACTCATCTAAAAAAAAGTAACAAAGAAATTCTACGATTATTCTAGATAATATGGATGAGGTTAAATTGGACCAAATTTGGAAAGAGTGTTATGATTTTGAACTATTTGAAGATGATAAATAAACTATTAAGTAAAGCTGTGATTGGATTCACGATATCTTCAACACTTTAAAAAAAAAAAAACCAATTTGAAAATAGTAGCAAAATGCTTTACGATTTTGTGTAAAGTTAAATGTGGTGAAAAAAGAGTGTGATGATCCCAGCTAGAGATCTTAGTATGTATTACTTTGATTGATTATTAATAAGCTTGCGGAATAGTTTATTAATAACTTGAAGAACAAACTTGAATATAACAGAATATCTAACCACAAGCTTCAATATTATTAATAATAATACGAACACACAATTGTGTTAGGGTTTACAACCTTGAAGCTAATAACTAGAATGAATCGTATCTATCTAGGTTTTACATGATCTCTATTTATAACATATAGAATCCTTTACAGAATCAAACTATTATGGAATCATATCTATTCCATAATTCTCTCTAACAGACTATATCTAACCAACAGTGGTTATCTATATTACTAACAGGGGTAGTACTCGTATATTAACAGTGGTTGAGTACTTGATACAAAATACAAATTACACATTAACAATGGCACTGTTAGACTAAAACTAATTGACAGCGGCAACTACTAACTAGCAGTGGCAACTACTAACAGAGGTAAACTTCATTCTAGCAGCGGCACAACACTTGTATTCTGAGCAGATCTAGCAGTGGCTCAGGTCTCAACAATCTCCCCTTAAACTTGATCATTCTCAGTAATGAATCAAGTTTCTTCATCTTTCTTTTTATCTTTCTGAGTTTGATTCTGTTTTCTTCTTCTCTCCTCCTCTTTCATTCTTTCAACCTCCATTCTTTTATGAAACTGATTGAGCACCATATATAAAGCATTAAATGCTCCTTCAGAAATCACTATAGTTTTCAATTGAGATGCAAGCACATTTCTTAGAATCTGAGTTCCCAGAACATATCTCCTTTCATCAAGCATGAAGATTGACATTCCACTTCTAAATAAAATCATATGAACTCCAGCTCTAACAAAATGTCTCCATGTATTCACAGCATCAATACAATGTAAGAACAAATTGATAAATGGCTCAAGCTCAAACAGCATATTCAGACATCTTCCCAATTCTCTTTCCATAATCACTAATGAAGCCTGTCTATCTCCTTGACTGTTTAGCTCAAACAGATCTAGAATGTCCAATCTATTCACATTCTTAAGCACATCAGCAACAGATGACAAATATTGCTTATCACCATTCTCTGTAACAATCTTGATCTGTTCTTTATCACCATCAGCAACCTTTAATTTAATTCCTTCCCATTCAACTATCCTTGAAGATCTATCATGATTGATGTGAATATTTTCTTTATAATCCTTCACTTCTTTGATATATTTCTTCAGCTCTTCTGCATCTCTTTCCAAATCAGAAACTACATTATCAGAAGCAAGAACTCCATTCCATCTGTTCTGCATATTTTGATCAGAAAGCCTTTTGATTTCTCTTTCCTTGGCTTCTATTTCCTCTTGCTCTTTCTTTTCAATCCTCTCTTGCTCTTCTCTTCTCACTTGCTCTGCAATCTTCTTTCTATCTTCAGCCAACTTTTGCTTAATGAATTTATCTTTCTGAATCCTTTTCTCAAAATCTTCCTTCTCCTCATTTTGATATTTTTCATATGCCCTTTCCAATTTCTGTACATCCCAACCTTCAAGCACACTTCTTGGTGCATACCTATCACCAAGAATTTTGAGCAAGTCCTTCTTTCTTTGAGCAGCAGTTGGTGGTTTGTTCCTTTTCTTTTCAAGCTCAGCTTGTCTTTTCAATCTTTCCTTTTCTTCATTAGCTTGTTTAAGCTTTGCAAACCCTGGATCCAAACCATCTTTATCATCCTTTTCTGTTAATCATACCATGTATCTGTTGAGCAGACAAACCTTGACCTCTTGCAGCCATATCATTCAACATCTGTGCATCTTTTTGAGACAAAGTTACCACACTAGAATCTTCCAGAATAACATCAACATCAGGACCTTCCTTTCTTCTAGACTCAACTGCCATTCTCAACATTCTTTCATCATGTTCCTCCTGAGCTCTTCTAGCCTCATCCAAATTAATTGGAGACTCTACAACCTTCTTAATCTTTTTCTCTTCTTTCAATTTTCCCTTACCTTTGTCTTTTGAATCAATCTTTGGAAGATCAGACTTAGGTTTGGGTGGTTGTGTAGGCTCTCTGATTGTAACAGGCACTTCTAGAGTCCTAGCAGTGATCATTGCTGTAGCAGTGGTGTAAACTGGAGTAACAGTAGGTGTACCAACAGTTGTAGGAATGTGTAAAGTGCCAACAGAGGTTGATACAACAGTGGTTGGTTTTGTGCTAACAGGGGTAAATGTTGTAGTAACAGAGGTTGTTATGACAGGGGTTGAAATTGTAGTAGCAGGGGTTGCTGTTAAAGTACCAACAGTGGTAGATACCTCAACAGGGGTAGATACCAAACTACTAGCAGAGGTAGAAACACTACTAGCAGTGGTCAACAATTGAGTTTCAACAGGGGTTTGTACCTTAGCAGAGGTAGACTTTCTCTTTGGAATTGATTTCTTTCTGTTGTAAATCTTCACTCTATATTCCTCTTTAGCTTCAGGTGTTGACTCTATCAACTCCCCCTTACCCTCTACATCATCAGATTCCATCTTCTCACTTTCAACAGATCTATCATCACTATACACCAACCTATCACTAAAACTTACTCTTTTGCACATATCTAGATTAGCTCCCATAATATCCCAGATATACAGATTAGCCACATCTTTAAAAGGTAAATCTTTGTTTAATGGAAAAACATTTAAAGCTGGACCACTCTGTGTACTATCATCTGCAACACTATCACCTGTTTGAACATTTTCTCCCACATACACCACCATTCTCCTATCATTCTCAGCATCCACCATCTGTTCATCCATGTCTTCATTGACCACATAATCTGAGACATTTAATTCATCTTCAAAAACTTTATCACTCATCTCTACATCAGCAGGTATATCCATGAAACTGAAATCATCTGCACCTCCAGTATCACCATCATTATTATCATTCTGCTCATGACCATTATTATCTTCAGGCATATCATTTTTATCTTTAGGCATATCATTCTGCTCATGATCATCATCTTTATTCTCCCCCTTGCCTGAAGATTCCCTAGCAGGCAACAAAACTTTATCAACTGCATCTTCAACAATTGACAACCTGTTTTGTAAATCAAAAATTTCATCCCTCTGCTTCTTTATCAACTCACCCTGAGCAACCAACAGAACCTGTTGCTCTCTTCTCAAAACTTTTTCCTTCTCAAACTTATTCCAAATCAGATTGACATCATGTACCAAATCAGCAATAGTCAATTCCCTAGTTTTATTACTAGCCTCATCAACATTGGAGTGTGACCTCCTAGATGTATCATCGACCACATCTGCCACTGCAGATGTCCCTTGGTTATTGGTACTAGGACCTACATTTGAATCATCACCCATAGGTTCATCAAATATAGTTGCCTCTGGTTGGGTCTGATTGATGTTACCACTATCTTGCCCTGCCAGTGGGCTAGAAACAGTAGTGGCAGCCCTTCCAGAATGAACATTTTCAGCAAGTATGTTCACCTGTTGTGGTGGAATATTTGACTGAGACTGTGAAGAAACAGGAATCTCCACAGCCTGTTTAGCCTTCTTGGATTTCTTGGCTTTACTTTGGGTAGGCTTTTGGTTCCCTTGTTTTCTTTTTGTGCCACCTCCTGATGTGTGTTCAGAACCAACTTGTGTTGTTGGTCTGTCATCATTTGGTCCAGGTGGTGTTGGTAATACACCACCAGTGGCAGAAGGAGCAACTGACATTGTAGAAAATAATGCAGTTTCCTTCTTTGAAAAAGTATTCTGATACTGATTCATAGCTTTAATAGTTCTCAAAGATAGAGTAGAACTAACTATTACACTATCCTCTGCTGGCAAATTTGACAATTGATTATTCAATAAAAGTTGAACAAATCTAGGGTACATAATGAATGTATCACCCTTCACATTCCTAATCATGTTATCTAAGATAAACCTAGACATATTAAATTTGATACCCTGTGCCAAGCTAGATAATAGGATATGCAATACTAGAACTAAATTCATTAAAACTAGTTCTCTTTGGAGACAAACATACCCGAAAAGTATGAATGTAGAACTTCCATTGAGGACAGAACCATGATTTCAAGAAAGTATATTCTGATCTTGCTTTTCCAGAACCTTCATACCCCATATCCATTATGCCGTTGAACAAATCATCTCTTGATAATTCCAGAATACCTCCTTCATCATCAAACTGCAGAAGTTCCCTAAGAACAATCTCAGTCACCATTACCTTCTTACCCTTAACAGTGGAATGAATGTGAGTAATACCATTAACATTCCCTTCCTTTGCATTCTGCCAGAATTCTTGAATATGCGATCGAATCAATCGTGGAGCGACAGTAAGGGCATAAGTAACTGGACAATTACTCAAGAAATCGATGATAGGGTGAAAATACTCATCGGCAAGTTCTTTATTCAAGAAAGCCCTCATGTTGTGTTCAGAATGAACACTTAGCGTAGAAGTACCAGAATCAGACGAAGATGACGATGCCATTGAAGAAATTGATGAACGAACGAAGAGCGATTTACAATAAACAAATCAAAACGAGAGCAATTATTGAATGGTTTTGAAAATTTTGAAAGCGTAATTGAAAAAGTGAAGTATTTGAGTATTTATATGATGACAGTGCCAAGCCCTAAAAATAGAACTAACAGTGGCACTGCTGGTTATACCCAGCAGGGGCACAACTTATAAATAAGCCCAACAGAGGTACCTCACTTGGTCAATTATAGTCAACCATTTTTAAACATCTAACAAAGCTAACAGCGGCTGATAGTCTAGCAGGGGCATCCGACCAGGGAAACTCCAACTTAGAACTAACAGGGGCTTAAACTTAGCTTTATTAGAAAACGAAAATTTATTTATTTATTTTTTTTTTTTTAACCAAAATAAGAAGCAACAAAGAAAATATTAGACTCCAGCTCAAGTGATGTCTCTTGACAGTGGCTGAGTCCTGCAATATTTAAACTAAGAAAAACAAACAGTAGGGGTTAATCTACACAAATATACAGCAGGGGTTGAAAATACATTGACAGTGGCATAAGTAAACTAACAGTGGCACCAACTGTTATCATGATGAAGCTAACAGTGGCAACACTTGACCCTGTCACATACAATATACTTCACCCCTGTTAGTATCAAATCCAGACCAAAACACTAAGTGAGATTAATCATACCAATATTAGTTATCAAAAATGTAAATCTTCCTACATCAAATGCTTTTGTAAAAAGATCTGCAAGTTGATTATCAGTATGAATTTTAAAAATATGAATCAATCTTTTATCATAACAATCTCGTATAAAATGATATCTGATTTCAATGTGTTTGGTTTTTGAATGCTTAACTGGATTCTGAATGATACTAATAGCAGAGGTATTATCAATATAAATAGGAGTGTTCATGAGAGTCAAACCATAATCCAACATCTGATTCTGAATCCAAAGAACCTGTGCACAGCAACTTGATGCTGCAACATATTCTGCTTCTGCTGTAGAAGTGGAAACCGTGGTCTGCTTTTTGCATTGCCATGACACTAATCTATTTCCAAGAAATTGACATCCTCCACTTGTTGATTTTCTATCCATGTTCTCACCCCCATAGTCACTATCTGTGAAAGCCTTAAGCTCAAAATCTGATCCTTTAGCATACCAAAGTCCCAAATCTGGTTGACCTTTCAAGTATCTAAAGATCCTTTTCACAGCATACATGTGTGACTGCTTTGGATTGGTTTGGTACCTAGCACAAAGACACACTGCAAACATAATATCAGGCCTAGATGAAGTTAAATACATCAAAGAACCAATCATTGACCTGTACAAGTGCACATCTACTTCCTCTCCATCAGGATCAGAATTAAGATGTTTGTGTGCCTCCATAGGAGTGCTAGCTATCTTTACATCTTTATAACCTGTTGAGACCTGAGCCACTGTCGAATCTGCTCAGAGTACAAGTATGTTGCCACTGTTAGAAGTTTACCGCTGTTAGTAGTTGCCACTGCTAGTTAGTAGTTGCCGCTGTCAATTAGTTTTAGTCTAACAGTGCCACTGTTAATGTGTAATTTGTATTTTGTATCAAGTACTCAACCTCTGTTAGTAATATATGAGTACTGCCCCTGTTAGATATATAGATAACCACTGTTGGTTAAATATAGTCTGTTAGAGAGAATTATGGAATAGATATGATTCCATAATAGTTTGATTCTGTAAAGGATTCTATATGTTATAAATAGAGATCCTGTAAAACCTAGATAGATACGATTCATTCTAGTTATTAGCTTCAAGGTTGTAAACCCTAACACAATTGTGTGTTCGTATTATTAATAATATTGAAGCTTTTGGTTAGATATTCTGTTATATTCAAGTTTGTTCTTCAAGTTATTAATAAACTATTCCGCAAGCTTATTAATAATCAATCAAAGTAATACATACTAAGATCTCTAGCTGGGATCATCAAGTGGTATCAGAGCTTGATATTACTTTGATCTTGAAGAAGGTTATTGAATTTTGTAGCTTTTTCAATAAATAACAACATGTCTACTGAAACGATGGAAGGTATTCAAGCTACAAAGATCCCGATGCTCAAACCCGATGAGTTCGAGCTATGGCAGACTAGGATTAGGCAATACATGTTGCTGATAGATTATATGATGTGGGAGGTGGTTACTAATGGACCAGTCTATACTAAGGATGCAGATGGTAAAAAGGAAGAAAGACCACCACCAAAGACTGATGCAGAGAGAAAAGAAAGAACAACAGAGTGGAAGGCATTAAGTACCCTACTTTTGTCTATTCCTAATGAGTATCAAAGAAAATTTGAGAACTGTGAAGATGCTCAGGTTCTCATGGAAGCAATTGTTAAGAGATTTGGTGGTAATGACAACACCAAGAAGAATAAGAGATCTCTTCTCAAACAACAATTTGAAAACTTTGCAGGTGTAAAGTCTGAAACTTTGACTCAGACTTTTGATAGATTTCAAAAACTTGTGGGTGATCTTGAAAATCACAATGTTAAGATTGATAAGGATGATTTGAATAGGAAGTTTTTAAGATCATTAGGCACAGATTGGAATATGTACACTGTGAGACTTAGACAAAGTGCAGATCTTGAAGAAAAGGAGATTGAAGATCTATACAATGATCTGAGGAACTTTGAGCCTGAGGTGATGGCTCTGAAACAGTCCAATGGTAACTCTAACAATGCTGCTTTTGTGTCTGTTGGTGAATCTGGTAATTGTAGCACATCTGGTGCTAATGATAATGTCTTGGAAGCTTTCTTTGCAAGTCATGTGAATTCATCCTTAACAACAGAGGATTTAGAACAGGTTAATGAAGAGGATCTTGAAGAGATGGATTTGAGATGGCAGATGGCTATGATAACTATAAGGGCAAAAAGATTTATGCAGAGGTCAGGGAACAGAAACTTTACTTACAAGAGAGATGGTGTAGCTGGATTTGACAAGAGCAAGGTGGAGTGTTTCAACTGTCACAAGATGGGACACTTTGCTAGAGAATGCAAGAGCACACAGGCTGGAGGATCTCAGAATGGTATTGTAAGAAACAGTTCTGCTCCACTAAGAAGATTGGTACCTGTTCAGAACACCACTTCAGATTCATTGGTTGCACAAGATGGGATGGGAGGATTTGACTGGAGTGACCAGGAAGAGCTTGTAGTCAAGAATCAAGCTTTAATGGCTGTCACAGAAGAACCAGAGCCTTCAGACATTCCATATGAGGTACAATCTAAATTATGTTCTCCTGCTTGCAAGAAAATAGTTAAATTTTATAGGGATCATAATATGGTTGTGTGTAATGAGTTAAAAGCTTGTGTAGAAAAGAGTCAACATTCAACTTTAGCTATTGAAAACTTAGAAAGACAGATAAAAGCTTTTGAAAAGAATGAATCACAATTTCACTTAGATATTAAATATCTGAATTGGGAAAAGAAAGCTTTACAAACAAAAGTTGATATGCTAAGTGCAAAGTTGGCTGAGGCAATTTCTGATAAAGAGTCAATAAAGTTGAAAGTTGATGAATTGGAAAATGCTTCAAAAGGTGTTCAAAACTTAATCAAGTCTCAAATTCATGATAAATTAAAAACTGGATTAGGTTACAACCTTAATGCTGTACCCCCACCTTATAATCATACTTACTTCCCATCTAAAATTGAGTTTGACTTAGAAAAACTTAAGGTAGATGTGTCTGAGGAGGTTAAAAAGGTAGATCCAGTAGTTAATTGTGCTAATAATGTGAATTTTGATAAAGTGGAAGTATCTAATTGGACTGAGGAAGATGAGAGTGATAGTGATAGCTCATCTAGTGGTAATTCTGTGGATGATTGTGTTAAGCCTATTACTGGTCTAGTTTCTGAACAAATAGTACTAAACTAGAAGAGGGTAAAAAGATGTTTGTTGAGAAAGCAAAGGCACAGATAGATCAAGTGAGAAAATCAAATAAATCTAGATCTGGTCTAGGTTATGTGCATAAAAGAGTCAATCCTGTATCAAAAGATAAGTCAAAAGATAAATCTGAGTGTGATAAATGTGCATGTAAATCAAACAGGTCTGATTTAAATACTTCAAATAATGTAAATAAATTCATTCCCAGGGGTAATCAGAGAAATTGGAACCAATTGGTTTCACAAAGGCTGGGTAATGGGTTTGAATGTGTAAAAAGAAAATCATGTTTTATTTGTGGTAGATACAATCATCTTCAACAGAACTGTTACTACAATCCTAAAAATAATAGGAACAGTGGTACAGGACATATGTTGAGAAATAAGCCAAACAGAGGCAAAGCTGCAGCCCCTGTTAATGCTGCAGCAGTGCCACTGTCAAAGGCTAACAGAGGCAAGACAAGAACATGGGAGGGTTTGACCACTGTCAGGCATGGTACCTCTGCTGGTATTAAACATTTCAAAAGAATGTTTATACCAAGTAAAGCTACCACTGCTAGGGTAATAAATACTAATTTGAAGGTGACCACTGTCAGACCACTAACCCCTGTCAGGTCTAAAACAGATTGTTTTTGGAAACATAAGAATGCATCTACATCAAATGTATCCAAAATCAATAGAGCATTGAGATCAATCACCTTTAAGAGGGTTGATGTCAAGAATGCTCATGGGAAACCCAAAGCCAAATTGGTTTGGGTTCCCAAGAGAAACTAATATGTTCTCTTTATATATGTGCAGGGCAAGCCAAAGAGCTTATGGCACATTGATTCTGGCTGCTCAAGGCACATGACTGGAGATAGGGACAAGCTGCAGGATTTCAAAGCATTTAATGGAGGAGATGTAGCATTTGGCAGCAATCCTAAAGGAGGTAAGATCACTGGAAAAGGTAAGGTAAAAAGCAGTAAGCTCACTTTCAATGATGTGTACTATGTTGAGCAATTGAGATATAATTTGCTTAGTGTGAGTCAAATCACAGATAAGCAAAATCCTGTTTATTTCACTGACACAGAATGCCTTATACTTTCTGAAAAACTCAAAATACCTGAAGATAAAATTTTAGTGAGAGTTCCAAGAAAGGATAATGTATACTGTAGTGATTTAAACAAGATGGAATCTCAAAATGTTAATTGTCTTATTTCTAAAGCTACTGTTTCTGAATCTGAACTATGGCATAGGAGGATGTGTCACTTGAATTACAAGACCATGAACAAACTTGTTAGGAATAAGCTAGTAAGAGGCTTACCTGAAAAGTTATTTGAATGTAGTGACCACTGTGTAGCTTGTCTCAAAGGCAAGCAACACAAGACCTCTTATAAGACCAAGCTTGTGAATTCCAATACTACTCCCTTACACCTGTTACATATGGACTTGTTTGGCCCTACCAATGTAGCTAGTCAAGGGAAGAAATCTTACTGTTTGGTGATAACTGATGATTATTCTAGAATGAGTTGGGTATTCTTTCTTAGGACCAAGGATGAGACAGGTGAAATACTTAGATCATTCATAACTAGGATTGAGAATTCAACTAATCAAAAGGTTAAGATCATCAGATGTGATAATGGGACAGAATTTAAGAATCATGAGATGAATAAGTTCTGTGAGGATAAAGGTATAGAAAGACAGTTTAGTGCACCTAGGACTCCACAACAAAATGGAGTAGCTGAAAGGATGAATAGGACACTAATTGAGGCTGCTAGAAGCATGCTAGCAGATGCTAAACTTCCAATGTCCTTTTGGGCAGAGGCAGTCAGCACTGCTTGTTATGTTTTGAATAGGATTTTGATCATTAAACCTCATAACAAGACACCTTATGAGTTATTCTTTAAGAGAAAACCTTTGGTTAGCTTTTTGAAACCATTTGGATGTCCTTGTACTGTCTTAAATACCAGAGATCATCTTGGTAAGTTTCAGAGTAAGGTAGATGAGGGTGTACTTGTTGGATACTCTATTCAAAGCAAGGCTTATAGAGTATTTAATAAAAGGACTAGGATCATAGATGAGACCATGGATGTGACCTTTAATGAAAATACATCAAATGTAGAAGGAAAAGGTCCAGAAGTATTGTTTGATATTGATGCACTAACCCATGCTTTTAGATATCCAGATTTGTCTACTAGTGCAGGTACAGATGCAGGTAATGATGCAGGTAATGATGGGTCTTCAATCTCAAGTCAGACAAAAAAGGATAACTTGCAGTATGTATTGTTTCCTATTTGGTCTCCAGATCCACCAGCAGCATTCCAATCAGAGCAAGATGAACCTTCAGATGATACAAGTGGGTCATGTGGCAAAAATGGTTCAAACATGGATGAAGATGGTTCAATTCCAACAGATCATCGACCATTTACTTCAAAGGGTTCTCATACAGTTTCAGAGCATGATTCAGAAGGAGAGTATGAATCTCCAAAGCATTTTGAACAAAGTCCTCCATTTCAAGTTTTGGAAAGGACTTCTTTGTCAGATTCTGAAGCAACTCCAAAGCCTTCAAAAGAAAGAGAAGAAAGAGATTCTTATTCAGAATCAGAGATGGATAATCTTTTGGGTCCTAATTTGGAAAGAGAACTGCTTGATACATCCACATCTAAGTATCTGGTTCACAAAGATCATTCTTTGGATTTAGTTATTGGTGATATTGATTCATCTGTTCTGATCAGACAGCAGTCAAAGGTAAGAGAAGAAGATTTACATACTTCATTATATGTTTGTTTTCTTTCTCAGATGGAACCAAAGAAGGCAGTGGAAGCTCTCAAAGATCCAAGTTGGATAGAGTCAATGCAAGAAGAATTGTTGCAGTTCAAACTGCAAGATGTATGGGATTTGGTTGATCTACCAAAAGGAAAGAAAGCTATAGGCACAAGGTGGATCTTCAAGAACAAGAGAGATGAAAGAGGTATAGTGATAAAGAATAAAGCAAGGTTGGTAGCACAGGGGTACACACAGGAAGAAGGCATTGATTATGATGATGTCTTTGCTCCTGTTGCTAGAATAGAAGCTATTAGGTTATTTTTAGCTTATGCATCTTATCAGGATTTCAAAGTTTATCAAATGGATGTGAAGAGTGCTTTTCTTCATGGTCTAATTGATGATGAGGTGTATGTATGCCAACCTCCAGGGTTTGACGATCCTACATATCCAGATAGAGTGTGCAGATTGAAGAAAGCTTTGTATGGGTTACATCAAGCACCAAGAGCTTGGTATGATACTCTATCTGAGTATCTTCTCAAGAATGGATTCAAGAGAGGTACTATTGACAAAACTTTGTTTACCAAGAGGGTTCAGAGAGATATATTGTTGGTACAGGTTTATGTTGATGATATTATTTTTGGTTCAACTAGGGATTCATTGTGCAAAGAGTTTGAGGGTTTAATGCATAAGAAATTCAAGATGAGTTCAATGGGTGAACTCACTTTCTTTTTAGGATTGCAGGTTAAACAGAAGTCAGATGGAATCTTTATTAACCAAGGAAAGTATGTGCAGGATATTTTGAATAAGTTTGGTTATAAAGATGTAAAGATAGCTAGCACTCCTATGGAGGCACACAAACATCTTAATTCTGATCCTGATGGAGAGGAAGTAGATGTGCACTTGTACAGGTCAATGATTGGTTCTTTGATGTATTTAACTTCATCTAGGCCTGATATTATGTTTGCAGTGTGTCTTTGTGCTAGGTACCAAACCAATCCAAAACAGTCACACATGTATGCTGTGAAAAGGATCTTTAGATACTTGAAAGGTCAACCAGATTTGGGACTTTGGTATGCTAAAGGATCAGATTTTGAGCTTAAGGCTTTCACAGATAGTGACTATGGGGGTGAGAACATGGATAGAAAATCAACAAGTGGAGGATGTCAATTTCTTGGAAATAGGCTAGTGTCATGGCAATGCAAGAAGCAGACCATGGTTTCCACTTCTACAGCAGAAGCAGAATATGTTGCAGCATCAAGTTGCTGTGCACAGGTTCTTTGGATTCAGAATCAGATGTTAGATTATGGTTTGACTTTCATGAACACTCCTATTTATATTGATAATACCTCTGCTATTAGTATCATTCAGAATCCAGTTAAGCATTCAAAAACCAAACACATTGAAATCAGATATCATTTTATACGAGATTGTTATGATTAAAGATTGATTCATATTTTTAAAATTCATACTGATAATCAACTTGCAGATCTTTTTACAAAAGCATTTGATGTAGGAAGATTTACATTTTTGATAGCTAATATTGGTATGATCAATCTCACATAGTGTTTTGGTCTGGATTTGATACTAACAGGGGTGAAGTATATTGTATGTGATAGGGTCAAGTGTTGCTACTGTTAGCTTCATCATGATAACAGTTGGTGCCACTGTTAGTTTACTTATGCCACTGTCAATGTATTTTCAACCCCTGCTGTATATTTGTGTAGATTAACCCCTGCTGTTTGTTTTTCTTAGTTTAATATTGCATGACTCAGCCACTGTCAAGAGACATCACTTGAGCTGGAGTCTAATATTTTCTTTGTTGCTTCTTATTTTGGTTAAAAAAAAAAAAAAAATTTCGTTTTCTAATAAAGCTAAGTTTATGCCCCTGTTAGTTCTAAGTTAGAGTTTCCCTGGTCGGATGCCCCTGCTAGACTATCAGCCGCTGTTAGCTTTGTTAGATGTTTAAAAAGGGTTGACTATAATTGACCAAGTGAGGTACCCCTGTTGGGCTTGTTTATAAGTTGTGCCCCTGCTGGGTATAACCAGCAGTGCCACTGTTAGTTCTATTTTTAGGGCTTGGCACTGTCATCATATAAATACTCAAATACTTCACTTTTTCAATTACGCTTTCAAAATTTTCAAAACCCTTCAATAATTGCTCTCGTTTTGATTTGTTTATTGTAAATCGCTCTTTGTTCGTTCATCAATTTCTTCAATGGCATCGTCATCTTCGTCTGATTCTGGTACTTCTACGTTAAGTGTTCATTCTGAACACAACATGAGGGCTTTCTTGAATAAAGAACTTGCCGATGAGTAATTTCACCCTATCATCGATTTCTTGAGTAATTGTCCAGTTACTTATGCCCTTACTGTCGCTCCACGATTGATTCGATCGCATATTCAAGAATTCTGGCAGAATGCAAAGGAAGGGAATGTTAATGGTATAACTCACATTCATTCCACTGTCAAGGGTAAGAAGGTAATGGTGACTGAGATTGTTCTTAGGGAACTTCTGCAGTTTGATGATGAAGGAGGTATTCTGGAATTATCAAGAGATGATTTGTTCAACGGCATAATGGGTATGGGGTATGAAGGTTCTGGAAAAGCAAGATCAGAATATACTTTCTTGAAATCATGGTTCTGTCCTCAATGGAAGTTCTACATTCATACTTTTCTGGTATGTTTGTCTCAAAAGAGAACTAGTTTTAATGAATTTAGTTCTAGTATTGCATATCCTATTATCTGCTTGGCACAGGGTATCAAATTTAATATATCTAGGTTTATCTTAGATAACATGATTAGGAATGTGAAGGGTGATACATTCATTATGTACCCTAGATTTGTTCAACTTTTATTGAATAATCAATTGTCAAATTTGCCAGCAGAGGATAGTGTAATAGTTAGTTCTACTCTATCTTTGAGAACTATTAAAGCCATGAATCAGTATCAAAATGCTTTTTCAAAGAAGGAAACTGCATTATTTTCTACAATGTCAGTTGCTCCTTCTGCCACTGGTGGTGTATTACCAAC
Organism: Helichrysum umbraculigerum; assembly: GCA_949592205.1. Classification (NCBI taxonomy): domain Eukaryota; kingdom Viridiplantae; phylum Streptophyta; class Magnoliopsida; order Asterales; family Asteraceae; genus Helichrysum; species Helichrysum umbraculigerum. The sequence continues at coordinate 124,688,389 of CATIUR010000003.1, read as the reverse complement.
ACCATCTGGACCAAATGATGACAGGCCAACAACACAAGTTGGTTCTGAACATACATCAGGAGGTGGCACCAAAAGAAAACAAGGGAACCAAAAGCCTACACAAAGTAAAGCCAAGAAATCCAAGAAGGCTAAACAGGCTGTGGAGATTCCTGTTTCTTCACAGTCTCAGTCAAATATTCCACCACAACAGGTGAACATACTTGATGAAAATGTTCATTCTGGACGGGCTGCCACTACTGTTTCTAGCCCACTGGCAGGGCAGGATAGTGGTAACATCAATCAGACCCAACCAGAGGCAACTATATTTGATGAACCTATGGGTGATGATTCAAATGTAGGTCCCAGTACCAATAACCAAGGGACATCTGCAGTGGCAGATGTGGTCGATGATTCATCTAGGAGGTCACACTCCAATGTTGATGAGGCTAGTAATAAAACTAGGGAATTGACTATTGCTGATTTGGTACATGATGTCAATCTGATTTGGAATAAGTTTGAGAAGGAAAGAGCTTTGAGAAGAGAGCAACAGGTTCTGTTGGTTGCTCAGGGTGAGTTGATAAAGAAGCAGAGGGATGAAATTTTTGATTTACAAACCAGGTTGTCGATTGTTGAAGATGCAGTTGATAAAGTTTTGTTGCCTGCTAGGGAATCTTCAGGCAAGGGGGAGAATAAAGATGATGATCATGAGCAGAATGATATGCCTGAAGATAAGAATGGTCATGAGCAGAATGATAATAATGATGGTGATACTGGAGGTGCAGATGATTTCAGTTTCATGGATATACCTACTGATGTAGAGATGAGTGATAAAGTTTTTGAAGATGAATTAAATGTCTCAGATTATGTGGTCAATGAAGACATGGATGAACAGATGGTGAATGCTGAGAATGATAGGAGAATGGTGGTGTATGTGGGAGAAAATGTTCAAACAGGTGATAGTATTGCAGATGATAGTACACAGAGTGGTCCAGCTTTAAATGTTTTTCCATTAAACAAAGATTTACCTTTTAAGGCTGTGGCTAATCTGTATATCTGGGATATTATGGGAGCTAATCTAGATATGTGCAAAAGAGTAAGTTTTAATGATAGATTGGTGTATAGTGATGATAGATCTGTTGAAAGTGAGAAGATGGAATCTGATGATGTAGAGGGTAAGGGGGAGTTGATAGAGTCAACACCTGAAGCAAAAGAGGAAGATAGAGTGAAGATTTACAACAGAAAGAAATCAATTCCGAAGAGAAAGTCTACCTCTGCTAAGGTACAAACCTCTGTTGAAACTCAATTGTTGACCACTGCTAGTAGTGTTTCTACCTCTGCTAGTAGTTTGGTATCTACCCCTGTTGAGGTATCTACCACTGTTGGTACTTTAACAGCAACCCCTGCTACTACAATTTCAACCCCTGTCATAACAACCCCTGTTACTATAACACCTACCCCTGTTACTACAAACTCAACCACTGTTGTATTAACCTCTGTTAGTACTTCAAATATTCCCACTGTTGTCACAACTACTGGTATTCCAATTTTCACCACTGCTACAGCAATGACCACTGCCAGGACTTTAGAAGTGCCTGTTACAATCAGAGAGCCTACACAACCACCCAAACCTAAGTTTGATCTTCCAAAGATTGATTCAAAAGACAAAGGTAAGGGAAAATTAAAAGAAGAGAAAAAGATTAAGAAGGTTGTAGAGCCTCCAATTAATTTGGATGAGGCTAGAAGAGCTCAGGAGGAACATGATGAAAGAATGTTGAGAATGGCAGTTGAGTCTAAAAGAAAGGAAGGTCCAGATGTTGATGTTATTCTGGAAGATTCTAGTGTGGTAACTTTGTCTCAAAAAGCCGCAAAGATGTTGAATGATATGGCTGCAAGAAGTCAAGGTTTATCTGCTCAACAGATACATGGTATGATCAACAGAAAGGATGATAAAGATGGATTGGATCCAGGGTTTGCAAAGCTTAAACAAGCTAATGAAGAAAAGGCAAAGTTGAAAAGACAAGCTGAGCTTGAAAGGAAAAGGAACAAACCACCAACTGCTGCTCAAAGAAAGAAGGACTTGCTCAAAATTCTTGGTGATAGGTATGCACCAAGAAGTGTGCTTGAAGGTTGGGATGTACAGAAATTGGAAAGGGCATATGGAAAATATCAAAATGAGGAGAAGGAAGATTTTGAGAAAATGATTCAGAAAGATAAATTCATTAAGCAAAAGTTGGCTGAAGATAGAAAGAAGATTGCAGAGCAAGTGAGAAGAGAAGAGCAAGAGAGGATTGAAAAGAAAGAGCAAGAGGAAATAGAAGCCAGGGAAAGAGAAATCAAAAGGCTTTCTGATCAAAATATGCAGAACAGATGGAATGGAATACTTGCTTCTGATAATGTAGTTTCTGATTTGGAAAGAGATGCAGAGGAGTTGAAAAAATATATCAAAGAGGTGAAGGATTATAAAGAAAATATTCACATCAATCATGATAGATCTTCAAGGATAGTTGAATGGGAAGGAATTAAATTAAAGGTTGCTGATGGTGATAAAGAACAGATCAAGATTGTTAGAGAGAATGGTGATAAGCAATATTTGTCATCTGTTGCTGATGTGCTTAAGAATGTGAATAGATTGGACATTCTAGATCTGTTTGAGCTAAACAGTCAAGGAGATAGACAGGCTTCATTGGTAATTATGGAAAAAGAATTGGGAAGATGTCTGAATATGTTGTTTGAGCCTGAGCCATTTATCAATTTGTTCTTACATTGTATTGATGCTGTGAATACTTGGAGACATTTTGTTAGAGCTGGAGTTCATATGATTTTATTTAGAAGTGGAATGTCAATTTTCATGCTTGATGAAAGGAGATATGTTCTGGGAACTCAGATTCTAAGAAATGTGCTTGCATCTCAATTGAAAACTACAGTGATTTCTGAAGAAGCATTTAATGCTTTATATATGGTGCTCAATCAGTTTCATAAAAGAATGGAGGTTGAAAGAATGAAAGAGGAGGAGAGAAGAAGAAAACAGAATCAAACTCAGAAAGATAAAAAGAAAGATGAAGAAACTTGATTCATTACTGAGAATGATCAAGTTTAGGGGGAGATTGTTGAGACCTGAGCCACTGTCGAATCTGCTCAGAGTACAAGTATCTTGCCACTGTTAGAAGTTTACCGCTGTTAGTAGTTGCCACTGCTAGTTAGTAGTTGCCGCTGTCAATTAGTTTTAGTCTAACAGTGCCACTGTTAATGTGTAATTTGTATTTTGTATCAAGTACTCAACCTCTATTAGTAATATATGAGTACTGCCCCTGTTAGATATATAGATAACCACTGTTGGTTAAATATAGTCTGTTAGAGAGAATTATGGAATAGATATGATTCCATAATAGTTTGATTCTGTAAAGGATTCTATATGTTATAAATAGAGATCTTGTAAAACCTAGATAGATACGATTCATTCTAGTTATTAGCTTCAAGGTTGTAAACCCTAACACAATTGTGTGTTCGTATTATTAATAATATTGAAGCTTTTGGTTAGATATTCTGTTATATTCAAGTTTGTTCTTCAAGTTATTAATAAACTATTCCGCAAGCTTATTAATAATCAATCAAAGTAATACATACTAAGATCTCTAGCTGGGATCATCATAACCAAACTTATTCAAAATATCCTGCACATACTTTCCTTGGTTAATAAAGATTCCATATGACTTCTGTTTAACCTGCAATCCTAAAAAGAAAGTGAGTTCACCCATTGAACTCATCTTGAATTTCTTATGCATTAAACCCTCAAACTCTTTGCACAATGAATCCCTAGTTGAACCAAAAATAATATCATCAACATAAACCTGTACCAACAATATATCTCTCTGAACCCTCTTGGTAAACAAAGTTTTGTCAATAGTACCTCTCTTGAATCCAATCCTGAGAAGATACTCAGATAGAGTATCATACCAAGCTCTTGGTGCTTGATGTAACCCATACAAAGCTTTCTTCAATCTGCACACTCTATCTGGATATGTTGGATCTTCAAACCCTGGTGGTTGGCATACATACACCTCATCATCAATTAGACCATGAAGAAAAGCACTCTTCACATCCATTTGATAAACTTTGAAATCCTGATAAGATGCATAAGCTAAAAATAACCTAATAGCTTCTATTCTAGCAACAGGAGCAAAGACATCATCATAATCTATGCCTTCTTCCTGTGTATACCCCTGTGCTACCAACCTTGCTTTATTCTTTATCACTATACCTCTTTCATCTCTCTTGTTCTTGAAGATCCACCTTGTGCCTATAGCTTTCTTTCCTGTTGGTAGATCAACCAAATCCCATACATCTTGCAGTTTGAACTGCAACAATTCTTCTTGCATTGACTCTATCCAACTTGGATCTTTGAGAGCTTCCACTGCCTTCTTTGGTTCCATCTGAGAAAGAAAACAAACATATAGTGAAGTATGTAAATCTTCTTCTCTTACCTTTAACTGCTGTCTGGTCAGAACAGATGAATCAATATCACCAATAACCAAATCCAAGGAATGATCTTTGTGAACCAGATACTTAGATGTGGATGTATCAAGCAGTTCTCTTTCCAAATTAGGACCTAAAAGATTATCCATCTCAGATTCTGAATAAGAATCTCTTTCTTCTCTTTCTTTTGAAGGCTTTGGAGTTGCTTCAGAATCTGACAAAGAAGTCCTTTCTAAAACTTGAAATGGAGGACTTTGTTCAAAATGCTTTGGAGATTCATACTCTCCTTCTGAATCATGCTCTGAAACTGTATGAGAACCCTTTGAAGTAAATGGTTGATGATCTGTTGGAATTGAACCATCTTCATCATTGTTTGAACCATTTTTGCCACATGACCCACTTGTATCATCTGAAGGTTCATCTTGCTCTTATTGAAATGCTGCTGGTGGATCTGGAGACCAAATAGGAAACAATACATACTGCAAGTTATCCCTTTTAGTCTGACTTGAGATTGAGGTCCCATCATCACCTGCATCATTACCTGCATCTGTACCTGCACTAGTAGACAAATCTGGATATCTAAAAGCATGGGTTAGTGCATCAATATCAAACAATACTTCTGGACCTTTTCCTTCTACATTTGATGTATTTTCATTAAAGGTCACATCCATGGTCTCATCTATGATCCTAGTCCTTTTATTAAATACTCTATAAGCCTTGCTTTGAATAGAGTATCCAACAAATACACCCTCATCTACCTTACTCTGAAACTTACCAAGATGATCTCTGGTATTTAAGACAGTACAAGGACATCCAAATGGTTTCAAAAAGCTAACCAAAGGTTTTCTCTTAAAGAATAACTCATAGGGTGTCTTGTTATAAGGTTTAATGATCAAAATCCTATTCAAAACATAACAAGCAGTGCTGACTGCCTCTGCCCAAAAGGACATTGGAAGTTTAGCATCTGCTAGCATGCTTCTAGCAGCCTCAATTAGTGTCCTATTCCTCCTTTCAGCTACTCCATTTTGTTGTGGAGTCCTAGGTGCACTAAACTGTCTTTCTATACCTTTATCCTCACAGAACTTATTCATCTCATGATTCTTAAATTCTGTCCCATTATCACATCTGATGATCTTAACCTTTTGATTAGTTGAATTCTCAATCCTAGTTATGAATGATCTAAGTATTTCACCTGTCTCATCCTTGGTCCTAAGAAAGAATACCCAACTCATTCTAGAATAATCATCAGTTATCACCAAACAGTAAGATTTCTTCACTTGACTAGCTACATTGGTAGGGCCAAACAAGTCCATATGTAACAGGTGTAAGGGAGTGGTATTGGTATTCACAAGCTTGGACTTATAAGAGGTCTTGTGTTGCTTGCCTTTGAGACAAGATACACAGTGATCACTACATTCAAATAACTTTTCAGGTAAGCCTCTCACTAGCTTATTCCTAACAAGTTTATTCATGGTCTTGTAATTCAAGTGACACATCCTCCTATGCCATAGTTCAGATTCAGAAACAGTAGCTTTGGATATAAGACAGTTAACATTTTGAGATTCCATCTTGTTTAAATCACTACAGTATACATTATCCTTTCTTGGAACTCTCATTAAAATTTTATCTTCAGGTATTTTGATTTTTTCAGAAAGTATAAGGCATTCTGTGTCAGTGAAATAAACAGGATTTTGCTTATCTGTGATTTGACTCAGACTAAGCAAATTATATCTCAATTGCTCAACATAGTACACATCATTGAAAGTGAGCTTACTGCTTTTTACCTTACCTTTTCCAGTGATCTTACCTCCTTTAGGATTGCTGCCAAATGCTACATCTCCTCCATTAAATGCTTTGAAATCCTGCAGCTTTTCCCTATCTCCAGTCATGTGCCTTGAGCAGCCAGAATCAATGTGCCATAAGCTCTTTGGCTTGCCCTGCACATATAAAAAGAGAAAATATTAGTTTCTCTTAGGAACCCAAACCAATTTGGCTTTGGGTTTCCCATTAGCATTTTTGATATCAACCCTCTTAAAGGTGATTGATCTCAATGCTCCATTGATTTTGGATACATTTGATGTAGATGCATTCTTATGTTTCCAAAAACAATCTGTTTTAGACCTGACAGGGGTTAATGGTCTGACAGTGGTCACCTTCAAATTAGTATTTATTACCCTAGCAGTGGTAGCTTTACTTGGTATAAACATTCTTTTGAAATGTGTAATACCAGCAGAGGTACCATGCCTGACAGTGGTCAAACCCTCCCCTGTTCTTGTCTTGCCTCTGTTAGCCTTTGACAGTGGCACTGCTGCAGCATTAACAGGGACTGCAGCTTTGCCTCTGTTTGGCTTATTTCTCAACATATGTCCTGTACCACTGTTCCTATTATTTTTAGGATTGTAGTAACAGTCCTGTTGAAGATGATTATATCTACCACAAATAAAACATGATTTTCTTTTTACACATTCAAACTCATTACCCAGTCTTTGTGAAACCAATTGGTTCCAATTTCTCTGATTACCCCTGGAAATGGATTTATTTACATTATTTGAAGTATTTAAATCAGATCTGTTTGATTTACATGCACATTTATCACACTCAGATTTATCTTTTGACTTATCTTTTGATACAGGATTGACCTTTTTATGCACATACCCTAGACCAGATCTAGATTTATTTGATTTTCTCACTTGATCTATCTGTGCCTTTGCTTTCTCAACAAACATCTTTTTACCCTCTTCTAGTTTAGTACTATTTAGTTCAGAAACTAGACCAGTAATAGGCTTAACACAATCATCCACAGAATTACTATCACTATCACTCTCATCTTCCTCAGTCCAATCAGATACTTCCACTTTATCAAAATTCACATTATTAGCACAATTAACTACTAGATCTACCTTTTTAACCTCCTCAGACACATCTACCTTAAGTTTTTCTAAGTCAAACTCAATTTTAGATGGGAAGTAAGTATGATTATAAGGTGGGGGTACAGCATTAAGGTTGTAACCTAATCCAGTTTTTAATTTATCATGAATTTGAGACTTGATTAAGTTTTGAACACCTTTTGAAGCATTTTCCAATTCATCAACTTTCAACTTTATTGACTCTTTATCAGAAATTGCCTCAGCCAACTTTGCACTTAGCATATCAACTTTTGTTTGTAAAGCTTTCTTTTCCCAATTTAGATATTTAATATCTAAGTGAAATTGTGATTCATTCTTTTCAAAAGCTTTTATCTGTCTTTCTAAGTTTTCAATAGCTAAAGTTGAATGTTGACTCTTTTCTACACAAGCTTTTAACTCATTACACACAACCATATTATGATCCCTATAAAATTTAACCATTTTCTTACATGTAGGAGGACATAATTTAGATTGTACCTCATATGGAATGTCTGAAGGCTCTGGTTCTTCTGTGACAGCCATCAAAGCTTGATTTTTGACTACAAGCTCTTCCTGGTCACTCCAGTCAAATCCTCCCATCCCATCTTGTGCAACCAATGAATCTGAAGTGGTGTTCTGAACAGGTACCAATCTTCTTTGTGGAGCAGAACTGTTTCTTACAATACCATTCTGAGATCCTCCAGCCTGTGTGCTCTTGCATTCTCTAGCAAAGTGTCCCATCTTGTGACAGTTGAAACACTCCACCTTGCTGTTGTCAAATCCAGCTACACCATCTCTCTTGTAAGTAAAGTTTCTGTTCCCTGACCTCTGCATAAATCTTTTTGCCCTTATAGTTATCATAGCCATCTGCCATCTCAAATCCATCTCTTCAAGATCCTCTTCATTAACCTGTTCCAAATCCTCTGTTGTTAATGATGAATTCACATGACTTGCAAAGAAAGCTTCCAAGACATTATCATTAGCACCAGATGTGCTACAACTACCAGATTCAGCAACTGACACAAAAGCAGCATTGTTAGAGCTACCATTGGACTGTTTCAGAGCCATCACCTCAGGCTCAAAGTTCCTCAGATCATTGTATAGATCTTCAATCTCCTTTTCTTCAAGATCTGCACTTTGTCTAAGTCCCATAGTGTACATATTCCAATCTGTGCCTAATGATCTTAGAAACTTCCTATTCAAATCATCCTTATCAATCTTAACATTGTGATTTTCAAGATCACCCACAAGTTTTTGAAATCTATCAAAAGTCTGAGTCAAAGTTTCAGACTTTACACCTGCAAAGTTTTCAAATTGTTGTTTGAGAAGAGATCTCTTATTCTTCTTGGTGTTGTCAATACCACCAAATCTCTTAACAATTGCTTCCATGAGAACCTGAGCATCTTCACAGTTCTCAAATTTTCTTTGATACTCATTAGGAATAGACAAAAGTAGAGTACTTAATGCCTTCCATTCTGTTGCTCTTTCTTTCCTCTCTGCATCAGTCTTTGGAGGTGGTCTTTCTTCCTTTTTGCCATCTGCATCCTTAGTATAGACTGGTCCATTAGTAACTACCTCCCACATCATATAATCCGTCAGCAACATGTATTGCCTAATCCTAGTCTGCCATAGCTCAAACTCATCGGGTTTGAGCATGGGGATCTTTGTAGCTTGAATACCTTCCATCGTTTCAGTAGACATGTTTGTTTATTTGAAAAAGCTGCAAAATTCAATTACCTTCTTCAAGATCAAAGTAATATCAAGCTCTGATACCACTTGATGATCCCAGCTAGAGATCTTAGTATGTATTACTTTGATTGATTATTAATAAGCTTGCGGAATAGTTTATTAATAACTTGAAGAACAAACTTGAATATAACAGAATATCTAACCACAAGCTTCAATATTATTAATAATAATACGAACACACAATTGTGTTAGGGTTTACAACCTTGAAGCTAATAACTAGAATGAATCATATCTATCTAGGTTTTACAGGATCTCTATTTATAACATATAGAGTCCTTTACAGAATCAAACTATTATGGAATCATATCTATTCCATAATTCTCTCTAACAGACTATATCTAACCAACAGTGGTTATCTATATTACTAACAGGGGTACTACTCGTATATTAACAGTGGTTGAGTACTTGATACAAAATACAAATTACACATTAACAGTGGCACTGTTAGACTAAAACTAATTGACAGCGGCAACTACTAACTAGCAGTGGCAACCACTAACAGAGGTAAACTTCATTCTAGCAGCGGCACAACACTTGTATTCTGAGCAGATCTAGCAGTGGCTCAGGTCTCAACAGAGTGGACGGATGAGATATTTGCATCTAAATCAAAGTTAACATACTAATATAGACAACAAATAAATTATTTTATAGTTGAGTAACAAAAATTGTTAAAATATGGACTCATAAAAAAAAAGTAGCAAAGAAATTATACGATTATTCTTGATAATATGGATGAGGTTAAATTGGACCAAATTTGGAAAGAGTGTTATGATTTTGAAGTATTTGAAGATGATAAATAAACTATTAAGTAAAGTTGTGATTGGATTCACGATATCTTCAACACTTTAAAAAAAAAAAAAAAAAACTAATTTGAAAATAGTAGCAAAATGCTTTACGATTTTGTGTAAAGTTAAATGTGGTGAAAAAAGAGTGGACGGATGAGATATTTGCATCTAAATCAAAGTTAACATACTAATATAGACCACAAATTAAATATTTAATAGTTGATTAACAAAAATTGTTAAAATATGGACTCATAAAAAAAAGTAGCAAAGAAATTATACGATTATTCTTGATAAAATGGATGAGGTTAAATTGAAGCAAAATTTGGAAAGAGTGTTATGATTTTGAACTATTTGGAGATGATAATAAAACTATTAAGTAAAGCTGTGATTGAATTCACGATATCTTCAACACTTAAATAAAAACCTAATTTGAAAAAGTAGCAAAATGCTATACGATTTTGTGTAAAGTTAAATGTGGTGAAAAAAGAGTAGACAGAGGAGATATTTGCATCTAAATCAAAGTTAACATACTAATATAGACAACAAATAAAATATTTTATAGTTGAGTAACAAAAATTGTTAAAATATGTACTCATAAAAAAAAAATAGCAAGGAAATTATACGATTATTCTAGATAATAAGGATGAGGTTAAATTGGAGCAAAATTTGGAAAGAGTGTGATGATTTTGAACTATTTGGAGATGATAAATAAACTATTAAGTAAAGCTATGATTGAATTCACGATATCTTCAATACTTAAAAAAAAAAAAAAAACTATCTTGAAAAAAGTAGCAAAATGCTATACAATTTCGTGTAAAGTTAAATATGGTGAAAAAAGAGTAGACAGAGGAGATATTTGCATCTAAATCAAAGTTAACTTACTAATATAGACAACAAATAGAATATTTAATAGTTGAGTAACAAAAATTGTTAAAATATAGACTCATAAAAAAATAGCAAAGAAATTATACGATTATTCTAGATAATATGAATGAGGTTAAATTGGAGCAAAATTTGGAAAGAGTGTTATGATTTTGAACTATTTGGAGATGATAAATAAACTATTAAGTAAAGCTGTGATTGAATTCACGATACTTCCAACACTTAAAAAAAAAAAACTTATTTGAAAAAGTAGAAAAATGTTATACCATTTTGTGTAAAGTTAAATGTGGTGAAAAAAGAGTAGACAGAGGAGATATTTGCATATAAATCAAAGTTAACATACTAATATAGACAACAAATAACATATTTTATAGTTGAGTAACAAAAATTGTTAAAATATGGACTCATAAAAAAATAGCAAAGAAATTATACGATTATTCTAGATAATATGGATGAGGTTAAATTGGAGCAAAATTTGGAAAGAGTGTTATGATTTTGAACTATTTGGAGATGATAAATAAACTATTAAGTAAAGCTGTGATTGAATTCACGATATCTTCAACACTTAAAAAAAAAAACCTAATTTGAAATAAGTAGCAAAATGCTATACGATTTTGTGTAAAGTTAAATGTGATGAAAAAAGAGTAGACAGAGGAGATATTTGCATCTAAATCAAAGTTTACATACTAATATAGACAACAAATAAAATATTTTATAGTTGAGTAACAAAAATTGTTAAAGTATGGACTCATCTAAAAAAAAGTAACAAAGAAATTATACGATTATTCTAGATAATATGGATGAGGTTAAATTGGAGCAAAATTTGGAAATAGTGTTATGATTTTGAACTATTTGGAGATGATAAATAAACTATTAAGTAAAGCTGTGATTGGATTCACGATATCTTCAACACTTGAAAGAGTGGACGGATGAGATATATGCATCTAAATCAAAGTAAACATACTAATATAGATAACAAATTAAATATTTAATAGTTGATTAACAAAAATTGTTAAAATATGGACTCATCAAAAAAAAGTAGCAAAGAAGTTATACGATTATTCTTGATAATATGGATGAGGTTAAATTGGAGCAAAATTTGGAAAGAATGTTATGATTTTGAAGTATTTGTAAATGATAAATAAACTATTAAGTAAAGTTGTGATTGAATTCCCGATATTTCCAACACTTGAAAAAAAAAAAAACTTATTTAGAAAAAAAGTAGCAAAATGCTATGCGATTTTGTGTAAAGTTTAATGTGGTGAAAAAAGAGTAGATAGAGGAGATATTTGCATCTAAATCAAAGTTAACATACTAATATATACAACAAATAAAATATTTTATAGTTGAGTAACAAAAATTGTTAAAATATGAACCCATAAAAAAAAGTAGCAAAGAAATTATACGATTAATCTAGATAATATGGATGAGGATAAATTGGAGCAAAATTTGGAAAGAGTGTTATGACTTTGAACTATTTGGAGATGATAATAAAACTATTAAGTAAAGCTGTGATTGAATTCACGATATCTTCAACACTTAAAAAAAAACCTAATTTGAAAAAAGTAGCAAAATGCTATACGATTTTGTGTAAAGTTAAATGTGGTGAAAAAATAGTAGACAGAGGAGATATTTGCATCTAAATCAAAGTTAACATACTAATATATATACAACAAATATAAAATTTTATAGTTGAGTAACAAAAATTGTTAAAATATGGACTCATCAAAAAAAAGTAGCAAAAAAATTATACGATTATTCTAGATAATATGGATGAGGTTAAATTGGAGCAAAATTTGGAAAGAGTGTTATGATTTTACAGTATTTGTAGATGATAAATAAACTATTTAGTAAAGCTGTGATCGAATTCACTATATTTCCAACACTTAAAAAAAAAACCTAATTTGAAAAAAGTAGCAAAATGCTATACGATTTTGTGTAAAGTTAAATGTGGTGAAAAAAGAGTAGACGGAGGAGATATTTGCATCTAAATCCAAGTTAACATACTAACATAGACAACAAATAAATTATTTTATAGTTGAGTAACAAAAATTGTTAAAATATGGACTCATAAAAAAAAAAGTAGCAAAGAAATTATACGATTATTCTTGATAATATGGATGAGGTTAAATTGGAGCAAAATTTGGAAAGAATGTTATGATTTTGAAGTATTTGTAAATGATAAATAAACTATTAAGTAAAGCTGTGATTGAATTCCCGATATTTCCAACACTTGAAAAAAAAAAAAAAACTTATTTAGAAAAAAAGTAGCAAAATGCTATGCGATTTTGTGTAAAGTTTAATGTGGTGAAAAAAGAGTAGATAGAGGAGATATTTGCATCTAAATCAAAGTTAACATACTAATATATACAACAAATAAAATATTTTATAGTTGAGTAACAAAAATTGTTAAAATATGAACCCATAAAAAAAAGTAGCAAAGAAATTATACGATTAATCTAGATAATATGGATGAGGATAAATTGGAGCAAAATTTGGAAAGAGTGTTATGACTTTGAACTATTTGGAGATGATAATAAAACTATTAAGTAAAGCTGTGATTGAATTCACGATATCTTCAACACTTAAAAAAAAACCTAATTTGAAAAAAGTAGCAAAATGCTATACGATTTTGTGTAAAGTTAAATGTGGTGAAAAAAATAGTAGACAGAGGAGATATTTGCATCTAAATCAAAGTTAACATACTAATATATACAACAAATATAATATTTTATAGTTGAGTAACAAAAATTGTTAAAATATGGACTCATCAAAAAAAAAGTAGCAAAAAAATTATACGATTATTCTAGATAATATGGATGAGGTTAAATTGGAGCAAAATTTGGAAAGAGTGTTATGATTTTACAGTATTTGTAGATGATAAATAAACTATATAGTAAAGCTGTGATCGAATTCACTATATTTCCAACACTTAAAAAAAAAAAAACCTAATTTGAAAAAAGTAGCAAAATGCTATACGATTTTGTGTAAAGTTAAATGTGGTGAAAAAAGAGTAGACGGAGGAGATATTTGTATCTAAATCCAAGTTTACATACTAATATAGACAACAAATAAATTATTTTATAGTTGAGTAACAAAAATTGTTAAAATATGGACTCATAAAAAAAAAGTAGGAAAGAAATTATAAGATTATTCTAAATAATATGGATGAGGTTAAATTGGAGCAAAATTTGGAAAGAGTGTTATGATTTTGAACTATTTGGAGATGATAATAAAACTATTAACTAAAGCTGTGATTGAATTCACGATATCTTCAACACTTAAAAAAAAACCTAATTGGAAAAAAGTAGCAAAATGTTATACGATTTTGTGTAAAGTTAAATATGGTGAAAAAAGAGTAGACAGAGGAGATATTTGCATCTAAATCAAAGTTAACATACTAATACAGACAACAAATAAAATATTTTATAGTTGAGTAACAAAAATTGTTAAAATATGGACTCATAAAAAAAAAGTAGCAAAGAAATTATATGATTATTCTAGATAATATGGATGAGATTAAATTAGAGCAAAATTATTAAGTAAAGCTGTGATTGAATTCACGATATCTTCAACACTTAAAAAAAAACTTATTTGAAAAAAGTAGCAAAATGCTATACGATTTTGTGTAAAGTTAAATGTGGTGAAAAAAGAGTGGACGGATGAGATATTTGCATCTAAATCAAAGTTAACATACTAATATAGACAACAAATAAAATATTTTATAGTTGAGTAACAAAAATTGTTAAAATATGGACTCATAAAAAAAAGTAGCAAAGAAATTATACGATTATTCTAGATAATATGGATGAGGTTAAATTGGAGCAAAATTTGGAAAGAGTGTTATGATTTTGAACTATTTGGAGATGATAAATAAACTATTAAGTAAAGCTGTGATTGAATTCACGATATCTTCAACACTTAAAAAAAACTTATTTGAAAAAAGTAGCAAAATGCTATACGATTTTGTGTAAAGTTTAATGTGGTGAAAAAAGAGTAGACAGATGAGATATTTGCATCTAAATCAAAGTTAACATACTAATATAGACAACAAATAAAATATTTTATAGTTGAGTAAAGAAAATTTTTAAAATATGGACTCATAAAAAAAAAGTAGCAAAGAAATTATACGATTATTCTAGATAATATGGATGAGGATAAATTGGAGCAAAATTTGGAAAGAGTGTTATGACTTTGAACTATTTGGAGATGATAATAAAACTATTAAGTAAAGCTGTGATTGACTTCAGGATATCTTCAACACTTAAAAAAAAATATAATTTGAAAAAAGTAGCAAAATGCTATACGATTTTGTGTAAAGTTAAATGTGGTGAAAAAATTGTAGACAGAGGGGATATTTGCATCTAAATCAAAGTTAACATACTAATATATACAACAAATATAATATTTTATAGTTGAGTAACGAAAATTGTTAAAATATGGACTCATCAAAAAAAAGTAGCAAAAAAATTATACGATTATTCTAGATAATATGGATGAGGTTAAATTGGAGCAAAATTTGGAAAGAGTGTTATGATTTTACAGTATTTGTAGATGATAAATAAACTATTTAGTAAAGCTGTGATCGAATTCACTATATTTCCACACTTAAAAAAAAAAAAAAAAACCTAATTTGAAAAAAGTAGCAAAATGCTATACGATTTTGTGTAAAGTTAAATGTGGTGAAAAAAGAGTAGACGGAGGAGATATTTGCATCTAAATCCAAGTTTACATACTAATATAGACAACAAATAAATTATTTTATAGTTGAGTAACAAAAATTGTTAAAATATGGACTCATAAAAAAAAAGTAGCAAAGAAATTATATGATTATTCTAGATAATATGGATGAGGTTAAATTGGAGCAAAATTATTAAGTAAAGCTGTGATTGAATTCACGATATCTTCAACACTTAAAAAAAAAACTTATTTGAAAAAAGTAGCAAAATGCTACACGATTTTGTGTAAAGTTAAATGTGGTGAAAAAAGAGTGGACAGAGGAGATATTTGCATCTAAATCAAAGTTTACATACTAATATAGACAACAAATAAAATATTTTATAGTTGAGTAACAAAAATTGTTAAAGTATGGACTCATCTAAAAAAAAGTAACAAAGAAATTATACGATTATTCTAGATAATATGAATGAGGTTAAATTGGAGCAAAATTTGGAAAGAGTGTTATGATTTTGAACTATTTGGAGATGATAAATAAACTATTAAGTAAAGCTGTGATTGAATTCACGATATTTCCAACACTAAAAAAAACTTATTTGAAAAAAGTAGCAAAATGCTATACGATTTTGTGTAAAGTTAAATATGGTGAAAAAAGAGTGGACGGATGAGATATTTGCATCTAAATCAAAGTTAACATACAAATATAGACAACAAATTAAATATTTAATAGCTAATTAACAAAAATTGATAAAATATGGACTCATAAAAAAAATTAGCAAAGAAATTATACGATTATTCTTGATAATATGGACGAGGTTAAATTGGAGCAAAATTTGGAAAGAGTGTTATGATTTTGAACTAGTTGGAGATGATAAATAAACTATTAAGTAAAGCTGTGATTGAATTCATGATATCTTCAACATTTAAAAAAAAAAAAAAAAAAAAAAAAAAAAAAAAAAAAAAAAAAAAAAAACTAATTTGAAAAAAGTAGCAAAATGCTATACGATTTTGTGTATAGTTAAATGTGGTGAAAAAAGAGTAGACAGAGGAGATATTTGCATCTAAATCAATGTTTACATACTAATATAGACAACAAATAAAATATTTTATAGTTGAGTAACAAAAATTGTTAAAATATGTACTCATCAAAAAAAAATAGCAAAGAAATTATACGATTATTCTAGATAATAAGGATGAGGTTAAATTGGAGCAAAATTTGGAAAGAGTGTAATGATTTTGAACTATTTGGAGATGATAAATAAACTATTAAGTAAAGCTATGATTGAATTCACGATATCTTCATCACTTAAAAAAAAAAAAAAAAAAAAACGTAATTTGTAAAAAGTAGCAAAATGCTATACGATTTTGTGTAAAGTTAAATATGGTGAAAAAAGAGTAGACAGAGGAGATATTTGCATCTAAATCAATGTTAACATACTAATATAGACAACAAATAGAATATTTTATAGTTGAGTAACAAAAATTGTTAAAATATGGACTCATAAAAAAAAATAGCAAAGAAATTATACGATTATTCTAGATAATATTAATGAGGTTAAATTGGAGCAAAATTTAGAAAGAGTGTTATGATTTTGAACTATTTGGAGATGATAAATAAACTATTTAGTAAAGCTGTGATTGAATTCACGATACTTCCAACACTTAAAAAAAAAAAAAATTATTTGAAAAAAGTAGCAAAATGCTATACGATTTTGTGTATAGTTAAATGTGGTGAAAAAAGAGTAGACAGAGGAGATATTTGCATCTAAATCAAAGTTTACATACTAATATAGACAACAAATAAAATATTTTATAGTTGAGTAACAAAAATTGTTAAAGTATGGACTTATCTAAAAAAAAGTAACAAAGAAATTATACGATTATTCTAGATAATATGGATGAGGTTAAATTGGAGCAAAATTTGGAAAGAGTGTTATGATTTTGAACGATTTGGAGATGATAAATAAACTATTGAGTAAAGCTGTGATTGAATTCACGATATTTCCAACACTAATAAAAAACTTATTTGAAAAAAGTAGCAAAATGCTATACGATTTTGTGTAAAGTTAAATGTGGTGAAAAAAGAGTAGACAGATGAGATATTTGCATCTAAATCAAAGTTAACATACTAATTTAGACAACAAATTAAATATTTAATAGTTGATTAACAAAAAATGTTAGAATATGGACTCATAAAAAAAATTAGCAAAGAAATTATACGATTATTCTTGATAATATGGACGAGGTTAAATTGGAGCAAAATTTGGAAAGAATGTTATGATTTTGAACTATTTTGAGATGATAAATAAACTATTAAGTAAAGCTGTGATTGAATTCATGATATCTTCAACATTTAAAAAAAAAAAAAAAAAAAAAAAAAAAAAAAAACCTAATTTGAAAAAAGTAGCAAAATGCTATACGATTTTGTGTATAGTTAAATGTGGTGAAAAAAGAGTAGACAGAGGAGATATTTGCATCTAAATCAATGTTTACATACTAATATAGACAACAAATAAAATATTTTATAGTTGAGTAACAAAAATTGTTAAAGTATGGACTCATCTAAAAAAAAGTAACAAAGAAATTATACGATTATTCTAGATAATATGGATGCGGTTAAATTGGAGCAAAATTTGGAAAGAGTGTTATGATTTTGAACTATTTGGAAATGATAAATAAACTATTAAGTAAAGCTGTGATTGAATTCACGATATTTCCAACAAAAAAAAAAAACATAATTTGAAAAAAGTAGCAAAATGATATACGATTTTGTGTAAAATTAAATGTGGGGAAAAAAAGAGTAGACAGATGAGATATTTGCATATAAATCAAAGTTAACATACTAATATAGACAACAAATAAAATAATTTATAGTTGAGTAACAAAAATTGTTAAAATATGGACTCATCAAAAAAAAGTAGCAAAGCAATTATACGATTATTCTAGATAATATGGATGAGGTTAAATTGGAGCAAAATTTAGAAAGAATGCTATGATTTTGAAGTATTTGTAAATGATAAATAAACTATTAAGTAAAGCTGTGATTGAATTCATGATATTTCCGACACTTGAAAAAAAAAAACTTAATTTGAAAAAAGTAGCAAAATGCTATACGATTTTGTGTAAAGTTAAATATGGTGAAAAAATAGTAGACAGAGGAGATATTTGCATCTAAATCAAAGTTAACTTACTAATATAGACAACAAATAGAATATTTAATAGTTGAGTAACAAAAATTGTTAGAATATGGACTCATAAAAAAATAGCAAAGAAATTATACGATTATTCTAGATAATATGAATGAGGTTAAATTGGAGCAAAATTTGGAAAGAGTGTTATGATTTTGAACTATTTGGAGATGATAAATAAACTATTAAGTAAAGTTGTGATTGAATTCACGATACTTCCAACACTTAAAAAAAAAAAAAAAAAACTTGTTTGAAAAAGTAGCAAAATGTTATACGATTTTGTGTAAAGTTAAATGTGGTGAAAAAAGAGTAGACAGAGGAGATATTTGCATATAAATCAAAGTTAACATACTAATATAGACAACAAATAACATATTTTATAGTTGAGTAACAAAAATTGTTAAAATATGGACTCATAAAAAAAATAGCAAAGAAATTATACGATTATTCTAGATAATATGGATGAGGTTAAATTGGAGCAAAATTTGGAAAGAGTGTTATGATTTTGAACTATTTGGAGATGATAAATAAACTATTAAGTAAAGCTGTGATTGAATTCACGATATCTTCAACACTTAAAAAAAAAACCTAATTTGAAAAAAGTAGCAAAATGCTATACGATTTTGTGTAAAGTTAAATGTGGTGAAAAAAGAGTAGGCAGAGGAGATATTTGCATCTAAATCAAAGTTTACATACTAATATAGACAACAAATAAAATATTTTATAGTTGAGTAACAAAAATTGTTAAAATATGGACTCATCTAAAAAAAGTAACAAAGAAATTATACGATTATTCTAGATTATTGATGAGGTTAAATTGGAGCATAATTTGGAAAGAGTGTTATGATTTTGAACTATTTGTAGATGATAAATAAACTATTAAGTAAAGCTATGATTGAATTCACGATATTTCCAACACTAAAAAAAAATTTATTTGAAAAAAGTAGCAAAATGCTATACGATTTTGTGTAAAGTTAAATGTGGTGAAAAAAGAGTGGACGGATGAGATATTTGCATCTAAATCAAAGTTAACATACTAATATAGACAACAAATTAAATATTTAATAGTTGATTAACAAAAATTGTTAAAATATGGACTCATAAAAAAAATTAGCAAAGAAATTATACGATTATTCTTGATAATATGGACGAGGTTAAATTGGAGCAAAATTTGGAAAGAGTGTTATGATTTTGAACTATTTGGAGATGATAAATAAACCATTAAGTAAAGCTGTGATTGAATTCACGATATCTTCAACACTTAAAAAAAAAAAAAAAAAAAAAAAAAAAAAAAAAACCTAATTTGAAAAAAGTAGCAAAATGCTATACGGTTTTGTATAAAGTTAAATGTGGAGAAAAAAGAGTAGACAGAGGAGATATTTGCATCTAAATTAATGTTTACATACTAATATAGACAACAAATAAAATATTTTATAGTTGAGTAACAAAAATTGTTAGAATATGGACTCATCTAAAAAAAAGTAACAAAGAAATTATACGATTATTCTATATAATATGGATGAGGTTAAATTGGAGCAAAATTTAGAAAGAGTGTTATGATTTAGAACTATTTGGAAATGATAAATAAACTATTAAGTAAAGCTGTGATTGAATTCACGATATTTCCAACAAAAAAAAAAAACATAATTTGAAAAAAGTAGCAAAATGATATACGATTTTGTGTAAAATTAAATGTGGGGAAAAAAAGAGTAGACAGATGAGATATTTGCATATAAATCAAAGTTAACATACTAATATAGACAACAAATAAAATAATTTATAGTTGAGTAACAAAAATTGTTAAAATATGGACTCATCAAAAAAAAGTAGCAAAGCAATTATACGATTATTCTAGATAATATGGATGAGGTTAAATTGGAGCAAAATTTAGAAAGAATGCTATGATTTTGAAGTATTTGTAAATGATAAATAAACTATTAAGTAAAGCTGTGATTGAATTCATGATATTTCCGACACTTGAAAAAAAAAAAACTTAATTTGAAAAAAGTAGCAAAATGCTATGCGATTTTGTGTAAAGTTTAATGTGGTGAAAAAAAGGTAGATAGAGGAGATATTTGCATCTAAATCAAAGTTAACATACTAATATATACAACAAATAAAATATTTTATAGTTGAGTAACAAAAATTGTTAAAATATGAACCCATAAAAAAAAGTAGTAAAGAAATTATACGATTATTCTAGATAATATGGATGAGGTTAAATTGGAGCAAAATTTGGAAAGAGTGTTATGATTTTAAACTATTTGGAAATGATAATAAAACTATTAAGTAAAGCTGTGATTGAATTCACGATATCTTCAACACTTTAAAAAAAAAACTAATTTGAAAAAAGTAGCAAAATTCTATACGATTTTGTGTAAAATTAAATGTGGTGAAAAAAGAGTAGACAGAGGAGATATTTGCATCTAAATCAAAGTTAACATACTAATATATACAACAAATAAAATAATTTATAGTTGAGTAACAAAAATTGTTAAAATATGGACTCATCAAAAAAAAGTAGCAAAGCAATTATACGATTATTCTAGATAATATGGATGAGGTTAAATTGGAGCAAATTTTAGAAAGAAAGCTATGATTTTGAAGTATTTGTAAATGATAAATAAACTATTAAGTAAAGCTGTGATTGAATTCATGATATTTTCGACACTTGAAAAAAAAAAAAAACTTAATTTGAAAAAAGTAGCAAAATGCTATGCGATTTTGTGTAAAGTTTAATGTGGTGAAAAAAAGGTAGATAGAGGAGATATTTGCATCTAAATCAAAGTTAACATACTAATATATACAACAAATAAAATATTTTATAGTTGAGTAACAAAAATTGTTAAAATATGAACCCATAAAAAAAAAGTAGCAAAGAAATTATACGATTATTCTAGATAATATGGATGAGGTTAAATTGGAGCAAATTTTGGAAAGAGTGTTATGATTTTAAACTATTTGGAAATGATAATAAAACTATTAAGTAAAGCTGTGAGTGAATTCACGATATCTTCAACACTTTAAAAAAAAACTAATTTGAAAAAAGTAGCAAAATTCTATACGATTTTGTGTAAAATTAAATGTGGTGAAAAAAGAGTAGACAGAGGAGATATTTGCATCTAAATCAAAGTTAACATACTCATATATACAACAAATATAATATTTTATAGTTGAATAACAAAAATTGTTAAAAATGGACTCATCAAAAAAAAGTAGCAAAGAAATTATACGATTATTCTAGATAATATGGATGAGGTTAAATTGGAGCAAAATTTGGAAAGAGTGTTATGATTTTGAAGTATTTGTAGATGATAAATAAACTATTTAGTAAAGCTGTGATTGAATTCACTCTATTTCCAACACTTAAAAAAAAAAAACCTAATTTGAAAAAAGTAGCAAAATGCTATACGATTTTGTGTAAAGTTAAATGTGGTGAAAAAAGAGTAGACGGAGGAGATATTTGCATCTAAATCCAAGTTAACATACTAATATAGACAACAAATAAATTATTTTATAGTTGAGTAACAAAAATTGTTAAAATATGGACTCATCAAAAAAAAGTAGCAAAGAAATTATACGATTATTCTTGATAATATGGATGAGGTTAAATTGGACCAAATTTGGAAAGAGTGTTATGATTTTGAAGTATTTGTAGATGATAAATAAATTATTAAGTAAAGTTGTGATTGGATTCACGATATCTTCAACACTTAAAAAAAAAAAAACTAATTTGAAAATAGTAGCAAAATGCTTTACGATTTTGTGTAAAGTTAAATGTGGTGAAAAAAGAGTGGACGGATGAGATATTTGCATCTAAATCAAAGTTAACATACTAATATAGACCACAAATTAAATATTTAATAGTTGATTAACAAAAATTGTTAAAATATGGACTCATAAAAAAAAGTAGCAAAGAAATTATACGATTATTCTTGATAAAATGGATGAGGTTAAATTGAAGCAAAATTTGGAAAGAGTGTTATGATTTTGAACTATTTGGAGATGATAATAAAACTATTAAGTAAAGCTGTGATTGAATTCACGATATCTTCAACACTTAAAAAAAACATAATTTGAAAAAGTAGCAAAATGCTATACGATTTTGTGTAAAGTTAAATGTGGTGAAAAAAGAGTAGACAGAGGAGATATTTGCATCTAAATCAAAGTTACCATACTAATATAGGCAACAAATAAAATATTTTATAGTTGAGTAACAAAAATTGTTAAAATATGTACTCATAAAAAAAATAGCAAGGAAATTATACGATTATTCTAGATAATAAGGATGAGGTTAAATTGGAGCAAAATTTGGAAAGAGTGTGATGATTTTGAACTATTTGGAGATGATAAATAAACTATTAAGTAAAGCTATGATTGAATTCACGATATCTTCAACACTTAAAAAAAAAAAACCTAATTTGAAAAAAGTAGCAAAATGCTATACGATTTTGTGTAAAGTTAAATATGGTGAAAAAATAGTAGACAGAGGAGATATTTGCATCTAAATCAAAGTTAACTTACTAATATAGACAACAAATAGAATATTTAATAGTTGAGTAACAAAAATTGTTAGAATATGGACTCATAAAAAAATAGCAAAGAAATTATACGATTATTCTAGATAATATGAATGAGGTTAAATTGGAGCAAAATTTGGAAAGAGTGTTATGATTTTGAACTATTTGGAGATGATAAATAAACTATTAAGTAAAGTTGTGATTGAATTCACGATACTTCCAACACTTAAAAAAAAAAAAAAAAAACTTGTTTGAAAAAGTAGCAAAATGTTATACGATTTTGTGTAAAGTTAAATGTGGTGAAAAAAGAGTAGACAGAGGAGATATTTGCATATAAATCAAAGTTAACATACTAATATAGACAACAAATAACATATTTTATAGTTGAGTAACAAAAATTGTTAAAATATGGACTCATAAAAAAAAATAGCAAAGAAATTATACGATTATTCTAGATAATATGGATGAGGTTAAATTGGAGCAAAATTTGGAAAGAGTGTTATGATTTTGAACTATTTGGAGATGATAAATAAACTATTAAGTAAAGCTGTGATTGAATTCACGATATCTTCAACACTTAAAAAAAAAAAACCTAATTTGAAAAAAGTAGCAAAATGCTATACGATTTTGTGTAAAGTTAAATATGGTGAAAAAAGAAAAGACATAGGAGATATTTGCATCTAAATCAAAGTTAACATACTATTATAGACAACAAATAGAATATTTAATAGTTGAGTAACAAAAATTGTTAAAATATGGACTCATCAAAAAAAATAGCAAAGAAATTATACGATTATTCTAGATAATATGAATGAGGTTAAATTGGAGCAAAATTTGGAAAGAGTGTTATGATTTTGAACTATTTGGAGATGATAAATAAACTATTAAGTAAAGCTGTGATTGAATTCACGATACTTCCAACACTTAAAAAAAAAAAAACTTATTTGAAAAAAGTAGCAAATGTTATACGATTTTGTGTAAAGTTAAATGTGATGAAAAAATAGTAGACAGAGGAGATATTTGCAACTAAATCAAAGTTAACATACTAATATAGACAACAAATAAAATATTTTATAGTTGAGTAACAAAAATTGTTAAAATATGGACTCATAAACAAAAAGTAGCAAAGAATTTATACGATTATTCTAGATAATATGGATGAGGTTAAATTGGAGCAAAATTTGGAAAGAGTGTTATGATTTTGAACTATTTGGAGATGATAAATAAACTATTAAGTAAAGCTGTGATTGAATTCACGATATCTTCAACACTTAAAAAAAAACTTATTTGAAAAAAGTAGCAAAATGCTATACGATTTTGTGTAAAGTTAAATGTGGTGAAAAAAGAGTGGACGGATGAGATATTTGCATCTATTTCCAAGTTAACATACTAATATAGACAACAAATTAAATATTTAATAGTTGATTAACAAAAATTGTTAAAAACGGACTATACACGATCATGTATGATCATGAAAGTTTTTTTTTTTTATATCAATCCTTACACATGTCGATCGTGTATATATTTATATAATAAATTACGCGATCATGGCTAAATTAATACACTATCATGGTAACATATTTACGCTATCATGGAGACTTCAATACACACTATCATGTGTAAATTTTCACGCGATCATGTGATGTGTTTTACGCGATCACGTGTTTTTCTATACGCGATCATGTGTTGTTCCTTTATACGTAATCCAACTTTCATTCTTCACGCGATCGTGTATTATTCATAATACATGAATTCGCGATCGCGTATTGTTCCTTGATACACAATTTTAGTTTTTAACCAATACGCGATTGTGGGCTTAAAAATACGCGACCAAAAATTTTAACACATGCGATCGCGTATTAACTATAATATGTGACTTTTTCTTTAAAACCACGCGATCGCGTAAAAACTTAATACGTGATTTTACCTTAAAACCACGCGTTCGCGTAAATATTTTTGGGACAGTTAGTTAAGTTTGTTGTAACAGAATACGTTCATATTTTTCTTGGTTTTTACTACGTTTGTGAGTTTTGATCTTTCACATCATGAACCATTAACAAGTTATAGCAAGTTTTTCAAAAATAAAGCGAACGTTTTTGTTGAGTCACTGGTCGCTGACCATGATGAAGTCACTGGTCGCTGACCAACTCAACTATTCACTACTCGATGAAGAAATGGATTGTATCGAAGCTGCTGTTACTGATGATAGGTTTCGCTGATCGTCATTCATTCCGCTTGATATGCTGAGGAAGATTAAAGCTCAACTTGGTGTGTCGCTGATCAACGTCAGCGAGAGCTTTACTTCTTCAAATCAATAAAGGCAAAAGTCACTGCCAGAATAACAGCTAGTCACTGAAGATCTTTAGTTCAAGTCATTCTACAAGAGTATGATAGCTCGCAGTGAGTGAGGAGGATTAATGCATCTTGAAGGACTATTCAATAAAGCCTCTCAACCATTAAGTACTGAAAGTACTGTACTTATCTATACATCAGCAAGAGTGTTCCAGTTTGAAGTATGTCCGAAAGATTACGTGGCAGCGAATGATTGGTTTTAAGGTAACGAGATATTTGCGGTAACAGAATTGGGACCCGCAGAATGTCGGTTCATCAGAGTTCAAACCAATCAAGCAGCGACACGTGTCCTTCCAAGATCCTATTTTGTAGGCGATATTTTAGGAACTCTTGTAGTATAAATAGTTCAGTGTTTTGTACTGTAGAGGCTAGTTGTTCAATTCGTGTTAATCACTGTACATCAGTGAGCAGTTTGTCTAAGCACGACTTAGCGATTCATCGAGTGAACAGTCAGCGTGTTTGTCCACTGCTGTTCATCTCAATTGTAATAGATTAGCTAAGTGTTTGAATTGGATTAACTTTGGTTAATCCATTCCGCATTCAACACTTGTGAATTTTATAATCAATACAATTCACCATTTCAGCTACTATTACATTGTTCTTTGAGATTGTCATATCTGTTATCTGATATACTCTGTTTCTGTTAAAACGATTAAAAACTTTCAATTAACTTAGTTAAAATCTGAAAAAAGTTTTTAATTGTATCCAACCCCCCCTTCTACAATTAAACTTTACACTTTGCGATTCCAAATCACTAAGCAATAGTGATCACGGGACTCTCAATTGGTATAAGAGCAGAGTTGGTTTAAATTCAATTAACCAGGTCTGCAATGGAATCAGTAAAGTATAGCTGTGTTGACTCTGATTATCAAAAGGGAAATGGTTCTATAACCAAACCTCCAGCTTTTGATCCATCAAGGATTGAAACTTGGATGTCTCGAATGATGATGTTTTTAGAACTAATTGATGACCGTCTCTGTAATATAATAACCAATGGTCCCCACATCCCAACCACAATTGTTCCTGCTGTCATGGCTACAGCTACTACTCCTGCTATACCAGAAATGGTTTTGCCTAAAAGAGAGGAACAATGGTCAGATGAGGATACACGATTGGTTAGATTGGATAAACAAGCTAAAATCTACATAGGCATGGCACTTCCTGATGAAGTGTTCGAATCAATCAGGCTTTGTAGAACTGCTAAAAACATGTGGGATACCCTTAGGAATATATATATTGGAACTCCTGATATTATTCGCTGCAGGGAAGTCAATCTCACTCGTCAATATGAGCTGTTCGCAATGGAACCAAATGAATCTCTGTCTTTCACTTACACCAGATACCAGTCACTGATGAACAAAATGGAGAAGGCTTGTATAGGCAAGGAACAGAGATTTGTTGTTGAAAAGTTTCTTGAGTTGCTGCCAAGAAAAATCTGGGGAACCATTGCAACATGTACCAGATAGAGAAATGATTATTCAACTCTGAATTTAACTCAGGTCTATGGTATTTTGCTCAACTGGGAGCAGTCAGAAAAGCAAGCTGATCAGAGTGAGCATATTCGTGCTACTCTTGGAAGTCATAAGATATCCAATGCCCTTGTAGCAGAGCTTGATGAAATCGATCAGAGACAGAAGTCAAAGGTGTCTAAGAAAAGTTCGAAGTCACTAATAGCTGAAGAAGAAGGTGGTCAAGATGAAGAATAGTCAGAGTACGAGTATGATGAAGGACTGGAGAAGCTTGAAAAGGATATGGCCATGATGGTTGCTAATTTAAGAAGGAACACCAGATCAAAAAGATTCGCTGGTGCTCCATCATCTGATAAATTTCAGTCCAAAGGTGAGTGCTACAAGTGTGGCAAAATTGGTCATTTTGCAGCTGAATGTAGATCAAAGTCAGTAAACCAAGTCTCTGAACCAGTGCCAGATTTCAGAAATGATAAGTATAACAAGTACAAGGCAAAATACAAGAAACTGAAGGCATTGGCTAAATCTGGAAAGAAGAAGGGAAAAGGTTTTGTCGCTGAAGAAGGTTCATTCAGTGATTCTGACTCCTCATCATCTGATGAAGAAGAAGCAATGATTTGTTTAGATAAGGAGTACTGTCTGATGGCTGATGACACTGAACTTCTTGAAGGCATCAAAGAAGTCACTCCTAAATGTTCAGCATCTGAATGGGATCCTGAAACTCTTTACAAGGTGCATTGTTTCAAATCATACACAGCTGCTGAAAAAGATAATATCTTTGAGTCTTTGATAGTTGACTTATCAAACGCTCATGATATTCAAAGAGAGCAAAAACGTAAAATCAGTGACTTACAATCCAAACTTAATGACCAAAATGGAAATGAGTCAAAAATGAAGAAATTAAAACTAGATCTTGATGCACAAACTTATGCAAATCAAGTTTGTGTTCAAGAAAAGGTAAGATTTGAGACACAATTTCAACAACTTAAAAAGGTCATGGAATTTTGGTGTAAGTCAAACGATAAGGTCAATCAGTGTGTAAAACAATCAAATTCCAAAACAAGTTAAAGCTATTTTGGGAGGAGATTATGAATATGCTGCATCCCTCGCTGACTCAGCAATGGTTGACCCTGTTTTTGATCCCAAAGGTAATTTTTCAGAAGCTGTATTTGAACCTATCTCCATCTTCAGTGAGCCACGACCAAACTATTTTACTAAAAGCAAGTTGGTCACTGAAGATATTGATATCTTAAATGGTAATAATGAGATGAATGTTTTGAAAACTGTCAAATCATCAGTAACTTCACATCTCATCAAAACCATCGCTGATAATCAAACAATCATCAGCAACTTCACTGACACTGTATCAGTCACTAAGACAACCTCCATCAGTGACCTAAAGTCAAAGATGCAAGAAGTAACAATCAGCAAGAAAAGTTGTGTGATTGTGTCAGATCAGCAACTTAAAAAGAGAAAAGTCAAAAAGGCCGGCTATTTGAACAAAAAGTGTTATAAATGTGGCAACAGGCAACATGTGTCATCTGAATGTTCTGTTATACCTTTTGAAAAACAAAACATCATCAGTGAACATTCAGATACTGTTTATTCAAATAAGTGGAAGCCAAAACCAACGCTTGGTCACTATGAACCTGTCTCTGGATGGGTTCATCAACAGAACTAATCATATTCCGGCATGTTAAACTCCAATAAATAATTATACTCACTGAGTATTTTTATTTATTGATGTTTAAACATTTTTAAAAAAAAAATAATATAATAAATAAATTGACTATTTAAAATATAACTTTAGAAAAACATAGTCACTGATACAATTATGTTTGAATCTTCATATATAATAATCAGTTCACTATGCTTATCTAACTTTATAGTTCATATAGTCTCATGAGTATTTATTATGTTGTCATATTTGTTTTATATCAGTGACTTAATTTCTTCTAAGCTGATTTTGTTAGTATTCTAATTTGTAACTTAATCAGTGAAGAATCAATCTAATGATGTGTTATACAACTTATATACAACATAATCTCTACTCATGATTTAAAAAAAAAAAAAAACTTTCAACATAAATATTCAAGAATGATAAACTTTTCTCTTTATTTATGAAGTAATCACATCTCTATGGTTTATTCAGTATTCTAAGTTGTGTTTAAACTAGCGAGACTACATCCTTGCCTAAATAAAGAAATAATTTTATTTTGCTTGAATGTTTACTTTTTTTGTGGTAAATCAAGAAATTGTTATGTATCTTCAGTAACTTTCAAACTCACTGAAGATATCATTTAATGGTGATTTTCCAATCGACAAAACATTCGTTATATTTAGTACATTCTGTATTTAAATTTACGGATTTCAAAAATAAATGTTTTATGGTATATCGGAAAAATCACGCGCTTCTGACACTCTCTCTCCTACGTCAGCGTACTTTTTCCGGCACACCACTCCCATCACCATTAATGCCACCACGCACCATCATCATAACCCTCTACCACCTCTACCTCTTCCACCACGACTGTCCACGTTGTTTTCATCTCACCAACACGATCATTAGTAAAGTGTACTATTTAAACCTACAAATCAGTAACTTGTCATCTTTTACACTTTACTAATTTGCGAAAAACCCTTGGCATTCAAAAACCCTAAAATAAGTGTTTAATCAAAGATTTTCAAAGGTTCTGTAATGGCTAAATCAAAATATTTTCTCAACTCATACACTGCCACTGCAGATATCAAAGCTCTTCGAGCTCCTGCAGTTGGTGAAGATTATATCATTACAGTTCCAAAAGCAAATTATTTGGGTAATCTTTCATGCCCTAAACCAGAGTATGAAGAGATAATCAATTTTCTGAAAAATCATTTTATTCTCCCTGCTCTAATGTTATCCCCTGGAAGGATTAATCCAGAATGGCTGAGTGAGTTCTGGTATACCTGTACTCACTCAATCGTTAATAGTACATCACAACTCAAAGGTTTCATTGATAACGGTGGTCAAGAAATAATTATTTCTGCACACACCATCCGTACCATTTTACAACTACCTGAGCATGGTACTTACGACCCACTGCCTGACAAAGAAGATGCCAAAGCTGGCATAGTGAATCTCACTGGGATTGACTGCAAATACACTGTGGATAGCAATGGAAATCGTAAGTATACTACTGTTCATAAATCTAAAATGAATGGTGTGTGGAATGCCCTATTTTCAAACTTTATTCAATCTCTGGGCACAAAAACAGGGAGTTATGATCAATTCAACTCCCTAGAAGCACAGTTAAGCTGGTCACTGGTCAACTCTTTAAAAGTTGACTATGCAAGTGTGATCTTTGATGATATTGTTTTAAGAATCAGTGAAACTACCAGAGCAAAATCTGTTCCCTATCCTAGGTTTCTCTCACTGATCATTAAAAATCAGTTTGAAGCCTATGATAGACTTCCTTTCTCTGGTTTTGAACCTACTCTGATAGGAAATCAAATTTTTAGTAAAAATGCTAATGTGCTTCTCCCTGATTTTATGAAACCAAAAGGGGTTCTTGCACCCACGCCTTTACAAACAGTACATCCGTCAGATCCTGCACCCCAATTGACCAAGTCACTGACCACACCTCCAGTGACCACTGTTGGTCAACCACCAAAGCAAAAACCACCAACTGCACCAAAGAAAATCAAGTTAAAGTCCCTGACATTAAAGGATCAGGGACAGAGTCAGAAAAAGACGTCTAAAGAAGCCAAGAGTGGAACAGCGACTGAACGTTCAGTCCCTAAGGGCACTCTTGACAAACCCGAGCCTAAAACTGCTTCACTGGACTCACAAAAGCCCAGTGACTCTATAAAGGGAAGCCTACAGACAGCTACAATGGCTCAACCCATTGTTAGCAGTGATTCGGGTGCAACCCACACCCACCCATCGAGTCAACCCATCAGCCACTCATCATTCTCACAAAATGATGATGTTTCAGTCAAAGGGCAAGTGCCATCAGCGGGTGATAACACACTCATTACTGATGACACATCACTGGCTACAGACCCGGGCCAACTCTCATCTTTCACTGCACCAACCGACAATGTCCCTCCCCAGTCACATGGAGAGATACAGGTTGACATCTCTGTTTCTAATGATCCATCAGCTAAAACACAAGCTGATGATGTTGAGGAAGCCCAGCCTATGGACACATCTACATCTTCATCTGATAAGGATCAGCAACATCGATCCTATAATCTTATTCTTCCAACAGTGAATCAACAACCAGATGATACTGATGTTTCATCTCTACCCTTCTCCACCATTCCTCTTGCTGATACCATAACTTCACCCATCCAGGAATTAGATGCAATGTCTCTTTCCAGTGACAACATCTCTCAACATGCTGATGATCAACCATCTCAACCAGATGTTAAAATTCAATCTCAATCACAACCAATTCCACCAATCTCCCATATCACTCAAAAATCACCATCAACCAACAAAGCATCAACCTCCACCATCTCACCAAAAGATAAACTGCTGCTTGACTATATTTCCTCTTCTCAGCAACAAATTCGAATGCTCACTGAAGATAGAGAGACCTTGACAGGCCAACTAGATGATCTCACTAGTAAGATTCACTCTCTTGCAGCAGCTTATGAATCCATTCCAGATTGGAGTGATTCTATCAAAGAAAAGGTCAAACTAATTGCAAATGCTGAAATAGATCACTATCAACTTCTGGAAACTCATGCTAAGTCTCTTGCTGATCTCACCTCATTCACCAGAATCAGCCTCAAAACTCATGAAGATGCAATAATCTCTCTCAATGAAAATCAAAAAACGATGGCATCTTCTGTTGTGGATTATATCACTCATGTTGATAAAGTTATCAGCGAACTTCCAAAAATTGTCTCCAACCATCATGAGACCATCACAGGTCTAGAAACTATGCATGTTGATCATCAGAAAATCTGTAATCGACTTGAGGAGATCATTTATTTCGTTTCTGAGGCTGAGGGGGAGAACGAAAAAGATGATGATGCTAAGAATTACACCCCCTTTGATAATGATGCATCAGATATGGATGTCACTGAAGAAAGAGATAATATGGGTGTTTTCCCTGAGTTTCATCCGGATGAACAAAGAATGTATGATTATAAGGTTAGAGAATGGGCCGCTGATGAGAATGCACGAGTTATGGGGGAGTCAGCAAGCTTTGAGCTGATGAGGTAGGAATGGATGAATAGACAATAAGAAGATGATGTTGTCGATATGGATGAAGGAGATGATGATGATAATGATGATAATGATGGCAATGATGGAAATAATGCTGATAATGTGGAAAGTAAGAATGATTTGACTGATAAAATGGATGAAGGAGATGATAATGACGATGGTAAAAATAAAGATGATACTGCTGATGTGACTGATAATAAAGATACTGGCATTGAGGAAGAGAAAAATAAAGGAAACGCTGATGATAAAAAGGAAGAAGACACTGATGATCAAATGGAAGATCAGCTACCAATCTCTTCTATTCTGATTAAAAGAAAAAGGACCAGCAAGTCTCCCACATCAGAGTCCATTCCTTTCAAAAAGATAATCTTCTCTGAGGAAGAAATATCAGCCACCATGCACAATCTCAAAACCATCATGGAACAACCTAAGTCCTTATCATAAACGCCTCATACAGATACTGTCATATCTGAGGCATCCCCAGCAACAGCAATCATTCCACCAGCAACATCCCCAGCAACAACAATCATTCCACCAGCAACAATCCAACCAACAGCAATCATACCACCAACAAATCCACCAGCAACATCAACGACACAACCAACAACTTCACCAGCTACCACATTCACAACCCCACCAACAACAAATCCAACAACAACAACTGCACCAGCTACCACAACCACAACAGTAACAACACAGATCACCCTCTCAATCCCCATTATCATTACACCAACAGAAGCAACAACTACTTCAACTTATCACCATTCACAACCAGAGATCACAAATTCAGATTCTTCTGTTCCTGCTCATCTTCTGTCATCAGTTTTAACTTCAGAAAGTTCTCATCCTGAAGAAACTGAAAAGCAGCGAATAGAAAGAAAAATAAGAGAGAGACAGAAGCATGAGAGGGAGATGCTCTTAAAGTTTCAAGCTGAGCAAGATGCGAAAGAAGAAGAAGAAAGAAAAAGAAAGCTGAAGGAACAATCTGATTCTGATCGAGCTTTTCTGTTGAAACTGAGTGGAGATGAAGCTATACAAAGAGAAAGAGAAATCTTCTTAAAGAAACAGCAAGAAGATTGTGACAACCGTCAATTTAGGACTAGAATTTAGTGCCTAAACAAGTATTAATACATGTAATTAGTTCTGTTTTAGGCTAATTAATGTATCAATTATTATATATATTGTTGAATATATATCTACACAATGATGCGGTTTGTTTAAATCGTACGAGTTTCAAATCGAATGAACTTCGATACATTAAATACGGACGTTGGTGAACAATTTATTTAAGTAATACAAGGATGATTAATAACGTTATCGTATTTAAAAATATTATGTCAATAATATTTCGTATCCAGATCTTATCAAACAATTAATATTTACGCGAATCAGAATGTAACTTCGCAAACGAAACGAGACAATCCACCTTTTCTAATATAATTACTAAATGTTTAGTAAAATACTTCAACAAAAATACTGAATATTTATTCGTATTTTAGAAAGCATATTAAAACTTAGAAAATAAATATTTAACGTTTAAACGACGGAGACAACGAACATCGCACGGAGCGCAGTGCGCGAACTGAAAAAGGTGGGGATTTAACCTCCACCACCTTATCCCCTTTTCTTTCATTTTATTTTCTTTCTTCTCTCTCTTACTCCCTCCTCTTTCATTTTTCTCTCAAACAAACCACAAACCACCATCAACGAAAATCGTAAAATAAACACGCTAAACGACCTTGGATCTTCAAGCCCTTTCGGAATAAAACGTTCACCACTTCGCGATCTACAATCCTATCTTTCCGGAATTTCATTTTGGCGATTTGTAAGTTTCCGACACAACTCCGAAAACTCTCGTTTTTAAGTTTTATAACTTGCTAGTTGTTTGTATAACCTTGTAATGTCCTAAAATGGGTTGGGTAAAAATATTATGTCGATCGATGGCCGGAAAATGCATTTTTGAGGTTGAAACTCCGATCAGACTCCGTACGTCGCATTTGGCCTGGAGCAAATGCGACGCAGCGACTTACGTCGCACTATAACCCCAACGTCGCATATAGCGACGCAGCCTATTACGTCGCATTGAATTGCGACGTCGCACTTAGCGACGCAGACCCTTACGTCGCAGAAATCAACTACGTCGCCTATAGCGACGCCACGTACAACGTCGCATTAAATTGCGAAAGTCGCACATAGCGACGCCGTGCCCAACGTCGCAGTCCGGATCTGCGACGTCGCACCCAACGTCGCACAAACCAGAACCTCAAAAACACAGATTTTTACTAAGTGTCGAGGCTCGAAATTTTATCACTTGATTTCACCCAAATTCAAGTCCGGATGCGTTTTTCCTTAAAACAATATAGTAGAAATAAAAATTTTCCAAGCTGACCTGGCAGCTCGACCCCAGCCAGGGGCTCTGCCCCTTGGACCCCGCCAGGGGCTGCCGCCCCTTGGACCCCGCTAACCAGGGGCGCTGCCCCCGGACCCCCGTACTTAGATTCCGTAAGCACATGTTTCACCAAGTGTCAAACTTGTACAACTTCAAAACAATTATACGATACAACTTTTCAAACATAATGGAATTTGTGTTTTTAAGTGTAACGCTTCGAAATCAATGTGATAACATCAAGACTATTATTACAATTAACCACCAACGGACCGTACGCGTTTTCAAAACATACTTCAATTCAATCAAACAAGTCGTTGTAACTTGTATCAATTCAATCAAACAAGTCGTTGTAACTTGTATCAAGTCAATCAAACAAGTCGTAGTAACTTGTAACTATACAAACAACCAAATCGGGGTAATTTGGACATCAAGTTAAGCAAACAATTTCAATGGTAGTCTTTCGAGATAACGGTACCATTAATAACAATTCAAGTGTCGTGGACACATTCAGGTTTCAAGACTTTGGACACCAAATTACAGCTAATTACCTCAAGTTTATTAAATTAAACACTTCAAGAATCAGGTGAGTTTCATGGCCCCATTTTCACTACTTTTACTAGGGGTGTGATATTACTACTTCATTTTGTTTTACAAGTAGAACGCAAGTGACAAACTTCAAATACTACATGAGTTTCAAGCTAATCAATTTAAAGTCCTCCATAGCATAGTCTCTAGTATTTATAGCGTGAATGTTAGTATATGATATCATATAGGATTGACAATCCTCATCCGGGTTAGCACGCACTAACCGGTCAAACGGATGTATTAGCATTTGGGAAGACGAGTGTGGATTAGACACTCGTAGGAGGCATTTCAAGTTAGGTTTCCTTAATTGGGCCTGACAAATCAAGTTAAGCTCAGACTATGTGCTCATGGACAGTATAACTTTTATTTTGCTTAATTGCATTTTAAATTCAATATAAATCTTGCGGTTCTTACAACTATACATTGACATACAAACCTGTGAGCTCACCAGCGTTTTCGCTGACCCATTTTAGTATTTATCACAGGTACCCCGCAGTAGGTTGGATGCACAAGCATGAACTATTAGCTCGAGTCTGCATTCATACAACTAGAGATTTGATTGCATTATTATATTTTGTAAAAGTAATTATGCTATGAAATCTCTCAATTTCAGAAATCGAGCTAACGTAACAATATTTTGATGTAAACATTTACTTTATCTATACAAGTTTAAAACGACGCATATAGTGGTCGTTCATTATATCTTATGTGCTTTGTATATTGATTAGTGACACCCAAATCAAGCTTCCGCAAATCATTAAATTTGGGGGTGCCACAGATTGGTATCAGAGCCTAAGGTTATAGTGAACTAGGTTGCATTTAGTGGACCTAGACTATGACCGTTAGGCAGTATTCCCTATTAGGTATAACCAGTTCAGAGATTACAGCATACGAATTTAATTTAACATAGCCTGATCAACTATGTACAATTAAACAAAGATGATGTAAGATCTGAAGGAAGTTATGGCTGAACAGGATACACTAGTTGACTCTGACCTCGAGAGAAACGGGACTCAAAACATGTCTTTGCTAGACACACAATAGTTTATTACATGATATATATATATATATACATGAATAGACCTCATTACAACTTTAGGCTATATTATATTATATGAATATTGGCCTCTTTCTCTCTAACGTTTTATCTCGGAATGACAAACACACCACCAAATTCATCGCACTCGGACGAGTATCTCACTTCCTTTCTTTGTTCTTTCTTACTCAGTATCATGCCTCCTCGTCGTCAAATTACCCTTAGCGAAGCTGAGATCGCGGGAATAATTGCCCGCAGTGTGACCGAAGCCTTGGCTACCCGAACACCACCCGGTAGCGAGGACACAGCAACCAATACTCCACCACCAAAACCTTGCTCCTATAAGGACTTTCTTAGCTGTAAACCGCTATACTTCAAGGGCACGGAAGGTGCCATTGGCTTAATCCGTTGGATTGAGCGCATGGAATCTGTTTTCAGTCTCTGCGATTGCACTGAGAACAACAAGGTCAAATTCGCTGCTTACACCTTTCAGGAAGGTGCACTCACGTGGTGGAAAACCCACGCAAACTCCGTAGGTCTTGAAGTTGCAAATCGACTTCCTTGGGCCGAACTGAAGAAGAAGCTGACAGAAAAGTACTGTCCTCAAGAGGAATTACACAGGCTGGAAGAAGAATTCTGGCACCTGACGGTGCAAGGAAATGATGTTGCTGAATATACCACCAAGTTTCAGCAATTTGCCTTATTATGCCCGGGTTTGGTCGAACCAGAAAGTAAGGGCATTAAGAGATACATTCGTGGACTTCCCGAGAACATCCAGGGCAACGTCGCCTCATCCAAACCAACTACTACTGAGAGTGCCATTCGATTGGCCCACGAACTCATGGCTCTAGTTGTCAGCCGTGAGACCTCCAACACCTCATCCTCCAACAACAACAAACGCAAATCCACTGAACACCACCACAACTCAAACAAGAAAAACAACGCCATCCAAGTCTACACCTCAAACTCTGAAACCACCCGCAGCTACATCGGGGACAGACCTTATTGTCCCAAGTGTAACTATCACCACTTTGGTCAGTGCAATACCCCTTGCAACAACTGCAGGAGGTACGGGCATTCGACTAAGGATTGCCGAGCTCCCAGATCCAACAACAACCCATCTGACAAAAATGCCCGACAACCTAAGTCCTGCTACGAATGTGGAAACCCAGGACACTTTAGGGATTCTTGCCCAAAATTGAAGAACAAGGGCAACAACAACAACCACCGCAACAACAACAACGCCAAAAGTAGCGCCTTCGTGATCAACTCAGGGGACGCCCGTCAGGACCCGAATGTGGTCACGGGTATGTTCCTCCTCAACAATTTAACTGCTTCCATTCTGTTTGATACTGGTGCCGATAGGAGTTTTATTTCCGATGAATTTTGCCCTCTGCTTGACATTACACCTGTTGCTTTAGACGTTAAGTACACCGTAGAGCTAGCAAATGGCAAGTTGATAGAAACCAATAGTGTGATACCTAATTGCACCTTAAATCTAGCCGACGAAACCTTCTCCATAGATCTTATGCCTGTTGAGATAGGAAGTTTCGATGTCATCGTAGGCATGGACTGGTTATCCAAACATCACGCCGAAATCATTTGCCATGACAAAATTGTTCGCATACCTCTCGCCGTCGGTAGAACCCTGATCATACAGGGGGAGACCGGTGGGACGAGGCTTAACATCATCTCTTGTCTTAAAACCCGGAAATTTCTGAGAAAGGGTTATCCATCAATCCTCGCGCACATCATGGAGAAAAAGTTGGAGGAGAAGCGACTTGAGGATGTTCCAATTGTTCGAGACTTTCCAGAAGTCTTTCCTGAGGAACTGCCTGGTCTACCACCACCAAGACAGGTTGAGTTCTCAATCGATCTTGTACCAGGTGCTGCGCCTGTGGCCCGAGCACCATACCGTTTAGCTCCATCCGAACTTCAGGAGCTGTCCACCCAGTTACAGGAACTCCTGGAACGAGGGTTTATCAGGCCGAGTTCTTCACCTTGGGGAGCTCCGGTCCTATTTGTTAAGAAGAAAGATGGTTCTTTTCGAATGTGTATCGACTATCGAGAGTTGAACAAGTTAACTGTCAAGAACCGGTATCCAGTCCCTCAAATCGATTACCTGTTCGACCAACTTCAAGGGTCGAGTTGTTATTCAAAGATTGATCTCCGATCCGGTTATCACCAATTGCGTGTTCGCGATGCCGATATTCCAAAAACCGCTTTCAGAACTCGTTACGGGCATTACGAATTCCAAGTGATGCCATTCGGCCTAACCAATGCACCGGCTGTATTCATGGACCTTATGAATCGGGTGTGTAAACCTTACCTTGATAAGTTTGTCATTGTCTTCATCGATGACATCCTCATATATTCACGAAGCAAAGAAGAGCATGCGCAACACCTCAGAACCATCCTTGAACTACTTAAACACGAGGAGCTCTATGCCAAGTTCTCTAAGTGTGAGTTCTGGATCAAAACCGTTCAATTCCTTGGTCACGTGATTGACAGTCAGGGAATTCACGTTGACCCGTCAAAAATCGAGGCTATCAAAGACTGGCAATCGCCAACCACTCCGACCGAAGTACGGCAGTTTTTAGGACTGGCCGGATACTATCGACGATTCATTGAAAATTTCTCCAAGATAGCCATACCACTTACAACGCTGACCCAGAAAGACAAAAAGTTTGACTGGACTGATAAACAAGAATCGGCATTCCGACTCTTAAAGCAAAAGCTTTGCAGTGCTCCTATTCTATCATTACCCGAAGGCACCGATGACTTCGTGGTATACTGCGATGCTTCTCATCAAGGTCTCGGTTGTGTGCTCATGCAACGAGACAAAGTCATAGCTTATGCTTCCCGACAGCTCAAGATTCATGAAAAGAATTACACCACCCACGACCTCGAGCTAGGAGCTGTCGTTTTTGCCCTCAAAATCTGGAGACATTACCTTTATGGTACCAGATGTACAATCTTTACCGACCATAAAAGCCTTCAACACATATTCGATCAGAAGGATCTTAACATGAGGCAACGTCGATGGGTCGAGTTGCTTACGGATTACGACTGCGAACTCAAATATCATCCAGGCAAAGCAAATGTTGTTGCTGACGCCCTCAGTCGAAAAGAGCGAGTGAAACCACTTCGGGTTCGAGCCCTCAGTATGACCATTCACAACAATTTAAACATTCAAATTCTCACTGCTCAACTCGAAGCCTTAAAACCCGAAAATGTCAAAGATGAAGCCTTGCGGGGCATGGATAAACAATTCGAAATCAGACCTAACGGAATTAGGTATTTCTCAAACCGAATCTGGTTGCCTAAATTTAGGAACCTACGAGACTTGGTGATGGATGAAGCTCACAAGTCTAAATATTCTATCCACCCGGGGTCCGATAAAATGTACCACGGTATCAAGGACTTCTACTGGTGGCCGAACATGAAATCTGAAATCGCCACCTATGTCAGCAAATGCCTTACTTGCTCCAAAGTCAAAATCGAATATCAAAAACCTTCCGGTTTACTTCAACAACCCAGTCTTCCTGAATGGAAATGGGAACAAATTGCCATGGATTTCATAACCAAACTACCCAAGTCATCGAGCGGTTGCGATACCATTTGGGTGATCGTGGATCGTCTCACAAAGTCTGCTCACTTCCTGGCAATCAAGGAATCCGACAAAATGGAAAGCCTCACCAGAATCTACCTGAAGGAAATCGTGACCAAACACGGCGTTCCAATCTCAATTATCTCCGATAGAGATAGTCGTTTCACTTCACAATTTTGGCAATCACTTCAAAAATCTCTGGGTACTCGACTTGATATGAGTACCGCATACCATCCTCAAACCGACGGCCAAAGTGAACGAACCATTCAAACACTGGAAGACATGCTACGGGCCTGCGTAGTAGACTTCGGTGTAAACTGGGAAAAACACCTACCATTGTGCGAGTTCTCGTACAACAACAGTTATCATACCAGCATCAAAGCTGCACCGTTCGAGGCGCTGTACGGTCGTAAGTGCCGGTCACCTATCTGTTGGACCGAGGTTGGGGATAGCCAACTCACAGGTCCAGAAATTATTCACGAGACGACCGAGAGGATCGTCGAAATTCAAAACAAGCTCAAGGCCGCGCGTGATCGTCAGAAAAGTTATGCTGACGTGAGACGCAAACCACTCGAGTTCCAAGTTGGGGATCGAGTACTACTCAAAGTATCGCCTTGGAAAGGCGTAATCCGATTTGGTAAACGAGGGAAGTTGAACCCCAGATACATTGGACCATTCGAGATCCTTGAAAGGATTGGTCCAGTGGCATATCGATTGCAGCTGCCACCTGAACTCCGCAGCGTGCATCCCACTTTTCATGTTTCAAATCTGAAGAAGTGTCTGTCTGATGAGACACTTATCATTCCACTCGACGAAATTCGAGTTGACGAGAAACTTTACTTCGTTGAGGAACCCGCCGAAATCATGGACCGTGAGGTCAAACAACTTAAACAAAGTCGTATTCCCATCGTCAAAGTCAGGTGGAATTCGCGGCGCGGTCCGGAATTCACCTGGGAACGGGAAGACCAAATGCGACTCAAGTATCCTCAACTTTTCAATGACTCCACCTCAAACACGACTTCAACATAAATTTCGGGACGAAATTCTTCTAACAGGGGGAGAATGTGACAACCGTCAATTTAGGACTAGAATTTAGTGCCTAAACAAGTATTAATACATGTAATTAGTTCTGTGTTAGGCTAATTAATGTATCAATTATTATATATATTGTTGAATATATATCTACACAATGATGCGGTTTGTTTAAATCGTACGAGTTTCAAATCGAATGAACTTCGATACATTAAATACGGACGTTGGTGAACAATTTATTTAAGTAATACAAGGATGATTAATAACGTTATCGTATTTAAAAATATTATGTCAATAATATTTCATATCCAGATCTTATCAAACAATTAATATTTACGCGAATCATAATATAACTTCGCAAACGAAACGAGACAATCCACCTTTTCTAATATAATTACTAAATGTTTAGTAAAATACTTCAACAAAAATACTGAATAATTATTCGTATTTTAGAAAGCATATTAAAACTTAGAAAATAAATATTTAACGTTTAAACGACGGAGACAACGAACATCGCACGGAGCGCAGTGCGCGAACTGAAAAAGGTGGGGATTTAACCTCCACCACCTTATCCCCTTTTCTTTCATTTTATTTTCTTTCTTCTCTCTCTTACTCCCTCCTCTTTCATTTTTCTCTCAAACAAACCACAAACCACCATCAACGAAAATC
The DNA here is from genome assembly GCA_949592205.1 of Helichrysum umbraculigerum. Lineage (NCBI taxonomy): Eukaryota > Viridiplantae > Streptophyta > Magnoliopsida > Asterales > Asteraceae > Helichrysum > Helichrysum umbraculigerum. The sequence goes on along the minus strand of CATIUR010000003.1, from coordinate 124,646,894 downwards.
GTAAAATAAACACGCTAAACGACCTCGGATCTTCAAGCCCTTTCGGAATAAAACGTTCACCACTTCGCGATCTACAATCCTATCTTTCCGGAATTTCATTTTGGCGATTTGTAAGTTTCCGACACAACTCCGAAAACTCTCGTTTTTAAGTTTTATAACTTGCTAGTTGTTTGTATAACCTTGTAATGTCCTAAAATGGGTTGGGTAAAAATATTATGTCGATCGATGGCCGGAAAATGCATTTTTGAGGTTGAAACTCCGATCAGACTCCGTACGTCGCATTTGGCCTGGAGCAAATGCGACGCAGCGACTTACGTCGCACTATAACCCCAACGTCGCATATAGCGACGCAGCCTATTACGTCGCATTGAATTGCGACGTCGCACTTAGCGACGCAGACCCTTACGTCGCAGAAATCAACTACGTCGCCTATAGCGACGCCACGTACAACGTCGCATTAAATTGCGAAAGTCGCACATAGCGACGCCGTGCCCAACGTCGCAGTCCGGATCTGCGACGTCGCACCCAACGTCGCACAAACCAGAACCTCAAAAACACAGATTTTTACTAAGTGTCGAGGCTCGAAATTTTATCACTTGATTTCACCCAAATTCAAGTCCGGATGCGTTTTTCCTTAAAACAATATAGTAGAAATAAAAATTTTCCAAGCTGACCTGGCAGCTCGACCCCAGCCAGGGGCTCTGCCCCTTGGACCCCGCCAGGGGCTGCCGCCCCTTGGACCCCGCTAACCAGGGGCGCTGCCCCCGGACCCCCGTACTTAGATTCCGTAAGCACATGTTTCACCAAGTGTCAAACTTGTACAACTTCAAAACAATTATACGATACAATTTTTCAAACATAATGGAATTTGTGTTTTTAAGTGTAACGCTTCGAAATCAATGTGATAACATCAAGACTATTATTACAATTAATCACCAACGGACCGTACGCGTTTTCAAAACATACTTCAATTCAATCAAACAAGTCGTTGTAACTTGTATCAATTCAATCAAACAAGTCGTTGTAACTTGTATCAAGTCAATCAAACAAGTCGTAGTAACTTGTAACTATACAAACAACCAAATCGGGGTAATTTGGACATCAAGTTAAGCAAACAATTTCAATGGTAGTCTTTCGAGATAACGGTACCATTAATAACAATTCAAGTGTCGTGGACACATTCAGGTTTCAAGACTTTGGACACCAAATTACAGCTAATTACCTCAAGTTTATTAAATTAAACACTTCAAGAATCAGGTGAGTTTCATGGCCCCATTTTCACTACTTTTACTAGGGGTGTGATATTACTACTTCATTTTGTTTTACAAGTAGAACGCAAGTGACAAACTTCAAATACTACATGAGTTTCAAGCTAATCAATTTAAAGTCCTCCATAGCATAGTCTCTAGTATTTATAGCGTGAATGTTAGTATATGATATCATATAGGATTGACAATCCTCATCCGGGTTAGCACGCACTAACCGGTCAAACGGATGTATTAGCATTTGGGAAGACGAGTGTGGATTAGACACTCGTAGGAGGCATTTCAAGTTAGGTTTCCTTAATTGGGCCTGACAAATCAAGTTAAGCTCAGACTATGTGCTCATGGACAGTATAACTTTTATTTTGCTTAATTGCATTTTAAATTCAATATAAATCTTGCGGTTCTTACAACTATACATTGACATACAAACCTGTGAGCTCACCAGCGTTTTCGCTGACCCATTTTAGTATTTATCACAGGTACCCCGCAGTAGGTTGGATGCACAAGCATGAACTATTAGCTCGAGTCTGCATTCATACAACTAGAGATTTGATTGCATTATTATATTTTGTAAAAGTAATTATGCTATGAAATCTCTCAATTTCAGAAATCGAGCTAACGTAACAATATTTTGATGTAAACATTTACTTTATCTATACAAGTTTAAAACGACGCATATAGTGGTCGTTCATTATATCTTATGTGCTTTGTATATTGATTAGTGACACCCAAATCAAGCTTCCGCAAATCATTAAATTTGGGGGTGCCACAAAGATGAAGATTTTAGGCTGTCTAAACTCCTTCAAGATGTTGAAGAATCTGATCTTCAACAAGAGCTTTGTGCAGATAAAAAGGGCAGCAAGTTGAAAAAGAAAGGGGGAGCAAAGACATCAGCTGATAAAATGTTGGATGAGATTGACAGGAAGAAATATGTTGTCAGAATGGTTGGAAGATCAAACCCTGCTCCTATCACCAAAGTCTACCTGAAAAAGCCTAAGAACAAGTCTCAAGCTCAGCTACTTATCCACAGAGGATTGGATACTCAAGCAATCAATCTTGATCAAGTCTGTAAACTTCATAGAGAAGAATGGAATGAAATTAGACTTGCTATCAGTCACTCCTCAAGTGCTGCAAAAGAAGAAGTATTGGCTGAGATTGACAGGTTGTTCAAGAAAATGGTGGATCTGCAGCTACTTAGACCAGAAGACACTGTCATATTTGGTGAGGAGATAGTGCAGCCACCAAGTCCAAGGTATAGGCCAGGTACCAACAGAATCATCAGAATTCCAAACACCAGCAAGCTGAATCTATCCATTCCTGATGGAGTGCCAAGGGTTGAGGGCACTGAAGTTACTGAAGGTGAGAAAGGGATTGTTTACAGGAACTTCAATGGAAAGTTGTGTTTCCAAAGAGAATCAGAACTTGAAAAGATAGATCATGAGCAGCTTGTTCATCTCATCAGAACAGTTAGTGTGCTTCCCAAAAACTCAATGATGAGAAAAGCAATCATGGAAGAAGGGCTTGCTAGACAGTACAGGTACCTGCCATCCAGTGACAAATATGAATTGCAGAATGAGTTGGGCATCATAAAAGAAGAAGAAGTTTGGGGCTGTTTAAATTGAAGCTTGTAATAGATTAGGTTTATTGTAACTAAAATTACTTTATGATTTACAGTTCTATAAAACCTAATTTTGTTTTTGAGAAAACCAAAGTGCAAAACTCAGATCATATCAAAAGAATCCAAAAAGAAAAATGAATGGATCAAAGTATAAGTCACTGAGTGTTTAAAATCTTAAACACTGACTATAAACTTTTCTCAGCAACTAGTTTGTCTAGGGAGCTTCAATCACAATCATTTAGGGGGAGATTGTTGAGTCACTGGTCGCTGACCATGATGAAGTCACTGGTCGCTGACCAACTCAACTGTTCACTACTAGATGAAGAAATGGATTGTATCGAAGCTGCTGTTACTGATGATAGGTTTCGCTGATCGTCATTCATTCCGCTTGATATGCTGAGGAATATTAAAGCTCAACTTGGTGTGTCGCTGATCAACGTCAGCGAGAGCTTTACTTCTTCAAACCAATAAAGGCAAAAGTCACTGCCAGAATAACAGCTAGTCACTGAAGATCTTTAGTTCAAGTCATTCTACAAGAGCATGATAGCTCGCAGTGAGTGAGGAGGATTAATGCATCTTCAGGGACTATTCAATAAAGCCTCTCAACCATTAAGTACTGAAAGTACTGTACTTATCTATACATCAGCAAGAGTGTTCCAGTTTGAAGTATGTCCGAAAGATTACGTGGCAGCGAATGATTGGTTTTAAGGTAACGAGATATTTGCGGTAACAGAATTGGGACCCGCAGAATGTCGGTTCATCAGAGTTCAAACCAAGCAAGCAGCGACACGTGTCCTTCCAAGATCCTATTTTGTAGGCGATATTTTAGGAAAACTCTTATAGTATAAATAGTTCAGTGTTTTGTACTGTAGAGGCTAGTTGTTCAATTCGTGTTAATCACTATACATCAGTGAGTAGTTTGTCTAAGCACGACTTAGCGATTCATCGAGTGAACAGTCAGCGTGTTTGTCCACTGCTGTTCATCTCAATTGTAATAGATTAGCTAAGTGTTTGAATTGGATTAACTTTGGTTAATCCATTCCGCATTCAACACTTGTGAGTTTTATAATCAATACAATTCACCATTTCAGCTACTATTACATTGTTCTTTGAGATTGTCATATATGTTATCTGATATACTATGTTTCTGTTAAAACGATTAAAAACTTTCAATTAACTTAGTTAGAATCTGAAAAAAGTTTTTAATTGTATTCAACCCCCCCTTCTACAATTAAACTTTACACTTTGCGATTCCAAATCACTAAACAATAGTGATCACGGGACTCTCAGTTTTTTTGTTCTTACAATTTCGTAAAGAAATGATGACAGAGGAAAAGGATGATGGTGATGTTGCAGAAGATGATGATGATCCTTGTGCTTGGTTCTCCCCTTCTTCCTTTGTAAGATGCTAGTAACAGATGATAATTTTTTATGGATAATGCTTTTTCTCTGGGGTTTGAGTTAGATGAGAGAAATGTTTGAGCCGAGAGTGAGATATGGAGTGTGATGAAAATGATGAAGTGTGTGTGTGTTTAGGTAGGTGAAGTATAGAGCTTCACGTGCGGGTATGGTGGTGAACGGTACAGAAGTCAAATGAGCATATGGATTCTCACAATTTTTGTCTCCGTTTTATTGTGTAACCATTTTGGTATTTTACCCGTTAATCGTGTGTACGTTTTTTTTTATTCGTTAAAAGTTTATTCGTTTACTTTGTTAACGTTTTATAAACATTAATATTTTACGAAGTATTATTTCAGATCCTTTGTTTTGGGTTTACTAAATATAAACTCTACTTTGTTTTGATGTCGGGTTTATTTCATATATTTTTGTAGCTTCTGTTATGTTTTACCCAAAATGTATAAATGTTTTTGTTTTATCGTTATGCCTCATCGTTCACATAATATTTCAAGCAGGTAACTATTTAAAAATAGTTTTTACGTTATTTATAAACTTTGTATCACCAACGATCGTATTTGTTTTTGTCGGACTCATTCCGATAATTTTTCACGTAATTACAAATAATTAGGAAACTCGTAATACGTCTTGTAATAAAATCATGGGCACGCTAGACTTATCTCACGAAAATAGTTAAATTTTCTTTTTCGTAGGGAATTAGTGTAAGAAATGCACGTGATTAAGTATAAATTTATACTGTAATTGGAGGAGTGTCACAAAGATTGTCTCCTAACCAAAGGTTGAGTCTCTTCTATGGTTTTTCTATATATATATATATATATATATATATATATATATATATGTAATAACTCGCTTAAAGTCCTGCGACAATGTGTGCGATTAAATCAAAATTGTTATAGATTTGAAGTTTTATTTTTATTTGTTAATTCGATAAATTCGTATATACATTAGTGTACGAGTTAAATGTAAAGTATTATAATTCGTATGTATATGTATAGCTTTAAGACCTGCGACAACGCAAGCGACTGAATTGAAATTGTTATCGATATTCAATTGAATATGACTGCATTCATTGTTGTAGATTGAAATTTTCATATATAAAAAAAATTAAATTTAAAAACGCATACACCATACCTTCCGATTTTTTGGACTTTTGGAATATTGAACATGGTAGTTTTTCATTGAAGGGATCTTCAAATATACTTGATTTTTGGGATGAACAATTTTCTAAAAGATGCTTAGATCTTTGTGGATCCATTGATATCAATACGAGGAAAAACGTAGAGAATGATGGATCATATATATATATATATATATATATATATATATATATATATATATATATATAGGGTTTAAAATAAAGACTTACCGCGAAATTCGGGGAATAAACCACGAAAAATACTTAAGTCGCCTCATATGTACGTCTGGACTAAGTTACATTATCAATGTACGTTAACGGTCAATTATTCACGGATTTTAGCATATGAATCAAAATATAAGATAGAATTCGAATGATGTGAGTATATGTATAGCGAATGTGTTTATGGATTGTATTAGTAATCAAAGAACTTGTTACCAAAAGACTGTTCAAATGTTCACCGTCTGAATTTGACGACTTAGCTTAATTATCAGTAAAGCACAACTATCTTCTGAAATCGATCATTTACTTTAATTTTTGTTTGAAGTATAATAAGATACATTCTGCTATATTATCTGATAAAAATTCCTATATTATTTGATAAAATTCCTATATTATTTTCTTTCTTCCTATATTTGTTTGGTTATGCTAGCTTGTTACATCAGTAAGAAATTGTTCGAAGAGTTACTCGAACAATGTAAGTTATATTCAAGAAGTTAGTAAGGATTTTTGGGACATACTTTTCTAGAAGAATGTAAGTTATATTCAAGAAAATCACTAGAGCTATGAGATTGTTATTATATTTTCAAGAACTTTAACATGCACTAATAATAGTGGAAATCCAAATATAAAAGCGTATGGTATGAGGTTCAACATTTGATATGTACATTATCTTCTTATATATATATATATATATATATATATATATATATATATATATATATATATATATATATATATATATATATATATAAAATTATATACATAATATATAAGATCAAATTAATAATAACAATTATGCGGTTATGAATACGGGTAAACGGCTATGGATACGGTTATAGGTAATTGGGCGGATATTACCAAAACCCATCACCATACCCATACCTGCGAAATAAAAAAAATGTACCCAAAGCGCATCCAAACCCGCTAACCGCCCTCCATATATATTCTTGAGTAAGTATCTTCTTGAGTTAACTTTGATCACGAGTCTACTCTTTAAATTAAAAGGTCAAAAAAGTGAAATCTATTAGATAAAGAGACAAATGATGATAACGCTCTTATTGATAATGATTATGATACACGCAAGGTTGATCACATCACATGATTGTCAATAGGATTGTTATGAAATTTCGATATAAACTTATAATCTCAAAATATTAAGTTTTTGGCTTTTGTTTTTTCGCTTATACCATCACAATATCACGTGGATCTATTTTAGTTTAGATCATTGGGTGATGAAATGAAGCCATATTTTTTGGAATTGAAAAATAACGACTTGGGTTTTTTCCAGGAAAAAATATAAAAAATTGAGGGAAAAGTTTGAATTTTGCAAGAAATAATGAAGTAGTTATTAGTTATAATTTTTTTAATTTTGTATGATATGAAAACATGAAATTTTTCGTTATCTTGATCGTTCCAAAACTTTAAATTAGTTAATTAAGTAGTTAAATTATTAGCTTTCAAATTTAAAATCTTGAATATACTATAGTTTATGGTATTTTGATTTCGCTTTTTTGTCGTGTTTCAAATTTGTATCGTATTTTCAACAACTAAATATTCTTTTGTTCAGCTAAAGTTAAATACATGGGGATAATCAAAACCCGTAAATAAATTCGTAAAACCGATGGGTAATACTAATTGGGTAACCAGCGGATATTGGGTCGGGGTATGGTTACGAATATTCTAAACGGGTATTGGTATAGGTATACTAAAAGCCGTCCGAACCCGACCCGTTGCCATTCATAATCCAAGAATTAGAAATTAGAAATTGATAAAAAGAATTAAAAAAGGTGATCGTATAGGATTTTAGATTATTGGGTGATGGAATGAAGCCATGAATTTTTTGAAATGAAAAATAACTTATTGGGACTTTTTTCGGAAAAAAATAAAGAAGATTGTAAATAGAGTTTGAATTATGAAAGAAATAATGTAGTTATTAAATTATTTTTTTATAAAATATTTGGAGGAGTGATTTACAATTAAAGAAGAAACAAATGATTTATATTGTAAATACAGAATGGTGTATATTGTAAATATAGAATGGTATATTAGTCTTTTAATCACATAAAAATAGGATTAAGTATGTCATTGATAAAATTAAGGGTTAGATCTTTATTGTTGATTATCATATAATGGTTATTATTCTTTCATGATTTTTCTTTTAATTAATAAGATTGATAATTAAGAAAAGATTTGAGCGGAATACATTTTTATTTTAGATAGTATTGATTTTGCTTATATTTATGACGTAAATTCGTTAATATTGAGAATATATCGAGAAAGTTGTATTGGTTTTTATTTTTTTGTATTATTTTATTTTAATTAATAATATTATCAAGCGGAAATCTTTTTATTAATATATTTAATAATATTTAATATTTAGGGATTGTTGTGAAAGTAAAAGAACAATACAATGAAGGAGAATATAAAAGTTCATTTATTCATCTCTCAATGGAGGTATATATAAGATTACAAGGTGGAGTATCCTTAAAGAAAAGAATCACATAAATATAGGAAAAGATATCTATCATTATATTAAAGGATATGGACATCCATTCCATAATTATTTATAACACTCCCCCTTGGATGTCCATTCAAGGATTATGCCTCGTTAAAACCTTACTAGATAAAACCCAGTGGGACAAAAATCTAGTGAAGGAAAAAGAGTACATAATTCCCTCATACGTTTGGGGATGTTGCCTCATTAAAAACCTTACCAGGAAAACCCAACAAGGACAAAACCATGGCTAAGGGAAAAAGAGTGCAACACGTATCTTTTCTCCCCCTAATGATCACATCACTTAAACTCTGTAGTTGTTGAAATCCAGTATCTTCTTTAATCATCATAGTAAATGTCTTGATAAAATAAATTTATCTAATTCTCACATGAACAAATGTCCTCCACTTGTTGCTCACATATATATGGATTAAACGTCCGTCATACATATCATTCAAGTACATCCTAGTACTTCATAAATTATACAATGCCAACAAATTCAAATTATATTATGTATTATCATGTATGACCACTACGAGAATTATCAATGCTTCATATGCATTTAAATATGACACTTTTAAATCGATATCGGGATCATCATCTTTGGAAGTCAAAAGGGGGTCTTTCAACATCATGTGACCTCATAACCATGAGTGTCATTTATCCATATAGATTGAACAAGTATTTCATTCGTAATATGTTCAATTCGAATATCAAGATATATTGTGTCATTTATTTCAATATCATTTAATAAAGATTTAATCGCCTTTATAATCTCCCGATGAATTCATTTTTGCTCATAAAATCAAACTATATGAAACTTAGACCATATTCAATTCCAGGTCTCTTTCTAAAGCTTCATGGGCAAACATAATTCTTTATATGGCACAAATTCAATTGATATACACTAAGGCAATTATAACACATATGCCCATGTTGCTTTAACTCATACCGTGATTGATTCAACTACAATCAATTAGTGTTCTCGAGAACTTTTCTTATCTACTTTAAGCATAATAATCACGAGACATCCTTCATACATTTTATATCCCTTAAGGAATCTCAATATCAAATGAGCTCTAATTCTATTCTTTTAGACGCATACAATTCATTTCTCATATTGCCAGACTTATATAATATCAATAAACATTATTGGATCCACCACACGAGAACATGTCTCCTCTTTATCATTTCCAAGTCTTTGCGAAAATACATATGTGCCATCATATGTGCCTTATATAACATATTTCATTACTTTCATTTCGCTTTCTCATAAAGACTTATGCATATCCAATAAGTTTCAAGCATTCATGTGTATAGGCTTCAAAGTCCCAATATACACGTCTCATCACAAGAGACTTTAAATTTTCATTAACTACCTGCGTCTTTATATTTGGCCAAATATTCTATACATATGCACTCCTTGCAAAAAAAATTTTAAGATCCTCACTCTTATTATAGCACTATATTATTTACAAATCATTATCTTGCGCAATATTATACTCAATAGTACTATCGACGTCAATTTACTCCTTTTCGATTCCACACTTTACTAGACACTATATAATATTACTTAATGAGATCTCATAGTTTTTCAGGTACCTTAAGTTCTTTTAGAACCCTCTTGTCTAGTGTCTTTGTAGGATACTCTTATGGGGTCTTTATTACCTCGATGTGACCATCTTAATTTCTTGCTCCATTTTATAGAATTCGAGGATTTTAAATTTAGAATCGATTATTCTATCACGCAATAAACGTGCCATAGAATCATTAACAATCATTGGTTGTCCATCCGGGACACACATTTTAATTGGAGCACTAGCAGCTTATACGTGATCTAGTCACTCAACATGTCTGGCAATGACAACTTTTGGAAAATGAATTATTATTTGAACTTGAGGTTCAAAGTCTTTGTGTGAGGATCAACAATTACATTTTCTAATTCATTCCACTACTCTAGCTGCTCTTTCACTCCCCCTGAATGAATTATCATTTTCAACAACCCATTTTGTGCGTTGTGGTGGATTCACTAGAATATATACCGCACAATTACAAAGATCTTACATGGGAAATGTATGGTTCGTGACCAAAAAACCATTGTAATGGGGAGGAATCACTATAACCTTTTAGCATGATGCGAATTCATGTTGTATCAAAATAACATGCCCCATAAGTTAGTAGTTTTGCTCTCATAATTATTGGCTTTGCAATCAATAATTTGCTCACTATGAGCCTCAAAATAATAAACACCACTTGTCCCAATAATTATCAAATTCTTAGGAAGTATTCACCACCATTTCCAAATATATAATACGAAAAATGTGCTCGCATTCTATCAAGCAGAGCCACTAATCACGCTAACTTCATGTTACATTTATCATGATCATTTTGACGATGCATCGATTTTAAAACTCAAAATGATCCACATGCCACATGTACATGGCTACATACATCCCTTTATATCGTTTCCAAAAATTTCAGGGATGAAATCCTTAATTTAATTTGGTGATGATAGGTGAAGAGTTAACTTCCATTAAGAGCAATAAAATCGATTAAAATCGTCTTTGAAGTAACCCATGATTCTCCTGTACATTTCGCATCATCACTGACTCGGGATGGTCCAACCGGTCGTGTCACATAATAAACTAATATTGGCTCATAAACTTTTTGTTTATACCAGATTTGTTTCGATTGCACTTCACTTTATGCCAAAATCAAATAATATGGAGAGCTCAAGAAATCATCATGTACAAAACTCGATCATAATTTTCCGATCAAATATATATATGAGCTCTTTATAGTTTTCACAAAGTGCAATATAATACTCACTTATCCTATAGCATTATTAAACAAGAAACACATCTTTTGTACATGTGATGTTACACAATTAACTAAACACATATTAATCAATAACTAATTAATAAAGTGTTTCGTAAGCAAATAAAATCACATAATAAATAATGCACACATATATGATAAAACTCGTTGTTAAAATTTGAGGAGACATCTTATTCTCATATTTAATATATCAAGCAACCTTCATAAAACAAAATTAGTCGTTACATCTATTACTTTATTCATGTGGAATAGTTGACAAATTCTTCTCATATAATAATCACACAAATAATGATTCTCAAGACAGCACGCATCGGCTATGACATATATACTTTTCATATTTTTCATTCGCATATACTCCTATCATATCTTGCTTTCTTTAGTGACATGTCGTGTTCTTATAATGAACACCATCTAATTACCTCAACCATATTCATAACTATGGTCTTTTCAAGTTTAATCAGGCCATCATTCTATTATCATATTCACTTCAAAGAGTAGAGCATATTCAAGTAGACATATTTACTGATTTTTCATTAAAAACTCATTATTTTGTTCGGTCATAAGTAAACAACAACTCAAAACCTTACTCATCATCGATTTTTTTTCTCGTAGATCGCCTTATCTTCAAATGAATTATTTGAAAAGTAACTATATGTCTAATTCATTCACCAATTTTAAATCTTACAATTGCGGGTGAGTTTATCTATAACAAACTCTATGAAGTATCACAACATTTGATGTGATATATTTGCCTTAAATTGATCTAAGTAAATAACTTTATACATGTTTTCATCGCATACCATATTTTCCTTAAAATCGTGTCTTTAAGACTATTTGTTCATATAAATGTATCATAGAAAAGGCAAAGTATGATCTTTTTGATAATGTCTTAACTCTTAGGCTACTAAGTCCACTCCAATTATTCAGCATATACAAACGCTAAAGTATACCTGTGCGTACTTAATCATCACTAGCATATCTATTAGTAAAACTAGTAGATGAACAAAGCTAGCTAGTTATATCATGACTTAAACCAAACCTTGTAAAACATATTTCACATGCATACATATGTATTAACTAGCAAAGAACAAACACATTATTGGCACTCCAATAAGTAGTATTAACTTATAGTAAAATTTGCTATCACATAACGCCATAATCGCAAATTTTGAGTATCCAATATTAAAAATGTACTAGCGAAAACTATTGTCAAATTATAATAACATGTCATTTTTTATAGACACCATCTAAAACAAAGTAGAGTAGTGATATCAAAGAGGTGTAAAATTCATAATTAATTTATGCATTCGAGGGCAAGTATATAATCTAATCTAATACACATAGACAAATGTTATTACACATGCCATCCAATTCCAACCTATTAGTCATGACTAGCTACATGCATATATGCCCCGAAATCCCAATCAACTTAATTTAGCTACTCGATCGATCAAATAAAATTGTTTACAAGGTTTATTAATAGATATAGAGTACGTCATAGGACAATGTGTTTTTTATACGATCAGATAACGTTTAGGTAATTACATACATAAATTTAAAAGAATAAATATAATCTTCAAACTATTACCAGCTTGGAATGATAGTTTTATGTTACCAAATATATTGAAACTCGTAAACAAACATGGTTTCTTATTCATCAAGAATATAATGTAATTAAGTATAATTCTGGTCCAACACCTTAATATAAAATCAAGCTTTTGTTTCTAAAGATTTTTTTTTTTTCACAATTAGATTTGAACACAACCATATTTGGTAATAATTTGTCCGCATTCTACTGAACTTTTGGACTTAGTTTAGCAACCATATATGATCTCTTTCCTTGGCACTTTACTAATATGCTTTTGAATTTATTTAGACGGCAGATGTTCTATAAAGTTCTACAAATACATATCCAAGGTCCGCCGTAACAAATAAACTCTTATGCTTAAAAAAAAATGATCTACACATTATGAGATGCAAATTTTATAAGCTAACTAAATAAATAATAAGTAAATATAAATATGGCTTATTCAATATTCTAATAAACTGAAATAGTAATATAGTCAATTCATAGTGTTAATACCTAACCCATGAATATTGATATATATTATGATCAATAATTAATACAATAATAAAACTAAGTTAGGATTAGTTCGAAAAAAAAAAAATCAAGTAATATCTGTCACGCTATATCATACATTATATAATTTATCATCGAAAAACTCTCTGTCATTATCAGTTAGTATATGAAATTGACACAACACAAGTTAGCGTACTTTAAAATCTTGCTCATATCACATACGTATAATTTATGATAATAATTAGGAAGTAATTCAAATCACCATAGAGATATAGTAACAAAAAATTTAACATCAAATATTAAAATTATAAAATTAAAATCATAAATCAAAAATATTATGTGTGACCATATGAAAATAAGAATCACACCAACAGATATTTTTTTAGTCAGAATCGAAACTAATTCAAAAGAATTATGTATGGTCTCAAATCTCACTGGTGGTAGGAATGTAAAAATATGCATCATATATCATATCTACTGTTAATATAATTATAATCATGAATTAAATAACAATAATTATAGTTATTTAATAATATCGAATCTACAATACACATACGAATTTGAGTCTCAAAAATATACTCTGTATTAGATTAATACTCATCAGAAAAGTAACACATATGCAACCATACATACATAATAATAATAATTATATACTATAACATGTAGCTTATGAAAATAAACTAACGATTAACGAATACTCTGTATGACATATACAATTGAATATAGATCAGTTAGATCATGCAATACACTAACACTAGAATGCCACGTATTAAAATCAAATGGCTCATGTAATGTAGTTAAATATAATAAGAGGACGAGCAGCAAAGTTAAAAGGCGTACCTCAGAGGTTAATTGCCGGCTACGAATTCAGAATTTTTTAGGTTAGAGATTCGTGCTGATAACGTGTTGTGAAAGTAAAAGAACAATACAATGAAGGAGAATATAAAAGTTCATTTATTCATCTCTCAATGGAGGTATATATAAGATTACAAGGTGGAGTATCCTTAAAGAAAAGAATCACATAAATATAGGAAAAGATATCTATCATTATATTAAAGGATATGGACATCCATTCCATAATTATTTATAACAGGGATTTATTAAAAAATGATTTCTTATTTAGTGGGGGTAAAGTGTACATTATTATTATTAATCTAATTTAATTATATATTGTTAGATCAAATTGAAGCTTTATCAAATGGTCCACATTCCTCTATGGGGTTTTGGTTTAATTATAGATAAGGTAAGATAAGATAGATAAATGATATATCGATTCTTATTTATTAGCCTGTTACCCATATGTTTGGACCTCTAATTCTATAAAATACGTTAATACCATCATCTAATTAATAGTAACAAAAATGTGATATGGCTTAATGGTGTCATTCAATAAAATGTTGATATGCGATACAAAGAACTTTATTTTCACAAATTGTGTTATGATATATAGCAGCTTAAAATTTTTTTAGACAATAACAATGGAGTTGAATATGACCGATCAAAGTTAGTTGATAGTTAATTATTGTTAACATAAGTTTACTTGACATATGTGAAAGTGAAAGATGAAATATGAGTCCTTACGTCTGATTCAGAATTTTGAGGTTACTTTCGCATGATAATGGACAACCACTGACCGATCTATATACTCTGCTTTAAAGATAATAATGAGAAAATACAATGTTCATAACTTATAGGCTCAATCAACCATTTAGATTACTATCCACCCATAATGGTAAACTAGTATATGTAACCGTGCAATGTAGCGAGTTAGATAACGATATTAGATGACGATAATGATGATTGTGTCATTGTGTGTAAGCTTGATGTTGTAGTTTGTTCTCAATATGGGTTGAATTGCACAAACATAGAATTTGTATGTATAGAAATTTTTATACTTATATTGTGAACATGTGTTATAAAATTAACCTTTCAAGTCTTTAATCTATCTATTTATACTTATAAAACAAAGATTTTTCCTTAATTTTTAGACATGCCACATCATAACATTTCCTTTTCTTTAGAGTCTCCTAATTTGCCACATCATCATATTATTTTTTTCTTAAAAATCTTAATTAATAATTACCAAAACTATTATTTATCAATTATCAATTATATTTTATTATAATAGCCTTTAAAATTCCTATATTATATTTAATACATAATAATTTTTACCTACATAATAAAAAATATTTATCTCTAATCCATATCTTATATATTGCAATAAATAAATATTATCATCGTCAATTACCATGTTTTAAGAAAATTATTTTTAATAAGGATTTATGAAATTGATTATTTTCTGTACATTTTGGTATATATTACTATTGAATTTTAGTACTAAATTTTAAACTTTCAACAATATTAAGATACGGTTAAAAACCTAAAAAATATATGATTAATTTTTATTTTTTTAATTACCTTGCATTAAATAGACTCAACAAATGTGTTAAAACTTAACAAAGTAACTTACAAATTAATTTAATTGTATTATGTATTCAACTTAAACATAATAACATACAAACTAATTTAATAATATTATATAAATGATCGTGCATCGTACGGGTTCAATGCTTAGGTTTTATATATAAAATAAAGTTTTTAAATTACCTATTAGAGCGTATTATTTTAGTTAACGATTACGTGTTATTAATTTACAAACTCTTGAACATTGTTCGCAAAGAAGTTTGGTTTATAAATTTATGCTGAAAAGTAAAGGAATGATATATATGAAAAATATTGAAGTAAATGTAAAGTAATTGGTCAACACCACCTATTAGAGCGTATTATTTTACTTAACGATTACGTGTTATTAATTTAGAAACTCTTGAACATTGTTTGCAAAGAAGTTTGGTTTATAACTTTATATGCTGAAAAATAAAGGAATGATATATATGAAAAATATTGAAGTAAAAGTAAAGTAATTGGTCAACACCACAAATTAATTGTGCTATCGATAACACTGATTATTTGTTCATTAATATATTCGGCTACTTACAAATTACTATATAACTGCACTTTTCAAACGGACGTGCATCGCACGGGCTCAATGCCTAGTATATATATATATATAAAACAGAATACCATTGAGCAATTTGAACCATTGATTAGACCCCCTAATTACAGATTAACGGTCTAGATTAGTTTTAAATTAATTACACTTCACACCCCTAAAACTTTTTAGTAAACTATTAAAATCTAAAACAAACGAAACCTTTTAAAAAGTATTTTTGTAAATATATAAAAGATAATTTCTAGATATATATAGAACACACACCATAAAATAAATAAATAAATATTTATTAATTTTAACAATATATACTCTCAATATCCGACTCCACCTCCTAATAAAAATTAATTGTTTTCAAAATAAAGAAATTACAAAATCCCTTCAAACTTAAATAAAAAGATCCTACAAAATCTTTGCAAAATACATCTCATTCTTATCTCTCTATTCTATTAAAATAATATATATATATATATATATATATATATATTTATTCTAATAACAAATTACTAAAACCCTAAAAAATAAGAGCAAAAACCACGGATGATGATGATGACGATGATTCAGAAAGCCAGGCAAGGTATATCAAATTGTATTATACTAGTTTAGGACCCGCGAAATTCGCGGAATCGTCCATGAAAAATATTTAAGTACTCGTATCCATAGCTGTATTGTAAATTAAAATTGATAAAAGAATTCAAAATAGAAGGTGGTATAAGAATTTAAATCACTGGGCGATGGAATGAAGTTATAAACTTTTTGGAATTGAAAATAACTTATTGGTTTTTTTTCAGAAAAAATAAAATAAATAAGATTTTAGGAAGAGTTTGAGTTATGGAAGAAATAATAAAGTAGTTATTAAATTATTATTTTCATAAAATATATGGAGGATTATCTACAATTAAAGGAAAAAAAGAGGATTTATATTGTAAATATTGAAGGGTTTATATTGTAAATATAGAAGGGTATATTAGTCTTTTAGCCACATAAAAATAGGATTAATAATGTCATTAAATAAATTAATGGTCAGATCTTAATTGTTGATCTCCATCTAATAGTCCTTATTATTCTCTAGGGCTTTTTCTTTTAATATATAAGATAGAATAATGTTAAAGTTTTATATATTGTGTATCTTCAGTTTCATACAATTCTTTGCAAATTGAATCATCACTTTTTTGTAAGAGGTTTTTTTTGGTAATACATGAACTTATAAAATCGTCACTTATTTTATTTTGACTTACAAGGTTCCAGATTGCAGCCTTTACAGATAAGGTTATTCACCATTTACATACTTTGACTTGTGTTTCACTTTATTAGTAATTAAATTTAAGATTATGTGTTTTGTTGATTTTGAAACATCGTAAACTTCTATTCTTTTTTATTTGAAGTTTCAAAATTATAGATGTTTCAAGCATGTTCAAAGAAGTGGAAACTATTATGTGGAGTACATGCAGAGGGGTAGAGGCATAAAGCTACATATAGTTTTGGCGTAGATATGCTTGGAGATCAAGTAGACAGAGGACCACAACGCTTCTTTCATAACAAAAGGCCTTAATATCATTTGTTGGGTGTGTTTCTACTCTTCGTCTAATGCATTCATCCTACCTACTGTTGATATTCGATCAACATTCGAGGTAGCAATATCAACCCGCGTTAAAGGTGGTTGATTTGAATTATATGTACTAAACGAGTAAAAATAGAAGCTCCAGATTTCAGGCTCGGGTTTGCTTAATTAATTAATTTAGATCATGATAAGCTTCTTCTTCTTAATATTATTCCAAAACGCTAAATTATTTCCTAATTCTTTGACATTTGTGAACTTAACTACAAGTCCCCAAAGCAGGCATCATTATAGAGTCTGATGTCTGTTGGGATTCTGATAGCAGGTGTTCTGTTTTTGTTGTTATTTTTTTTTTTCATCTCCTGTTAGGTAATTAATGGATACATTGCACTTAACTATAAATTCCGTGTTTCGACCCGTTAGCCCATACTATAGAATGACCTGCTAATTTTTCAACCTCTACTCTAATCATATCACATCAGATTATATATAACAGTTTGAAGTTCTTTGTAATAGGTATCATCAAATGACTTATGGGCTAGCAAGATTGGATGCAATGACGGAGCTTGAACGAACCATTTGAGGGGGCCAAAATCGATTTACATAAAAAAATGTGTTAACATAGAACATCAATTTTATTATGCTACACAACAGTTAATTTAACTATTTTTTTATTCTTAATTAGTGTTAGTATATCAATAAGCTTTTTGACATACGTAGCTATGCATTAACGTTATTAAAAAGGTGAAGTATATAGTGTCTAAATCTTTATGATATATCATATATTTAATTTCTATGAGATAATGAAAAGTAAAAACATAAAATTGACAATAGTGGGACTTACAATTATTTCATTATATTTGTATAAAGAAGCCTCAACTATCTTACCTAGCTCAACATGTTGTGAATATATCTAAACTATTAGATATATACCACTACTAACTCAAACTTTTGGGGGGGCCATGGCCCCTCCCTGCCCCAATAAAGCTCCATCCTTGATTGGATGGGGGTGTGCCATGACAAGTTATTCTACCACTTAATTAGACGTATCAATATCTAGGAAGATAACGGTATTAAAATTCATCTACATGGTATAGAATCAGGTTTAGAGTCTTCTCTAAAATCTATTTGGAAAGAAGTACGTGTATCTCATATTTACAATAGTCAGGTTGTTAAATGTCGTTTAGCTTTTGTTAGTCCAAATAAACTATTTGTGTTTCGGCTTATAATTTATAGAGATGATAATAATCTATATTCGGGTAAGTGTATGTCATAAATTATTTCCATAAAATGTAATTGCATATTACAAAGACAAGTTACTATTTCACGTATCCCTCTCTCGATCTCAAAGATTTTGTATGATGCTCCCAAACTTGATAAACTCATGTATCGATAGCTATGGTGTTTTCAGGATCATGAAGTGATGGAAGATCGAAATGAAGAAGTCACAACAAGATCTTTAATCTATCTTCCCGGCAATTGCTACACAGCATGACGGATACATAATGTACTACTGTATTGATGCTTTCGCAAGTGTTAAGACGAATTTATTTTTTTTACCATGCCTTTTTCAAAGTTTTGACAGGATGTTAACAATTGTGGGAATGACATACAAGTTATTAGACCATCAGCCAAATGTTCTTCTCATCATCTTTATTATTTAATTTGGAAGCAAACTGTAAAATGGCATGCTAAAGCTTCATTTCATGAATGTAGAAGGATGTAGTCGATTTTCTTTGAACTGAACTGCGAATGTGTGAATTTATTGGACATACAAGTTGTTTAATGAAATGACATAGTGAAATACTTTGATGGGTTTAGGGATATTATTGGTGCAATTAATAAATCTATTTGTATAGGCAAATTATAAGATATGTCATATGTGGACATGTGGTTATAACATGCTTTTAGGGGATTATGATTCTGTAGCAGACGATATGTCTAATTCTTACGAACACATTATGGAATAATGTTAATCATACATTATATTGTAAATTATAACATGTCGACTAATATGTTGCTTTATGAAAATTGATCGGATGCAAGGAATGGAAGCAACATTACAAATTTGATGGATGACAATGGGCAATGAGTCATCACTCCAATACTTAGAGGGTGTTTGTCTCAGCTTTTTTAAAACTTATCGCGTTATGATACAGCTAAAAAGTTATTTTGATGGTGTTTGAGTTTTTCATTATATAAAGGGTAAATAAGCTGAAAAGTCAAAAGCCTCAACTTCCTGGCTTTTGGATAATTCATAAGCTAAAAAGCACAAGCTAACCCAAACACTCCTTACTTTTATATTAGAACTAGAATTCTACATACAACAATTAAATTAAATTCTCGATGTCAATCTAGACGTGTTAAAATTGATTCTAACATTGTATACTGTAATGCTTTATGTGAACAAAGATATATTAATACTTTCTTTTTTAGACATCATACTAACTATTTATAAGTTTCTGGACATGTTGAGATTGACGTTAACATTGCTTCTAAGGTGAATTTTTTTTTTTAAAAAGAAAACTAATATTCAAATAAAAGCCATATATGAGTGTACGAAACAAGTTGCTAATAATAAAAACAATAAGATATTTATAACTTTAACTAAAACACATGTTACAATAGAATGTTAAAATGACGTCCTTGATTATGACACATTATGTTAAAATTGGTTTTACTTATTGTATTGACTGTTTTGTCATCGAAAAAAAATATACTAAAACTATATGAATAAAATCAACTATTATCTTTACATGACCATAATTATTTGGAATATGAAAATACATTTCACACAACCATCGATATACTCTTTTATCTTAAAAAGTACAAATTTCAAGTTGTAAAATTATAAAATCAAATGTCGTCGTCCGTGTTGTCGCGGGTCCTTCACCTAGTTGTATTATAAAATAGAATCATTTATTTGATTAGTCGCGTTATTGTTGTTTTAGAAATGTGTTGTCATAAATTTATAATTCCTAATTTTGAAATGTCCAACGTTGAGTTATAATTGTAAGTGATAAGAAAGGAAAATTAATCAATTTGAATTTTTAAAATGTAACAGAGTATTTGATATATTGAAAATACTTTTATGACTAAAGATTAAACCTAAAAATAATTACTCCGTATTATATATAGTTTCTTGTTCGTATTCTATATGTTAGAATAAGGTTCACTTGAATGATTTATAGATCTGTTTTAACTCGTTGGACAAATAGTATTGGGGAATTCAAAGCGATGAATCTCTTGTTTTTGGAAGTGATTTGGTTAACAACTCTTCACGGGATTACTTTTTAGATTGGTTAATAATGGAAATCAGAGATCAATTTAGTAATTAAGATCAAAGAGTTATATATGTGTTGGGGGGCAAATATGTAATTTTCGATCATGAATTTAAACATTCAGCCAATTAGGCAAAACCATTTATAAGAGGTATCAATATTGATATTGATTTGGCCATTTTTTGCAAAGTCCTCCATCCAGAAGTCCATAACCAACTAAGTTTACGCCCATGAGAGTTGATCTCAAAGTTGAGGTCGATGCTCGATAGGGATTGAACTTGAGTCTCATTAGATATTTCAAAACTCCACATGAACAAAAATACGCAAATGAAAGCTGATCAAAGAGTTGCGACCCGCGAAAAGTGAACTTGGGTCTCCACCGGAGATTCCCAAGATTTCAGCACTATTCATTAAGCTACCATTTGGACTTGTTACTTTCACATATTCTATTTCATCAGTTATAGCTAGACGCACTCTAATCTTGTTTGACTAGGTCTTCGTACCCTTTTAATGCAACCGAATCTCGATATGATAGGTTTGCTTATTCAAATTTAGTGGCTATACTAACAAGCCAATGCTAAATTACCAACTTTTTTTAGAGGAAAAAAAAACGTTTATTTCCACAAAGTTTGAACGCATATATTTAGTTAGAGGAAATATAAGAATGGGTGAATTCATACCATAATTTTAGGTATAGATACATAAATCATCAATCAATTACTATAAAAATGGATGTTTAAGACGTACAATACTTTACGTGTGGTTGTGGCCTAATTTCGTGATAATTAACAAACTTGAGAATTGAGATTGAAGTTATTATGCAACGTGGCTTTGACTAACTAATTGTAAGTCAACCCTATGCAACAAATCAAAGTCAACGTACCGTTACCCTTTTTGCTTGTCCAAGGCACTGACCATCAAACGTGAAAGGTTTATAAATATATTTAGTATATTATAAATAAATTTAAAAACCATGTTTAATGCTATTTCTTGATAAGCAAAGTTATATTTCAAAACATGGTACGTAGTAACAACTAAAATACAGAAGATCGAATAATACAATTACAGAGCGGGTACGTAGTAACAACTAAAATACAGAAAATACTAGGTGCTTTTCACAACATCTAAACAATTACAGACCCCATAATCACGTACTATATATATTTACATTCTTCAATTCAATTACTTTTATATGTGTACGGTGTACCAACCAGGGCCCAGGGGCGGATGTAGGCATGTAGCTAACAAATAAGGGTCACGGGCCTCCAGTCAGCTTGGCCCAGCAAGTGTTAATTTATATGGCCCAAATTTAGCCCCCAACCTAATAACTCAATGGCCCCCAATATGAGTCCAAATAAAGAACTTGAAAAGAAAATAAAATTAATTAATAATAATCTGCCTTATCTACAATGTGAAGAATTAAAATCTTTTCTGACCTTGATTTAAATATATATAAAACGAATTTACACTCCATGGCTCCTTTTAGTTTACATGTACACATACATGATTTAATAATACTTTAATATTTAATCTACGTATCTGAAATTACAATATAATATTTACAAACCTAACTTGTGGAAAGTATGTTAACTAAATTGTCTAATGATATACATTCCACTTTATAAAGCTTTAGTGGTTGATTAAGTAAAAATTGTTATAAATACATCATTATGTTGTTTCTTTATAGTGTTTTATTATTTGTACATTTTATTCCATTTAAATCAAATCCTTAAACTTAAAAAAACTGAATACATTATACTCCGTACCGTAAATAAGTAATCGAAACGTGAAGTACAACACCAAACTTGAATACTTTGAACTCGAAAAAACTCTAACTTAATTTATCTTGTTAATATTTTTCTTACTTATTCTTTAAATGTGGCATTTGATATATTTAAAAGGTTTTTGTACATGACCCGTTTGGACTGGTTATTCAACCATTTATTATAAGCCACCTCTACAGCGAGCTACCAAGTGCCCCCTAAACAAATTTTCTGGATCCACCACTGGTACCAACTATTTTATTATTCAAGCATGCATATTTTTTGATACATATATCATGGTTATAGGCTTATAGCCACTACTTTTGAAAGCATCTATAAAAAGTGAAGCAAAAACAGTAGCGCATTATATTAAACTCCGTATTATCTTAGTGAAAAATATTAAGTTTGTATCAAGAAGGAAATTAAGGGGGGATGGATCAAATATATTTGAATCCGAGATATATACTATGTTTTGGTGAATGCGGATACCACATCTTGCGTAAAAAGCACAATAAAATAAATGGAGGTGCGGGGAATCGAACCCCGTGCCTCTCGCATGCGAAGCGAGCGCTCTACCATATGAGCTACACCCCCTACTTGTTTCTTTTGTCGAGAATATAATATATGTCGTAAACATGTTATATGTGCTGATACAAACCTAATTAAATACGATCCATGTTTAGCTGAATGACTCCAACCTACCACCCTATATTTCAGACTAAATCATACAGGCTGCATGGCTTATAGATCTGTTATTTAACCAATCAGCAAAACACAATGATTGGACGAATCGGGATATACATCATAAAAGATTAAAAGGTTTCTGACAAAGTTCAAACGATAAAGTTAAAGGGAAAAAAAATAAAAATAAGATCCCTTTGAGACTTATATAGTGTTAGGCTATTATGTTACTAAATCTTGTTTTTGTACTCGTTTATGATTAAACCTTCAACTCACAAACGAAGTTGAACTTAATTGTGTGTCACTTGATGAAGCCCATAGGCTCAATTTGGGACCTGTATTTGATCACTCATGATCATTGCAAATCTCATTTTATTGGGTTGTTCAAGAGAACCACCAGATTGCTCATTGGGTTACTTAACTACTCTTTTTCTTCTACTCCTCATTTTAGTTGGGATGTTTATTTTCCTTCAAAGCTCATCTCACTTTCATGGTGAGATGTGCAGAGACCTAAATTTTGTTTTAAGGAACAATTTTGTTGCTAAAATTTAAAATACATAAATAACATGAGTAACAAATAGGAGGAAAGAACATTGAATTAACATTTGAATGGAGAACAATCCATAGTACAATTGTTTCATTTCCCAGATATAAGGATGTTATTCTATTAGCAATAGACAGTATGCCCGATAGATCCAAACCCAATAGCCGTTAAAATGTAACCCTTTGATCATCAGTTGTTATATCTAGTCCATGGGGGTCCAGGTCTTGATTGGCCAGCTCCATTCCTTCTTCCTGTGTTGTTTTGCTGCTGAGATAAAGCCTTCATCCTTTGCTCCTTCATGTTTGCGAATAATGAATCCATAGTCTGAGGCCTCTGCTTTGTCACCACTTTCACTTGTTTCTGCTGCATAAATTAGAAAGCTTTGTCAGATAACCCCAGCCAGATAACCTGTTGTGTATATTTCATTTATGAACCAGAAAAGGGTCTCGATTATAGTTGGTTCTAGAATTAAAGATATGATAAGAAACACATCATCCATTAAAACAACTGAAAGCAGATTAGTGAGAGTGGACAAGCAAAACCAATCATCTATCTAACTAGCCTATTATTTCAATTATCTTAAGGTATAACTGTGTAAGCAAAATTGATTGTGGTCCATATGCATGTATCTATTAGCAATTTTTTATGTGTGTTCATATATGTTTTGTCAAAGCAGATGAAAGCAGTACCTTAACAGCAAAGCCGCCATTTACAGCCTTATTTTGAAACGGTCGAGCCACAGGCCTGCATAAAAAATTAATCACTCATTATTGGAGAAAGGAAACAGAGAATGCGTCTTAAGCGAAACTGCAGCTACCATCAATACTTAGAGCCAGTGGTTGCACAGGCCGCAAAAAAGAACTATTGTACTTACCATTGATCAATTTAAGGAAATTTATAACTGAAAACAAACCAAAAATGGGGAAGACTGTCATCAGAGCATATTTCCAACCATACATGACCTTCTTTGTAACTGGACACTCAGACTGAAGCAAGAGCAGAGATGAGGCCATCCTAAATACTAAAAACCAAATTCAACTCAAGAAGCCTAGCCAAGTTACCCACATGGCATTTGGGTGTCGCATTCAAATGAATGATCTCATAAACAGCTTTAGAACTTTTGAAGGAAGAGCAGCTTAAACTTCTAGCCAATACACAAAGTACAGCAATTGGGAAGCTCTCCAATCATGGGATCAACTACATTTGGAATATACAAAACATCACTAACACCACATTCAAAGGACATGATCTTCACAAAGAATATGCATAACATGTGAAGTACATCTACTAATTTCCCTCTAACCTTCACAAGATGACTATATTCAATCATGATCCTAATCTTATGACTCCCATGATTGAAATCATATTAGTCTTAGAAACAGCATCAAGGTGCTTCAGATATTTTTCACAGCAACTCCACTCAATTATGATAATACGTGAGAGCTCTTAAGAGCAAGTCTGGTTAGCCGCTCTACAAGTCACATGTGTTGTCGAGTAAAAAGATGTTTCAAAACTCCAAGGAAGTGATATATACTAGATCAGGAATATTCGAGATGAATATTCTAAAGATTGGCCAAGAGAAATTGAGATGAATACTCAAGTTTCTTTAGATACTTTCACAGAAACTCTTAATCATGAGAATACTGAAAACTCTTAAAGGGGAGTTAGAATTTACGGTATACAAGCAACATGTATTGTCAAGTATGAAGATGTTTCGAAAGAACTCTTCCAAGGAAATGCCAAAAGCTAGGCCAAGAAAATGCAAGATGATCCTAAAGATCAGCCAACATCACAGAGATTGTACAAGAGGGGCTTGAAAGGCCATTGATCATAACCCTGCTGCTGAATTTCCCAAAAAAATGACTAAACGATTTTATACCACCCAACAGCTATCCAAGTTCGATATGTTCTTTGACATCCATCCTATCCAAAATATGACCCCAAATTCAAGTTAACCAGATGTAAACCGTGTGCGTAGTGCAGATTAACTGTCGAACCACATGCCTAAATATTCAAACCTAATATACAAGAGCTCTCTCCTAGTGCCAGAACTCAAAAGTGTTAATCAACTGAAGGAGCTTCCTTTAAGCCAAAATCAGACATAACATAATATTTTTCAGACGATGGGATTTCGTGCATATAACCAATAAGCACATGGCTAAGTCATTGACTAGGTAGAAGAACCACAATTTACCTGCATCAATTCACAGACGTAATGAAATTGTTCTCAGATTATTGTGGCAACTCATGAATGATTAGAGATAACTATTAAAAAATTAGATTACTAAGCATCAAGCTATCATAAAACTACTGCCCACAGTTCCTACTTCCTACCCACAGAAAAGAAAGGAAGGCAAACGAAGATTAGTGAATGTAAAAGCATACATAGCAGAAAACTTGCCTTGGTCTATATGAAGTCATTGGCTGGTTCTGGTTGAAGTTCCTATTGCGGATAGGAGCAGCTGCAGCCTTTCTAGCAGCCTCAGCCGCCAAAGGGAATTGATTACCTTGGAAGTTGGATCTCCTCTGAGCCAGAGCACCCTGATATCATGAAGCATACTGTCAACCTTCACATCAACTTAAAGCAATGCGTAGGCACATATACAATTTGTCTTATGTCTACCAAAATATGCTATGTAATGACATGCACCACACCTGTCTAAGAGTGGATCTCGAGTCCATAAAACGACGCAACTTCATAGATTTATCTTGAACTACATTGTTTGAAAATTTCTGATTCTTATTCTGCACGAAATCGAATACCAATCAGATTAGAATAAAAAAAAACAACCATATGACATATCTAAGCACATAAAAAGGGAAGTTTCTTACTGGAATTCTTTGCTTCTTTGCTTTATTAATGCCAGTACCATTCTTGGACATTTTAATAATATCATCTACAGGAAAATCAGTTTTAAAAATCTTATTAGCTCAACTAGTTTTACAGCTAGAGAAACATTCTAAATCAATAGAAACAAAAGTGAATATTTTGGTGTACCTAATGACATGTCCATTTTCTTCACAGTCATTGCAATTGCAGTGGTTGTAAGTGGTTTAGCCGCCATCTGTACAAGTTTAACCAAATATATAACTATATCGATAATTAACTAAACTAGTAAACTCCAAACATTTTGCGTATATATGCACGTATCGTACACATTCCATGACAATGCAAAGAAAATTAAAGATTCAATTCTACGAAGGTGTCTAGCTAAGCTTTTCCGAAAGAGCTTAAGCTGTAAAAAAGCTTCAAACTTGGAGCTTCAGCAGTTTTTGGTTTTTCTACCAGTTAAAAAGCTTATAAGCTGTTCAAAAAAAATTATAAGCTGTTCAAAAAAGCTAGGCCGGATTATTAGCTGTATGCTAATGCAATAAGCAGACCCAAGCACCCCCTAAATATGTGATACAACTATATTGATGACCTAATTTTCACAAAAAAAATCCGAAACAGATCAATTTCACCAAAAAATCCTTTCTTCGATAGATTCACCATAATCTCGTTATCAAAAAAATTAGCCACACCGAATAAATTCCGTCAATCAATACGAGGAAAGCATATGTATCATCAATACAGGCATGTCGAAAACATAATTTATACAAAAAAAGCATAAATCACACGACTTCATACCTAATTAGACGGAGGAACTTGACGGAGACACCTGTGATTGAATATTAGGGTTTCGGCGAGTATGAATGAATTCGACGAGATAACGAAGTTATTAGGGTTTTTGAGAAGATGCCTTATAATGAGAAAGCGATGATATTATGAACGAGGGAAACGCGTATATATATTCCTTAAACAGTTTACGGACGTGAAATTTAATAAAAATGGAAAATTGAAAATATGGGGTTTTTACTTTCAAGTCCGCCATGTGAGACGATAAGTTTGGATCACGGTCAAAAATTTTTACGGCGATATTATCCGTACAATCGCTTGTACGGAGTTTATATAATGTTTACAAAATCAGCCATCTTTAAACTTAACAACACTTGCGATTATTTCATTGGCATTGATTATGATCCCATATGAGCTTCGTCATCGTAGTTTTTAACCGTTAAAAGGCGTTTAAGTGAAAACATAGAAACCGTTTTACGCTTCTTTTTTTCAACTGATTTTGTTTAAGGTCGATTTCTAGTTAAACAGGTCGAATTGGCAAGTTTGGGTTCCAAAACCATCTGTATAATCTAACTAGATAAATCATAAGTAGTTTACTGCTTATATACGTAATGATATAAATTGAAGATAAGTTATCCATACATTTGACCACATATCGTTCTAAACGTTATTAATTGATCATTTTCTTAACGTAGACTAATTAGATACGATAATAATCTAATTATGGTGGGCAGATTCACGTTGGAACCAATGGTAACACGTTACTAGTGGGTTGTTTGTAACAGTGAAACCTATTTTATTTACGTCCTGTTACCGGTTGATAAGTAATTAAAAACAGGATAAATGATATTACCTCCTAGTGGTGGAGGTTTGGATAACTCCAAAGGAGATTAAAGTTCAATCCCCATTAGCTACAACTTTGGGGCCAGCCCTGAGGCGTGTAGCCCAGTTAGTTCCGGAGGGGAGGACTTTGCATAAAAATGGTCATGCTTCCCAAAATGGGTTGACACTCTTCCTTAGCGGGCCGCTGGGTCAGTCTAGAGCGTATGCTCAACATTGCCTTCCACATATTGTCCTTGGGGCAGGGCGTGTGGACCGGTCAGCGTTGCCGGTTATTAACGTTTTGCAAGCAAGAAATGATATTACGTCCTTATATTTGAATTATATCATCTGCTCAAGATGGACGATGAACATGACAAATAGTCAAAAACTACTTAATTTTAATGTTAATTTGTCCTACAGAAACTGTAACTTCTACAAGTGAATATATCTCCGACGGAAAATGATTTAATCTCCTAACTAACATGTTTGTGGTTCATATGGTGTCAGTTATTCGACAAGGATCATGATCCACCGACTATCATTAATGGGGTAACAAAATTCCTTGTAGGTAAGTGACATAACAGATGATTCTTCTACACCAAAGTTGAAGCCAAACTATTTGGTACATCTTATTACATGTGGTTTATTTCTGAGAATCAAACAAAGTTTCTGAATGAAAAAGATGACATCGCAACACATGATAAACCTCGTTTTAGTGTCCTTTTGTGTAGCTCTTAGCCTCTTAGTTGACTCCATATGTCCATTTTTCTTGGTTGCTCGTGTAATTTGTCAGCTCCTCGGGTTTGAACCATAGGTTAATTTCATTCTTGGCGGTCTCTGGACCATCGCTTCCATGGATGATGTTCCTACATACCAAAAGTGACAAATTTATAATCTACGCGACCAATGGTTAAACTATAATGCTTTTGTACTGTCTTATAAGGCACATAATCAATCTCATCAATATCTTGTAACAGTAGTAATAACTATATACGAAAATTTTAAAAATGTAACATATTAAGGAAATACTTAATATAGTTTTAAGTTGAAAACTCAAAATCAATACCTTCCAACAACAATGGCCAAATCACCTCTGATGGTTCCGGGCTCTGATTTCTGTGGATCTGTGGCTCCAATAAGTTTACGCCCGTATGTAATCACGCCTTCTCCTTCCCAAACCTGCACAAGTGAACAGCAATCATGTAAATTTGTTCATTTGTTCACAAAACGCATAGTAAAATGATTATCATGGAATCCTACCATTGCAAGAACAGGACCAGAGCTGAGAAAGTTGCACAAGCCATTGTAAAACGGTCTTTCCTTGAGATCATGATAATGCTTCCCGGCAAAGGCCTTAGAAGGTACTACAAGTTTAATAGCTACAAGTTTGAAGCCTTTACGTTCAAACCTCTGTATAATTTCTGAAATCTGGAAAACAATAAAGCTAATTAATCTAAAACACATTGACAAGATTTATTGGTATATTATAAGGGAAATATGTATGCATAATATGATGGTTGATTTAATTACCAGTCCTCTTTGTACACCATCTGGCTTGATTGCAATGAATGTTCGTTCCATCTATGAAGATAAGATAAGAAATCCTTAGTATATCTAAAATAGAAATATACTGAAAGGAGATAGGAATTAGGATAAAATGCTGACAGTTATAAAAAACAAAATCTGCAAAAATTTGCATACCTGTGCTGCATGTGCCTCTTGATCTTGAAGCATGTACGCTGTAGTAATTTACATGTATAAAAAGAGAATGATGGTCAAGAATCTACGAGGTCGAATAAGAACAGAAAATAATCTAATATCTAAATTTGAACCTGCGGCTGGAAGTGCGAGAGCTCCGGCTATCCATTTGTTCGATGTGTTCGAAGAATCGCTGAAAGAAGCTATAGCTGGCAGCGTTCCTTTGAAGGAAATCGTGGCAGCTGCTGCAGCTGTTCGTCCTTCTGCAAGTGAAAGAAAAAGTAAAGTAAATTACAAATTGTATGTCGATCATCTAACATATTAGTACACTAACTGTTACATTAAAATCTAAATGATGCTTAGATATACAAAAAACATGCAGCTACAATTCAAGTATTATCAATTATCACAGTCGCCAATCTGATATTGTTCACAGATATTTTATTTCCATAGTGAAAATATTTAAGGACTATAATTAATTCAAAATGTTGAGTCATTTACGGTGTTACTGTTATCTCTAATAAGACTGACAAGTAATGAAATCATCTTAAAATCGCCATAAACCAGATCCACACATAAATCTGTATATCTAAATCAAATTATAAATATAGTAGAAGATCATATAAAGATATTATGATCAGATGTAACAGGTCACGTCGATCTACAACATTTCACTAATAAGTAGCGTAAGCATTGCAAAAATAGTACCATCAACCAAATCCACACTCGAGAATGTACAATATAAAACCTACAATCATACATAAATCAAAATATTTAACTAAGTTTCTAATGACACGACATACTGTGAATTCAAAAGGTATATATACTATAAACTCACCGGAGATGACAACATGTTTATTCTTGGAAGCCGAAGAGAGAAAGGACCTAGCAGCTCGTGATGTGGATCTGTAGATTTGAGAATTCATTCTCTTTCTTGATCAATGGACTAATAACAATATAAACAATCAAACAGAACTCAAAACGAAAATGAAACTGAGAAGCTCTGTTGATGGACTTCTTTTATTGTGGGATGGAATGGAGTGAGAACAAAGGAAGGTACGGCCAACGTGTTCTGGTTTGGTGTATTATTAATATTATTATGGAGAAAGGGATACTTATTTAATCATAAGGTGGCAATCTAAACAACATTATAAAAGAGCCCTTAGGTTTCCAACTTTCTATTATTTACCAATTATGATTTAAAATGATTAGAATTGGAAGTTGGAGGTACTTTTTGTTATCAACCAAATTTTAGCTTAAATTTTGCACTTGGTAGTCACATGAAAAAGTTGGTGTAAAAGGATACAATTTAATACGAGTAATGGTAATTAATAATCATCAAAAAAGTACATATAATAACAGCGTTAATTGAAAAGTTACGGTGTCGCTTCGTAAACGATATAACATGAAAAATGGTGATAAAAATCGATACCATAATACCAAAGGGACATTAGTCTAATAGTATTATTGAGGTGATCCTAAAATTATTACTTTGTGGGTTCAAGTCCCACTTGAAATATGTGTGTGTAATGGCGTCGATTGTGAACTAAAAAAATTGTCTTTCATGAAGAAAAAAAGAAAGCCAATAAAGTCGTGTTGAAGCTAAATAAAAAGTTTTTGGTACAGGGGAAGTATTTTGATATTCGAGGAACTGATAGGGGTATAACTGTTCATACCCTGGAAATCAAGGGTTATATCTGCTGCTGTAAACCGCAGGAGTTTATATATAATTCTACCCGACCATAAATTTTGGGATGGTAAAACACTACCATTGACTATGGTTATATTTAGAATGTATGTGATTTGTAGGTGTCAAAATATACCTTAGATCCGAACTAGTGGGTCAGACCCAAATAAGGTTGGAATGTTTAATGAAGATAGAGCATCTTCAATGATACTGCTTTTAACCAGAAAAAGTTTATAAAATAGTTTCCAGTTTAATGAAATAAAAGTCACTGAATTTTCTTTTAATGAATAAATAAGGAAGAGAAAAAGAACTCAAGTAAATCAAACAGTTATCAATGAGGCTTTCTTCATACTCTACTTGCCATAAACATTTATTGTTTGTTACTTCCATAAACAATTATGATATAATTCAGAACATTGTGTATGTACAGATAAATAATACTCCGTATGATGAACTACTGTTAATAGCTTATTAGCCAATCCAATAACTAGCAACTATGTACAATTACTTGGCACAAGTTGATGTCATGTATTGGAAGGATGGTCAGGAATGGTTGGCTCTGATCCCAGTTTGCATTCTTCTTGCAACGTCGTCACCCAAGCATCCACCTGAAAGAAAACAATTTTTTAGGATCAGTTCTCAAATCAAGACCATCATGTTCAAGCGTTTGGTGGTTCTTAAATCGCGTAACAGACTAACAGGTTAAAACAGGTCATTTTAGGTTCCAGTGAGTTTGACGGTTTGGCCTGCAAACACTTTTGTCATTTTGGAAACAAAGTAAAATTAACTAATCGGTTAAATATGATTCGAGTATTCGTATATTCAAATACAGTAATATATTTTCTAGAATAAAGAGACGTAGGAGGTTCAGTATGAAAAAAATGTATGGACAACTTTTGTCACCTCCAGCTTAGACTATGGGCCATTGACCAATTTCTTATATTTCACTTATTTGAGATAAAATGTAAGCCAAATCGACCCATTCACAACTAAATGAGTTAACATTTGTCACCTCCAGCTTAGACTATGCAGCTCGCCAAGCCTAAATGACCAGAACTTAGACAAGCTGATCCTACCAAGCCCCTACTATCACTTAATTTGCTGTATAGTTAAACCTTTTGAATTAGTAATTTTACTATTTTGAGCCTTTCAAGCTGCAACTTTGTTAAATTCATTTATTAAGCTAAATGATATTAAATGGCTAAAAATCACAAACAGCTAAACAGGAAGCTTCACATGCATAGAATGGTACCTGCAATTTTGAAGCACTTGAGCATTCATATCGTAACCCCTGTCGAGTTGCTATGTAAAAGTAATATCGAGTTTCCCCCTCTTCCTGAGTAACACATGGCATGCGCGCTACTTCCAAAACATCAGACAAAAGGGTAGAGTCCTGCGGGCTTATATCTGCAAGAATTTACAGTCATCAGCAAAGATAATAGCAGCTATACGTACAAAAATACCATTTTCAATGTTTTTCAAATGAATATTTTAATTTAAATGATAAATGGTATCCACATATATACCTGTGGACATAAAATACAAGAAGATGCACGGTCCCTGAAGGACAACAAATCGAGGAAGCCAGTCATCTACTTCTGTATCATCGAGAGGCACCGGTTCTCCAGGTAGCGCTGTCCATCTCTGTAAAACGAGATTCAAAGGAATTTTATATATTTAGCATACTGCAAACAACAATATGATACAGAAGAGCATATGAAATGAGTTCACGGAAATACAGTTCGCATCTCTAGGTAGCCTGAGAGACGGGCAGAACGCAGAATTTCATCAATATGTTCCAACCTGCATGAAGTAACAGGTGACACTGAGTGATGAAAAACATGACCTTTTTTTTGCAGTCAAAGTAATACTAATCATAATCACTAATGCGTACCGAGCTTTCAAATGAGCTTCTCGTTCCTCTAGATCAGAAAGTTCTGATTGAAGTGATTCTACTTCTATGGGTGATAATACAACCTGTTTAACATGCTAACGTTAGTGTTAAGAAAATACAAAACTGAATATTAATTTCGAATTGATTGAAGGAATTTGTATTATATCAACCTTTCGCTTTCCATCAGTGTCTGTTCCCCAAGACAGCCTTTTTAGATTAAATAAGTTCAGCATAGCTGCAGCACTACTTAATCTTCTTTTAGCCCACAGTTGGTTGCTACAGCTTTGCTATTGCACAAAAAAATCATTCATTGAAAAAAGAGGTTTATGTATAAGAATAAAGATCATTGATTTCTGTCATTAATACCTCAAATTCGATTTCTTCCTGAGAAATTGACGAATCTCTAGCTTGAGGAGCCTCTGCACCAGAACTCGAAGCTTGGAAATATTCTGGGAAGATCTTAATTCCTACAGGACCTTCAACCATGAAGCTTGTTTCCGCTTGGGTAGGACTAGGTTTTGAACAAAACAAGATAACTCAAGTTTAGCATGTACATTGAAAAACAGTCGAATCGATACTACAGGGTCTTGTGACTTTGAGTTCTCAAGACAGTTAAGACTGTTCATCTCAAGTACTGGACACAAAAAAAAGGGAACCCAAAATACTAAGGATTCGTGAATGCTTTATAAGGTTGGAAACAAAGTAATAAGATGAAACAACTAAAAAATTGTGTTCTGGGTGTATCTAGAAACAAGCCAATTGAAACAGAGGTTACATCCTCAGAATGAGGTTGTAAGTTGTAACAATGAATTTTCACAATGAAGAGAGTAGGCAAATTCCCGTTACAGTGCGACTAAGAAATTGCGTCATGAAACTGAATGAATACAGACCTGCCAGAAGTGGATCGATAGGATACACAAATGGAGTAGGCCGATGATCGTTAGGCCCGAAACCGTGCGAGGCAGAAACTTAACCCAAGTGTGTGTCATGTGTTATAACTAGAGATTCTATCTTGTAAAGAGAACTGTCCATTAGTAGCTAGTGATTTATTGTTATATGGTAAATGGCAACTACTCATAGGTAGGATTCCATGATTGCAACACTTGATACCATACGAATACATATATAAATTTCTGTTTCTTAAGCTTCATATTAACCTGATACCTTTGATTGCCGCATAACCACCCTAGATTCTATTTCCGTTTTTTTTTCCGGGCAAGCAAGCATCTTTTTTCCTTGTATTAGCTGTTGAATCAGAAAGTTGTTGCTTGATTAATCTTTTACAGCTGAATTTAGCCATTTAGGGAAATGTCATTCATTTAATTTAATTTACTATGCTTCAGGCGTCTAATGAGTTGGTATGCAATAGGGCTATTACGAATTAATGATCCAAAAATCGGCATGAACACACATTGCAAATAGATAACATGAACCTATAGACCACGTCACCGAAAACTACTAGGTCAATCCATATATTGTGTCAAATAAAAAGTCAATACCCTAACAAGGAATTATCCAAGTTGTTCACCTCAACCTTATGCTACAATTGCAAATTCAATCTAATTCAATACCACAATATATAAACTATATATACAGCCAAGTTACTTCTAATCTAATTAACATAAACCATAACTGATTCTTCTAAATCATAGATTATTTTCAACTATTTAACTCAATCAGCAACAAATAAAAAGGGGGAAAACACACTATAATGTTCAATTTTGAGATTCAGCAACAGTATATATAAAAACCAGAACAAGAAGATAAAACAACTTACGAAGGCTTGGATTCTGTCGACAGCTAAAGATAAGTGGAAGATGCTTGTAATGCCAGATTAACTATATATATCGCGGGGTTTTATTTAGAGAGAAAATATAGGAAGATGATGTTGATAATGATTGGTTTTCTTAATGGGGTTGGTTTATATATTTTTTATTTTTTCATAAAATTTAAAAAAGAAAACGTATGTATAGTTCGTACAGAACACTAGAACAGACCCATATGTTTTACGATTATTTAAAGAAAACCCTTTAACTTTTGAAATTGATTTTTCTGTCTCAAAAGTTGTCGATATTTGATAGTTTAAACTCTAAATTTGGGGAGGTGATAAATACAACAACTAATTTTGATTACAACACTAAAATTATGCTATAGTGAGTTGTACTGCGAGCTGTGATTTCTGTACAGTGTGTTGTACTAAACATTTTTTGTGTTGTATGTATCAACTCCCCTAAATTTGTAATACGGAGTAAAAGTTTGATGATCCCTTAACATTTTACCAACTTTGTTTTTTCTTCTATATATTTGCACAATAAAGAATAGTTTTCACTTTTCAATATTATTTTCTTTTCTCTGAGCCTTTTTTCGGTTTAGATCTATTTATTTATCTATGCACATCAACAATTTTAAGGATAGTCGAAGTTTCTAAGAAACGTAACAAGACTAAATATATGATAAAAACAATCGAAAAATCAATATGGAAAATCTGGATCTGATTTTGATATGTTATAAATATATAAAAATATATCAAAAATTATACACATAGTCTTGCATGAATTAAGCTCGAACTTGTAAAATGTATCATTAGTCTAGTTTGGACTTGTCAATTGTCAAATATCTCACCATTATATCTCGAGCTTTACACATAAGGGTCAAAACGAGCTCAAGTTCGAACTGTGCCAAGCCAAACAACCCAAGTTTGGGCTCAACTTGAGTGGTTTTACACATGTAAGTAAAAGTTATTATTCATGTGTTATATGTAAATATGTAAATATATATTTTTTTTTCAAAAAATATTTATATTTTAAAAGCATATATGTTTTACTTTTTACATGTATAAACAGGTAATTAGTATAATTTATCAAAATAAACAAATGAAAAAAATACATACAATAACACTTAGTATCAAATGGCAAAGTATAACACCTTACTTATCTTGATATTTTAAGCAATTTCTCTTGAGTTTTCTTGATATTTTAGCTTGTTAAATCTCATGATTACCCTTCAATATTTCAAGTTGCACATGACATTCATATCTATAATCTATAATCTATAATCTATAACTACATATAATGCATCTTAGGTTTCTATTTCTAGAAATTTTTAAGAACACATTTTAAGACTCAACATCTAAATAGTCCTAATTTTAGAAATCTAATTATTATAAATTTGTAACTATTATAGTAAATAACAATTAACATACTTTCTCATTTACTAAACATAATTATTCAAACATTGTAAATGGACAAATTATAACATCATAACTAATATATCGACAAAGAAGACAAATGACATAACATTATCACGGGTTATTATTATAAATAAATTTTGTATTCCGCTGCATTATGCGGGTTTTTTGCTAGTATCTTCTAATTGCTTTCCATTAAATAATCTAATTAATTTAATTAATATTTATTTATAACTAATTAAATAATAGGTTGATAATGTACACCTTTTATATCAACAAATTTAAATGAGAAAATATATAATTATCAATATAAAGCTTCCTCACTAATAAATAGTTACTATTAGTAAATTTTTAAGAGAAGTAACAATTTTGATAATCATATAAGTTTTATTTTTTTACAATTTCATCATTAAATCATAAAATGTTACGTATTTTACCAACATGATAAGCAAAATTGATTACATGGTGTACAAACGATCTTATAAAAGGGATTCACAATGATCGTGATATATTTCACGATTGTATCTAAAACCCTTCGCGAAGGGCAATATAGACCCTCGTTAAAATCATTCAAAGACAATAAAAACAAACACTAACTAAAGATTAAACAATTAAAGTCAATAAACTTGATGATAAAAATATCATTTAGTTGGTTTATGGGTGTTAATAAATTAACCCAACCTATTCGTTGACTTCATCATCATTGGCCCGTTATTGCTGAAAACTTATTATACCATCCGCAGTTGTAACACCAGAACGCCCATTATTCAGTCGCCACATCAGCATAACACCACAACATCATTTCATCACACACAATCATAACACCAGAACGCCCCTTTTTCCCCCATGGACCCCACTTTTTTCCACCTAATATTCATTTATTTAACAATACAAATAAAATTAAATTAAACACAATACATTTCAATAATTAAAACACAATACATTTCAATAATTAAAATACAATACACTATTAAATTATAAAGAGTACGAAAATTTAAATTTGCGATAACGTCCTAAAAATAAAAACGTTACAATCTTAAAAATAGAAAATGTTACAATCCTAAAAATAAAAATACAATAAATTAAAGTACGCGATTAAGTCCTAAAATAGAAAAATACAAGTCGCTAACCACTTGGAGGATAGTTGGTCGGGTCCGCGTTCCCAACCATGATTGTTGCTCATAAATTTCTCTAGCACCGTACCCCACAAAGTTCCCCTTTTTTGTGAGTTGCCTCGTTCCGAATCCTCTGACGTGTCACACCAACATGTCGCTAACCACGCTTCTTCCCGTGGCGACCATTGTTTTTTGTTGCACGTTTTCTTTTCGCCCTCATTTTTCTTTTTGTGGGATCTTTTATTTGGAGATTGACAAACTTGTTTTCCGGCACGGTGGGAGCTTGCTTGTTCAGCTATTTCGGGTTGGGGTGGGTGTTGTTGAGGAGGTTGAAAAAAGGTTGTTGTTGGAAGTACGTGTTTGGATAATCGAATGGTTGTTGTTTGTAGTACGGGTTTGGATACATTCAATATGGTGGCATTTGTGGTGGATGGCGGATCGGTTGAGGGTTATTCAGACCGGGGGCGTTTAGTGTTCCAAATAACATTAGATTCGTGTATGATAGGTTATCAAAATTTGGGTTTTGATTTGGGTTGGGGTTAAGGTTTGAATTGGGATTATCCATAGTAAAAAATGGAGATGATTTATTTGGGTTGGTGATTTTTTTGGTGTTGGAGATGTGAAAGAGTTTTTTGGGGTTTGATTTGAGAAAAAATGGTAGTATATGTGTGTGTATATATAGTGTAAAGTTAGAAG
Organism: Helichrysum umbraculigerum; assembly: GCA_949592205.1. Lineage (NCBI taxonomy): Eukaryota > Viridiplantae > Streptophyta > Magnoliopsida > Asterales > Asteraceae > Helichrysum > Helichrysum umbraculigerum. Next base: position 124,608,274 of record CATIUR010000003.1, on the reverse strand, counting down.
TTAAAACAAAAATTAATAAATTGTTTTTTTTCCTACCGTTGGAGCCTAACGGCTATACACATTTTTTAATTTTTTTTGCATGTTACCGTTTGGTTAAAAAAAAAAGGTATTTTTTTAAATTTAAACCGAAGGGAAAAGGGAAAAAGAATGAAAAAGGAAGTGGGACCCACCGTTTTATTCGTTCTCGTCCCGTTCTCGGTTAACGTACGCCGGCTGAACGCCGGCCCAGAACGCCCCACTCCGGCGTTCTGGGCATTCTGGATGTGTAAAACACCCAAAAACGTTAGCGTTGCGGATGGTCTTAATGTATAGCGATTGATTTACACATTTTACCTAATCATTCCAATTTGTATTAAAAAAAGTTTCCCTCAAGGCAATTAACCTTGCAGACTTTTGTAACCTTATGTAACTCTAGGGCTGTTCACAGTTCGGATAAAACCGGATTACCCAATTGGATGATTCGGATCAGACCATATGGTTTGGATAATTGAATTTTTGGATCGGCTCGGATCAAAACCAAACTTATTATTTTGGATCATGGATTGGCTTTGGTTAGTAAATTACAAACCGGATTATTCAAAAAAACCAAATAACAAATATATATTTATTTTTCAAACATTATATATAACACCCCATCTTTTATAACATTATTTAAATGTATTTTACATCGGAAGCGTAAGTCCAAACAAACATTAACAATTAAATTATAAAACATTAGGTAAACTAAACCATAATATTTCAAAAATTATGGTATATCTAAAATAGGTGTTATTTAATTCCATATCCAACTTTAAGCTATCAAAGCAATATCAGAGTAAGCCTGGTCAAACATTCCGTCCTAAACAAACTTCTTGCCAATCCCGTTATATCAAAACCATAACCTGCAAGAAGTGGGGTGGTGGGGTTAGCTCAAAGCTAAGTGAGTAGACATGTAATCAACGGCCCAACTTAGCATAACAACTTTGTTTACAGCAAATCATCGTAAACAAATAACATCACAGTAGATCGATGGTTCTTGGGGAAACCTTCAGCCAAGAATACCAACAGTAAACACATAATATCAATGAGATAACATCTCAATACAATAGCATGTCAATGATGATCGGTGGCTCTGGAGATATCATAATACCCGGGGATTCTCCAAGAACACTTACCGTCAATCTGTAAGGCCAATACAGAATAGACCGATAGCTTGGTACTAATTTCATATGACCTAATTTCCCATTAACGATATATACAAGGAAATTCCTGTCGTCTTACAATAGTAACCAAACCCAACTATCGCGTTGACCTCAATACTGATGCCCGAAGGCCAAATATCAAGTGATCACATATTCACATACTCAATCAGGTCAACATATCAGACTAAACAGTCTATCAACAGTATTATTACAACTAAACCATAATCATCATGGTAAACTAAAACGGTAATAATACGTTTACCCGTTATAACCAAACCTATTACAACTAAATCACACCGAGGGTACAGATCCACTCACCGATAACCTCAGTCCCACTCAGTAGTCTAATGTCACTGAGTCTTCTGTTAATCTGAAATACAATAGAACAACACAAGTCAGTAACTTGTCTCATATCATCATTCTAATATATTTATTCAATTAGATAATCCCGAACTGACACTTAAAAACAGAAAATGCCATTTTCGGCCCCTAGATGACCCCGAATGGCTAAAAACTGTCTAGTCTCTTAGAATAGAGCCGGGATCATTAGGCCGTTTCCGAGTGACCATGCGAATTTCAACCCAATCCGAGTTAATGAAATTGTCACCTGTCCGTGACCCCGAAAACACTTACGCGTTTTCAAAATTTGCAAAACAAAAACTTTAAAAAATCTCAATTCGCAGAGATCTCGACTCGCAGAGCCAACTCGGTTCGCAACTCAACTCGGTTCGCAACTCGACTCGGCTCGTAGTCAACTCGCTTCTCGAGATTCAACTCAGTTCACAGGATGAACTGGGTTTTTCGAACTTCGCTGTTGTTTTCCTAAAAACTCGAATTTAACAGAAACAAACTCAGTTTCAGGTTCCTAAATGCATCTAGCACTTCAGGTAATCATTATAACATCGAAACCAAGCTTCAATTTCAATTATAACCCAATAACCCATAAAATCCATTCTTAAAACTCAAAACCAAACTCACCTTTTTGATGAACATAAAGATGAAGGTGATAATATGATGATTTCGATTCTGGAATTGAAGTTAACTTGATGGTTTCAGGTTTTCCTAGTTCAATCACGAGCCACAGGGACGATTTCATATTGTCTGTGTTTTGTTTGAAAAGAATGAGAAGGAAAGAATATTAAGAAACTTAAGTCGGCTCTTTCCCAAACCGACTCCGTATACCATTTAAAATTGGTCCCCTTCTAGATCTATTGTCTGGAACCCGAAAACCATTTGCGATTCCAATAACTTTATTGTTCCGACAACTATGTTAATTTAAATCAATTAATAATTTATCTGTCACAATATATTATGTGACCATTTTCCCCACTTTCATAATTAACAAGTAATATTAAAACTTTATCCTAACATATTAAATAAAAATTTAAAGTTAGGAAATACTATTATATTACTAGGCACAACAAATGGGTGTTACATTATATGTATACATGTACATACAAAATAGTTTACTAACTTATTAATATTCTATAAATATCCAAATATAATAGGCAGTTTATAGTTTACAAAACTGTTTACTTATATTTGTAGGTAGTTTATAGTTTCATTTTGCGTTTTACTATTATATTACACACACATGTATATATACTGGGATGTTCAAATGAGAACCATCAATTCTGTATAAGTTTATCATAATATCTAACATATTTTTAGCAGATATTGTAAATATTTATATATGTATTTGGATATCCAAAAACCAAACTGATCTATCCAAATAGTAATTCGGATGGATTGGTTCTGTTTTTAAATTTATTTGGACGGATCGGATTCATATTTTTGAAGCTATAATCCATTTGGATTCATGTATACGGATCGATTTTGAACCCATCCATCCATTTGAAGACCCCTATGTAACTTTAGGCTCATATTCCTTGTATTGTTGTGTCACCTGCAAACTCCGGCTACCTGATCGTTGACCTTGTTCCTGCATCCATCTGCATGCGGACTCCTTTGTTTTTGTTGCCCTTCTACCACGTACATCCAGGGGCGGAGACAGGGTGGGGGCAGCATAGGCAACCACCCCCACAAAAATTTTCAAATTACGTATAAATGAAATTTTTTTAAGGTATTAATGACATTTTAAATTTTTCGCCCCAATAAACTACAAAAGAAATGAAAAAACAAATTTATTTCGCCCCCACTACTTGGATATCCTGGCTCCGCCCCTGGGTACATCGATCATTTTCGAGCTTTCTTCTCGTCTAATTGCCCTGGCCACCCTACCCAATCCTCTTCTTCTACGTTGACTTTGTCCAACTGTTTGATCTTCGATCTTCACACTTTTCCTAAAGTCAACATACTTTCAAAAACCAACTCCTTGTATGTTTAACCAGCAGCACGATCTTTTAGTTTTGACGAACTCCGTTGACCGTCATAGTACCGAATCGAAACATTGATGAAGCCGACGCTCTTCATTTGACATAACTTACTCGATTTTAATATCAACAGAACCATATTCATTTTCATCTCTACCTCTAATCATTCAGCCTATCGTAGCTGATACTATAATTAACACAAGAGAGAGTGAGTGCCAGAAATGGAAGAGATTAATCACTTTAGCCATGAAGAACATCCGTTGAAACTAATCGACAACTGGGAGACGGTTGAAGGCATTGTTGCTGATGTCATCAGCTGTGACGGATGTCGAGAACCCATATCAATATCGTTGGGTGGACCTGCATACGGTTGTGTTAAAATATAGCAAATAGATAATCAAATTGTCACACAAATGCGGAAGCATATAACACGTATTTATAATTAGTTAAGATTGAAAACGTGTACCTTTTAGCTAGCTCCAAATAATCGTTTAGTAAAACGAATAGGTTTCACAAATGGTAAAACCCTCTAGGGTTGCACGCACACCACCTTCACAACGCCATAACGATGCTAGTCGAATACACACTTAATTAATATTTGAACCTTGCTTTTCCTTTTGCTTTAATCGAAAAAACAAAAGCAAAATCCCTTGGATTCTTTTGTTGTTCGACGGCTCACACAAGAAAAAGGGATGAAGGATTTTATTTAATTGTTAGGTAATTGTATATTAAAGATACCAATAACCCTAACTTAGCCTTGTATTTATAGGCTTTTTTTAGGTTTTTGAGTTGTATATGGATACTTAAAATCGGCCCATATAAAACCCAATACAAACCTAATTCAAACCCAATACAAGTTTCACTCACTTAACATTTAAGTCCCTCAAGTTTAGTTTATATTAAATGTGTATATTAATTAATACATTATTAATTATTAATCGTGTCTAAATGATTAAGTGCGCCCCCCCCCCCCCCCCATAGGCTCATTAATTTCAGGACATGCTTAAGTCGTGTACATATATACCAACAGCTCCCACTTGGACATGTCTTAAGCAATAACATTTATTAGCGTCTAGCAACACTTCAATGTTCCCGGAAATTTCTGAGTTTCGTTTCATAAAGTCTCAGATAATGATTTCATCATTTACAATCCCTTTGATTCAGATACCGGTGTTAATCATGAATATGGATCAATGTCATTTCATAATTTAACTGTTCTATTTCTCATTTCATGTAATTAATCAAGATTACAAAATGAATCGAGACACATCTAGAATTCATTTTGGTATGGCCATACACACATCTGATTAATACCTAATGAGCGGCCTAGAAGTATCATTCTTCAATAATGTATTGAAGGAACAAATTCTGTATTGACTGCACGTGTCAGTCATGCATTTCACTACACTTCTGAAAATAGTCCTGTGTAACTACCATTTACGAATAGTTAGAACCATATCAAGAAGATGCAATCCATACACGCTAAACCTACTTGCATCTCAAGTCTAAGGATTCAGTAAATAATCATTTTCGAATATTCCTTAATGACGACGATCTATAAAGTAATAATTCGATAATTTGGGGAATCCGATATGCATCTGTATGAATATCATGTGAGTTTAGTGAGACCCTTTCTGACCAATCACTCAGATATGTCTTAGTTTGACTATATTCCCATAGAGTCAATCGACATTGGATAGTTTAGAATAATAATTAATTATTCAAGGATTAAACATGAAAAAATGAGATACAATAATATTTAAATAAAATAAACATACCAAGTACTTTATTTCATTAATAAATAAAATGTTTTACATCTCATATCCAAATACTAATCACAGAATTACATGGGATAACTAGCTAGACGAAGTCCTATGCCTTCAGCATGTTCAGTAAGCTTTGCTCTCGATAAAGCTTTAGTGAACGGATCAGCTAAGTTATGTTCTGTGCGAACTTTGAGTAACTTGATTTCACCTAGTTCGATTTGTTCCCGAACATAGTGAACTCTCCTTTGGTAGTGTCTAGCACCTTTCTGAACTCCAGGTTCATTGGCAATTATTATTGCACCTGAATTATCACAAAATAATTTCATAGGTGATTTATTTAAGGGAACCACACTGAGCCCAGAAATAAACTTTCTAATCCAAACAGCTTCCATGGCGGCTTCCGAGGCAGCAATGTACTCAGATTCTGTTGCAGACATGGCAGTAGTAGTTTGCTTCTTGTTTTTCCAATCTACTACTCCTCCATTTAAGGTGAAGACGTATCCTGACTGAGATTTCATATCATCTTTGTCAGTCTGAAATCCAGCATCGCAATAACCAGTTACTTTAAGCTCAGCTGCAGGATTTCCCCCATAAACCAGAACCATATCTTTAGTAGATCTCAAGTACTTAAGAATGTTCTTAACAGCAGTCCAGTGACTCACTCCTGGATTCTGTTGAAAACGACTTACAATATTTTGCGCGAATGCAACATCAGGCCTAGTGCATCTCACAGCATACATAATGGATCCTACAGCCGAAGCATAAGGAACATTTTGCATTTGCTTCACCTCATCAGGTGTAGACGCACCTTGTTTATTACTTAAGTCAACCTTTTCGAGCATTGGAATATTCCCTCTCTTGGAATTTTCCATCCTAAATCTCTTTAGGATCTTATCAATATAAGCTTTTTGACTTAAACTAATCATCCGCTTTGACCTATCTCTATAGATCTTGATTCCGAGTATAAATGCCGCTTCTCCTAAATCTTTCATAGCGAAACATGTTCCAAGATAGGATTTTACATCTTGTAACATTGGAACGTTGTTTCCCATGATTAATATGTCATCGACATACAAGATCAGAAAAGTAACATTTCTCCCACTAGCCTTGAGGTATACACATGGCTCATCATGGTTTTGAAGAAAACCAAACTTTTTGATCTCTTCGTCAAACCGTTTATTCCAACTTCTAGATGCTTGCTTGAGTCCATAAATGGACCTTTGAAGCTTACATACTTTGTTGGGATGAGATGGGTCAATAAAACCTTCAGGTTGATCCATATAGACCTCTTCGTCTAGATAACCATTTAAGAAGGCGGTTTTGACATCCATTTGCCAAATCTCATAGTCATAGTACGCAGCTATGGCTATAAGAATCATAATCGCTCGAATGTCTGCCACAGGAGAGAAGGTTTCTTCATAGTCAATTCCGTAGACTTGAGTATAACCCTTCGCTACAAGACGAGCTTTATAGGTGTGTACATTTCCATCCATGTCGGTCTTCTTCTTGAAGATCCATTTACACCCAACGGTTTGAGCATCGGGTGAAAGATTAACCAAGCTCCAAACTTGATTATCTTTCATGGATTTCATTTCCACTTTCGTAGCTTCAAGCCATTTTTCAGATTCTGGATCTGATAATGCAGCTTTGAAGTTTTTAGGTTCATTTAAATCCCCTAATACATGCTCCTCAGTTTCTACATTTAGACATAACTTCTCGGGGGCACGTATAGTCCTATTGGACCTACGAAGTGGAACCTCAACATCATTTTGAACCTCAAGACTTTCTTATTCAATTTGATGACTACTAGTGTCTTCAGAAGGTGATGCATCTTCTTGAATTTCTTCAAGTTCTACCGCCCTCCCACTGTCTTTTTGAAGTACGAGATCCTTTTCAAAGAATTTCGCATATCTCACAACTTTGACAGTGTGTTCAGAAGGGATATAGATGTAGTAACCCATCGTTTCCTTTGGGTATCCTACAAAGATACACTTAATAGATCTTTGCTCGAGTTTGTCAGGCGTGTCTCTCTTTACCATCGCCTCACATCCCCAGACCTTTAAGTAAGACAAATTAGGGACCGTTCCATGCCACAATTCATGTGGTGTCTTATCAACCTTCTTGGTTGGAACCATATTGAGAATGCGTACAGCAGTCTCTAGAGCATAATCCCAAAATGATAGAGGTAGAGTTGTAAGGTTCATCATCGATCTAACCATGTCTAACAAGGTTCGATTCCTCCTCTCCGATACCCCATTATGTTGTGGTGTATATGGAGGAGTAAGCTGTTGGACGATTCCACACGCCTTTAGATAATCCTTAAACTCTTGGCTTAAGTATTCACCACCTCGATCCGAACGAAGGATCTTGATGGTTTTTCCGAGTTGATTTTCTACTTCATTTTTAAACTCTTTGAATGTTTCAAAAACTTCATGTTTATGTTTCAGCAAGTAAACATAACCATAACGACTGAAATCATCCGTAAAGGTTATGAAGTAGCTAGCACCTTTTCTAGACACATGTCTAAGTGGGCCACAAACATCGGTATGTATTATCCCAAGAAGATCAGAAGCCCTTTCCACATGATGTGAAAAAGGTTTCTTTGTCATTTTGCCAGATATACAAGACTCGCATTTATCAAATGATTCATCATCACTTTATTTTAAAAGACCTTCACATTGAAGTTTTTTAATGCGATCCTTGCCTATGTGAGCAAGACGACAGTGCCATAGATAAGTAGATTTCAAATTAAGTTTGGCTCTTTTATTGCTAACATGATACATAGAATTATAATTTGAAACACAACCACGCATATCTATTTCATAAATACCATCATAAGGAATAGCATTAAAACAATGAACATCATTTTTAGAAACAGAAATACCATTATCAGTAAACGAATTTACATAACCGTTGTCTTTCAAAAGAGAAACTACAACAACACCTCTAGTAATAGAAGGTGCGTAATGACAATTGTCTAAACAAATTACTAAACCAAAAGGCAAAATTAAATCATAATTTCCAATTGCTTCAACAGCTGCTGGTAGACCATTGCCCACTGTCAGTTGCAAAGCTCCTGGCTTCAGCTTCCTTCTTCCTCTAAGACCCTGTAAGGTATTACAGATGTGAGTACCACAACCAGTGTCATATACCCAAGAGTCATGTTTAGAAAAAGAATATAATTCTATGGTGAAGATACCTGAAGTACTGGCAGTATTACCAGCCGCTTGCTTCCTCTTCTTCATCAACTCGGCAAGATAGTCAGGACAGTTCCTTCTCCAATGCCCCACTTCACCACAGTGGTGGCATACCTCATCTTTTGTCGGATGCTCTTTCTTAGCTGGAGGAGTCTTCTTGGGTTTGGGAATACGAGCAACAGCTTGCTTATTCTTGCCTTTCCCTTTCAGATTTCCTTTAGCAGCTTGCGGCTTCTTATGGATTCTACCCCCTTTGATCATCATCACAGCAGGAGTTTCAGCTTTCTTGGGAAGGTTTTTCTCATACTCAATGAGCATAGAATGAAGTTCAACTACAGTCTTATTCATACTATGCATGTTGTAATTGCGCACAAATCCCTCAAACTCCTTGGAAAGAGAACAGAGGATTAGTCCAATTGCAACAGGCTGATGATAAGCATAGTTGAGCCTTGCCAAGTGCTTGTTGCTACTGAAAACAACAGGTGGTTTTAAATTTATAATTGCTGGGGTCTAAGTGTGACTTACTAGTACTGAACCAAAAGGTTAGTAGGCGGTAAGTTGGACCTAGAGTCATTCTTAAAGAGAAACTGAATTGAAACTGAGGTGATCCAATCAATCTTTCTTTTCTAGTAAATGTTTTCAAAGAGTGCGTTGGGGGTTTTGGTTCAGTTAACTAATTAAACTAAATAAAGCGGATAAAATGTAATAGGATATCAAATAATGCAAAGTAGTATTTGTTGTGAGTTCGTTAGTTAATAATTGTGGGGTGGTGAAGTTCAACTAAATTGGGTTGCTTATGAGATTCATTAACTTATGGTATAACCAATAGATTCCTTATTAGTCGGTTATCAACTAATATGTCACGAGGAACTAAGGTATCATGATTCTGACCAGACAGACGATGCTCAACTCTCCACACTCTCCTGTGACGGAGTCAGTGGCCCATATTATTGAACGTATTCGCTCGTGGGCGAAGGAATAGAGTAGCAAGTCCATAAGATGTCTAGCCGTTCTTAATACCACAATGATTATGAATCCATTAAACAACTAACTTAGAACTTGTGTCCGGACTTATTTAATCAATTTCTACCAATGAAACTTAAGCGTGATAAACGAGGGAAAGCATTTACGTTTCTTGCGTACCGCACTTTAGGTTTCATGGTTTTAATAAAAAGTATCGGGTTAAGTTGGATTTTAAACTTGCCTTTCTCAATACAATTAACAAATCCCTAGGTTTTCGTAAATGGACATTTAGCCTTTAGCCTACCTAATCTAATCTAATTTAAACTAAAACAACTAATTAAAATGCTGACGGCTTTTTACAGAAAGTTAAACCCAGACCATGTCGGAATATACTATGGTAGTTCACAACGTATTAAATTGTTTACCAACGTTTCCGTTGTGAGTTTAATTGCTTCGCGATGTTTACATGATAAGTACGATGTGACCAGAAGTGTACAATACTCATGGCAAGTCCACGTAATCACATTGCATTTTATAATGCTTGCATGACGTTACAATTAAAAACATAGTTTTTATACAGAAAACTATTGACCGAGTATTGAGGTTCGCGACTCCTCTTTACAAGGTTACAATCACGTTTGTTAATCGAAAGGCGAATATAAGTTTTAGGTTTAAAACCACAAGATAAGTCCATTCACAAAGTTTCCAATTTTATAGCGTCGATCGATAATATCACTACCTTCGGTCGTTACCGGCTTCCATATATTTGTACTATGCTTAAAAGCATTTCCAATACTATGCCGAGTAATCAGTCGAATAGGGGCCGTTATATTATCTCACGACGTATTCAAAGTCATCCCCCAATTATATATACTAACTACATCACAACAAATACAATAGTAATCTACTCGCTAATCATGGTAATAACGATCGCAAACATAATTAAAGCAAACATGTTTAATTAAGATAGATAAGGGTAGAGATAACCGAGATTAATATGCGAGAAGGAATAGACTTGAATTAACGAGCGTAGCTCCAAGCATACACCAAAGATTACAACACGTTCCTAGCTTTCTTTCTACTCTAAACAAAATGCTAAACTAACCTAATGCTAATTTAAAGAAAGTAGAATGAGAAAGTGAGAAAGTAACTAGTGCATATGTGATATGTGTAGGTGTTGTTTCAAATGAACCAAGAGCCTCCTATTTATAGGTGAGCTTTGGCTCACATTAGCACAAGTTGGCCTTGAGGTGCATGTTAGAAAGCTTGCCAAAAGTGGTATGTACCATACGAAAAGTAGGCGAACCGGGTACCGTACAACACGAAAAGTGGCTGCACCAGGTACCAAAAGTTACCAAAAATGGAAACCGGGATGGGAGCAGGGTGGCCGGCGCCGCCCTTGGTGTGGATGGCGGCGGTGGTGGTGCTGCCGGCGGCGGTGGGCCCACCCCCGCCCCGTTGCGTTGTTTGTTGCTTCGTTTCTTGATTCATGCGTGTTTTCTTCGATATACGTCCGTTTGAGTTGATTCTTTTTTTGTTGGATTCGTAATTCAAAAACGAAGATTTTGACATAGGATAGGCCTTGAGATGAGGTCCCTAGCTCCAGATATTGTGTACGGATCATTTGAATCTTCCGGCGGGCGCGAAATCTTCATTTTTTACCCGTTTCAGTTGATTCTTCTTCTGTTGGATCCGAATTTTGAAAACGAACATCTTGGAAATAATGGATGTTAGTGAAGGGCACTTTGGTCTTGAAATCTCGTTTTTATGCTTTGAATCTTCAAACGTGTGTGGAATCTTCGTTTCACATCCGTTTTACTTGATTTTTATCGTGCAACCTCGTTTTGACCTTCTTGGCATAATTTTACTGATTTGTGCTATATTTGAGTTAATATGCCAAGAATCGTTCCAGAATGAGAGAGATATCGGCAGTAAAAACGTCACTTTTTACGCGATATCAAGTATCCCACACTTAGAACTTTGCTTGTCCTCAAGCAAACTAACGTTCAACATGGTTAAAGATAAGTAGATAATGAAATTATTTTAAGACGGGAACTTTTTACTAAGGGGGTTTCGGAAAAATAAAGATATTTGATATTTTAGAAAGCAAGGTTGTAATCTTTAGGAGCATGCTTTTGATTATTGATCGTTGATACATGACTAGGAGATCCTCTCAAGGTGGTCACTCCAATCACTCAAAGTGTTTAGGGTTTCCTATTCTATTATATCAATCGCTCAGGACGCCAGTCATGTATTGTTTATCGTCATAGGCTTGATCGAGTATCAAATCGTTACCTTTTTGGTAAGCGCGAAGTCGATCTAGCCGCAATCATTCTAAGGGAAGTGATGTAGGGTTTTTAGTGGTGGAATGTTGGTGGTGTGAGAGGGGTTTTGTTGGGTCTTCTTTTTTGGTAAAGCGGAAAGCTAAAATTTTTTTTTTGAATTTTGGGGAGGATTGACGCTTTTTTTTCTTTTTTGGGGTGGAGTCTTCTTTCTCCATTTGACTTTCTTTACTTCGAATTTTCTTGGGACTTTTTCTATCCTTTTGACGTCATATCCTTGATTTTTCTCTTTTTTCATCTTTGGAACTTTGTAGGAAGTTTGAGGGATGTTTTTGAGTAGGTAAAGGGGTAACATACTTATTTTTGGGTGTATGGATGGGTTCAAGAATGATGTGATTCGATCTCCTTTTTGACTCACAAGTTCGGATTCGAAATGCATAACAAGAGCAAGTTCTGATTCTAAACGCATACATCAGCACATTCAAGAATCGAAAAAGTGAAGCATTAAAAGTGAATGCTTTTCATATGGCTCAAGATACCTCACGAATCGAAAATTGGGTTGTTGTGTGCTTAGTCATGAGATGCTCTTTATGGGATTTTCAAACTTGTTTTTCAAAAGAATTTATACTTTATTCGTCCTTATTCCCCAAAGTAAATCATTCTTCGCTTAAAATTTTTCATTTTCAACATATTTTTAACTTGGTTTTGAAAAATTTTGTTTACTTTTATGGAGAAGCAAGGTCTTAATAAAGAGCAACGATTTAGAATCAAGTATATACCAATATCCAATTAACAGTAGTGCAACTACTGCTATCCCACACTTAAAGGAACATCGTCCTCGATGTTATACTAAGCTCTGAATGGGGTAAAATCCCACACTTAGGGTTTTAAACATCTAAGACTCATTCTTTCAGTGTGTGTGTTGGGTTTGAATCCCACACTTTGTGATAAGCATAATGGGTATGGCATATTTAAAACGAATGAAAGAGATTGCATAGAAGTACTCCCCGATAGTTGCAGTGTCCTTTTGGTTGCATCTGCCGGTCTTTGTCTTCTTTAGTGCGCTCTTGGTCAAGTCTTCTTGTGATTGGTCTCGTAAGTGTGAACACGTCGGATTTGCGATTCTTCAGGGTTTTATGCTTCCTTGCAGACTGGAGCATTCTTTGCAAGATCCGAGTGTGAAAGATAGTCGGAGATGTCATCACTTCTTGGAAAGTAAAATAGCAGAAATAAAAAACAAACACGGGTTGCCTCCCGAGAAGCGCTCTTTTAAAGTCGAGAGCTCGACTTAGTCCTTTTCTTCTTCAGATGATGCTTGATGCATCCGTAGTGGTGGCATGGTCACTGTGGTTTCTTGGTAGAGAGTATCTTGGTGGGTAGTACTGTAGGAACTGCTCTATCATGTCAAGAATGAGAGTTGGTGGGTTGGTGGATAGCATCCTGAAGCTTTTGAAGTGATAAGTGGTGAGTCGGTCGAGAATTGCCATTCCATAGCAGATGTATCGAACTGCCCTTGTGACTGGTCCGTTAGGGTCAATTCGAGTGCAGGTGTAAGTTCGAACGATTTCACGCTGTGGGTGGTTTCTTCTTATCGAGGCGATTAAAGCCATGAATTCGGTTTTCACTTCTTCAAAATCATTAGCCCAAGGGTCTCCTCCGAAAGATCTAGTTGCTTGGCACACTTGTCTGATTAGTTGATGTTGCTCGCGGTTGAAGGGAAAATCCAAGTCGGTGAAGATGCAGATCAGTTTGGCGAATATCTCACGATATCCATTTCGGTAGACGTCGAGTTCTACGTCTTCTTCTTGGTACATTTCGCGCAGTCGAGTAGTCACATAAGTGGCTAAATTGATTTGCGACATGTGCGGGATGAATCTCGGTACCTCACGAGTTTCCTCTTCATAGGCTGGCTCGTTTAGCTCATCAATTATTAGTTCAATGTGGTGCCCAATGGTGGATTGAATGACGATCCTGCAGTTCTCTGACGCTGTGAGGTGCTCTCCAGTTTCGATGAGATCTAGAAGAGTTCTAAGATCTCCCACCATTCTGATGTCGACATAACTTCTCGGGTTCCCTGTGGCTCTTTCCAGATTGGTTCTCATTGATGCAAGAATAGCTTTTTGACTTGATGAGTACGGAAAAGCTGATCCGGCTAAGGTACAATATACTTTTTGGTATATTCGCCTTTGGTTTCCGTAGAATTCGATTTCTCCCATTGGGTAGTTGGGTCTTTCTCGCTGTCGAGCTTCTCTGGTAAGTTGTTCTTGAAGCAGGTCAGAGAATGCTCGAATGTTTCTCCGAAGAGTGCTGGGCTCTGGTTCTCCATAATTGGCGAGGTATGAATCGTAGTCTCGTATGATTGCCCTTATCATGTGTCTCTGTGCGGTGTTGTAGTCATTGGTTGACTCTTTGATAGCTTCTACGATGATTCGGACATCGTCGTATTCGTCAATCATCTCGATCATGTCTTGATGAGTATCTATCAGAGGAATTGCTAGTCTCTCAGTTGCGACAGCAGGGGAATTAGGTGGAGCAAGAGGAGATTGTGGAATAGAGCGTTCATCGAGAGTGATGTTGACGTAATCGTCATCACATTCACTGTTGCAGTCGGAGTCCTTATCACGTGAATCGGGAAATTGGTGAAGTTCTTCGTCTGAGGGCGCGTTGTTGAAGGGTCGAGAACTATCGATTTCAATGGTTCGGACTTCGGTTGTTGAGTCTTGAAGGTTTCCTTCAACAAAGCCACCCCTTTGCCTTGCCTTATATGCAGCGATTCTTTGGTAGAGTTCAGTATATAGGTTCGGGTGTTTTGATGAACGAAGTTCCTCTTCAAAAGTATCTATGTCTCGAAGTCGTGTTCGGGTGAAAGGTTTAGAAGGATCGAGATAGGAGTTAAGAATGTTTCCCATTCTCCTTATGTGAGTGGTTTTGAGTTCTTGACGGAGGGTTTCGTAATCAACTGATTCTTCTGATGAAGAGCAGTCATCACAGTTTTGTATCCTTTTAACTTCGGCCATTTGTGGCGAATCAGTATGATCTTCATCTTCTTCCATCTCTTCCTCTTCTTCCTCTTCTGGTTCTTCTTCTTCCTCCTCAGGGTCAGATTCAATTTCTTCATCTGCTTCCTCGTATTCTTCCTCTTCTGGGTCGTATTCAGTGTCAGAAATGAGAACTAATGATCGGGTGAATTGCGGTTCCTCCTCTGGTTCTGATTCATCATCGGAACAGACTTTTCCTATGGATATAGCACAACATTCTTCCTCTTCTGGGGTGCATTCCGGTTGGTCGATCTTGTAAGTGATGCTTTCACCATGCGATCGTAAAACAATCGTGTGGTTATATACATCAATCACCGCTCTAGCTGTATTCATGAATGGTCTTCCAAGGATGATTGGGATGTTTATGTCTTCGTGGATATCCATTACCACGAAATCCGTTGGAAAGAAAAATTTGTCAACTTGAACAAGGACATTCTCAGCTATTCCCTTGGGGTATCTAACAGATTGGTCGGCTAGCTGGACGGTCATCTTAGTGGGTTTCAAGTTTTCAAGTTCTAGCCTCTTAAACAGGGAGTAGGGCATAAGGTTAATGCTGGCTCCTAAGTCGGCTAAAGCGCTCATATTTCCGGAATTGTAGATAGAACAAGGGAGTGTAAATCTACCAGTGTCTCCTAATTTTTCGGGAAGGCTATTTTTAAGTAGGGCCGAGGTTTCAGAACTAAGGGGAATGTTGTTCACTTCAGGCAATTTATCTTTGGTGGATAGCAATTTTATAATATACATATTACGACCAGGAACTCTAGACATGGTATCAAGGAATTTTCCATCTAACTTAAAGGACGACAGTTTCTTGGGTTGAACTTTAAGTCTAGCGGGGTAAGGGATTCGAACCTCTTTGTTCATGGTTTGAGTGGTTTCCACAGCTGGTATCTTGACCTTTGGTTCTTCCTTTATTGGAACAGCAGCAGGTGGAGTAGTGGCTGCTTCCTTGGGTGTTGTAAGTTGCTTTGCTTCCTCAACATGCGGATTTTGAGCCGTGTTACTGGGCAGACTTCCTCGGGGTCTATTCTCAAGACGTTGTGCCAATTGTCCAATTTGAGCCTCCAAATTCTTTAGCACAGCCAATTGATTTCTCATGAAGAGGTCGGCTTGATCTTGTCTAGCGGACGTCTTTTGGTTGAGCAGGTGTTGACCTTGCATGAATTGGGTGAAGGCGTCGTCTGAACTTGAAGCTGGGGCATTTGTCTTGGCAGTTTGTTCAGTGGTTTGGTTTGTGTCGGAAGTGGGTGCAGGAAGTGCAAGGGGTTGGTTGTAAGGAAGTTGTGGCTGTTGTTGGTAGGGTGGATATCTAGGTGGGTATCGGGGTCGGTATGGTTGTTGGTTGTTTCTCGGTGGAAAGGGAGGTCCTCTAGGTTGGTTGTTGTTTTGGTTGAAACTGGGTGGTCGAGCTGGAAACTGAGCAGAGTAGACAGTGCCATCTGCTTCTTCATATTCAACTTGGTATTCTCCAGATGGTTGGGGGTTGGTGCAGTGTTGACAGACTTGCACTTGGTGTACTTGGTGCTGTTGTTTCTTAAGTTCTCCAAACTGTTTGACGAGCGAGTCCATTTTCTCTGATAGTGTCTTAATTGCTTCGACCGGAATCGGGTTTGCAGCAGCGATAGGTTTGGAAGATGTTGAATGATCTCCAGAATTCCAATCGTGGTGATGCATAGTCATATTTTCTATCAGGTTCCATCCTTCTTCGTCGGTTTTTGCCATGAAGCTTCCTTGTGCAGCAGCATCGAGGGTAGTTCGGTGGTTAGGATCTAGACCATTGTAGAAGGTGCACAATTGTGCAGACTTATCGAGTCGGTGATTAGGGCATTTCTTCAAGGCTCCTTTGAATCGTTCCCATGCGGTATATAATGACTCATCGAAAGCTTGTCGAAAGTTCATGATGTCATTTCGGAGTTTGGTTTGTTTAGAGGGCGGAAAGTACTTGGTTAGAAACTTTGTCGCCATCACAGTCCATGAAGGGATAGAGCCAGTCTCTAAAGCTTCAAACCATGTTTGCGCATGATGGGTGAGCGAATAAGGGAAAAGGTATAAACGGAATGTATCTTGGCCAATTCCGTTTTGCTTGTAGGAGTTTGAGAGAGATATGAACTTGTCGAGGTGAGAGTTTGGGTCATCACTGGGCAATCCGTGGAATTGACAGTGGTTTTGGATTAGTTGGATGATGTGGTGTTTAAGCTCGAAAGATTGACCAGGGGTTTCAGGGTAGAGAATTGGTCCTCCTCTTCCTTCGATAGAGGGTTTACTGTTGTCAGCGAGAGTGATGCGTTCAGCCATTGCTTGCTTAAGTGCAGATTGCTTCTTTTCTCGTCTAATAGTGCGTATTATAAGTTCTGGATCGGGAAAGTTAAATAGTGGTGCAGATCTAGGGGAACAGGTCATAAACTAAAAGAAAAGACAATAAAGAAAATAGACAATGAAGGAAATGTTTTTGTGTTTTTTAGAAGGTTTTATCCTAAGGGTTTACTAGAATTGGGATTGGTTGGGCCTCTGGATCGGACAGTTAGTCTCCCCGGCAGCGGCGCCAAAAACTTGTTGCTACTGAAAACAACGGGTGGTTTTAAATTTATAATTGCTGGGGTCTAAGTGTGACTTACTAGTACTGAACCAAAAGGTTAGTAGGCGGTAAGTTGGACCTAGAGTCGTTCTTAAAGAGAAACTGAATTGAAACTGAGGTGATCCAATCAATCTTTCTTTTCTAGTAAATGTTTTCAAAGAGTGCGTTGGGGGTTTTTGTAACATCCTCTCCAGTGGCCTGGTATTTATTTTTCTATTTAAATTTAATAATAAATTGTTTTAAATGTTATTGTTATTATTTGTTTATTGTGAAACTGGTGAAATAGGTCTTAGGACTTATTGTGGTAAATAAAAGTTGCTTGGTTTAATTAATTAAAGATGACGGTACAATAAAATAAATTCCTCGCAATTAGTATTTTAGGTTCTAGACAATAGATTTAGGACGGGTATAATTTACCCAATAATTTGAGTCGGTTGAAATTGGGGACCGACCTCCCTTTTATTTACTTTACCAATTTCATTTCCTTTCTCTTTCATTTCAATTAGAAGAAACCAAAAACCCTAACTAGCACAATCAAAGTGAAATCATCAAACTTGAGGTGGGTATTGAATTGGTAATCTGTTAGCAAGCATCATCACCATCTTTATCTTCTTCTTGCTAACATCATCTTGTTCCTCAAGCATGTAAGTATGTGATTATGTATTCATGAATTTGATTATATTGAAATTAGATTAGAAATTGATCTTGGTAACCAATCGATGTTTGGAATGTTGTTATATGATGATGTGTGGTATTATTGGAGATGTTTGTAGCATTAGAATCGAGTTTGATGAGCTTGAATGTTAAAAAATGGAGTTAGGGTTCGTTCAGGTCTGTTCTTGAGCTGAAGAACAGCTGAAAGCGATCCCAGCTACGATTCCGGATCGCGTTCCCTTGTTATAAATGTCTTAGTCGAGTTTTTGGCCTTAGAAACGCGATCCAGGCCTATTCTCCGGATCGCGTTTGCTAGTGTTTTTCGGTGACAGAATTATTTCCCAAGGACAAACGTGATCCAGCCCTATCTAGTCAGGATCGCGTTTGCATGTTTAATTCTGATGGATTTCTGCAAATTTCAAAAATGCATAAGTGTTTAGAAGGTGGTGTTTTTAGTGGCACTTTTTATTTCATATACCTATAGTGGCACTTAAGGGGTATTTTAGTGGCACTTTTTGACTGAAAAATATGTTATAATGTGAACATTTTAAATGAGTTACGGGACTTAATAAAGATGTTTTGAGTCAAGTGAGTATTGTATATGAAATGCCTTTAGTGGCACTTATTGGATGCTATAGTGGCATTTTTATAAAAAAAATGCCCATTTTGATATTTACAAATTATGAGGCAAAGTACTAATGTGTGTTGGTTGTTAATTCTCAGATCCTCCAAAAGATAAGTAGCATCTGGAATCCGAGTTTGTGGCTACCGAGGTATCGGTGAGTGGATTCGGAACTCACCATTGAATTTGGTTGTGATCATTGGATTACAACGAATAAGCGTTGATATACTGTTATTGCTTATTTAATATACCTTGTTGATTATTACTCAATGTGCAATGTGTGGCCTTTGGGCATCAGTTGTTAATGAGGTCAACGAGTTGTTGAATGGTTGGTTGGGCTAGTTGGTTATCGTGTGAATGATACAGGGATTTACTTCATTTGTTGTGTGTATTGAACTGTACCTGAGTAGGATAACCACTAGCTATCGGTCTCGTCCGTTATGGCCATACGGATAGGTTGGATAAGTGTTCTTGGGGAGCCACCCGGGTTATTGGTTATCCTCAGAGCCGCCGATCCTCATTATTATGTTGTTGATTTGTTGTAATTAGGTGATTATGCTAAGTTGAATGTTGTGTGATGAACTCACTCACTTAGCTATGTGCTAATCCCTCCTCTCTACTACCTACAGATTATATTTTGGTTAGATGGGTAGCAGGAAGTGATGCTCTAGAAGCTGGGAATGTCTTGACAAGCATGCTACTCTGATAATGTTTTGTACTAAACAAGTTGGTTTTTATATGATGCCCCAATTAAGATGTGGTTAAATAGTTTTTGAACTAGTAAGAATTAAGCTATGAACTGTTTATGTAATCTAATTATGGTGCAGTAAAACTAATGATGTGTTATAAATTACTACGCTTCCGGTTTATTAATATTATATTGACTTATGAAATGAGGGGCGTTATAGTTTTGGTTCAGTTAACTAATTAAACTAAATAAAGCGGATAAAATGTAATAGGATATCAAATAATGCAAAGTAGTATTTGTTGTGAGTTCGTTAGTTAATAATTGTGGGGTGGTGATTCTTACAGGAAAACGATTAACTAAATTGGGTTGCTTATGAGATTCATTAACTTATGGTATAACCAATAGATTCCTTATTAGTCGGTTATCAACTAATATGTCACGAGGAACTAAGGTATCATGATTCTGACCAGACAGACGATGCTCAACTTTCCACACTCTCCTGTGACGGAGTCAGTGGCCCATATTATTGAACGTATTCGCTCGTGGGCGAAGGAATAGAGTAGCAAGTCCATAAGATGTCTAGCCGTTCTTAATACCACAATGATTATGAATCCATTAAACAACTAACTTAGAACTTGTGTCCGGACTTATTTAATCAATTTCTACCAATGAAACTTAAGCGTGATAAACGAGGGAAAGCATTTAGGTTTCTTGCTTACCGCACTTTAGGTTTCATGGTTTTAATAAAAAGTATCGGGTTAAGTTGGATTTTAAACTTGCCTTTCTCAATACAATTAACAAATCCCTAGGTTTTCGTAAATGGACATTTAGCCTTTAGCCTACCTAATCTAATCTAATTTAAACTAAAACAACTAATTAAAATGCTGACGGCTTTTTACAGAAAGTTAAACCCAGACCATGTCGGAAAATACTATGGTAGTTCACAACGTATTAAATTGTTTACCAACGTTTCCGTTGTGAGTTTAATTGCTTCGCGATGTTTACATGATAAGTACGATGTGACCAGAAGTGTACAATACTCATGGCAAGTCCACGTAATCACATTGCATTTTATAATGCTTGCATGACGTTACAATTAAAAACATAGTTTTTACACAGAATACTATTGACCGAGTATTGAGGTTCGCGACTCCTCTTTACAAGGTTACAATCACGTTTGTTAATCGAAAGGCGAATATAAGTTTTAGGTTTAAAACCACAAGATAAGTCCATTCACAAAGTTTCCAATTTTATAGCGTCGATCGATAATATCACTACCTTCGGTCGTTACCGGCTTCCATATATTTGTACTATGCTTAAAAGCATTTCCAATACTATACCGAGTAATCAGTCGAATAGGGGCCGTTATATTATCTCACGAAGTATTCAAAGTCATCTCATAATTATATATACTAACTACATCACAATAAATACAATAGTAATCTAATCGCTAATCATGGTAATAACGATCGCAAACATAATTAAAGCAAACATGTTTAATTAAGATAGATAAGGGTAGAGATAACCGAGATTAATATGCGAGAAGGAATAGACTTGAATTAACGAGCGTAGCTCCAAGCATACACCAAAGATTACAACACGTTCCTAGCTTTCTTTCTACTCTAAACAAAATGCTAAACTAACCTAATGCTAATTTAAAGAAAGTAGAATGAGAAAGTGAGAAAGTAACTAGTGCATATGTGATATGTGTAGGTGTTGTTTCAAATGAACCAAGAGCCTCCTATTTATAGGTGAGCTTTGGCTCACATTAGCACAAGTTGGCCTTGAGGTGCATGTTAGAAAGCTTGCCAAAAGTGGTATGTACCATACGAAAAGTAGGCGAACCGGGTACCGTACAACACGAAAAGTGGCCGCACCAGGTACCAAAAGTTACAAAAAACGGAAACCGGGACGGGAGCAGGGTGGCCGGCGCCGCCCTTGGTGTGGCCGGCGGCGGTGGTGGTGCTGCCGGCGGCGGTGGGCCCACCCCGCCCCGTTGCGTTGTTTGTTGCTTCGTTTCTTGATTCGTGCGTGTTTTCTTCGTTATACGTCCGTTTGAGTTGATTCTTTTTTTGTTGGATTCGTAATTCAAAAAAGAAGATTTTGACATAGGATAGGCCCTGAGATGAGGTCCCTAGCTCCAGATATTGCGTACGGATCATTTGGATCTTCCGGCGGGCGCGAAATCTTCATTTTTTACCCGTTTCAGTTGATTCTTCTTCTGTTGGATCCGAATTTTGAAAACGAACATCTTGGAAATAATGGATGTTGGTGAAGGGCACTTTGGTCTTGAAATCTCGTTTTTATGCTTTGAATCTTCAAACGTGTGTGGAATCTTCGTTTCACATCCGTTTTACTTGATTTTTATCGTGCAACCTCGTTTTGACCTTCTTGGCATAATGTTACTGATTTGTGCTATATTTGAGTTAATATGCCAAGAATCGTTCCAGAATGAGAGAGATATCGGCAGTAAAAACGTGACTTTTTACGCGATATCAGTGCTCCAAATAGCTCTTCATTTGAAGAACATGTGGACTAACTGGTTTCCCAGATTCATGCTTACAAGAGTGTAGTTTTTGAACAATGTCAAACAACTCCACTCCAGCTTGCTTTTCGTACGATGACCTTAACTCATTTATCATATCATATGGGCCATGGAACTCAAATTGCTCTTTCAGCTCGGGCGACATGCTTGTGAGCATCAAGCAAGCAACATCATTGTAATGATCATAAGCAGCAGAATACGCTGCCTTTTCTTCATTAGAAGCATTTGCAGCAGGGGCGTTCATTAGCTGTTTTTCAAGAACATTAGCTTTCTTTTCAGATCGGAGGACAATCCTCAATGAACGATACCAGTCATTGAAATTAGAACCAGTAAGTTTCTCTCTCTCAAATTGTTGCCTGAAAGACGAAGTGTTTTGGTTTTGGGCAGGATTAGTTGCCATCTACAAAACAGATAAAGTTCAAAAATCAGTATTTTCGATAATTAACTCTTTTAGAATAATTAATTTACCCAAGTTTAACCACGTAAACTATTAATTTTCTAAAAGACTAGGATCCTATTGACATAGCACCATTACATCAGTTGATCTGCTAGTAATGATGTTACTCAAAAGGTAAGTGACGATCAATAATTGCATTACTAGTGCAATTCCTAAAAATTATGGGACTTACAAATAATACATATGAAGCAAGCATAAGTAAATTTGTAAACATGTTTCATCCCATCTTTTGCCACGGGCTTAAGGATCTCACCGCTTAACTCGTTTTAAGTCGTCCAATTAAGAACTGTAAATAGTCCACCACCGTCTCACGATGAGTGGTAATTTACCTTGGGATTGCAATTTACCTACGTCTCACGCAGAGTAAAAAGCAACTGCAAGTGTTTTTACGATTGGATGGCAATGACTTAAGTTTTAGGGTAACGCAATTTGATGTGTTATCAAATATGTATGAATATGCATGCACCATATTCATATCATAGGGTTTTAATAAAAAACATTCTTCAATTAAGTTATGTGCGTCAAGATGTCCAATTTAATATTCATATTAAATTAGAGATTGCACTTTTATTAAAATTGACGATTCAACATGTTTTAAACCCTTTCGGCCATGTACAAGAGAGGCCATGAAGAGGCCAGTCGAGGGGCTAGGATCTTTACATCGTTTTATCCAACCCGTCGACTTAGACACCAAGCCGAAGATACCTCTCGTATACAAGTTCTTAGTCGTGGTTTAAAACAAATTATTAACTTGCAAATCTCGTCGTGGGAGAAAATTACGGTATGTGAGCCCAACCCGAGTTGACATAAGATTTGCAAGGAAATAATAAATCTTATTTCATAGCCATTTAGTCAAGTTTAATTTTTATTTTCTAAAAACAATTTTTGCGTCACAAGTCAACAATTGGCAAATAATAATTAAACTAAACTACAATCGACTAGCTTAAGGGGCATTGATCATATGGCCACTATGTTTAGAATTTGTAATTTAAACAATTAAACAATTAACAATTAATTTTCATGCAACTTTTGGTGGGTGTAACCCTAAAGCATAGCAAACTAGGGACATGTAATCCTTGTCAATTAAACAATTTAAACAAGTAACACATAATTACACTAATTAATTTTTAAGCATGCCATCACAATTAACAATTAATTCTAACTAGCATATCAATATATCAAAGTGATATCCATGACAAATTATGCATGAATTTCATGGATACCCTTTTTATCTAGTTAATTTAAAAGTACACAAATAATAACAAAACAATTTACATTAAACATGTTATTATTGTTGTTAAACATAAAATTTGCATGAGATTTTAAAGATAAACAATTTAACTTTAAAATTTTATTAAAAATATTTGTGTTCGTCCAGTGATCCCCACGTAACCAACTTAAACAAAATCACTTTTAGTTTATAGAAAAGGATCACAAGAGCAGGCTGTTTTAGGGGAGCAGAGAAGGCAGAGTTTAAACCAATAAATGCATGACAGTTGTAATGTGGTCCCAAAACACTATAATCCAAATATATAGTAAGCAATCTGATTATAAATTTAGATACACACGATTCATCTGATATCTTCTATCACCACCATAATCAACCATCGGTAGCGGCGCCGGACCTCACTTCACGATGATGAAGAAAGCCAAATCACATGTCGTATCTTGCTGTCTAGATAACAAAAACGGATTTCAATTTGATAATAGTAATAATAATATTAGTAATATGAATAATTCGTGTTCTTCTTCTTCTTCAATGATCGAAGACATAACTAAAATCGATGCTGGCCGTATCTCATCTACGGGTGGATTCACCGCTAATTTATCTCGGAAAAAAGCTCAACCGCCTCAACCTGCTAAGAAGTTCGTAATCAAGCTACTTAAAGGTTGTCGATTTATGTACTTTAAATTATGGTGTCTAGCTGCTATATTTATGTATCTAATTCGTTAGGAATCTTTTATCGTTTATAATTAGGTGTTTTGTTGCTGAATTGTAGAGGTAGGGTTTTGGATTTATGGATTAGTTTATGTATAGTGTACGAATAATTATGTATGTTTAAAACAACACAAACAAAATTAACAAAAGATGGAGTGTGCCGCGAAAGGAAGTCGGCGGTGACGATCTGGCACAGCAAACTGTCGTGCGGCGGTTGAGGCGCCGTTTACTATTGCTCTGTCTCTCATTAGGTGTTCCATCTCTATCCTTAATCTCACACATATTCATACAATTTTCAATCTTTGTACATTCTACATATAATGAAATTAATATATGTAATTGATGCCTAATGATCAATTAATTAGTAATTAGGTGTGTTATGCTATATGATTACGTTAACTAATTTGATTCTCATAGCTAATTGTGTGTTGTAAATATTTTGTTTCAAGATATCACATTGGAGTGTTCATAAAGAAGGATGTGGAAGGCTGAAAAAACAAATGTGTTGTGTTGAGCTGCTAAATGATTTTCCTTTTACTTTTTCTCAAGAGGCTACTTATTATAAGGTAATTTGTTGCTTGATATTTTGAAGTAAAATGCTTTTACACAACTTAGTTGTGTTAATAATTTAAAATGGAAACATTCAGCAAATAAGTGTGAATTATAAATTAAAATATAGTTGAACAGATTGGACTTGAGGATAATGAATGGTTGAAGGAGACATCAGAAGAAGATGGATACCAGCATATTTGTTAGATGAACCTTCCATTTATTCACAAAATGTTTAAGATTATCTAGATCTAAAAAAGTGGATCTGAAAAAATCATTGCATTTTACGGTTATGTTACTGCACTTTTCATTTTAATGTAATAGAAAACTGATTTGAATGAGTAGATATGGGAACACATTTACTGCATTTTACGTTTAGGTTCCTGCATTTTATGTTTAAGGAGGTTGAAAACCGATATGAAAGCTAGATCTCGAAAACTTATTTCTTTTTATGTTTAAGTTACTGCATCATAAGTTTAAGTCATCTAATTTTTATTGCCAATTTCGAAAGATCTAAATATACCTACTATATACATCATAAAATTAGGTGTGTTAATTAACCAATAGACTTCTGGGTGACTTTCGACCCGTCCAACCCATTTGACACGTTTTCCATTAGCTTATTTTACCCGTTTGAGATAAAGCAACATCCAACTTGACCCATTTATAAGTTAATGGATTGGAATCGCCACCTTTAGTATGTATGTATGTATGTATATATATCTTAGGCAAGCACTAAGCCTTTTCACTTTGAGCTTTCAAGATTACTTAAATTTTAGGAATCTTAAATGGGTTATTAAGCAGTAAACTGATTATGTTTGTACATATCTGGCACACACTAGAGTTGATGGAGGAATTCTGGGTCAAACAAGATGTTATCACATTCAGTACCATTATGAATGCCTGGAGTTCAGTAGGAATAATGGGAAAATGTCAAGATATCTTTGATGACATGATAAAGTCGGGATAGAACCCAATATTCATGCATTCAGTATCTTGGCAAAAGGCTACGTTCGAGCAGGTGAACCTGAGAAAGCCGAAGCACTATTGCAAGTTATGAAGGAATCGAAAGTAAGCCCAAATGTAGTCATTTTCAGTACTGTCATTAGTGGATGGTGTTGTGCAGGAGAGATGGATTATGCAATGAGGATTTTTGATACAATGTGCAAAATGGGTATTTCACCTAATTTAAAAACATCTAAAACTCTGATATGGGGTTACGGAGAAGCAAGACAGCCATGGAAAGCAAAAGAGTTGCTGCAAATTATGGAAGAGAAAGGAATCGTTCCCCAAAAGAACACAATCAAGCTTGTTGTTGAAGCATGGCGTGCCATTGGTGTTACTAATGAAGCTAAGAGGATTATGGATAATGTTGAAGAAGACGACAACAATGATTATAATGACAATAGTGATGAAGATAGTGCTTATGAAAGAGTGGAGAATAATGAATATTTGGAAAATGTGATCAACACAGGAAATGGTTACCCACAATAAAGTCAAGAAGCAGAATTATTGTTGAAAGATCAAAATTTTCAGCCGAAAGCTTAAGTGGTGTAACAAGAAAGTCCATTTTGATTGCACATACTTGTCGATTTGGGGTGAAAGCCATGTCAATGTTTCAGAAGCAGGTTCAAGTAAAGGTGCAGGTTGCCCTTTATGGGCACATTAATGCTTACAAACTAGTGTTTTGAGGTTTACAGAAAAAAAAAATGTGGATATGAAGTAGAAAAGCCTTGTGAAAATTCCACAAATGACTTAAGATTCAGTAGAAATTTTGGCAGCTCTTTTCATGCTTGTCAAGAATTTGCAATCAAAATTGTATAGGTTCTGTATAAAGAATGCCTGCTTCAGAGAGGCAGAGATACAAATTTTATTCCACCCACAACATAAAAAAGTTATATACATGTTTTCAATGTCTTTTACTAAATTTAAATGATTTCGATACATTTGTTAGTCAATAAGCGACCAACTTCTTGATGAAATTCTGACTACTTGACTATCACTTATCTCATTTACAAACTAACAATTTAAATACAGTAACCTAAATAATCGGTAACACTGGATCAGCCATCATCTAAGCCGTTGCTGGATGAACTTGTCTCAGGCTGGAAATTCATTATTTAGTTTCACTGCTACATATCTGGCTATTGGGTTCTTTGAAGGTTGCAGTGTTGATCTTTAAGGTGTGTTCATCATAGTAATGTTGTTGTCTTGAATATCAAAACCTCAGAATCTCAGATTACAACGTGAATATTAGAATTTCCTTCCAAGCTTGCTTCATTTTTGATGCAACTTGACCTTCGGTTATAAAGTTCATAAGTATCTTTTTAATAAAGTGCAAGTTGCTGCATGCCTGCATGATCAAAAACTGCATCCTAACTCTAATGATATGTTAAAACAAAGTTGCATTTTGTTCAAGTAAAATTAGTACCATCTTTTCAAGTCTTAAAAACTCTGTTTTAAAAGAGAAAATGCTGGGTCACCCTCTTAGATAAAAGGGTCTCCATAGCATAATTGTACCTCTTCAAGATGTAGATCTGTGTCAAATTTTTAACTAAAACATGCAAAAACAGTCAGAAATTATAAAATAGTCATTGAAATCAATTTGTTATTACTTATTATAAGGTAATTTGTTGCTTGATATTTTGAAGTAAAATGCTAATACACAACTTAGTTGTGTTAATAATTTAAAATGGAAACATTCAGCAAATAAGTGTGAATTATAAATTAAAATATAGTTGAACAGATTGGACTTGAGGATAATGAATGGTTGAAGGAGATGTACATCAGACAAAGATGGATACCAGCATATTTGTTAGATGAACCGTCCATTTATTCACAAAATGTTTAAGATAATCTAAATCTAAAAAAGTGGATGTGAAAAAATCTTTGCATTTTACGGTTATGTTACTGCACTTTTCGTTTTAATGTAATAGAAAACTGATTTGAATGAGTAGATATGGGAACACATTTACTGCATTTTACGTTTAGGTTCCTGCATTTTATATTTAAGGGGGTTGAAAACTGATGTGAAAACTAGATTTTGAAAAGTTATTTCTTTTTACATTTAAGCTACCG
The DNA here is from genome assembly GCA_949592205.1 of Helichrysum umbraculigerum. Classification (NCBI taxonomy): domain Eukaryota; kingdom Viridiplantae; phylum Streptophyta; class Magnoliopsida; order Asterales; family Asteraceae; genus Helichrysum; species Helichrysum umbraculigerum. The sequence goes on along the minus strand of CATIUR010000003.1, from coordinate 124,580,407 downwards.
CATCATAAGTTTAAGTTACTACATTTTAAGTTTAATGTGGTTAAGAACTGGTGAAAAATATTAAGAATAAAAAAAATCACTCCATTTTACGTTTTAACTACTATATTTTAAGTTTTAATTACTTTATTTTACATATCTCAAGCTCGTGGAAAACTAATATGAAAAATATATATGTAAAAAAATTACTGCATTTTACGTTTACGTTACTGCATTTTATGTTTTAAGGTGGTAAAAGATTGATCTGAAATAGTAGATCTCGAAAACTTACTGCATTTTAAGTTTAAGTTACTGCATTTTACGTTTATGGTAGTGGAAAAATGATTTAAATGAGTAGATTTGGGAAAACATATACTACCTTTTAAGGTTAAGTTAATGCATTTACTGAATCTACTGCATTTTACCACATTTTAGTGCATTTACTTGAATGCAGTAGAACAACATTTTACTTGAATGCAGTAGAACAACATGTAGTGCTGTTGAATCCACTGCATTTTACTACATTTTACTGCATTTACAGAATCTACCACATTTTACTGCATTTTAGTATTATTATTAATTTTTTTTATATTAGTGCATTTTACAAAGGAAAACTGCATTTTATAAGTACATAAATTGACTTCAATTTAATAGTACTGCATTTCATGATGCTTTTCTTGTGTTTTTAATAGAATGTAGTGAATGCTATTCGGTGCTGTTGAATCCACTGCATTTTACCAAATTTTTCTGCATTTACTGCATATACTGAATCTACTGCATTTTATCATATTTTACTGCATTTACTGTAGTCAATTTGTTTCCATGAGTAGATACAGTTAGCAGCTGCAGGCTTTCTCTCGTTGGAGCTAACCTGAACCAGAACAGGAAGCAGATCCATCCCAAATTCCTGAAGAAGCTCGGGCTGATCGGTTAACAATTTCTCGCGAGCCGAGACATCGGGTACACCGGCACTCGATTCTTCCTGCTTGCTAGAACTTCCAGCTGGTGACTTCTTCAAAAGAGACCCTTTGACAAATACATTGCTACTGGTAGGAAGAGTTATGGTTCCATTAGGCAAAGGAGGAAGAAGCTCATTTGCCAAATTCACAATCTCAAAAATCTGCCCACGAAACAAACAAATACTCAAAACACGTTGTTCTTAAGCACTGAGTTCAAAAAGTGGTCCTTTTAAAACTACCTGCTCCGGAGGTCTACTCAAGGCAGGAGACACAGACATTGTTGCAACAAGACCAGAACCCGATAATATATCTTGAAACTTATGTGATGTTTGAGCAAATAGTCTCATTTGGTAAAGTCCAACTTCTACATTGAACTAAGGATCAGACCCTAGGGCTTTTTTTATTCAAGGACTGCCAGGCAACTTTATTTACACAAAAAGCAATCTTTTTTTTTTTTTTTAAATATACTATATCGATTTTTAATAATTATCTACAAAAAGGATAAGAAATTGGGAAGTCAAATTGAGCACATATTACAAGCATGACCTATACATTATATCTAGCTATCAGAGTTACTTTTCTCTCTTCTCAAATATTATTATTCCTGTAAGAAATTGTATTTTAAAATCTTTGCGCATGTAGATCCATACCCTTTTTAGATTACGCCCAGTTAGACCCGTTCTTACAATTTCTACTGCCCTTAACAACCCAAAGCTTAATAAAAAAAACCGGTATACTTACAAGGCCTGTAGTTTTGGTGTCCTTGGTGAGAATCATTTTCAGAAATCTGTCCAGATACTCAACCATTTTTTAGTTTGCTGCTTGATCAACTCTCTCCTTTGATAAACTTAAAGACTCAAACTCAATGGCTTTGCAGTTTAATGTTTTAGCATTAAAAACAAAGTACAAATGTATTAAAAATCACCATCACAGTTGCAGGTACTTTTTTGAATCGGATTCACATTATATGACATCATTAACACAACTTACAACATAGTAACCCCTAACATCATAGACACCAAAACACAGAATTGCCATTTCACAGTACTATTATATCCATCAAATTCACATTATAGGACATCATTAACACCTAGGGTTTGATTTACCGTAATACTGAACTAAAATTAGGCTTCATTACAGCTTACAACATAATAACCTAACAATTTACAGTAAATACTATAGCACAAACGGAGATCACAGCTTCACATTACTATAAAATCAATCAAATACACCTTATACGAATTCAATATTTCCTACATTTGGTCACCATAAAGAAAAAATTCAAAATAAATTAAACTGCAATATAAATCGCAACATCGTTATCCTAACATTTCGAAAACCTTAAACCACAGAGTAATTGTAACACTATGCAATATCGAATTACTGATACCTAGGGTTAGGTTTTTGGTAAACTAAAACGATAAATCGACTTACTTGATCGAAATCGAGAAAACGATTGGAGGTCAACCGTGTGGGGACCGGTAAAAACTGAAACGATGATGATCGGTGATGGTGTTAAAATCTGTGATGATGATCGGCGATGATAATCGTTGTAATTTGTGATTTTTTGATTTTTTTGTGATTTTAATCCATGTTTTTTTTTGTTAACGATGGTGTTTTTCATGTTAGAAGTAGAGAGAGTGAAGATTAGCTAGAATCCCTGACCGATCTGACCTGAGTGAGAATGATGGTGTCAATTTTTTTACACATTTGGTCTCCTGACCCTATTATTTTGCAGCTTCGTCCTTGTTGACTGGTGGGATCTTGACCATTGAAATGAAATTGATGGTCAAGATGCTTTCTGCTTTTACTGCTCCTTTAAGTAGACCATCCCTCCTGAACCGTACCCGTAGTTTATTTAGTATTATTAGTTATTAATAATTTTTGTCGGACTGCTTGATCCCATTCAATAAACCAAAACAATTTTTTTTTTTTTTTTTTTTTCCCTCACTGTACGTTGACTTGATCATCACCAAACCAAAAAAAAAAATTTCTTGTTTGTTTCCTCCTTGTTCGACGACTTATCCCATTCAACTAAAACAAATTTTTTCTTTGTGATTAGCCGAACCAAACAAACACAACCCCATCAAATTTTATGTTTAACAAATCTAACTAATTAAAACATACGTGTGGCTCTGATACCACTGTTAAAATATAGCAAATAGATAATCAAATTGTCACACAAATGCGGAAGCATATAACACGTATTTATAATTAGTTATGATTGAAAACGTGTACCTTTTAGCTAGCTCCAAATAATCGTTTAGTAAAACGAATAGGTTTCACAAATGGTAAAACCCTCTAGGGTTGCACGCACACCACCTTCACAACGCCATAACGATGCTAGTCGAATACACACTTAATTAATATTTGAACCTTGCTTTTCCTTTTGCTTTAATCGAAAAAACAAAAGCAAAATCCCTTGGATTCTTTTGTTGTTCGACGGCTCACACAAGAAAAAGGGATGAAGGATTTTATTTAATTGTTAGGTAATTGTATATTAAAGATACCAATAACCCTAACTTAGCCTTGTATTTATAGGCTTTTTTTAGGTTTTTGAGTTGTATATGGATACTTAAAATCGGCCCATATAAAACCCAATAAAAACCTAATTCAAACCCAATACAAGTTTCACTCACTTAACATTTAAGTCCCTCAAATTTAGTTTATATTAAATGTGTATATTAATTAATACATTATTAATTATTAATCGTGTCTAAATGATTAAGTGCGCGCCCCCCATAGGCAGTGGCGGACCTCTTTACAATCAAGGGTATGCACTTGCATACCCTTAGATTCCTCTCAGCGGTATAAAAAATATTAATTTTTGATAGTTTCTAGATTTAGGTGTGTAAAGTGTATAGCCTGTAAAAAAGAGGTGACTACCCTTCCATTTGCAAGCCTTCAAATTAACCGTGAACAAAATCGGGTTTTGGGCATACCCGACCCGGTACCCGAACCGTTTTTTAGTCAAAGGAAGCGAAACCGGGTCGTTGACCTACCCGACCCGACTTGAACCGGGTTTTTGACCCACGAATACCGGTTTTTAAACCGGATTTTTTCGGGTTTTATACCGGGTTTTCCAACCCGACCCGCTTCCTACCCGGTCCCAACCCGATTTTGAAATTCGAAATCCAAACCGGGTCCTACCCGTCGGGTATTGAAAAAACCCGAATCGGGTATTCAAAAACCGATTCCAAATCGGTTCCGGTTTCGTTTTTTAAATCGGGTTCGGTTCCGGGTTCGGTTTTTTTGTTCACCCCTACTTCAAATAGTGTAACTAACCAATAAAATAATCCAAAACATATATAGATTGACACAAGTACTAATGCTTTATTGAATCACTTGTACAACTCATCCTTCATACGAAGTAATTCCTTTCATTTCCCAGTTCCCAAAATTTATTCATAACCACATACACACTCTTTTTACATAATACTATGTATTTATTAAAATATTTAAAGTCTTTTAATAATTTTCTCCCAATATTTTGATGTTTTTTTACTCCTTTTGCTAATAGTTCAATATTTTGTTACATATTAACGATTCACTTATTGATTTAGTCATCAAATTTTAGTTTAGTACAAATATGAGTTAATTATACAAAATGAGTTTTGAATTTGCTGAAGTAACCAAAATGTATTGGATGTCCTGATATAAAATTACTCGTGTAATTTTTACAAAGTATTCATTTTGTTTGTTTGTATAATCACTTTTAGAGGATTCATTACATAGAATTTTAAGCTATTTAATAGATAGAGATGTCCAATAGTATAAACACATAACAAACTCATAACAAACCAATTTCATATTTGGTTAACGCCAAAACCAACTAATATAGGGTATTTGAACTCTAAGACCAAATCATGCTCGAATGATCATATTCGAAAGTCAAAAGTATAATCAAATTAAATGATCAAAACCCGTAAAAAGCTGCTGCCCAAAAATATTTTTACTCCATACTGATCTAACTCGGGTGGAAAAAAAAACTCTACCAGAAATTGCATACCCTGCTTTAAAATTCTAAATCCGCCACTGCCCATAGGCTCATTAATTTCCGGACATGCTTAAGTCGTGTACATATATACCAACAGGTTGCATCCCCTGCAATTACTTTTTGCACAAAACATGTGAATTTCCATCCCTTCCATACTCTTGCACTCGTACACAAGGATTTTAATAGCTTTTGGAGTTGTGACGTGTGTAATAATAAACGCCTATTTAACGGGTTCAGCTACAAGTGTAAACCGTGTAACTTTGATGCATGCATAAAATGTGTAGTTGCTGCTATTGCTGACGAGGTTGCTGCTGTTGCAATCACAGATGAAGCATTGGTCAAGTTTAAACATGAAGGTCATGACCCACAACACACTTTAACCCTCCAGTTAAGACCTGCTTCATTCCTTTGTAATGCCTGCCAAATCGAAGAAAAAGACTTTCTCTATCAATGTGATGATTGTGACTTTTGGATCCATAAGACATGTGCCCATTTACCCCCAACAATTGATCTACATTCGCATCATCATCATCCCCTTGCTCTTGTGTATTCACTTCCAGACAATTTCTATTACTATTCATATTTTTATAACTTTTGCCAAAAATACATTCGACGGTGGGATTGGTTATACCACTGTGCAAACTGTAGATTGTTTGCCCACATTAAGTGTGCCTTAAACTCAGACAAATTTCTCACTCCAAGGTCATACTTCATTATACGTATGAATTATTATGTTTATTTTTTATTTTTGTTATTACTCCTCCTATAAATTAAATATATACAGTATGTGATTCGCAGAGATGGTAAAGAATCTGTTGTTGAAGAAGATGGAAACGATTTGTTGCATTTTCCCATGTCAGACGCATTTATAGATCCATTAAAACTACGCAATTCTAAAATGATATATAGCTCAAGATGGCAGCGGTAGCACTGGCAATTCATTGGAACTACTAAATTCTAACAGGATAGCTCAAGATGGCGGTGGTGGCCACTTATTAGATCTACTAAATTTTAAAAAGATTGCTAAAGATGGTGGTGGCAGCAGTGGCAACAACAATAATGACGATAATGATGACAATGAAAATAACGATAATGATTACGATGATGATGAAATGATAAATATGATTAACCATAGCAGTCATGATCATCACTTGATTCTTAATGTTGAAGCCCAAGGGAACAACATGCCCAATAATATCAACTTCGGTGATCCAATAGAGGTATGTCATTGCTGTGTACGACCCCTATCTTTTCCATACTATAGTTGCAACAAAGATGGATGTTCGTTCACTCTCCACATATATTGTTCGGAGTTACCCCGCACATTACAACGTCATCAACTTCACCCAGATCATCCTCTTAATTTGGTAGCTGTCACATCAGGGTACCACCGGAGGTGTGATGGTTGTTTTAACTATAGCAACACGTTTGTGTACAAATGTGAAATTTGCACCTTTGATCTTGATGTGAATTGTGCATTTTTACCCAACACCATCAAACATGAACTCCACAACCATCCTCTTATCCAACTTATTGATCCTCAAGTTGGATGCAAGGCATGTAGCTTTACGTCTCAAAGTATAAGCTATGCTTGCAAGGTTTTCGACTTCCAACTAGACTACCGTTGTGCAACTAGGACTCCACGCTTACTTGCTCATAGGTATTGTGAAGGACATGAAATCCCATTGACATATCCCCCGGTGGAGGATCATCCTCAAGATTTCTATTGTGATATTTGTGAGAAAGAAATGCACCCCAAGTTCCCACTTTATCTATAAATTTGATTGGTATGAAAACGTTTGCTCCACGGGCACCATAACAGTTTGGTATCACAAACATCCATTAACATTTGTCCGGAGGAAGAAAACACCAAAGTATCTTTGTTCCAATTGTAATTGTGACATCAATGGTTTTTTAGTCCTTGAATGTCGGGCTGAAGTATGCAATTTCAACATTTGCTGTAACTGTCATTACAACAAATGATGTGTGTCAGTGTGTGGGTGGGTGGGTGGATGTGTGTGAGCAGTATGTGTAGATGTAATTAATATCGCTATTTCAGCAAATTTCCTGTTCTTGTATGATTGTATCTTAGGTTCAATCAAACTCATTATTTTAATCCATTTGTATGTCTTGTTCAAGTGTGACCCTAATCTTCCTTGTGACTTCAGAGGATTTAGTTTATTTATTTTTCGATCAAAGGCACCTACAGTTTCTCTGTCTGATTATCATGAAACTCGTTCATTTTACATGAGTTTATATAGGACAGTAAATGTTCATGGATTAAACCGCTCAAATTAGGTTGTTAAGTAGGATAAAGGATGCCATACTATTTCAGATATTTAACTTGTACACACTTGCTTTTCCCTTTATGGGAGATGAAAGATCAGAATCCGTGACACACTGACACAGATACATTGAAAGGAAGAGTAAGAAATTGAAGGCTCACAAGAGTAAGAATGGGCAATTTTACAATATACACGCTTTATATACATGTATCCACCGAGACTCGAACTTGCAACCTCTTAGTTGATAGCCTGCCCACGTACCGATAGGACAGCTATTGTTACTTTAACACAAAGAAGTACATTTGTTACGTCTTATTGGACAAAATCTATAAGGCCATCATATGTTCAAACCTCCATTCTTCTTGCATCCTCAATGCAGACATAAATCAGCACATACACTCAAACTCATTTCAAAGAGTTGCTTCTTAACAACAAGTACACGCAGATGTATATTCTCTACACTTGTTTCTTTTTCTGTAACACTGCTATGTAAAATAATTTACAAACAAGTTCACGAGGTCCAAACAAAAATTCAACTTTCAGAGAAAGTGTGAAAGTTTAGCTCTTCAGCAAAGGTTTGAAACATGCTGACAGCAGCAAATCAAGCCAAAATTGGTAAATACATCATGTAAACATATCCAAGACAGTTAAAATTTGCAGATATATCAAAACTAAGCCAAATTGACAGATTTAATGTGCTCAAAACATCTGAAATTGGATCTTAAGTGGTACCCAATCCCATTTGTTGCTTTACATTGAAGGACTGATGTCATCACATCACAATCATCAAGAATGCAAACAATTATAATATATTTAAAATGTTGGCTTCACATTCAACCATATCTTTATGGACAAACGTTGTAAAATGGTTTAAATGTCTCATAAGACACAGCGACTGTTCATAAGTAAGTTAACTTGAACAATAAACGATGAATCTAAGGATGGTCTTCCCTCTTGTAAAAGCTTCATCAACTTCATAAACAACCACCCAACTGCCAATAAGGAAAATGTAGGAATTAGAGTTGTTAAGGTCACAAAAAAGTCACTATACATAAACTTTTAGATCTAACAGGTGTATAAATGACATGATCGGGCCTGTGAGGCCTCACATGGATAATCAATAAGCTCGGCAACCCCAAGACAAGACAAGCTTGAGCCAAACACGGCTTGGACTTGATTACTAGACCAGCCACAATGAGGCGAACCCATCAAGCCTATAAGAGGAATACTGTAACTTCTATTTTATTCGGTTCAGGCGTTAACTACTCCTTGTCTACTAATTTAAATGATTATTTTTCATTTTGAAGAAGCACGTCTGAACAAGCTCAAAGCTCAAGCCACTATGAGCTCATGAATAAGGTGAAACTGAGGCTATAGAAGCTGAACCAAGATGGCTTAAGGCTGTGCCTAAACACTTTATAGGAAGAGCTCTTCACAGGCTAGACAATTGACTAAACACTCAGATAGAAGTTTTTTAAACAAGCCATATTTCAATCAGCAACTGCTAAGCTCAAGGCTATCAGCATAACAAAATACACATAATGAATGAAAAATAATTTGCTTACCATAATAGCATCAATCTCCTCTTGAGTCATCGGTGTTCGTTTGGGTTGAAGAGACGCTTTTCCCCCTAGGGTCTTTTCAGACGGGGCAGAACTTGAGAAAAAGGTGGAAGTAACATCACTGGAAGCAGGTGCTGCTTGGGTCTGAGTCACGGAACCTGCAGGATGATACAAGAATATACCCATATTTAATTAATCATGTTATAAGAAAACCAATACAAAAGACCACATTATATTCTAATTGTTATCAATCGAAAGCTTAAAAGGTAAAACTATACAACTTTGGTAGTTGAAGTTAGTTACTAATATATCCTCAAAGAGTATTATCAGTTATCCTATCAAATAAATTGCATAATATCCTCCATCACTTAACCGTCAAAATTGTAATTTTTGAGCGTACCATGACCACAATATAAGACTTTACCAGTCTTTGGATTATCAATAAGCCCTTTTTAGTTGCCAATCAGATTATGACTTTTTAGCTTATTTGAGATGAATAAGCTTTTCTGTAGTGGAGCTTATTCAAAAAAGCTTTTTAAGCTCGTAAACTAATAAGCTAATCAGCATAAGCTCTTTTACATAAGCTAATCCAATTAACCATACATCGCTCATGTTTACGGCCAATGTGAGATTCAGGTAAAGTGTGACAATTTTACATATTCATTCGTTTCATAAACGTATACTTTAGTACTAAGAAATCTCTAACCTAATCAAAATTAGGTCAAATTATCAAATCATAATTCTACTGTTCATGTAATTAACTATTCCTAAATCAAACTAGCATAATCCGAATCATGTTTATATAGATTCAATTGAAATATACGTACATAAATTAACGAGATATAAACTAATCATATATAATTATACAGACGAATTAATTAATTAATTTATATAAAAATGTAAACAAACCAGAAGGCTTTGGATGACGTTGTGGAAACTTGATCCGGGGGATATGCTTCATCGCTTGCGCTGCTGTTCCCATATCTCGGTCGATCTGCGGTAACGGCGACGGTGACGGTGGTGATGGTGACGGCGGCGAACGGGATGGAGGAATAAATTGCGGTTGGGATTTACGGGAAGGCTTTATTTGCTTATAGAATGAAGAAAAAAAGTGATGGCATTTGGTTAGTATTGCCATGTTTTTCAATAATCTAATAATCTAATCTAATGATTGTGAAAAAATTAAAAGTATATTTACTGATTATTTTCTACTCCTATTTATTTGGGCCAAATTTTTACACGATTCGGTTATTAGTTTTGATCACGCAAAATGTTTATAAAAATGGATCGGATTGTTTTATATTTTGTTGAAGATTACATTAGTAGAATTCAAACCCATGTATAAACCCCGGGTATTAATTGTTTGATTAATATGGAGGTTTAATTAATAATTTAATTAAAATAGAGAGACTAAATTGGATAACTGAATATGATTTTAATCGACGATGTCATAATTTTACTTCTATTGGTAAAGGTGGGAATCGAAACTTTAGTTTTTCGGTCCATCATTGTTGATCTTTAGTCTTTGTTCATTCTTTCTAATGAAGTTAAATGAAACTGAGTTGACAGTTCAGTTTTTCATTCTACTGTTAGGAGTGGTCTTAGAAATTAACTTATTTGTAACATTTTCTTTAAGTTACTGGGACACGTAACATAGCTTTGAAGATATATATATAGGGGAAGGTTCAAATGAGAACCAACCCAAGATTGAGAACTAAAAGAACCAAATTTAATCTTTAATTTAGAGGGGTAAATAAGTAAAATTGTAATAATATTAAAATCTTTTTATTAATTATATATTTATCTCACCTTTCTTATTCCAGATTTTTCTCCCTCTATGTTGATTTTTTCCATTTTGCCTCTCATTCCAGATTTGTTCTACGTTTTACTTTTTCCATTTGGTAAATTAATTCACAAAACCTTTAAAATATTTCCTTTCATGCTATGAATAATCAAAACAGTTACAAGAACAACAAGCTATTATAACAAATTCACAATAACATTTCATGTGCACATGCGTAAACATGTTATGTTTTTACAAATTGTGCCATATTTTTATCCGATGATGAACAAGAATATAATTTACGTAAAAGCCAATGTCAATTATCATTTAAACTCCTAGCTTCTTATGCTTTATTCTCCACAATTGGTACAATAACCTTTTTATGTGCAATGCGCACATATGAACACGTTGCATATTTACAACCCAAACAAGCACTAGAACTGTCCATGTTCACATGTGAACAGCCCATGCGCACACGTGAACAAACGGGCTTACTCATGGTCTGGTGCACTTAAGAGCCTACTTTAACATATTCATACACAAATCCTCATGTGCACAAATGAACAACGGAGGTTTTTTGGTCGATATTCAACCTGTCATCATCGTTGTCTTTGACATCGTGAAGATCGTGATTTGAACAAGTGAACAATCAATTTTTTTTCTCGATCCTCATATCATCAACTTCCGTTTTCTCATGAGATTATTTCATCTCCTTGTCTTTTCATAAAAAAGTTATTTTATATTCATCTTAAAACTCCATAAATGCAATGAACCCTTCCTAAAATCCATGATTGTTTCTTGAAAATCAAGAATCATGGTGAACGTCTAGCCTTCCATCATGTTTTGGTTATGGTTCAATGGGATGGTGGTGGTGGAAAATGATGGAGTGGGGCTCATGGTGGTAGTGGTGGTGGTGATGGTGGAAAATAATAGAATGACAAATCAAAAATAGGAAAAGAAAAATGGTCTGTAACGTAGGTATAGAGAGCAAAAGTAGGTGCGGGAGGTTAGTGGGGGGATTAATGGAATATTAATTTTAATAAAATCTAAAATGAATGTTACATTCCTGCCCTTCTCTTTCTGTATCTCTATATCATTATCATTATCATTATATCATTATCATTATATTATACTCCGTATATAAAAACAGCCTACTTCTTCAAAAATTGAACACGTCATGTGTTCTTATTTTAACAAGTGGGTTGATGATCATTGAACACCTAACATATAATGTACAGCTGTTACATTCTGGTGATCCCAACACTCATAGCTTCCTTCAACATTCCATAGTTAAGGCATTTCACACATCTTCTCTGATCTCAACACTCATACCTTTCTTCAATCATTCCATAGCTATGGTAATTGACACATCATCTTCTCAACATCAAGATTAGGATTAGGGTTTTCTTCATTAAAAAAAAATAAAAAATTAGGGCTTTTCTTACGTATGTAAATACTTCAGCGGATTGAAGGTATGTTTTTATTATAATTAGGGCTTCTTTTCTTAGATCTGTGCATTGACTATAAGCACCTTTCATGTTTGAAAATTATGTAAAATATGTGTTAAAATCAATAACTTATTATTATGTCTGTCATAATACTTTTTCTCCTACAAGTCCTATAGAAATATTTTATATTTTCATGAAATTATATGAATATTGAGGTGGTTTTGTTATTATCAGATGAATTCCAATTGTTTATGGAACAACTATGATTTTTTATTCTTAATTGAACTTTATTACAAGTATATTTGATGCAGAACAACTGTTTGTTGATATGTTTCAGTGAAAGAAAGGAGAATGTTTGATCCATTCTAGATATCCCGTGAAAGGCTTTATAAGGCTGGAATGGAAGAAAATGAAAGCCCCGGCTTCCTTTTTCTGGGAAAATTATGCCATACCTTATGGTTTTGCTGCATTTATCTTCATTAAACGGTAACTATATAGTTCCTAACTTCCCAAGACGTAGAAAGGTCTAAAGAAATTTATTTCTCATATTCCATTTTGTCATACACACATGGGAAAGTTTTCTACAAGACGTTAAGGTAGATTACATTGTGATACGGAGTTTGGTAAATCCCTCACAAGTCTTGGTCGAAAAATATCAGGTGGTGGTGATTACAGTGCCTATGAAGGACTGAATATTTATTCTCCCCTAATAATTAGCGGTTGTTGGGATGCATTATTGTTACTTTCCCAGTTTAGGGTGCTCTTCCTCAATCAGAGCTTCAATAGTGTTCGGCTATTCTATATAGTAAGTGCAGTATTATGAGACTGATATTGGAAAAGAGTATATTGAATGCCTTCATTTGACTTTCTATAATTAATTTATTGCTGTCTACTTGTATAAAAGATGAACCGGTAACCGTTAGTTGAAAGTATTTAGTTGCTAACTTTGACATCATGTCATCACAAGTTGATATATATATACATGCCTAATTTTACAAGTTGTGATATCAGGCTATCAGCAATCCATGTGATACTTGAAATTTATGCTCTGTGATTTTAACACCGTAGATTAGTTTCACTTAGACCTGCTCTAGCCGAGTAGCCAGCTACCTGTTGCAAGCTCTATATAAATTCTTTGTTTGGTGCAAGTTACTTGCGATGCATTGTGGCATGGTGTGAATTTGGATGAATTTAAATGCATATCTTCCTCATATGCTATAGCATTAGTTTGTGACAGACTGTCTGTGATTTAAGTATGCTCCATTTTTTCACTAATTAGGGTACCTAATAGTGACTATTAAGATATTTAGAGCACTAAAGTAGGGAAATTTTTATTAACGATCTTCAATAGGAATCTTACTATTAAATCTCTAATTGTTATTATGATTTGATGTTATAAAATACGGAGTAATGCCCATTCAAAGTTCAAATATATTAGGACACTCGACAATCAAAGTTGTACATTGGTGACTGTTATGGAGAGAAAATTCCGATTGTGTAAAATATTGGATATAACATTCCAAGTTAACTGAATATATGGTAAAGTGAAATATATACTCCGTATTCAAAAGTGAGACCTATGATATTTTATTTATGTTGTTTTACTATTTTGCTTATGATTATGGTGTCAGCTAGACTACATTCATTGAGAATCCTTCCACTAGGTTTGGTCAATTAACTTGTTGAAGATATTTCTTATTGTTAGCCTTTTACTTGACGTCTTTTACACCTCTTATCTTGTAGTACATGTAGTCTATATGCTTGACCTTGACATGTTTGTTTATACTCTTGTATTGATACATTTGCAGATAAGAAGACAGTATTATGAGTGATCAGTGGTCACCTTAACTTAAAAACAAGATCCAAATAAACTTCATCCATCATTTATACATTTTCAGGTAACTGATATCTATCTCTTTACTTTACTTGCACTTTCAATGATGCAATACAAATTGTGGGATGCTTTGATTGTTGTATTTTTTTGCTATATGCTTGATTTAATATAATCATCGACTCATCGTAAGTGGCCCGGCCTACTGGAGCAAAATATTTACATTAGATTTTTGTCATTTGACATAGTGAGATGCAGATTTCAATCAAGTACTTCTTAACTTCTGTCTCGGAGATTTTGAAGACGTTTTCAATTTAATTTTCCAGAAAGTGCTATCGGAATTATTACCGTATGTACTTCATGTTTTTTTGAAGATTAAAGATACATGTTGGCTCCCTCTTGCCATTTTAAGGGCACCATATATTTGTGGGCTACCATTTGCTTATTTGTGTACATACAAAATGTTCTATTTTTATTCATAGAATTTAGGGTCGACTGTATAGTAGTTTTCAAAACAATGAATACTCATCACCACTTTAGCAGTCATATACTAATTATTACAATAATGTTATACAAATATTTTTGAATAAAAGTAATGTAACCTCATAGGGATGTGCGTATTGTAACACCTCGTCAAAAAGTCAATTTTCGCGCCAAACTTTAATTTTAAATAATTGTATTATTATATGCAATTGTAACCAAGTAATCAAAATCCTGTAAATAATGTTTAATCGCAAAGATTTAACATTTAACATTTGGAGAAAAATATTAGTCATTCGAAAATATAAGTCGTTTTAATTCAAAACGCATCTAAATTATTCGTGACCGCTCGAAAAACAAACAATTAAACTTTCCTTTCAAAATAGTATTTTTATAAAATACTTCCACTAATAAACATTTCAAGATAATATAAATAAATTTTAGAATTTAAAATATTATTTTAAATTGCATCGGACAAATTAAACACGGGTATTTTATACCGCAACTGGAGACGAAGCGGGGGAAAACCCCCTCCTCTCTCCTTTGATCAGCCAACCCAAACACCCCCCTCCCTCTCTTTTTCATTTTTATTTTTCTTCTTCTTTCTTTATCTCTTTCTCTTTTCTTTCACCAAACAACAACAATCATCATCAACAAAAATCGGAATCAACATAATCATCAACATACATTTTCGGAATCACCATCACAAGTGGAACAACATTAACAAAGGCAACACCCTCGTTTTCTTCCTCGTTTGGCCTCGATTCGCAATTGTAAGAAATTTCTAAATCTTTAGATTTAATCATTTTGGTGTAATGTTGAGGTGTAATAATGTTTACACAACTTAGTTATAACCTAAACAACCAAGAAAACACGATTTTACAGCTTGAAAATGCGTTAGATTTGCGAATTTGGCCGGAAAAACGCGACAGTCGCTGGTTTCTGCGCTGGTGTTCATCTATGCGACACAACGCTTGTGTCACATATTGTGTCGCAAAATTTCATTTGTGTCGTATCTTATGTCGTACTCTATGTCGCATCTTGTGTCGCAGACTCCATGCGACACAACCCTTATGTCGCTGTTAAATCAGCATCGCAAACTTTGCGACACAACCACTGTGTCGCAGAGCTCTTGTGTCGCACTCCATGCGACACAACCCTTGTGTCGCATGACACATTTTTGTGTCGCATGTTATGTCGCAGAAAACAGAAAACAGCCATATCTTTCTAAGTGTCGGAAAACGTTTTCAAATGACAATTTAAATATGATACGACTTATACTCAAAACAAATATACTTTATAAAGTATACGAAAACTCAAACCTAATAATAATATGAATTATTATTACGAATCATCAATAACGAACCGCACTTACAAACATACGAAATCTCTCGTGTTTAGGACACTAGGAGATTATACTTGGCACGACTCGTTACACTAGGACGCTGTAACATCCTCTCCGGTAGCCTGGTATTTTTCTATTTATAATTGCGTATTTAATAGTTTTAAATAATTTTGCGATATAATTGTTTAATTGTGAAAGTTGGCGAAATAGGTCTTAGGACTTATTGTGGATAATGAAATGTTGTTTGAATTAAATTATTAAAGTTGACGGAACAATAAAATGAATTTCTCGCATTTAGCAATTAGGTGCCAGACAATAGATTTAGAGCGGGTATTAAATACCCAATGTTGTAGGCCGGTTTTAATGAGGACCGACCTAACCTCTGGATCACTTTACCAATTCTCATTTCCTTTCCTAATTTCTCTTTCAACTAAACACATAAACCCTAACTTAAAGCTAGGATTAAATCATCAAATAGAAATGTGATCTTCTACTTGTTTCATCATCACCATCACCTAGCTCTTCATATCTTGCTCTTCCATTAATTGTAAGTGAGTTATTTATTTTTAAACTCAAATGTTAGGTTTGATGAATAATTGATGGATTGATTTGATTCTTGAGTTTATGTGATGTTAATTTGTGATATATGATGATATGTGATGTTATTGGAGATGCTTGTTGCATTAGAATCGAGTTTGATGAGCTTGAATGTTGAAAATGGAGTTAGGATTCGTTCAGGTCTGTTCTTGAGCTGAAGAACAGATGAACACGATCCCGGCTATGATTCCGGATCGCGTTCCCTTGTTATAAATGACTTAGTCGAGTTTTTGGCCTTAGAAACGCGATCCAGGCCTATTGTCCGGATCGCGTTTGCTAGTGTTTTTCGGTGACAGAATTTTTCCTAAGGACGAACGCGATCCAGCCCTAACTAGTCAGGATCGCGTTTGCATGGTTAATCTTGATGGATTTTGCAAATTACACCAAAATGCATGTGTTTAGAAGGTGGTGTTTATAGTGGCACTTATTGAATGCTATTGTGGCATTTTATAAAAATGCTCATTTTGATATTCACAAATTATGAGGCAAAGTACTAACTTATGTTGATTATTGATTCTCAGATCCTCCGAAAGATAAGTGATCTCTGGAATCAGAGATTTTGAAGGCAAAGGTATCGGTGAGTGGATTCAAAACTTACCGTTTGGCTTAGTTGTAATCATTTGATTACAACGGGTAAACTTAGACTTGATTATTGAGTTGATTAGTTGTTATTGTTGATCATATGCCTATATGTGCTTTGTGTGGCCTTTGTGCATTGTTGTTAATGAGGTCAACGAGTTGATGAACTGTTGGTTGGGCTAGTGTGTTGTTGTGTGAATGGTACAGGGATGTACTTCATTTGTTGTGTGTGCTGAACTGTACCTAAGTATAATAAACACTAGCTATCGGTCTCGTCCGTTATGGCCATACGGATATGTTTGGATAAGTGATCTTGGGGAGCCGCCCGGGTACTAAGGTTATCCCCGGATCCGCCGATCCTCATTAAGTTGTTGTTGACTGTTGTGTTTGCGAATATTTGTTGTAGTTAATTGGTTTAGCTAAGCTGAATGTGAGGTGTTGGATTTACTCACTTAGCTATGTGCTAATCCCTCGTTGTTACTTCCTGCAGATTTTTGTTTATGCATTCGGGTGGGTAGCAGGAAGGTCAAACCTTGGAAGCATGGAATGTTTGATATTCAAGCTACTCTGATTATTTTTGTAACAACTTAGTTTAGTTTATATAATACCCCGTCATGCTAGTCTTTTGAACAAGTTTAAAGTTGTAGTAACTTAACCATCTAAACTGTTTGGTACTTTGGAAAAATATGTAACGAAGTACTGTGTTTTATTTACCTGCGCTTCCGTATTATCATTAATATTAATATTATGGAATGAGGGGTGTTATAGACGCTAGCTTCTCAGGTGAGTTTCATAGCCCCACTCTTTCAACTGTTTTACTATTTCGGGGTGAAACACATGCTCAATTACTGTTTTCGAATTATTAATAATCGTTTTTATTCACAACTATTATATTACTGTATGTAATACGAAATGTGTAATACTTAGGAATTACACCCTTAATATTGTTTTAGAACAATATCAGTACTTAACCTAGATAGGTTACAATCGTACTCTGTTGGATTGTTGGAAAACGGTTACCAACACATAACTTGATTTAGTAATCTTTTGGCCATATTGTCACGGGACAATATCATCGAATACATTAGAACTAGTTAGTTCTACCTACACTAGACAACATCTATACTGTACATGTTTTAGTTACTCTTTGGGAACCGAAACCGTCGACACTTTTCATTATCATTAGAACGGGAACTAGACTTAAGTGAACATTTCCCCGAGACTCCGATATATATGCTTGCTAGGCTTTAGACTAGGAGTATACAATAGCATCACACGTTAGTACAGACTTCTTATATCAATACGACTCAACTGGTGACGACTCTGGCCCAGGATGTAATCCAACCAGGGATGGACCCCCGGCCCAGGATGTAATCCAACCGTGGGGGTGACACCGGATGAATATCCATACCTAGGTTCAACGTGAAATTTGACATCTAAGTATTCGTTAATACAATTATATGATCTACTTAGTCAGGCATGTCGAGTACTGCTGGCTCTCAAACAACTTAGTCGGGCATGTCGTTGTACTGCCGGCTCAATCACAAATTGCTGCGAGCAATTCCAAAAACGATGCCGCGGTATTGCAGCGGGCACCAGACGATGCCACGGTAAAGTGGGCACAAAACGAAACCACGGTATTGCAGTGGACGAAATTTCAATGAAATCAATGGATCAGCGAGTGATACTCGGGATTCACAATAAGTTAACGGATCGGTGGTGCTGCCACGCGAGGCCGTTAGCTCAATTCAAGTCCGGGTTAGCTTATGCTAATCGGGTAAACGGACACGCTAAACGTTTCAAACATAGATCCGATGCCACGGTAAAGTGGGCACAAAACGAAACCACGGTATTGCAGTGGACGAAATTTCAATGAAATCAATGGATCAGCGAGTGATACTCGGGATTCACAATAAGTTAACGGATCGGTGGTGCTGCCACGCGAGGCCGTTAGCTCAATTCAAGTCCGGGTTAGCTTATGCTAATCGGGTAAACGGACACGCTAAACGTTTCAAACATAGATCCGCGGATCTACAATCACTTGTTGCTGGATGCAACACACCATATATTAAATCATAGTTCTGCGGAACTACAATTACTTGTTATCATATGACGCGGTCATACAGTCAATTAATAGTTATAGGCATGTATTGCCTTACGTTTATCGACACAACTACCTGTTAGGTATCAAGGCGTGGAATGCCACACTTATATGTATGTACTTAGGTACTTGACTCGAACACTTAGGTATAAGATACCTCGATTAGACGTATACACAATTGGTGTTACAAACTTCAATATAACACTTATCAAAATGGCTGAATTTGAAACGATTCTTCAAAACATACAGGGTTTTATTACATTATGATTTCAACTAACAATCCTATGAACTCACCAGCTTTATAGCTGACCTGTTTTAGCATGTGTTCTCAGGTGCCCAGCTGGATTAGGATTACATCAAGAATTCCTAGCTCGAGTCGCATATTTTCAAACAATTGGGACTACTCTGCATTTACTTTTGTATTTTCAAATTATGTATTTGAAATGTCTATTAAACTCGCCACGTTGTAAACATTCTATTTGGTAAATGTATAACTATTTTCAAACGTCTCATTTAGAGTCGTTCATTATGTATCTTATGCTATGATATTTAATTTGGTAACACCCGACCCGACCGCTTCCGCAAACCGAAATTTGAGGGTGTTACGGATTGGTATCAGAGCCTAAGGTTATAGTGAACTAGGTTGCATTTAGTGGGCCTAGACTATGATCGTTAGGCAGTATTCCTCATTAGGTATGACTGGTTCAGGGATTTCATCATACGAGTTTAATTTAACATAGCGTAGCTAACTATGTACAATTAAATGAAGATGATGCGATATCTGAAAGGGGTTATACTGAGTTAGGAATGCAATAGTTGACTCTGATTGTTTTGTGCTAGACATCCTAGGCTATTATATGTACTATAGGTATATATTAATAGGCCTTACATGTATACTACTTCTACGTATCAAATATATACTGGGTATATACAACTAAATTCCGCTGTACTATCATTTACTCGTGAAGAGGCACATCGCCGCCTTCCTAACTATCACGACTCGACATCTTTCTCCTTATATACGCATAGGAGGATATTATATATATCACTGAACCTCGGGAAGGAGGTACAAACGTATTCAATGGGAATGGAAACCCACACATGCTAAACGTCCACAAAATTTAAAACAAACAAACGAGTTTACCATCTTTGACCGTACTAGTCACCATTGGATTAGTGTTGACTAAGTCCACAACAAATTAATTATCTCAATCACAACTTGATCATTTGGATCAATTGATTAAATACCTCAGTGCCTTGGCACTCACATTCTAGCATTGTGCTACATTTGGGAAATCACATAACTTTAACGCATATTCGGCCTTAGGGCTACAATCGAACAACTCAAGACACGTGGTGTCACATGGTGCTTCGGGCACAACACACGGCACGTGGTGCTGCAACTACACAGTATGTTTATACTGCATTTAGCACATTGGTGCTACATTCACAGTACGTGGGTACTGCAATTACGGTGCAGCGGGCACTTCATTACGGCACGTGGTGCTGCATTTCATAGTACTTCGGTACTACAATCACAATACATTGGTATTTCAATTTCTGTGCTGATAGCACTGCATTATAGTACGTTGTTACTACACTCCAGTGCTTTAGGCACTGCATTTCAGCACTAGGTGCTACTCTCAATATGCATGTAGGCTTGTTATAGTTACATGTACAATTTATATATACATATACACTTACTTAACGGGGCACGAGGTGCCACATCTGACTTTTATTACGCACGTATACTTGTATAGTTACGTGTACACCATATATGTATATAAGACTACTCTACTGGACACGAGGTGTTCCACTCGATTACTTTGCGTATGAACACTCGCTATAGGCACTTATACACTTATACGCATACGCGATTACCTTACTGGGCACGAAGTGCCACACCACGACTACTAAGGCATGTGATGCCTCATTCGATGAATACACTCTAATTTATTGGAATTACATCTATAGTACTTTAGTACTACATTACAGTCTGATAGACTACGACAATACCATTAGTTCTGGTCGAACTACATATAATACGCAACTAGGTCGTTAGTACGACTACACATTTAAAAATTCCAAAGTCCGAGGACTTTCATACGAATACCTTAAGTGGTTTCTGGATAACTATCACTTTTACATCCGAGTATACAACTATGAAAGTCAAAATCTTTGAATAAAGATCTCACACTTTGTCATTTCATTCTTGTTCAAGAATCATGCCTCCTAAACGACAAGTTTTCACTCAAGCTGAGCACGATCAAATCATTAATCAAGCAGTGACTGCGACCCTAGCTGCTCAGAACCAAGTAAAGCCTTGCACTTTTAGGGATTTCCTGAGGTGCGAACCACCAAACTTCGTTGGTACTGAAGGAGCTATCGGATTAATTCGATGGTTCGAGAAAATGGAATCTATTTTCCGCGTGTGCAACTGCCCCGATGACTGCAAAGCCTTGTACGCCACATACACCCTCCAGGATAATGCCTCTACCTGGTGGAATTTTCACGCCCGAACTGTAGGAATCGACACTGCTCACGAACTTCAGTGGGAAGACCTGAAATGAATCATGAAGGACAAGTATTGTCCCGTCGAAGTACTTCACAAACTTGAGGATGAACTTTGGCACCTCACCGTAAAGGACAACGACATCGAAACATATACCAATCGTTTCCAACAACTAGCACACTTTTGCCCAACCATAGTAAACCCTGAACCCCAACGAATCGAAAAGTACATAAGGGGACTTCCGATGCAAATTGAGGGATTGGTCACAGCCTCGAAACCTGTCACTATAGACGATTCTGTTCGCATGGCCCACAGACTCATGGCACAGGTGGTTCGACGCGGGCCACCTGCAACGGAAAACAAACAAGAAAAAGGGAATGGAAGTTCCAGCTCTAGCCAAAATCCAACGAATCAACCTGAACCCTTGAGGTCCTATGCTGTCGAACCCAACGAAAGACACGGCTATGCGGGTAATAAACCATTTTGTCACGGCTGTAAACGTCATCATGACGGATTATGCGGGTTACCCTGCGAAAGGTGCCAACGATATGGACACGTAATACGGGACTGCAGAGTTCCCGCCTATCCCGACTCTCGAAGGATATGCTTCAAATGTAAGGAACCCGGTCATTACAAGAAGGACTGCACAAAAAGACGCAAAATTCACTTAATCGACTCCGAGTAAATCAAATAAATCTCCAACGATAATGTAAGTACAACTTCTCCTCGAAAACAAAACCCTTCAATTATAGATTCGCTAAACGCGTACTTATTATCCCCGTGATCATTTTATCAAACTAATATTAATTACATCTTAGGGCTAGTTGACCTAGGCCTACATAAAACTCAATGTTTGCTTTCAGCAGACTGATCTACAGCACGTTCACCAAACATTTAGTCCTGATAGGATGACTTACAAAACGGTCACTATGTGACAACCATCTAGTCCCGAATGGACTACGACGTAAATGGTTACCTAGTAACCGCAAAATAATTATACTCCAAACAAACAATCCGGTCAGAATGTGACTACAACGATAAACCACGACACAGTCATGGATTGACTGCCCTTCAACCCGTTATAAGACATGATGTGTCTAATACTTACTCGATAAATTCCTCATACGTACATTGCTCCCCAGACTCCACGCGACCACGGCTTCACACGAAAAATCGGGACGAAATTTTATTAACAGGGGGAGAATGTAACACCTCGTCAAAAAGTCAATTTTCGCGCCAAACTTAATTTTAAATAATTGTATTATTATATGCAATTGTAACCAAGTAATCAAAATCCTGTAAATAATGTTTAATCGCAAAGATTTAACATCTAACATTTGGACAAAAATATTAGTCATTCGAAAATATAAGTCGTTTTAATTCAAAACGCATCTAAATTATTCGTGACCGCTCGAAAAACAAACAATTAAACTTTCCTTTCAAAATAGTATTTTTATAAAATACTTCCACTAATAAACATTTCAAGATAATATAAATAAATTTTAGAATTTAAAATATTATTTTAAATTGCATCGGACAAATTAAACACGGGTATTTTATACCGCAACTGGAGACGAAGCGGGGGAAAACCCCCTCCCCTCTCCTTTGATCAGCCAACCCAAACACCCCCCTCCCTCTCTTTTTCATTTTTATTTTTCTTCTTCTTTCTTTATCTCTTTCTCTTTTCTTTCACCAAACAACAACAATCATCATCACCAAAAATCGGAATCAACATAATCATCAACATACATTTTCGGAATCACCATCACAAGTGGAACAACATTAACAAAGGCAACACCCTCGTTTTCTTCCTCGTTTGGCCTCGATTCGCAATTGTAAGAAATTTCTAAATCTTTAGATTTAATCATTTTGGTGTAATGTTGAGGTGTAATAATGTTTACACAACTTAGATATAACCTAAACAACCAAGAAAACACGATTTTACAGCTTGAAAATGCGTTAGATTTGCGAATTTGGCCGGAAAAACGCGACAGTCGCTGGTTTCTGGGCTGGTGTTCATCTATGCGACACAACGCTTGTGTCACATATTGTGTCGCAAAATTTCATTTGTGTCGTATCTTATGTCGTACTCTATGTCGCATCTTGTGTCGCAGACTCCATGCGACACAACCCTTATGTCGCTGTTAAATCAGCATCGCAAACTTTGCGACACAACCACTGTGTCGCAGAGCTCTTGTGTCGCACTCCATGGGACACAACCCTTGTGTCGCATGACACATTTTTGTGTCGCATGTTATGTAGCAGAAAACAAAAAACAGTCATATCTTTCTAAGTGTCGGAAAACGTTTTCATATGACAATTTAAATATGATACGACTTATACTCAAAACAAATATACTTTATAAAGTATACGAAAACTCAAACCTAATAATAATATGAATTATTATTACGAATCATCAATAACGAACCGTACTTACAAACATACGAAATCTCTCGTGTTTAGGACACTAGGAGATTATACTTGGCACGACTCGTTACACTAGGACGCTAGCTTCTCAGGTGAGTTTCATAGCCCCACTCTTTCAACTGTTTTACTATTTCGGGGTGAAACACATGCTCAATTACTGTTTTCGAATTATTAATAATCGTTTTTATTCACAACTATTATATTACTGTATGTAATACGAAATGTGTAATACTTAGGAATTACACCCTTAATATTGTTTTAGAACAATATCAGTACTTAACCTAGATAGGTTACAATCGTACTCTGTTGGATTGTTGGAAAACGGTTACCAACACATAACTTGATTTAGTAATCTTTTGGCCATATTGTCACGGGACAATATCATCGAATACATTAGAACTAGTTAGTTCTACCTACACTAGACAACATCTATACTGTACATGTTTTAGTTACTCTTTGGGAACCGAAACCGTCGACACTTTTCATTATCATTAGAACGGGAACTAGACTTAAGTGAACATTTCCCCGAGACTCCGATATATATGCTTGCTAGGCTTTAGACTAGGAGTATACAATAGCATCACACGTTAGTACAGACTTCTTATATCAATACGACTCAACTGGTGACGACTCTAGCCCAGGATGTAATCCAACCAGGGATGGACCCCCGGCCCAGGATGTAATCCAACCGTAGGGGTGACACCGGATGAATATCCATACCTAGGTTCAACGTGAAATTTGACATCTAAGTATTCGTTAATACAATTATATGATCTACTTAGTCAGGCATGTCGAGTACTGCTGGCTCTCAAACAACTTAGTTGGGCATGTCGTTGTACTACCGGCTCAATCACAAATTGCTGCGAGCAATTCCAAAAACGATGCCGCGGTATTGCAGCGGGCACCAGACGATGCCACGATAAAGTGGGCACAAAACGAAAGCACGGTATTGCAGTGGACGAAATTTCAATGAAATCAATGGATCAGCGAGTGATACTCGGGATTCACAATAAGTTAACGGATCGGTGGTGCTGCCACGCGAGGCCGTTAGCTCAATTCAAGTCCGGGTTAGCTTATGCTAATCGGGTAAACGGACACGCTAAACGTTTCAAACATAGATCTGCGGATCTACAATCACTTGTTGCTAGATGCAACACACCATATATTAAATCATAGTTCTGCGGAACTACAATTACTTGTTATCATATGACGCGGTCATACAGTCAATTAATAGTTATAGGCATGTATTGCCTTACGTTTATCGACACAACTACCTGTTAGGTATCAAGGCGTGGAATGCCACACTTATATGTATGTACTTAGGTACTCGACTCGAACACTTAGGTATAAGATACCTCGATTAGACGTATACACAATTGGTGTTACAAACTTCAATATAACACTTATCAAAATGGCTGAATTTGAAACGATTCTTCAAAACATACAGGGTTTTATTACATCATGATTTCAACTAACAATCCTATGAACTCACCAGCTTTATAGCTGACCTGTTTTAGCATGTGTTCTCAGGTGCCCAGCAGGATTAGGATTACATCAAGAATTGCTAGCTCGAGTCGCATATTTTCAAACAATTGGGACTACTCTGCATTTACTTTTGTATTTTCAAATTATGTATTTGAAATGTCTATTAAACTCGCCACGTCGTAAACATTCTATTTGGTAAATGTATAATTATTTTCAAACGTCTCATTTAGAGTCGTTCATTATGTATCTTATGCTGTGATATTTAATTTGGTAACACCCGACCCGACCGCTTCCGCAAACCGAAATTTGAGGGTGTTACACGTATGCACAGCCATGAGCCTTCCTAGTCATTATATTATAAAATCATCAACATACCTTCAAATGTTTACACCTAATGTCATCAAATGCTTACACATAAGTATCTTAAAAAGTGACGTGTATTTTTCATAAATCAAGCAATGAAGTCAAAACTTATTAACAATGTTTTATGTTTTATTGAATACAAAATACAAATCATGAAGAGAATTAGTGAATAAATCTATTTCTCTTAAAAATTTTAACAATCATTATTAAATCAAAATCAAAATATATTAAAAACCATAACAAATAGTACCAAATACAAAGCTAAATTCAAGAAAACAACATGTATATAGTTTTCAAAATGAAACGAAGAACCAATTATACATTTTTTTTGGGGAAAGGCAAAGACTCGGACACATCACGAATATATACATTCATCCATGAATATTTACAAATAGTCATATCCACGGCGACTTGAACCCACAACTTCAAGGTTGATGAGTTAGCTCGATACCGCTAGGCTCAAGGCCCTATCATTAGTTTTTTTTGTTGCATTATGTACTCATAGTAATTCAAAGAACTTACTACATCTTTACACAAACAAGCTAATGATATTGAAATTGAACATGTATACGTGTCTTAAAAGTGACACATATGCTTAAAATATGCATAATAGTAATGGTGAACTAATTGTCACATCTTTAATATGGTATGCTTGCTGAATTTTATGAGCAAACTTATTTTAGTATTTATTACTTGATTTTATTGAAACAAAGTCTATTTCCTTTTAAAAATTTCGTATATGGTCTCCTTTACTTTAGCCATCAAAATATTTCATATTGTAACCTATAGTGTTTACAATTCACAAGTTATTATAAAAGAGTAAGAACAATACAATTATTTCATATTGTAACCTGTATTAATTCCAATTTATAAGTACTATAAAAGAGAAGAAGAATACATTTAGTGAAAAAAGTTATTAAGGCATACAATTCATGTTGTCATGTTTAATCTACTCTATTGTATATTATAATAGGAAGTGGATATTTTCTTAAGCTATCTCTAATATTGATTTATGCTCAAATTAAAGAAATTAATATATTCCATTCCACTTTTTTCAAATTTTATTTTTCTCGCCATATCGATTCATATTTCATTTCATCTAACGACAAGTTTTCAATGTTAATCTCGCCGGGGTGGGTTGTGCATAGCACAACCATTATGCCACCTGGTATATATATAAAAGAAAAACCCTAAACTAATCCCACCCCTTAATTACACATTAATCCTATATTAAGCCACCATTAGATCAAAACATGACATCATTTAGCCTTTTAATTATGTAACAAATTACTAATATGCCCTAGCTCAAATTACACTACCATTATTAAAATGCCCTAGATCAAATTACACTGCCATCAATTTAAGCGCTATCAAGTCGTGGGGTTCATGCCTGGATCAAAAAAATTACGCCAAACGAGTGATCAAGTATCCAGCAGTTTGCATTTGATTTCGATTTCAATGGTTTCGCTGTTCAAACTACGATTTCAAGGGTTCATTTATTCACTTAACGAGATCACAGAAAACTGAATTCGGTAAGCAATTTGTTCTAATCAATTTCGATTTCAAACATTCATATGAGATAGTATTACTACTGATTGATCGTATTCCGTGTAATATCCTCTGCCGAACAAAGTGAATCTGTTACGAATTCCATTCTTCAAAAATCACAACGGGTACGAGTTTTTCGTAAGATAGATGTGGTTTTATAAGAAAACGAGTGTTAAATAACATTCATATTCCTGTTTTTGGTGACGTTTGAGGCCATTTAGTTCATCGTTTGTGTTTGATAACAATATCGATGAAGCGCACCCCATGTGTTTGATAAAATGCGTAGCTAAGTAAATTAACATTTCATTGAAATGTCAACTATTTCTTGCTAAAATGTGTACTAAAATAGCCTCTGTCATCATTGGTAATAAAAGCAACGCGGAGAAGGAAAATATTGTTATCATATGTTGCATCAGCAGTAGCTGCCGCGAACTCTTTGAGTAACATAATAGGTAAGGTGTAGTACAATTCAATATATCTTTGAGTAAAATAATATGATCGGTGTATTACAATCCAATATGGTCTGGTTTGGTTGCCCTAAAGGTCTGAATATTGCGATTACTAGGTTCTAAACTTCTGATCCATTCGTCCGGATAAGCTTTATCACTAGCATACAGAAAAAGTGTGAAAGAACTAAAGGCTACTTCTGACGTCCAAGAGTACGTATTTTACTAATTCACACACACACACACACACACACACACACACATCCGCATGTATAATACATACCTAACAAAAATGCGAATTGTTGTTCCCCTCTTGCTACATCTACAACTGGTCAGTTTAATCATCACTTTAACGAGATAATACTAGGACGCTCAAGTTGTATTTATTCATATTTGTTTCTATTATTCTTTAATTACATAATAACCGTATTCAGGAATATTCACTAAAGAAATTTTGTATTGTGCAGTTAGTACAGCCTCATTGATACAAACAAGTTGTACCACCCAGGTTAGGACGGTCCCCCGTGGTAGAGGCAGACCACCCAAGAAGAAAATCACTAGAGCTGATGCAGTTCCTTTCTAGCTCCCACCTCAGTATAACGCTCCATCACCAGACATGGGTTAGTTGTTAAATGATACTGTTCGTAACAGATGCTTAACTGGCACGTTTACATTTCTGATTGTGAAATGCACCTACTTTCCATTTGTCATATGCGACGTGCCTTCACAACTTAGTTGACATTTATGATGTACAGACACGCAATCCTATTATAAAGTATACTAACAGAAACTCTGTTACAGTCGACCCATTTGGTATTCAGCCTTCGGAAAATACAATGACTGAGAACACACCAAGTAACCATGAAGTGAACCATGGTTCACCTCATTCTCAACATTTTTATCTCAAGGTTAGGTCTTCTTAAATGGGTTGTGGAAGAGTAAAAAAGCAAAGGTCGACTTCAAATGATTGTTTATGTGATGGCTGACAAACACGATTGATACAAGTATGTTAAATGGGTTTCTGAGACTGAAATTGGTGTGGTCACTCAGTGTTGTTTATCTCAAAATGCTAACAAAGCAAGTGATCAGTTTCTTGCTAATTTGGGTATGAAGATCAATGCAAAGTTAGGAGGTAGCAACGTGGAGCTCATTGAGCAGTTTCCTCATTTTAACAGTGAAGATCATATCATGTTCATTGGAGCTGATGTCAATCACCCGGCGAAATGGCCGGGATTGGTCAATACAGGGATTTCCTACGGGTCAAAATTCGTCGCGTTGACCACTAACACTTTATCGCTCATAGTCAAAAAAAGTTCATAGATAATTAAATCACATTAATCAGGTTTGATTGTTTTCTTTTTAAAATTTTGTCTTTGTCAACAAATTTTATCCCATAGATATTAGTAAATGTATGTTGTAAATAAAACTCCTAACAGTAGTTTAAATCACATTAATCAGGTTTGATTGTTTTCTTTTTAAAATTTTGTCTTTGTCAACAAATTTTATCCCCATAAATATTAGTAAATGTAGGTTGTAAATATAGTAAAATTCCATATCAAGTCAGATAGGTTGTCTCTGTCAACAAATCATCCAGTTTCTGACCTCGATTAGAGATGAAAATGATTAACTGTTATGAAGGCTGTAAATATTAGTAAAATTCCATCTCAAGTACCTACATGGGATTCTCAACCATTACCTGCTTATCAATTCTTTGAGAATGTTAGAAACTTTTTGACAGCAGTTGAAGGATTAAAGCTTATTGTGGTTGAAGCTTCTGATTTCGGAAGGGTGAATATATGTTTATGATGAATTCAATACATTTTATAATGTTTCTTTGGTTGATTGTATGATTGAGGCTAAAGAGAACTTCAATGGTGACATGTTGTCTCCTCTTCGTAATGGAAATACGGTAACTATTGCCTCTCTTTTTTTTTGGTATTTACTGAACTTTACACCTCACCATTTAAAGAACTAAAATTTCAGTTCTTTGTTTTATATCATACAGTTGACTATCCACAAAGGAGGTACCTGATCATCCTTTGAAGCCCAATGGAACCTATGGGGTTGTTTTACTTGCTGAAAAATCTTTGGTTTATCCTTTGAAGCCCAATGTAACTAACCTATGAGGTTGAAATACTTGCTGAAAATTATGGTTTTGGTGAAGTAGGCATGCTAAACCCAAGCACCCCACCATTTGGTGTACTCTCTGCATCTCTTAATGTTACTCATAGGTATTATGTTATCCCTAACGATTTGTGGTAGAAAAGAAACTCAAAAAATTGATGGTATGTGAAGTGATGTTTTCATCTCTAATCGAGGTCAGAAACTGGATGATTATAATCCTGCCATCCACGGTACGCGACCAGATTGTTGTACAATACAACTTTAGAAGTTAAAAGATTAAGTTGTTGTTTGGGACAAATAGAACTTGATTATTTATGCGGATCGGTTGATGAAACTTATAAGCAGGGATTCAAAGGCTTTCATGTGCGGCTCGAGCATGTATGCCCTTTTTAACAGCCGTTCTAAATGATATACACAAGGTAATTTACGTATAAGATAATATGCAACTTACTTACATTTTTTTTCCTAAAATTATACTTTCAATATAGATCCTCGATCTAGATTTCAGATTGCTATTATTTCCTTGGCTGCAGCTATGAAGACGCTAATGCAGTTGTTGCAAGAGCAAGATCGAGCGTTTCAGATACAGGTACGTCTCTGATATCCCTAATATTTACAACTTAGAAAATCTCAAATAAATATTTCATGCTACATCTGTTACTTATGTCCGTTCGTTTATTATATGAAGTGTTCAAGGACAATTTGGGTACGTTACTCTAAATCTTTGGTTTTCCATATGCAAAAATGCACCAACACTTAGAAAACCATTCCATGGATGATTTAATTCTGAGAACACACCCTTGAATTAGTATTATGATGATATCCATTATCTATATTTCCACATATTTCGCCCCAAATACATTAAAATGAAGTAATCATTTTAGTATATTGTGATGAAAGAGGTTCAACAGTTTATACAGATCAAATGTTCAGGTAGTTATCTTATCTAGGACTTGGAAGTACTAATGAAAGAGACCCAACAGTTTATACAGATCAAATGTTCAGGTAATTATCTTAGATCCTTTTATTGCTTATAGATACTATACACAAAATGTGTAGAGTGGGATTTTCAGTGATGAAACTTTAATCTAATATAGTGTAGAACACTGCCTTTTTTCTTGAGAAGTTATACTACATGTATCTTTTTACATTTAATAATTGCTTAATGGTCTATTTTAACATTCTATGCATATATGTTACTAAACTGTCCTCTTACATGTGCTTTTAAGATTCAAATATTAAGCAATTAAAATATACATGTGCTTTTAAGATTCAAATATTAAGCAATTAAAATATACAAGTTGTCCTGCTCTCGCCAAACTTTTAAGCAAGTACCATTTGTTTGCTCAATAATATAAAATAAAATGAAACATGAATCAAGTCTTTTGTACGTGGCCTCTTATATAGGTAAATGTTATGTTGGATCTGAAGGAAGTGAGAGATGGAGGTGCGTTTACAGGTCAAAGGTTGTATGAGGAAGATGAGTAATGGATTAATGAGGATGTTAATAGTAGTAGCCGTCTAGAGTTGGTTGTACTGAAGGATGCTGGTTAAGGACAACATCTATAGATGGAAATTTTCGGTACACAATATGTTCGTTAACTTAAAGTAATATATATGTAACTTGCCTAAGCAATGATTGATTTAGGCTACACATGGCAAGATTGGTGGGTCGGTCAGGCTGTCTTGTGGGTCAAATGGTGACATGTATCACCCAGTGCTACCCTCCCATGCTCAAGGTACTTTCATTAATTCATTTATCAGCTTTATAAGTGATGATTTTGACCAATTCAATTTGGCTATGTTATGTCTCATCCTCATATCAGTCACACTTTCTTGCTTCACTATATACAATTTAATGCAATATAGTTGGGGGTTATGATTAATCCTAATATCAAATATATGCATGATTTATGTGTCTACTGTATGCAAATGCATGGAACGAAGTGGTTATGGATAATGATTCTTTGTTTTAAGTGAGTTTTGTTGATTTTAAGAAGCATAATATTTAATCCGTTAGGGTACTAATAGATTTTTAATATGATATATTAATAGTATTTTAGTGGTTAGGTTATTAATAAAGGTGAAATGGATTAAACGGGGTCGTAGGTTATTCTATGTGTTGCGCAAGACATCGTAAATCTTCTACTTTCGATGTGAAGATAGGGATATAACAATTGATGTCTGGTCTCAAGAACTTATCTTTGGCATGGTAATTCTGCTTATGATAGTTTCTTTTATTGTGCTTCAAAACATATAATTTAGTACAAATACGAGTAGTATTTTACATTGATGTTGATTTCTATTTTTGTTTCTACCACAGCTTTTGTGACAGTGATCTTCGCAAGCAAGAACTAAATATTTAGCAAGGGGCAAGTGGTGTAGAAAACAGTGTCCACAAGCAAGACCAAAATGTTTGACGTGTTTTTACAATCGAAGACAATATCATAGTTAAGTGTTTCTATTATACCAGTGCAAGATTATTAAAACCGCCTGGATTATCGGTGTCAAAAAAAAACTTGCAGGTACGACGAGTGCAATAAGTGTATGAAAGTCTATTATTGATCATATTTTGTATGTATACGTAGTCTTGTAGAAGGGGGTCGTTAGGATACATTTTATGTGTATAAATAGAGTTTTGGTTAATAAGATACGAAATCTTAAAGGTAGGTGTTTATGATGAAAACAAAAGATACCACGAGTTTTTACCAACTTTGGCCATATGTCATTGTTCATGCATCTAAATATTACGAATCATATTTTCTAAGGATACATAGTACGTGAATGGAGTCGTTTGTATTTCATTGTAAGTTTATCATTGAGTTCTGGTGGATAATTAATGAATGCTCAACGATAGGTGTTTGTGGTGGAAACGAGTTACAAAATGACTCTAACTTTGTTATTTGTATGAAAAATTAGACCTGGCTTCATTGTATGTTTCTAATAGGGTTTGGGTAAATGACAAATGGATGCTCAAATATAGGTGTTTGTGATGGAAAGAGTAACAAGATAATTTCTCTATACTTAGTTCGTACAATACAAGTGCACGCAATTACTACAAACACACATCTACCTTTTATGTTCGTTAAACATATTACACTGCTCATTACAAAAGGAAAAAGAACCCAAATATCCCTAAACGATATATCAATGGGTCATCCCGCAAATTTTGCGGGTCTTAAACTAGTTACAGTTTAAACGAGACTACATCAACATTCATTTAATTACAATTGTGCCATTTTCATTTGTATCCATTGATTAGCATAATACCCACTCAGCTAAAAAATAATTATTGTAGATGGTTGTATGATCTTAATGTATGCAGTATTATTGATTTACATATTTTGTTGATATAGACAAATTGAATTTATGTATTGTAAATTAGTAATATTTAACTATTTATAGATTATTAATTAATAGTGTTTTATTAGTGGAATTGTTGTGAATGAGTTAAGGGCATATTTGACATTTTCACGAGTTGAGACTATTTTTAAGAAAAAATGTGGACATGCATTATAGATAGTAGATGTGTGTGTGTGTGTGTGTATATATATATATATATATATATATATATTAGCTAGTAACATGCGCAATGCGGCGGGAACAAATTTAAATCGGTTAAAAAATGATTAAGTATTAAGATATTGATTTGAATGATACATCTTAGAGCGAACAAAATAATAATAATATGATGAATAACACTTAAAGCATAAAAAAAAATCATTATTAACAAGCATATATTTTTGTGTTGTGAATAAGTTTTGTGAGTTGTACATTGTGCATAATTAGTATTTTACGTATTTAAGAGAGAGAGTGTAATATATGTTTTATAAGGAGTAGAGTGTAATATGGAAAATGAGGTAATGTTTATTCTTTGTTATATGAGCATTTGCTAATAAGTTGAGGTAACATATTGTACGGGTTGGGCGGGTTGAGAACGTAACAAAAACGTTCATGTATATGCAATGTCGGGTTATTGATCTAAAACTTTTTGTCCCAGTTTTTTTAAAGTTCAAAACAAGCATCATTTTTTTGGCTAGACCATTATCCAATGTTGCCTGTGTGAAGTATGTTGGTAGCATCTATTGTAATTCGTAACAGTACGTCGGTATGTTCACTACTTTAGGTGTTCGTTGCTAAAGTGTAGTTTCGACAATTTTTTCGTTTTTGTTAAATGGTTTCTTTTAAGTGGGTTTATTGATTATTGATGTATTCTTCTTATTCTTACACCCACTACATCAGAAAGGCAACGGGAGAAGTAGGTTGAACTTACTCATCCTGGAAATATGCATAGGAAGCATTGCATGTCTGGTTCAACCCATATTTTGCACTTATATGTTAGTGTGTTATCATATTTCAGATTATGGATAAAGAAGCTTCTTGCTGAACTTGTGGAGGCAGAAATGAACAATTGACTGGCCATCTTTGTTTATAACATGTCATCCTTTCAAAACCATGGCCGTAAAAGCAAGACAAGTGACAAGTCTATGATTAACATTACGACATCACTATGTGATAGAGTGTTGGATTTGTTTAAGGGTCGAGAATGAATCGTGCCTTAATGATGTTAAGTTTTATTCTTATTTATTTGCTGATGATTTAGCACCTTGTCTAAGGGACCATGACAAATGTTTCATCGAACAAACATATAATTTATATTCATAATTTTCTCTTTCTTACTATTATCCATCAATTAATTTTACCAAATATATTTTATCCCGCGAATTCGCGGGTTATAAGCTAGTATGTTTTATAAGAAGTAGAGATATATGCGCTTAAAGTGACTTTAGGTAAGTTGTCTTTTTTAAAGAATAAAAATTTGTTAATATAAAAGATTGGTAAAACGGATGACAAATCTTTTATCTTTTATATATAATTAAAACAGAATACCATGGAGAAATCTTGACCATTCCATGGGTTTCTTCCATGCGATCTAATGGTCTGGATTAATTTCAATAAGTACACTTTGCACCCATAAATATTTGATGTATTTATCAATTAATAAAAAATCAGAAATAATATAAAACAAATCCATCACAATATTATCAAATTATTATTTATTTATTATAAAAATTGAAATAAAATAAAAATAACCTCCACGATGTTTTATCATTCGCAACCCTAACGGCCTGATTCTTCTCCCTTCCTCTTATTCACGGCAGCCCAAATCGTCATCGATTGGTACATTCACAACAAAATTATGAGGAAGAATTTCTGCTGGGGATGTTGACGGCGGCAATGAGATGGTGACGGAAAGAATAATCGATGTGGACGATGAAATCGTTGGGGACTGGTCGTGTTTTCGATCTGGATGTGGCCACATTTTGTTCGGACGTACATAGGTATGTGTTATCCACTTTAACTGTTGTTCACTAAAAAACTATATATTTTGTTAATCTCTTCTTTTTATTCTCTCTCTCTTTTATGTTGACCCATTGGAGACCCTATTAAATATAAATTTTTTAAGATATATGTTTTGTCGTACTCTGTTATATTTATTTGGGTTTGCTGTTTTTAGCGGCTGAGTGTTTTGTGCTATATTGTTATTAGAAGTTTTGACAGTTAGGTGAGTTGCAAATGTCACTTTTGATATATAGTTTTATTTGATGCTTTTGCTGTTTTTTTGACATAAATCTGAACCTACGTTGTATATTTAAAAGTACATACAATTATTCTATATGCTCATACTTTAAATAAAATATGGAATTGTTCATTTTAGGTATTTCTTAAATATTGCAATGCGATTTGTGCATAAGGATGATGTCTCATTTTTATAATAGTATCTGTATGTTTGCTTTGGTCTCAGCACTTTAATGTGATTTTCATTTTTTAAATTACATATGATCCCTTTATTATCTTTTAGGTATACTGAGGGATAGATATGACATTAGATGGGGAATGATGTGGTGTACATATGGTACTTTAAAGTTGTCTACTTTATAGTAATTTACTGTTACTATGATATATTATGTAGTAATGTAAATGACAAAAATTAGTAACGTACTGCCACAAATTATTCCAAGTATGCAACATACTTAACTTATTGTTCAAGTATGTAACGAACCGGATGATTTCGTGCTAGGATCTTTGTAAAGTTCATATTTACCTTTTCAAGTTTCGGAAAGCCGAGTAGGATTACACGTCAGATGCCACATAGTTTTCTTTTTTGACATGGAACATGTTGCGATGAGTTGTCTGCGCACATGGAAAATTTTATATTTAAAAAATCAAAAATTAAATTACTTCTTCTGTTAATATTGTTAACATTAATGTTGTTAATAATAATAGTTTACTATCATTATGAAACTCAAATGGCCCACATCGCCACCCAATCTTCTTGTCTTCTCCGGTAGAAATTGTCACAAAAAATTTCAATTGCCACTTCTCGAAAGCAAACTTTCAAAAGAAAATTTCAATTACTTTTGCTGCTAATATGAATAATAAATAATAATAATACTGTCTTTCGAATTTCAATCATTAACACATATCAGTATTCGAATTTCGGATGCAATTTGATGCCGTTGATTCCGACCAAAGCACCATGCCACCGTTGATGCTGATTTGACACCGTCGTTGTAACGCTTGCAAATTCGGAAAGTAGTAGTGGGGGTCTGGAAAATCATGATGACACCGCCGCTGGAGATGTATTCTGAGTTGTGTTTCCGATGTGTGTTTCTAAGTTGGATCCGAATGAGTTGTGTTTCAATTTGACGGCGATTTAATGCGGTGAACTTTCCGATGGATGGCGACTGTAGTTGCAGTTGGTGACTCATTGGTGGTGATGGCAGCTATTATAAGGTGGCGGCGGTGATGACTTTTAGATAGTGGTGGCAAAAAAACTCCGGCGACATCAACTTCCGGCACCACATGCGATCATGACTATGAGCATCAACTTCCGGCGACATCAACATGAACAATCTAACTTCCGAACCAATCAAGATTATAAACAAAAACATAGATCAATAACAATATAATTATCACAACTATATCTAACAAAAAGACAATCAAACATAGATCTAAACAATATAATTCAAGCTTTAGAAAATATGATCAAAACCCATATCTAAAATTATTGCCGGAAAAGTGTAATCGGATGTTTTTTCCGGAGTTAGTGACTATTGCCCGCAGATGATGACCGGAAAGGGGTGTCAGTCGCAAGTTTGGAGATGGTATCTATAAAAGAAATTGGTTCGAAGAATTTAAAAAGGGAACAAGTTAATATGCATAATAGTTATGATATTGTCATGTAAGAAAAATAAAAGCCACCTAAGCATTTCTTTATTAAAAAAAAGCCAAATACTAAATATTACCGGTTAAGCAGGTAATCGGTTACCATCTTGCTCACATCGGTACGAAATCATCCAGTTTGTTGTATACTTGGACAATAAGTTGAGTATGTTGCATACTTGTAATAATTTGTGGCAATACTAGCCGATTTTTATCATTTATCCTATGTAGTAATGCAACTTTAGGGACAGCTAATGATTACCTATTTCATTTTTCAATAGGAGATACTAAGAATAAATGTTGAGGAGTTGCAAAATTTAGCCTGCGATATTTTTCAATTCGAGCAAATGTTGAGGAGCTGCAAAATTTAGCCAACGATATCCATGCTATAGATTTAATAATAAAAGAGATGACGGATTATGATGCAAGTTACACCAATAATGTGTTTTATTTTTTGATACTCTGTGGCAGGTTGTTTGTGATAAATGAAGTTAGAACAGAAATGAAGGGATGGAAGACGACACAACAGAGAGTAAGCTGATGATGAAAAATTGCATTGCTCTAACTAATACGAAAAATTACATGGCTCTAACTAATCCATGTGGTTAAAGGTATGGGTTAATCGTCTAGGTTGATTATCAAACATGGACTTTAGTCATGTGGTTATCAAATATGCCTCTTATAGTGGTTATGTATAACACCCCTCATTCTAGACTGAAATATTATATATTATTTATGGCAGAAGCGTATATTTTAAAACATATATCATTACTGTACATTCACGATAATGCACATACCGTGTTTACATCATTAATACATCATAGTTTAAGATTAGTAAACCACTGAACAGGGATTACACAAACCAGAGTGTTATAGAATTCCAAACTTAGTTTACAACAAAACTATATCAGAGTTCGCAGAGCTGTCAAACATTCTTTGTCAAAACATCCACTTCCTGGGTACCCACATAACTAACAAAACCTGCAGGAAGTAATGTCGCACCCCCAGATTATGATGCGGAAGCGATTCGGGTCGGGGCGCGACTAATCAAATATCAACAGCACATAAGATATAATGAACGACTCTATATGCGTCGTTTACAATACATTGATTATTATAAAAGTCTTACACTGTTATAATAGTTTACAAAAGCTCGAATTAATGTAAGAGATTCTATGGCATAACTAATTTATACAAAATATAGTAATGCATGATAATCTCCTAATGTTTGCATGAGACTCGAGCTAATGGGCTTCATGAGTGAGCAGACCTACTGCTGCTGCGAACCTGAGAATACACGCTAAATTGGTCAGCTTACACTGGTGAGCTCACAGGTTTAATGATAAAGTATAATGTATGAACCGCAAGATTTAAGTATGATGATTTGCAA
The DNA here is from genome assembly GCA_949592205.1 of Helichrysum umbraculigerum. Classification (NCBI taxonomy): domain Eukaryota; kingdom Viridiplantae; phylum Streptophyta; class Magnoliopsida; order Asterales; family Asteraceae; genus Helichrysum; species Helichrysum umbraculigerum. The sequence continues at coordinate 124,541,942 of CATIUR010000003.1, read as the reverse complement.
TTAAGCAATAAGTAAATGATAAATGATGTATATAACTGCCATGAGCACATAGTCTGAGCTTAACTGAGGTGTCAGGATCACAATTAAGTGCCTGAGCGAGGGTGCCTCAATGCGTATGCCTAATCAACACACGTATGAACAAATGATAATGCGTCCGTTTTGACCAGTCAGTGCTTGCTGACCCAGACGGGGATTGTCAGTCCCATATGGTACTATACACTAACATTCACGCTACAAAGTATTACCAAACTATGCTAATGAGGACTTATGATGATTAGATGATTAACTCATACAGAATATAGCAATATTTGATACTTGCGTTCACATGTAAAACAAAACAGGCATGTATTCTCACCCCTAGAGTAAAAACAGTAAAAAGCGGGGCTATGAGACTCACTTGAGTATGATGAGATGCTATCAAGCACTAATGATGTTGTACAAGGGAAATGATGTCGTCTCCAACGATCGAAACCTGCTGGGCGTCCTAAACGCGCAAGGTTTTAATGATTAGATGTCTCAACAGATCATCTATGCTAGTTGTCCATCAACTAGTTATGTCCAATGTTTGATTGTTTTGTTTGAGTTTTGAAAACATGTACGGCCCGTTGGTGATAGTTTGTATTGTACGAATGTAAGTTTTGTATAAGGTTTGATTATTGTAGGTGTTGAATACTTAGTGTAGTAAGTATTGTTCAAGCTTCTTTTATTGTATTCGAAAGTACGTGTATAAATTTATATCCGAACGTTGTGGTCAAATATGTTATTTTCTGAAAGTCAACAAAAGTCAACTTGGTCAAACTGGTCAAACTTAGTCAAAATGGTCAAACTAGTCAAACTGGTCAAATCTGGTCAAACTAGTCAAATCTGGTCAAACTGGTCAAATCTGGTCAAACTAGTCAAATCTGGTCAAACTAGCTCGGTTTAACCCGAAACTTTTACACAAGTCTTAAAATAGTTAACTAAGACTTATAAAGTTGTCGGTACGTTTTATGGTCGGCCTGAAGTGTCGGTTTTATGTTTATGTCAAAAACAGTCCCTATCTCATGATTTCGGTTTTTGTCGGTTTGTTTCGCCACAAGATTTCTACACTTTCTGGTCCATATCAATCCTCACAAAAATTACTCACTGATCACAAAAGTATCTAGTTCATATCATAATTTTTCCAGTAATTATCGGGTACATCTGGATATTTAAATAATTCCGCGTAAGTACCGAACCCGGTTTTCGAAAATCATGAGACCAGTCCCATAAATTTACCTGTAGAGAAAAATGTGTACATTTCTGGAAGGAGCTATAGAAGAACTTTTTGTAGATCTCTTCAATACGCAACTTTTAAAAAATAATTCGTTATCTAATTCGTCCTAGAACTCAAGTTGTGATCGTTTTTGTAAACTGACTTTTCTGGGACAGAATCTGTTATTTTTAGATGTTTATGAAAAACGTGTTTTAAGCTTTCTTTTGGACATAATCTTGTTGATAGAGCTATATAACATGTAAATAAGTATAATGAAATTGGTTGAGTGTTCTTACTAGTGTTGTAGACAAAGAGAGAAAGAAGAGAGCTTCAAAAGTGTTTTTTTTTCTTTTTCCGATGAGCGGTCGATGACGGTTTATGGTGGTCAAAGGGTGTGATGGTCAATGGTGGTGGTATGGTGGTATTGGGTGGCTAAATCTCCAGATTTTAGAGAGAGAAGGAGGGTTTCTAGAGACAAGCTAGAGAGAATTTTGAAAGAGAGTGAAATGGGAAATGATGGAAGTGATTCCTTTGCATGAAATGAGAGAGGTCAAAAGGAAGGTGGTCATGTGAGATCACATGGGGGAAAGGCTGGTCAAATAGGGCCCATTTGAGTAGGTGGAGTGTTTAAATTTCAATTTTTAGACTGTGTTTACGTATTTTGGTCGTTTACTCGTTATTTTTGTTAAAACGTTAATTCGCCTAACGTTGTTTTGAGTCGGTTTAATTCGTAATATAATTGGGATTATTTTTCATTGAAGTATTGTTAATACTTTATTTTGAGTTGTCAAAATATTTATTGACTTTTGTTTGGTTGCCGAATTCGATTCGCGCGTTTTTACCATGTTTGTTACGTATTAAACAAAACATCTAGGTTTTTCGTGTATTATTATATAAAAATAATAATATATGTTAAATAACTTCTAAAAATATATTTAAGTTATTTATAGAAATATTTTCACCAACGTCGTATATTGTGTCGGAATCCGTCCGATAGTCAAATGTACTATTTAAACAAATCGCATATGTGTGAACATATATAAACATATATCAATACACAAAATGATACACATAATTAGCCCTAACATAATTAATTACATGTATAAGTACAATGATTAGGTACTAATAATTAGCCCTAATTTGACGGGTGTCACATTCTCCCCTTGCTAAGAGAATTTCGTCCCGAAATTTAGCTCTGAGTCATGTGAGTGGAGTCAGAGAAAAGATGTGGATATTTGAGTCGCATCTGGTCTTCCCATTCCCAGGAGAATTCTGGTCCGCGCCGCGAATTCCACCAAACTTTGACGATATGGATACGACCTTGCTTAAGCTGTTTGACCTTACGGTCCATGATCTCCACTGGTGTCTCGACAAAATGAAGTATGTCGTCGATTTGAATCTCCTCGAGCAGGATAATAAGTGTCTCATCGGACATGCATTTCTTAAGATTAGAAATGTGGAATGTGGGATGCACGTTACTAAGCTCGGGAGGTAGCTGCAATCGATATGCAACTGGAACAATCCTTTCAAGGATCTCAAAAGGTCCAACGTATCTAGGATTTAGCTTTCCACGTTTGCCGAAGCGGATAACACCTTTCCAAGGTGATACTTTGAGTAATACTCGATCCCCAACCTGGAACTCGAGATGCTTTCGTCTCACGTCAGCATAACTCTTCTGACGATCACGTGCGGCCTTCAGCCGTTGCTGGATACCAACGATCTTCTCGGTGGTTTCATGAATGATTTCAGGACCAGTGAGTTGGCTGTCTTCCCACTTCGGTCCAACAGATAGGCGACCGGCACTTACGACCGTACAGTGCCTCAAATGGCGCAGCTCCAATGCTGTTATGATAGCTGTTGTTGTTGAGAATTCGCACAATGGCTGATGATGTTCCCAATTTGCACCGAAGTCAATTACGCAGGCGCGTAGCATATCTTCCAGTGTTTGAATTATCCTTTCACTTTGGCCGTTGATTTTTGGATGACAGGCCGTACTCATATCCAGACGAGTACCTAAGGATTTCTACAATGATCTCCAGAACTGAGAAGTGAAACGACTATCTCTGTCGGAGATAATCGAGGTAGGAACGCCGTGTCGGGATACGATCTCCTTCAGATAGATTCATGTGAGGCGTCCCATTTTATCAGTTTCTTTGATAGCGAGGAAATATGCAGATTTGGTGAGACGATCAACGATCATCCAAAAGGTATCGCAACCGCTTGATGTTTTCGGGAGTTTAGTGATGAAATCCATAGCGATTTGCTCCCATTTCCACTCAGGAATGTCCAGTTGTTGCAGCAGACCGGAGGGTTTCTGATATTCAACTTTGACTTTAGAACATGTGAGGCACTTGCTGACGTATGTAGCGATCTCTGCTTTCATGTTTGGCCACCTGTACAATCCCTTGAAGTCGTGATACATCTTGTCCGATCCAGGATGTATAGAGTATTTGAACTTGTGAGCTTCATCCATCACCAAGTCTCGAAGGTTTCCGAAGTAGGGCAACCAGGTCTGGTTCGTGAAGTACTTGACCCCGTTGGGTTTGGTTTTGAACTGTTTCTCCATGTTGCGCAAGGCCTCATTTTTCAGATTTTCGGGTTTCAATGCTTCAAGTTGAGTGGTGAGGATTTGAATGATGAAGTCAATATGAATGATCATGCCGAGCGCTCGGACTCGAAGTGGTTTTGAACGTTCTTTTCGACTGAGGGCGTCGGCAACAACATTTTCTTTGCCCGGATGGTATTTGATCTCGCAATCATAATCGGTGAGCAACTCGACCCAACGACGTTGCCTCATGTTGAGATCCTTCTGATCGAATATATGCTGAAGGCTTTTATGATCGGTGAAGATGGTACATTTTGTGCCATACAGATAGTGTCTCCAGATTTTGAGTGCAAACACTACGGCTCCTAGTTCGAGATCATGAGTCGTGTAGTTCTTCTCGTGAACCTTGAGTTGTCGGGAGGCGTAGGCAATAACCTTGTCCCATTGCATCAACACGCAACCAAGACCTTGGTGTGAGGCATCGCAGTAAACCACCAAGTCATCGTTGCCTTCGGGTAATGATATAATGGGTGCACTGCAAAGCTTTTGTTTCAATAGCTAAAATGCTGACTCCTGCTTATCAGTCCAATTGAACTTCTTTTCCTTCGGAGTCAGTGTCGTGAGAGGTTGGGCTATTTTGGTGAAATTCTTAATGAAGCGTCGATAGTAACCAGCCAGACCTAAGAATTGACGTACTTCGGTCGACGTTGTAGGTGCTTGCCAGCATTTGATAGCCTCAATCTTTGATGGATCTACGTGAATTCCCTGACTGTCAATCAAATGACCAAGGAATTGAACGGTTTGCATCCAGAACTCACACTTGGAGAATTTAGCATATATGTCATTGATGAAGACAATGACAAACTTGTCGAGATATGGTTTGCATACTCGGTTCATAAGATCCATGAATACAGCCGGTGCGTTTTTCAAACCAAATGGCATCACTTGGAACTCGTAATGCCCATAGCGAGTTCAGAAGGCAGTCTTTGGGATGTCGATGTCACGAACTCGTAACCGATGATAACCTGATTGTAGATCTATCTTCAAATAGAAACTTGACCCTTGAAGTTGGTCGAATAGGTCATCAATACGAGGGAGTGGGTAACGGTTCTTGATGGTTAATTTATTCAACTCTCTGTAGTTGATACACATCCTGAACGAACCGTCCTTCTTTTTCACAAACCGGACCGGAGCTCCCAAGGTGAAGAACTCGGTCTAATAAATCTTTTGTCCAGAAGTTCCTGTAATTGAGTGAACAACTACTGCAATTCGGATGGGGCTAAGCGATAAGGTGCCCGTGCAATGGGTGCTGCCCCAGGCACGAGGTCGATTGAGAAGTCAACTTGTCTCGGTGGTGGTAGACCAGGCAAGTCTTCGGGAAAGACTTCTGGAAAGTCTCTAACGATGGGCACATCCTCAAGTCGCTTCTCTTCCGACTTTTTCTCCATATCGTGCGCGAGGATTGCCTGATAACCTTTTCTCAGGTATTTGCCGGTTTTTATGCATGATATGATATTAAATCTCGTCCCACCGGTCTCCCCTTGTATGACCAAAGTACTACCGGTGACGAGAGGAATGCGGACAACTTTATTGTAGCAGATAACTTTAGCGCGGTGCTTGGACAACCAATCCATGCCAACAATGTCGTCGAAACTTCCAATCTCAACAGGAATGAGATCAATGGTGAAGAAATCGTCGGCTAAGTTTAAAGTGCAATTTGGGATTACACTATCGGTCTCTATGAGTTTATCATTAGCTAACTCTACCATGTACTTATCATCCGAGACCACATTCAGGTCCTGATGGGCTTCCTTGGAGTTCAGCACGAAAGCTCTTCCTTTAGCAGCGTTGTTGCCCTTGTTCTTCAACTTTGGAAACTCATTCCTAAATTGCCCTGTGTCTCCACACTCATAGCAGGACTTAGGTTTGTCAGTGGCGGTGTTGGCATTGGTATATCTGCAGTCTTTGGCCATATGCCCATACCTTTGACATTTTCCACATGGAGTACCGCAAGGACCTTCATGATGTCTGCGGCACTTTGAACAGAAGGGTTCATTCCCTAAATAGCTCTTTTTAGATTCTGAACCAGAGGTGTAGGCCTCAACAGTATCAGACCTCTTTGATGATGGTTGATTTTGATTGGGGTTCCCAGACTACTTTCTTTTGTTAAAACCAGAGTTATTTCCATTCTACGTAACAACCCAATAGCACCTTCAGTGCCCTTTGAAATTTTGAGACTTGCAGTTAGAGGAGTCCTTGTATGTGCAAGATTTTGTTACGATTACTAATTAATTGATCATGAACGCTCTCCGTGGTTGCGGTGGTTTCCTTCATTTGACCGTGAATATGATGGATAGTTTCGGAGATGTCTTCCTGATCCAAGTACATCTGAGCGATACGGCCTTGAGCTAGTTCCATCCAATTTGAATGAGTTTCGTGTTGTTCAATTTTCAAGTAGTGTAACCTACGTTCGTGACTATGCAAGCGGGCAGTTAACACAGGCATGGTGAGATGTGTCGGTTCTTGAGTATAAGGGGAAAGATCCATAGCTGAGTATCTTCCAACATCAGCAGGGATTTCAATGTTTTTCTCGATTCTCCATGTAGCAACAGCCGTTGGTAACCAGCTCCACTGATGTGCGAGAACTCGATGGCGATCTATCGCAAATACGTTTTCTGTGACGGCTGGGTTGTGATATGGTCTGGCTCGATATGAGCTAATAGTGCGTCTAGCCACGAGTGCTTCTGAGTGGCTGCGACGTGAGCGAGAGATGGACGATGAAGTATGTGTAGTTTGTCTAGATGATGAGTCTTCCATCTTCTATGGCAAGAGGGTTTAACAAGTTAGGCCTATATTCATAATCATATCATATCATATAATATAGCCTAAAGTGTAGCAGTTTTCCTAGTAGGACATTTCGATCGCGATACCGAAGGATAATATGGTGGAAAGAATGCGAAGCGATATCTTTCAAGTGTGTACGTGACGGTACAGCGAGACGTGTAGTTATTCTTTACGCGTATATAAATAGATAGACAGTGGTAGATGAGAACAAGTCTCGTTCTTTATATCTAGTGATATGATAGTAGTAAGACGTGTCAGCTTCGATGACGTGAGCATTAACGAGTGATTATCATGTGAGGTCTATAGATATATTCGATATATATAATAACGTAGAGAGTCGTACGCAGGTAAGGCCTATTCATATATACCTACAATACATATAATAGCCTATATAGTAGTACGTATGTGAGGCCTATGTATGTATATACACCTATATCACATAATAGCCTAGTGTGTGTCTAGCACAAAACAAGTATAAGTCCCGATTTCTCTCGTGGTCAGAGTCAACTAGTGCATTCCAGTTCAACATAACCCCTTTCAGATTTCACATTGTATTCATTTAATTGTACATAGTTAGCTAGGCTATGTTAAATTAAACTCGTATGATGTAATCACTGAACCAGTTAAACCTAATAAGGAATACTGCCTAACGGTCATAGTCTAGGCCCACTAAATGCAACCTAGTTCACTATAACCTTAGACTCTGATACCAATCTGTCGCACCCCCAGATTATGATGCGGAAGCGATTCGGGTCGAGGCGCGACTAATCAAATATCAACAGCACATAAGATATAATGAACGACTCTATATGCGTCGTTTACAATACATTGATTATTATAAAAGTCTTATACTGTTATAATAGTTTACAAAAGCTCGAATTAATGTAAGAGATTCTATGGCATAACTAATTTATACAAAATATAGTAATATTAGCATGATAATCTCCTGATGTTTGCATGAGACTCGAGCTAATGGGCATCATGAGTGAGCAGACCTACTGCTGCTGCGAACCTGAGAATACACGCTAAATTGGTCAGCTTACGCTGGTGAGCTCACAGGTTTAATGATAAAGTATAATGTATGAACCGCAAGATTTAAGTATGATGATTTGCAATTAATCAAATAAGTAAATGATAAATGATGTATATAACTGCCATGAGCACATAGTCTGAGCTTAACTGAGGTGTCAGGATCACAATTAAGTGCCTGAGCGAGGGTGCCTCTATAACACCCCTCATTTTTTTTTCATAATATTATTATATTGAAAACACGGAAGCGAAGAGATTTAAAACATATTTAATTACTATACGTTAGAACAAAATCATAAACCGATCATAAGTTAAGTCATGTCAAATTAAACATGGTTAACAAACACATAATACGGGGTATTATATAAAACTTAGCATTAATTATTACAAAACATAATCAGAGTAGCAAGCTGTCAAAACATTCCCCAGCTCCTAGAGCATCTACTTTCTGCTACTCACCTATTCAAAATATAATCTGCAGAAAGTAAATACGAGGGATTAGCACAAAGCTAAGTGAGTGAGTTCATAACACAACATCTAACTTAGCATAATCATATAATTGCTTCAAACAACCGCAATACGATATTCAACAAATCAACAACAACTTAACGAGGATCGGTGGCCCTGGGGATAACCGTAATGCCCGGGTGGCTCCCCAAGAACACTTACCCAACCATATCCGTATGGCCATACGGACGAGACCGATAACTAGTGGTAGTTGAACTCAAATACAGAATCAAACACACAACAAATGAAGTACGACTCTGTATCATTCATTCAACCCCTGCCTAGTTCAACCAACCATTTAACAACCTGTTGACCTCGTTAACAACTGATGCCCGAAGGCCAAACACATAGCACATAGGTTCATAGTCAACAAGGTATATCAACTAATCAACAAAACATATTCACGTTTATTCGTTGCAATCAAATGATCACAACTAGATTAAATGGTGAGCTCTGAATCCACTCACCGATACCTTTGTCTTCAAAATCTCTGATTCCAGAGATTACTTATCTTTCGGAGGATCTGAGAATCAATAATTCAACATAAGTTAGTACTTTGCCTCATAATTCGTAAATATCAAAATGATCATTATTATAAAATGCCACAATAGCATCCAATAAATGTCACTATTAACACAACCTCTAAACACCTATGCATATATGAAATTTATAAAAATCCATCAAAATTTAACATGCAAACGCGATCCTGACTATTCAGGCTGGATCGCGTTCGTCCTTTAACAAAAATTCTGTGACCGAATAACACTAGCAAACGCGATCCGGATACTTGGCCTGGATCGCGTTTCTAAGGCCAAAAACTCGAATAGGTCGTTTACAACAAGGGAACGCGATCCGGAACCATAGCCGGGATCGCGTTCATCTGTTCTTCAGCTCAAGAACAGACCTGAACGAACACAAATTCCATTTTCATAATTCAAGCTCATCAAACTCGATTCTAATGCATCTAACTAGTTAAGAATCATCACATAACATCATATATCACAAATAAACATCACATAAACTCAAAATCAAATCAATCCATCAATTATTCATCAAACCTAACATAAGAACTTATAAACTTCATTACCTTAAAATGGAGATGATGATGAATAGAAGAAGAAGATGATGATGATGATGATAGCTAGTAGAAGATCACACCTTGATTTGATGATTTGATCATATATTTAAGTTAGGGTTTATAGGTTTAGTTCCAAAAGAAGATGAAAGGAAATGAAAATGGTAAAGTGATCAAAATAAAGGGATCGGCCCTTTATGTAACCGGCCTCAAACAATGGGTATTTTATACCCGCTCTAAATCTATTGTCTGACACTTAATCACTAAATGCGAGAAATTTATTTTATATTACCGTCAACTTTCATATTTTAAATCAAACAACATTTTATTGATCACAATAAGTCCTAAGACCTATTTAACCAAGTTTCACAATAAACACAATTTATAACAAATAATTATCTAAAAATTAATTATTCGATTTAGATAGAAAAAAAAAAAAAAAAATACCAGGCCACTGAAGAGGATGTTACAGCCTCAATGCGTATGCCTAATCAACACACGTATGAACAAATGATAATGCGTCCGTTTTGACCAGTCAGTGCTTGCTGACCCGGACGGGGATTGTCAATCCCATATGGTACCATACACTAACATTCACGCTACAAAGTATTACCAAACTATGCTAATGAGGACTTATGATGATTAGATGATTAACTCATACAGAATATAGCAATATTTGATACTTGCGTTCACATGTAAAACAAAACAGGCATGTATTCTCACCCCTAGAGTAAAAACAGTAAAAAGCGGGGCTATGAGACTCACTTGAGTATGATGAAATGCTATCAAGCACTAATGATGTTGTACAAGGGAAATGATGTCGTCTCCAACGATCGAAACCTGCTAGGCGTCCTAAACGCGCAAGGTTTTAATGATTAGATGTCTCAACAGATCATCTATGTTAGTTGTCCATCAACTAGTTATGTCCAATGTTTGATTGTTTTGTTTGAGTTTTGAAAACATGTACGGTCCGTTGGTGATAGTTTGTATTGTACGAATGAAAGTTTTGTATAAGGTTTGATTATTGTAGGTGTTGAATACTTAGTGTAGTAAGTATTGTTCAAGCTTCTTTTATTGTATTCAAAAGCATGTGTATACATTTATATCCGAACGTTGTGGTCAAATATGTTGTTTTCTGAAAGTCAACAGAAGTCAACTTGGTCAAACTTAGTCAAAATGGTCAAACTAGTCAAATCTGGTCAAACTAGTCAAATCTTGTCAAACTAGCTCGGTTTGACCCGAAACTTTTACACAATTCTTAAAATAGTTAACTAAGACTTATAAAGTTGTCGGTACGTTTTATGGTCGGCCTGAAGTGTCGGTTTTATGTTTATGTCAAAAACAGTCCCTATCTCATGATTTCGGTTTTTGTCGGTTTGTTTCGCCACAAGATTTCTACACTTTCTGGTCCATATCAATCCTCACAAAATTTACTCACTGATCATAAAAGTATCTAGTTCATATCATAATTTTTCCAGTAATTATCGGGTACATCTGGATATTTAAATAATTCCGCGTAAGTACCCAACCCGGTTTTCGAAAATCATCAGACCAGTCCCATAAATTTACCTGTAGAGAAAAATGTGTGCATTTATGGAAGGAGATATAGAAGAACTTTTTGTAGATCTCTTCAATACACAACTTTTAAAAAAAAATTCGTTGTCTAATTCGTCCTAGAACTCAAGTTGTAACCAAACAGTTAAATGAATTAGTAATTCGTTGTCTAATCTCTTCAACACATCTACGTTTACTTGTTGCAACCAAACAGTTACAACTAAATCAAAATGTGAGTTTCAAATCCACTCACCAACACCTTTGTCTTCACCAACTCAGAATCTCGATATCACTTAGTCTTTGGAGAATCTGAGAATCAACAATCAAATGAATTAGTAATTCATTCATAATATTACTGTATCAATTTAACTTAACACTTATAAATACATTGAAAGTATAATACATAAAACAGTAAATTGAATTGTTCCTATTCTGGTCCATAACCGATCGGCTTAAACCCCGTAGCCGATCGGCTGAGCTTTGTTACCCGATCGGCTCTCCCTTGAACCGATCTGCTAAAATGAAGATTTTCAATGTTTTTGTTTCGAGGCAACGTGCTGTAAAGGTTTTGTTCTAAATAAGCCGTTCCGCTCAATTTACCCGATCGACTGGCCTTATATAACCGATCGACTCAATCTTTATAGACGATCGGCTATGCTCCAAAACCCAGAAAACCCAATTACCTGCTACCACTACACAGCTCAAACTAATTTCGATTTACACTACAATTCAGGTACTAAAACGAGTTCCAGCAAAATTCTAACCTCAATAGCAATTAGTAACTTTGCACCACTACTTTTTAAACATCAAACAATGCCATTTTCATACTAAAACCTAAAGAACCCATTTAGGTCATTTACTTGATTCCAGATCACAATTGTAAAACTTGAATTTACTATTTCGAGCTATATAATCAGTTTACAATGAGTACACAACATCACTAAATCATCAATCTTACTCAAACATAATTCAATTCAACACTTTCCTTATTGACTTAACTAAAGCTTGAGTTCATGAAAATAATTATACCTACACTTGACGATGAAGATGATGGCTGTAAGAAGATGATGTTGATGTTAATGAAATGAACTCAGCTTCAATTTCAATTACTTGAGGGTGTTTATGATTTTGTGTTCTTATGTGATAATATGAAGTGTACAAGTGATTTCCAGAAATTAAGCAATTAACAAGAAATAAGGAGGTCGACTCCTCTATAACTGACTTCAATTAATTGGGTATTTTATACCCGTTCCAAATCTATTGTCTGGAACCTAATTACCAATTGCGAGAAACTTATTTCATTTTACCATCAACTATAGTAAATTAAAACAGACAATAATTTACTATTCACAATAAGTTATTAAACTTATTTATCTAAGTTTCGCAATTATACATTTAACATCAAATAATTCCTAACACAATTAAATAATCAATTTAAATTTAGAAAATTACCAGACCACTGGAGAGGATGTTACATTATGTTTCCAATTTAATACAATCATGATTAAGTGAATCTTAATTTTATCCATTAGGTGATGAATCATCATGAGGACACATTTCCAACCTATTTAGTTTGAGTTCCTTTATAGGAAGACATGATGTTAGTGTGATGCCTCGGTTTCTTTTAGTATAATTGTCTTTTCTGTTATGCATGGGTCGAGATTGCCACCTCTATTTAAATATGAATTCATAAGACAAAAACTTTTTTACTGAGGCATTTAAGCAACTCAATTGATTCTTTATAATATGCTTATCCCATTGTGTAGATAAATTCATGTTATTTTATTTATTATTTTGGTTTCAAAAGATTTAAAAAGATTATTTGGTTCATGAACTGCAGTTATTTGACAAGTACCCAATAGATCAACAAGCATGAATCGACACTATTCAATCAGTAACCGGAGAAATTGGTTCGGGTCAGAGTGATATATGATTTTAAGACTATGAAGGCTGAAAAATGTAATGAGATAGAAGATAAAGTTGCTAATCTAAGTGGTTCGGCTCAGAGTGATTCAGCCTTTTTTTATGTTATCTCTTGCTCGACTATTTTGCTAATCTATCTACATAATAGTCATATATTATATTATAGTTATTATACAAGAGTGGTGGTGTGCAAATATATGTCTAAATCAAAATGTGTTTCTACTAATCCGTTTGCTTGCTATTAAAAGAACTTCAAGATTCAAGACAAATATGGATGTACAATGGATATATACGCCCCGATATTAGACTTTAAAGCATATGCTTGGTGGTGTTTGGTTGGAAAATCCCATATTTAATGGTGTTTCCTTAACTTAGTTGTGTTCAAGAACCACTAGTAATAATGAATTTTGTGGAAACTATATTCATTGTAACTCATTGTATTATTTAATAATTTGTAAGGATCTTACACTTTCAAAACATTTCCTTAATTTAAATACTTCTGAGAATGATTAGTTATTTTTGTCTTTGTTAATTGTCCTATATGATTGGGCATAAGACGAACTTGGGTGGTATGCAGATTCTGAATGAGGGTGCTAAATACTCCAGATTTATCACATTTGACCTTTTATGACTATATAGATGTATTAATTGAAAAGCTAATACTACAATAGAACCGATTCCAACACAACTTCATGAAAATTAAATCAAAACACAAAACACTTTAAAGAAAGGTGAGAGATAATAATTTAAAAGGTTAAATGTCATAACCCGGATTACCGCGGGTCCTTCACCTAAGTATAAGTAACAACTAAAGGAGTAATAATCTAGAAAGTTTGATGAATTGAAACGAAGGATAAAACAAAAGCATGTCTGCTTGAATAAAACATTGATACATTTTTCCACAAATAATGTTTTCGTCTAGAAGATGTTGGAAAGTTACTTTCTTTGCAATTTTATATTACAAAGGCTTTTTTATTCTTGTTGACTGAATCTAGAATATGTGATTTTTCTAAACACATACCAAAACATAAACTATGACCAAAAACAGCAAAACAATTAATTTTTACCGTCCTCATGAGTCATGACAAGTACTTTTGCACGTAATATTCAATTAGTTTCATTGTTCAGTACCGAACCCTTATATTTAATACAACCATGGGTTCATTGAACTGAATGTTAAAGAAAAACCCTTGAAAGCAATAAAATATTTTACGTTCAATAAGTAAGTAGACAAATCATAACTAAAAATTTAAATCATAATAAAGTAAGTTGTTTATATTTTTAAATTAAAATCAAAATGACAATTAATAGCCGATGGAAGAATATTATATGATACCATATTAAGGGAAAATGAATTATGTATTTAAAAATATGGATTCTTTGGTTAAGTTTTAAAATTATAGGATTTGTGATGATACTTCACAAAATTTTAGAAAGTTAATGAGAGATTGACACATGGGAGATAAGGTGATGTGGCAAAAGACCACTTCCAAAAGTAAACATTTACTGAACACTTCAGACTGTGTCACATCAGCGTCACGGTAGCAGTTCGTAAAACTGACACAAACTGAACATTTAACTGCCAACAGTGAACACTTAAGTTTTTTTCTGAACCCCACACATTATTTACTTTCATTATTTAAACTACAAAATTAAATAAAACACTTATATTAAAATTAAAAACATTACATTACATAAAAACAAAACATTACATTAATTAAAAATTGATAACTTTACAATAAATAAAAAAGTACATTTATTGAAAAATAAAATACGACTAATTAAGTCTTTGACGGAAGTTTGGTGGGAGTACGATAATATACCTTCTACAGGTCGCGTCTGGAACTTGTTGAAAATAACTGAAATATTTTGGTAATGGGAGATGGGAGTACGATAGTATACCTTGACATATACAAATAAACAACGGCCGACTAATCCGAAAACGACGCCGAAAGTAATCTAGAAAAAATGTTGGCCGCTCGGCAAAGTAGTCTTGAAACAAACGATGACCGGCACCTTCATGATTTCTAGGTAAATATCTTCTTGGTGCACGAGGTATACGGATTGATGGTTCGGCATCCTCGTCCGAATCCGTGTCTTCCGCGTCTAGCTTATTGAGCCTAGCGATTGGTTCAAAAATTTGAGTGACGGCATAAAAATCTTCATTATCGGAATCGGACGACATTTGAATCGAAAGCAATTGAAAGTTGTGTGTATATTTGAATTGAATTGGATTGAAAGTTGTGTGTATATTTGAGTGAATGTGTATATGTATTTATGGGGTGCAAAATGGAGGAAAATAATTTATTTTTTTTAATTCAACGGTATTATGACCGTTTTAAATATATATATATGTATATATATATATATGTATATATATATATATATATATATATATATATATATATATGTATGTATGTATATTAATTTCTAACGGTAACTAATTAAAACAAAAAAAATGAAAAAACAATTAATATATATGTATGTATGTATATTAATTTCTAACGGTAACTAATTAAAACAAAAAAAAACGAAAAAAAATTAATTAAGTTGTTCCACCACCTCCCTTTCGTTCCCGTCGAAAAACCGAAGGCCTCCAAAATCGACGACCCGACAGTTGAACTGTTGGCACCGTCAGTAGAAACCGACGGTCCAACGGAATAACCGTAGAGATCCGTCTAACTAATGAAAAGGACGGCAATTTTAATAAACATCCATGAGACCATTGACTTTTATATATAACAAAAAGTTTGGATGACGTTGTGGAAACTTGATCCGGGGATATGCTTCATCGCTTTCGCAGCTATTCCCATATCTCGGTAACGGCGACGGTGACAGTGGTGGTGACGGCAGCGAACGGGACGGAGGAATAATTTGCTGTTGCGATTTACAGGAAGGCTTTATTTACTTATAGAATGAAGAAAAAAAGTGATGGCATTTGGTTAGTATTGCCATTTTTTCAATAATCTAATGATTGTGAAAAAATTAAAAGTATATTTACTGATTATTTTCTACTCCTATTTATTTGGGCCAAATTGTTACACGAAACGCATGTTTATAAAAATGGATCGGATTGTTTTATATTTTGTTGATAATTATTATAGCCTTACTAGCAAGAAATCCACGTAAGATAGCGAGATATCTATTTCAATTAGTATAAATATATAACTAATAAATTTAATTTAATCAATGCTGGTTATATATAATATAATCTTTCATTTGACAAAGTAAGAACGTAGCTTTCGTGTTACGTAATATCTTCTTAATTGTTATTTTAAAAAGTTAAAGTTAAAATTCGTCAGGCCTTTTGTGAGTTTTTGTAAGGATATATAATTATATATTATCTGAAATTCAGATTATAAGTCCTCCTAAATTATCAATGATTTGTTATTTGATATTTCCTTATATAGGTTCAATTAATTTGACTCTCCTTTATGTTTAGTTTGCCATATTTAGCTATCACATGGTCAATTTATCATTTTCTCTAGTTGAGTCTAATTTTAAGATGAGAGCCAAATTCATTTTAGGGAGAAGTTCATTTAAATCCTTGCAAAACACGTAAATTACGCCAATATCATTATAAACTTTTAGATTACGCCAACATCCTTTGAAACTTTCATAATACTCATCTATAATTAGCCTCGTACGCACAATTAATGAAGATTCTTTTCTGCCTCATCATATGCTTGATTTTATCACCAAAGTCATTGAAGTCATAATCAATCCATACCAAACCATTGCCCCAAATTAATTCAAGTTCAGAAAATATAAACTAATGTATTGGATTAGAATTATTTTCATTGCACCAACTACTCATTTTTTTCCTTGATAAAACCTCGAATTATTGATCAAAACAAAATCACAACAGCAATTCGGGTACTTTTTCTTAGAGGCTATATTATTCTCAATAATAAGGGTATTCAAATCAATTATAGTGAAGAGAAAAAATAAAAAAAAATCCATAATTATAAATTATGTTAACCTTGTTGAAGATGGAGCCCTATGAATTACCTACAAAGAAGAAATGACGTGATGAATAACTGATGATAAGTTTCAATTTACTTTTGTTTAGAGTGAGAGGGGTAAAAATGTTATATAGCTTGTAATTTAATGTTTAGTAATAATTTTATATATTAAAATCACTTATTTATTATTAAAATGTGTATTCGGATATAGATGAGTATTATGAAAGTTTTAAAGGATATTGATGTATTTTCAAAGATTGTAAGGATATTGACGTAGTTTACATGTTTTGCAAGGATATAGATGAAATTCTCCCTTTAGTTTATATGTATAGAGATAAAGATAAAATTATAAATGGAACAACCAAATGTAGTTATAGAATGTTCATGATTGACATTGTACTTAAATTTATTGTTCACTTTTAGTTTTTTTTCGATTTGCAAGGGTTATTAAGAAATCAAATTGTTTAGAACATTTGTTTTATAGTTACGGTGATATGCAACATAGCTTTGAAGACATGTATAAATCAATTAATTTTTGTATAAGATAACTGTATGCCATTCTAAAAACAACGAAAATAATAATTAGGAAATGTAATAAACTCACGCACCTTGAACCTACAATTCACAACATCATAATTAAAGATTTGAAAGGTTATCTCATTGCCGTTAGATTAATTACTCTGGTAAAAATAACATCTCATGGTGGTTATAGATCATCGTGTGTTAAATTGTAGGTTTGCCATTCTAAAAAAAATCTTTTAAGTAAGTTACTTGACGTTTAAAAATTTAAAGACCGAGAAAACATACTGTATGCAGGGGTGACTCAAGGGTAAGGCTAGTGAAGCTAGGGCTTTAGGCCTCAAAATTTTGATGTCATGTATTATCTATAGGAAAACGATTAGGATCTTCAATATTTCATAGCTTTCTAAGGCCCCAAAAAGTATATGTTCAAAGACATAATATCCACTTTATATGAAAAAATGACATTATAAGTCCTCAAAAAATTTAAGTTGTAAACTATTAGGTTTATTTTATGTGAAGCAAGCTACAAAGCCCATCTTTTGTCGGTTTTCTATGAGCCATTTCGTTAAAAAGATTCGTGTTATAAGTTATATACTAGATCAAGACCCGCAAATTTGCGGGCTATGAAAATGTTACGGTAGGTAGACTTTGTAGGCGTTGACGACGTTATATCAAAATTTAAAGCAATGATAATAAGTCCAGAGAAAACAAACGTGAGGTAATTTGAAGGTTAAGTGCACCAAAATTTATATGAAGTATATATAGTTACTTTAGCCATTGAAAATTAAAAAATAATAATACTAATTACAAAACTTTTAGAATACGAATCTTCTCTATGGAGATGTTGAAATTTAAATATTTAAGATGTGTTAGCATGTTTGCGTTTGCATGTTGTTAAAACATCTTGGAAAGCTTTTTTATAATGCATGATCATGTAAGTAAAAATTAAAAACAAAATAACGTATCAAAAGATAGGCTGGGTGTAAATCGGATGATTGACCATTTTGCATGTAATTACCGATGATGTTTTTGTGGGAAATATTGATTTGGTTATTTTAGTTGTTAACTACCATTTTATGAGATGTTGATTTTGTTGACTCTAAAATGAGATTTTAGTACTGGAAACATAACACCAATATCGAACGTAGTATATATATATAAACTGCTCAACAGAATCAAGTAAGCATAAATAACTAAACTTGCAACAATATATTTAAGAACATAATAAAGCAGTTTCTAAAGTGAAATTGTGATGTCATGGAATTGCTTTGACATCTTATTTTCTTTGGCTTCTTCGTTTTGTATTTCTTGTAGCACCAACCAATCCTCGGCATATTCCTGAAAATGATGTTGTTAATGAAGCTTGTATAGTTTGTAATCAAATTAAAACGGAAGATGGACAAGGGTACTGAGTATTACATCATGGTCTTGTTTGGTTTGAATATAGTGATACATATCATCATGTTCTTTATGTATTGCGTCCATTAGTTCGGCATATTCATCATCATCCTACGTTTGTAATCAAGATTAATATATACTATATAGTACATTTTACATATAATTGTACAACATGATACAATTGTAGACGGTGAATCATAAATCACAATAGGTTCCGTAGACTTTGCTTGTGCACTGTTTACCACACGCTTCCGTTTTTTTGTCTGAACGTTAGGCTGTCAAAAAATTGATTAATATAAGGCATAGCAGTAAAGAACATTTGGTTTGCAAATATATACAAGTTAAACAATGTTCGTTGTCTACCATTTCATCTTCGGAATCTTGTATATGAATAATTTCAACTTCTTTCCGTTTTCCCATTTGGATGGTGGGAACGGTTTTATTGTTTTCCTGAAAAATAAGATTGTTGCATTCATATTGTTTAAACTTTAAAGCGAAGAATATGAGGCTGCTAGAATATAAAATACAGTAAAATTTATATATGAATAGAGAAGACTTACGTAATTACCTTTTCCCTTGTTAACACTTTTCTCAATTCTTGGAGATTTGAAGTATAGTTCAACCGGGTATTTTCAACCATAGTATAAGCATCTACGATAAGCTGCTGTAGCAATTTTCTAGATAGCAGTGGTAGGGAAACTTCACCTACTCTGGTTTGCAATCTATAAGCAAAAAACTCTCTTAAAGTAAGCTGATAATGGCCAGATGAGTTTTCCTCATCCACACCTCGATGCCGAATATCTATCCTGTACCCATCCTCTGCATATGGAAATAACAGAGGGTATTGAAGTGCAAGATACTGAGGATGCAACTCACTTATACGTTTCAGTCTTCTTGATTGGCGTTCCAAAATAATGTCTCGTTTATCAGCGGTTCCATCTATATCGCCAACAATAAGAGTAGCAACTTCATCGGCTGTAGGAAGGTTATAGGTTATTCCATCCTTATCCCTCCTACCAATGAGCTTCATCGTCGTAGGTATTTGGTCGTCCATTTCATACCGATCCCTGGCCATACGATATTTCTGAACCAACGGATTTACTGAATCTAGAAGACCTCTCAACTCCATCACCATTGATTCTTCCCAGCTATAAAGAAATGTAAAAGTCAGTGGGTAACGGTAGAAGTGATATTAAATTCAAATTGCGGTAGAAGTGATATTTAAAAAAATAAACACACATATGTGTAACGGTAAGGAACCTTGCTGTGGCGTTGGAGATTGCAATATAGGTGAAGGTGTAGGAGTAGAGTTCAGGACATTAGTTGGGGATGGTATGTTGTATATAGCGGGTCTACCTCTAGGTCTGGGAGCAGCTTTACTTGCTTTGTTCTGAAACGTTGTTGTATGTGGAGCTGTTTACAGTGGAAAAAAATATACTAAATATTATAGATATTGAAACAATTGTGAAACGTTGATTATAAAATACCTTGAGGCAGTTTGCAAGTAATAAGCGAACCAGGTTTACTGTAGTTACCTTGATTTGATACACAGCTGGTTGTTGTAGCTGACGGTGTAACATTGAAAGGGATCGGTTCAATTGGCTTTCCTTTGTACTTAGGTGGTCTACCTTTAGGCCTAGAAGTAGAAGAACCAGTCCTATTACGTGATGTAGTTGGCTGTGCAGCTGAACCAAAATAAAGGAAACGAAAGACATGAGCATGTTAGTTATTATCAAATAACTAACTCCACAATTCGATTGACATCAAAATCACAGTCTGACATTGACTTGTGAAATCAGGTTCAGCTGGAGTGGCTGGTGCCTGGTTGAGCTGGACAGTTTCAGTTTTAGAACTGTTGCTTCAAAGTACGCCAACCATATGTCGACTTTTCCCAGCACCATGTGTGGCAGTAAAACAAATTACAATGAATGAGAGACACTACTTTGCAAATTTGAATTCAAAGTGTCAATGTAAAAGTCAGTGGCACATGGACGTTACATTGCAGTTAATCATTCACACAACACACTATAAGAATACTTGACAGCGATTTGTAGTTGAAATTGACTAACCTGACTCAACAGGTGATAACGGGGACTTTGGATGCTGCCTTTCAGATGTTACTTGATCGTTGCTACTCTGAAGCGACGATGTACCTCGGTGTGTCTCCAACCATTGACCTATTGGAAATACGGCAAACAAATGAGTTGGTGTCTTGGACCAATAGTGTTTCACAATAATTAAAGGTCCAACCCATGTGATTACCAATAAAGCTATTTGTTTTGACTTACGATTGTCAGTGATAGACGACAGAGGTGTTCGTTGTGTGTCGTTCACATACCGATTGGACGGCGGAGTTTGAATAGCTGTAATAAAAAAAGTGTTAACGATCAGGCCACCAATCTGTTTAATGGGTAGTTAGGTACGAACTGTTAATCATGCAAAGAAACCTACTCATCGAAAAACTTACTTCTTGAAGACAGACTGTTACTACGGTCTGTAGTTTTGCATAGGGTTTTGTTGATGGAAGAACTAAAAAAAGGGCGGTCTAGTTTTGGAGTGCAGAAGGCGTGAATTGTGGATGCCTAGGGGTAATACAGTAATTGACTAATAGGGCTATATAATTATTTGCTAATCATAATTAGGTGGAGGTTAAAACAATAGAGCTAATTTAAAATTTAATTAGGTAATACCACTGTCTTATTATAATAAAGAGGGATAGTTGATCATAGCTAGATAAGGTGTGTGTCCACAACCAACTCATTGATTCAAAGCACCTAACATTTATAAGATCTTACTTGGTCCTAATTTATACTTCTATAAGATTTAAAAGAACATACCTTGAAGCATCCTCATCAAGGGCTGTTTGATGTACAATTATGAAGAGGTCTCACATATTCCCGCCTTCATCTCATGAAGGTTATAATTATACATTATAACCTATCTAAATATCATACATAAATAAATTAGCAAATCAATACTGGGTGATTGTTACCACAATATTATTAGAGAAAAAGTCCATCATCACATGTGTACATAACATGGACTTGACAGACATCAACTTAGGGTGACCACCTCAAACCGTTTTGTGACCAAATACTTGCCTTCTCATTCAAATCCCCAAGTGGGGGCCCATGAATCTTTCCTCCGGTATATGGAGCACCCATTGGAAATCTTTCGACCAGCTGGTGAACCATCAAGTCATCTAATCCATGTTTTTCATAGCTCATAAATGCACCTAAAGCTCCCAAAAAACCTTCATGACGCAACAACATAGCTTGTGCATCTCCCTTCAACCTAAGTGCAACATAATTATCATGAATAAAGGAAAAGAAAACCAAAATGCAATTCTAGTGGGAAAAACTGTAGCTTCCAAAGAAATATGTGATGAGAGTAAATATTTACCAAAATTGGATAGCAAATGAAATGGTGTCCATGGTATAAGCATGACCCCTTATGAAAAATTAACCAAAAAATATCCGTTTAATTCCAAGTTGCAATGCAGTTAAATAAGATATCTATAGGAATAAGACAAAAGTCAGATACATGACCAGCACAGAACTTAAACTAATAGCAAGCCTCCCTAGGAATAGGATAATGGTTCCTGGAAAAAAATGGCAAATTCGACCAATTTACATATGAATGAGTCAATTTGGTTATGTTTTAGCTCTTATAAATCAAGCAAGTCAGAAAAGTTGTATACAGCTTTTTAAAAAATGTGTAAAAAGGATCGAAAGTCACCCATAGTGTATTATTATGATGAGTAAAACCTTTACTAAATCATCTAATTTAAATGGATAGATTATTATCAATATAACAAACTTTCTGTAATATTATTTGGCACGCAAAAAAAATAGGTCAACCCAACCCCACCTGACCCATTTTGATCAGTAAAACAATTACCCATCTCAAAGATTATATAAATAAATAAATACCGGTAAAATTCATCCTAGCTCTATTCTTCATGTTTGTAACAACTGAATCAACAACCATGGTCATTCCATGTCTAAGATCCATGGCATTCATTGCAGCTGCAACTGACCTTGCAGCCTTCAGAATAAATCACACGGGTGAGAATGATTGCACATGTGGTACTTGAAATGTTACAACGCCTAGTTAGATTATCATCATCAATGTGCCATAAGAATAATTTCACAGTATTCGAAGATCATATCAGCTACATGGAAATGATAAAGCTTATAATATAAAAAGGAAATATGTGCAAACCAAAGTAGACCAATTAAGAAAATATAAAATACAGAATATGTACCTAAACTCAAAGAAACCAGTTCACTTGCGGCTGCCATTATTACTCCTTTATCTTGGAACCCAAAACATGTTGAGTCTGCAGTTACAATACAAACACATATGTTAATGATCAATGAGAATAAAAAATCAATCTATTATTTATGTATGACTATATATACGTGCGATAGTGCATTTAAATTACATGAGTATGGAGGGTCATTGATGGTTCCGATCCCATCGTTCTTCAGACAATACAATACTCAGAAGGCACATAACTATGAGAATGCTGGAATATTTTCTTAATGTCGACATTATCGATTTTTATCTAAGATGCACAATATTTTAAGCAAAAAAGGGAAAACATAATAAACTATAAATCAATTAAACTATCTGGAACAACATGATAATAATAATAATAATAAAAAAAAGGTTATTATAATTGAAAAACTATACAAATAGATAATGATGAATAAGCATACTTGAGGACCCTGATCTATACCAATGAATGAAGATGCCATCCTCATCAGAATACGTACCACCACCCGCGCTGCTAAACGAACCATCTTCACCAGCGAAGAACCCAACTACCATCTTCATCAGTACAATCAAATGTTATGTTCTGCAATAAAACCCTAACATTAAATCACTGCTACAGACGACAATATCACAAATATATTCACAATATGTAACCTTAATTGCATGATCCAGGATTATTCAGCCATAATCGTTTTTGCATCCTGATACGGGAAAGCTTAACATGAGCAAAGAGAAATCAGAGAGAAGGTATGAATCAATCGAGAAATCAAGTAAAATCCGTACCGTATGAATCAAACGAACGAAGCAGAGAGAAGGTAATCAGAGGATGAATTCATTCGATCTGAATTTGATAAAGAGGGATATGAGTTCTAACATGTCGGAGGTAATCCTGAATTGCAGATATCGGAGTTTCATTACCGGTAGAGGAAATTACGTGCTGTAGCTGTGAATGAAAAAAGGAAAGATAATAACAAAGGAAAGCCAATAATGCTGTTTAATGTTGATGATTTTGCAATATCTCTCAATTTAGATCCAAAGTTTGAATTTCAAAAAATACAAGAACTAAAAAAATGGCGGTCTAGTTTTGGAGTGCAGAAGGCGTGAATTGTGGATGCCTAGGGGTAATACAGTAATTGACTAATAGGGCTATATAATTATTTGCTAATCATAATTAGGTGGAGGTTAAAACAATAGAGCTAATTTAAAATTTGATTAGGTAATACCACTGTCTTATTATAATAACTAGATTTTCATAATTAAATTCCCAATTAGTCTTTGACCTATCATTATATTAAAGTTGATGTACTATATCACAACGGAATGGATTAATTGCGTTTTTTTTGTTTAGAAAAATAGTACATTTTTCATACTACATCTAATGCATTTTATCGAAATAGCATAAAAATATTGAAAAATGAATAAGTATATCAAATTGATAAGGCCTCATAATTTATACTTGCTATAGGCCTCCTAAATCATTGAGCCGCTCCCGACTGTATGATATATTAGTTAGTAATTGAAGCAATAATCCAAAAGTGTCATGGAGTGAAACTATCGATAAAACAAAATGTGTCTCCTTGAATCGAAACTTTGGACAAATAAAGTAATTTAATCTAGTCCAGAAGAAGAAGATATGACTTGTTTGGAGTGGAGTTACTTTCTTTGCAATTTTTCATTAAAAAGCTTTTTATTCTTGTTGACTGATTCTAGAATATGTAATTTCTAAACACAGTCCAAAACATGAACCAAGACCAAAAACAGTAAAACAATTATTGTTTTTACCGTCTTCATAACAAGTCGGTCTATCTTGCACGTAATTATATAAATTTGATTTGATTGTTGAATACCGGACCCTTATTTTTAATACTCCGTACAACCTTGAATTCAATAACAGAATTTACTTTCTATACGTACGTCTATAGACAAATCAAAACTATAGTAAGAACCTTTAAATTTATATAATAATAATAAATAAAAAAAAAAGTAAGTTGTTTATACTTAAAATCAAAATGACAATTAAAAGCCGATGGAAGAATATCTTATCTTAAATATAATATATAATTAACTTTTATGATCTTACAATTTTCAATTAATCAATTTAGTCCGTCAACTTTACTTAATTTTAAAAACAATTTACTTAATTTTAAAAACAAAACTCCTAAAATTTCTCAATTTAATAATAAAATATATATAATATTTAATACGGGTCGTTTGCAAAACTAAAGATTTTTTTTACCTATTGATCTAATTAAGAACTCTTATTAACTCTAATAATTTTTATTCGAATGATTATTTTATGTTACATAACTCGTGTGTATACATGGGTTTAAAAGCTAGTTTTGTTTATATTTAGTTACTAGTTCTTGTTATTCATAAATCATTCTCCATCATATTTTATCATTATTAACTCGGACCACCAACGTATGATTTACTAAATAACTACGAGTATTAGAGTAGACCAATTCATACCCATAATTTAACCCCGTATCCCACTCTAGAGAATGAAAAGGACAGCACTTTTATTTTGATGAACATCCATGTTGACCATGACCTATATATATAGCTCTAACAAAAGCTTTGGTTCTTCACAATCATCTTTAACCACTCTCTAACTCTCTTCTTCATAGCTTAATTCACTTCAACGATATAATGTTTAGCTTCTTGAGCTCGAAATTTCAAAAATTGTACTTTAGGAAAAATAATACAAAAGGTTCAAGATACGTAGCGAGGGATGATTTAGACGTGAAAAACAAAAAGGGTGTCGTTAGAGGGTCCACGAAGCCAATATATAGCGATATGAAGCATAAAAGCACGTATGGCGAAAAGAATAGAAGTACAACGAAGGTTAAAGTGGTGATGACAAAAGAAGAAGCAATGAAATTATTCTCGAAATGTGACAGTAGAGGAATTATTAGCTTCCAGGATGTCGCGAAGGAGCTCACACAAATCCCTGCTAGCCGTGTTTCTGTCATTTGTCCAAGTAGTCCTAAGAGCGACGTTATGCTCGAGAGCATACCCGAAGAACTTTAGAACAATATTTCTTGGTGTTACTAAAGTACCTTAAGTCTTTTTACCTTATTAACTATGTAGACATATTTTATGATCACACTACATCAGATCGATGTCTTTGAATCTTAATGACTAATATTATTATTTTTTGTATAAAATGGAGCTAGTCTTAAGTCTATTATTATTTTTTATTAATTTGTATTTCGTTTGGGGATTATTATTGGTTGTTGAATTTGATACAAATATCTTTTCGTTTTACAACAAATAGGTAAGTTATGTAGAGATATTGGTTATAAAAAGTGTTATATTTTTTGTTAAAACAATATAAAATATTGATACTAAATCATGGATTAAGGTAAATGTAAACCTGTAATCAAAATCGTGAATACCAAATCATCCTGATTATTTGATTAAGCAAATTTGGGTCCAAAACAATATGTTGTAAAGTTTCAATAAAAAAAGATTTAAAAGTAAATTATAGATTAGCCCGCGAATTCGCGGGTTATAAACTAGTTATTGTTTAAAAACGAGTAATACATACTTTTGTAACATCTTTAATTTCTTGTTAAAACAAAATATATTTTTTGTAACATCTTATGTTATGATCTTCAGCAATCAGTAATTAGCATGTTTTTTATTAACAGACAGTGATTTTTTTAATTAGATTCGTTGAAAACGTCAGTCAATCACACGTTAATCCAATGAAGACTTCCAACTGTCATCATCAATTTGACTGAGTTAAAATAACTTACTAAATCAAACACTCAACTGTTTTAATTCGTACGTACGTGTAGCTAGCTAGCTTCTTATTACGTATTAATTTACGAAATTGATTAGTCAGTTAGACTTGACTGATGGTGGTAATTGGTAAATGATTTTGAAGTCTAATTTTGAAAACTAAACCTACTTGAACATCTAGAATGATACACAAATTATAAAATATCTAAATTAATACTAATATGCAGTTTGCTCATAGCTAGTTTTCCTAATCGTTATTTATTACTCCAATTGATTAAATAATTAGGCTAGGCTACACAAAAGAGGGTAGCCTTTCCTCTTACAGATCTCCCCTCTATCAACCAGAAAACTAAAAATCAGGTTTGCTTCTTTTGAAATACATGTTAAAAAATGCATGTTTTCAAACACAAACACTAGTACTTAGGGACTATAGTAATACTCCGAAGGGGTACGTCTAAAGGGTTTCTAAGTCGATACACTTAACACGAAACCTTTTAGATCGTTTTCCCACTCTTCGGTATGTAGCGAGTTAACAACCAGACATAAAAAAAAAAAAAAAAAAAAAAAAAAAAAAAAAAAAAGGGGAGATTTGCATCATTTCAAACTTCACCCCTCATAGCGCGAAGTGAACAAATCGCAAACGTTTCACTTTTCGTCTTTTGGAGTTTGTTCATGCCACCACCACCTCCAACAAATCCTTCACTTGTGATCTTTTGAAGTTCCTTAGCATTTTTGCATAGTTGAATCAACTCCTTTGCCGCCACATCGATCTCCTCTTCCCCTTTCACCCTCAAATTGGCACCCATTTTCTTCGCGTTTTCTCTCACTACTTTCCCTAACTTATTGACCAACACGTGTCGCACAACTGCTGATACCATCTCCCGCTTTAGCTTCCCATTCTGATCCCTCACAACCTCCACCCCAACCCCGACTGCCACCGCCAACCGAGCATTGATTGGTTGGTCCAAATGCATTGGCATAGCTATTATTGGAACACCAAATTTCATAGCTTCCAATACAGAGTTCCAACCGCAATGACTCACAAATCCGCCAAGATTTTTGTGTCCTAATATCCGTGCTTGTGGAGCCCACCCTTCTAACACTAAACCCCTACCTTCAACCCTTTCAAGAAATCCTAATGGCAAAGCTTCAGAAATTGATATTTTGCTGTCACCTTTTGGAAACCTTAGAACCCAAATGAAATTCACATTGCTCATTTCCAACCCATATGCTATTTCTGCCAAATCAGCACTAGAAAGAAAATACTCGCTCCCAAAGGAAACAAAAACAGTGGACCCGGCAGTTTTTGTGTCAAGCCACTCGATCACACTGTTTTGTTTCATGTCCAATTTAAATGGTTCCGCAACAAGTGGACCAACCGGCACAATCTTTTTACCCGTCAAAAGAGAAAGATGATCAGCATACTTACCTTCAATCTCATTGAAAGACTTAACAAGAACAATACTAGACGAGCTTTCAACACATTCCTTTACACGATCTCTCTCTTTGTTAACCGCTCTCTTGGAAACATGCCCATCTTCATAGGGACGATAGTATATCGTCGACGAGAATGGAAACGGAATGTTTTTAGAGGTGTTCAATTGAAAATGAACCATGGATGCAGCAGCACTAGTGGTGATAAACACCACAGAAGGGATTCCTAAGGCGGCAGCAGCCACAGGAGCCCACGGTTGAAGAATGTCGTAAATTAGCAAATCAGGTTTAAGGTTTATCAAGATTCTAGAAAACCGAGGGCTTGCCATGTCAAAAGCTTGTTTGAGACTAGGCATGAGATGGAGAGGTAAGCCATTGGTGGTGTGTAGGTGTGGTGGAAGCTCGGGTAACGTTGGAAGGTGAAGTTCAATGAGACGAATCAAGGGTGAACCAAACTCGTTTGATAACGTCCTCTTCACCGAATCGAGGTTAGCGGGAGTTGAACAAAGATAGATGTTAAAGCGATTCGTGTTACTTAGTTTTTTGGCTAGTTCTAAGAAAGGAGATATATGACCATGGCCTAACCATGGAAACATCAAAACATTTAGTTTCTTTCTTCCATAGCTATTCATCATCATTTTCAAAATGATAATATTTCAACTTAATTTCGGACTGTTTTTTTGGAGGTTGTATATGGAGAAGGTGTTGGAGGTTGTATATGGAGAAGAAGGTTGGAGGGGGTGTTACATATAGAGATCGAGATGATGCTAGAAAGGAAACTTGCTTGAAATATGGAGCAGATTGCATGCAATCTTTTTGGTTTCCCCTTTACACTTACGATTAATTTGGAAATTTTTATTTATATTTAATTAATAATTAATACTCTGTCGTTACAGAAAAGTATCTGATTTCTTTCGGTTTTTATTTTTATGTTGCGGATAATAATTTGTATTGAACGATATCATCATATCATAATGATCATATGTGGTGCGTTTCATAAATAATAAATTAAATAATTTATAGATGAATAATTCCATTCCAAATGTTTTAGATTGAGATCATTAATTGAGAACCGAATAAATAAATCATGTTTTTAAGACGAGATATATTGCTACGATTAACCATATCAAACTGTATTCATGAATA
The DNA here is from genome assembly GCA_949592205.1 of Helichrysum umbraculigerum. NCBI lineage: Eukaryota > Viridiplantae > Streptophyta > Magnoliopsida > Asterales > Asteraceae > Helichrysum > Helichrysum umbraculigerum. The sequence continues at coordinate 124,512,738 of CATIUR010000003.1, read as the reverse complement.
TTTTAATTAGATTATAAGAGCACACCCAAAATAGCAACAAAATGGAGTATTACTTTTGATTTGCAAGCCTTATGAGATATTTTTCAGTTTTACTAAAACTTAAAAGTGATAACTTTGTAAATAAATATCAACGCTACGAATGATCCATAAATTGTTGCTACCATTTTCTCAAATACTCCGTAGTATTCTATGGTTTACATTCTGTTCAAATAATCTTTTACAGAATAGGTCAAATTTATATTAACATATGTCATAATATAATCAAAATTTATATGATTTGTATCGTATTCATCACGTATTTTTTTTAGAAAGACAATAAATTCACACACCCACCACATATATATACATTCGTACACCCCTGGATTTGAACCCACAACTTAAAAGGTCACCTCAATATGGGCTAGGCCAATTTGCATTTTATATTTTGCCAAATGGTAAAACAAAATGACGTACTAATCAAAAGGGAAATAATATGTTCACCATTATTTTTCATAGATTTATTCAAAGGGGTAAGTGCACGAAAATGTAATGAACTATGTTCTGACATTCATTGTATGTAACGAACTATTCTGACATTCATTATATGTAACGAACTTGCTAATTTCCTCCATTGTATGTAATGAACTAGTGTTTTCCTTGATTTTTTCCAGGTGTTGATTATGTAGGGCGACACGTGGCGTTCTTAGGACCGTTGATCTGCCCAAAATACAAGTTCGTTACATACAATGAAGGAAATTAGAAGTTCGTTACATACAATGAATGTCAGAGTAGTTCGTTACATACAATGAATGTCAGAGCATAGTTCATTACATTTTCACGTACTTACCCCTTATTCAAATGATGCATTACAATTTACAAAGTTGTACTATCCAGATAAAATGTAAGGCGGTTTAAGACCACTCCCATCTGGACTGAAACCGACTGAGCCACGTCAGCTTTTTAAAACTGACGGACATCTGCCATCAGTTATACCATCACTTTAATTTTTGAGTCCCACATTTACCAATTTACCTTTAGTTTTATACATTATACCAAAAAAAAAAAAAAAAAAAAAAACCTTACAAACGTCGGATTTCCGACGAGAAAAAGCGACGATGCGAAGTGACGAACCCGTGCCATCAACGTCACTTCGTCGGTTACAAACAGACGTGAGCCACTGGGACAGGTCTAATTCAACTTGATATAATCCAACCAATAAAAAATTTGTTTCATTTTGACAGTAACCGATATTACTTTTTAGGGTAAAAGTTGCGGATCGTCCATGTACTTTCCTTTTTGTTCCGAGGTCACCCATGTACCTATTATATTATCACGATCATCAACAAACTTTCAAACTTTGTGTTCATGTCACCAATGTACGATTTTATTATTACGATCATCAACAAACTTTCGAATTTTGTGTTCATGTCACCAATTACGTGGCAGCCACATCGTAGAAAAAAAGATGACATGAACACAAAATTCGAAAGTTTGTTGATGACCGTGATAATAAAATCATATATTGATGACACACAAAATTTCAAAGTTTGTTGATAATCGTGATAATATAATAGGTACATGGGTGACCTCGGAACAAAAAGGAAAGTACAAGGGCGATCCACGGCTTTAACCCTACTTTTTATACATGGCATTCATTTTGCCTATATACCAGAGTAGATATTTGATATATGAAACTCTCTTTAGCAACCAAAACTGAAATACATGCAATTAAACGGAATTTATTTGCCTTTCTTTTCTTTTTAGGAAAAGTAGTAAAAGGGAGACTGCATTTACCAGTAAGTCCAACATTTACCAGTAAGTTGAAATTCAAATCAAGACTTCAAGTGTTTAAGTGTTCAATTTCAATGATTCAATGCCAAAATGTACGTTTCAATGGTTCACAATGTATCATCTCAAATGTAACGTCATTGGAGATTTTTATCTCCTTATCAATATATTATCATGTTTTTCGCCCAAAAAAAAGAATGTCCAACATGCCCCCAAGGCCCCAAAAACATGAAATTTATAGAAGATGTTTCTACACAAATAACTAACAGTATCATTCATTCATTCATTCACTGATGTACTAATTAAGTTGGCAATGCCCATATAAAACTTTAATTACACTTATCTGAAAGATTACATGTTGCACTTTTCTGAGGATGTGTGTTCTAATCGGGATCAGTTTCATCTGCATGGTATCTATTGCATTTTCCTAGGCACGTAAAAGTTGTCGGAGACATGCTACACCAGACTAAACCCACCACGAAATGGGGCCCAAACCCCCCTCCGACACAAGTGATCCCTGCCAAAGTAATATTATACAAACAAATGAGATCTTTATTTCAAATTATGCTATAGAAGTGGCAAAATGGGTGCAGTGGGTAACAAATTCCTGTTGAAACGGGTGTTTTCAGTATGGATCAAACCAGGCCGGGTTCACCCGAAACACTTTTTGCCATAACTTGCATTGTTAGAGCATTAAATATGATTACAAAAACAATATTTATTACACTAATTATATCCACATCTTTTAAAATAGCAATTTAGGAGGTTTTATGCATTAAGAATACACATTGGACAGCTTTCAGCCGGTTGTACGCTAAAAAATCACCCGTTTTGAGTTTGGGCCCATTACCCGACCAGCCCGTATTGCCACCTCTGTTATGGAGTTAAGCAACTTACAATGACTTCCATAGGGGCAAATGGCTTCGCCTCTATTTGCTCCTTAGGGATCTCAGGGAACTTAACATTTTGAACTCGGAACCTAATCTACAACCAAATTTGGAACGTTAACATATAAATTTGTTGCAAAGTCACAAACCATAACGTGGAATAAAGAAACCTGCTACCGCTTAAGTGTTAGAATGGCTCGTAACCATACTCAATCCAATGCAATCATTTTAATCGGAATACGAATTTGGAATTGATTAGAAAATACTTACCTCGTCAACTCCATCTATAAAATACTTCTCATCATTGAATGTCCATGTCCATATGACTTGGTTCCTGCTGAATAAAACAAATAAACCAGATGTTTATAAACACTTAGATGACTCATCTATCATAAATGTGTCAACTAATGACATGTTTACCTTTAATGGGTCAAACCACTTAGATAAAAAAGTAAAATAAAATTAAAGTTAAAGGAAACCGGTCAAAATTTGTATTTTTACTGAAATTATATAACATTTGTGACCAATATTTGGTATTTTGGCTTGCTGGTTATCTACTAGAAATTAAGAAAATTGGACAAAAAGTGTCCCCCTTCCCCCCCACCTAAAACCACCAATTTTGAACCATTACCCAACCTACTTGACCCGCCCATTTTGCCACTTCTAGAAACACTTGACCACGTATTAGAAACAGATTCTACCATGTCTCAAAAACTGCCACTAAAAAATAAGTGAGAACTAACGTATTTTCCGAGACAGGCTCAGCAGTGGAAGGCTCTGGCATTAGCAATTCTGGTATGTATATGTCGTCGAAAAATCCAAGTGATACTGCAATTTGTTCAATCAGTATCAGTACATAAAACGATTAATTTCTTATGGTATGTTTGATCAACAAATAAGAAGTCAAGGCAAATTTGTAAGCATAGTTCATTTAGCATGATAAAACAAATGCCTTTTCTTATAAGTGCTTACAAACAGAAGATAAAAATATATAAAGAAACGCAGCAAATTTGCTGAAATTCTTACATGGTGTTAGTCAGATTCAAATTTATTAAACTTTATAAAAGGAAAGAAAATAACTTACATCGTAGACCATCAGCTTTAGACTCTTTGAGTCTTGCAGAGATAATTTCTCCTACAAAGGGCCGAAATATTATCAGCCTAAACTTTACCTGCCAAAAATGTCAAAATTTGGTCATCACACACCATTTTCACATGGATGATGAATAACATTAAAATTGTTCAATGAACTGTTAACACTTAACAAAGCATGGCAACCAGTATTGCAATGTCTCATTTGCATTATGAGAATATGCAGCGCAACATTGCATTAGGCTAACATGTACTGACTACTGCCACATCAAAAAAATTCTTTTCACTACGTAGGTTTTTGTATATTTTATAAAACCATCATTCTATCAATCTAAAGTAAAAAAATCGTGATCAGCAATTTACTGATTTTATTGGGTAAGAGATAGAAAGTAAGACATACTGTGTAAGTCGGAGCACCCTCGTTTGCAAAGATAAAACCACCATCAATTGACTCAATATCATACACAGATATGCACAGCCCCAATTTTGCAATTACCTGTTATATAAAGAATCACAAGCTATAAAATTCCATATGTTTAAGTATTTATAAAGAATGAGCTAACGTGAAAAAACTATCATCCAAGACCTTATCCAAAAAGAGACCCTCGAGCTCTCCTTTAACTGCTTCATTGAGAGGGAGGCTCAAAAGATCAGGTCGCAGTCGCAATGTATGCTCCAATTTGGTTAAGTTGAACATATTTACACCTGGGCAGTTAATGAACCACCATTAAAACGTCACATAGCAGGCCGCACAACTTTCAAATATTTAAGAACCCACAATTAGTAATTTGAAACAACCTAACTGACTCATTATGGAGTTCTACTTTTACTTCTGAGTTGATATGATGTATGAAATGCATTTTGTCTTTGTTTTATAAGGAAAAAACAGTGTCTTATGTCTTAGTCCACATCTTCTATTGACGATGCGATCAAAAGATCTTTCGTTGAGCTCAAAAGTTTGGTTGCTTTTTGTTAATTAAAATTTCACAATCACATCATGTCTATAAAGAAGCAAAAAATTAGATAGAACACACAAAAGATGTACTAGCAATAACCAGTAATCAAGTATCCATAAACAATCTGCATTTTCATAGCTGTATAAGAGCACCTAAAAAACATAAGCAACAACAAATATCTCATACTACGAATCTACATTAGATGTGTTTTATTATTGCATATAAGAGCACCTTTTGCGAAGAGACTTATGTGTTTTATTTTAATGATTAGGTCAAAACCAAACCCAAAGTACCAACGATTGTCTTCAAAAGGAAAATGGTATCTTGGAGAGTCTGCTATCCTTAGCTTGCGTCTAATTGGAGGGTTCCATAGACTAATTTCGCCTCCCTCAGCAAACAAAAATATAATTCCGTCACATCCACCGAAAAATAAGATAAATTTCTCTATAGGACCCTTCACCGGTGTAATGCCAACGTATCCGTTTCTAGAACACAATGGCAATTGGTCTTCTGAATGTGATGTATAAAAGTATTTAGCGTTAGCTATTTTGTCCTTGCCATATTGTGACGATATGAAATAATTTTAACTTTCCTGTACACATGGTTGTATTAGCAAAAGTCAAAATAACAACTTCACATTCGGAACACATCTATTCTGTAACAACCAATCTCTAACAACCTATTTATATACTAGTAAAAAAAGTTGAAGTGTGGAGATTGGAGATTGGAGAACCAGTTTTTTTGACTTGATGTTATTGGGCTGGTGTGAAAGTGAACTAATTAGACAATCAAGTCTTAGAAAAATTATTAAATTTGTTGAAAAACTGTAGCCAAATGATGACCAAAGAGAACAAAATCATAAGGAAAATGTTACAAAAGGCCAACAATGAATTACAAGGAAGATTCATATGATAGGAAATAAAAGTAAAAAAAGAAAAAAAGGAAATTCAAGTTCTTTAGAGATCAATCCAAGTATCAACCAGGTACGACGTAGCTTTTCAGGTGAACTCTTGATCACTGTTGGACTAACTCAATTTTTGTACTAGATACTGCACGTTATGAATTGATGTTTGGTCATTTATAGACCTGTTATCGGGAGATCGTAAGGCTCCATGGCTTGAGAGTACTGACTACTACTACTGATATACAACAATTTACTTGTTTAGTGCAGGTGCAATGGAGATATCACTGTTAAAAGTGATTGTTAAAAGTGATTGTTAAAAGTATTGCTAGTTTTCTTCAACTGTCATACCAAGATAACAAATATACTGACGTTGTTGAAAAGTATTACATGAAGATTGGAGAAGTACTCAAGTTGATTAAGCCAGTACTTGAGTCTATTGTTGATGCTGAGGTGGCTTCAAATGAATCACTACAGAAGGAATTTGCAGGCATGAGTCAGTCTGTCGATGAACTCCGGGAGCTGCTAAAAGATTCTCATCCGTTGATGAGTAAAGTTTACTTTGTATGTTCGACAATCCTTCACTTTCAAGTATCAGAATTATATGTTTTCCTGATAACGTTATTGACATCATCTTTTGTGCTCTAAAGGTTTTGAAGGTGGAGTCATTGATTACGAAAGTTCAGACTCACTGCCTAGACCTCATTAAAGAAATTGTGTTTTTTTATACTCACCTAACTCTGAATTATTGTTTTAGCTCAAAAGTTTGGTTGCTTTTTGTTAATTAAAATTTCACAATCACATCATGTCTATAAAGAAGCAAAAAATTAGATAGAACACACAAAAGATGTACTAGCAATAACCAGTAATCAAGTATCCATAAACAATCTGCATTTTCATAGCTGTATAAGAGCACCTAAAAAACATAAGCAACAACAAATTTCTCATACTACGAATCTACAGCTACTGCATTATATAGATAAAACTCCTTCTACACATCTACCCGCCAGGAAAAAAAAAAGTACAACGAAACAACAATTGGAAAGAAACATGGAGCAATCAGAGCAAACAAATAACCAACATATGAATAAAGGTCAACAAAATTCTGCAAATGTTTAATTATTTCGAAACCCTAATAAAAAAAAGCGTTCGTAGTTGATACCTTGAGAGCAAGGTCCAAGTGTTGTTGACCTGTAAATTAAAACACTTGATCGAGTTCTGATGATTTTTTGCAGCTGATTTGAGTGGTTGATGAATACTGATTTTGAGCTTTTAGTTTGTTCGTCTTCGACAGGAGAAAAGGCGTGGATGAATCATGAATGTCAAGTCCACTGGACCCATTAGGTTTTTATTTTATCTGCTCACAGAGTCACAGGCAACCAACCAATGTGTATCGTAGCCCGGTCCACTATGGCCCATTTAAAAAACACCTTAAGGCTTAAGCCCAAAATCACCCATAGTGCTGTTACAAAAGTACAAAATAGCCCATTAGCCCATTGGCCTATTTTGCTAACTCTATATAAAAATAATAATAATAAACTGTTAAAATGAGAGTGGGAGCCGGTAGACAAAGGGTTTTTGTGGGGCTTTATTGTTTAACAGTTTAAGATCGACCTAATCTTATTTTAATTTATTTACAGTAATTCATATGTCCTATAACTTTTTCATTTTCATATCTACATATTCAGTGGCTTCTCGTAAGGTACTTGATAAGTTGATATCGATTCAAGAAATACTCGGAATCTAGGTGCAAGTCGAGCTCGAGTACTAAAATACCCCACTCAAAAGGCTCGCGACTCTGACCGAAGTCACATTATTTTATATTTTTACCCTCTATTTACATGTATCAACATATTTGCCATAATTTATAATAAACTCCGAATCAAGTTGAGCAAGAAAGTATCGCGTCAAGTAATATCATTTCTAAGTTATTTAAACGAAGTTGATCATTTAGCCGAGATTGATTGTATCGGTTATTTAGTCGAGTGTAGATCACGTTTGAAACTACAATCTCGATTGAGCTCTAGTCAAGTTTCGAGCTACAAGTTTTCTAATCGAGTCTAGCTCGAGCTTGACACTCTACCATCTCAACTCGACTCGACTATAGTCCTTTTCTTGTTGATGTGTTCTTCTTTATCATTATAAACAATGCAATATTCTCTTCTGTATTATTTTTTGGTTATCATTTTCAGTTTCAATTAATTTTCTATATACAATCATACAAATCAACTGATTTTTACATGTTACATCAAAAGTTATGATTTACTTTGGTATGGAGGTTATGCACATTTTACTAAAATTGATCGTGATGGATCATATATGTTGCAACACATGAATTGATGATGCCTCAGATCACAGACTCAATCATTTTTTTTTTATAAGAAATTATTATTTAAATGATTTTCTTTGACAAACCTCTAAAAGTATGCTGTGAAGAAATTATGAATGATTTGTATAATTAAAGTTGTTAAACAAGAATTTTGCTAAAGAAACTATAAATGATTCTCTTTAACAATTAACATGTTTTTTATTCACCGACAATGATTTTAATGAAATCGTTTGAAAAGGTCAGTCAATTGCATGCATGTTAGTCTAATTTTAACTTTAAAATTATATACTTTTCTGCTGGTGTCCCCATCAATCTGTATGCAAAACAACACTATTACTAATGACCGGTGATATTTCCACCAAGCTTTCTGATAAATTCACTATAACTGTGCATCTACCGTTTTACTGATTGACAACATATTTAGTAATTCAGAAAAATAGAAAATAAATTAACAACATACATTAAATAGCAATTTCTTCTCATTGGTACAACTTTCCAATTAAATACCATTTTCAACCTTTAGTTTTCTTATTAGACTTGATTAATGGTAGTAAGTGTTCCATGAAGTCTCAATCTGGCCGGAAAGAAAAAGCTTACAATATGAATGGACCAAGTAAAAATAATCCCAAGTGGTTGTCACTAGGACCATAGAATAGTATAGTTATATGGAGTAGTTATTTCATAACCATCTTTGGGACTTTTTTTTATGGAAAGTTTAGATGTTCATTTTGTATTCAAAACCGTAATCGCTTTCTACCAAATACGAGTACTATATTATGGATTCAAGTTAGTTATAATAATCATAGTATGTTGCAGAAAACAACAAGATCTTGAACACAAATCAGTCACATCTTCTATCTTCTAAGAGCTTTGAAGGATGTTGTTAGGCAGGCAACCATAATGATTAGCTGCATAACAAGAATATTTTTACAAAAACTGTACATATAAGTTATTTAAGAGTAGGAGCACTGAAAACATTATAAAAAAAACAACTTAAAACTACTACAAGCATACATATCATCTGACTATCATGACCAACAAGTCACAACTCCAAATAAACATCATATCATATATATTAGAGAAAACAAAATCTCTAAGTCACAATATCATATCATTTTATATTAGGTATACATACCAAGTAGATAATTAGAGTAACCACAAAAAGGATCAAACTTAAAAGCAGAGTCTGAGCTACAACATAAAAAATATAGTGGTATATCTAGTGGAAGCATAATTACCTAATTCCTGCTAAATGATGAAGCAAAAGCATATATCTTTTTCCCTTTGAGAGGCATACCAATCATTCTAAAATCCCATATCAAAACACATAATTACAAATCTGGGCATGATTCCATCTCAAAGAGAAAAACGCATGATCTTGAAAAAGAAGAGACTTGAGGTAAGGGTAAAATGGTAATTTTGCCATGAAACAGATCATGATCTGTTCATCTCATGATGAACCTCAGGGGTTTCCGTAATACTTTCTAAACAAGGTTTCCATCCTGCAACACTTTTCCCATTCATTCTACTCTTTCCAATTTCACTCAAAACATCTTCCAATCTTTTACCTTTTGTGGTCTGCAACTGCAATAACAGCCATTCAAGTTCATCTTTTGTTAATACCAATTTTACCCTCATTTTACTACTTTCCATTCCATAACTACCCCCTGTTTTCACAGTTTCTTGTTCCACCATCTGCAATACTTGTGGCTTTTCCTCTGTTTGCTTCTTTTGTATGCATGTTTCCATCAAATTTCCCATTATCACAAAATCAAGAATATGATTGTTGAAAGTGGAATACAACTCTTATGTGTATTTCTTTCTTTACCCTTTTCAAGAAAGTATGTTATTTAACTGAAAGACACAAGCTTTATGTAAAGTATGATGAGCAAAGGGATTTGGAGAGAAAATTGAGGAGTTGGTAGAGTCTGTCAACTAATGCATGTGAGGGGTGGGGAACATATGGGTGCATGCAGGTGACAAATTTATTGTCTTTTTATTGTAGACCAATGGCTCACTAAAGCTAGGTCATTATTTTACACCATTTCTCTTTTTATATATGTCTTTATATGTATTTTATTGTAGAAATTGTACACTGTTGTGATAGTGCAAATCTGATAAGAAAATTTATTAATAAGAATAAATATAAGACTTTGTAATTCCAATTAAGGAGCGTTTGCCTGTTTGGTAATGCGTTTTGAAGAGATTATCTAATTATTACGTTTGTATAAGTGCATAACGCATACAATTAGAAAAATATGTTGGGCGAAAAAGTGATTATCCGTTCTACTAGAAAGAAAATGTTGTCTTGAAAAAGCAGGTTGTGACATGCTTTTCTAAAAAGTCGTTTTGTAATGCAAAATCAATCTTGGTTGTGATTTTTGAAGTTGCTATACTTGCCTTTTAAAGACATACCCAGAAGCAGTTTAAACTTTAGCATCATAAAACCACATTCAAGGGTAATTTCTCTGTTTTCCATTTGCCTTATGCATTTCAAGTGTTAAATGCAGAGTTCAAACATAAAACTAAGGTTATTAGTATCAAGATACTGATTAAGATCATTTTCATTTTCACAAGTTCGAGAGTTCTGGACCGTAAGATCAGTTGAGGATAGATAATATACTACAAAAATGTCAAAGTCTATCTTGCAATCGTCGTAATCCGGCAGAAGTTACAATTTATTATACGCAAAAACAACTCTTCTAGTGTTCAAATCTTAAGTTTATTATTTGTGGTATGTTGTTGCGGCTTTAATTGTAAAAATTATACTATATGAAGCCGGTTAAAGTTGGCCCTATTTGAAACTTCTGAACGGATGAATAAACTAGAAAGTGAATATTTATATTCAAACTTAGGTGCATGAATCATAACCCTTTAAATGTTGTTTAGCATAACCTTTTGTGCGTAATCTGCGATCTTAGAATCAATCTGTGTGATTAAATTGTCATTATGTGGAACATATAGTCCACGATCTTGACTTTTTCTTTCATGTTTTTTATAAGACCAAACTAAATCTAAATATGGGAATAAATGCGTTTCTTGTTTACTGGTTGATAGTTGATTGGTGACAAAAAATCAACTGTCTCCAATAATGGTGGTGAATCAACATACACTTATTGGCTAATTAAGTAATCATATTTACTTTAACTGTATAAAATTATTTAATTAATTCAAATTCGAAAGCTTTCATAATTAACTAATCCAAGTGTACCGATAGTGGATTAATCATTATTATTACTCCTTATTATTAGAAAAATGATAACGACGACCTTAAAGGATTGTCGATAAAAATACTGTAGCTTTTATGCTATAGTTGCACTTCAATTCATAGTTACAGATTTTGAATTGTTCACGATTAGTCATCAATTTATATTACCACTGTTGACATTTCTCGAAATTTAACGATAGTACTAAAGGCTTTGGCCGATAAGAATTGAGTTTCAAGACCGTTATTATACACGTAAATTAGTCTTGGACAAAATCAAAAACTAACATGACCCATGACTTAGACTATTAAACCCCTCAAGGTCAAGACCCTAAAGCTTTTAAGTGTTGATGCCTCCTCATCCACACATTTTGGCAAACGCATCGAAGTTGGTTAACACTTGATAACAGCTTCTATTATGAATTTGTCGTCACTATTAATTAAGTATGATGGTGACCTGACCCGGCCATTGTCCCATCCTCCAACTGTACACAATAACTTCGATGCTCTCCAATCACACCAACATCATCCATCTATCTACTACGGAGTATTTCTTATGGATGTGATAGGGATGGATCTAAGAGAAAACTTAAAAATGAAACCTTAATCATGTCGCACTGAATATTCATTGATTTATATAGATTATTGACATTCATATACTCTATAAATCAATCTTCACCGTATAATATTCAGTGTAATTCAAAGGGTTCCCGGCCTGGATGTTGGTCATGTATCCAATTTCGAAGTGGTATCTATCTTTTCGATGATCGTGGTATTGGATTTATCATCATCTGGAGTATACATTTACAACATCTAACGAATTTTCTATTATTTTTTCGAAATGTGCATAGACCAATGCCGGTCAAACTAGACTATATCAATGAACATAGAAGAAATTTGTTAGCTAAGCATACCTACACCTGTGATTAAATTACATTATTATGTTTTAACATCAAACTTTTATATTGAAGGGTGAATGACCAAATTGCAACCTGAAATGGGATCTTTCTACTTTTTTATATAGTTAAAGGATAGATAGAAATATCTGATAATGATGTCACCGTTTATGTTTCTCGCAAGTTCTAATTTAATCAGCATTTCTCTGTGATAATTTTTTTTTCATTGGTGATTATGATGACGTTTCGCATATGAGATGATGACATCTAATATCATAAAAAATGTTACTGTCGTCATAGCCGATTTTCCTTATCAAACATTTAATAATTTTAAGAGAGGAATTTCAACTTATAAACCAATTTTATAATGCTACTTGCGTTTTATTTTTATACTTTTTAATGGGTCATACTGTAATTTAGTCGTATTGTATATAAAATTATAATTATAATTATAATTATAACCCCTTATAAACCATTTGAGAGGTTGAGTTAAAACTTAGAAAATGAAAGATCCGAAATTATTTAAATGCCCCTATTTCTAATGTTTGTCAATTCTCACACTAATGTACATTAATACGTACCATAAATACCTTTCAATTTGCTTTCTATATAATGTAATTTTACCAATTAGATATTAATGACTCTCTCATACATTGACATATAACGAGTTAGGATGTTAATAAAAAAAAATGTGTTCAAAACGATTCCACGATACTTTGCAAGCTTCTCTAAGATATCAATCACTAAGCTAAACAAAGTAGCAAAAATCATAAGAGAAGAAAAGTTCACAGAAGGTTGAGAAGTAGTACACCCGGTTCACTAGGTTCACATTTTTGGAATCCGGCGTCAGAACTGACGGGGCTCGAACCCGCAGCTTCCGCCTTGACAGGGGGGTGCTCTGACCGATTGAACTATATTTTTTGAAAAAGCGGCATTATCGAATGAAAAGTTCACATAATTTCATTATCGATTTCCGCTGCATAGCCTGGGTTTTATACTAGTACTTGTAAACGTATCAATTTCATGGTGTAATTTAACATCGAAACTACTTCAAATAAATCTTAAGGTGGTTTCAGGTGGTCGTTTCAAGCATTTGTAGTTGGTGCTCATGTGGTTAGTGGTCGAAGTTGTTGATGGTTGTCAAGAAAAGGTCATGGTCGATTTTTACTCGTTTCCTTGCTCTCAATCGGATGATTGCCCTTCTGTCTTTTGTTTGTAACTGGCTTATAGAGTTGTTAAGGAAGTTTTAGAACTAACGTTTTAGGGAGTAACTCTTTTGATCATTTGTTTGTTTGAAGTCGAGTTTTAATTCGTTTTGGGTGGGATGAAATTTAGATTGGATGTAGTTGTAATTATCTTTTCTTATGGTAGTATTTCCTAGCATCTTGCTAGTTTTTTTTAGTAATTAAATTGTATGCCTCTTCCCACAAAAGAGTAGAGAAAATTCGTGAGTTAAATGTGATTATTGGAAAACAATCAAATTTTACTTCTGGTGCCACTAATTACTCTACACTCATACTTTTCATATTTTGTTGTTATCTTAATTAGAAAAAGAAAATATATTTGATCCTTTTGTTCCGGAGAAGTAGCATCTCATATCATATTGTAGCAATTGACCAAATAAAACGTAAATAAGGCATGGAAAATGATTTGGTTACAAAAATTTGTCTACAAAATGATGTGGCACCACTAATATGAAGAACATGTCAACCAATGTGATAGTGACAACTCAGTTTTGTAAACTTTGTTTGTATACTTTCTTTTGTCTTAGCATTGGTCATATAAGGCATTATAAAATGCGTTACCTTTTCGTTAGTGATGATAGCAATATAGAAAGGACCTGATAACAAATAACCTGTTTGTTTGAAATCAATCCGACATCTTTTAGGTGTTAAAGGTATTGTGTTTTGAATTAAATTGAAATAAAATTAATGCACTATATAGACCACTAGAAAATGTTTGTTGTTTTTAATCATCATTTCTATAGAAGTAACTTTCATGCCAAAAATAATAATAATAATATTACCATCAGATATATGATAAAATACAAAGAATATAATAGGCACTTCAACACCCAAAATATATGTGATAAAAGATCCTCCCACAACTCACAAAGTAGTGTTTTTGGAGTATGGGGGTGTTTGACCCGACGTTTTGATGGAGCTTTTTAGTTTATTGCGTTATGTTACAACTAAAAAACTATTTTGAAGTGTTTGGATAAACTTTTCTGAGGGAGCTTTTCAAAATTTAAAGGGTGAAAAAGCTAAAAAACCAAAAGCTCCAAATTCCTGGCTTTTAGATAACGCAGAAGCTAAAAAGCATAAGCCCATCCAAACACCCCCTATATACAATTCAAGTTTGTCAAAATTTGCTATTTTTCTAAGCAAATAATCAAGATTCAAACCTTGCCCTGCCAATCACCATGGGATCGTGCATTGATTTATATATATATATATATATATATATATATATATATATATATATAACGAAAAGGATTTGAGGACTGAAACATATCACAATAGAAAATGTTGCAGAAAGTGGAAAGAAGTCAAGCACTGTCAAAGTCAACTTTTTAACTTAAACTAAATGTCAAGAACAGGTAACAACATAGCAGGTCTGAACCAAGATTTAGTACAGTTCTTAACTTAAGGAAAGATAAAAGTTCTTAGTTGCAAATTAACATACCTATAAACTACAGACCAGAGCCATTCTTTCAAAGGAGTTGGTAGCAAAAGTTTATGGCTCTTTACAAATCAGTCCATTCGTCGACGTTTCTTAAGATTATCAAATACTTGGTGGATATCATCAGATGTGATTGGCTTTGATGCATCGAAGGATTGCTGTTATTATCACACAGATATTAGTTCAAACAAACAAAGGCCTCACAATATAATGTAGAGATGTGCAAATTATTATAATAAGAAAAAAAAACAATAACAAACACACACACACACACACACACAAACAAATGCTGCGAAAAGGCATGAAAGGGGCCGTTTAAGTGAATGCAACTTATGAATTTTACAATGCGATGAGAGAGCTTGATACTTCTTGTTACAAACAAACTGTCATATATGTAAGTTTACCTGGGTAACTCCCTTTTACCCAAAAAAACTGTCAAATATGTTAAAAGAAAAAATAAACAATAACAGCACAAGAACATCTAGGAAGTGTTGTAATATGTAAAATTACAATTCTGTAACACTTGGCATATCTTGTTAAGAGATTGCTCATTGTTGCACATACTTCTTTCTTATTATGCATTTTAGTTACAACAATGGTTTGAATCAAAAGCCGCATACAACGGTTCAAAAGGTTGATCACGAGAAAACTAAAAGTCCAACATTTAATTTCATATCCAAAACAAACTTAACTACTTAAGTATCAACTCCATAACTTGTCAATCTAACTTCAAGAGTCAAGCTGTAACATATTTTAAACTTAAGGGACCTAATATCCAATCATTATATTGTCTAAAAGATCTAACGACATTACTTACACAAATTGATGTTTCAAAATAGAGAGAACTAACCAGGAAAGTACGGATCTCGTCTTTCATGTCAGCGATGCCTGAAAGTATTTCCATCTTCTCCACATGCCCAAGATTACTAAGAAAATTCATTTCTGCCCCTTCTTGTTGCTGCAATTTTTCATCCCTCCTCTGCTTCGCCACTTTCTCATACTCGGCAATTGAATCCTCCTTATCAAGCAAGAAACTGATTCCCTTCTTGGCATAGAATCCCAAACACTTTTCACACCCACAGAGTGCCTCCCGCCAATTCTTTGAAAGAAACATTGGGTGACATTTTTCTGAGATCAATTCAGTGGTCAAGATATCAACACCAAGAAGACATTTGTCAGATTTCTCTCCAACAAGCATATTCTTATCATCATCCATACTTTTAGAGTTAGGATCAAGCACTGTAGAGTCTGCATTATGAACCTCTGAAGTGCCATTTTCAGGCATTGCAGAGGACCCAGAACCCGAAGGTGCAGCCTCCACACCTTTATCTTTAGAAGCAGTTGCAGTATTTAGTTGCTTATGTGACGCAAATATGGTTTGAGGGTACAGGTGCAGAAAAGAGCAGACAGACGAGCACATATGGCAGATAAGATCTTCATACAGAGGTTCACCATCCTCGTCTCTAGGGATCTGTAACTAAAAATTTCAACGACAAAGCATTTGCTTATACAGCAACGTGATTTGAGGGCATAGATGTATGTAGATCGGGAAATTGAAAAGTAATGAAAACCTTTTACTTCTAAATGGGGTCCATTAGAGTTACGTTGTATCTCTAATGGGTCAATATGTAAACCCAAAAGGCAATGGACCAAACTGGTCAAAGTCACCCAAAGTGTATCCTAAAAACTTTCTAAACTCATTTTATTCAAAATAAGTAAAATATCATGGATATAATACATACAGAGTATTTTTTAATCATATGTGACACTTTAACTATTTATAAGAAAGGTAACAATTTTAGACAAATAGTGTTTCAGGTCAACCCAACCCGAACTGAACATTTGATATGTTACCCAACCCGCCCCAACCCATTTCCCAGCGTCTAACAAATAGACAACAATTATTTTCGCTAGTAAATTCATCAGGTAAGGAATAGCATTTACGTCATTTTATACCCATTCTTAAGCAGTCATAACCTGAAATAATATTCTTGATGTATATACCAAGTTATCAATTCCCAACATGACCTTCAGCAGAAAAAAAAAATTGATGACTACATGCTCTATAACTAATAAAGTAATAATACTAACCTCCTTAGTAGACTCGAGGCCAAGATGCTCCTCATGAAACCAATCTTCACAAACGCAGCACTGTATCATCTCTACTTGCTCCTCAGCATCTGGATCAGGATAAGGACGGCCACATGTACAGTATTTCCCCTTAAAATTATGGTTGTAAGAGTTTTCTTCATTTTCGATATCTTTGCTTGGCAAGAGTTTGCAGTAGGATTCTCCGAATTTTGAATTGCCACAATCACACTTGAACTTTCTCTTGGTCCAAAGTTCTATGATCTAGCCATATTGGGAAAAGGAGGGCCAAAGCAAATAAAAAAAGATTAATAAACAAACAAACAAAATCAGAACCAGTGCATGTATAACCAGCTATCGTTGAAGATTATCAGCTCATTAAACGCCAATAGATAAGGTTATCTAAAATTAAGTAATTCAGAAAGGATAACCTCATGTCCATCGTGGCAAGACAAGCTACATGCTGTGCAAACGCCTGCATTTCCATCGGGAGTGCATGTTAAGCACGAGAAAATTGCTTGCCTCTTCATATAACCTTTGACATAGGTGCATTCTTTTCCCTCATCACCACCCAAAACTAGATCTGCTTCCTTTAATGAGATAAGAGAATGTACAAAAAGTGTGTCAACAATCACACATAACTTGAAGTCCAATATCACAAAAAGTACACCACAATAAGTTGGCAAACTTCATAAGTACAAACAAATGCGTATTTTACTAATTACTAGTGGCAACTAGGTCCTTTTTAAATATTATAGTTCAATGTCATCTTTCAAGCATTGTCTCGCATAAAAATAAAAGATGGGGTTCTTCGTCAAGCGGTAAGAAGTGTCAAAAGTTCATGTTCATTATGGATATTAACATATTTCTATGAACTTGCCTAATTTTCGTGTAAAGCTAATTCAGCGGTGTTTAAAACGAATGTTCTTAGTTTCAAAGTTGAGTTAGATTTATTGCTGCTTACTTTGAAGGTATATATAGTTCATAGACAATTAACAACTTCATCATGAAAAATGTCAATAGGTCACTAAATTTTTACTAACCCAGTGTAGTTCTATGTTCAGCCTCCTAAAACACACTATGGATTAAAAAAACATGTTCATACATATTAGGTTTTAGCTTCTTTCACAGACAATAAGTCATACAACATGGGAAAAAAGAGGTCAAAGCACCATGTGCAATCCTTCCTTTCCATCTTTCAGCAAGCATATAACTAAAATCAAGTCCATCTCACATGTTATCTTCTAGAATTGAAACATCATGTGTATTCCTTTCATTCACAGACGGAGTACAAGAAGAGGGACAAAAAAATCTCCATGCAATCAACGCCATGTAATTAGATTCTGCAGTTTGGCTGTAACCTTGACATAAGGTGCAAACAACATGTGCTAACCTAGCTATTTATTAGTTTATACATAAGTGTTTTTCAAGTTATTTCTTCGTACAAATCCCACTAAGCTGTTAATGTGACAAGTGACAACTGTATTAAGTAACATGCCATTTCCATAATTCTGCAAAGAAAAAAAAAAAAAAAAAAAAGACATGTATTTTGCTACTCGTTGGCTGATTTATAAAAGAAAGAATTACTATAATTTATCAAATTATGAGCAAAATATATATAAGCCGTATAATCTAGTTCCGTTCAATAACATATTAACATTCTAAAATCGACATAAA